>CM034150.1:24904253-26326263 GCA_019776745.2 Taxus chinensis | reverse complement strand
GTTGTAGATATTAGGAGGAATAAGGAGAGATTAATTTCATAATTTTTGGAGTTGATTTGATACTCTAAATGTGTTGGGCGACTTACTTTTTAGGGCAAAATTAGGGTTTCGTGTTTGTTGTGCGAAAGCTGATTTTGAAATAATATTCTTCAGATTTTTGTGGCCCAAGATCCAAAGTTTCAGCTCATTTGGACTTCTCTAGCAAAAAATATGAATTTTTGAAAATTGCAGCAGTCTGGGGTTTGAATATTAATTGTTTTCAGCTGTGTGATCAAATTTAGGCTAATTTCTAACTTGTCTTAAATGGGGACATCACAGTGGTATCAAGGCAACTTTCCTCTGCTCTTATGGGGTTTGCGTTTGCAAATCTAGATACATAGGGTATGAATCATGGGGTTAACAAGTGAAGGAGAAATGAAAAGGTAGTTTTGCAAATTAGGGAGATGGTTTGATCCTCCGCACCTTTTGAGGGATGTGTTGCTTAGCATTTTGGAGGAAGTTGCAAATTGTTTGTCCATGGTAAAGCAATCGGATTATGGCTCCATGTTTTCAGCGATGGACTTCTTGGTGACTCACTTGGCTAGATCCAAACTGTTGAAGCATGATGAGGTGAAGGTAAGACTTATGGTCATCACTTGAATTAGCGAGGTGACAAGGATAACAGCCCCAAATTTGTCATACAATGACACACCATGGAAGAAGTCTTTGAGTTCATGATAGCAAGCTTTCAAAAGCTTTGGGACACCACAAACCCTTACTTTGATAAGAGGGTTGAGATCTTGGAGAACATGGCAAAGGTAAGAATTTGTATACCAATGTTAGATTTTCATTGTGATGATCTCATTCTACACATGTTTGATGTATTCTTTGTTGTCCTACATGATGATTATTAACAAAAAATAATGGTTGCAATGCAAACCATCATGCCCCTAACATTGAATGAATATGTAGATCCTCCACAACAATTGTTATCCAATACTTGAGGAAGGTTTGAGATAAGAGGAGTCATGTATTGTTCATACCTTAGCCAAAGGTGTTTTGAATAAATGTTCAAGCAAGGTGAAGGCATATATGTTAGCAAGGTTTCCTATGAAGCAATAAAGGATCACTCTCCAAGGTATGAGTCCTTCGATGTTTGATGATAAATTTTTGAATCTAATATTTGCATGGGACTTGGTGATTGCACAGAAATATCAGATTTGATTCAAGAGGAAGTAAAAGAAGAAGAGTCACTAGATGAAAATAAGTAAGGGAAAGATTCATTGTTGATTGAAGAGCTTTCTTTGCCTTTTGATGATTGCATGCATAATGATAAAGTAATCATGGGAGATGAGTCAAGGAAAGAGAAGCTTGATTTACAAGTTTGCATGGACAAACAAAACAAGGGCAACCAAGAGGTAATCAATGATCATTATTTGGTTGTTACTAATGTTACTTGGGTTGGTAGTGAATTCAAGGATGTGAGGGTGTGTGCCATACTTTAGACCATTCTCAGCTCCCTCATCTGCGCATAACTAAAGTCAGTAGAGGGCAAATAAATGACTCCATTCACTCAAAAATGAAGTTTAAGGAAGCCCCACACCAATCACAAATAAGGTTGCATGATTCCAAGGTAGAAGGTGATGTTTGGGTTGAAAATTTTAAGGAGTGTGAAGGTGTTCCATGGCACAAAGGTATGATGCACAACCCCAATCATGTTGTTTCAGATGTATTGCTTCCTTTCATAAGGGAAATTCATTGGCACAATGAATGGTATGAGATTCCTTACATGAGTTATATTTCTGATTTTAATGATGGAGTAAAAACAATGAGGTATCATCATACACATGCTACCTCTTGGTATGAAGAAGTGAGCAACAACTTCGAACTAATTGTATTGACACTTCCATGTACTTGTGAGATGATCAAGTTGAATATTCTCTTGTTCTTATATCACGGTGAATTTCAATTTGGGGTCATAAGGAAGGTTGTTGGGATCATAAAAGGAAAATATAAACATTGTCTATTCATGTGTGAATTTGCAACCAAGAAGAGTGTGTATGCCTAATGTTTCCATTAATATTCACAGTGTTGTCATGCACATTTTAGTTGTTTGGAGACATGTTAACATGCCCACAAGAGGATTCGGTCACACGGTATGTTAATTTTCAATTTGGAGCATCATTGGTACATGTTACAGGATCATTTCCAGGCCACTTAACACTGTTGTTGCATTGGGAGCAGCAAAGAGGAAGGTATGGTGTTAAATTTTTATGCTATGTTTTGGAAAATAAAGGCAAATATGATGAATATTCAACTATGGAAGGAAGAGGTGCAAAGTTTGTCATAAAATTCACTTTGAATCAGCTCTACATCATGTGTGTGAATGTGTTTCAAAACTTGTTTTCATGGGAACAATGCATTATGGGTTGTGAGAGTGTAGTGTTGGCCTTACATAAGGTGAATTGGGATACCTTGAGGTCAAATATTTGTATTTATACTGTTGAATTTATTTCAGGAGTCTTCTTATGGCCTTTAGAGCCATAAGGCATGAGGATAAGGGATATTTTTCTATTGGTACACTCACACATGGATCGAAAGATGAAGTAGGGCTCACATGGGGACAAATTTGGAGTTGTCAAACTGCTGATTATTTATCAGATTTTTTTTTTATGACAGCAGTGGGTTTTTGGGAGTTCAAGGAAGTATGGGGTGGCATTGTGACATTTGGGTGCAACCCATGCATGAAGGAGACTTGTGAGCCATTCACACCATGGAGACACATTGGACAAGTGTTTTTCAACACTTATTTTTCTAATAAGTTTGTTTTATGTGCAGGATTGAAGACATGTGAAGAAATACCGCTGTCCTACTCACTTTATGAGGGCAGTATTGAACAGACAGCCTTGCAGTTTAGCAAAGCTCATCCCTTTGATGACTCACCATGCCATGCTGAGGACACCATTACTCGGAGCACTAATTACTGAGATGAGGACCCATTTTTTTGGGTTGAAATGGGGGAAGGAAACATGTTCTTCCAAGTGCTTCATCACTTGACTCGCACCAGAGCAAGACTTTCGATGCATCACTTCATCTCTTCTCTTGGTTGCATGATACGTGGATCTATAAGTTTGTTATTACTTGAGCGCAAGCAATCTCCGAGAGGAGAAGATTGTAATGTCCCTTTTTCCAAGACATTAATAATATATCGGTTCATCTCTTTCATTTGCATTGTAACCTCATGGCATGCCTAGCGCTACAAGTGGGAGTCGGTAGTTAGTTTTAAAAGTGCACATAGGCTAGTTACTTTTTATTATTTAATTAAAAGTAATAAAATACACTTAAGTGGGTTTTTTTATATTTTTTAATTTAAGTTTTAGTGTTTTTCCCTCCAAAAGGAAAAGGTCGGTCATTTACAATGTTGCACCCCTTAATTCTATAAAAAGAGGTTGCATGACCTTTAATGGGTATGTTGGATTTGATCATTTATGTCTCTCCATGCTAGGAGAAATGGGATGTATGCCCTAGCTCGTCATTGTGCTCTCTCTCTCATTCGATTTGTGGAATTTTTTAGTAAATGTGATTTTGATTTTTTAATGTGTTGTGTTGCATTTGTGTGTGGCGAATTGCACTAGGAGGGTTTTCTTGCCCTAGCGCATTTATTTGTGGGCCAAATCTGCATGTTCTTGATCATTTTTGAAGTGATCATTGAAGGGTTCGAGGTCTTTTTGCTACTGCTGCATTATTCTAGCTATAACGACTTGGATTGGAGGTTATTTTGGCATGCTTGAGTTGTAAATAAGCTAGATCTAAAATCTGGTTTATAATAGGACTTATTTCTGAGCAAAAGGGGTTTATTTGGAGTGTTTGGGAGCTTGGAAAAGGGCTAGAATAAAAAAAATTTCTAACCCTAACGACTTAGACTGAGATTTCTAAGTTTGTTTTGGTGGAGTTTTAATGCTCAGAAAAATCTTATTCATGGTGCATTAGAAAGCTTTAAAATTCTAGTTTAAGATGCACTTGGTTTCATGGCAAAATATGAAGTATTTAATGAATTATGAATTTTAGAAGATTTCAGTTGTTTGCAAGCTATTTTGTTATTAACTAATATTTATTTCAAACCTGCAGTTTGTGAAATGTCCCTCTTTCCAAAATAACATCTTAAAAGACCCTTGGCCTATTTTGTCTACCCGATGGCTAAAGGGGGATCTCTAAGGGATCTTTAAGTCATTTTTAAATTATTATTAAGTGCCTTAAGTAAAGAAAATATAAATCTAGCACTTATAATAATTTATATGACTTAATAAAATATTATAGTGATGTCAATGTAATTTTTTATTCATTCTAGGAGCATGGGTGACTTACCTTAAGGGGATAATGGGAAATTAGAAAGAATAAAATAAAATTATATCTTTTGTATTCCCTCTAAAAGAAATGCGACTTAGGTTGGGTTGTTGTTTCGGTGCTTAGTGCATAGAAATAACACCAAGAGCTGATTGGGTATATTGAAGGTGACTTTTGGGTCATTTCCTTCTCATATTGGAACTAAAAGGAACGATAACTAAATCGTACCAAGCCAAGAACACAGATGTTAATCAAACACCACGATCAATAAGATAAAAGTAATTCACCAGAATAACTTTACATAAACCTTTGCAAACAAATGAGCAATAATATCATATATTATTATGGAAGTCAATGAAATACAAAAAGAATGGGTCTTGCTTATATAGGCAAGGAATAATAATCTAAGAACCAGTCAAGGTCGTAGATCAAGCCATAAATCAAAGAAAAAACTAGTCAAGACCATAGATTTAGGAGTGAACTAGACATCAAGGATCTAATCAATATCATAGATCAAAGAAAGAACTAGTCAATACCATAGATCAAGGAAAGAACTATACCTAACTAGATAATATCCCCCTAATATCTAAATAAATAAAAAGAAATATCCACACATATAAATGGGTGAGGATAAATACAATAAAGGTAAATAAAGTACCTAGGTGAACATGAGCTAAGGTAAATACCTACTCTAACATCCCCCTCAAGTGAAGCTAGGGGATAAAATAGAAGTGGCATGTCCACGGTATGAGTCTTGGCAACTAGCCCTAATGAGATACTCATGTACAATATATCCATGAAAAAATCTCGAGCCAAAAGAAGGAAAGAATCCTACTAGAAGGAAAGAGAAAGAAGGAAGATGTTCTCACAAACACCCCCCAAGAACAACTTTCGAAACCCCAAGCATTCCATGCAACTCAAGGTAGCGAGGTGATGCAAAAGGCTTCATAAAAATGTCCGCAACATGCTACTGAATCGGAATGTCATCCGAGCAAAGAACTCCATCCTGAATGTGCTGACGAATGAAGTGGATGTGTATCTCAATACGCTTGGTCCGCTTGTGCTCAACTAGGTTGCGAGAAATGTGAATTGCACTTTGGTTGTCACACTAAAGTACAGTCGGTGAATCCTGAGGAAATCCAAATTCTGTCAATAACTGTCGAAGCCAAAGAATCTGCTGACTCATTGTAAATGTTGCCCTGTACTCTGCCTCTGAAGATGAAAGTGCAATAACTTTTTGCTTTTTGCACACATAAGCAACTGGAGAAGAACCAAGACAAAAAAGATAGCCAGAAGTGGGATGCCTATCATCAATAGAACTTGCCCAATCTAAATCTGTATACCCAACCAACTGAGTAGAACCCCTAGTGTAGTGTAGGCCAAAGTGGGAAGTGCCATGCAAATAACACAAAATCCTTTTAGCAGCCTGTCAGTGACTACTATGAGGAGAATGTGCAAACCAAGATACAAGCCCTACTGCAAATGAAATATCAATGCGAGTATGGGTCAAGTACATGAGACTCCCAACCAACTGCCTATACAATGTAGGATCACAAATTGATGTGGTACATGTGGAAGTAAGAGTAACTCCAGACTCAAAAGGAGATGGATTTGGCTTGCAATCAACCATATCAAAGCGCCTAAGAAGTTCATGGGTGTACTTTTGCTGACTCAAATGAATCCCTGAATCTGTCTAAGAAATCTACAAACCAAGAAAATAATGCAATAACCCAAGATCTGTCATGTCAAACTGTGTAGAAAGAGCCCTCTGAATACTCTGAATGTGGGAAGAAGAGTTGCTAGTAACGGATCATCTACAAGACAAGTATGACAATATCCTCACCAACATGTTGGAGATACATTATATGATCAAAGGGCAATGAACAAAACCAATAAATAGAAGAAAAGAATCCATTTTCTCATACCAAGCTCAAGGGGCTTGTTTGAGACCGTAAAATGACCTTCGCCGCCCAAAATAGTAGTCTGCGGAATTTTCCAAAATAGCAAATCATGCACAGCCGCCTGTAGACCCCTACCAAAAAAGGAAAGAAACATCTTCCTATAAACTGCTTGCTGCAAACCAACCAAGAATGTTGCACCCACAGAAACAAAAAAAAACCCAAATCGGATCTTAAAAAATCCAAAAACCCTAAAAAATGATTTTGTGTTTTCTACCTGTCTGACACTAATCTCGAGGCAAACCAGCACGTTTATCTGCACCACAAAGAAAACACCAAAAAAACGATTGCCTCCACAAATGGTCGAGCTTATAGTCAATCTTAGGGTTTTGCCACCTTCCAGATCCAATTGAAGACTCTCTTGCATAAAAATGCACACAGCAACAAAATATGAGCAAATCCCAAATATATGAATATACAAAGAATGCTTGCAAAACGAAACTTACAGATGGATGTCAACAATCTCCTGCTCTGATACCATAAAAGAAACGATAATCAGATCGTACCAAACCAAGAACACAGATGTTAATCAAACACCACAATCAATAAGATGAAAATAATTCACCAGAATAACTTTACATAAACATTTGCAAACAAATGAGCAACAATATCATATATTATTATGGAAGTCAATGAAATACAAAGAGAATGGGTCTTGCTTATATAGGCAAGGAATAATAATCTAAGAACCAATCAAGGTCGTAGATCAAGCCATAAATCAAAGAAAAAACTAGTCAAGACCATAGATTTAGGAGTGAACTAGACATCAAGGATCTAGTCAATACCATAGATCAAGGAAATAATTAGTCAATACCATAGATCAAGGAAAGAATTAGTCAATACCATAAATCAAGAAAAAAACTATACCTAACAAGATAATATCCCCCTAATATCTAAATAAATAAAAAGAAAATATCCACACACATAAATGGATGAGGATAAATACAATAAAGGTAAATAAAGTACCTAGGTGAACATGAGCTAAGGTAAATACCTACTCTAACAAGAAGAGGTTGACTGGCCTTGGCATCATTCTACCATTTTACACTTGTTATTTTGGCTTGTAGTTGAAGTATTACTACTGAATTTTTCTGAGGACGAATACCCTCAAGAAAATCATAACGGAGAACGAAAACTCTTTCTATTGTATGGTGTTAAAAGTCCAGAATAAAATCTGAATCATAGATCAATATTTTTGCAGCTGGAGCGACCCAATTTTGGGTGTATTCTCATCTATTCAAGATTTGGAAAATTATATTTTTGTTAGCAACTGTTGCAGGGGTATTTTCAGAAGTTATTACAATATTTTCCAATATTTTATTAAGGGTTTTAAGCCTCTTTTTCACTATTGCAAGTAAAGGTCAGATCTGAAGTTGTTCATCATTATAAATCTGATTTTTGACTTCAGTTGGTTTTTTTATTGCCATATATTTATTAAAAAAATTCTCTTCTAGAAGAAATCAAAAAATATCATTTTGAGGTGTGTTTTGCGGTATCTTTTCCTCTCCATCCTAGTCGCATTTCCCAGCATAAATCAGATTTGCAGTAGTTGTTTAGTCTCTGTGCTATATTAGTTGGGTTTTCCTTGAGAAGTTCAATCAGATTTTGGGTGGGGACATTACAATGGTATCAAAGCGTGAAATCTTCCCATCCTGTGAGGGAAATCTTCAAAAATCATATCTGAATGCAATCATCCAGAAATCACTTAGTATATCACAGAAGGAACACTCCGAAAAAGGGCACAATGGAAGAACATGATCAAAGCGCTCCTCCCAATGATGCTCTCAGTTATATGAATGAAACTATTACCAGAGTGCAAAGAGAGTTGCAACAAACAATGAGGGAAAACCAAAGGGAAATGCATAATGCATTTACAAGTTTGATTTGTGATTTGGCTATGGCTCTACAAGGGAATGTTGCAACTACTAATTATGTAGCTACTAATGTGTGATAGGGAAGCTCCATGGGGGCAACCAGAAATATTTCCAATGCTACACATCCTACCTTCAAAGCCAAGTTTCTCCACAGAGAAGAACCAATTCAAGGAAGTGGCACAAAGTGATGTGGATGATGTCGAAGCCTATGGTGATGAGTATATGCAACTCAGCCTCAGTGTAAGGGATCTAATATCTTTCAGGGATTTTTGCTAGTTAAAGAATAAAAGGAGTGCAGGGAGGAATAGGAGAGCTCATCAAGAGGCACCAAGAAGAGACATTCAGCAAAAGTTAGGAAAGGTAACTCTTCCTTCATTTGATGGTACTGAAAAATGTTCTGCTAGAGCTTGGTTGCAAAAGTTCAATACACATCTCTCTCTAAATCCTATGTATGAAGAGGAAGCCATCAAATTTGCAACCTTACATTTAGAGGCGATCACCCAAGGTCATGGTTCCATTACTACTATGGAGGAATTCAATTCATGTTTGATTGAAAGATTTGATAGGACAGATCCGGATATGTACTTCGGGGAGCTAGCACAACTTAAGCAAGAAGGGTCACTGGAAAAATATATTTCTGAATTTGAACATATTTCAGTTATGGTACCGGATATCAGCGAAAAGAGGTTAGTATAGTTGTTTATGTAAGGGTTAGAAGAACAATTTAAGGGTCTTGTGAACGTGTTGGCTAGATTTTCTGCACAACTGAAAACCTAGGCAGTCATGAGATAAATCTCCCTCATTAACCGATGAGGCTCCCATGTAATTTGTCAGTTATACGTCCTAATATCTATTTATTGGCATTACTTTAACTATATAACTCATGAACCATAGCTAGACAGTTCTGCAGCAAGTAAGCAATTGTAAGATAAAGGAAATATCTGTAGAAGAGGTAGAAAGCAGGAAGAAAGAAAAGAATATGTGCAACCCAATCAATAGTTCACAGAGTTGATCGCATGCACATAGATAAAACAAATAGATCTTTTAAATACAAAATTTAAAGCAAAGGATAGTTTGATATCAGATCTATAATAACACAGTTTATGAATAGATCTAGAAAAAAATAAGAAGCAAAATGCACCGTTGACACAAAGTTCTCTGGAAATCTCTTCTCTATTCCTCTGCTTGCAGGAATCAAGGGTTTCAGCTCAAAGTCTGGAACACAAGAATGTTGATTACAAATTTCGATCCTTAAACCCATAGGTTCTTCCTCTATTTATGGTGTATAAAGGGAAATTACAAATAGGAAGTTTTAAATGAATTCCCAAATGTGGAAGCTATGAAAAAGGAAACCGCTGGCAATCTTCCTCCTGAAATTCCTCTTTGCATGACATACATGATTTATAACTGAAAAATAGAACCTTCTATTTTGCATGTCTACCACCTATTTCCAAGTCATTGACTTCTTCAAGTAACAGCTTTTAAACAAATCAATTAAGTTTTATAATTTAATTGATTGTTCAATTACTTTGTCAGAGAAAATAAGAGAAAAAGAAAGAGGAAAAGAAATTAGAAGAAAGCTGCAACACTTCCAGTCTTGTTCTTTTTCCATATTTTGTATGCGGTTGACTCTTTTGCCTTTGATTCTCACCAAGCTGGATTTGGAAGCAACTAACTGTGATTTGCTTGTGGGTATTGTCTTTGACTTGTCTTCTCTCTTATCCTTGAAGCTTTTGCAGTTCTTCTCCAGTACATGCACCAGTGCAATGTTTGCCATAAATAATTCAGACAAAACTCCTCATTTTTATTTTTAATTGCATATGAACAATTTTAAATTCTGGAAAGCACTCTGGGTGAATGCAAATACAAGTAAATTCAATGAAGGCTTCAACTAGAAGATTGGGAGCACATGCACAAGATCTTGGAAGGAATTTTCCATGCACTACTACATGAGCCGCGTTAGAAACAAGAGGATGAATTTTTGTCGGAAGCCTTTGCAATTATGAGGTCTGGATCTGTCAATTAAATCGGTGATAAGTTCAGGGCCTATGTCTGTATCATTGACTTCAGCAAATCTGAAAGCTATGCATGATTCTGTTGATCATTTTCTTTCATCATGCTTCATCATGGGTGGAACAATCTTTGTCTAAGCTCTTTTTCTTTTAATTCTGCCGAAATCCCTTGCAATTGGATCAATTTGTGCAGATCTGACAATTTCTTCTGATTTAGAAGATATATTCAATGTATCTGACATTAATTTGAACTTCCTTTCACTAATATGAGCACCTGTGATGAATACCTACAATTAATTCAGACAAAGATGGAGTTTAGAGCATGAATATTTGATTTTTATCACTAATATCTGCATATAAAGTCTACTGCCCTAAAATTTGAGGTTTTGCTTGCATGCAAAGCAAGCAAAAATATTATTTAATTCATCTAGGCACATATACCAACATGCAGACACTTAGAATAACAAAAATCAAGCTATTCCAACCCTAGGCACCAAAACTGGAAGATCCCTGGCAGTGGAAAATATTCTTTAATGCAAAATCCTCCTTCCCTTGGCACCAAAACCTGTCCGGGCTGCAATCCTTAGCAAAAAGAATTAATTGTTTCTTTATTATGGCAACCCATGCTTATATAATCCTCAACATACTATTTTTAATAATTGTCCTTCCTATTTCTGGCAATTTAATTAATAAACAATCATGTTTATTCACGCAAACTAAGCGCCCAATCATGCATGCTGCTGGTTGTTTTTAAATAAATTTATTTTATTTATTTTTAGCATGCATCCTTGACTTCTCCTTAGTTCATCCACTTGCATTGACTTTCCTTCTATTTATAGCGCCAAAATTGGCTGAATAAACCATTAATAAATATTATTAAATGCATTGTTATTCACCCAAGGTGGGTTGCACTTTTTGGCCAGAGAAATTGCTAAATATAGGAAGTCAACTTTGATGAGAATTTTCACCCTACACTACAGCTCCAAAAATCCCCTCTTCCACTTAAGTGATTTGATTTTCATCATGGGAATTTTTACCTTGCAAGGCAGGTAAAAAATTCCCACCGGTGTTTTAAGTGATGTTTCTTTTACAATGGGAATTTTTACCCCGCAAGGCAGGTACAAAATTCCCATCTGCTTGCTACCTCTAATATTCCCATTGCAGCTTAAGTGACTTTGACTTCATAAGAAAAAGTACCCTGCAAGGCAGGTAAGAAATTCTCGTCTGCCTGCCTCTACCGAAATTCCCATTGCAAATTAGATGACTTTGACTTCATGGGAAAAAGTACCCTGCAAGGCATATAAGAAATTCCCGCTTACCTGCCACCAACAAAATTCTCATTTGCAACTTGGATCTATTTATTCCAAAAAGTGCGACTTGCCTAGGAGAGGCTTTTTGTGCTTGACTTCATCTTTTTTGGTCAGAAGTTTGTTTTCTGAGGCTGATTCCTTCTGGTGCAGTGGCCGTAAATGATCTTCAGATGTTCCAGGCAATTAAACAGACTATACAGGAAAAAAAACGGACCCAAGAGAATTAAACAAAAAGACAACGAGGAAAACCAGAGAAAAACGTAAAAGAAATAAATAAAAACGAAAAAACGTTGTCAAAAGTCATAAACAAAGCTCTAAATTCATTCTTGGTGAAAACCCTATTGAGATGTGTGAATATGTAATGTCCCCTTCTAGGACAAGTTAGAAATTAATACAAATCCGATCATACACAGCTGAAAACAATTAATATTCAAACCCTGACTGCTGCAATTTTCAAAAATTAATTCCCGCTTAACCGTCCAAGCAAAAATATTCAAACTTTGGACTTTGGGTCACAAAAATATGAAGAACAATATTCCAAAACCAGATTTTGCACAGCCAACATGAAACCTTAATTTTGACCTAAAAAGTAGGTCGCCCAGTACTTTTAGGGCACCAAATCTCCTCCAAAAATTATGAAATCAATTTCTCCTTATTCCACCTAATTTCTATAATCAAATCCACTATTAAACTGACCCCCAAACAACATCTAAAATAAATATTAATTCATAGCAACCAGCAGGCTTACAGATAGTTGAAAACTTCTAAAATTGATATCTCACTCAAAACTCAATATTTCTTCACCAAATAAATTGCAGATTGTTCTATAAATTAAGGGTTTTCTAAAGAGCTATCAATCTGAATTTTCTGAGCATTAAAACCTAACCAAAATAGTCCTAGAAAACTGATTTCAAGTCACTAGGGTTAGATAAAATTATATAAAATAATTCCAGCTCTTTCCTAGCCCCCAAATACACCAAAATATTAGCCCCTTGCTCTGAAATAATCAATACCACATGGCAGATTGCAGATCTATCATTTATGGCATCAAAACATAGTCAAATCATCACCAACCCAAGTCGTTATGGTAAGAATATTTGCAATAATAATAGAAATAGCTTGGAGCAATATCAAATGATTTTCACTCTAAACTTGGTGCCAAAACTGAAATAACTCCAGCAATAATGGCAAATCTAAAATTGATCAAAACCAGCTCACTAACTTCCCACGCAAGAGAGAGAGAGAGAGAGAGAAAGCATTAATGGGCATGCATCCCAACTCCAAGCATGGAGCATAAAATAAATATCATCATAACATAAGTCTAACAATGATCCTATCAGTCCTTTTATAAGCAAGGAGGCACAAAATTTGAAATCCCTAGGAGAAAGAAATTATTAAATAAAAGAAGTTTATTTCCCCTAGGTGTGGCGTCCCCTTTTAAAAAGGATGATTTTAATATTTAAAAGCCACCTAAATATTATTTAATTAATTCCTCTTTTTAATTTGCATTTTGGGAATTTAATTAAATAATTACTTTCTCCATAAATATTAAATAATTAAATAAATATTGTTTTATAATGACAAATGATTAAAATTGCTCTCCAGGTAATATTATAAAATTATTTAATATAATTTTCCCCTTGCAACATCCCTAAAGCCCACAGGGAATGATAGGCTAAGGGTCTTCAAAAATGGGGACATTACAGAATTCTAGCATGCAAAACTTCAACAGGATTCAACCGGAGCACAATTTACTTCAAACGGGGCATTATTTATTTCATAAATAATTAAATAAAATTTCCCGCAAACAAAACTTGGTGGAGGGATAAAATGAGTTTTGACATCTGGGTATTTATCGAAATTGACTAATATGATTCACTGGGAATATCTTAACGTAATAGAGACATCTTCTGACAATAAAAAACCAAAAAGACTTGTTATTTTAAAAGAACGAAAAATTTTAAACATGTGGTAGTCTCAGATTTTAGGGTAAAATCTGGAGACACCAGAAAGCACTCAGCGCACCATCTTTACAAGGAGCCATTAGGAAAGCATTTGACTTGGAAAAAGCGGTTCCAAAGGGTAAAAATCTGCAGCAAAATCAGCAGCATTTGGGCAACCAAAGGGAGTGTTTGGGCAGCCAAAATCCTCTTCATCAAGTGGGAAAAGGACACCAAATTATGGGCAGCAAGGTAAGCCATTTCAAGGTAAAGCAGATGTGAAAGATTAGAGCAAAAACAGCAAGAAAATAGAGATACGAAGTGAGCTTAGAAGAAAGAAATTATGTTTTCATTGTAGAGATCCTTGGACTCCTAATCATCCTTGTCTTCCAAAAGGGGCAGCACACTATATTGAGATTATTTCAGATGATGAAGAAGGAGAGAGAGTTGATCATGAGGAAGAAAAAGAACAAACAAAGGAGGAGAATGTAGGTCCCAAGAAACAAAAATTGGCCACCTTATCCGGAGCACCAAGGTACCATGCTTTCCGTATCAAAGGTGTTCTTCATGGGCAAAGAATCATGACTTTGATTGATAGTGGAGCTACTCACAATTTTATTGATGAGAGCTTGGTAACAAGAATGGGTTTGAAAATAGAAGATTTTCAAGGATTCAATATAACTATGGCGGATGGATACACTCTTGCATGTACAATAAAGGTTCCCCAACTTGAGATCACATTGGGAAGACACAAGGTATGTGATGATTTTTACGTCATTGGTATTGGTGAAACACATGTTGTTTTGAGAGTTCAATGGTTGCAATCTTTGGATGAGTTCACTCAAAATTATAAAACCATGGAACTAGAATTTAAGTCCCAAGGCAAGGAAATAACATTGCAAGGATTGAGGGGTGGAGTTCCTCAAGTAGTGAACGCCAAAAATATGGAGAGATCTTTTACTAAAGGGCAGATTGCATCGGTTGCACATTGTTTGGTAAGTGTTAATTCTGATTTTCCATCGCCGCCATCATATCATGGGTATATTCAATCTATTTTGGATAGACATAGCAAAGTTTTTTCAAATTTATCTCATGGTTTGACTCCGGATAGAGGTTTTCAGCATATTATTGAGTTGGAACCCAGTTCAACTCCGGTTATATCTTCTCCTTACCATCACCCAAGAGTTTTCAAAGAGGAGATAGAAAAAGTGATTAAAGAATTGTTAGAAATGGGCCACATAATGCCAAGTTCTAGCCCATTTGCTTCTTCAGTTGTGTTGGTAAAGAAGGATGGAACTTTGAAAATATATGTGGATTACAGGTTGTTAAATAAGAAGACTATCAAAAACAGGTACCTAATACCAAGGATTGATGAGTTACATGGGGTTGTTTTCTTCTTTAAGATTGATCTAAGGTCCAGTTCCCACCAAATCAAGGTAAGAGATGAAGATGTACATAAGACAGCTTTTAGGTGTCACTTTGGTCATTTTGAATTTTTAGTGATGCCATTTGGATTAACCAATGCTCCTGCTACTTTCCAATCACGAATGAACCACATTTTTAGGGAGCATTTGAGAAAGTTTGTCTTGGTATTTTTTGATGACATTTTGGTGTATAGCAAATCATGGGATGAGCATTTGAGACATTTGGATGTGGTCCTAAGCATTTTGGAGCAGTAATCTCTCTTTGCAAAATTATCCAAATGTGAGTTTGGCATGGAAGAAATCTTATATCTAGGACATGTCATCAATGCAAGGGGGGTACATGTGGACCAACAAAAGATTCAAGCCATTCTGGATTGGCCTACTCCCACTACTTTGACTCAACTAAGAGGATTCTTGGGTCTTTGTAGCTATTACCGCAGATTTGTGAAGAGATTTTCACAACTTTAAGCCCCCCTAACAAATTTAACAAAGCAAAGAGCCTTCACATGGTCACAATCAGCCCAAAAAGCATTTGATCGTCTCAAAAAGGTAATGAGTTCATGACCAGTACTCATTCCAGATTTTTCAAAGCCTTTTGTGGTGGAATGCGATGCATCCAATGATGGGATTGGAGTTGTTCTAATACAAAATAAACATCCCATAGCATTTGAAAGTAAAAAACTTAAGGATGTGGAGAAGGGATATTCTATTTATGACAAAGAAATGTTGGCCATCATGCATGCACTAGTGAAGTTTAGACAATGCCTTGTTTGTGGTAGGTTTGTTGTCAAAACAGATCATAATAGTTTGAGGCATTTTCTTAACCAAAATGATTAAAATGACAGACAACAAAAATGGGCAAGCAAAGTGCAATCTTTTGACTTTGAAATTGAGTTTGTGAAGGGGAAAAAGAACATAGTTGCAGATGCTTTGTCAAGGAAGCCTTCTTGCTATTCTATTAGTGAAATTGCAGTAGATTGGAAGGTTGATATAACAACAGAGTACACCAAAAATCAGCTTCCTTGTGATATATTTAATGGGAAAATTGATGATGACAGGTACCAAGGGATTGATGGCCTCATCCTATGTAAAAATAGAATCTTTTTGGTGCCTGAATCTAAAGTAAAACATAAAATTTTAGCAACCATGCCTGACTCGCTCTTAGCTGGTCACCAAGGGTATTTTAAAACATATAAACAAATAAGAGAGAAGTTCGTATGGAAGGGATTGAAGGAGGCATTGCAACACATTAAGGAGTACCTTATATGCCAACAAAGCAAGGCATAACATGAATTTCCAGTAGGACAATTGCAAACCCTACCCATCCCAATTCAGAAATGGAGAGCATTTCTATGGACTTCATCACTGGTCTTCCTTCAGTTCAAGGTAAGACTGTTATCTATGTTGTGGTAGATAGGTTGACCAAGTATGCTCATTTTTCTCCTCTTCCTACAAAGTTTGATGGACCTCTAGTGTAAGATCCCCAATAGATCTTTTTGCCCAAAATGAATTTTTCTCCAATCACAAATATCAAAACAGATTTGTTGAAGACTATGGCAATAAAAATAAGGCAAATCTGAATTGAATAGAGGAAATGCGACTAGGGTTTGGATGAGAAACCAATGCAGATAACTCTCAAAAAATTATCTTCTTATCACAAACTGATTGCCATATTTTTTAAAGCCCAAATATAATAAAATCAGAATTTTTAGAAGCCACAAATGATCAAAAATCAGATCTGAAATCTGAATATTAAACTGGCTGAAATACCACTGAAAAACCCTCTTAAAAATTATGAAACTTCTTTGCTTTGCTTCCCAAAAATAAGTAGATGATTTGACAATAAAAATCAGATCAAAATACCTCAAAAACAATTCCAAATCTGCCAAAAGACTGGGTCACTCTACTAGAAGAATTTGTAATAACACTGCTGCAATTTTTATTCAAAACACACTGCTAGAAATGACTAAAAATCTGATTACATTCAATGGGAATTTCTAAGAGAAAAACCCTCACAACTCTAGGGGTTTTCATCCACAAGAGATAGAATTCCTAAGGGGTTTCGTCCTTGGAATTTTTGCAAAAGCTGAGAGCTCAATGCAAGAGAAAATATCATATAAAATTTCTGGATACAAAAGGGCAAGTCGAACTTTCCTTAAAAAGGAAAAAGTTCCCAAAATGACCTCCAAAATAACCAATCATCTTTCTTGCACACCCCTAGGCCAAGTCGCATTTTTTGAGGAGACCATTGGCACACTTTTCTAGTGTTTTCACTCCTAGAACTAGTCGCATTTCTTTAGGAGGAATACATAATTAATTAATATTTTTATCCTTCCTAAATGTCATTACTCTCATTTGGCCCAAGTAGCCATTATCCTTTCTAGGAAGAATAAAATATAATAAATCCCTTTACAATGATATTTGCCCCTCAAGGCAAATCATATTTATCATAGGGATTATAATTTATTTTTATTAAGCCAAATAAATTAATATAAGTGCTTTAATAATTTTATTTTATTTTTTTATAGCACTTTATAATAATTTATTGTGACGTAAGTCGCCCTTATATTTTTCCTTTGGTCATCGGATTGACAAAATCGGCCAAAGGCCTTCGATTGGAAAGGGAATATTACAGCTAGTGGTTGGAATATCTTTTAAAGAAGTTTTTAGACTTCATGAACTGCCTAAGAATATTGTGAATGATAGGGACAGCAAATTCTTAAGCTTCTTTTGGCAAGAGCTCTTTCATCTTGCAAGCACAGAACTAACTCCAAGCACAAGTTACCATTCACAAACAGATAGGCAAACAAAGATTGTAAACAAGTGGATGGAGGGGTATTTGAGATGCTTTTTTACAGGGCAGCAATCAGCATAAATTAAGTGGCTCTATTTGGGGGAGTTTTGCTATAACACTTACTATAACATGTCCATTGGTATGTCTCCATTTAAGGCACTATATGGTTATGATGCATTCTCATTTGTTGATGTTGTTCTTCTGGATAGTAGAGTGTCAAGTGCTAAATATTTGGTACAACAGGGTCAAGATATCATGAAATCAATTAAGGATAACCTTGCACATGCTCAAAATCAGCAGAAGTTATATACAGATCAGCGAACAATAGAGAGGTGTTTTGAAGTGAGAGACATGGGTTTCCTAAGGCTGCAACCTTATAGACAATCTTCCCTCAAAGGGAAGGGTTCGGAAAAGTTAAAACCAAGGTTTTATGGTCCCTACAAGGTCATACAAAAGGTGGGGAAGGTTGCATACGAGCTTGAACTTCGAATTCAAAGTAAAATACATAATGTGTTTCATATATCTTGCTTAAAGAAAGCATTGGTACAGCGTATTGTTTTGTCCATAGAGTTGCCTCCTCTTGATGATGAAGGCAAACTTGTCTTGGAACCGGAAATCATCTTGGAGATACGTGAAAAAAGGTTGAGGAATATATTCATTCGAGAGTATTTGATTCAATAGAAGGGGCTACCTATTGAAGATGCAACGTGGGAAGGTGCAAAAATTTTAGAGCATCCAAATCTACAATTGCTTGTGGGCAAGCAATTCAAGGAAGGAAACACTGAAATGTCCCTTTTTCGAAATAACATCTTGGAAGACCCTTGGCCTATTTTGTCTACCTGACAGCTAAGGGGGATCTATAAGGGTGACTTAAGTCATTTTTAAATTATTATTAAGTGCCTTAAGTAAAGAAAAATATAAATCTAGCAATTACAATAATTTATATGGCTTAATAAAATATTATAGTTATGCCAATGTAAATTTTTATTCATTCTAGGAAATTAGAAAGAATAAAATAAAATTATATCTTTTGTATTCCCTTTAGGAGAAATGTGACCTAGGTTGGGTTGTTGTTTGGGTGCTAAGTGCATAGAAATAACACCAAGTGCTGATTGGGTATATTGAAGGTGACTTTTGGGTCATTTCCTTCTCGTATTGGAAGAGGTTGACTAGCCTTGGCATCATTCTACCATTTTACACTTGTTATTTTGGCTTGGAGCTGAAGTATTACTACTGAATTTTCTGAGGACAAAAATTCTCAAAAAAATCATAAGGGAGAACGAAAACTCTTCCTATTTTATGGTGTTGAAAGTCCATATTAAAATCTGAATCATAGATCAATATTTTTGCAACTGAAGCGACAGAATTTTGGGTGTATTCTCATTTATTCAAGAGCTGGAAAATTATATTTTTGTTAGCAGTTGTTGCAGGGGTATTTTCAGAAGTTATTGCAATATTTTCCAGTATTTTATAAAGGGTTTTGAGCCTCTTTTTCACTGCTGCAAGTACAGGTCAGATCTGAAGTTGTTCATCATTATAAATCTGATTTTTGACTTCAGTTGTTGGTTTTTTTTATTGCCATATATTTATAAAAATTATATCTTCCAAAAGAAATCAGAAAATATCATTTTGTGGTGTGTTTTGTGGAATCTTTTCCTCTCCATCCTAGTCACATTTTCCAGAATAAATCAGATCTGCAATAGTTGTTTAGTCATGCTATTTTAGCTGGGTTTTCTTTGAGAAGTTCAATCAGATTTTGGGTGGAGACATTACAGTTTGGGATCAATTTAACATTGAATTTGATTGTAGAAATTAGGAGGAATAAGAAGAAATTAACTTCATAATTTTTGGAGTTGATTTGATTCCCTAAATGTGTTGGGCGACCTACTTTTTAGGGAAAAATTAGGGTTTTGTGTTGGTTGTGCGAAAACTGATTTTGGAATAATATTCTTCATATTTTTGTGGCCGAAAATCAAAAGTTTCATCTCATTTGGACTTCTCTTGCAAAAGATATGAATTTTTTAAAATTGCAACAGTCCGGGGTTTGAATATTAATTGTTTTCAGCTGTGTGATCAGATTTAGGCTAATTTCTAACTTGTCCTAAAAGGGGACATCACAAATCCACACTGCCAACAAAATATTATTGCAAAATTATAAGTGCATGACAAAACAAAGCGTACCGAAACACACGAGAATAACAACTTTATTATACATGGTAGTGTTTGATACAATTGCTCAGTACAGGGAGGACTTGTCACATCAGTGCCCTTAGCCCAACATGCATCATTTTATTTATTTGACAAAAGACACAGCAGTTGTCAATTAAAACACAACCATCAAATACAACTAAACATAAACTAGTCATTGAGACACTACCTAAAGACGACGAAAGAATAATAAAAGTAGAGCAAAGTTTGCTACCAAACTAATACATTTATTTAAATCAATGGTCTATAATGGATGTAGATAATTATATCCCTTTGGATAAGCAAATATGCAAACTTTGATTACTCAAAGTAGACATTTATATTTAAAGAATGTAATATAGTCACATGAAATGGAGATGATTTTATATATTTAAACTATTAAGAAGTTTGCATGCATCATTCTTCAAAGGAAAGGATCAGAGATTTATAGCGCCTTTTATCAAAGGAATCTTTCTGCAAAAAAAAATTAAAAAAGTAGACAATTTTCATCACAGCACATCTTCTTGTCATTCCCATATACTTGTACTTCAATAACGCCATTGATCTGTACCTTATGATTAGAAAAAATAAGGTCTTTAACCTCCTTTATTGAAGTTACCACACAACATGCCTTACTCTCAAACACTTGCAAAGAGCAAAAGCTACATTCCATAGACTGCAACACCACCATTTTTTCAGAACACTGCATACCAAGCATTTTCAAACAATAGGCAAGATACTTTATACTCCATTGCATAGCATCCTCATGAGAAACTATTAGGAATATTAATGTTTACATGGGTATTGATATTTATGTTTGGTAAATATTACTATTATTATTTGGTTAGTCATATAGGTTAGTGGTTGGAGTGTTAGACCCGTGAATATTATTACGGGTTATTTGTTATAACACCTCCCTAAATAATCGAAGGTTGTTTGGCTATTTGTTTTGCTATATAATAACCATGTATTATGATGGTGATAATATAGAAGAAATATATTTGTGTGTGAAATTAATTAAGTCTGTGAGTTATGTGAAGTTCTTCCATGTGCAAGTCTGGTGACTTAGTTTAGATTTGGTATCAAAGCGAGTTTATTGCAATGGAAACATAATTTTTCATTGTAGGGGCAATTCTCTTTATATATTGCCTCGTGTGATGAGAGAGTTAAGTTGAGAAACTGGTATAGACTAGTTTTTTGGGCTTAGTTTTAAAAATCTAAGAAGAAGAGCCTGTAGTGTAGACAAGCCCCTGTCATAATAGTCTTTGGCTATTATTCAGGTGAATACGGTACTCATAGACCATCATTCCCAGTTGCAAGAGATTACAGTGTTATTGCAAAACATGTGCTGATCTACTTGAGGAAGGAGGGACTGGGGTCAAGGAGACCAAGAGTTTCACACAGGAGTGTTGCTTTGGTATTCGCATTGATTTGCAGCATTCATTGGTTGTGCATTTCCATTCATTAATCCCCTTCACATACCACAACTGCCCAGACATATTTATTGGACTGATTGTTGTGCACGGGTAGAGGCATTGGCGAATGGTCTTTAGAAACTCGCAGCTTTTATGTTGTCTACATTTTAACAAAGTTTATGATCCAAAGCTGCTCAGCCTGCTCAATTGTTCTGCATCTACAATCGATGTTTAATTAAACATTGGCCTTATAATATTGATCAGCTAGATCTACTTTGCATTACCGTCAAATATTTTGTATCGCCCAAGCTTTCATCCTTAAATCCATGTGCTATTCAAATAAGCATGTATTTTTCACCTAAGAGTCGCACAGCCCATTAAGGGACATAGCAGTTGCCAATCTGAGAATCAAATTTTGTGTCCATTAATTTTCAAATATCGCAGCTGCATCCATCTCCAGTTTATGTATCTACAAGCGTCTAGAAGTCTCCTCTCCCATGCATCATCCAATGCTGGTATTTCTTTTCCTTTCACGTGGGATTCTACAGATCTAGGATGTAATTCGTATTAATCACTTTCAGTCCATGGTTTAATAGCATGACACTAAAAGGTGATCCATATATAAAGTTACTTGTGTTTTTTTTTAAAAGTATAGTTGGGTCTAAGTGGTTAGTATTCCCGTATGTATATGGATTGGTTGGAGATTGCAGAGTTGTCTATTGTATTGTTTAGAACTACGTCATATGATTAGTCAAACCATAAATATTGTTATGTTTGTGTTTAATAAAAGTCACGTGTCTATGTTGTTTATTTATAAGTCAAATGTTTAGTATAAAATTTGTGAGCTTTAGTTCTTTTGTGTTAGTAAGTCTCATCTTTAAAGTATTGTGTTGTCATTTTGCATAAATATGTGTCATTATTAAATTAAAATCCACCGTCCTTTATTTGTTATTCATAATTGTTTGTGTTTAGAGTCTTGATAGTCAAATGTATTGTATTGTAAAAGTCATTTGTCACCATTTTGTCTTGTCAATCGTAAGCTATTTGAATCGTATTATCAAGGTCATGTAAAAGAGTCAGAATTTTTCTTAATGGTATTGTTGTTGTCAAATAGGTGATTTTAGAATATTTCTATATTGTCATTTTTTATTGTCTAGTCAAAATAGTCAAGTTGTCAAAATTGTAAAAATAAAAAATAAAAATTACCTTATGGATGCATTTTCAATGTTACCCGATGTCCGGAAAATAAATGTTTTCACATTGCGGGAGGGAAGAAAAGAATAAATCCAATGTGGAAACTGTTGACCTTCAACGTCCAATTTTCTGAGTGAGCAACGTGATACTAGAGGATGGAGGCAATGGAGGATGGTGGGTCAGACAGCAACCTCTTGTCAGTCACCAACAACTAGGCCGCATGAAGCTGTGGTGGCATTTTGTGGTGTGAGTTTGCTTTCAATTGTGTGTTTCAATTTCATAATACATGTTTTGCAGTACGTTCGTGTTTCCAGTTTCTAGTGTGCAGTTTTCAACTTGTTAGTGTGGATTGAAAAATAAGAACAGAGATTCATTCCTATTCACATGTATATTCCTACATTACTCCCCAATGTAATAACATAGTGAAGAATAGATAACACAGTGAATTGCAGCATCATGAGTCTTAAAGAGGTTGAACAATCAGATGTGTTCCTGTTCATACCTAGGTTTGTGGTTAGCCTCTGGGAAACCATTGAAGGTTGTTCAGATGTGTTCCTGCTTGAGTTCCCACACTGCTAGGTCAAATGTGTTCCCTAGAGTGACTAGTTGATAAGCAAATGATTCCTAAGCGTGTTCCCATCCTCTTCGGTCAAATGTGTTCCCGACAGTGCATGGTTGATAAGAAGTTGATGTGTTCCTTCTTCTAGCTTCGGTTTGAGTGTTATACCAAGATCATGAGCAAGCACAAGTAGCAGGTTGCAGAGGAAGTGTTAAAGTTCTTTTGCTACCATGAAAACATTAAGGGGGGGAATGTTAGGAATATTAATGTTCACATGGGTATTGATATTTATGTTTGGTAAATATTACCGTTATTATTTGGTCAGTCGTATAGGTTACTGGTTGAAGTGTTAGACCCGTGAATATTATTACGGGTTATTTGTTATAACACCTCCCCAAAGAATCGGAGGTTGTTTGGCTATTTGTTTGGCTATATAATAGCCATGTATTGTGATGGTGATAATATAGAAGAAATATATTTGTATGTGTGAAATTAATTAAGTCTATGAGTTATGTGAAGTTCTTCCCTGTGCAAGTCCCTTTCGTAGTTTAGAGAAACTTCCATGCTATTGCTCAAAGCTGAGCAAGGAAGGGAAACATCTTCAAATGAAACATAGACAAGGTCTAAAAAATTCTACATTGGCTGGGACTAAACGTTCTATTCATCCATAGCTATTTGCCTCAACATGTAATTGATTATATTAATCCTTTGTCTTAGAATTTCGTTACTTTAACCTTAAACTAGGTTGGGCTTTTGTTACACACTCCCTTGCTTTTATGTGTCCCTTGCATCCCATTGACCATGTCAATAACTTAAGGACATCAATATCTTTGCTTACTTTCTTTTTTGGGGTGTGCCTACATAGGGAAATCTTTGCAGTCTGTCACATTTTTCCACTGTGTCATGAAAATTTTCCAGCTTTAACATTGACATCATTATTCATTATTACGTCATTTCAAAAAATAAGGAAATGAAATAAGGGGGACGAAATTTTAGACCAAGAGTGCACCTAGACAAGTAAGAGATATGCTCAAAGCCAAATGTTGTTTCCCCCCATATTTCAAAATTTCTCGTACTAAATTAATACATAAAGCACCCTTAAAAATGGCTATTTTTGGCAAGAAAGTAATATCGAGTGTTAGAATATTAGTGTATTTAATTAACCATACAATATTGTATGTGGTTAAGATGCACTTGTGATATTTAATTGTAATATAATATGTAAGTCACCTATTGGTCCACACTAATCAACATCTATTAATAGAGAAGAGTATCAATCAAGTTATTGATTTGATTGACTTGCGCTATTAATAGATTAAAGCATAGAGTGCTAGTGTTAGAAGTAATTCAATGTGGAAGAGAGATTCATTGTAATACTCCTATGAGGAGAGTCATTGGCCCTCCCTCACAAATGAGCTTAATATATTGGTAGTAATTCTACCTTCATCATATCTGCATTTATATTTCTTTGATGTTTCACGGGTATATGCATGCATGTGGGTGTTTGTCTCAAGGTTAGCACAAAGACCCTAGAACCTATTCCAGAATTCTAACTTAGAATACCAGAAATAGGTTGGCGGACACTCTATTTGAACTGCTCTTTTGGTAATTGCTGTGAATAATTATTAAATGTAGTGAACTAATAAGTCAAATTAAACAGCCTGTCAGTCTTCTAGGTCTGGTTTTGATGTAACTAAACCATTTTGTGATGTTAAAGTACTAATAAATAAAAATACGTAGGCATCACTTGCCACTTTTGTGCCTCTGTACACCTTCATGCATTAGATCCAATCATTTACCTTGGGCGCAGAGATCAAGAATGGTGGGGACTATAGTGAACAGGCATTCATTGCATTACCCAAAGCTGCAGTTCTTGTGAGGTTCACGTACACAGAAGCTCTAAGGTGAAGGCAGAAATGAAGCTTTAACTAGACATCTAAAGCTACCACAGTGGTTTTAGAATTTAATACTTTCAATTTCAGGAAAATAATTTTTCAGAAGTTGGCAAAAAAGCATAATTACCAAACAAGATGATTACATGTAACTTACCCGCATAGCCTTTAAACCACTATTCACTACTGCAGCAGGTAAAGTTGTCAAGGCGAATGCGGTTAAATATTTAAAGAAACTGGGCCAATTCTGTTGCAAAAATGTAGTGAGAAATGAATAGGTCAGTAGAACTTAGTCAAATAACGAGTCCAAAATATTGAACATGATCACGGGGCTTGTACCTTTGATATGATTGCTTGTGCTGATTTTCCTTCTAATGAAGCAATCCTCTCTGTCCAGTTTAATCAGGATATACATCAGATATAAATTAAAGTTAATTTTAGCAATTCAGCTTTACTATTACATGTTTATGGGAAGGAAATTATACATAAAGTACTTCCACCATCTCCTAAGGGTACATAATTGAATCAATCAAAGAGAGATAAATTAATCCAGGGATAAACACTTTCCTTATTAGTTTAATCAACACTGATGAAATAAAAAGTGTTTGCAATCTTTCAGTTCCCAGTAGAAGTCTCTGAGCAAACATGGATTGCCTTCAAGCCACACCATAGACAATAAATAATTCTTTTACAAGCTTATCATTCCAATTACAGACACTGACTGCTTCCAGGTGATATGAATCTTTAGCAATCATTTTGTAAGTGTTTTTTTCTCTTAATCAGTAAAATTCATCATTAAAAATTGAAAATTTAAAATAAGGAGAAGAGACTATTCTGCAGCTACCAGATACACTAGTACAAATACTTTAAAGAAATCTATTTGAAAAATGCCGATAGATATCAATTTCGAGTACTTTATTTTGGATTTTACACATATCACATTGATTAATAATTCTATAACATTATGTTCATATTTCCCAAACAATGATGAAAACAAATCTTTTTAAGGAGAAAATGGCCTCAAACTCTACGACCAATATATTACTATTTTTTGACTGACTTTTCAAAGTTCAATTCTAACAAAAACTTTTAAGTGACAGTCAAGTAGATGTAAAATTTATGGTCAAAATTAACTTTTGACGGTCAAATGGACGCCAAATTTAATATATAAAATAAAACCTACACGGCCACACCATTACATCCCACCCCTTGCTGCCATTGTAGAATGCCTATCAGCATAACCAAAAACCCAGTCTGCTAATCAAAAATGCCCCAGGAGACCTAGTTCAAGGATCAGTCATGAGATGAAGAATGGAATGTTTTCCTTGATCCTTGGAAAGTCTAACTGTGGCTTCATTGACATACATATCTCTGCAATTGGACTTAATGCTAATGGTCGAGGGATACAAGAATTGCACGTGACAAACATTGAGAGATAGAATCATACTAGTACTACGGACTGAGTACATATTAAGTATAATATTAGATTGTCTTGCCATTTAAAAGACTAAAAAAAATCATAGACAAATGGTAACCGAAACACCCTAAAACTACTTGAAAAGGGTGACCGCCTCATTTCCTAATGTGTGTTGTGTTGTCTTCAGATGCCTCTCCATCAGCAGCATCCATATTCTTTCATGCATTACTGCATGCTCACTGTACTGGAAGATTTCCCAGGAACAAGAGATGCCGTGTTCTCTTCAAGACAAGGTTCCTTTTGTTCTAGTGGCACCAAAGATAGATCGAGCTAAAGGTTGTAGATGAGATAAGGATGGGGATTTGATCACCTCAATTTTTGAATTTCTTCCATAAGGCATTTTCATATGCTTTCATATATTCATATTCTACCTCCTGTACTAATTACTTCATATGCTTTCATATTATCTTATTAATTCATAGCGAAGATACTTTGCATGTCAGAAGACATATTATCTTATTAATTCATAGCGAAGATACTTTGCATGTCAGAAGACATATTATCTTATTCATTCATAGCAAAGATATGTCGATAATCAAATTTTCTCCAGTGTTTTGAAATTTCTGAAAAGATGAGCATTTTCAGAAATCAAAATCCCTGTAAGAAAAGTACACTTTCATGGGGTTCGCCCACACCATCGTTGTGTTCTAATTTGATGAAAAAAGTGTAGAATATGAACAATGCCATATATAGGCACACACTTCAGCAAGCTTGATTTGAGAAATGCTTTTCAGTTGTTTGAATTTTCACTAAAATAACTAGGATTCCTTTTTCTTCCCTAAGGAATATTTCATGGATCACATCGTTTAGATCATAAAATATCAATTCCATCCACAATTTTTAGTGAAGCTTGATTCTGTAAAACCTTGCATTTTCCAATCCTAATTTCCAAGTTCAAAACAATATAGAGATAGTGAATTTTTGGAAATATTTGGTTTTTGCAACCTAAAAGTGATGACAAAACCTGTGCCCCCTGATCTAGTCTTTGGCTCCCCAGGCTTTTGTGGTTACATTGCTGTTTGAGAAAGAGGAAAGAATAAACTAATCAGATCTAGCAGAAAACCTAAAACGCAACTAAGAGCAAGTACCAAGGATCAATTCCAAACAAGGACACACAGAGTGAGGTCAAGGTCGTAACATTGCAGGATTACGCCATACTGCAACCAAGCTAAAGTTGATGATAATCATAATACCAACATGGTAAATTCTCGTCATCTTCCATCCTCCCCAATTCACCTATTGGACATGGAAATTGATGTCAATATTACAGCAGATCAGATTTCTCATGAGCAACCTCAGTCTCATCAGTCAAAAGAAACACAAACATAAGCTGCCTAGTGGCTTGAACAATGGCAGCATGAAGAATCACAAATGCATTCTTAAACCCTACAACCGCACACATCAAATGCATCTATGCTTGTACCAATCTCATTGACTTTGAAAATATTACATACAAGCATGCAGTTCAAGGGATAGCCCACCCAAACCAGTGATGCACAAGATAACAGGCACGTTGTGTCTTCAGGTTGCAGTGGGAACAGGGAGTGGGAAGAAGAAAGAAATTCAGTCTATTGAAAAAATTGAGGCCATCGATATTTGCTTAATCAGATTCAGACTAATGTCACAACAACTTGAGCATGCAGATTTGGCAAGCAGGCACGTAAAACAATACAACTGGAGAAAAGAACACAATTGTATATGTTAGCAAAGTAAGGAAAGAATGAACAGTTGGAAAATGTGTTTTTGCCCAATATGTTAGCAAAGGAAGGAAAGAATGAACAGTGGACAAAAGTGTATTTGCCCAATATGAACACTAGAAATTTCTATTTTCAAATACTCTTGTGTAATGTCCCTTTTTAGGGGTACTCAGGAAATGGCTAAAAGCTCACAAATCAGATTATTGAGCTGCTGTTATAAACTTGTAAACCTGCAAATAAAACCCTGTTCTAGGGAAGCGACCTGTTTGGGGGTTTCAACGCCACCTTCATGCCTTCAAAACCCTTCCAATCAGCTATAGTTAAGTCTCTAAAATTATGATACATCAACACCAATCATACAATGCAATAAATCTGGTTTTTAATACCCTAAATATGGAGATATGAATTTCAACGAAGCCCTTGTCTGCAGCGTTACTTTAAAAATTCACAACTCGACTTAGAAAGCTCCAAAATTCATGAAACTCAAGATATTGTATCATGAAAAGCAAGTCAACAGCGTCAGGTTGAAGCGCCCAACATAATGCGCAGGTTGAGTAGAGCCGTAGCAATATTGTGGGAGTTGGTTGTTGTTCGAATTGGATCAGGTGGTTAAGTCTTGAGACAATTGGCAATCAACGTGTTGGTGGTCAGATGGCGGGACACCGACACAACTGGATCAAGAGGAGCAATGTTGTTCCATGTAAGAAGAAGACTGGTGCAGGGCCGGACGGCGGCGTCAAATCAGAGTGATCCAACGGAGTATCGGGGCTAAGTTGAGCCGGATTGATGTCACAGTGGAATGAATGAAGCCAATGAACTTTCTCAGAGTTAGACCAATGGTTGATGAGGAAGGAGTCATGTAGTTGCGAAGGAGTTGGCATGGCGTTCGGTGATAAGGGTGTTGTAGACCCATGCAGGTGTCAAGGGTTGGTGCTTGTGCAGTGTAAGTAGGCCAGCGCAGATTAGTAGAGACTTTGTGGGAGAAGAGGTCCAATGTTGATCAAAACTCAGAATGTGGAGGAACAGAAAGGGAAGCATGCAGTGTGGGTTAGGTAACGTCACTAAGGTGGACAATTCATGTGAAGGTTGATACAGAACTAACTCCAACGCGAAGAAGAGTGAAGGGATAACACTTGGTAGAGTTGAGGTGCAGTGGTGCAAAGTAACTCGAAAACTCGGTAGGTGCGTAAGCACTGAGTAGTGCGACGACTCCCTAGAAGTTGTAAATAGAACTTGTGCATTGAAAATGACTGAATTGCAGAGTCTGTGAAGTGATGTCAAGTTGATACTCAAGCCATGAAGTGGAAAAAGTGGCTCTCCCTTGGCAGAATCAGTGTGGTGATTTTGCAAAACCTCTTAATTTCAAGCAGACTCATGGATGGATGGCAGTAAGGACTTGTGGTGTTCTTCAACAACATTGTGCAGAGCAGTTGGGTGTTCGACAGTGGGCCGGCCAGCGGAGTTGCAAAGAGCTGGTTTGGTGATGGGTCAAGGAGGCAGGAGTTGTGCATTCCCTCAGGTGGACTAAGAAGACATATTAAGAGCTCCCAAGGGTTGTATGGGCGGTCGTGGTATTTGGTGAAGGGTCTTCTAGAGCAGTTGTATGGGCAGCTGTGAAGGGTGTTTGAGGAGTTCACTTGTGCACAAGGATGGAGTTGCGTAGGGAATGGAAAGTGGGTGTAAGGCGTAGTCTAGGACTACCGGAGTAGCTTGATCCTCTAAGGTGAGCAAAAAAAAGTAGCGTCTCAGTGCCGCGTGGGGGTTAGTTTATTCCGCTGTGCAGCTAGCCCCGCGACAGCTAGTATCTCAACCTAAGGAGTTTCGTCCTTGAGAGAGAATGAAGGGGCTACACTAGGCAACTTTCACCAAGATATAAGAACAATCACCAAAACATGAATCAATAATGCCCAAGCTACCTCCTTATATAGCCACAAGAAGTGATTTTTACAATATAAAATAATGGTCGACCCCTTAAGGTAAGTGCTTTTAAATATATAAATGGTATTTGGAGCCTACATGCTCATAATATGTTTATTTCCTAACTACTTAAGTCCCTCTATTGGAGCGCTAGGCTTCCCAATAGGATACATGATAATAGCTAAAATAACAATAAAGATATAGTTTAGATCTTCCCCTTGCTTTCCTCCTTAGACCCACGGGAGAAGAATGGGTTAAGGTCTTCATAAATCAGCTTCAAAAAAGGGACATGACATCTCGACACAGTTATCCAAGCAACCTTGGAATAACATTCAGTTTTTCTGATGGAAAGTCAGCAGAGCTAAATTGTACAAATATGCAGCCACGTTTAAGTGAGAGAATGCAGACTTGTAAGAGTCATCGAAAGCATTCAAAGCACTAACATATGAAATTGAAAACTATAGACTGCAGATTGCCCTGTCCAATTTAAGTAAGCAAAGCCAACCAATCAAATTTCGCTCCTATGTCTAAATAATCAATGTCTTTCTTGAATCCAATCATCTTGGCAACAATATTCAACCAATCTACTTTACAAACTAAAATTGTCCCAATTGAAGCTCAGATGGTTCTCCATTAAATTTTGCCTTGCACTCACCCCAATAGGAAAAATATGCCTGCTAGTTAAATACCATAGTAAATGGTCTCACCATGTTGTTGCACCATCCAATGGGTTTCCAAGCACAAACCCTTCCAATTAATGACACCAACAAAAAAGGGAGCATATTCAATTCCAAAAAAATCTTGCTATCAACAATCCAGATAAATTTCTTCTTCCTAGTATATTTCACAAGTCATATTAGTGAATCTGAATTTGCTCCATCTCACTTTAGCAGCTTTGCTTTAATGGAAGACCAAGCATCCAAAGCCCCATAGTTTAAAGGATGTCCCCCTTTTGTTGTATGTATAGTACTTTGTTCATGTATGAGATGATGTGATAATAAAGGTAAAAGGTATAGTTAGAAGATGTGAAGGAAAGTTTGGAACTAGGTCCATCTCTACCCTTACTCAGGAGGCCTTGGGGAAAAACATAGGGTCATCATGCGCCCTAGTGAGAATGTCGGACAGGGGGATAAAGTGAAGCACTCTTTCAAGAGTGTTGATAGGGGACCTAGTTGAGCTGAGTTGACCTCCTAGGGATCCTATGAAATGTCTAGAATGACTTTCACCCTCCTTAATGATACAAGTTCAAAGAGTAATCCACAAAGGAGGTCATTATTGCGTAACCCTGGGTCTATGTGCAAATGAATTGATAATAGAGCATCAACATATTCAATACTTTTTTTTTGACTTTTTTTCCCTTTGTTCTATCTTCAGATAAAGATGGAGCAATCGTTGCAATGACTAAATAAACCTTTATCACTTCAAAGAAGGTCCTTTCTATATTTCCTTGAAAATAGAAATAATAATTCTCAATTACTAGTGATGGGAATTCCAAAATCGAATGGAGTTTCATACCACTGCATCATCACTATGCCAATTAAAACAGAAAATAAAATTCAACAAGGAGGTCTAAAAGATATGGAGCATCATAAGAGCACCATAATTGCTTCAAAATAAAAACTTTGGATTTATATTGGAGAAGGTTCCAAAGTACTTATTTGTGCAATGTTTAGAACAAGACCAAAGTAAAAGAAGGTTACAAATAAATACCCAAGAAATGGTTGATTCTTTGATTGTCATTCAATTTCTATGGTATATATCGGATCTCCAAAGTATATATCGGCTAGTATCGTAATTAATTTAATGTTATTGATGGTTTCTTGTTAAGATGTATTGATTTTTCCAATCATCTTGATGACTTGTATTATACCAAAAATTTGCAGTCTTTGTTGTGTTTTGTCTTGTAGGCCATTGCAAGTAACCATTATCTTTATAGTTCAATGTTACCTAGACTGCACTGAAACGTCGAGTACTGGCCCATACCAGGTCTGAAACATACCCGGTATGGAAACTGGTACCGGTACTTTTTGGGTACTCTGTGGGTAAGTACCCACAGGCCCTAGGTACATACTGGGTACAGAAAACCATACCCAGGGCCTGTGGATACATACGCTGTAAATAAAAAAACTTGAGGGCTTTGACTGGAATTGAACCTTGGAAAGTTCGTGTGAGATTCAATATTTGCCAATATGCTCCCAAGGGTCAAGAGAGATGAAAAGGACTTCATTTTGTTGACTTACTATTTGCGGGTTTTCTTATTGCTCCTCAAGGGTCCTTTATTCTTCAGTCAATTTGGAAGGCATGGGAACAAGTGAAGCACTTGGTAATTGGGCAGCCTATCTTCTCTTCCTTTGACACTAGGTGCCAAACCTAAAAATCGATTTGGTGGAATTTGAAATATAATGACAAGATCCTTGCCTTGACAAGAGGCTACTCTGCCCTCCTTTGGTTTGAGAAAGGAATTAAAACATTTCATGACTTGTACAGATTTGGGAAGTGGATGGAATGGACAGACCTTAAAGCTTTCTATAAGCTTCCTCAATCTCAGTTCAGAATGTATACAATGCCCAAAAATGCTTTCACAGCTCCCTGTACTGGACTAATTATGGAGGATGAGAATGGCTTTTGGGATATTATGAGGTGGCTCAAAGAACCCCCTCTCCAAGAGGCTACCTCCAAACAATTCTATGAAAAGATTGCCTTCTACCCAAACCTTTCCCTGGGCCTTAACAATAAGTGGAATGTTTGTGAGCCCATTAGTAGATGGACTTGTAGATTTAAAGTTTTGTGGTCTTCTTGTATTCAGTCAAAGAAATCTTGCTTTATATGGCTTGTAATTCATAATAAGCTTGATGTTGGCTTCCAATATTTTATAAGTTGCTGAGACTATAAGCCTGTTGTTTTCTTTAAATTTTTATATTTGTTAATTTTTAAAAATATATTGTACGAACATACCCACATCATATCGTACCCATGGGTTTTAAAAAAATTGCCACTTCAGCGTACCAAACCCGTATCCATACCCGTACCCGTATCCTGGCAGTCTAGAATGTTACTTATGTAATGGCACCTTAATCCTTGTCAATCCACATTTTGTAATTTAAACCTAGCATACCACAACTTCAGGCTGCATAGTTATCTTTATCGCATATTCTTCAGCAGACTTTTTCACAAGTCCAAGTGATTTTAAATTTTGGAGATTCACGAGTATTCATTTACAATTTTGGAAATTCACATGTACTCATTTACACTCACAAATATAGTAGAAATGTGACGAGAGTCGAGACACAACATCAATGACAACAATAGTAAATCATTAATTGAATTCAATATATAAATAATTATTTTCTTTGTAAATGGGTTGATGATGACAACACGAGGAAAAAAGACAGATTTCATTCATGTTGATTGAGTTGTAGCCAACCTGTGAGTAATGTACGACTATATAAGAAGCATGTTTGGACAAGAATTAAAAAGGCTTCCTTGGACCAAACGTTTGGAACACACATGTGTAAGATCTCGCTGAGTTGTTTGGCAAATTGCGCATTCACTGCAACCTGAACAAATACAAGAATTAGATTTTGAAATATGAAACTAAAAGCATTGTTTATGTCACTCAAGTGCAAACTAACCAAAACTTTATGAATACAATTTATAGAGTTTTATGTAAGAAATGGCAAACACATGGTGAGAGGGCAAAATCATCCCTGTCCTCTTAGTAATCAGCAGGCAGATAAAATCAGTAGCACCAAATGGTGATTTTAAACATAATCAACCAATAAAAAAACTGACAAGTATGAAGCAAATGAACACAAGTTCTTTATAAACCACTAAAATTAGAGGCTTTAACCATAGTGCTCAGTCACATTTAAAGGCACTAGCAGCTAAGATAAAATGCACTATCTATTCTCCAATTGTGACATACACTTTGCTACAAGTATCAATTTATGGGAATCAATCAAATCTTGTCATTTGAAATAAAAACATTCCACTTCTAAGAACTGCATTGCAAAGACTTCCAATAAATATTTTATCCTGAATAGCCCATGTAAGTCGACAAGTTCCTCTGAATAATTTGAAAAACATACTTTCAACATGATATTTAACAGATTGATAATTAACAAAAGATCTCTTAAAAAGTACAAACTTGATGATTTATTTAATAGGAAATACACATTTAGACATACAAAAGCTCCCATGACATGTAATTATTTGACAGTTTATTCTTCAAACTAATTATCTGGAGCACATTAAAAAGCACCATCCTTCCCTCTTCATCAATAACAGAAATTTCTCAGTTGGTCTGCTAACACCCTCAAGAGTTTTGTGAACCCTTTGAAATAATAGGCATACTTATCTAGTTTGGAAATTTATAATAATGTGGGGAAATTAAGGGACTAATCAAGCATTGTTGACATAGATGGGTATCTCCTTTGTGACAACAAAGTTTGTCGGCATAGGGCCATTGTTGACAAAAAAGCTTAACTCTTCAGAAGAAAGAAATGAATAGAACAAAACTATTACACTTAGCGCACATGATCAATCAAAAAATAACACTAATATCCACAGATGACCAAAAGTAGATCAATGGGACTCGAGGATACAACATTTAACAATAGAAAGTTCTAGGAAGAGAGAATCCTCGAAGCCAAATAACAAAAGTATATAAGATAAAGAACGTAGCGTGCCATTAACACAGGTGGTAATAAAACCAATACAAATGGCAATGAAGCGCAAACAAGAGCCCCTACACTATGTGCCAATGAAGATAGGAAGGAAACCTTATCAACTATATAAGTATGTGCATGAAGTGGAGGAGTTATCTGAGTTGTCATTGATTACTATGAAGATCTGGAAATGTTAACAGAGGAGCATCCAAGGTTGGAGGGGCCAAGTTCAGAGATCCTAAGGAGAAGTAATGCGCTTCCTCTAGAATCTCCCCTAACATTCAAGGCCGTTGTAGGTCTTGTAGTAGAAAATCAACTCATAATATGAGTTTGTCCCTGTGGTCTGGAGGGAGGCTGGTAAGTGTAAATCTATGTCACCGAGAAGGGGCAAAGCCACGCCATCAGGAGGGAATAGAGCCATGAGGCCTAGGAAGAGCAGGTTGAGGAATTTGAGTAGTCCGCGCAATAAGGGTAAGATGAGAGAAGCACCACCTAATTGATATATCAGATATGATATGTAAAGTATTGGTGTCCAAAGAACACTTAATGCTGCTTGTCGCCTGGGTGGGCTGGAAAAAGAGGTCATTAGCATGAGGGCTTTAGAGCCTCTAGACCCCCCCATAGGAATTCGAGTCAAAAGTGTCCACATTTTTGTGACTAGTTTAACCAAGCAAAATATTTTGATGGTTCAAGATACATTTTATGTCAGAATAAGTAGACCTTTTGGTATGTCTACAAGTAACATAATGATGAATTGCTGAGTCAACTCAAGCTTCTCACTCTAGAATCATTTCAAAGGTACAGTTTTCGATTATCATTAAATGAACTGCATGTATAACTAACATTACCGGTGGTTATCGATGAGCACAAGTGTATTTGTTTTAGTTTTAGCTAAGGTTAATTATCTTTACCCTTCATACTTCTATATTCTTTTTAATGGATAAATAGGGGTTGGCATTAACACCTTTATCTGAAAATCGAAATGGGGCACACCTCAGAAATTTTCAAAGCAAGTAAATATATTACTGAATGAAAAAGGGTTTCAGGTTGTCTGAAAATTACCACCTGCCTGGGAATGTATCACTGGACCAAAGGTGTCGAACACCAAAACTAGCTAGCTAAACATAATAGAGTTTTGAAGGTAGGCCTACAACAATATAAGGTCTGTGGCTACATGCCAATACCAATCAAGACTGCTTCTATGCTACAAATAAAAAGTACTTTAACAGAAAAATATATCAAACCCAACCACTTCAAAACTGGGCATCCTGCTGGTCCTTAACGTCCACCAATTGCTGACAGTGTAGCATTGTTCCTTTGCAGTTTGTTATCTGTAATATCCCTTTCTAGGGCTGAAACTGAAAAAAAGGGAAATAGCACAAAGCCAAATGAGAGTAATCTGATTTTTATAACAGCAGTTCTGAAAATATATGAAACCCTAGCAGCGAATTCAATCTACACTTTTAGGGCATCAAACACCCTCCAAACAAGCTGAAAATAGGTGTATAATTTCTCCTCACTATTGTATTCAATCAATGGAATAAACACCAAGCCAAAGTACTTCAAAACATGTGCAAATTATGAAATTATACCCAGCTGCAATTAAATAAATGACAGCAGAAATACAGCTCACAATAAGGGCTAGAAATGGAGATTCCAATCCCCAAAAATATCATGAAAGTGTGAAATCAGCCTTATAAATTATGAGGAAGATGAATATCAACTACAATTGCCAAGATGTGCCCTAGAAGGCACTCAACTCCTCCAACCAAATCGTTATTCTAGGAGAGGGTCCAAAATTGATGTAAAAACCTTAGTAGCCCTTCCTCTATCAAACCCTAGATGAAAACCAGCAACATCACTTTTCTTGAAGACCTTAGGAACCACCAATTGAAGAGTTTTCGTTCTTCAATTTGAACAAGGAAGGGTTTCATCCTCCTTGTATGCCACACCAAAGGATTTCACCCTCTAGTGGAAAGGAATTGAGCAATCAGCCCAAAAACCAAGCAAGTATATTTTATGACAAGATAGATGATCAAAATGAGTCAAGCGGCCCCTTTTATATCCTTTTAGAGGCGTCAAAATCAATTAGGGAGTCTTCCCCATAACTGACCTCATAAGGATGTTTGCTTTTAACTTTATCTTGGCTTTTCACCTCTTCAACCCAACCAACCCGACTTATAAGAGAAAATATGAAAGAAGAATGCAAATGCTCACGAAAAAGACTGAAAAACATGGCAAACACTTCCCTTATTCACTTCCTTCTTACCCACAGAAATTGGAACAACTAGCTTGGAAAAGGGGGCATTACACTATCTCATGCTCTGACAGTGTGTGTTCCATCTCGTCCCATCCTATTACAGCCTAAGCATGAATGTAGGCCTTTCAACACACTACCTCTACCTTAATATGGAGTCCATGCCTTTGTTTAATGGGTTTCCAAGCCAATTTAGACGCCGCCACCAATATGGGGATGGGGGGGATGGTTGTTGGTAGTGCTAGAAGGCATCTGTCACAATTGATGTGATTTATGAACACATATGGTACAATATACAATTTTCAAATGTATTCATAGTGCCTAGCAATCATCTCCTTCCATGCAACCAAATCATTCTCTACAGCCTCCACTCTATTCTTCAATACTTGCACCTCTACTTTTGTCAATCCCTCTGGCATATCCTTTCTAATACTTAACATCCCCTAAAAATATGTTACAACAACAAATTGGCCTGTATTTCACCTTTTTGGGTAACCGCCAGCGGAAATCATCTCTAAGAGACTCCACATTATGCTCAAACCCCTCTCGATCCTGTGCAATGTCATCACCTAGGATGAATTTGACGAATTTCGAGGCTTTTGGGTCTGCAATTGAAAACGTACACTTCAAAAGACAAGCAATAACAGGACCATCGTTCTTGTTCTTGGAGTTGGGACACCAAGTTTTTAGTCTCTACCATTCCCAACTAAAAACACATAATTATTAAACTGAAATGATGTCGACTCTATACCAAATGAGCTAGAGGTTGCCTGAAAAAACATGCCACATGATGAGCTTCCAATTGTACAACACCTTTGATATTCTAATACAACAGTTGAAGTATTGACTATAGTGAGCGCGGTGCAGAAAAAAAGAAGATAGGATCGTGCTATAAAAAAGGGGTTAATGTCCCCTTTAATAAAATTTTCTAAGCCCTCCAAAATATGGGTTATGTTAGTGATGAGGCCTACAATTTATATGCCCTATGATTGCCTAAACAATGAACCGCTTTATTGGATTCGCTAAAGAATTTTTTTATAGCAGCTCCTCACACCGAGATTGTGGATTTCTTCCTTCACAAAGAATGTGGTCAAGATTCCTATTTGGGCATGTCCCTATCTATATACTTTTGATTATGATTTTCGAGTCCCCCTCCATCATAAGGAATTTTAAGCACAAGGAACAAGCTAGACAAAGGCTTTCCACTATGCTTACCACCTCATAATAGTACTAGGTGTCGATGACTAGTTTAAGGAAAATGTGATGATGAAGCTACCTTTGCCATCTCTGATCGCATCTCATGATCCGAATTACCAATGTTTTAAAAAGCAATCGAACCAGAACCGACTAGTTTGACCGGTTTAACTTTAAAAATGCAAAACCGCTCTAAAAATTGGATTGCCGACCAGTTTCGTACGGAACCGGCCGGTTCCATAGGTGCCGCGATTTCTTTTTGCCTTAAAAACGTTTATTTTATTTTCACTTACTTTTAAGTGATTTCTTTCAACCCTAACCCTAAAGTGATCTTATGTAATATCCCACTTCCGGGATCAATAGAAAATATGCAAATCAACAACTCTTCAACACTCCACTCAACTGTAAATAGCTAAACCTAGTCAACACCACTTGAGTAGTATGTCCATTTAGATCATTGGAACATGTACTCTTCCTTTCCAGTCATTCAGTATTTTACCTCAAACAAACACTTTCAGATCGCTGCCCTAGATGGCTCAAAACATCATGAAAATAACAGCTAAGATCAAAGAAATAGTGCCATACAGTCCGCTGATCTGTGGAGGTTCAAAACATACCTTCAAACATTCAATACCTTCCCCAATGAAGTCTCTGATCCAAGGGAAAGCACAGCAGCTTTATTCACACCAAATCCAGATTATAATCATGTCAAATACTATCACCGTATTGCTCTGAAAGAGATCACTGCAACAGGGATCAGTTCACTGAATATTTAGAGCCCCAAACATGCATTCAACTATTCAAAACTCATTCCTAGATGGCGCTGCTGTTAGGAGGGAGATAGATCTATCAATTAACAAATATGAACTTCCAACAGAGATCACTGGTCAAGGGAATAACAGCAAACAACTAGATAAAGTTCAGATTTCTAAGCACATGTATCTTATACCAAATCTGCCTTTATCATTTATGCATTTGAACTATAATTCGCTGCCATGAAGGGACTCAAACACCATGCAAAAACCCAATCGCCAAGTATGGGAATGAGCAGCCACAAAGAGGAATACTTACTAAGAGAAATCACTGTCAGTTTGCACCTCTGTTACCAGGAAACGCCTAGGGCCCCCCCGTTTCCGTTTCGGAAACGGAAACTCCTTCGAAACGTCCTAGTCTCCTAGAGATAAGTATACATGATAATAATGTATAATTTCAATGAATACAAAATATTTTGAGTGTTTTATCAGTTATTCTTATCACTTATGGTGTATGGAGTACAATTTTAATGAGTACTATGCACATATATATATATATAATATATATATATATATATATATATATATATATATATATATATATATATATATTGTACAGACGTTTCCCGTAACGTTTCGTATCCAAGGTTTTTTGAAAATTACCGTTTCCGCGTTTCGTACCCGTTTCCGTTTCCGTTTCCATTTCCGTTTCCGTTTCTGTTTCCGTTTCCTGGCAACATAGGTTTGCACACATATTTACTATAAAAACCAGTCACCAAACAAAGGATGCAAATTGCTAGGGTTTAGCAAGATACATTAAATAGTTCGCTGATCATATAAAGCCCAAAATACACATTCAAATGCTTAATGACTTCCCAATGAAGTAGCTGGGTGTAGGAACAACAAAACCAAATTATTATCTAACACCAACTTGCCTTGAATCAGTCGCTGTAGAAAGAAGATAATATCATGCAACCAACTAATCGATTCACGTCAAATAATGCTCTAAAAACAGTCCACGCATATCATAGGAAAGTCGCCTAAACTGGAATGCAACACATACCAACAAGTCGACTTGCAAAGCACTCACATACCCGCTGCTACAGTGATGCAACAGTGACGTCGCTACAGTGAAAGAGCAGATTTCAATAGTAAACTTCATCTAACAATTGTCCAAAGCCAAAGACATGGATCTCACAAATAAATACTTCAAATAAATTTCAAATCAGCTCGATCCAACCTCCCACGCAAGAGAGAGAGAACATCAAAGGGCATGCATCCCAACTCCAAGCATGGAGTATCAAAATAAGTTCATCATAACATAGTCATAATAATGGTCCTAACACTCCTTTTATAAGTAAGGAGGCACAAAATTCGAAAACCCTAGGAGAGGGAAAATATTAAATAAAAGCAGTTTGTCTTCCCTAGGTGTGGCGTCCCCTTTGCAAAGGGTGATTTAATAAATTAAAAGCCACCTAAATATTTATTTAATTAATTCCCCATTTAATTTTTATATTTTGGGAATTAAATTAAATAATCTTCACATTAAATAATTAAATAATCAAATAATTATTGCTCCAAGCAATAATATTTAAGCAATAATATTTAATTATTTATTAAAAATGTTCCCCTTGCACATCCCAAAGCCCACGGGGACGCATAGGCTAAGGGTCTTCAGAAAATGGGGACATTACATCTTATATAACCACCCCCCTCTATTTGTCTCAAAACTCTCTCATTGCGCATTTGTGAGCATTTGGAGTTTGTGCAGCTGCATTGAAGAGTTGTGATTTGGAGTGAGCTTGGAGCTTGGTTGGCATTACTTGTGGGCTATTTGTGGTCGATTTAGCATCTACATTGCAAGGCTACAACCTATCTACAATCTTGGAGGATTTCTTGACCGGATTCTTGTGCCCATGGATCTTCATAGTTCATTTCATTGGAAGGTATGTTAAAAACAAAAACTGTCCCTATTTTTCTCTCTCCTAATATTGCAAATCTGAAATATATTTCTTTTGTTGCAAAAAAATTAAGATAGGTTTGCATATTTTTATTTTCAAATTTGTTTGAATTTACCATGCCTCCCCGAGTCAAAGACCCTACATGGAACCATGTTGATATTGTTGATAATCAAGTGTTTTGAAAATAATGTAAGAAACACTTGGGGGGAGTGGGGGCATTCATAAGTTGAAGCAACACTTCGCTGGTCAAAGAGGCCATGTTGCCTCATGTGATGCACCAAACATTGAATCCATTCGATTGGAAATGCAACACATGATTGAGAAATATAATGAAGAGAAGGCTAAGCATAAAGAGATAGAGGCTGAAATAGGGAGAAAGAGGTAACTTGCTACAAACACTAGTGTTGAAGGCTCTTGCATTAACCCTTCTGTCAATGTTAGAGACCCTTTTTGATATGTTACTCCCATTCATGAAAACCCACCTTAAAAGAGGAATTCAAAAAACATTCAAAGCTTTTTCCTATCCTCCTCCACCCCTGCCAGTGCCTCTAGGCCAAGTGAGAATCAGCCTACTTTAGATAACCATTGAAAGAAGCAATACAAAGACTCGGCTTTTGAATACATAGCTAGATGGTGGCATGATGCAGATATCCCCTTCAATACTTTCTGCTCACCTTATTACCAACCCATGTGGGATTCCAATGTTGTTGTTGGTAAGGGCTCAAAGGCCCTATTATGCATGATTTGAGGGGGTCTCTTTTGCAAAGAGAAGTTGGGTCTATAGATGAATACTTGAAGGGTTGTAAAATGTCATGGGCCAAAACAAGATGCACCATTATGTCAGATGGATGGGGTGATGGAAAGAATCATACCATAATAAATTTTCTTGCCTCTTGCCTACAAGGAACCGTGTTCTTTAAATCAGTTGATGCATCTAATAGGGTGAAAGATGCAAAATTGTTTCAACTTTTGGATGAGGTTGTTGTAGAGGTGGGGGTGGAAAATGTTGTACAAATCATCACAGATAATGCCTTTAAATATGTTCTTGTTGCTAAGATGTTAGAGAACAAATTCAAAACCATATTTTGGATGCCATGTGTTGCACATTGCATAAACCTCATGCTTGAGGATATAGGTAAAGAGGATTGGATCAGGAACACTTTGGATCATGCCAAGAGCATAACAAAATACATCTATAACCACTCATGGGTATTGAGCTTGATGAGAAAAAACACCGAGGGCAAGGAACTTGTCAGGCCGGTCATAACAAGATTTGCAACAAACTTTCTCAAGTAGCAATCTCTCATTTCTTAGGGACAAAACTTGGAAAAGATGTTTTCAAGTCATGAGTGAAATGCATCTCACTAAAGCCGCAAACAAGATGGAAACGACATCAAAAAGAAAGTTTTTGATACCACATTTTGGAAAAAAAACAGTAAAGGTTGTAAAAATTGTGGAGCCCCTTGTTAAGGTGTTATGGTTGGTGGATGGGGAAAAATTGGCCATGGGTTACATTTATGAGGCTATGGATCAAGCAAATAAGCAGATAAGGGTTGCATACAAGGATAGAGTAACAAAGTATGGGCTTATATGGCAGATCATTGGTAGCAAATGGAAAAATCAGTTCCATCATCCTATACATGCAGCTGGATATTTCTTAAACCCACGATATCATTAAAAAGCTCAACTTGGAGAAGATCAAACTAGGGAGGTCAAAGATGGATTGTATGAATGCCTAGAGTGCATGGTCCCTGATGAGAGTCAACAACTGGAAATACACCGACAAATCAGTGCTTTCGGTAGAGCCAAGGGTACCTTTGGCAAAAACCTAGCAAAGATTGCAAGAGAAGTGGACGAGCCAGGTAAGCAATTCCAAGTTTTTTTAATTTTAGTTGTTTAAACTTTAAAAATTTGAATTTTTAGCGTAAGTCACAATCTAAATTGTTGAATTAACTAACTTTATTTTTTTGTCTTCGTTTAATCATTTATTCCAGCACATTAGTGGGATTCATTTGGTAGCCAGTGTCCTTGGCTACAAAAGTTTGCAATTCGGATCCTAAGTCAAACTTGCAGCACTTCTCGGTGTGAGCGCAACTAGTCTATTTTTGAGCGGATTCAGATGAATAAGAGAAAACAGTTGGAACAACAACATTTAAATGTTCTCATCTTCATGCAATACAACCTTCGGCTAAGGCGCAACAAGTTATTAAATAGAAGACCTGATACAGATCCCATTGTCTTGGATGATATTGATCCAACATCATAATGGGTAGAGGAGAGGCACCCAGCAGAGTTTGATCTTGATGACTTGGGATGGCTGGTTTTGGTTAATGAACCATTAGTAGCACCGAACATGGCAGGCACCAGTTGTCGTGCTACTACAACTACTGTGAATGTCCCTAAGGAGTCCAACTAGTCCGACAAACATGATGACGTTGATGAGGATGAGGATCCCATTCTTAGCACTAGCAGTGATGTTGAGTTTGATTATTGATATCATAATCAAACATGTAGTACTAATAGTTTGTAGCATATTGTTTTTTGGACTCTATAGGCCCTTTTGAGTCTCGTTGTTTATGTATTTTGTTTCGTATATGTTGTGCACTTGGTGCCATTTTGCTATAAGTATATTTACTCTTACATGGATGATGGTATATACATGAGCAAACTTTGCATATTTTGTCTCTAATTGCCTTTGTAATCATGGTTCTGGAATTATTGAAAATATATTGAATTCACTAAAATTTGTAATATTGTTATGTTATTTTATAGTAAACCGGTTCATAAAGCTTATCCGTTCCTGTCTAGTATCATGTTATCTCAGTCTGATTATCGATTGTTTCCAAGTTGGCACTTTTGTATTTTTTAAACATTGCGTAAATGATATTTACAATTTGGTGGACAACCATAAGTTAATTATCTCAATGTGTTTATTGTTTCATGGATCTGAAGTTTGGCAGAACGTTAATGTGAAAAAAGCATCTGTATTGTTTTTGACAACATTTTGACTTATTGTATTATGTATTATAAGGGAAAATCCTTTTCTGTAGGGGTGTCGAGAAGTGTGCTTGTTACATGCTATCTCTTTTGACTTTTGGTAGAAACTGTTCGAAGTCACTCGGAATTTAATGAAGGATTCCGAAGGAAAACATTGAATTTGATTCGTATCTACCTTCGAAAATGTTTAAATGATCAACCAAGTGGACAATTACCTTAATGAAGTTAAGATACCACTATAACTATTTTTATCTAGGAAATACCGTTGATCGGGGAGACTCATCTCACTTGACCATTAATGAATTTAGAACTGCCATATGTTTGGAATAGCTCATAAAGTGATATAATTTAGTTGATGCCATTTTCTAAGCTCCAAAATTTTGCTTTGAATGATGTTACTAATTTAGGAGTGCCAATGTTCAAGGCCCTAGCTCCATGATCAAAATCAGATTTTGAATTCGTAACATGCATTGGGAAAGCTATGAATGCAAGGCAACAAAACCTTATAATGGAACATATGTTCTAATGTTTCAGGGTAATTTCGCTTATTGACCTTCCGATTGCTCTATATTGAAAGTATACTGAATGGTAGGCATAGAAGTTATCCATAAATAGATTTTCAGTTTAGTTCCTCAGAATTAAACTGTCAAAATGGCAATCAATCACTTCAATGCAATGTTAATTCCTTGGTGATGAATACAAATTATGAAATTGTATATAGTATTGGATATTTAGTATTGTGAATGCCTATCTTATGATATATATTGCAACATATTTTATTCAAAGTACTCAGGGCATAAGATGTTAAAAGTGGCACCGAAAATGAAAACTACGAAAAACATGCCAGTCCAAAAAAATACCATTTTCAGATGTTTTCAAATGTTCAACCCAAAATGGTTAAAGACAGATAACCTCATGCACTTGCATGAATCTCCTTGTGCATGCAATGAGAAATAAAAGACTTGTACCAACCTACATTCCTACTTTGACCATAAAAGAAAAGACTCTTCCATGACAAATTTATTGGGGGCTGTCACAACTTCTATATGATAAGAACAGTGTAAAATTATCTTGAAACAATCCTATTGTATAATCTTATGTGAGAATCGTAATTACAAATGAAAAGCTACCATTTACTTACATTACTTGTTGATCAACCAAATTACAGTTTGTAATGTCCCTTTTTCTAAATTAAAAATAGTTAATAATATTTTAAGTTGAATTGGCCATTCTTCATTGTTGGGAGAATTTAATTAATATTATTATTTACAATCATAAGCTAATTTTAAATCTAAAGTAGAAAAGAACCCTTATCCTAGTAGATGATTTTTATTGGCTAAAAATGAAAGATTCAATCCCTTCTTAAGATGTCATTACAAATGTTAAGGAACAATGAAATAAAGTAATGCCTACATATGAGTACACATAAAGTGAACTTTGGAAAGATAAAGGCTATACCAAATACAAATGTTGTTCATTGTAATCATCATCTTGTGAATTATATACTTCTCTTTTGTGAAATTGGAGCATTAACCTCTCATTTTCATTTGAGGACAAACATACCCTCATTGAAGTATGTATTGGGGACTAAAAAATGTCATCAAATATATCATCAACATTTTGAGACAGAAAACCCTCATTTGTTGCATTGGTGACTTCATCAAGAGTCGCATTATGGAGCTTCAAAATTCAGAATTTCAATGAACAAAAGGGTTTCTATCGATGCTAGGGCACAATTCCAGCTAGGGCATGCTTTTTGGGGACTGTCACATTCATTTCCAAAGCTTGATCTACCCATTGGAGATTTCAGGATCATTTTTCAAATGGGTTTTGTGGTTGGAAGATCATGATTCTAATTTTATTGGATAGCTGCTATTTTGTGATCATTTTGAGCTATCATTTGCATTTTTATTTCTCAAATTATTTAAAGATATGTTAAATTTTGAAGTTTCAATGTACCCTCATTTTGGAGCAATAATTAATTCCAGCAGTCTGTAATGTATTGTTGAAGCATTTATTTTGCATGAATTCATCAAGATTTTTCATGTTGTTGATGTATTCATTTTCATGATTATATTGTGTGGGAAAGGCTAAAATCTGAATTTACCTAGGTCGCTTAGGATTTGTGTGGATTAAAATTATCGCTGCCCTAATTTATTGCATAAAATCAGATTTAGTTGTCATAAAAATCAGATTTCTAGTCTATGTGTGGTTGTCATCATTTTCATGGCAATGTTCCATTAGGGTTTTGGGGAAAATCGAAATTCCTCAAATTTGAGCCCCGAAAGGGACATTACATATGATTTTGATTGCTTCAGGTCCTACTAGTTTGTAGGGTAATCGATAACATCAAATATTCTATCCTAATCTAGATAAATTGTTTAAGTGATAAGGTTAGAAAGACTTGAGAGGGCAAATGTGAATCATTGGCCAACTAAGCATAGCTAATTAATCCATACCACTTTGATCTTATTGGTGGAAGGAGCTTATTCAAAATCTCGACAATAATTACTTAGCCAATAGCTAAGATGTAAATTGCTAATGGTATTCTGTGTATAATAAATTACCAGAGTAGATTCATTTATTCTAACAAGAGCCGTGTGGACTATATTTCTGATTCAGGGGAGTAACCAATAGTTAAGGCTATAGCCTAGGACATAAACTATGAGCAAGGTAACTTGAACCAACTCATACAACTACACATGGTATGAATTGTTAACTAATGGATTGATCCCAAGAAGATCATGTTGGTTCATGGACTTAGGTAAATGAAGAACAAAAAGCATGAGATTTTATAAAAATCACTATTTCCAAAAAATTGAAGGTCAAACAGGTTGCAAATATTTTTCAGGATGAGCACTGATGTGATTAAATCAACAGTGAGCAGCCGTAAAAGTTATGATGATTAAATGGAATGCACGTTTACTAGCCTAGGGAATTGGGAAGGAAGCCTTAATGAAGCACGAATTTCGGCATGCAATATAAATCCTTTGATATTATAATACTATGATTCAATGACCAATGATGGCATGTAGTCAATTATCAAACATGGATAAGAATATACATCTACATTTTCTATCAATTATTGACCTCACACTTACTGAAAATGAATGTCCATGCAAAGTTTTTCAAGTGGCCATAGTCTTACGGTTGGGTTCCAATAAACTTGGAATAAGATTTCAATTATCACTTTCTTATTTAAACTAGTAAGCTCAAAGGGAGTGCATATTGATATCTTTATACCTTGGAGGAGACTTAACCTAAGATGTTGGGAACAAACCAAGCAAACTAAAGCTCCTTTTGGTGATCATACCTTAAGCTATGAATAAGTAATCACATTACATCTCCTCCTATGTATCCTTATAAGGTCCCACGAGGCCTTGTCATTTAAATCATCCCTTACATACCACATTCGAATTCTACCATAAAATCCCAGAACTAGGTCAATCTATTGTATTCCCCTTTCTTTCCAGACTATTACAAGTGCACTAAGCCAACATCGTTGGAGCCTTCATTGACATCATATAGACTTCCGCAAAATGATTTAAACTGACTTTATGAATTGAGAAATATGATGTCCATTTAAAGGTACTAGGAGATTTTAAGGTCCTGGTTCCTCAAGTCACCTATTTGGCTAGGGTTCCCATTTTGTCATTGACTCCATCAAATGCCATCTACATACCTATCTATCCTTTCCTCATTTATGGAATTATCAAATTTACATTTTAAACGATAGAAAGACATCTTAGTATTTCATGAGCAATAGGAATGCTAGTATATCAACCCACAGTTAAATGTAATGTCCCCAGTTTTTGAAGACCCTTAGCCTATCATTCCCCATGGGCTTTAGGGATGTTGCAAGGGGAAAATTATATTAAATAATTTTATAATATTGCCTGGAGAGTGATTTTTATCATTTGACATTATAAAGCAATATTTATTTAATTATTTAATATTTATGGAGAAAGTAATTATTTAATTAAATTCTCAAAATGCAAATTAAAAAGATATGGAATTAATTAAATAATATTTAGGTGGCTTTTAAATATTAAAATCACCCTTTAAAAAAGGGGATGCCACACCTAGGAAAAGTAAATTGTCAAATTTTATTTAATAATTTCCCTCTCCTAGGGATTTCGAATTTGTGCCTCCTTGCTTATAAAAGGAGTGTTAGGATCATTGTTAGATTTATGTTATGATGATATTTATTTTATGCTCCATGCTTGGAGTTGGGATGTATGCCCATTGATGCTTTCTCTTAGATGTCGATGTCCAGTACTCACCGTGGTTTCGTGAATATGGACTAATTAGTCCATCTTGTAGATCCTAACTCTGGCGATTGTAGCGGAGACTAACATGTATTTGCATTGAGTCTAATTGGATAATGGTGAAACCAACAAATGGTATCATGATAGCGACAAGTCTCAAGTTCGAAATTCACTCGAAATAAATTCGCTGAGGGGATAGATTTACTTGGCATGTGTTCCAACGCTCCTCGTGAGTTTCGTATGGACTTACTTTTCTCGTAGATCCTAACTCTGGCGATAGCGGAGACTAACATCTATGGGTTATTGGTCTAACGGCAATCGTGGTCCACAGTTCTCTCTCTCTCTTGCGTGGGAAGTTAGTGAGGTGGCAATTGAAGTATTTTCATTAGATTTGCAAATCTACTTGTTGGTGATTCTCTTTGACTAGCTTTGGCGCCTTTTAATTGAGAGACAAAATCTGCATGTTATTGAATATGATGAAGGGTTTTATGGTGTTTTAGATCTGCTGGTATTGCTATGTTATTGCTGGCGACTTGAATAGGGCATTTTTAGCATGTATTTAACGGTGATACAAGCTTTATTCAAAATCTGATCTGTGTTGGCTTATTTTTAAAATAAGTTTGAGGCGGCTGTTTTAAGTGTAAGGGCTTTGATGCCCATAAATCATTTATGCCATTTACTCAAACCCTAAAACGACTGGTTTAGGAATTTTGGGGGCTGTTTTGGAGGGATTTCGGTTAATCATACAATTCAGATCTGTATTTCTGTAGAAAGATCTTAATTTATAGAATTATTCTGCATTTTATTTGAAGAGAAAATATGGAATATTGAAGGAGTTATCAATTTTAGAAGATTTCACTGTTTGCATTTTCCCGGTATGTTATAAATTAGTATTTATTTTAGATCTGCAGTTTTGGAGTTGATTTAATATTGAATTGATTGTAGAAATTAGGAGGAATAAGGAGAAGGGTGATTTCATAATTTTTGGAGTAGTTTTGTGCCCTAAAAGTGATGGGCGACCTACTTTTTAGGTCAAAATTAGGGTTTCGGGTTGGGTGTGTGAAAATCTGATTTTTGCATATTGTTCCTCGTATTTTTATGGTCCATTATCCAAAATTTCAGCTCATTTGGACTTCCCTAGCCAAAGATATGAATTTTTTAAGTTTGCAGCAGTTAGGGTTTGAAAATTAATTATTTTCAGCTGTGTATGATCAGATTTGTATTAATTTCTAACTTGTCCTAGAAGGCGACATTCCATGAAGCACTAGGACATTAAAGATACCAAGAATAGGATCTGAACCAACAAGATTTACCTTATTCTTTTGAGTCCCCAAATTTAAGTTTACTCATGTCTTCTACTTATCCATCTTGGCTTCACCCACAACAATCTCTCGCATATTATGTTCCAAGCAAAAAGGGGAGATCAATGCGCTGACAAGTTAACCCCTGTAAAGGATCTCTAACCCTAACCTTTGTCCTTTCTACTTCAATTGATGAATTTTTTTTGTATCATGTATTTGATAGGATGGAATAACATATACTTGTTCCTTTATTGCTATCTTTACATCACTTTCATTCATTTACAGCTCTTGCTTTTGCCTAGTGGCACCCCTTTATACAACCTTTAGATTAGATAGCTCTTGTTGACCGCCCAATGGCACCTTATTACCTATAGCTCTTGTTTACCGTCTAATGACACACATGATCTAGTAAGGTCCTACACCTTAAATATCCTTAGTAATTTTGTGTAGATTCCCCCTATAGGTCCATTACAACCTCTTGTTGTAATGTCCCCTTTTTCGAATTAATACATTTAGAAGACTTCTATCTCATTCCACTTCCTGTGGGTTAGAAGAAGGCAAACAAGTGTAATGTCTATTTCTAGGACTAGAACTGAAAAATAGGAAACAACACCAATCCCACTTGAGAGTAATCTGATTTTTATAACAGCAGACCTACAAATATCAGAAACCCTAGCAACGAATTGTATAAGGACTTCAACTTACATACAACCATGTAATAACCGTTGAAAATGCTTCTAAATTATTGATCCAATCACGGAAACATTTATCAATACAATTTACATCAATGAAATGGAGAAAGCAAGTGATTACACATAACTACAATTAATTTTATGACGGCAGAAGTGCAACCACAACCAAGGGCTGGAAATAGCTCTTAGACAATTCCTAAAATCACCAAATTGTAGATTTCACCCTTATAAATTATGAGGAATTGAATGATGCAAACCATACATGGAAAAACCCTTCAAATCAAACCTACTCCTATGCAAGTCACCCTACTTGGAATGGCTGAATTATTGGCTTAACATGCAAAGAAATGATTGTTTCACCTTTAGAAATTAGTACAAGTCGATTCATGCAAGAATCATACCATACATCCATCGAAACACCTCCAAAATGCTCATGATGAAAGTCGCCTAGGGCTAAATAAAAAGATATCAGCTCCAAATACCTTAAGATATTCAATGATTCCAAATATCCTTGCTTGCGGGTTTTCGTCCCCAAGGCAAGTTCCACCATCAAGGGTTTTCGTCCTTGAAGGGATCTCAAACAAGTGTTCTCGTCCTTAATGAGAGAGAAAGGAAAGGTACAAGTTTTACCAAGACGAAATTATAAGATTCAACATAGCATCATAATGGCACAGCATCCTACTTTTATAACATAAGGGGTGCTACATCATTAATTATGGCCGACCTTATAATATTAAAGTTTATTTCTAATTTGAGCATATATGTTCACCAAACAATTAATTAAGTAATTTATTTCATCTATTGGAGCACTACACGTCCAATAGGAATACAACATAAAATAATGCAACATTTCCTAAAACTAATTCAGATATCTTCAGGCAACTTTCCTCTAGCTCCAAATCCTTAGTCCCATGAGGAAGGATGAGATAAGGTCTTATATAGCGACTAGCTTGGAAAAAAGGGGACATTACAAGGGAAGTATTTGTTCATGTTTTGTAATGTCCCATTTTTCAAGTCATAATTAATTAATGCAAGTCAATTCCTTTAATCCACTCCCCTTGGATTAAAAGGATTTAACTGGGGAAAATTTGACTTTCTCTTGTGCATTTAAAATTATCATTTATTTATCTTAGGAAAGTAAAAATTGAGGGGCAAATCGATTTATTTTATGGGCCAATTAATTATTATTTGAGGGTAAATCATTTTAATTGAGCAAGTCGATTCCTATATGTGCTTTTAATTATTATTTAATTTCTCTCTTGCATTTAATTCAAATATATTTTTGGAGGGAATTAATATTTGGAATTGGAGTTTGACTTTTACAGGCCAAGAAGACTATTTTTAATTATATCTCTCCTATCTAAAGATTGGCACCAAAATTGGAGGGAAACATTGGAGATTCAAATTGCAAAGGCTATAAAAGATGTGGCGTCCCCTTTTTGGCATGTTGACGGTTTGATAAACTTATCTTCATGCTTGAAGAGGGATGTATGCTCATTTGTGATCACAAAACAAAGGTGTTCTTCAACACCACCATTTTGGGGAGTGTGAGATCCTTCCAAGCTTTGCATTGATAATTATTGCATGGTATAATTTATTTATAAGAGACGCCATCATTGGAAGCATATGTGCATGGTTTGTGAGAGTTACTGAAGAGTTTTTATGGTGATTACAATCTGTTGTTGATTTATTCTAGATCAAGTCGACTTGCATTGAGGGCTTTTGGGGTGTGTTTGAGTGCAATTTAAAAGGGGTTTAATATTTGATTTGTTATTGCATATTTTCCAAGTCTAATGCACATGTTTTGATGAATTTTGGACTCTTAAACACTGCTGGAATTACCTAAAGTGAATCAATTGGGTTGGGATATTTTTGGCATCATATTTGAAGTGTTTTGATAGATCTACAAGTTGTCATTAATTAATTATTTCAGACCTGTGTGTTGGTGTTTTGAGGGTTTGGAAGCAAAACAAAGAGCTGATAATATTTTATATATTTTTCTTGATCCTAGGAGACTTGGTTTCAGTTTTGAAGTTCAGTTTTAAGAGGGTTTCAGTGTGCAGAAAAATCATATTTATAGCTCATTGGAAAGATAAAAATATTTGCTTTCATTTGCACTTCGTTTCATGGAAAAATATTGAGAATTGGTGAAGTTATTATTTTTTGAAGTTTTCAATTAGTTTTTGGTGCATAATAATCATTTTCACTGCTGCAATAAATTTCTGATTTAGAAAGAATTAAATTCCAACTAGCTCTCTCATCTAACCTATCACCTTAGCTCACTACAACCCCATTTGGGTTGCATTGAAACTGACATTGGGTTATTTGACGTCAATCTAGAAGGGTTTGCTCTTCTATATTTGATTGGAAGTAATTTATTTTCAGATTTATGGCTCATTGGAAAGATAAAAATATTTGCTTTCATTTGCACTTCATTTCATAGAAAAATATTGAGAATTGGTGAAGTTATTAATTTTTTAAATTTTCAGCTAGTTTGGTGCATAATAATTATTTTCACTACTACAATAAATTTTTGATTTAGAAAGAATTAAATTCCAACTAGCTCTTTCATCTAACCCATTACCTTAGCTCACTACAACCCCATTTAGGTTGCATTGAAGCTGACATTGGGTTATTTAAGGTCGATCTAAAAGGGTTTGCTCTTCTAAATTCGATTGGAAGTAATTTATTTTCAGATTTAATTAAATATCCTACAAAGGGGATATTACATGTTTTTAGTCCTTTTCCATGAGCATTTACATTTTCTTTTAGTGTTTTTCTTTATGAGGCAGGTGGCTGAGTTGGAAGAATTAAAAAAGTAAATTACAAGATAAAGCAAGCTTCTTTATGAGGCCGGTCATGGGGAAACTCCCTCATGAGGTTTGGCGCCACCTAAAGGATATAAAAAGGGTTGTTTAGGCTCATTTTGGGCATGCATTGAAATATTCCTTTTAAGGGCTAAAACTGAAAATTAGGAAATTAGCACAAATCCCAAAGCAATCAAAACTGATTTTTAAAACCAGCCAACTGAAAAATAAACTCAGATTAGGGCAGCGAACAAATTATACAAACATAAGTATGAAAACTCACAATTTCACCAAAAATATCATCTAACAATGCATCCACAATTTTTATAAACCTTTTAGGAATATTCTAGAACTGTTTTCAAACCAAAAAGACATGCATATGCTCAAGCTGAAAATAAAATAAAACCAGCAAAAGTACAGCTCCAAAATAATTATGCAATGAGGGTTTATAAACCCCAAAAATTCACCACAAAGTAGATTCCAACTTTATACATGGCGGAAAATAGGAAAATGAAGTGAAATATCAGATATATGCCCTTTAAGGCACCAAACTTCACTCCAAGGTAGGTCACTCCACCTAGGAGAGGCCACTCCATGCAAATCAAATTTGATTATGATTCATTTTCCTCAAATCTATAGCAATCCTTTGAGCTCACACAAGGAGGGTTTTTGTCCCCCTACCAACCACTAGAATGGTTTTCGTTCTTCTAGGAAGATGCCACACAATCGGGTTTTCGTCCAAGAGTGGAAGAACAATGAGCCACCAGCCCACAAGGTTCAAGTAGAGTAAATAAGCGCTAAAGATGTATGAGTGCAAACGAGCTCCTAAGTCTCCTTTTATAACCTCCTCTTAGCGCCAAAACTTGGAAAAACAAGGCCGACCCCTATAAGTCTTTATATTATTTTAGTATGCCTCCGTAAATGCCTTAAAACTCAGCCGACCTGCTAAATGCAAACACATGCTAAAAAGAAACATTAAAAATTAGAAAAATAAATGCAAAAGAAGTTCAATTCCTTCTCTGAACTCTCCTACTTTGTTGCCATAGAAAAGGGGGATGGCAAGAAGTCCAAATTCAAGTCCTTAAGTGGGAAAAAGGGACATTACAGTCCTCCCTTCCCAAAATTGTTTGTCCCCAAGCAATTGCAAACTCATGTGCCCAAGCATCATCATGTCATGGTGAAGGAACATGTTGTAGTGCTCCCATAATCTGTACCCTGTGCATGTTAGATGAAAGAGCTTCAACCCAAACAAATTCATTCCATTATTGCCCATGTCTTTGCTTATCATCTTCTCATAATTTCTATTCAAATGAATGCTTCCCAAAACTTCAATAGTGCTGTCCCAAAAACAACTGTAATCAATGCATTTTTCCTTCAAAAATCAGAATGTCCAAATCTGAAAATAACACATCATAATCTGATTTTGTTCCTCCATTCAACTGAAATCATCCTTCCTCATTATTCCATGATGGAATGCTCTCAAAAAACGAAAATACGATGTTGTTCATGGCTGCTAATGGCAGCTCCCAATCTGTTTTTTGCAAACTCAGCCCTATAATCACGACACAACTCCCAAACTGAGATTTGATGGGAAAAAGGAAATTTGTGAGTATAGTAGGGGCTGAAAATTGACTTACATACGCTGAAAAACTAGGAACAACAGGCCTTATCATGGGGCCATGATACTGAAAATTAGAATCACCATTCCCCTCTTTGGTGGTCATGTGAATAGTTGCAATTTCATCTTAATGGCTTCTCGTTTTCCATACTTCTTTTGGTTCTCTTATGGAACCATGGGTTAGCAATCCATAGAGAGAAAAATCAGAATTCCCCTCAAGCTTATGCTTCCTTAAACATGTCATGCTGGCATTCTCTTTCATCAAATTCTAAAAGCAAAGAGAAAAATTGAAATCTTTACCTTCATCTTTTTTGTGTTTCATGAAGTAACCTGGATGATCATCCCATGGGGCATCATGAACAGCCCACACTATCATGTTCTTCATCCTCGATTTGGAAACCAAGTAGATTCCATTCTTGTAGTGAATGATCCCATCCATATTTTTGCACCTTACATCCACAATTTCTTCCTCCAAAACAACATTAGCAAGCTTATATTTTGCTATAGTAAAAGACTTCCAATCAATTGTTGTCCTAGATAAGAAGTGTGGTTCCCATGGAAAAGTATCTTCAACCAAATACTTAAGGTGTTTTTGGAAGCATACCTTGAAAAGTAACCTTCTTACCTTGCCTGAGAATCTTATTTCCATGCTTTGATAATTGAAGATGAGCTCTCCCAATGATAGCAACCCTTGGACCCCAAACACGCTATTCATATCAGCCATGTTAACGAAATGAAAATCAACACATACCTCATAATTTTCCAATGTAACATGGAGTTGGGAACATTTCCTTGTGCATGACATAGAGTAGCCATCCGTTATCTTCATCGTGTATCCCTCGTAATCTTCAACCTTCAATCCCAATTTTGCCATTAAGCACTCATTAATGGAATCATGAGCGACTTCACCATTAATCAAACCCTTGGCTCCTTGTCCTTGGAGGGTAGAATGATTCATCACCATGTTAGCATACATAATGATTTCAAAATAATCCCCCATCAATTTTTCTTTTAACCATGTGCAAGGAGTAATAATACCAAAGACTTCCTTTTAATAATGCAAGAGGTCCACCGAAATCCAACTCTTTATGCCCACACAACCTTGCAAGGGAAGGTCTAAGTGTCAAGAGTTATCCCACAAGATTTTCATATTGATTTCAACATGTTGCTCAAGGAAAGAAACACATTGCAGCGACATAGGAAATGTTAGCAAACATGAAATCTGATCATACCTTGAGTTGCCTTCCATATATCTACCCTCCCATGCCGGATGAGGAGTGATCAAAACATCCTCTACACTCCCAATCTCGTGGCTCAGAATTTTTGAGTTGAAATCAGCCTTCTTCTTCTCTTCAGATTCAACAAATGAAGTTTTTTCCACCTTGGCTTCAGCCTTCAACAATATCTTGATGGTGTTCACATAAGGCATATCCATAACTCTTATCGTAATCATGGACACCATAAATATGCCTATTATTGACTGCTGTTCTGAAAATTCCAGTGAACTAGAAGTGATTGTAGCCACCCAGAAAAGCACCTTCTTCATCCACATGACCCCCAACAAGGTCACTCAAAAGTCTTGGTTCATGGACCCCATGCAAATCAGATTTTTCATCATTCATAGCATCATGAAGACTACTTATTATTATTTTTATAAAGTGGCATTGGAAAAAAGTGGAGGATTAGGGTTTCAAAGGAGTTATAAGCATGAATTGAGGATTAAAATAAAATTTAAGTTCATTTTTTATTTTCTTGGTGAGCCTGTGTGTTCATTTCTCTTGCTCAAGGAGTGAAATTTCTTGGGATCCATGGTTTCAGTGCAAAGGAGACTTTGGACCCTAGCTAGAAGAGCTATTTGGGTGAGAGGATTCATCCTCAATCCCTAGTAGTTGTATTTACATGTGTTGAAGACCAATTACTGCATACTGGAGTTTATTTGTGAAGGCAACGTGGGCATTTCAGGCAAAATCGTGGTTGTCTAATATCCATCTATTGTTGGGAGCTACTACTTCAGAAGTATTAATGCAGTTTTAAACAAAAAATCGTATTGTTATTACTATTGTACAAACAGTGATTCTCAGTTGTTGCAAGTATAATCTTTTCTAAATTTTATATTTGTTGTATGGAGTTGTTCTAAGTATTCATATTCAGTTTTATATTCAATAAATCATTGCAAATGACTGATTTTTTTGTTGTACAACTCAGCCATACTCAATTGTTCAAAGGAATAATAATTTCTGAGTTTAATATCGAATGCATGCCAGCACCGTGGATCACTACACTCAGAAATATATTACCACCACCACCAGCAGTTGTATCATTTAAGAGGTCTGAAATTATTAATCTGAACACTATATATTGGAATGTTTGCTTCAGCTAGATGTATGGTAAATGTTTGTTAAAATGTCTTTGCCTTATTCCTTATTTTTCTAACTACTTATGAGAGTGTCAATGACAATTCCAGTTCAATAAAATGATTGTCAACTCTTTGATGGCACTATGCAATTTTTGAATATTTTCATGATTGTGTGATGTATTTATGATCATTGTTATAGCTGTCCTAAACATTGCATGTAAACTGTTTCACAAAATGCCTACAAATTACAAGTCAGGAATTTTTGCAAGTTTGGAACAATATCTCCTGGTTGGAGATTAGTGGTATCAGAGTGGGTTTTCCTCCAAGCCAGTGGGGGTTTCAATAATTTTATACAAACAGTAAATTCATATGCAGCCAAGTATAGGTGTGAACAAGTATTATCTAAGAAGAAGGTCGTTGAACCCTCCAAATAATATAGAGGAAGCCCCTCCTGATTTTCTAGTTGGGGGCAAGATTGAACAGATGGTTGAGGATGGAGGACAGGAAGCAACTATAGGTGATCTTGATGGTGAATTCATGAAACAGGTGCTCATAAAAATGGTCAAGCAGCAAGAACAAACAAATTTATACTTGAGTCAACTTACACATAATTCAAGGGTAAGCAACAATGATGGTGGTGGAGCTGCAAATGGGGAGACAAGTCATACTTCCTCTCACACGACTCATTCATTTAGTGTGCCACCGAGACCATTTATGCCTGCCTTCTTGCAGGAGGCAACACCAACTAGACCAGAGCAGCCAAAGGAGCTAGAAGAGATGGTGTTTTGGGGAACCTACCAGCAATTGGGGGCTGATTTTCAAGCAATTATGCCTTTTCCTGATTATTGTAGGTGGAAGTCTAGCAATAGACCACGTCAAGATAGAGGTGGTCCTAATCAAGATATGCAGAGACGTTTGGGAAAACTTGCCCTCCCAAAATTTGATGGTTTGCGGAAGTGCACAGCGAGGGCATGGATCCAAAAACTGGATACTTATTTGGAGTTGAATTCCATGCATGAGATAGAGGCAATTGAGTTTGTTTCCCTTCATCTGGAAGGAGAAGCACATAATTGGTGAGACCATGGGTTAGTAACCCGAGGACACAAGTTCATTACTATGTATGGAGAGTTCACGCAGAGGCCGATACACAAGTTGGATGCAAAGGATCTTGAGATGTTTTTTAGAGCGCTGACACATTTGAGACAAGTTGGCACACTTGATGCCTACATTGCGGAATTTCAAAGGTTGCCAGTCATGGTTTCAAATGTTTCTGAAAGACGATTGACCTCCTTATTTATCGAGGAATTGATAGAGCCTTTGTGGGGTTGGGTGAAGGCATTTGGTCAACTTTCACTACAGGATGCTATCAGGAGAGCATGGGACTTGGAGTTCTCTACTCCCAAGACAAGATTTCCATCAAAGTTTCCTGCTAAGCTTTTTCCACATACATGGGACAAGGGACCTAAATTGTCGAAGAAGCCTTACATGACGAATGAGGTTAGAGACGAGTTGCAGAGGAAGAAGTTGTGTTTCATATGCAAAGACCCATGGGAATCAAGACACGGGTGCAAGGGAAAGGGGAAAATGCACTACATTGGGGTATTTCCGGAAGATGACAATGAGGCTTTAGATAGTGATGTCCCTGATAATCATAGTGAGCATGAGTTGGAGCCTACACAAACACAGAAGCCCACATCAAGAGGTACTATTGCTACATTGTTTGGTACTACTAGATACAATGCATTCAAGGTTCCTGGTGTGCTTCAGGGGCAGCAGGTGTCAGTGTTGATTGACAGTGGGGCAACCCATAACTTCATTGACAAGGCATTAGTCATGCAGTGAGGGCTACAGGTTGAAGACTTTGTGGGCTTCAACGTGGTTGTAGCAAACGGCTTTACTATGACATGCACCATGCGTATCCCGCAGCTCAGTATTGCATTGGGTAATCATATGGTGACTCAGTATTGCACTAGGCAATCATATGGTGACTGATGATTTCTATGTCGTTGGTATTAGGAATACCAACGTTGCATTGGGTATTCAGTGGCTACATTCGCTTGAGGAATTCACTCAGAATTTCCAAAATATGGAGTTGAAATGTAAAGTGAATGAGAAGCATGTGGTGTTGCGGGGAATGTCCAATGGAGCTGCAAGAGTGGTTACAGCCAAGAGGATGGAGAGGACATCCAGGCATGGTGATATAGACTAGGCAATTCATTTCTTCGTTTCGACGAAAAACATAGGTGGTTGTAAGCAGGATTGCCACATTGACATAGAGTCCTTGTTGGATAAGCATAGTGGGGTTTTTTGTGAGATGCCTCCAGGGAGACCACCTGATAGAGGGTATGAGCATGTGATAAAGATTAAGGAGGGGGCCAGGCCAGTTATCACTACTCCTTATCGTCATCCTCAGCGTTTTAAGGAAGACTATCAGAGAGCTGCTCGACATGGGACATATCAGCCCTAGTTCTGGTCCATTTGCTTCTTCAGTGGTGTTAGTGAAGAAGAAAGATGGGACTTTGAGGATGTGTATTGATTACCGTGCACTCAACAAGAAGACTATCAAGAACCGGTATCCCATTCCTAGGATCGATGAGTTACTTGATGAGTTACATGGAGCGGAGTACTCCAGAATCGATCTACATTCAAGATACCATCATATTATAGTGCAGGAGCAGGACATACACAAGACAAGCTTCAGGTGCCACTATGGACACTATGAGTTCTTGATGATGTCATTCAAGTTGAATAACACTCTAGCTACATTCCAGTATTGTATAAACCATGTGTTTAACTGCCACTTGAGGAAATTTGTCCTAGTGTTCTTTGATGGCATTTTGATATACAGGAAAACATGGGAGGATAATCTTAGACACCTTGATGAGGTCTTGTCTATTATGGGAGCACAATCGCTTTATGCGAAGGCTTCCAAGTGTGAGTTTGGGATGAGAGAGGTCCTCTATTTGGGATATGTGATTGGAGCAGGAGTCGAAGTGGATCAAATGAAGATACAGGGGATTATTGATTGGCCACCGTCGAAGACTTTGACTCATTTGAGAGGTTTCCTAGGACTTTGTAGCTATTGCAGAAGGTTCGTGAAGGGGTACTCTCAGTTGACAGCACCGTTGACAAATTTAACCAAGGGGGCATTTACTTGGTCAGAATCTTTACAGCAGGTATTTGATCGGCTTAAGAAGGTGATGAGCACATGCCCTGTGTTAGCATTACCGGATTTTTTCACAGCCATTCTTGAATGTGATGCTTCAGGTGTGGGTATTGATGCAATACTGATGCAGAATAGGCATCCCATTGCCTATAAGAGTCGAAAGTTGAGTATGGTAAAGCGTGTGTACTCTACTTATGACAAGGAGATATTGGCTATTTTGCATGGCTTGGTCAAATTCTGATGGCATTTGGTGGGTGACAAGTTTGCGGTTCGAACGGATCACAATAGCTTGAGGTATTTCATGGAGCAAAAAGACCTCAATAATCGTCGACATAAATGGGTAAGCAAGATACAGGCTTACGGTTATGATATAGAGTATGTTAAGGGAAAGAACAATGTCGTCATTGATGCATTATCTAGGAAGCCATCCCTTTGCTCTATGTCAGAGATTCCAACTGATTGGAAGGCGTGTATCTTGGTTAAATATTCCAAGAACCAGTTAACTTGTGAGATTATGGATGGATTGATACGAGAGGTATAAGGTTGTGGACAATGTGATATACTAGAAGGGTAGGGTATACCTTGTACCTGAGTCGAGGATGAAGAAGATCTTGAGTGTTGTACATGACACACCATTAGTAGGCCATCCAAGGTATTTCAAGACTTACAAATATATACGGGAGAGATTTGCATGGAGAGGGTTGAAGAACGATGTCCTTAACCATATTAAAGAGTGTATGGTTTGTCAACAAAGCAAATCTGAACACTCATTCCATGCAAGATTACTTTGGCCATTACTCATTCCGGACCAGAAATAGGAGAGTATATCCATGGATTTCATTATGGGCTTACCGAAGGTTTAGGGTAAGAATTGCATTTATGTGGTGGTCGACGAATTGACCAAGTACACTCACTTCTTTGAAATGTCGTTTAAGTAGAAGGCACCACAAGTAGTAACATTATTCTTTGAGGAGGTTTTTAGGCTGCATGGATTGCCTAAGAGTAAGAACATAGTGATCGAGACAAACAGATTCATGAGTACATTTTGGCAGGAGTTGTTCAGGTTAGCCGGTACAAAGTTGACACCGAGTACCAATTATCATCCGCATATCGATGGTTAGACTAAGATCGTGAATAAATGGATAGAGGGTTATTTGTGGAGTTATGTGGCAAGGCAGCAGAAGGCGTGGATTAAGTGGTTGTACTTGGGCGAGCATTGCTACAATACGACTTATCATATGAGCATTGGCATGACACCATTCTGAGTACTTTATGGGTATGATGCTTCATCATTTGTTGATTTGGTGATATCAAATAGTCGAGCTCCTAAAGCTCGTGACTAGATTTAGGATAATTAGGACATCATGAAAACTCTCAAGGAGAATATGCAGTGGGCACAAAATCAGCAGAAGATGTATGTTGATAGACACAGGCTGGAGAGATCATTTGATGTGGGAGATTTTGTGTTCCTTCGCCTACAGCCTTATAGGAAAGCCTCCTTAAAGAAGAGTGGTGTAAAGAAAGTGAAACCACGATTCTCTAGGCCTTTAGGATTCTGAGACGAATTGGGAAGGTTGCATATGAGTTGGAGTTACCGGAGCATAGCAGGATCCACAATGTTTTCCATGTGTCTTGCCTAAACAAGGCACTTGGAAAACATATTGAGTCGTCTACTGAGTTTCCGTCATTGGATGAGGAGGGCAAGTTGATTCTAGTTCTTGAATCAATTATTGGGGTGTGAGAGAAGAAACTCAAGAACCGAGCCATCACAGAAGATACAGTGCAGTGGAAGGATTTGCCATTAGAAGATGCCACATGGGAAAGTGAACAGATTTTGCAGCACCCTAATCTATAATTGTTTGGGGACAAGCAATCTTGGGAAAGGGAGACTGTAATGTCCCTTTCCAAATGCTTAGAGGCCTAGTTGGCCTATTCCACCCTTTTTCCTTGTTTATTCCCTTGGGAACTAGGGTGCGGGAGATGTAAAGGGAATATTTGGACTCTTATATGCATTAATGTTATAATTTTACATTGAGATGTTTTTTTAATGTACTTTATATTATAATTTCACTTTAAGGTGCTCTATGTCATGGCTTATGACTAAAGTGTAATATTAATTTTTATTTTCTAGTGGCATTGGAAAAAAGTGGAGGATTAGGGTTTCAAATGAGTTATAAGAATGACTTGAGGATTAAAATAAAGGTTATGTTCATTTGTTATTTTCTCTGGAAAAAGTTTAGTGAGCCTACCTCTTCATTTCTCTTGCTCAAGGAATGAAATCCCTTAGGATCCCTGGTTTTGGTGCAGAGGAGACTTTGGACCCTAGCTGGAAGGGTTATTTCAGTAAGAGGATTCATCCTCAATCCCTAGCAGTTGTATTTACAGGTGTTGAAGACCATTTCCTGCATACTAGAGTTTATTTGTGAAGGCAGCATGGGCATTTCAGGAAAAATCATAGTTGTCTGATATCCATCTATTGTTGGGTGCTGCTACTTCAAAAGTATTAATGTAATTTTAAACAGAAAAGCAGACTGTTATTACTGTTGTACAAACATTCATTATCAATTGTTACAAGTATAATATTTTCTGAATTCATATATGTCGTATGGAGTTGTTCTGAGTATTCATATTCAATTTTATATTCGATAATTCATTGCAAAGGACTGATTTTTCTATTGTACAACTCAACCATACTCGGTTGCTCAAAGCAATAATAATTTTCGAGTTTAATATCGAATGCATGCCAGCACCATGGATCACTACACTCAGAAATATATTACCAGCAACAGTTGTACCAATTAAGAGGTTTGAAAGTATTAATCTGAATACTATATATTGGAATGTTTGTTTACGCTGGATGTATGGTAAATGTTTGTTAAAATGTCTTTTCCTTATTCCTTGTTTTTCTAACTACTTATGAGAGTGTCAAGGACAATTCCAATTCAGTAGAATGATTGCCAATTGTTTGATGGAATGGCACTATGCAATCTTTGAATATTTTTGTGATTATGTAATGGATTTATGATCATTGTTATAGTTGTTCTAAACATTGCATGCAAACTGTTTGACAAAATGCCTACAAGTTAAAAGTCACGATTTTTTGCAAGTTTGGAACAATATCTCCTGGTTGGGGATATTTCACACACAAAAAATGAGCGGCAATCTTAAACAATGACACTAGTAATGTAGGGTGCTAAATTTCACATACAATATCATATCCTATGACATGAACATCCATATACATTCTATGACATGTTCAAAGCATCACACCACATAGAGAACGCAATAAACATGAATCGGCTTTTTCCATTAACTTTGTGATATGTGATACAACTCTTAACTACGATGAACAACAAACACACTATTGATATCAAGTCAAATGAAACGAACACACTAATATAATATTCCCTAGTAGGAAGCACAACTATTAGGAACAACGACCATCGTTAGGAAGCACAACTATTGGGAACAACACCGTCGTTAGGAACCACTTATTCGAAAAAAATTAATCTCTTATTCTTGTACATCCTTCTCTTAACACAATTCTTATTCTCTAACTTCCTCACTTCATTATATGCATGAATAATCACAAAATGATACTTCCCTACTACAACAGTGAGCCAAGGGGACTGGCCCTCAACACTAATGAAAGGTAGATCCACAACACCTAAGATGACGGAGGGGGTTCGGGCACTCTAAAGGACATGACATTGAACTTGATAGAAGAAAATTTCATTCAACGGGAACCTCAACATCAAGGAAACCTAAGAGAAAATTGTGTAAAGTTAGGCTCCTAAGAACACTTGTTGGCATAGAATGAAAAAGCATCATTCTCAAGGGCAGGCCTAGTAGGTGTTGATACTTGGATACATGTCGCAAGGTAATGCACCCGATAATCCTTCTTAGTTGAAGAAGATTGATTATTTATACATTATACGCCGAATTTTATGGAAAATGTTCGAACTTAGCCAAACATTATCCCCGTCGAACATTTACCAGAATTTTGTGCATTACATTAACTTGGGAAGTTTTTAACACGATTTTGTATTATTTTATAAAGATTAGTATATATACATATACCAAGTGAAAGCATGTAATGTCCCCTTTTTTGAAATAGCATCAATTGAAGACTTCTTGCCATTTCTCTTCCCGTGGCCAAGAAGGAATTGCACAAGGGAAGTCCTTGGGTTTCGTTTTTATTTTCTTTTATTGTTTGTTGGTGAGAAAATTTGTCAATATGGCAAGTTAGGTGTTTCCACCAACGCTCACGGGGCTATGCCCCTCTGTATTGAATGGTGCAGCTCCAATTATTAAATGTAAACTAATCTAATCCTATCTAAATGTTGTGGGTTAGCCAAATAGGCCAAGGATCTCATAGGAACACTCCACTGCACCTGTGGCAAAGTGCTTGTACGAGGTACAAAGGAGGAAATTGCAGTGATGAGGGGTAAAGGAGAGAAATTAGACAAAAGAAGGTTATTGTTGTGAGTAGGCACAAGCAGAATTCACACCTAATAACCGGAGTAGTTCAACATTCAATATAGAGGAAAGTAACAATGAAGCTATCTAGTGAGAAGAACAAACCTAGACACATAGTTCTATATTCATTTATCAAAGATACACGGCTCTTTCTTGATCACTATGCTTGCAAAGTGCATAAAAGAGAGAAATAGAAGAACACATGAGAGAGGGAAATGGAAGAAAAGTAGCTTTTATTTCTTGTGTTGGTGATACAAAGCTCAACACCCAAGTCACAATCCAAAATTGCTACCAAGAACTAAATTTTCAGGATCCTTTGAAATGAAGAAGCCATCCTAATTTATGGCGATGTGAATTGGCCTTTCACCTACCCCACACATGACCCTTCATGATCTCATTCACTTGTGACTTTACATCTTTCTAGGATATGCGAAATAAGTTCCCTTTTTATAAAATAAAGGGACTTTTACAATATAACTTTAGAAAATCACTTAAGTGAATGAGACAAAATACAATGATTGCAATCAATGAAGAATTATAAAGGGGAGAGAAGGAAGAGGGAGAAATATTGAAGAAGGAAGATGTAAAATATGACAAAAAAAATTCCCTTGATTAAGAACTTGTTGACTCATGCTTCTTTATGAGAAGCCTCTACAATTGGAACTTGTTCCTTGAATTCCTTGCTGAACTTAGCTATCAGAACTATCAACTTATCTTCTTTCGTAATGCAAACACAACCTAACACCTTGATCCATTTCTTAGGCACATCAATGATCTTCTTATATTAACTGATGAATTCTTCATGATCCATTCCAATTACAACAATGCAATTTATGATACTAGCTAGGGCCTCTAAGTTATATTCATTGAAGGAGAGAAATTCAACTTCCTCTTTCTTAACTAACTCTTGGAAGGAAGTGATGATTTTATTCTGATGATGAATCCTAAGTGAGTGGAGGAAACTAAAGTTTCTGAACATAATTATAAAAATAATTTATGATATAAAAATCACACTTTCCATATGATTCCAACTCAGATATTGTATTATTGAGAATTGCATATATTTCACATTCGTGAGGTGGATCTAAACTTGGGAAAAGTTATCAAAAGTTTATGTAAACAATTATTTTTATCAGGAGAATGTGAGAAACGAAATATCTCTCATCTTCGAATACTAGTGGGAATCATTTCATCCAAGTGATTTACCTCTTTTTCAAAATCCTCATTTTCTTTCTTTACTTTTGACAAAGTTTCGAGAATATACTTGATGAGAGAGATGATATCTAGGAAACAATGCCTTGACCTTTTTCAATGATCTTTCCCAATAAAATTTCTCATTGGCCTTTCCCTGCATCATGTCATCCTTGTGATTTCTTGACCGCCTTAGGATGAACACTATTTATTGGAGGAACGTCTTAAACTATGGAATTAAAAAATGTTCATTTAGTATTCGAAGAAGCATTTGATATGTAGGCATTAAGAGTTTTTTTCATATTCCTCTCAATCGTACATAATTATTTTATTCTTATTATTCATTCTGATAAAGGAAGTCAGGAGGAATATTCCTTGTAATAAATGAGAGTCACCCTCAGTGTGAATATTGAACCAAAGAGATGTGGGGTCAAATCATAGTTTAATGGAGTCATTTATTTAACGGGGTTTTCATTTTTAGGTCTAGAAACTTCAACATAGTGATTACCTGACGATGTCGCTGAGGAAGCGTGAATGTGATTTTGATTCATTCATTCATCTTCATTGGGGTCTTCCATTTCTCTAAGATGTTCTTCGAGACTAGAGCATGATAGCAAGATGTGTTTTCCTTCGGCTTACTCTCAAGAATTTTTTGGATCCATGGAAAAAGGATCTTTAAAACTTTACCTAATGTCCATGTCACTAGATCAACTTTCAAGAGATTGTTATGGAACCAACTTTTGGTTACCGTGATGAGGATTTTCCATCAAGGAATATATACTAGGACACTTAGGTTGCTCTAAAATGAATCAATCTCTCTTCAATGATATCTTTCTTGATAATGCTTACCTCAACTAACGTTTTTTTAATCAACTCAATGACCTCGCCTAAGTTCACTGTGGAAAGATGACAATGACTACCTTGCGATGTTCTATTTTAACTAACGATATTTACTCTATCGTATGATCTACACAATTCTTATTATTTTCAATTGTTGGGCCTTTTCATGCTCTGCTTCATTCTCGTGGACAAATGTAACAAAAAAGATAACTTTTGACAATTGTGAAGCTACGCAATTACCTTTCTTGATCTATTTCACCACCTGGGAACCATATAAACATTTTGATAAAGTAGAGATTATGAATGAAAATAGATCCAACTACAATTTTCTTTACACTCAGAATGGAGACTTTCTATTTTTTAGTAGCTGTGGTCTAAGAGTTGTTATTTTTGGAAATTTCTACTTGTTTTGGATTCATACTTGATTTTTTGTGAGGGCTAACCTACTAGGAATGCTCATTCCAACTCCATTGATGATTAATTTCCTATTTTTGGGACACTTTCAATTATAGCTAGAAAGTTACATATTTTTAAAGTTGTATTTTTCATTTTCCTTTTTGCTTTTTCGGACCGAAACTGCATAGTTTACCATATCTCGTTATTTTTTGAGTGCACTCGCCGTCTATGAAAGGATAGTTTGAAATTTTAAGTTAGCATGTTTCTAGTTATAGTAAGTAAGGGCACTAGAGAATTACCATTTTTATAAAATGTGCCCTTCAACACCATCGGATTGAGATGAAATCTAGCTTAACTGGAATAGGTTTTTCTTTTGGACTCTCGTGTTTAGATGTTTTAGGTCGTTCCATCCATCAGAAATTATGGGAAATAGAAAAATACGTAAATTATAGAACAACATGAAGGTATTAAATAAAAAATATAGGTATTGATTTGAATTATTTTCCACTTTCTTCTTGAAGGAACTTTTGAAATAGGAAGGATTGTGTAAATTTCATTTGAATATTTCTTAGCGGTTTGGGAGATATCAATTTTTCTCGTTCTAAGGAACATAGTCTATTCTAGCAAAAAATTTCAGCATGGTTTATGCAAAAAAAACAATTTCGTTATTTATTTATCATTCTATTATCATGAAGAAATGGATGGAAAAATGGTGGATAGATCAATAGTAATGGTTTGTAGTAAAAAATATAGTAGCAACAACTCTCACACACGCATAAGGAGGGAAACAACACGATGACAGTTAGAAAAAATTTGCAAATTTATTGGTTTTAAAGACTTGATGTGGGGGGATGCACATTTTTTTTTTCCAAATTGTCCCAAAGGGATGGGACATTTGGTTCATTAAATAAAAAAATTTCCCTCACCACAGTAGCATGACAAAATGTTACAGGATGATTTCCTGGTGGAAGGAGAGAGAAAAAACATCCAGAATGCTCCTAGGGGATGAAGACTAGGTTACATGGGTAACCTGGGGTAAGGGATGGGTTCTCGTTGGCACACATTTTTGTCCCAAATGTCCCTAAGGGGATGGGATATTTTTGTGTACAAAAATATTCTCCTTAGCCATAACATGCTTACAAGTGGAAAGTTGTGGTTGCATGAGGTGAGAAGATCTAGAAACTTGACAGAGAAAGGGCTTATCTTGCATTAATAAGTTTCTTCAGGGTCATGTAGAAGGACCTGGGGGAGGCATCAATTTCTCATGGAGTGGATATTTTTTTGTCCCAAATTTTCCTAAGGGGATCGGGATGGATTGGTGACATAATATTGACACCTCAGCATCATGGTGTTTACATGTCTCTACCATTGAGTTAGAGAATGACTAAGTCTTGAAAGCGTTTACCTTAGCGAGAGACTTGAAGATGAATTTTCCAGAGATTCTGGTGGTCCCTTTGATAACTTATTTATTTTATTTTTAATCAAAATATCCTTTTTATAAGGATGAGTATGGGTCCCTTGATCTGATTCTATCCTAAAAATACTTAAAACCTATCCTTTTTTCTTAGGACTGCATAAGTGTGCCTATAAAAAATAGGACTGTGGAAACATTTCAGATCTGGTCTTGAGAAATTTTTTAAATCAACCATAATTTAAATAATTGAATAATATTTCAAATGGTACCTTTTATGACATCTAAATTTTTATGGAGATTCCAGAATCATATTTCTAATCTTAATAACCATTTTGAAATTCAAGCTCCTTCACCTTTTAGAACCCACTTTCAGCTGAACTTGTCCCTAAAACTTAAAATATTCACTAAAATTTCCTAACTCACTTGTAATGATGATATTTTCTCCTTAATACAACTTATTGATGAAATTTAGCCTTCAACTCTTTCCCGGAGAGTGCACACCTGTCTCGAAAAGGCTAAAAATAACCTTTCTATGTTCATTGAGAAAACTATCCATGTGAAGCACTACATCAGAATAACTTAATGGGCTTATTTACAGATTTCAAACACTATAGAATAAGGTTATTACATAGACAAATGATCACTTGGATGATGGGGATAGGCATGCCATGGATGGGAGAGTTAATATGGAAAGGTGCCTCAAGAGGGTTTTTAAGTAAACATATTAACACTAGGGTATAGTTGTCATGTTTTCAACATTGAATTTCGCCCTTGCAAAATGTTCGAACTTCGCCAAACATTATCCCCGTCGAACATTTACCAAAATTTTGTCCATTACATTAACTTGGGAAGTTTTTGACATGATTTTGTATTATTTTATAAAGATTAGTATATATACATATACCAAGTGAAAGCATGTAATGTCCCCTTTTTCAAAATAACACCAATTGAAAACTTCTTGTCATTTCTCTTCCCGTGGCCAAGAAGGAATTGCACAAGGGAAGTCCTTGGGTTTCGTTTTTATTTTCTTTTATTGTTATTAATGCTTTTCTTTGGTGTTTTACTCCCTAGGGTAGGTCGGTTGGAATTATAATGATCCCAACATGAAATTAAAAGATAAAATGAAGATCATTAAGAGGTCAGCAAGTTTGGGAAGATTCCCAACATGGAATTAGAAGATAAAGCAAGCTTATGAGGTCGGTCTACACGTTATGACTCTTGGCGCCAACCAAAGGGTAAAAGAGGAGTCTTAGGGGCTCATTTGCACATCATCTTTTGGCATATGCACTTTATACTTGGTCTTTAGGGTTGATTGCTCTTAGTCCATTCCACTATTAGGTGACAATCCATTAGTGAGGCATCCAAGGAGGACGAAACCCTTCCTTGTGGGAGACTGGAGAACGGAAACCCTTCAATTTGATGGTGTTGAAGACTCTCATTGAAGACTATCTTGTTGGTTTGCATCGAGGGCATCAAGAAGGAGTGATTTTGAGGGTTTTAACATTATTTAAAGCCCCTCTTCTAGGGGCGACTAGGGTAAAAGAGGATTTGGGTGCCTACTAAGGCACAAAACTTCATTATTCTTTGATATTTAGATTTATCATATTTTATAAGGCAGGAATCTACAATTTGGTAATTTTCGGAGGAGTTTATCTATCATTTTCAGCCCTTGTTTGTGGCTTCCCTGCTATTGTCATAAAATTAATTGCGGCTCGATATAATCACTTGTTTTCTCCATTACTTTGATGTAATTTGGATGGATAAATGTTGTTGTGCCTGAAATGATTATTTGGAAGCATTTTCAGTTGTTGCATGGTTAGATGGTGAGGTGAAGTCCCTATACAATTCGCTGCTATGGTTTTTAGATATTTTTAGATCTACTGTTATAAAAAATTATAATTTACTTCACTTGGGGTTTGTGCCATTTCCTTGATTTTCAATTTCAGCCCTAGAAAGGGACATTACAGTGGTATCAGAGCTTCATTCTTCCCATCCTAAGGGTTCATGCAAGAAGGCAACAAGGGTTTCATTTTCTATCAAAGGAGAGAAAAGAAATCAGACCAGCTAAGAGGAGAAAATAGTATGGCTCACCAAGATCCACAAGAACCCAAAATCAACAAACTCATTGAAGGGCAAATGAGATTGGCAGATACTATGGACTTGCTAGCCTAACCCTTCAAAGATACAGTTCATGGAGAGGGTAGCTCATCCGGAGCAAATACTTCACGACAACCCCTTGGATCAACTCACAGATCAGCCACTAGGCCTACTTTCCTTCCAAGGGAAGAACCCCTTCCGGAAGCATTACAACAAGCTATGAAGAATACATTGCACTTCCAAGGGAGATAAGGGAGGCAATTTCACTTACCGAGTTCATTGGGGTGAGCAAAAGAAGGTCAAAGCCAAAGCCAAGACAAAATGAGCCACCAAAAGAGGCCCGAAATGTGTTGGGCAAGATGACTTTCTCTATTTTTGATGGTTCGGATAAAGGGATGGCACGGGAATGGATTCAAAAGTTGGATAAATACTTATCTTTGAAGCCTATGACAAAGGATGATGCCATCAAATTTGCAACCCCTTCACCTAGAAGGTATTTCTCATGAGTGGTGGTTCCATGGATTGGTGACACAAGTGCACAATGAGAAACATTCATATGATGAATTTTGTAGAAGACTCATTGGGAGATTTGATAGGATTGATCTAGAAGTTCACTTTCAGGAGCTTGCATAACTAAGACAAAGCACGGTAGAGGAATATGTGGAGGAGTTTCAGAGGCTTTCTGTCATGACCACGGATGTCATGAAAAGGAGACTTGTTATTCTTTTCATTAAGGGTTTAACCGAATCACTCAAGGGTTTGATTAGAGCTTTTGATCCTTTGTCTCTTCAAGAGGAAATCAAGAAGTCTTTGGACCTTAAAGATGCTGCCCCAAAAACAGCAGGGATCAGTAGACATCCTAAGGTTAATGCGAGTGGAGGGCAGCCCAAAGCACCCTTGGGACAACCTAGAAACCCTCCCTTGGACCAGCCAAGGAAGCCCTTCCAACGGAAGCCCATTGTGCACAAGGAGCTGCCCAAAACCAGCAATATAAGTGAGTCAAGAAATGAACTAAGAAAGAGGAATTTGTGCTTCTCTTGCGAGGATCCATGGTCTCCCGGTCATCGTTGCTTAGCTAAGGGTAAAGTGCATTACATTAAGGTATTTTCAGATTGTGAAGATGACGAAAATTGTGTGGATGAGGCCAAGCATGATGATACACCAGAAGAAGATCCGGAAAGTGTGGATGGCACTCTTGCTACTTTGGCCGGTGCACCTTGTTATCATCCATTCTGGAAGGTAGGTGACCTACAAGGGAAACGGGTCATAGTTTCGATTGATGGTGGAGCCACTCATAATTTCATTGATGAGTATTTGGTGGCCAAGTTGGATTTGAAGGTAGAAAACTTCAAAGGCTTCACAGTTAAGATAGCAGATGGTCACTCTATGACATGCACAAGAAGGTGCCACCAACTCCTCTTCACATTGGGAAAGTATGAGGTATGTGCTGATTTTTATTTGATTAGCATGGCTGGTATTAATCTTGTACTTGGAGTCCAATGGTTGCAGTCATTGGGAGAACTCACCTTCAATTACCAAAATATGGAAATAAGCTTTATGGAAATAGGTAAGAAGGTGACACTTCAAGGTATGCTTCCGGAAAATCCTCAAATCAAATATTTGGTAGAAGATACCTTGTCAAGAGAATCGTATTTTTGTTCTTTATCTAAGATAGCAACAGATTGGAAGTATTTGATTACAGCTGAATATGTCAAAAACAAGTTTGTTAATGCTATTTTTGAGGGTGAAATGATGGATGAAAGGTACAAGGTATTAGATGGGCTCATACTCTACAAGAACCGGGTTTATTTGGTGCCTGAAACAAAGGTGAAGAATAAAATATTAAGGGTTGTTCATGATGACCCATCAGTTGGTCATCCGGGTTATTTCAAGTCTTACAAACATGTGAGAGAGATTATATTGGAAAGACCTAAAGCGGGAAGTACTCCAATAAATCCGGGAGTGCTTAGTGTGCCAACAAAACAAAGCGGACTGTGCATTTCCGGTTGGGCTCCTACAACCTCCTATTCCCACTCAAAAATAGGTAAGTATCTCCATGGACTTCATGATGGGGCTGGCCAAGGATATAGTGAGTGATAGGGACAGCAAATTTATGAACATGTTTTGGCAAGAATTATTTCAATTGACAAGTACCAAACTTACTCCTAGCACTAGGTACCACCCTCAAACGGATAGACAAACAGAAATAGTCAATAAATGGGTGGAAGGATACCTAAAAAATTACATTAATGGGCAACAATCAACATGGATGAAACGGTTATACATGGCTGAGTTTTGTTACAATACCATCTTTCAAATGTCCATTGGTATGTCTCCTTTCAAAGCTTTGTATGGTTATGATGCTCCATCTTTTGTTGATTTTGTTATGACAAATAGTTGAGTGCCCAAGGCCAAAGATTTAATTCAGCAAAGCCATGATATCTTGAAAGAGCTTAAAGAAAACCACCAATGTGCTCAAAATCAGTAAAAGTTATATGCAAATCAGCATAGGAAAGAGAGGTCACTTGAAGTGGGTGATATGGTGTTTTTGAGGTTGCATCCCTATAGGTAATCTTCTCTCAAACAAAGTAGCGCAAAGAATTCGAAACCACGTTTCTCTGGTCCTTACAAGGTAATAAAAGGAAAGGTGGGAAATGTTGCATATGAACTTGAGCTTCCGGAGCAAAGTAGGATACACAATGTATTTCATATTTTGTGCCTCAAAAGGGCACTTGGAAAGCACTTACTCCCTCACTTGAGCTGCCACCATTAGATGAAGAGGGTAAGTTCGTTCTAATTCCAGAAAGTATCTTGGAAGTTCATGAGAAGAAGTTAAGGAATCTAAGTATCAAGGAATTTTTGGTTCGTTGGAAGGGATATCCCATTGAAAATGCTACATGGGAAAATGCATCAATATTGGAGCGTCCACATTTGCAATTGCTTGGGGACAAACAATTTTGGGAAGGGATGATTGTAATGTCCCCTTTTTCAAAATAGCACCAATTAAAAACTTCTTGTTATTTCTCTTCCCGTGGCCAAGAAAGAATTGCACAAAGGAAGTCCTTGGGTTTCATTTTTGTTTCCTTTTATTGTTATTAATGTTTTTCTTTGAAATTAAAAGATAAAGTGAAGATCATTAATAGGTCGGCAAGGTTGGGAAGATTCCCAACATGGAATTACAAGATAAAGCAAGCTTAAGATGTCGGTCTACACCTTATGGCTCTTGGCGCCAACCAAAGGGTATAAGAGGAGTCTTAGGGGCTCATTTGCACATCATCTTTTGCCATATACACTTTATACTTGGTCTCTAGGGTTGACTGCTCTTAGTCCATTCCACTATAGGGCGACAATCCATTAGTGTGGCATCCGAGGACGAAACCCTTCCTTGTGGGAAATTACTAATTACAGGACGGAAACCCGCCCTTGTGGGAGATTGGAGGATAGAAAACCTTCAATTCGGTGGTGTTGAAGACTCTCATTAAAGACCATCTTATTCGTTCGCATCTAAGGCATCAAGAAGGAGTGACTTCAAGGGTTTTAATATTATTTGAAGCCCCTCTCCTAGGGAGCGACTAGGGTAGAAGAGGATTTGGGTGCCTTCAAGGGCACAAAACTTCATTATTCTTTGATATTCAGATTTATCATATTTTATAAGGCTGGAATCTACAATTTGGTAATTTTTCGAGGAGTTTATCTATCATTTTTAGCCCTTGTTTGTGGCTGCCCTACTGCTGTCATAAAATTAATTGCAACTGGGTATAATCTCTTGTTTTCTGCATTTTTTTGATGTGATTTGAATGGATAAACATTGTTGTGCTTGAAATAATTATTTAGAAGCATTTTCAACTTTTGTTGCATGGTTGTATGGTGATTTGAAGTCCCTATAGAGTTCGTTGCTAGGGTTTTCTAATATTTTTAGATCTGCTGTTATAAAAAATCAGAATTTACTTCTCTTGGGGTTTGTGCCATTTCCTCGATTTTCAGTTTCAGCCCCGGAAAGGGGTATTACAAAGCAGAGAATGAAAAGTTCTCTCCACTTTGTTCCTCTAACATATTTATGATTTTTTGAGAAAAATTCAAATAATAAAAAAATTCTTTTGTTTGAACTTAAAGATGTTTTTTTTCGAACTTAATCAATTGGCGAGCTTGAACCGAATTTTATTCTCTTCAAACATGAATGCAAATTCAAACCTTGTGACTTAGCTTGGATATGTGGTAGAAGAATCTTGAAAGCTCCCAAAACCAGAGCCATCAAGCAATGGAAGTGTGTGTGCTTCTCTGAATGTGAATACGGGGCCATTTAAATTCGGTTTAAGTAGGTTGGACTCCAGCCATATTTTTTTTTTATTAACATACTTTTGAATATAGGGCATTATTTCAAAACATATGTCTAAGAACAAATGAAGATTGCTAAGCAAGGGTGTTACTGTTAGGGCCTTCAATAGAAATTCCTAGAGAAGATATAGAATTTTTTTATATATTGCATTGAAACTTTATCCACATATATGCCTTTAAAAGCCAAACCAAACTATCAACAACCATATAAAAGATATTAGCATATTAACTCTTAGCTAGCTAAAGTACTAAACAGCTAGAAGTTAAAAATTTTAACAAGTTTGGCAGCCGCACAAGATCCTCATAATCATCAAAATCTCAAACAGTAACCCAAAGTACTATTCAATATATCATCTAAGAACAATATCCTAATCTACGTCAAGCATCTCTTGATATTCAGCAGCATTGCCTCTTCACCCAGGGGATTAGCAGAGGGAATCATAGGAGAAACAGTAAGAACGAGACCAAAGCAATCATTAACAACTGTGTGATTGTCCACAATTCCAGCTTTCTTGCTACTAGGCCTAGCCTCATCAAGAACCATTCTCCCACTAACATCCATAACAGGAGCAGAATTCATATGCTTCCTCAACAAACAGGTCTTACATGCACAACTCAGAGAATCAAAATGTGGAACGGTGTTTTTGATATTAGTGACAATCTCTTTCCCTTTCGCAGGTGATGCCACCATTGCCTTCAACATTTCCCTGACATTTGCAATAGCAGGAGATTGAACATTTGCAGCCTATACATTCATGGCAGCAGTATGCAGATCTCTAATGGCAAGGCCTGGAGGACAATCCAGTCCTCTGTCAGTTTGACTTCCTGCATCCGCACTCTGATTACTGCCCTAACCCATTTCTGCATCAATTGAAACTTTCTCTCAAACTACTAACAAATTCACTCAGTCATTGAAGGCCAAGTCCATCCGGTCATCCTCCCGAATAGATTTAAACTGATCTTTCACGCTATCCTGATCTTCATCTGCTCTAGGTTTCTCAAAATCCTAAATCTTCACCTCTTTACCTTTCTTCAGCACCTTAAATGCGTCATTTCAACCTTCCTCATTTACTTGGGATTTCAAATACTTCTCATCACAAATCAATTGACACACTTCATCAGCTTGTTTGATGGGAGTAGTAACTTTGAAACCTTTTGCCTCGTTTTAGCTGAACTCGCCATTTTGGTTGGTGGTTCAAAAGGAATTTTCTCCTTAGTGGAGGCATCAAACACGACATTCACCTGTGGCAGACTGCCACCTTTCTCAATCGTTACATTTGATTGGAATACAACCGAATTCTTTTTAATTGACAACAACTTCTCTTTCAACTCAGGTAGAAGTTAATACATCAAAATCAGACATGTTCTGATGAATTTGGGAGATTTGGGAGCAAATGTTTAGACCATCCCTGTTGCAGGAAACTATCTTTAAACAAAGGAACCCTACACAGATTTATCAACTATTATCTCTGGGATTTTACCGGGCAAAGCTCCAACAATTGTTTCACCTAGGGCATCTATTTGTCCTGCAGTTTCTCTTCTCACCACCCCCTTCTAATCTTTTCTTCCCTTGATTGAACATCTTAGGGAAATCTTTTCTCAAGCAATCATCCTTTTCACAAATAAAGCATGGAGACAAACCTCCCCAGACATGAATATTGCAAGACGCCTTTTTCTCTTTTAACTGAAATGTTAAAATATTAAAAAATAATTTAGCAGTATTTAAAGACATTAAAACACTAACATTCAAGTGGGGAAGAGGGGTTCGTGCATTATCAACTCCTAACATTGTACCCAACAGCTTAAGGGCTTTTGGAATAACAGAGAACGACTAAGGGGAGAAATCACAAATTTCAACCTGGATCCAGGTTCAAAGGAAGATCTTTCAATAATGATTTTCCAACATTCCAAAAACCTCTGTCAACAGCTTTCTTGCCATTTTAGGGTTTCTAAAAACCATCATAAAAGAAGTTTTCATAACCAATCTGCTGAAAGTAACATCAAGCCCTAATTGTTACTCCCAAGTATTTCTAACCCGGTCGTCAAAAAACTTCCTTGACACCAAATTCTCATCATTAATGCAAACAAAGATAATTCCAACATTTTTTAACTGTATCTCCTCACTGTCTATTACCTTTTGCATAGAGGCATTTGGAGAAAAATTCAGAAAACACATACCTCCTCTATCTTGGATACCTTCTTTAGGGCCTTCAAATAAACAAACGCCTTCTGCAATTTAAAATTCTACATTCCGGATTTGTAACGGCTCCAGTTTTTAGTGGAATCTCTGACGGAATCCTCCATTGCTCCATCTTCCTTACCACTCTGCAAAACCAACTGTTTCAGCTTGAACCACAGGATCTGAAATGGAAAACTTTGTGAGCATATTAGCTTCAGATGGTCTATTCATCTTCCCATTCCAAATGCTATTAATATTTACCATACCCATCGAAGCCTCTCCCATCCGGAGTTTTTGTAAACTACTATATTATATTGTTAATTATTTTTTTAATTTAAAAAACTCAATTATAATAAACAGCCCCCCAAGAGGCAGCAAAGTGGACTTAAATATATGTGGGAATGTGTAATCAGCTGAAAATATAAGACGCACAATCCAAGGATTGAGAAAAGCTGCCCAAAAAATAGACCAGAGAAAATATGTATAGATTGTTGCAAATTCATCTGATAATATTTAACAGTTACATAATAGAGATTATCTATTCAACTACTAAAAGTTTGTCCAATAAATTGTGGGTTTAATGCAAAAACAAAGACCCAATGGCTAGAATATGCAAAGATGACCAGGAACAAGTAAGACACCCCCTGAATAATCAATTCAACATTAGAGCTACTCTCAGTAGAGGACATCAAACGAGGTATCAAGATGCTTGCTGGTGGTAAGGCTCATGACATAGAAGGGCTTCAAGCAGAATACCTTAACAGGGGGATTGAGACCCTAACACCACACATTAGAAACATATTTAATAGTGTCTTGAGAGATGGTTTCTCAGCTAATTGAACAACTAGTGTTGTAAACCCCTTTTCAAAAGTGGTGATGCCGATAACCAATCAAACTACCAAACTATTAAAATTATTCGTAAGTATGATAAGACTGTAGTATCAACAATTTGACTGAAAAGTAAGGGAAGGCACAAAAAGGGGGATTCTAACACTCTACAATTGATCACTGCATCACTCTCAAGCAATCGATTGAAAAGGTCTGTGAAATGCATGGGCAAGAAGTATTTTGCTGCTTTAAAGAATTTAAGAAAGCCTTCAACAAGCTGCCTAGAAGCAACCGTTGGAGTAGGATGTGATGCAGCTACGGTTAGGGAGTCCAATTAAGAACTTCCTTAGCCATGCAGCAATCTGAAACAGCACAACTCTTCACCGACTCACAGCCTTTGCACATGGAAGCAATTGACATTAACAACACTTTAGTTATTGATTTCTAGGAGGAATAAAGCTTACACAAATACTGGATAGATTGCAAACAGACAACCCTTACACAATCTCTAAGGAGATACAACAACACTATTCGATCCAATTAGATTGATCTACAACACTATTAACAATCTAAAGCTACCCAATTCTAATGGCATCCTAGAATCACTGAACTCAAGAGGAGCAAAACTACCTCGCTCAAATGTAAGGGGAGTTCTTATACAACCAAGCACTGCCTACTTACAATATTAGCTCTCAACTACATCCTACCCAAATGACATTTATGGAAGCCTCATACAGTACTAAATGCATCACAATACAATATGCAAGATAAGACCCAAAAATGTTCACGAAACAACTCGATGAATCCAAGGAAGCTCAACAAACATAATATTGGATTCGGTGAGTATTCATCGGCTCCCTTCCTAGTGACATTCCCTAAGCAATGAACAATATGAATTCAAATTATTGCACTCCATGTTGAGTTCATGTGTATACAATGTGTTCCTGCACACAAGGACTCTGCGCAATTCCTCTAGGCAAAATCTTACGCCTTTGCTCAAATCTCATCATTTGCCTTCATGGTTTTAGTAGTAGCTTTGTGCCATCAAGATGCATCTCTGAACATAATTTGAACCTCTATAACTGAAATATGTGATATTGCACAAGAAAAAAGGATGGCATAAAGTTAATTGTTTGAAGTCTCTCAGGCTTGCAACATGTGTTCTAGTCTTGTGCTTAGCATCTAGGGCATTGTGGCATCCTTCTCAAGAGGTATGTATAGCACAAAGATGTCGCAATACATCTTGGCACTCCAATTCCTGTGAATGGCCTTTTAGTTACTCAAACTCAATTCTTGTCCTACGCTATTGAATCAATGTTTGCGCCAACTCCTAAAGTTTGTTTTTGATGTCTAGAAGATAGGGTAAACCTTTTAAACTCTCTAAAGATGTCACAAAACAAAACAAATATAAAAACATGCAATACTACTCAACCTATTTTTCATTGATACGGATTGCTTGTGAAATCAAATGCTCCTGCATCATACACCCCGAGTAAGAAAAATGTTTCATGAGATCCTACTCATGCAAGCTCTATAAATAGTATTCCATGTTTTGTTGCTTCACTTGTGTTGATCCATGTTGCATCTTCAATATCTTTACCTTTCCACTTGAGCAAACATTCCTTGTAATCCGTTTGAGCATCGTCTTAACTATTGTATCAATCACTCTTTCTACTTCCTCGTGCACTTTTTCTGGCATATGTGGTCTCCAATCCACTAAATCTAAATTTACAGTTGCGTTTTCTCCATTGTTTTGTCCTTCAACATAAGGATACAAATCTGCCACATTGAAAATGTTTGATATGTTTATACCTTCTGGCAAGTCAATTTCATTTGCATTGGATACAAATTTCCTCAACACTTTGCACGGTCCTATCCTCTTCCATTTTAACTTATCGTATGTTCCTTTTGGAAATATGTCCTTTCTCAAGTGTGCTAACACGTCTCCAACCTGAAATTCAACTTCCCTTCTTTTCATAGTTGCGCATTGTTTGCATTGTGTTGAACTCTCCAATTGCTTTTGCACTTCTTTGTGCATTCATATGTATACTCTACAAAATAATTCTTGCACATTCCACATTCTTACTATGAATTATTGGTTATATGACTTATGTAGACTTTTACCTCTTGCTAATTGGCATACTCTACATTCTTGCACATTTGTGCTCATCTTAGGCCAAAAATAATTCTCAATCAATTGCACATAAGTCTTGTCATAAATGACTTGCTAGACCTCCACTTTTCTTTTCCTTAACCAAATTTTCACACATTGACCCTCTAGGTATGCATAATTGTTTACCATTGAACAATAGACCTTGCACAAAATAATCCAACCAAGATGTTTTGTCCACACTTACTGATTCTGCAAATGCATGTCATGCTTCCTTGAAATCTTCTTCATCTTTGTATAAATCCTTCATAGAATCATATCATATGTCTTCCACCTACATTTTAGTCAACAAAATATTTCTCCTACTCAATGCATATACAACTCTATTGATTAACCACTTTTGTGCTTCGTTACAAACTAGTGACTCTGTAGAAATTCTACCCACTCCATAGGCCTCTGATTCAATTTTCCCTAAGTATTAATGAACTATAGTACCTGATGATTTATAACCAAAACAACCTCTTTAGGCTACAGATAATATCACATGTAATGTCCCTTTTTGGGGGGACTCGGGAAATGGCAAAAAGCTCACAAATCAGATTTACAACACTGCAAAACTGAACTTCAAACCCTTCCTAGGGCAGCGACTTCCCTAGGTGAAAACAACCCTTCAAAAAGAGATTAAACCTCGCAAAAATCTTGCCAAAATTATGACAAAATTATTAGAAAACCCTTAGCAATCATTTGCAGTTGTTAAAAAACAGAATTGAATGTGGAAATAATTAATTATGAAACCCTAAACAGTGAACATCATCAAGCTTGAGAAAAATAGTAGATCACTTCCTCAATTCACCGAACTCGGAATCTTGGCCTTAGAAAATATAAGGAACAAGAGAATAATTTCAGATTTATCAAAATTGCATCACACACCCAAATTCCACTCCAAGGTAGGTTGTTCCACCATAAACAAATACAATATTGCACCAAAGATACAACACATGCAAGAAAAGGATATTTTTATTACTTCTCAAATCAACTTGCACACCAAATACCTCATGAAGCGATTTTGTCCTTCACAAGTTTCCCAACCAAGGGTTTTTGTCCTTGGATGAGATCCTCAACCCAAGGGGTTTCGTCCTTGAGAGAGAGAGAGTAAAAGGGCTTCGCTAGCCAACTGTCACCAAGATAAGAATAATCTCGAAAAACTTAATAACATAATGCTCAAGAGACTTCCTTAAATAGCCATAAGGAGTGCTAATTAACATGAGAAATGATGGCCAACCCCTTAAGTTTCTCTTTTGGAGCACAAGGCTTCCAATAGGATAAATGATAATAAATGAAAACAACCATCTAAACAACAATAAAAACATAATTCAGATCTTCCCCTTGCTTTTCTCCTTAGACCCACGGGGAGAGAATGGGTTAAGGTCTTCAAAAATCGGCCTCCAAAAAGGGACATGACCTTGATTATTAATGAACTGTAGCACCAGGCTAATGCCATAAAAAGCATTGAAGATAATGTGGACTTTCTACTCAAAGATGGCAGTATGAATGACTTGAGCTCCACGGCCACTGCCAAACTGGAGGAAAAGATTGACAGTCTTTCTAAGAGGCAGCAAAACATGGAGAAGACAATGCAGAAAATAATCAACAAACAAATCAAGCAATTAACCATGCAAAAGGCTTTCCTTGAATTCATTCGAATTCATGTTAAACAGATTTATGAAGTTAGTGGCATCTCGGAGGAGATTTGGAAAGAGGGTAAGGCCAAGAAGGACTTAGCAAAGGACAGCAAGGAGCCGGACAAGCAAGCGGCACTCAACCTTTTCAAGGCCCTAGCAGAAGCTCGGAAGGTTTTTAACAAGTTTCTCAAATAGTTGTTTCTGGTCTTTTGTCTCTCTGTGTGTTTTTGCGGTTTTACAGTTGTGTTTTGGTTATTGTTGGGCTCCTTGTTGGCAGTTTGCCCCTGTCATGCTTTTCAATGTTCATTCTTGCTCTCTTAGGCTATTGTTGTTGGGGTGTGACCCCCACTTATCAAAAAACCACTACACTCACTTTGTTATTTCAGGCTTTTGAACCTTTTGTTCCATGGGGTATGGTCCCCTTCAAAACCATTTATTAATAAAAAAATGAACTGTAGCACCTGATGATTTATATCCAAAACAACCTCTTTAGGCTACAGATAATATCTCCACATCTTGAGTGCTTGCACAATTGCATAGAACACTTGATCATATACACGATATTTGCACTTTACATCATTCAGCTTCTCATTGAAGTGTGTTATCAGTCTTCCTTCTTCGCTTAATACCAAGCCAATTGCAGCGCTACTTGAATCACAATCGACCTAAAAAACTTTAAGAGAAAGTTGGTGATGCTAACATTGGCTGCTCAATCACTCTTCACTTCAACTTTTGAAAGCTTGCTTTTGTGCTTGTTGTACAATAAAACTCATTTCTATCTCCTTGCGTGACCTATGTTATAGGTGCACACATACCACTGAACTTTCCGTAAAAACTTGCCAAACCATGAAACCTCCGCACTTCAAATGTATTACTAGGTGGCGGCCAATCCAATATAGCTTTCATCTTTTTTGGATCCATCTTCAAGCTTTTTCGAGAAATCGCGAAACCCAAGTATACAAGCTCTTCTCTCGTAAAATTACATTGCTTCATATTTATTACCAACTACTCCTCTCGCAACCTCTACAACACTTTCCGCAAGTGCATCAGATGCTCCTCTTTTGGCCTACTAAATATCGGAATTTCATCAAGATAAACTATCGTAATCTTACCCCAAAAAGGTTTTAGGACCTCATTCATTAGTCACATAAAAGTAGTCAATACGTTTCTCAATTTGAATGGCATAACCAACCACTCATATAATCCTTATTGTGGTTTCAATAGATTCTTTCATTCATCTCCTCCCTTTATGTGGATTTGGTGATATCCACTCTTCAAATTTGTCTTTGTGAAATATTGCGCTCGAGTGAAACAATCCATCATGTCATCCATGTGCGGCAATGGAAATCAGTACCTAATTGTGATTTTGTTTAAAGCTCTACTATCAATTGCACATTTTCCAATCTCCATTCTTCTTAGTCGCTAAAACTGCTAGTACTATGCACGGGCTTAGAGAGTCTCTACTCAACCCTTTATCCAGTAGCTCTTGTACTTGCTTTTAAACTTCAACAATCTCCCTTGGTGTCGATTTGTATGCCACTTTGTTTGGAAAACTCAAACTTGGAATCAAATCCATATTATGAATTATACTCCTCATGGGTGGTTATGCTTCTAGCTTCTAAAATAACCTCCACAAACTCATTCAACAAGTTCTTCACTTCATGCAAGTTTAGCTATAAATACAAAACAAGTGCTCTCCTTATTTACTTCTCTCAAGAATTGTTTTCCCAAAATCATAAAGATTTGCAGACTCTTGTCCGTCCCATCACTCTTTTCCTTCAAATTGTTCAGTGTACTCTTTCCCATCCTTCACCAATGTATAGGTGTTTACACGACCATCATACTACCAAGGTCTGCAAAGCAAAATATGACAAACATCCATAGGCATTACATCATATACTACCTCTTCCTTATATGCACTAATATGGAAACTTGCTAGACATAGCTCGTTTACCAAAAAATTGATGTCCTTTCAACAGTCAAGATACCTTGTAGGGATTTGAATGTGTTTCTCTCTATAAACCCAATCCATCTACCCATCTCTTGTGCAACCAAGTTATCTATACTTCCACTATCAACAATCACCAAGCAACATTTACCTCTAGACTTGCATACAGTTATGAACAAATTATTCCACTACACAAGACAATTCTCCTCTATTCTCTTCAACAAAATTCTTTTTATCATGAGAGCTTCCATGGTTTCTCGTTTTTGGTTCCTCTTTGTGATGAATTGACACATTACTTTCTTCATCTGCTTACGCAATATGCACATTCGCATCACCTCACCTACTGCCGCCACTAGGGCACTCAAAGGCTCTATACCCACTCTCTTCAGACCTAAAACATGTTCCTGTGAATCCACATTCACGGCCTTGTCCATACGATCCTCTACATTTGTTAGAGTTTCCTCTACCACTCTACACACCATCATTGTGCTGGGATGTGCTAGCTTCACCTTCTTGCAAAGAGTCTTTTGCTACAATTACCTTGTATTTGGCAAAATATTTTGTCAAGGACAAAATATGGGTTTCGTCAACACTTGCGAGATTGAATCCCTCCACTTCAAGATAGGGTGGCTCCCATTTATTGAAATCTGGATTATTTACACTATTTCTAACTCTTGGGAGTGGTTGAAGACTAGTGAAAGTGCATAAACACCCTTGTTGTAACTGCAAATACAAGTGAAAGAGGAAGAAAGGTATGAGATGGAGGGGAGATAGACTATGAGAGAAACGGTGGGAAAAAAGGGACAGGGGAGTTATGTTATGGTAGTAACACATATTCCATCAACCAATAACTCAGAGTATGTTCAGTTCAATTAGAAGACATAGGCAAATATACATAGAACTATGCAAGTTTCATGAAATAACAATCACAATTAACACAAAGTTCAATTGACAATTCCATTTCTTGAGAGAGAAAATACAAAGCTATTCATTCCTACAACATATTGTAGTACATTTGGTTGAGTATGAAGTTGAGAAAATGGACGAAAAAGTAGAGAGGAACAGCAGAAAAACAGTTTGCTAAAGGTGAGCAAAAATTGATATCCTTTACAATGAAGAGAGAGCCTCCATAAATAGCCTACATCCTATGACTCTTCACGTTCTTACATGATTTTTCACCTTCTTTTTTGGAATAAGATATTTTTCCTTATTTTAAGAAAAGTACTTTTACAAAAATAGAAAAGAGATGACTTAAGTTGATTTTGAAAAAGTGTTTTTCCCAAAGAAGAATTAGAAAACCTTTGGACTACATTTAGAAAAAATTGCTTCTGATATATAGGAATGAGAGAGAGAGAGAGAAAGAAGGGAAGAATCAATCAACAGACAAAGTTCACGAGGATGACCCTTTGATGCGACGAACCGGAGAACTCTTGTAGCTTCCCACGGTTGTATTGTACCTATGCACTGCCTCTGACACTTCCTTCTCGTGAGGGATGGTAGTATTGGAGAGGATGTTCAACCAGTGATCAACTGTGCTCTGGATTATCTTGCAATGCTTGAGGCACTTGGGGATCTTCTCAGCAGCATCGGAGATAGGTGATCTAGTCTGATCCAGTGTGTTTATGAGCTCGTTTCCATACGATCGCGGACCCGACAATTCACCCTTTACAATGCTCCTAAAATGTTCACGAAGCTCTTCAAGTGATGTTGACTCTGAATGCAACTCAAGACATCTCATCTTATTCAAATGCTTGTTGATCTCCTCCTTGATTCCGCAGCCTCAATTCTCATGGTATGGGCAATCTTCAGTAGCTTCAACCAAAGCCCTAATTTTCCACTCGATGGTTCTCACCTAGGTACGGGAACAATTGTCCTCTTGGCTCAGGAACACTTGCCTTTCGAGCAATGACACAGAATTAACCATATTCATTTTATGAAGGATTGGGAGTAGCTTATTCCAATGATCTGCCTCCATCTTAACTATGGAGAAACCATCCTCTATCTTTTCAGTCGACAAGTTAGCAATCTTGAATACCCTGAGCATCTCTGGCAACAGCTCACAACCTTTTTGAACGATGGAATCAATCCATGAATCTGTCATTTTTCCCATTTCGCCCATCCTCTTGAATTCTTAGACTGCATGGGAGTTAATTTTGCTCAAGGGCACAACCGACTCAGAAAGAGTGAGAGGGGCATCTGGGTCCAAGAAGGTCTAGACATATGAGGTCAAGGTATGAATTTGACTTTGCAATTGCTCCTTGGTTGCCTCACTCTCCCTAGTTTGAGCAACAAGCCTAGCAACAGTCTACTCATAGTTATGAATGTGCCCTTTTAGTCCGAACTCACCAAGGGAATAGTGTGTCATCTCATAGTCAGTGTAATATCTCTTTTTCCCACTTGAGAGCTATTAGTTGGTCTTCTTGCCATTCCTTCTCCGTGGCAAAGAAGAGAAGAAGATGGAGGAGAACATTGAGCTTCCATTTGATATGTTTTTACTAATTTTTAATATGTTCTTTTAGTGTTTTCTTTCTCATAACAGGTCAGTTGGGTTTTAATTAATTAATGGAAGCTAATGAAGGAAAAGAACATCTTTAAGAGGTCGGTTTTGCTATTCCAAGCCTTGGTGCTAAAAGGAATATATAAAAGAAGATTAGAGGCATCACTTGCATCTAGACTTGGCGCATTTTATTCTACTTGGGCGTTGTGAGCTTGGTGCTCCATGTTCTTACACTTGGGAATGAAAACCCTCATGTGCATTTGCCTAGAAGGATGAAAACCCTTCTAGAGGTTGAGTGAAGGACGAAAACCTTCATGTTGACTTGGGATCAAAGTATAAGGCTGATTTGTAGAGATATATTTCATTTTCAGATTTTATTGGCTTCCTACATGTGGAGCGACCTACCTTTAGTGGGGTTTATGTGGTTTGGTGAACATATTTTTGCATTTTCAGATCATAATATCATTTGGCATATTTTATAACGCCAGAATCTGCATTTTCATGATTTTTGGAAAAGTTTAGCTATTTTTTCTAGCTCTCGGTTTGGCTAGTTTGTTGTTGATCTTAAACAATTAATTCCAGTTGTATGAATTGATATTTCATCCATCCTTTGATGTATTTGTGATTCATAAATATTGTCGTGGATAGAATAATTATTTTGTGGCATTATTTGTGGATTTGCATGGTGAAAGGTGGACTTGAATTCCATAACCAGTTCGCTGCCCTGGTAGTTTGAAGATTTCAGATTTATTTCAGTTGTTGGTTATAAAAATCAGATTTGGAAATCTTTGGATTTGAGCTAATTTCTTATTTCTTTGGTCTAAACCCTTGAAAGGGTCATTACAGTGCTATCAGAACTCGGATCTTCAAAGGCCTAGGGTTTCAGTGAAAGAAGACAATATGGCGGGTCAAAACTCTCAAGGAGCCAAAGTTGACAAATTAATTGTCGGCCAAAAGAGACTTGAGGACTCCATGGATTTTCTTGCCCTATCTCTCCAGAGAATGATTGAACCTAGGGTTCAAAATGTTGAAGGTCGCTCGAATAGAGACAATAATGCCAAACGACCCATTGGATCAGCCCGAGGATCGAATTCGAAGCCCACTTTCCTTCCTAAAGAGGAGGCCATTCCGGAAGAAGCAAGACCTATGGGTGGAAGGAATATTGCAGCAAGATATGAGGAATACATGGGCTTACCAAGAGAGATTCGGGAGGTTATTTCTCTTGCCGAGTTCATAGGAGTGAACAAAGGAAGAGCTAGGCATGGACCTGGGTCTCAAACACCTCAAAGGGACTTTTAACATGCCGGGAGAGCAGAAGAGGAGAAGAGCTTCCAAATTGCAATGGCGGAGCAAAAAGAACTCAAAGAACAAGAACAAGGAAAGACCGATATTCAGCATGAAGGTAAAGATTCTTTGAAAATAAATGATGTTTTTGTGGTTTCTAACGATTGCATGTGGCGGCAAGTTGGTGAAAGAAAATCATATCTACATGAGGTTCTTGAGGCTACAAATCAGGATGTCCCAGTTGAGAGGCATGCCCTTCAAAAGAGGACTCACCTAATACTTATGAGGGTTTTCAATCTGCTGGAATTTACAAATCAACGGCAAATGGTAAGCAATTTAATTTATTGCATCACCCTCCCAATATGTGTTTGCAAGGGTTTGATCATCATAAGCATTATTCTTACAAAGATGAGAGGATGAAAGGTACTAAAGGGAAAATTAATCTTTTCCAAGAAGCCCCCATCCATCTTCAAGACATTGCAAAGTTGGGATCAAGGAAGGAAGAATTTTATTTGCATAATTATGGTAATGAAGAGCTTCCTGGAATTTTCAGAACAGCAATCAACAAAGGGCCATTTATTGGTGTACATGACTCCGACAAGCACCGTGAAGTGTTCCACACAAGTATCAGCAAAATAGTGTTGAAGACAAAGTGGAAAGAGATTCATTTGTTGAAATTGAGGTGAAAAAGAAGGTTGATTCCAAGTCAGAAATTTTGAGTCACTAGTTTGGGAGTATAGAGGATGTTTTGATCACTCCTCATCCGGCATGGGAAGGTGGATATGTGGTGGACAACCCAAGGTATGATGGAAATCACATTTTCTCTTCTTTTATATCACTACCATACTTATGTCATCATGGGAAAGTTGTTAAAGATCACATGCTAAGTTTTGGTGATGTGAAGAGCTTGTGGGTTGACACATGTCATTTAGATATTTCCTTGCAAGGATACATGGTTCCGGTTGACTTCTTGCATTGTAGAAAGGAAGTCTTTGATATTCTTACCCCATACACATGGTTAGAGGAAATTTTGATGAAGGATTCTACCCTCCAAGAACAAGGAGTCATGGGTTTGATTAATGGTGGAGTCACTCATGATTCCACTAGTGAATGCTTGAAATTTATTGGATACACAGTGGAGATAATGGATGGTTACTCTATGCCATGCTCAAAGGAGTATTTCCAACTCCATGATACGGTGGAAAATTATAAGGTATGTGCTAATTTCCATTTCATTAACATAGCTGAGATGAATAGCATATTTGGGGTACAATGGTTGCATCTATTGGGAAAGCTCACTTTCAAATATCAATGCACAGAGATAAGTTTCATGGACCAAGACAAAAAGATGACTTTGCAAGGTATGCTTCCGGAAACACTCCAAATTAATTATTTGGTGGAAGAATACATTTCATGTGAATCATATTTTTGTTCTTTATCTAAAATTACAGTGGATTGGAAATCATTACTTTCAGCTGAGTATGCAAAAAATAAGTTTGCTAATGATGCCTTTGAAGGAAAAATAAGTGATGATAGGTACAAGGTGGTGGATGGGCTTATCCTATACAAAAATTGGGTCTACTTGGTGCCTGAATTTAAGGTAAAGAATAAAGTTTGGAGGGTTGTTCATGATACTTCGTGGGCTGATCACCCGGGCCACTTTATGGGACATAACATGAGTGAGGGTAAAAATTGCAGTTTTTCTCCTTGCTTATGGAATTTGATGAAAGAGGATGCTAATATGACATCTTTAAGGAAGCATAAGTTTGAAGACAATTCTGAATTTTCCCTCTATAGATTCTTAATCCATGATTCCATGAGAGAACCAATGCAAGTAAGGGCAAAGGGAAACAGTTATGATAAACTTGCAACTGTTCACATGGTCACCAAGGAGGAGAATGATGGTTCTATCTTTCAATTTCATGATCCCATGATGAGGTATGGATTTTTCTTAGACTACCTTGTTTTCATTTCAGTTGAGTCGCACAATGTTTGGGGGTATCTAGAGATCCAAAATTTGGAGGAGCTTGCCCGCAAACGGAGTATGAGCTCCACTTAAAAAATGATAAAATCTGAATTTATGAGTATGCTAGGGAGGCTGATTTTCTCAAATTCAAGGCCAAGATGACTACTAATTTTATTTGTAGGCATGTTCCTAAGTTTTCAGCTTATATAAATCAAATTTCAGTCCTTGCCTTATTGTTGGTGTTGGCTAAATTTTCTGCATAGCTGAAAACCTAGGCAGTCATGAGATAAATCTCCCTCATTTACCGACGAGGCTCCCGTGTAAGATTTTGTCAGTTGTATTTCCCAATATCTATTTGTTGGTATTACTTTAACTATGTAGCTTATGAACCATAACTAGACAATTTTGCAGCAAGTAAGCAGCTGTAAGCAATATGTGCAGGAAAGGAAAATAATTAAATGCGAGAAGAAAGGAAAGGAAATGTGCAACCTAACTAATAGTTGACAAAGTTGATCACATGCACAGACGAAACAAATAGATCTTAAAATGCAGAATTTGAAGCAAGGGAAAGTTTCAGATCTAGATCTAAGACAACACAGTTTATGCGTAGATCTAAAAAATAAATAAGAGACGAATGCACCGTTGACACAAAGTTCTCCAGAAATCTCTTCTCTATTCCTCTGCTTGCAGAAAGCTATCAGGGGTTTCAGCTCAAAGTCTGGAACACAAGAATGTTAATTATAAATTCTGATTCTTTAACCCGTAGGTTCTTCCTCTACTTATAGTGTGTAGGGGGAAAATTACAAATGAGAAACTGCAACTGCACTAAAACATGAAGAAGTAGTAAAGGAAACAATTGGCAATCATCTTCCTAGAATTCCTCTCTTAGTGACATGCATCAGGATTTTAAGCCAAAATTGTGCACATATGTCACCTATCTTAAAAAATCTTTCCAACTAACTTAAAGTAATGGTTTTTAAACCAATAACTTTAATCTTACATTTTCATCCGAGAACATAGAAAATAAGAGAAGAAAGAAGAGAAGAATGAAGATCTGTCAACTGAAACATTTATACTTTCTTTTTATTCTGATATTGAATATACTTGTCAAACATGTAATTCAACATCTTCCCATCTGTTTTAACAATAGCATCTCTCTTGGTTTTGAACTGCAGCAACCCTCTAGACAAAACAACAGTGTTAGCCTTTACCTTCTCTAAACCAGGCCCATATCCCTCAACATCTGCCTGAAGCTTTATAAGTCTACCAATTAAATCCATCGTGAAAGGTATGGTGGATTCATCAACTTCTTTCCGCACAACCAGAATAAATTCCTTATGGGAAGCAAGTAATTCATCTGCGATGCTCTGCAGCACTTCTCCCATCTTACCTTCCAACAACTGCATCCTTTTCAGCATGAGCTTAAGGATCTCTACGCAAAAGGAAACTGAAATTTCTAACCGCTTCCCCTTTTCCATCAATCCACCAGGTACAATTTGCTCTGCAATTAGCACATCCTCGAACAACAAGTGTATCTTAGCTAATGTATCCAGATGACTTTCAGCAACTATGTTCTCATCTTCTATATGTGTTATCAGTTCCTTTAGTTGAAATACTGCCCTGTGCATATTCTCCAATTCAGTTGATATTCTTTCGAACTGCTCTGAAGCTTGGTGAATGATTTGCTCTTTCCACTAAGCAATAGCTTTAACCTAGTCCCCTACATCTTCTACCTCCTGCATCAGATGATTACTCACCTGCTCATGTGCTAGAATGGACTGAGAGGAAGGTTTGGCAACCTTAGCAATGATCTCACATAACTGGGACACCTGCTTTTGAAGCTTGGCTCTCTCAGCCTTCTCTTTGTCAAGCTTAAGGAATAAAGCGTTCATTAGTGTCTGTGTATCCTGCTTTAATCCTTTTGTGGTCGTTTGACCTATTGGCACTTTGGTCACTGCTATATTAGCCGTCGTGAGCTCTCCCTTGTGCTTTCCTTTTGCTAGAACTGACAAGTCAGCGAACTTTTGTCCTGATTCTTCAATAATCAACCTATAAGTTATTTTGGCAGTTTTAGGTCTTCTATCTCTTCCACCCAAACTCAGGAGCAGCTGAAAGTTATGTTCCTCCAGGTTGATCTCCTCTCTGGCTTCTGGGATTGTCTGCAAAGCCAACCATGATGAAAAGTTGCTTCTCGGGGAATGACAAGTCACCGAGTGCACCACCATCTCATGCTTTGATTCTGCTCTATCAGAATTTGCCACCATGTTGTGATTGCCACCCTTTGAATTGTCCAAAGACAATGCTTTTTCAAACTCTGCCATCTGTACTTTCAACTTCTCCGCATGGAGAGGTGAAGACCTGAGAGGTTGAGGAGAAAATACAAATGACGTTGGATTCAACAGAGGAACAACAAGATCTCTTTGAGGTTCTGGGGCTGCTGAAGTGCTATGAGTTAATGTTGGAGAAGCTGGAACTAGCACGATAGCTGTAGATTTGACCTTCTCCTGCGCGTGAGACTTCTTGTGAACTTTAAGCTTCTCTGGCCTTCTGTTGCTTTCACCTTCGTGCTTTCTTTTGCTGGAGTCTCCTGCGATAAAGTTGTATGTGATCTAATTCATCAAAGCTTCATCCAGGCAAAACCCCTTTGTCAATAACCAGTTCGAAGTGTTAACCAGAACTGCGGAAGATCTTTCCTCAATCGTCTGGCAACCACTAATGTTTTCCTAAAAAGCATCTCTATCCCCTCCCATCTGATGATATGAGTCAAGTATCACATGCCAATCATTTGCGAGATCTGCAAGTATCCATGTCAAACCATAATCAGACACTTGTTGCACCGATAACCTGCAGAAGTCTTTCTTTCTAAGTTCATACTCATTTCTGCACTTCATCCAAAGTCCTCCAACGAAGGTACATGTGAGTATTCCTGGGAGATTGTCTTCTTCGCTACCCCATATGGGTCAAAATTCAATCGTGCTGGGAAGAACTCAGGCTCATACTCAAAAAACATTTCAGCTTCGACTCATCTAGCTTTGTGGATGCTCTAGCAGCTGTAATAACCCACTGTGACTAGAAAGAAACCCGTAGACTTGTGTCACTTTGATTGTAAGTCATGCATCTCCACGAGCTATCTGCACAACTCCATAATGACCCACTTGTCGTTTGGATACCTCGGCAACTTCTCTTGTTCTCCCGAAAAGCCAATGACCCTGAGATAGGTGAAGTCTGCAAACTGGATCAAAATACAGCCATGTTGGGATACAGCTTCCCAAGCTTTTTTGCTTACTCTATTGGCCTTCAAATCACTATTTAATTTGTAAATGAATTCATAGAAGAACCCATCGTTGACTGCCTTGTAATATTTGTGGCATTCAGGAACTGTCAACTGTGGGAAGCACTCAAAAATAGGATCTTTTGTCAGTACGCCTCGTCTATCCAGCTTGGAAAATATACCCTACGAGGCTTCTGCATATACTAGGTACGAAGTCATTTTGAAGTTGTACGTCCGCCTCACACTCCGGAGTTGCTCACCGATGTTGCCACTGATGATCTCCGCCCAATTGAGTATTGAATCAGCTCTATTGATCTCAATGGTCCTCACGAAAGCATACATCCATGAGCGGAAGTTGTGAGTATTGGCTTCTCCACTTAACCTGCAAAGCAATTTAGTAATATCATCCACCTCCTGCACAAAATTGGATCGCAGAAGAGTCCTCAGGAAATTTGATGGAGACCTGGGCTTCTTCATATATCTGTTATTCGTTATGCCCACGCAATCTGCTTTGTGTTTCTCCCATCTATTGCCAGCATCCAGCATGCTAATTGCAATCACCACTGGTCGTGTCGGAATCTTCAGACAATAATTAATAAATTGTGCATCCAGCCTGATTATTGTCTTTCTCGCAGCATCCCAAATTGTTCTGGAAAGAGGATGATATGACCTTGCACACTCTATAACAAATTCGAACAACTGTGCTGTGACTGGAAACGTTGATGCTTGAATAATTCCACTGCTATTTATTGCCCACATAAGAGATGTCTTTTCGGCCCTGGATCTGTCAATTATTTCGGAGATGGGTTCCGAGCCTATGTCTGTGTCATTGATATTAGTCTGGAAGCTATGCATGATTCTGTTGATCCTTTTCTTTCATCACGCTTCATCATGGCTGGAACAATTTTTGTCTGTGAAATCTTTGTCTATGTTCTTTTTCTTTTAATCTTGCCGGAATTCTTTGTAGCTGGATCAATTTGTGCAGATCTAGCAATTTCTTCATATTCAGAAGATATATTCAATGTACCTGACATTGATTTGAACTCCCTTTCACCTGTATGAACACCTGTAATGAATACTTGCAATTATTTCAGACAAACATGGAGTCCAGAGCATAAATATTTGATTTCTATCACCAAAAATCTGTATATAAAGTTTGCTGCCCTAAAATTTGAGGTTTTGTTTGTATGCAAAACAAGCATAAATATTTTTAAATTCACCTGGGCACTTATTCCAACATGCAGATAATTATCATGGCACAAATCAAGCTATTTCAACCCTAGGCGCCAAACCTTGAAGCTTCCTAGCAATGAAAAACACCTTCCGATGCACAAAACCTCTTTTCCTTGGCGCCAAAACTGTATGGGTTGCAATCCTTAGCAAAAAGAATTAATTGCTTCTTTATTATGGCAGCGCATGCTTATATAACCCTCAACATACTATTTTTCATAATTGTCCTTCCTATTCCTGACAATTTTATTAATAAACAATCATGTTTATTCACCCAAATTAGGTGCCCAATTATGCATGTTGTTGGTTGCTTTTAAATAAATTTATTTTATTTTTTTTTAACGTGCATCCTTCAGTTATCTTTGTCTTGACTTCTTGCTTTGACTTTCATCCCATTCTTGGCACCAAAATTAGGCAAAGAAACTATTAATAAATATCATTAAAAACATTATTTAATGCATAGATGGGTCTCACTTTTGGCAAGGGTGATTCTAAAAATAAGAAGTCAACTTTGATGTGAATTTCTACCCTGCACTGCAGCTCCAAAAATCTCTTCTTCCACTTAAGTTGTTTGACTTCCATAATGGGAATTTTTACCCTACAAGGCAGGTAAGAAATTCTCGTTTGCCTGCCACTACCAAAATTCCCACTAGCAAATTAAAACCTCTCCCAAAAAGTGCGACTTGCATTAAAAATAGCCTCCTTTGATAAAGTGCGACTTGCATGGGTGAATAAATCTCTTCGGTGGGAAAAGTTAGCCTACTAGGCAGGCAGAAAATATCTATTGGTGCTTTAAGTGATTTTTCTTTATTTTATAATGGGAATTTTTACCCTATAAGGCAAGTAAGAAATTCCTGCTTGCTTGTCGCCTCTAATATTCTCATTGCAGCTTAAGTGACTTTGTCTTTATGGGAAAAAGCACCCTACAAGGCAGATAAGAAATTCCCGCCTACCTGCCACTACCAAAAATCTCATTACAGCTTAAACTCATTCATTCCAAAAAGTGTGACTTGCCTAGGAGAGACTTTTTGTGCATGACTTCATCTTTTTTGATCAAAAGTTTGCTTTCTGAGGTTGATTCCTTCTGGTGCTGAGGTCGTAAATGATCTCCAGTTGTTTCGGGCAATTAAACAGACTATACAAAACAAAGAACAAACCTAGGGGAATTTCACAGACAAACTACGGAGAAAATCGGAGAAAAACGCAAAAGAAATAAATAAAAACGAAAAACATTGTCAGAAGTTACAGACAAAGCTCTGAATTCATTCTTGGTGAAAACCTTATTGAGATGTATGAATACTGGTATGCAAAACTTCAACAGGGTTCAACCGGAGCACAATTTACTTCGAACGGGGCTTTAATTATTTAATAAATAATTAAATAAAAATTTCCCGCAAACAAAACTTGGCAGAGGGATAAAATGAGTTTCAGCATCTGGGTATTTGTCGAAATTGGCTCATATGATTCATTGGGAATATCTTATTGTAATACAGACATCTTCTGGCAATAAAAACACGAAAAGACCCGTTATTTTAGAAAGAACGAAAAAAATTTAGATTGGTAGTTCCAGATTTTAGGGTGAAATCTGGGGACACCACTTATTTATGGAGTTGCATTTCCTTGTGAAAATTCAGTTTGGTAGTTATTATACCATGATTATAGGATTAAAATTGCGAGAATCAAATTTGGGGCTGCCACTAACAGTCATGAACAGCAGTCTTTTCATTTTCTGAGTGCATACTCTCGTGGCAAAATGAGGAAGGAAGATTTCAGTTGAATGGAGGAATAAAATCGGATCATGGTATGATATTTTCAAATTTGAACATTCTGATTTTTGAAGGAACAATGCATGATTACAGCTCTTATGGGGGCAACACTATTGAAATTAAGGGATAACCTAGCGTGGTTGTGGATGCTTTATCAAGGATGTCACTTCCTACTTCATTAGAGGATGTGGAACTTCAAAGTGAGGGGGATGAAGAGTTCAAATCGGGAGATACATTTGTGTTGCAATTGCTTGGGAACAAGCAATTTTGGGAAGGGAGGACTGTAATGTCCCTTTTTCCCACTTGAGAGCTATTAATTGGTCTTATTGCCATTCCTTCTTTGTGGCAAAAAAGAGAAGAAGATGGAGGAGAACATTGAGCTTCCATTTGATATGTTTTTACTAATTTTTAATATGTTCTTTTAGTATTTTCTTTCTCATAACAGGTCGGTTGGGTTTTAATTAATTAATGGAAGCTAATGAAAGAAAAGAACATCTTTAAGAGGTCGGTCTTGCTAGTCCAAGCCTTGGTGCCAAAAGGAATATATAAAAGAAGATTAGAGGCATCATTTGCATCTAGACTTGGCGCATTTTATTCTACTTGGGCGTTGTGAGCTTAGTGCTCCATGTTCTTACACTTGGGAACGAAAACCCTCATGTGCATTTGCCTAGAAGGATGAAAACCCTTCTAGAGGTTGAGTGAAGGACGAAAACCCTTCATCTTGACTTGGGATCAAAGTATAAGGTTGATTTGTAGAAATATATTTCATTTTCAAATTTTATTTGGCTTTCTACATGTGGAGCAACCTACCTTTAGTGGGGTTTATGTGGTTTGGTGAACATATTTTTGCATTTTTAGATCATAATATCATTTGGCATATTTTATAAGGCCGGAATCTGCATTTTCATGATTTTTGGAGAAGTTTAGCTATTTTTTCTAACTCTCGGTTTGGCTAGTCAGTTGTTGATCTTAAATAATTAATTCTAGCTATGTGAATTGATATTTCATCCATCTTTTGATGCATTTGTGATTCATAAATATTGCCATGGATAGAATAATTATTTTGTGGCATTATTTGTTGATTTGCATGGTGAAAGGAGGACTTGAATTCCATAAACAGTTCGCTGCCATGGTAGTTTGCAAATTTCAAATTTATTCCAGTTGTTGGTTATAAAAATCAGATTTGGAGATCTTTGGTTTTGAGTTAATTTCTTATTTTTTTGGTCTAAACTCTTGAAAGGGTCATTATAGTCAGTGATTCTCATTTTCGCTTCATCTTTTTCCACTCTTGGTCAAGCGAACTCAATGAACTGAGATCCCGAGGCATCTGTCATAAGCCGAGAAGTCATCTTGGCTTTTCGCAAGTGAGAAGAAGGCTTCCATAGTTCAGAAGAGAGCTCAATCTTCAATGTTTTTGCTTTGGCCATGGTAGGTTGGCAGTTGTTGATGATATCTTGTACCCATGGGAACATAGGACCTGGCGAAGAGTATGAAGCACGTGCCATTGGGTTGCCAGTAGGGCACACTAGCACAACGGCATGACTATGCAACGGGGAGGACCTGTGAATAGTTTCTTCATGTGACTGCACTGGAGGCATGACAGACCTACGGGATGAATACGTGGATAATTGACCTGTGAATACTTTCTTCATGTGACTGCACTGGAGGCATGACAGACCTACAGGATGAATGTGTGGATAATTCAGGAGATTTGGATTTGCTTCTCACCGAAGAAACAACAAAGTACAAACTCTCTAGGATTGAGAGCATTTGCATCAGGCCTTTTTACTAACAATTTCTTTCTCACGGACTCAGGTGAGGGCTCTAGAACAACCTATCTGACTTGAGAAGTTTCCTCATACCTTGTAGCTCTCATCTCTCTCACATATACCTTGCTCCATGCCTTATCAGAATGTCTATATGATGAAGATGGGGTGAAATTCAACTCGTGAACCTTCTTAAAGTACCACTGTCTCGAACTATGCAGAATTGTTGCAGTGCGGGTCAAGATATCAACAAGCTCCACCTCGGACCAATCCACAAAAGGAATAGGTTCGAACCGAATAGCTTCAAGATACTCAGGTTCAAAAATGTCACTTTCATCATCTTCAATATCTACAATTTCCCATTCCATCTAAAAGTCCCTCATTTGTTGCACCATCAATCTCGATAATTCCCTTTGTCCTACTTCCATTTCATTCGCACAATCCTCCCAATAATCTTCCAATTCAAGCTACAAGTTAAAAAAATTGTGTTCCCCTTCCATGTATTGCTTATTGTCAAAGGATCTCTTGGCGGAATAAGAGTACAAGTTGAAGGACCCAAAAGAGTCTTCGATGTTGCTTGCATTCACTAAGTTCTTACAAGAGTAAATCCCTAGACAAATTGGGAATGTTACCCCTTTTTTTCTTTTCTCGGCACTTGATGTGAACTCTTGACAACTGTCTGCAGAGCTCGATCAATACTAACTTGTTATCTAGGTATCGTAGGAGTTTCAATGGTGTTTCATCAAATCCTCTAACATAAATATAAGAGAAAGTCCTGAACTGTGCGAAATAACTCTCATATTTGCTTATCATCATGCAAGCTTCGGCTGAGAACCTTCGGTTAATATCACCTTCCATTTTCTTGACCAGTACATGACAAAAACGTCGTTCACCCTTGTGTAGTCTCTTATATTCCCTCAACATGAACTGGGGGTATGTTTGATACATCGACGCATTCTTTGGAATATTTCTTTCCGGAGTTAGCCTAGGCCACCTTTACAACGTTACGACTGCATAGACCAAGAACGAGGTCATAGTGAACTTCTTTGTGCCTTCAAGGTTGATCAGCTAAGAGTGCAAATTGTCACTGATAATTTGACTCTTATTGATTACTTGGAATGCCTCAATAGCTATTACAATGAATTACGACATCCATGGATGGAATTCTTTTGTTGAAAATTCACCCATGAGCCTGTTGAGGAGTACGATACAATCAAATATCTCTTCGATGAATTCAAATCTAGAGAGAGTCTTCAGCAACTGAGAGAGCTTACGCAGTGTCTTCATCCAATTCCCAAAATTCATTCCCTACAAGCACGACTCTTTTCTTTCCCATTTGGCCAAGGCATCTTCTTTGCTCAAGATCACAACATTTTTGGGCCTCAAAATGCAGAGGCACCTTGAGATTCCTTCCGATGAAAACACAACGATGATTGAGCCATCGTCTACAGTGATGGATTGGCTCTCGGGTTCATAGTTCTTGGCGCAAGACAAAATGAACTCGGAGTCCTGACGAGCCAGAAGGAATCTAGTAGCTTGATATAACCCACTACGATAGATCATGTCAGCTAAGACTATGCAGGTTGCTTCTTTCGTTCTCCGCCTTAGATTATCAAAGTCCATGTGGTCCACATTGTTATCCCCGATGTCCGAGTACTCAAACACCAAAACAGAAACAGACTCATAACCAGAGTAGTGGAACTTCATCCTACATTTTTATGGTTTTGTTGGCCTTAGGAAGTGATAGGAATGATACGGTGCAAGTGAATATAGATTCCGCAACCGTTTTCGAAAATCCGCAAATTTGAGTGGATTTCAATGTTATGCACGACTCGGTTCATTGGAAAGATAATCCCAAAACAAATAGATGCTTTGAATTTGGAGAGATTCCCTCTTCGGAATCAACGGGAATTTCAAAAACGGGTTCTGGGGAGGAGAAAAGCTTGGAAAATAGTGAAGATGGGAAAGAGGAAAAAAATTCAATTGATCACTCCGGGGGCAATTCTTATTCGTTTGAGCTGATCTTGGGCTCATTTCAAAGCACTTGGGGAGAGGGATGGATGCTCCAAATATGGTGAGGTTCTCTCACAGGATTTGAGAGAACAGGTCAAATCAAATTTCCATGGACATGGGGTTTTGCAAGGGTTTTAGCATTGAATAAAGGTTTGGCTCATATCATGGGATTATTCTCACCTCAGATCATGTGTGATAGCTCAAAATGATGGGCTTGAGGAGTGTATTCAGTGTTCAAAGTTTGGTATGATTCCTCCATGTGAATCAGGTGTAATCTTTGTTTCAAATTTTGAGTTTTCTTGGTATATGGAGGTAATGGTGGCTGGAAAAATCAGTCTCAAATATCTCTTTGAAGATTTTATCATCTATTATGCTTAATACATTTCCTTCAAGGCGCCATCATGAGGAGTTGCTGGTCCAAATTTGGTGGGAAACGGGCATTGAGATGAGGAGATATGAGGAAAACAAGATTTTGAAACTCTAGGGCACAAAGGGGAAGCTTTTCAAGTTTGAACATGATGAACCAGCTCCAAGGTGAGCTTTAATGGCCCCCTCCTCTTTTTGAACTTGCTTTGTGTTTTGTGAGAGGGAAACAAGGTTTGGTGCCTTTATATGGTGGAGATGGAAGTGGAGGGATGCGCATAGAATGAGTGGAGGAATGGAGAAGTGGAGAAGAGGAGAAATGGAGGCCATTTGCACCCAGGCAAACTTTTGGGGTGCAATTGCACCTCATAAGTGTGCTTTTGGTGCAAATGGGGTAAGAAAGTGTGCATGGTGTGGAGATGGGAGTGGGGAATGCACACACACTTGCACCCATCCTTTATTTTTCATGTTCCAACCTTACCTTGTCTTCCACCATGCCAAAAATCCCCACCAATCAAGTGAAGGCGCACTTATGGGGTGCAATTGCACCTCATAAGTGTGCTTAGAGCAATGGAGGTTCAAAGCTCCACTTGGAGGGAAAAAATGGGTCCCACCATCATGTCATATCAAGCCATCACATGCATTTTTTACCCATCCTTATGTTTTTAGCTTGTGAAACTCCCACCAATTAGAAGAGGGTGGACTTATGGGGTGCAATTGCACCTCATAAGTGCGCCAAGGGTGCAAAGGGACATGAAATGTGCGCAAGTGCGCCAATGTGGAGGTTGGAGCATGGTTTGCACCTTGTAGTATTTTCTTCGCGCTAGAGTCCATCCTTGATGAATTTTGGCCAAATAATATATGAGATTGCATGGAAACGGGCCATAGAATCCAATGAGCCCATTTAGGAAGCTTGAAAATAAGTTCAACAAATTTTACCTATACCTTTTTTTTTTGCCTAGGGCAATGCACCGATGAGCCGAGTTGTAAGAAGACTTTTCAACAAACACGAGTCGAACCAACTTGTGGGTCATGAAGAGCGTTGAATATACTCTCACTTGATCTTTTGTTAGGCTCCCAACTCTGCTTGGGGTGCCCTAAACCTTCCATGCAAAATCCATGTACAAAAAAAGCCACCTTGCACCAGTGTCTGAAAGGTTCTTGCTTGTTATGCTTCCAAAACTTTTTCTTATACATTCCACCGTGAAATAGGCTCCATAAGCTTTCCGATGCCTTGGATACGAGCTCCCAACAACACACGGGTTTCCCGAAACCTTTCGCTGAAGTTGAGTCTCCAAGGAAGCATACACACTCCTTATTCCCAAAAAGTACCTAGTAAGAAATCATTCACAAGACCATGCAGAAGCTCCCAGAATGCTTTCTAAATTATAACGTCATGGAGAAAACTCCGAGACCTTTCCGTTGAATATAACTAGGACTTCTGAAACACTATGAGTCTCCTGAAACCCTTCCCAGAAGTTGACCTTTCAAAATGAGCAATTTTGGCAACTTTGACAAATTTGACTATTTTGACCGGTTTGACCAAAAAGGGGAAAAAGTTTCGATGGGGTTGTCAAAATATCCCAACACTTGTCCACATCAACGCACGAATCTTCCATTGCCTTGTGTCAATCCTTTTTATCTGTGCAACAACTCTTCCTCTACTTCCAATGCACACGGATATGATTCTTCAGTAGAACAGATTCAGATCATACCAAGTTCATCCCAGATGGATAACATGAGATGGCATCAAGGGTTAAATTTAACAGCCGTTTAGACGTTTTTCATGATTTTAGCTGTAAAATACTCACAAGTATTTGAAATAATCATCTCATACAACTTGCATATTTAAAATATGATCGTCATTTTTATATAGCTTTATATGTAAATTATATTAATATACATAAATATATATTAAAAATGGTTATATAAACATAGAATAGTCTTTTATATATTTTATTAGTAGTTATAAATAACACAATTTTGTATTTTTGAAGCGCAATATTGAAAAATTATCATCACCAAAAAAGTGTTTAATAGGCTAGGTGGGTGTCAAATTTAACCTTTGAATGGCGTCATCCTCAACATCATTCACCCCAATAGTGAGAGTATAGAATTCCTCTGTGTAATCTTTTACACTCAACTCCTATCACAAATTTTGCAACTTCTTCAACAAACCCAACTAGTAAACTACAAGCATGAATTTGGCCCTTAACTTTGTCACCAATCTATCCCAATTTCTTATTCTATATTTACCTCTATGCACTCATTCGATTTGTACATGCTTTTACCATAAGCACGCATGACCTTTTAACTTAGTGCAAGAAAACTTAATCTTCTTGGGATCTTTCACGCCTTCATACTACAAATATTTCTCTAACTCAATGATCTGATCAATGAGTTCTTCAGATTTTGAACTCTTAAAATAACTCAAAATGTCCACCTTAAGTTTATTGCTCATCCTTGCAATAGCACGTAAGAAACTATCTTCTTGTTCATCAATATATTATTTTGTAGTTTGTGCATCAACTGCTATCATGATAACTTCATCATCGCTCAGATCCTCATCCACTACAACCCCTCTACGTTAGGCGGCTTCCGTGGCCTCTAAATGGACTTGTATTCAAACTCATCAACTCCACCAATTCAGAAACTCTTGGTGCTCTAGGTGCTCTTACCGCTTTTTTTGCAAAACCTCCTCTTTGTGCCATTATTTTGCCCTTGAAATCAAGTTGTTGTGATCTTCACAACCTCCACACCTTCTATCTAACGCTCTTAGCTAAAAAATGTCTTTGATGCTTTCTACCTACACTCACAAATGCAGAAACCAAACAATATGTTCCTTCTTGCAAGGAAGAACCTTACTCTAATACGAAATGATACAATCGTGATTAGGGAGTCCAATTAAGAACTACCTTAGAGCATGCAATGTTTTGAAACAACACAACTCTTGACTAACTCGTAGCCATTGCACACAGAAGCAATTGAAATTAGTAACACCTTATTTGATTTCTAGGAGAAACAAATTACACAAATAATGGACTAGTCACAAACAGATGCAACCCTTACACAATCTCTTAGGACATAGAACAACACCATTATTCGATATGATTAGATTGATCTACAATATTACTAACAATCTAGAGCTACCCAATTCTGATGGCATCCTAGAATCACCGAACTCAAGAGAAGCAGAATTGCCTCACTCAAACGTAGGGGTGAGTTCTTATAGAACCAAGGACGACCTACTTATAATATTATCTCTCAACTACATCCCACCCATATGACATTTTTTATAGCCTCAAATATTAAATGCATCAAAATACGCTATGCAAGACAAGGCTCAAAAATGTTCCTTAATGCATCACAACATAACACAACTCGATGAATCCAAGGCGACTCAACAAGCATAATATTGAATTAGGTGGGTCTCATTCTCTCCCTTTCGAGTGACATTCCATAGGCAACAAAGAATATGAATTCTAATTCTTGCACTCCATGTTGAGTTTATGGGGCACAATGTGTTCTTACACATAAGGACTATGCACAAGTCCTTCGGGTGAAATCCTACATGTTTGCTCAAACATCATCATTTTCCTTCACAGTTTCACTGGTGTCATCAAGGTGTTACTCTGAACACAAGGCGAACCTTTGAAAGTGAAGTTTGTGATGCCGCACACAAAGAAAAGGTGATGAAAAGTTAACTTTGTCTCTCAGTCTTGCGCTAAGCATCTAAGGCATTGTGCCATCCTTCTCAAGAGGTATGTATAGCACAGAGATGTCGTGATACATTTTGGCCCTCTAATTCCTGTGCATAGGCTCGTAGTTGCTCAAATTCAATTTCTTGCGTTGTGTTATTGAATCAATCCTTGCGCCGACTCTTGAAGTTTTTTTCTACTTTCTAAAAGATACCATGAACTTTTTAAACTCTTAGAGATGCCGCAAAAGAAAATAACATAAAAACATACAAAACTACTCTTAACAATTTTTGGTTAATGCAGATTGCTTGTGAATCCAAATGCTCCTGCATTAGGATGGAAGAGCTTGGCATGTCAAATTGAAAGATCCCAACCCTGTTGTCTGTATTTTTTTTTAAAATAATTCTCTGGCATGGATCAATGTTGGCAATGTTAGTAGGTAATAATAGAATGCCATTCACACATTGCACACAATTTAATAAAAACAAACCCTACAGCACTGGATAGCAAAAAGGAAATGCGCCTAGGGTTTATTGGAAAACCCTTCACAAATATTTCATAAATAAATTCACTTCATCCAGCCATGAATAAAAATCTGATTTTTATTAATAAATATTGACGGTAAAATAACCAGAAGTCTGCAAATGAAAAGACAAGGTAGTACTGCCAAAACCCTTTGGGAAATTAAGTGAAACCAAGTCGATTTGTTCTATATTAGCAGCTGAAAAGTGAGGATACAAAACTGATTTAAAATACCTCCGCAACAGCATAAACCTTAACAAAAATGAGTCGCCCCACTCTAGAAGATGTCTGGAAACCTCTGCTGCAATTTATTTCTCCTACAGACACTGCTGAAATAATTAAATCATGTGAATACCAATGAAGTCTCCTGAATTGAAACTCCTCTCACTTCTCCTGGGGTTTCCGTCCACAGGAGGGAAATCCAAAGGGTTTTCATCCTTGGATTTTTTGTCTGCAAAGCTTCAAAGCTCCAACTGCCGGGAAGAAAATAATAATAATCTGATTGCCTCTATGCAAGTCAACTTTTTCCTTTAAAGAGCAAAGAAGCCCTAAAAAAGGTAAGTCGCACTTTTCCCAAGGTGAGTGGGAAATACATTATTTTTTTTTTTAATTACATGGGCAAGTCGCACTTTTTGGCTTGGGAAGTACATTAAGTGATTTAATTATTTCATCTTCATGTACTTTCCTAAGTCTAAGTCAAAATTAAGTCTATTAATTCATTATATGTGCTTTAGTGGTAATTTATTTTATTTTAAGCACAATACAATAAAATTAATAAACCTAAGTCACCCTTGAGCTCACCCTTTGGTCGTTGGGTAGACAAAAAGGGCCAAAGGTCTTCGATAAAATTATTTGAGAAAAAGGGACATTACACAAATAAGTATAGGAAGTGGTTCACAAGGTATGCCAAAATCAGAACACATACAGACATTTAGTGTGTTTCGGAAATGACATCGGCATCAAACAAGGTTTTTTGTTGTCCCATGTGTTTCACTTAACCATGTTGTTAAGCTTCTTCTTTATGCAGCTTATCTCATCTTAACGGTAAAAACAGATAACAGTCTAAAAGAATATTTGAAAGCTTTTCAACTCTTTTATAAAGAAGTAAGGATACAAGTCAACAACAGTAAGACTAAAATCTTGATTTTTCTCTATAAAGAAAGAAAAAAATAGATAAACTTCCTCTTTAAAGGGGAGCTTTCTGAGACTGTAGCAGAATATAAGTATGATGGCCTTGATTTCCATAACAAGTTCAATTGGGAACGATGCAAGTCGAAAAGAATTCAAGGAGATCGGAAAGCACCACACTGCAGAATAGGTGTAGAAATGCTAAGTTGTAAGATTTGCAAACTGTAATACTTTACTGATGTGATATTTGGGGCGACAACCCCTGGGACATAAGATTGAGATAGACGGAGAGAATTCAAAAACATTCAATCACGAGCAACCTCAAAATCAAAACCTTGGTTCCTTAAGAGATACTATCATTTGAGATGGGCATATTTCCTTTGGAGGCAACAACTATGACTCAACTGCTAAGCTATCTAAAGAAAACATAACGAATGGATTATAAAATGGCTGCCCAGGATAGTGGTTGGAGAAGAGTTAAGCAAGAGGAAGAGCACTTGGATGAAACAGAACACAAAATGGATGAACAAGTGAGATATTTGTCTTCATAATGTCCAGACACTAATCAAGAAATTAAAAGATAAATGAAATTAAAAAATCAGACTTAACATGTGACAAAGAAGCTAAGCAAGAAGAGAGAATACCATATCAATAAATTCAAACCTATTTATGATCACTGTAAACAAACCGACATAGGGACAAAAATCAAGTGGAAAACGAAAAATTGATCATTCAATTATGAAACTAGCTCCCATAAGTTTAGGTTCGACGTAGGTAGATGGACAGCACCAAAGTAGGTGGGAAGGGAAAATATGCATATTTTGCAGCTCCGCGATAGTGGAGACAAAGTCGCACTATATGAAGAAATTCTTGGCCTACAAAGGCATTAGAATCAATTACACGGATATTCACTCATTAACTGCCCTCCTCAAGACTCTTCGAAGGACTAGATTAACAATAACAATTAGCAAGGGACTTCCTCACCAAAATCAACAGTAAGAGGTCCAGCCTAATAAAAACAAATGGCTTTGTGCTACGTGAAGTTAGTTATTGTACACATATGGCAGAGACTGTCTAATGTTAGCTTTATTTTGGTTCCTGCGCGGTGGTCCCATAGACCTTTTGGTCTCGGGGACATCATTAAAATCTTTCATTCATTCATGCTTCATATTGATAATAATATCATTTACATGGCTTTGCAGCAAGTGCAAGATTTATATCATTTACGCGGCGGATGGAACAGGCACAATAATTATATCATTTACATGCTGCTGCTGCGGCGATTAAAATATTGCAGCAAAGCAACAAAAGTCTATGACATATCACGAATATGCACAATATCTATTTCTCCTAATAAATTGTTCTTAATCGATTTTATTGAGTCTCAGCAGAAAGCAAAAAGAGCACACAAATGTTCTTAACCGAATTCCAAATTTAAGAAGACTTCGCAGAACGCAAAAAGAGCATGCATTTGCTACACTAAGCCATGTTTCGTCATAATCCTCTACATAGGTGCATACGTGTACAAATTTACCTGAGAATATCCAGTATTTATTTAAATTGAATCAAAACCTAGTCAATCTGAATAATTCTAAAATTCTTCACAGCAGCTCACTAAGCTCAAAGATTAATTTTTATTTTGGAGATTTCGTTGAAAGAATACCTTGGATTTAGCCGCCGCAGAAGAAGACGATATTTTTTGGCGCGGCATCATAACTCCTCGATTATACAAGTCCTCCTGCTCGTTCTGAAGCGCCTTCATTTTCATGCTCAACAGCTTTCCCCCCATCAACACAATGGCACTTCCCGCCAGCAGCAACACGCCCGCCCTCCTCCTACTACTCTCTGGCTTACTCATACTCGCCATCTTTCTCAGCCTCAATAAATGCTCGCTCCGTAATCTTTAATTGGGAAATTTACAGACGGGTGTTTCGACACGGAGACCTAGAGAAAATGATTCCCTTTATTTTGGCGGCCACAGAGTTGCACGTTTGTGATGTGAAGGCGGTGTGATTAAGGGATTTAAATTGAAATCCTCTGAATTAGCTTTGAGGGTCCCGTGGATTGGGTTGCGGGGCCTATTTTTCATGCGCGCGTGGTTCCATGGAAGGTTTTTGAATTTGTTATGTGAAAATAAAAAGAATTTCCCCCACACAAAAGCGGAGTGTCTTGATTTTTTATATTGGGGCTTGACGCTCACTTAAAATGATTATGACTAGCAATTGCTCATGGCTCGTAAGTTACATCGAAGAGGATTGATATTCTCTACATACCCTTGCATCATAGCAATTCATGAAAATCACATTTTTTTAAGGCATTTTGTCAAACAATTCACATGCTTTGTATATACTTCAACATTTTCATTCATATCAAGGAAAGGAACAAGAATTTACAACATCCAGCAAAAACCAATTTCTATTATGTTTTGATCGATGTCCACGCCCTGCTCCAAAGTTCTTATTTTGCTACAAGCTGGGAGAATGTTGGAAAAGGCGAGCTGATTAGGTTCGGTAGTTTTGAAAAACTATGTAACAAATGCAAATCTTGTCATTGATGAAGGAGTGGATTTTATTTACTCCGAAAAACATTTTTCTTGGTGAAACAAGACTACGGCGGTCAAAGATACCTCTAACATTTGGGAACCATACCCATTCGAGTGCTCAGGGGCAGGGTAGAACTATTGTTGGAGCTAAAAAACATATTTTTAATTATTTCACAACAATTCTCAGTCAACAAAAATCCCAGATAAATGCGATGTTACGGCTTTTCATTTATGTGAATACTAGCATCAAGCCATTCCTCTAAACTCCAAATTAGGTACACATAATTCATAAAGAAAATTTTCAAATTAAAAAGTGTTATGTACAGCACATATTTTTCATTTTTTCCTTTTTAATATTCCCCATTGGCAGACAATAATCGTGCTCTGTGTAATGCAAGACAACCACCAAAACTAAAGCGAGTTTCATTGATGGAAGGATAGAAGAATTTATAGCCACTGTATTGTCTTCCAAGTGCAACAGTAGCCTGTTTGTCTCATTCTATGTGAATTATCAAACCAATTTATATTCTACCTTCCATCACATCAATATAATAGTCGGGAATTTTTGGTGGGACATAAATACGTCTCTTCATAGTATGCAAATCTGACAGCCATGTATACCGGAAGACTTGAGAACATTTTGTATTCGTTTTCGGCCCTACACTAGAGTTTTGCATTTTGCTTATCATAGTTACATCAAATTATTTTCCATTTGAATATTATTTCTCTGATCACAACATCTATCATATAGATCCATCCACATTTCATTCATATCTTCCATGGTCTGTCTTCTGTTCATACATCACCCAAAAGATCATCAGCGAAATTTGTTTTCTTTACTTCCACTACGAGGCATATTCCTTTTTCATTCACCACTTTTGGGATCACCATGCATCATGTATCAAGATGTACAATGAATCTATCCACGCTCCTACAACATAAATACACAGTGTGATGGAATTTGACTACCGGAAAAGGTTGTCAGAATTTGATTGCCCCAAAAAATTGCTGAAATTTGACACATTCCAGCAAAGGCATCCTCAAAGGTGGAAGCCTCTGGCTAAACATTCTACTTGTGTAAGTGGAAGATGTCTTGCTAAGATTTCAAAAACTGAAAAAAAAATTATTGTTAGATTTATTTATAACCTTTATAATAACATTAAATATTTATTTATAAAATGTTTTAAATTAGTAACAATTATTTTAAAATTTTATGTTTTGTGGGATCATTTTTGTACATATAGCTTTGTAACATTTGAGAGAATTTATGATGACTCCCTTTTAGAGGACCACTATATATTAAGATAATATTACCCATATTAATATTAATTAGTTGAATTCCTATAAATTAAGATTGAGTAAATTTAAAGGAGCATGATGTTATATGTGCCTTATTGACACATAAAAAGTATATCACCATGTTGCATATGATCCTAACAAATCATTATCTTCTCGAGGAAAAAGTGATTGGAACACACCGATATCTCATATTATTAAATTACGATATGTTATAATGGTTGCAACAAAAAGTGGCTAGTTGGCATATATAGCTCAAAAAGCAAAAAAAAAAATTATAGCCAACCAATTCCAAACAATTGCAAAGAAGCCTACACGCTTCTTTGAAGAACGCAAGTTATGTGTATATTTACAATCCTTTACAGGAAATATAGGGGCTCTTAGGGGGACAAACTAAAGACCTCTAGACTAGTCTAAAACAAGCTATTGTCGGGAGGCTTAATTGAACCAATATCTTAATTCTCCTGACAATTTCCTTAAAGAATTTTGATGTTTCTGATGCTTCTTTTTCTTGAAGATCGTCCTCTTTTGAGCCTAATATTGTAAAGGGATTGAAACATAAATCAACATGTGGGTTGGTGGCCTTTATTTCCTTTATAACTTTTTTCTCTTTCCCTTTAGAGTCTAATTTAGGGTTATTCTTTCCCTTCCTACCGACAAATTGAAATTCCTTCTTAGCCCTCTCTTTTTCTATGATAACAATGTTCTCCTTTTCAACGGCAATGGTGATGGGGTAATCTTAGGATAAATGCCCATGGTTATGGCACCATAAATATTGAAAAAGGAGAATTTCGCCTTTTAGAGGTTGTTCAACTAATTGTAGAAAACTCTTATAGGAAGAGGCTTGCTCACATCCATTTGAACACATTTGTTGCATAAGCAATGTACTTTTTACTGTGAGTATCAGAAGAAATGTAAATTTTGTCTCTCCAAGGGAGTTTCCAATCCTTGACAAAATGGCATCTATCCAAAAAATTGTTGCTATGATAAAAAGTCTTACCCATGTCTAAGCTACTATTAGGTCCTCTTATGAGAATTCAAAATTGGGGCTCTGTGGTATCAAGAATAACCCTAATCTACCAAAAAACCAAGGCCATTTTTCAAACACATTAGAATTTTCCTTCTCGGTTTGAAATACAGCGATGAAGAAGCCTCACAAACCAATGTGGATATCTTTGTGCCCTTTTACCTTCCATTGTTCTAATACCCATGCTCATAACTCCTTTTTGTGAGGACCCAACCATAAACTTGTAGATTAAGCTCTATTTCTAAGGGCAATCATTTCTTGTTTGATATCACCATGTTCAATGTGATGGAGTATAAAAAGGATTAGAAAGCCAACATGGATGTATTTACTATGATTGTGTAATCCCATTGTAATGCATGATTTAGATAAGACAAATAATTGAAGATATAGTGCTCTCTTAGATAAATAAAGAATGTGAATAGTCTCTTTTGGTAGAAGAAGAAGAAGAAGGAATTGGTAACTTAACAGATGCCTCATATATTGTATAAAAGTATGCAAGTGTTATGTGTAGAAAGTTGATCTTGAATCCTAATAGAAATCTATCTTAGTTCCTTTCATTCTTGAGAATGTATGTGTTCTTATTCGGTATTAAGTATTCCTATTATTTTATGCACTTTCTTGTTCATTATCTCTTCTTTCCCAAAATTATGTCATTCATGCAGTTACTGTGCAACTGGGGATTAAGGCCTTCTAATTCCTATGTGTATTGCCTAAGGAAATTAATATGAATTGACCTAGATTACAACTTATTGCAAGTTTTTATGTCGTGATCCAAGGACCTCTGCTAATAATATTTCTGTTTTCAGGACCTAAAAATGTTAAGATGGTTGTCAGGGCAAAGAGATGCGGAATGATGGTTGTAGGAGAAGATGAAACAATTTGCGGAAGTTAAAGAGCCTTTAACAGGAATTCTTGTTGAAAAGATCCATTTGGATTACATTTATGGAGACATTCATGAGATTTTATGGTGTGAGCTTCTTGAATAATTAGTTGCCTAGTTATCTCGATTGGAATTTTATTGCTTTAAACACGAACATAGAGAGGAATACGAATGGACATAGGAAAGTTGAAACATTGTGCAAATTAGATGTTCTATGGACCCATGTTGTTAACCATTGGATGTAAACTATAATTAACGAGTACATGTAATTGAAATTATCATCCAATTTTTTTTCTTTTGATTTTATTGAAGTAGAATTTTTATATAGATGAAGAGGAACATTTGTTAGACAACTTTCTTGGAAAATATGTTAGCTATGGAAAAGGCCATGGTCCCAATTCCATGCAGTATGGAGTAGTTGAGTAGGTGCCAAAGGGATGTAATCCCAAAAGAGGAAAGATGAGGGGGAAGGGGTTGGAATTATAAAGGATTCTTGAAGGGCCCAAAAAGGATTAGTGGGAAGAAAAGAGGAGAATTGAAAGACTACATATATAGGTCGGATCGTGCAATAGATGGGGAACTTCCAGTAATTCTGAAGGGAAGAAAAAACCAATTGTGAGTAGGAGTAAAGTAGTAAAGGTTATCAGAAAAGGAGGGAAGGAGCGTCTTAGAGAAGTTGAAGAGATTGTCGAAGAAGAACATTGAAGTTACTGAGAGGGTGTGCAATGAGGTGTAGACCCTGAGTTTGGAGTTGAGGAGGAAACTAAGGAACCATGTGTGGAAGCCAAAGGTAGGAAATTAGAAGTAGTTAGAAGTAAATTTATGAAGCAGTTGGCATTGAACCCAGAGAAACCACCATGGAGACCACCGTATTGCGCAAGGCAAGAAACTGTAGTCTACAATAAAGAAATCAAACTAAATGTATAAAGGCCCGTAGAAGATGATAAAAGCCCTCTTTTAGGATATATGTCCCTAGATCCAAAAATAAAATTAATTACATGGGATTGTCTAAACAACTTGGAGCATATTAAAATTTTGCAAGAACTGTGAGAAAACTAAGACAAACCTCTGCAGTATGGACAAAAATGTACTATAAAATAGAAGAGATAGGTGTGGAATAATTTACTAGGGAAATAGAGTTATCATTGTGCAACCCTCAGTTACACAGGATTGCATTAAGGGGGAATTGTAAAAGGCACGGGGAGTGTAGTAACCATATCTATGTAAGCCCAAAATACATAGTTAGCTTATCAAAATCTAAGGAATTAAAAAAAGAAAATACAAAGTCCAGTAACACTAGTATAAGCTCTAGTATGAGTATCAACTAGCCAAGTGTGCAAGTGAATCCAATTCATAGTATGAGGTATACTACCACACAAAGTCAACTAAGAAGTCAGTTTGGGATGAGAGGAAGGATAGCTCATTATCATAATGCCTATATAAGTTTGCAACCTTGTGATGGGCATGTTGATTTGGAACATTATATACTAACTTGTGATATGTGTTGGGGGGAAAGGGGTCACCGGTGATACTACAAAGAAGTGCGAGCTCATAGGGGAACTACATGGAAGAGCCTTGGAGTTTATAGAAATCTTAGAGTGCAATTATTGTAGGATGTGCATGATGCCCTTACATAATAATTCAAGAGAAAGAAATGTGTAGGGTGGAATATTCAAGATTTGAAAGAAATTAAGTAGATATCAGGGAATTTTGTCATGGAGTATGACATGAAATTATCTAATGTGATGAACAAAGCCAATTTTAATTTCAATGAATCAAGTAAATCCACCTGATTTTTGGAAAGATTGCATAGTAAAATTTAGTTTGTTATTGCACAAATGAATTTCTAAACTAAATTGAAGGCTATTGAAGTAGCTATCCAAGTGGAGAAAAGTGTGGGCTATGGATAAGGTAGTTCATCCGAACACAAAATTGAAGAAAAAATTAACACGTATGGTGTACAAAAATGGGGATGAAAGATACCACAAGAATGACTACACTAAGACACAGACAGAGGGATAAGGAGAGTATTGTGAAGTATGTAAGAATTAGGGACACTCACTTAACAACTATTGCCTACTATAACACTATGTCAGACAATCACAAAATGTGGTATGTACCTTCTACAAAGACACTATGCATGAAGCTAAATGTTTGGTTGTGGAGCCTTTTTCATGTTAGATGTGTTGTAAATTGTACACTAAAAGTATTGTACACTCTTCATATATCCTCGCTAGAGATTTTTTGTTAGTAACTGAAAATGTGATCTTTTCATGTATTAATTATATGGGTGGTATATAACACACAGGTTTATGGGTCAATTTCTTGGCACATGGTATTGGTACCAACGGTATTGTAAATCCGCTACCTAATGATGTGCTTATAAATAGTTGGGCATACGGTAGGGAGTGAGATAGATGGGTGTGTGGATTCAAGTGTGAATTTGAGAGATTTTGTTGAGCATGGTTGATGAGGGTCGTGAATCCTCGCTATTAATAATGTCAATCCGGGTTGGTGTTCGAAGGCTGTATGCATTAAGAGAAGAAAATCTTGGAAAGTAACTCCTTTAAACACAAACCAAACTTGCATAAAATAAATCACACTTGCGAAAATTGAAAGGCACACTTGCAAAAATAAAGTTTTCGTGAAAGAAACACACTTGCATGAATTAAAAGGCACACTTGCATAAAGGAAATCACACTTGCATAAATAAATGTTGCATGAAAGAAATGAAACTTGCATAAATGAAATTACTGAATTAAAAAATAAACATAATTGAACGAAACACCTGCAGGTTTACAACAGACTGAATTTTCACAATACAAAGATAAAAATAATACAACAGAATGAATTAAAGACAAATGAATAAACATAAACATAAACATAAATACACAGATTCATCTTCCTTGGAATGAGTGGCGAACTCATTCCTTGGAAGAGGATTTATATCATACTTTTGAGATCTAAAAACTACAAAATATTTCAGAGGAAAGAATAGATCTTTATTTCTTTTGAGAAAAACATTACATATCTAAGTGTGGAAGGTTGCATTTATAATTCATGCATCCAACCAACTCCTTATTTTAGGAAATACAATCTAATCTTATCTTTATTCCAATCATAATAACTAAGATCTCCATCTCCACAAAATATGGAGAGAGATATATTATTGAAGTCAAATCTTATCTCACTTATTTTAGGAAGATTTACTCCCAAATCTTCTCCTTGTTTTTCGGTAACAAGAATCATAATGATTTTATTCATCTACATTATTGGAAGGAGGATTTTCCTCAAAATACAATTTTGACCAAATACCTTTCTCGGATTTTCCATTTGACTTTGTTGTTGTTTTTATCGTGGAACTTTTTATGCTTGTCAAATACGCTTTTTCGTCGGACTACAGTTCACTATAAGTTAGATTTCTCTTGATTGGTAAAACCTGTAGCAAATCTGAATGATTTTTTGTTAAACACATTACTATGAACAAAAGCCTCTCTCATATTTTCCATTTGAATTTTTTATTTCTGTTTATGTAACTTTTAGTGCTTATTTGATACACGTTTCCTCGGACTGCAGCTCACTAAAAGTTAGATCTCTCTTCATTGGTAAAACCTGTAACAAATATAAATGAGGTTTTTGTTAAACACATTTCTATGAACAAAAACCTCTCTCAGATTTTCCATTTGACTTTTCTATTTCTGTTTATGAAACTTTTAGTGCTCATTTAATACACTTTTCCTCGGACTGCAGCTCACTAAAAGTTAGATCTCTCTTCATTGGTAAAACCTATAGCAAATCTAAATTAGGTTTTTGTTAAACACATTACTATAAACAAAAACCTATCTAATATTTCCCATTGGAATCTCTAAATTTTCACAATCCCTAAAAAATTGTCATTCCCTTGATGCAAGTTTCGGAACTAAAGCTGTCATTCCTTTTATGCAAGTTCCAGAACTAAATCTGCAAGTTCCGAAACTAAATATAATTTTTCCATGAATTGAAAGTTCCGGAACTAACTTTCATTCAATTGATACATGTTCTGGAACTAAATTTGTGGGTTCCGGAACTAAACCTGCAAGTTTCGGAACTAACTCTGTGAGTTTCGGAACTAACTCTGCGAGTTCCGCAACTAACTTAAAACAACTATAACTTTGCATGCGACCTCAGATTGAGATGATTATTTTTTTGAACTTGCATAATTTTTTGAGAGGAATCTGAATATGAAATCAGATTTGATTTTAAATGTACTTTTGATGATAAATTCCACTTTTCCCAATACTAGCATTATCTTTCCTTTATGGCCTGCATACACAAGACTTTGCATCTTTTCCCAAATAATCAATAGAATTAGTCAAAAAAACAGATAATAAAAGATTTTTAAAGAATGAACAATATATATATCATATATCTTATCTTAAGCAAACTATAAGTTCCTAGATTACATTTAAATCCACTTTCAAAGGTAACTTGGAAGGACAAAATAATGGTAATTTATAGCCAATTTATGGCCTCATCAATGGCTCTAAACAAGATTTATGTTTTGTCATTGTAAGAATACTGATCTCATAGTGGACTACACTCTTGTTGGCTTGTAATAAAATTTGGGCAAGTTTTTCTTGGTGGATGTAGCCCACAACCATGTTAAATCATGTCTTCTTGTTGTGTATTTTTATTTATGTATTTTCTATTCATAGTTCTTATTACTGCAATTATGTCGGATTGATATGCACATATATTTTTGCTTATCCCTAACAATTGGTATCAGAGCTTCTAGTTGTGTTTAATGAAATGTTGAATCACATGAAGGTTTATTAAAATTGAGTGGGAGCTATGACAGATGACAGTAGATCAAAGGTTGAAAAGTTTAATGGGTTGAACTTTGGTCTATGGAAGATGCAGATGAAAAATTATCTCTATTAAAAGGATCTCCATGTTCTGTTGGAAGGAAAAGTAAAGCGACCAACGGGTATGTCAGATGAGTATTGGGAGCTGCTTGATAGGAAAGCACTTAGGGCTATTTGATTGTGCCTTACATCTTCGATCGCGTTCAATATATCACAGGAGAATACCACATAAGGTTTGATGAACACTTTAGGGAAGTTATATGAGAAACCCTCTGGTTATAATAAAACATTTTTGATGAAAAAGTTATTTAATATGAAGATGTCTGAAAATGGTTCAGTTACAGATCATTTGAATGAATTTAATATGGTTGTGAGTATGTTGAACTCTGTAAAATTTGACTTTAATGATGAATTCATGGCTCTACTTATTATGTTCTCCTTACTAGAGAGTTAGAATATCATGGTTATGATCGTGAGTAACTTTGTCTCTAACAATGTCAAGTTCAAGTTTGAGGATGTTAGAGGAGTGATCCTTAGCAAGGAAACGTGATGAAAAAGCTTTAGGGAGACTTCTACTTCAAGGAATGATTTTGTGGTGGAGAGTAGAGGGAGACAAAAGACAAGAGGGAAAAGAAACCGTGCAAGATCAAAATCAAATAGCAAGATGGTATGTTGACACTATGGAAAGTTTGGGCATGCGAGGAAGGATTGTTGGGCGCTTCAGGACAAGAAGAATAAACATTAAGATACCAAGGAGGCAAATGTGGTAGTAGGTAATGTTTTTCAGGATGCATTAATTCTCTCCTTGGATAATATAGTTGAGTCTTGGGTTTTAGATTCAGGGGCTTCTTTCCATGCTACACCACATAGGAATTATTTTACTGATCATGTTCAAGGGGATTTTGTACATATTTATCTCGATGATGATGAGTCTTGCAACATGGTAGGAAAAGGAAGTGTTCAGGTCAAGATGTAGAATGGGAACACTTGGTTACTAAAGGATGTCAGACATGTGTTAAAGTTGAGACAGAATTTGATATCCTCAAGGAAGCCAGGGACTAAAGGTTGTATGGTGGCTTTTACAACAGATTCCTGGAAGGTGACCTGTTGGGAAATTATTAGTGCGTACATTATTGTTATACGAGTTATTAAAACAACTCGTATTATCAAGTTAGTGGTTAAGCAGTATTTTGTTAAAGATCCTATTTTATAGGATGCATATTGTCCTATAAATATGTAACAAAGAAATTAATAATATAGCGTGAAGAAGATTATTGTGTTTAATATTTGTTTGAATCTACTCGTACCTCATTATTTGGTATCAGAACGGGCATGGCATATCTGTGAAATATTTAATTTTTTATATTTCCCTGGTTTATGTTTTAAATATTCATGGAGTCGTGGACGTGAATATTTCTTCTTATGTCATCTGTATCTATTGTGATCGATTAAATGTGTGAATTCGAATAAGGAGTGTGGAGATAGTATCATTTATGTTGGCGTCCAAACTTGAGAGGAAAAGGCATCACTGTTTCTATCCAATTAGAAGGCGTTCAAAGTCCTAACGCTTCATTTGGATCCCTAAACTATGTGTGGAGCATAGAAGCGTTTCACAGTTATGTATCTTCATTCTAAGAGATCATTCGATCAATTAAAGATATTTGTGTATGTTCCTTTAAACGTGTGCAATTAAAAAGTCTTGATGCCTTGATTCATGTGCATAATTTATTACATCTCTGATTCAAAGCCTGCATTCCTTTTTAGCTGGATGCATTAAAAAATCTATACAAATTTGAACATGCTCAGTGATCCGCCCACGTAGTAAGGAAGAAGACCATACACATATAGTTGATCATCTCATGCACGTATTCAGATTTTACGTTTTCGTTCCAGTTGATATCTTCGTGAGTCTCCATTGAAGTGAAGTTGTGTGCAACAGCCATCTGCATTGCACAACTTTAATCTCCTCCTGGAAAGAAGTACATAAAATTATCACAGACCGAATCGTCCCTAAATGATCTAAACAATGCTCCACTGAAGCAAAATCATTGTGAGGAGTGCGAGCATCTAATTTTTTGAGATTTTTGATTGTATTTCTCATCATCCTTATCGCCTTTGAAGTCCATGCACAGTATCACAATATCTAATATTGGATATGTGGCCGGATTGCATCAACATTGGCATCGGTTCGTCTAAGGTAGTCATTCCAATGCACGAAATCATAAAAAAATCTTCATTTAAACCTTGCATCAGTATTGTTAGCTATTTCGAGTAAATGAAGGTATCTATATCATATATACGGTAAAGTCTTCCATGTTAACTACCGTGTAAGTTTAGTTGTAATGCTAAGTATCTGAGCTTCATTTTAGATATATAGTATTTCGTTGATTGTAAAAGAGTTCTAGGAGCATTACCTTTTTCATTTTTCATATGCGTTCAAGTTATAGGTAGAGTCGAAAAATAAAAAATTAGTCATGTATGTAAATTTTGAAAGAGTTGAAAGTCGTCAAGTCATTTTGTCAAGAGTCAAAGTCAAATATTTTTTAAAATTAAAAAAATTGCCTCGCTTTTCAATAATTGGACGCATTTTCGCTTGTACGCGACGTCCAAATTGTGGAGATTATTTTTCGAGCTTCATGATCACATCCGGCTGAGCTAGTAGTATAAAAATGGAGGACGAAGGAACAGGAGGTTGGAGATCGATCAACGACCTCTCGTCAATCACCAACGACGAAGCCGCACAACAAATGTGGTAGCATATACATATATATATAGTGTGAGTATATGTCTTTCAGTGTGGTTCTGAGTACTTTAGTTTCCTGTGTTCATGTTGTTTTGTGTGGTGTATTGTGTATACTGGAAAACGACTGTATAGGATGGCAAAGAACTGCAATGATCCTTTGACTGTGGTGATCCTCTGACTTTTGTACTTCGTTGGAAGATGATAGGTCAATGAATACGTTCATTAGCAATGTTGATCATGTGTAGCAAGATACAGACAACAAGATCATGTCAGTAGGATGCAACACAATATAATTTTCCTTTTGTCTTCCTATTTGGAATTTCACATTATAAGGGGGAATAATAACTAATGTTCCATTCCCATTTTGCACCAAAACAGCTAAGTTTAAGGGCAACTTCTAGTGGTAGTGACAATTGTCTATGTTGTTCGACATCGAGTGGCAGTGATCAACGATAGTGACTACAACTAAGAACATTGTGATTCTTAGAGGTGGAAATGTGAAATATTTCCAGTATCTATTCTATTATTCCTATTTGGTGAGTCGTGTTTCCTATGTTATTCCCTGCAGTGTGATATTGATAAGGGCTAAAATAGTACTTGGCACATCATGATGTGGTTTTTGGTAAACCACTTGAAAACCACCAGTATCGATATGTGGTCAGCCAGTGTAAAACCATCTGTCAGAATTGTGATTGTCCTGTAAAAATCACTTGATCATGAAATTAGGTGCAAGTATAAAGATAGGTTTTCCCCATGTTTGCACTAAGGGGGGGAATTACGAAATTATTAATGCTTACATTAATGTTATATTGTTATACAAGTTGTTAAAACAACTCATATTATTAAGTTAGTGGTTAAGCAATATTTTGTTAAAGATATTATTTTATAGGATGCATATTATCCTATAAATATGTAACGAAGAAATAGTAATATAGCATGAAGAAGATTATTGTGTTTAATCTTTGTTTGAATCTGCTCGTACCTCATTATGACCAAGGGTCCTCTTGTGGTAGCAAGAGGTATGAAGGTTGGTGCCTTATATTTAACTAGTAGTGTTGATTATTGTAATTTAGTTGTTGCAAAAGTAGACGTAACCTTACGATATTATAGGCTCAGTCACATGAGCCAAAAGGGCATGCAAATTTTGAAAGATAGATTACCTAGATTGAAAATTATTGATTTAGATTTTTGTGAAGATTGTGTGTACGGAAAAAAAAAAAAAAGGATAAAGTTTCTCAAGGTTAGACCTACAACAAGGGAGAATAAGTTGGAACTAGTCCATTCAGATGTATAGGGGTCAGCTCATGTATCTTCTATAGGTGGTTCATCTTATCATGTCACTTTTTTTTATGATACAACTAGGAAAGTTTGGGTGTATTGCATTAGGATAAAATCTTATGTGTTTAATACATTTAAAATATGGAAAGCCTTGGTTGACAATGAAACATGTCTCAAGTAATGTCTCAAGTCAGATAATGGAGGAGAATATTGCAGCAATACACTTATTGATTATTTTTATAGGAATGGAATCCACAAACAAAGGACAGTTTTAGGAACTCCACAGTAGAATGGAGTGTCAAGCAGAATAAATAGGATAATCATGGAGTGTGCAAGGAGCATGAGGTTGCATGTAGGTCTGCCCCTTCAATTTTGGGTAGAGGCAATGAGCACGGTTATATATTTGATCAATAGAGGACCTTCAAATTCCTTATATGGAGGCATACCTGAGGAAGCTTGGTCTAGTAAGAAGGTTGATTATTCCTTTCTTAGAGTAACTTGGCATGCCTAAGGAAACTTGGTCTAATAAGCTGGTTTCTAGATTTGGAGCCTTAAAGATAGGAAAATCTTTAGGTCTAAGGATGTGGTCTTTAATGAAAAATTCATGCATAAATAACAGTTGCAAGATCGGACAGAGGAATCCAAAAAAGAGTAAACAGTGTTAGAGGACATTGTAGAGATGTAAATTTGGTACAGAGTTTGCAATAAAGAATAACAGAGTAATAAATTTATCTCCTTAATATATTATTCCATGCAATACATAGGCTATTATATAGCTAAAACAATAGCAAAACAACTTCCTATTAAATAGGAAGGCAAATAAACAAATTACTCGGTAATAGTCACAAGTAATAAACTAACCATATACGTGAAGTTGTTAAAACAACTTCACTTACAAAACAACATCATATAACCCATGAACCATTAATATTCCTAACAAGAGAAACCAATTTTGGTACAACCAGTTCAGGAACCTACTCCACAGGAATTCCAAACTCGTGTTGTGAGGAGGTTTTCTAGGGTAAGAAGAGAACCTGGACATTTTTCTCCATCTCTTAATTATATATTACTCACTAACAATGGAGAGCTAGAGATCTTTGAGGAAGCAATCTAGGTAGATACCAGGTGATTAACTGAAAATGTAAATATATAGATCATCATAGTTAATCTAAGCCGTGAACAGTTGTAAATGCAATAAATAAATGTAGTAAAGAAGTATGTAAATGACTTGAGCAACTATGAAAAAGGAAATGCTAACCCTAATGTGTAAAAGAGAAGAGGAAAGAACTCAGCTGAATAGAATATGCTTGCGGGACTGTGTCGAAGAGGTGACTAGAAAATCTGGAAGCAGGAACGACTGTGTAGAAGCCCTAAAAAGGATAGATCTGGAGTGTCTGGCTGGACTAGAGCACCTAGAGAGGGACTGGGGCACCTACGGGTGCTTTGGTATATAAAATTGGCACCTTGGTTTGTGTAAAAAAATTGAATCTGATCTTCATAGGTTCGACAGATGGTCGGAAACCCTCGTTGTTTTTCGCATTAACTTCATTGCACTGATCCATATGTTATTGATATTCTAAGATGATGAAAAGACTTGCAAAAGACCAAGGAGTATGAAAACCCTAAAAAAGGGAAGAATTCAAATGAATGGGTTAGAATGACATCAACTGCCACAATAGTGGACTTACTAACTGAGATTTGCACTACATTTTGTACCCAAATGTAGTTTTGGTGAGTGTGCTCATAATGTGCCCTAGGTGCTCTTGTGTCAGTCGCACTTTGTGAAGTAGTGAGCAATAGCTAGATGTAGAAAATGTAATAGAATGTGTGCATGGAATAGAATAGAATCCCTCCCCTAGGTTTTGTGTGAAGTATATGACCTAGCCTTGTACTTTGATTATGGAGCTATGTGGATGCAAATGATCTCCAATGCAATAGATGGATGCAACTCTAGATGGATGATAGTAATGACTAGTACTAGGTCCCTCGTTATGGTCTCATAACTTTATATTTATAGGCTTCTCTTGATCTAATTTCATAATTAACTCTGAAATGGCCAACCACCAAAAACATAGGGAGAAATAACTAGAAAGATCCCAAAAACCGGCGGGAAGTTCAAGAAGGAGGGGTGCCCCAATACTAGCCTGGGTGCCTCAATCAAGGCTAAAATAATGACAAATGACTGAAACAGACTGGGCATATGGATGTAAAAGGTCGGGAATGATGAAATAAAATAAAAGAAGATGGCCAAAAGACGATGGTTGATTAGTACTTTCTTCACTAAAGAACCTTCTTAATAGTAGTATGAAACCAGGATAAATAATATCTAAAGAACATGATTTTGTGACTACATTTTCCCCCACTTTATGTTGGTGAGAGGAAAGCTCGGTAACATAATGTAGATAGATATCTATACCTAATGCCGATGTAAAGTGATGAAGAAGGCATGTCAAAGGACTAGACAAAGCATAGAATGGTAAAAATATGATGGAGCATGGAAACTAAAGATGAAATGCACAAAAAAAGTGATGAGAGTGAACCTAGGGTAGAACGCGTGTGCTACTACTAATGCATGTAGTGTACCTGCATAGTTAGTATAGTGTGTGTTGTCCAAGAGTGTTATTGTTGATGTTATTGTAGTAGTTGTTCTTGTTGTTGTTGCTCCCATTTGACTGCTTATTTCTCATAGGGCCAAGCCTGCAAGGAGAAAATAATCATGTAATCAAATATATATGTATATGTGTGTAAAAACGTAATGTAAAAGACACATGTAAAAGTATTTAAAAGTAAAATACACAAATGAAAGAGTGTAAATGGAACATGTGCACCTGATCCATGTCAAGAGAAAGAGTGTAAAAGGATATCCTATACTACCAACGTTTTTTGGGCGATTCGACACCATAGGCCGAAGAAGTATAGTTTGGAAATGCTCTATGTCCTCCAACCTTTAACTGCTTCCCAGAATTGTGTGTGAAGATATCTTTGTATCATCTTGGTTTTTTGGGTGATCTGACACCGGTAGTAGAAGTATAGGGAGGAACTATGTTGTATCCTTCAACCTTTAACTCCTCCTCTGAATGTTATGGACACCATGTCCTGTAAAATTCGTTATGTATAGATTTCGTATACTGGTCTGAACTCACTCATTATATGTAAACCCACAATGCCAAGGGCGGAAAGTGCACTAAACTAAACTAGTGTACATGTGTTATGTTAGTATGTAAAAACCCAAATGATGCCCCCCTATTTGGGCATCATTTGGGTTTTTGCATACTAACACAATGCAAAAACGTCGTTGATAGGAGAATACAGCCCCAAAAGAAGACCAACCACATGAACTCTAAAAGTTTGCCCTACATGGGAAGGGAATGCACTTGGTAGAAACTAAGGGGCACACAAACAAGTATGGCTAGCCAAATACAAGTGTTAGTAAGAAAAATCATGCATGTAAAAGACAATGTGTAATCTATGCAAACAATGTAAAAGTTACCACGCAAGAAGACAAGTAAGTCACACAAAGCAGGTTGCAAACATGGGACATCACTCACGATGTTTCAAGACACATTAGGCTATCATGGCCACAAACAAAAAACAAGTGTGCACACTAAACATAGGGCAAGGCCCACATACAAAAACAAACAATAACAAAAAATGTAACAAACAAGTATGGAAGCAAATATCCCTGCATAACAAATGTTGCACATGAAGCACCCATTAACATGTTAGAAATATAACTAGTATGTCAAAAGCATGTATAACCAAGTGATGTAAAGTGCTAAGTACAAAATGAAACAATACCACCCATGAGAAATAAATGTGGATGCCCCCAATGACTAGTGTAGGAAGGGTAGAAGGCGAGCATCCATGTCACGTGCAAGAGACCGATATCTGTGATCACAACTAGAAAAAGGTGTGAGTGCGCATGTGTGGATGATATAGATAAATTACATATAAGTAAGCTTACTAGCATGTCTAATAAAGTAACCATGAACAAGAAAAAGTAAGCAAGAGTAAGAGCAACCATAATATGTAATATGTTGTGGATGGATGTACTGGAATGCAAAATGGAGTGATAGGAGCCGTCTGCCCCCCGAGTGAATGAAAATGTATACAATGTGGCTCATTTTGTTTTCTCCCTTAGTAGTCAAGAGTGAACCATAAACGAGAGTGTGTCATCGCTAAATGGTTGAAATGTGTTGTTTCTAACGCATTGTTATGAATGTGTATGTGTATTGTTGAGATGCGACCTAGAGATGATTTGTACATGAACCCTATAGTTGAAGCTTATATCACGACAAGATGGAATGTACAAGTGATGATTTAGCCTAAGCATATATCAGTATGAGATGAATGGGTGAGTGATGATTTAGCCATAAGCGTATATCACTACAAGATGAGGAGTGGTGATGTAACCTAAGTTGTATACCACTACAAAATGATAGAATGGGTGACGATTTAGCCTAAAGTCTATGTCACTAGGCTGGAAATGTCGCATAATGAAAGGTAAAATAGTAAATGTGCGATGAGTGTAAGGTCCATTTGAATTTTAAACCCTTAGCAGTCGAGTATGGATTGAGGAACTAAAGTGCATTATAGGGTAGTGAGTGCAGTGCGTAGAAGACAATGTAGTATGCATAATGATGAAAGATGACCATATGATGAGTAACATGTGTAAATGTGTGGTGTGTAGAATGCAATGCAAGAAGTGTGAAATGTGTAAAATGTAATGCAATGTAACATGTGTAGAGATACTAGTAAATTAGTATGCAGTATAATGTAATGCTAGACTTATATATTTAGAATATGTGGGACACAAAGATGCGCAACATATGATGTAAGGCATATGTCGCGAGATGTAGTGTAGAGATGCTAAATGTAATATGTGTAGATAACCTGATAGTATGAAGTGTGTGATATGTATAATGAACAATATGATGAATAGTATGCAACACTAGACAATAGAAATATGATATATGCACAATGATGACTAATATGATGTATGATGTACGACATGCGATGTGTGGTGAAACGCAATGTGTAATGCCTATAGTGCAATGTGTGGGGTTCAAGTATAGTAAGCCCTCAACAGTCAAGTGTGAACTGAAGCAGAAGAGTGTGTCATCGAGTAATGGTTGACGTTAAAATGTGTAACGAGTATGCCTATGAATGACAATGCAAAGATGAAAGAGATGCATCTATGTTAATATGAGGAGGGGGGTTGTGCTAGATGTCATGCCCCCCAAGTGTACTATGATGATGGAGATCTATGTAGCGACACGAGAGGTGCCATGCCATTGTGGGAGAGCGTTGTCAATGTCATGATAAAAGAGAGGGCCAACACAATGGTAGGCTGAAGCAGCAGTAGGACCATGTGATGGTGGTGGAATGTGAGATGTGTCTTGTTCATCAGTATGAGTATTAGTTTTGAAGAAAGTGATTAGTTTTATCTTATGAGGGATTGATGACACTACAAAAGATTTGATAGGAGAATAATGTGAAATAATTTTGAGAGGTGGTTACATAAATTCACTTAGTGATGTTGTGGATGACTTGAGAGTAAGAGGTGTTACACTGAGTTGTAAAGGAGGTTGCTTATATTGACTTGGTGATGTCATAGATGACTCAAGAAGAGGTGTTGTATCAATTTTGAGCGGTGGTTATTGGTATGGTGTCCTATTAGGTGTTGTCATTGATGAAAAACCACATTAATGATAAATTTAATCTTGTATAATGATGTCATGATAATTTACATGATGCTAACATGATGGTTTAGATGTGTTTGAGCTAATACAATGGGATTCAATGAGGATTGTGCCTGCTCTAGCAATCCTATATAGGTGCCTAGGAGGTGCAGCTTGATAGTGTGAGCTTCTTGGATGGTTGAGAAGCGTGTTGACATGTTTGGTAACATTATTTGAGGGTGCTTGAGCACTCATAATAGTTGCATAGTATAGGTACATGTGGTTCACTATGATACAGGTGCTCATTGGGAGCAGGTATGTACAACTTGGAGGTAGTGACAGAGTGGTAATTGGAGCCATATGAGCTCATGGAAGCATGAAATCAATGTATATCATGTCATATGAGGTATGTCTGGGTTATTTTTATGAGGTTTCTTGTTCGATTTATTGCACCATATTTAAGTTGACCCTAAATTCTACAGTGAGGATCCTTAACATGCAAGCATAGGTAAGTCTTAGTGACTGGAGGGATTGAGGTATGAGATTGACATTATGATGATTAGAGATTTTATAGTGATGATTCATATTTCCTTGAGAAATTTTTCAGGTTCCCATGATGTTTATTCTACAAGATACGACTGATTATGTAAGACAAGGTGAAAATCAAGTCAAATTCCAACTTGAAGTCTGAACTTCAGATGCATCGTTGTGAATAGTGTGATTTGCATGGGACCTTTTGTATTTCAGGTAATGATTTTAAGGTGATTTTATAAGGTTTCAAAAAAGGAATTAGGTCATTTTATTACCATGTTTTATGAACAAATGTTAAGAAGGTAAAGTGGTCTAAAACCCTAGTTAAACCCTAACTAGGAGCAATTGGCAGAAAGTGAAGGATAATGACCCAATTTTGATTGATTCATCAAAAGTGATGATTGAATGTCTTATAGGAATCCTCAGTATTTATATAAATGTATGATTGAGGTCATGGTGATGAGTGGACTCCACCTAAAAATAAAAGTCTCTGGAGAAGAAGGTTTTAGGACAAGATGGTCCAAAGGAGTAGTATGAAAAATTAATGGTGCATGATTTATGAGATTTTTTCTTTATGTACATGGAGGTTTCAAAACAATTTCATGCAGGTACATTTTTTTTTGAGGTCTAAACAGGTTGACTGGTCAAAGGGTAGTTTTGGGATCTCAAATAGCAAGGTTCAGTAAAATGGGCATAACTAGAGCCACATGTGGAGTTTGAAGGTGATTCAAGTTGTGTTTGAAATATGATTCAGATATATTTACATTGATATGATTATTTCCACATGATGAGTTAATTTGATAGGATTTCTAGGTCATTCTTTGGACAGGAATGTTTTTGGCAGTTCAAGACATCATGTGTTTTGATGAAAATTTAATCTTGTTTGAGGCATTATATGGATTGGGTGATGCTTCCTATCACCTAGAATGTGAAGAATGAATGAATTTGGTAATCATAATTAATCTCATTTATAGGTATTTAAGGTATGTATAAATTATTTTATGAGCTAACCTTTGGAAATAAATTTTTTGGCAGGTTGATCTGGTGAAGGAAAATGTTGATGTGGTTTGAATTGAAGGATGTTTCATGACTTATAAATTTATTATAAGTGTTATAAAGGTTCTTCCATTTATTTTGAGTGGTCACATGGCATTTTTTTGTTGATTAGATATAAGTGATTTGGTGATCATATGAAGTTTCCAAGGTGTTGAAGGGTGTAGGAAACAAGTGTTTTGAGAATTGTAAAGGGAACTGGGCCCAGTAAATGAAATAATTTGATTCGTTGAGATAAATTGCGACCATTTATGAAATTTTTATGATATTTTAATAATATTTAAAGGGTTTATGGGTCATTACAAAGTATGATTAATAATGTAAGGGAATTTTTAAGAATGTGCCCATGGGGGTTTGAGCCATTTTTGGCACATGTATTGAGGGTTTTAGCTAGGCCGACCTATTTGGGACATATGTAAGTATTGTAATTCAAATTTATGAATTTTATAGAGATTATGGGTCTGAAATTATCATGAGGGACCAACCTCTTTTTGTTTGGAAGAAGAAAAACATATTTAAGTGCTTGATTGGTTCATTTTGAACTAGTGCTCTTGGAGGGAAGAAGTGCAACCTAGAGGAAAGTGTTTTGTAGGTACAAGAGCATGATTTGAAGTATGAGGAAGAGAATTACAGGTTGAGTAATATTAGATAGCATGTTAATTCATGAGATCAAGAGGATAGAGCAAAGAAAAGAAAGAAAGAGAAAGAATACGAGAGTTTGAAGACCTAGTGTGTGCGCTAGGGTTTGTGACATGAAATATTGATCGCAATCTATTTTGGTAGCAGAAAAATCAGTGATCAAATATCTTTAAGTGCTTGATTTGGTTCTTGGTCATCTTTAAGGGGTTGTAGCCTCCTTGTGGAGTTGGTTGCTTCACTAAATTAGGGGTTGGTGCTCCTTATAGGGTTGGTGCTCTACTAAACTAGGGGTTGGTGCTCCTTGTGAAGTTGGTGCTTCACTATATTACTTTTATTTGAGTAATATAAGTATATTTTCAGTGGGGTTTCTTCCCCATGAGGTTTTCCCACTTAAATATGGTGTTCTTGTGTTGAGTACTTTACTTTCTTGCTCTTGTGGTTGATTTTGCATATCTAAATAAGCACACATGATCATGGATGTTGTATAAACAATCTAAGTAATGAATTTATGGTTTGGTAAATGAAAATAAATTTATTGTAGTACTGATTCACCCCCCCCTTAGTCCCTTGTGCTTTTAACAATTGGTATTAGAGCTGGTCCTTGTGAAGCAAGTTTAATCAACTTGAAAGAGATCCTTTGAAGCATAAAGCAATGGGTAAGTCTACAGATATTGTAAGGCTATATTGAGAAGAAGGAATGAAATAGCTTCATTCATGTATTGTAGGGATATCAAATTCAGGTCAAAAGATATGGAATCTAAGAAGCATAATCAAGCCATCCATGCTTTGGAATCTCAAGTTGAAAATTTGTCCAAAGCCCTAAAGGAGAAAGAAGAAGCATGTTCCAGGTATGAAGACAAATTGAAAGACTACTTGAATCAGATTTGGAGGATGCTTCTAGTAGAACTTGAAGATGTATGAGAGATCTTGAAAAGAGATATCTAAAGCTCTTGATGTGTTTAGAAGGACAAAAGGCCAATAAGATGACAAATCAGCCTAGGGTTTGAAGGAAATGTGAAGAATGATGATGAAGCTGAGTCCAAGTACTAAATTAGCTCGAGAAGGTGACAAAAAGGTAGATCCAAGAATGTCTAAATCTTATTAGACAACCTAATGCTATGAGGTATGGCTCTTTATTCAATAGATATTGCTTTGTTTGTCATGAGTTTGGTCATAGAGCTAGAGATTGCAAAAAGAGGACTCCAATGAATGAATGTAGGTGTCTTCAAGGGTAAAAATGTCAAACTCATGTTGTGAATATGGAACATAAAGCTAAGGATTTTGGATGGAATCTAAGAGTGTTTGAACCTAGAAGGAACAAGAATGTTGTTGTTTGTATTCAATTGTCAAAAATCAGGTCATATTGCCAAATTTTGTATTCAAAGTGGGAAATCATAAGAGGTACTAGCCAAATTTCAAACATCAAATGAAAGTTTACAAGAGGAAAGACTTATCCTATGTGTCAAGTAAAGACATGATCATATGTCTTTTTGATCCTGAGTTAGAGGTCCTTTTAATGATAAAAAATGATGGTTTCAAGTGAAGTAAAGCCAAGAGAGTTGTGATTCTCATCCCACCATGCAAATTTGAAGGTTGTCTTAAGGAAGGATTCCTATGCCTATCCAAGGTTGAAAACAAGGTCAAAGAAGCCTTAATGACATCTCAAGAGAGTATGTTTTCTCAAGTTGAAGAATTGATTAGAAGATTGAATTAGTGTCATAGACTATGTGTTCCTTCATGTTCCTGTGACAAGCTAAATGAAGAAACTTGGAATATGTTGATACCATGTTAAAAGAATTAATTATGGTTTAAAGTGACTCTGTCAGTATTGCTAAATACTAATTTGAGTTTCATTGTGATCTCAGGCATCTAGATGTTCTATGTCATTCAAAGGTTCTTGTCATGGTAGTGTCTGATTCATGTCTCAAAGTTAAGTCTTTTCAGTCAAAAATTTGTCTCATGTTATGTCAAGTGAATGGTATTTTGAATTCAGAATATTGTTATTAAGAATCTATAAGTCTTGTTATGTCTGTCAATGTGTCTCAAGGATAAATGAATGAAGTGAAGGATTTGTGTCATCAAGGTGTAGTATGTCAAGTCAAGTAAAGCTTTGATTTTTGATAATGAATCTGTCAAGTCTCCATCAGCAAAGGTCATTATGAATTTATGAAAGTGCTAGCATAATGACTGTCAAGGGTATAGTTGAAGTAAAGGTCTCTACATGAATCTTTGGTCAGTACTAATTACAATGTATCTACATTTAGGTCTAGATCAAGTATGATTCATTTGAGTTAGTTGTTGTTACATATGTTTATCAAGTCATAGTATGAAGGCTTGTGTATTTTAGTCTGATGGTCATGAAAGTTTGATTGTTCTCTTTTTGCATGTAAGTAAAGTGTTAAGTCATGTTGTCAAGGTCATATGTTGGGTCATAAGTTATTTCTGTCATTAAAGAAGGCTGCTATGGGTATGATCATGTATAGTTCTGAATGTCTCAAGAGTAATCCTTTGCATCTTCAATATGCTCACAAAAATTTAGAAGTATGTTTATAAGTCATGAGTGGTCATGCTTAAGGTCTAGTATCAAACAAAGACTGATGACAAGGAAGATTTAGTGTAAGTTACAGTGTCATGTGACCTTAAAGAAGTTGATAGTTGTGAGTTCATTGCTTGTATCATACATTTATGTCCACTTATGACAAGTTCTCAAATTGTATAAGGGTTGTACTTTAAAAGACATGATCCTATTGTCTCAGTATGTGTCCTAGGTCCTAAATGGGAGCTCATTATCAACTCAAATGATAAGATGATCTGTAAATGTTTGAATGAGATTCTATGATGTCAAAATTGAAAATTGGATTCAAAGTGGATTTTGCATCATCAGACTGTATGTCCAAAGATTTCAAGTGATGTGGTCCATAGAGGTTTCAAGTCTATGGAATGTCTTTATTTTTTGGACCTAGTAACCTCATTTTGATCTTGATAATTCATCTAAGGTTTGTAACTACAAATCAATGAAGTCAATCGATAGAAGTAAACATTTTGAAGGAAAGAGATGTGTATCAATTGCAGTTGTTTAGGTCAAATAATTTCAATGAGATCAAGAATAGTACATGAGATGTCTATGTCTATAATGTGAGTCTTGTAAGATTTCAATTATTCTAAGATGATGACTACAAAAGCTCAACAGGTATTCAGACGAGAGTTTTATTCCCTAAACAAGGTGAGGTTTTGTCATCAAGTTGTCCCCCATGTATTAATAGAGTATGCTGTAAGTAATGAGGTATTGCATGAATACATGTATCAAGTGATCTATTCTGTTTAAACTGAGGGTTTTGCAAGATTTGAATCCCAAGAATATGTCTCAAGGTATGTTTCAAGGAAAAGTAAGGTCCCATATTAAGTCATGTGTTGACCATCAGCTACAGGGTATTGGAAGCTCAAACTTGAAAGGTGTCTCAGGAGATCTGTGGAGAAATGTGACCTACAGTCAAAAAAAAAATCTTCACTTGATGAGGTTTACATAGGTTTCCCACTAATGTATGATGAGGGTCACCACTTCAAGCATATGAAAAGGATTCTATAAGTGTGTCATAGAATTTGTTTTAGATGGCTTTAGTACTTAGGTATCAAGAACATGTGGGCATTGAGATGAGATGTACACTCAAGTATACATAAGTGCTTTAGAGGTGATGTATGAATTTTGTGATGGATGTGATGAACATCAAGAACTGGTAGATGTCAACCTTTGATAGCTATTAAAAGGTTTGCCAAGCAGTCAAGAACTGACATTTGTAAAAGCATTAATTCAAGATTCGTCAAGTCTGTTAGCATAGTGATATCTATGAAAATTGCTATGATCATCTAAAAGGTTTTAAGCTCTGAAGTTCTTAACAATTTTTGAAGAATTCTGGGTTGATTGATGCTAAGGCTACATGATTCAAAATAAGTCTTGTGTCCCTAACAGTTTTTGAAGTTAACTTTGTTGCTCTGGAAGTCTCATCATCATAGTGTTAGTTCAAAAGTTGCATGTTATAGTGCAAAGGCCTGGATGAAATTATGCATGTGTGTTGATAGATCACTATATTGAGGTATATCCTTGAAAGTGTTTGATCAAGTGACTGATATGTCATCAAAGAATATTGTTTGGTAATAGCATGGTATGTTCAAATATCTTTTGATAAGTGCAAGTGGATTCTCAGTGGTGAATTTATTCCTTAAGATAAAGCATGTAAAGAGTGTTTTACTGTCCAATTGTGAGCTGAAAAGGACTTATAGACCTTAGGTGGACAATCTTAGGTGAAATATTCACTTGTTTGAAAATCCTGTAGGTTTATCAGTGAATGTTGTTTAACTCATTTGATCTATGAAGGTTTTAAGTGATCAGAGACTGGATGGTAATGTGACTCATCTTGTTGACTGTCAAGATTGCAAGGTATTGGTTTTGTATACAATAAGCATCCTATAGTTGCAAAGAAGGTGAACTATGTTGTTCTCAGTGTCAAGATATGCCATATTACAAAAGTGGATATGTTCAGCTAGCTCAATATGAATGAATATCTCATGAAGATAGAGTTGAATCTAGTGTTTATACAAAGGACAAGTTATCTTATAAATTTGGGCTCACTAATGCCTAAGTTATTGACCTGTTGAGAAGATACTGTGAGTAGAGCTACAATGGTGTTGAAGACAGAGTATGTAAGAAGATGTTATTTTTCCTTTAATGGTATGTAGTCATGTATCCTAAAGGTCAATATAATGCAAGTGTTTATGGTTACTATAAAGACATTACATGTCATTTTCAATCAACGATATGGAGTTCTAGAGCTCCTTGACAGTTTCACAAGTCATACAGAGGCATGTTGGATGTTTGTTTCTACAAGTTATGAGAATGTTGCTCCAAGAGTGTATGAGCCTCCAATGACAAGGGGAGCTTGGGTTTGGTCTCTAGGTGATGAAATGGTGTTCTCCAAGCCTAATTCAAGGTGTTAAAATGTTATAGTGTTTCTTCCTTGACAAACTCCATGCTTATGTTCAAGACTATGTATTGGCCATATCAGTCAAAACATGAATGTAGAAGACTGAGAAAATTTGTTTAGGGTCTGCAAAAGTTGTCAATGATGATTTCAAGGCTATGGTTAACAAGGTTAGTTGCTTCAATTTGTGCTTGGGCTAGAAGATAATTGTCTTGATTCCAGGGGGAGTATCATTTGGCTTGGTCTCAAGGTATGAATGTGAATTGTAGTGAGCATGTCAAAATTGATGTCAAAATTTCACTAAGAAGTCTGTTCAGGACTTGATAGTATTTGACCTATGGTGTGAAGAGTATGCATAGGCCTAAAGTATTTGCATGTACTATGCCATAGAAATGATGTGAATTGTTCAAGAAAGGATGAATTAGTGTTTTGAGGTGCCTGAAATTAGCATTTTTTTGGCATGTTGAAGGTGTGTTGACTTCCTATTTCATAAGATTACTACAATACTCCTATGAAGGTAAAAACAGGGATAAAGGAGAAAATAGGTGTTTTTGCATGCATAGAAGATGGAGAATAGTGTTTTTTTGCTCCTAAAAAGGTGAGATTATGCTTATTTCATGATTGAATGATGATTTTCAGATGTTTTATGTGCTTATCCCAGGGGGAGCATGGTGCTTGCATGCCTAAAATGAGGCAAAATTCAGTTTTTTGGGTAAAATCAAGAAGAGTGGACATGTTTGAAACCTTTGGTTGATGTTTCAAACCAAAACATGAAGTTATAAAGCTGATGAAGGTGAAAGAGGTAAGATATAGGTATACCTTTGTCATTAATGTAAAAAGGGGGAGAAGTTCAGGGTGTTTCTCATCAATGACAAAGGGGGAGATTGTTGGCATGTAGGCCTAATAGGTGTTGTCATTGATGCAAAACCACATTAATGAAAAAGTGAATGTTTTAGGATGATGTCATGATGATGTATGTGGTGTTAACATGATGGTTCGGATGTTTATGAGATTGATACAGTGGGATTCAGTGATGCATTGCTTGCTTTAGCAAGCCTATACAGGTGCCTAAGAGGTGTAGCTTGATAGTGTGATATTATTGGATGGTTGGTAAACATGTTGACATGTTTTATAACATGATTTGAGGGTGTTTGAGCACTCACAATAATGGCATGGTACAAGTACAGGTGGTTCACTATGCTTACAAGTGTGCTCATTGGGAGCAGGTATAGTTTGCTTGGAGATGTGACAGAGTGTATTGGAGCCATTATAGCTTATGGAAGCATGTAATTAAGGTGTATCATGGCATATGAGGTATGTTTGGGTCATTTTCAGAGGTTTCTTGTTGAGTTATTGCATTATTTAAGTTGACCCTAGCTTCTACAGTGAGGATCAAACATGTAAGCATAGAAAAGTCTTAATGACTGGAGAGATTGAGCAATGGCATTGACATTATTATTATTGGATATGTTATATGGATGATTCATAGTGCTCTCAGAAAAATTTCAGGTACCGATGTTGTGTATTTTTTCAAGATATGACTGATTTTGTGAGACAGGGTCAAAATCAAGTCATTTTCTAGCTCGAAGTTGAACTTTAAATGCTCATTGTGAACAATGTGATTTGCATGGGACCTTGTGGCTTTCAGGGATGATTCTAAGGTGATTTTATAAGGTTTAAAAATAATAATGAGGTCATTTGATCGTCACATTTTTATGAATGAATGTTAAGAAGGTAAAGAGGTCAAAAACCCTAGTTAAACCCTAACTAGGAGCAATTTGGCATAAAGTGAAGTATACTGTGACCTTGTTTTGATTGATTAATAAAAATTTTATGATTGGATGTTTTATATGAATCCTCAATATTTCCAGTAAATGTATGGTTTAGGTCATGGTGATGAGTGGGCCCCACCTAAAAATAGGACATTTTCTAGAGAAGAAGGTTTTAGGACAAGATGGTCCAAAGGAGTAACATGAAAAATTGATGGTGCATGATGTATGGGATTTTTTATTTATTTTCATATAGGTTTCATGATAATTTAATGAAGTTACATGGTGTTTTGAGGTCCAAATAGGTTAACTGGTCAAAGGGCAGTTTTGGGATCTCAAATAGTAGGGTTTAGTAAAATGGGCATAACTTGAGCTACAAGTAGAGTTTTGAGATGATTAAAGTTGTGTTGGAAATTATATTCATATATATTTCATTTTATATGTGTATTGCCTCATTATGATGTCATTTGATAGGATTTCCATGTCATTCTTTGAGAAAGAATATTTTTTACAGTTCAAGACAACATCTGTTTTGGTGTAAGTTTTATATTATTTGAAGCTTGAGATGGATTGGGTGATGATTCATATCAAATGTAATGTGAAGAGGTATGAATTTGGAATCTAATGAATCAATTTATAGGTATTTAATGTATGAATAAATTATTAAATGAGCTAACCTTTGGAAACAAATGTTTTTTTGCAAGGTTGATATGGTGAAGGAAAATGTTGTTGTGGTTTGAAGTGAAGGATGTTTCATGACTTATAAATTTATTAGAAGTGTTCTAAAGGTTATGAAATTTCTTTTGAGTGGTCACATGGCATGTTTTGGTTGAATATAAGTGATTTGGTGATCAGATGAAGTTTCTAGGGTGCTGAAGGGTGCAGGAAACAACTATTTTGAGAGTTTGTAAAGGGAACTGGGCCCAGTAAATGAAATAATTTGATTGGTTGAGATAAATTTGTGACCATGTATGAATGTTTTATGATATTTTATTCATATTTAAATAGTTTTGGGTCATGAATAATTATGGTACTAATGTTAGGGCATTTTTAAGAATGTGCCCATGGGGTTTTGAGCCATTTTTGGCACATGTAATGAGGGTTTTAGCTAGGACGACCTATTTGGGTCATATGTAACTGTTGTAATTCAAATTTATGAATTTTATAGAGATGTATGGGTCAAAATTATCATGAGGGACTGACCTCTTTTAGGTTGGAAGGAAGAAAATCATATTTAAGTGTTTGTTTGGTTCATTTTTGAACTAGTGCTCTTGGAGGGAAGAAGTGCGACCTAGAGGAAGATATTTTTTAGGTATGAGAGAATTATTTGAAGGATGAGGAAGATAATGAAAGGTTGAATAATTATTGAAGAGCATGAGATCAAGAAGTGATAGAGCGAAAGAAAAGTTGAATAAAGAGCAAGTTAGTGTATGTTTGAAGACCTAGTGTGTGCGCTAGGGTTTGTGAGCTGAAATTGTGATCTCCATTAGTTGTTGCAGTAGTAAAATCAGAGATCAAATATCTTTAGGTGGCTGATTTTGTGCTTGGTCATCTTTATGGGGTTGTTGCCTCCTTTTGGAGTGGGTGCTTCACTAAATTAGGGGTTGGTCCTCCTTGTAGGGTTGGTGCTCTACTAAACTAGGGGTTGGTGCTCCTTGTGGGGTTGGCGCCTCACTAAATTAGGGGTTGGTGCTCTTTGTGTAGTTTGTGCTATGACTAAATTACTTTTCTTTGAGTAATATAAGTAGATTTTTAGTGGTTTTTCTTCCCCATGAGGGTTTCCCACTTACATATGGTGTTCTTGTGTTGAGTACTTTACTTTCTTGCTCTTGTGGTTGATTGTGCATATCTAAACAAGCATACATGGTTATGAATGTTGCATGAACAATCTAATTTATGAATGTATGGTTTGGTAAATGAAAAGAAATTTTTCGTATGACTGATTCACCCCCCGACTCTAAGTCCCTTGTGCTTTTACCAGTGGTTTCTGAGGTGACTCTTGACTTTACTTAGAAATGATGACATGATGGTCATTAGACGAATCAAATTAAAAAACCCATTGAGATGTAAGAAGTGGAGACAACCATGTGATAGAATGTTGTGTAGTAAATGAGATGAAACCTTGATGCTCAAGATGATGGATTCTTCATTGTAAAACATAACAATCATTGTCATTATGTCCATTGATTTGATGATAATTACAATATGGAAGACTGTGTTATTTTGCAAGCTGGTAAGGATAATAAAAATGAGTATACATAAAGATAACTAATTAATGAGGTATGATATTTGGAAGAATATTGTGTTGCATAACATTGATTACAAACTTGAGAGGTGCAGGGAGCAACCACGTTTTAGGTTTATTGATGTGAGTACATGTAGTAGACATAGACTCAAGATGTGATGCAAAAGGAGAACAAATGTAAGCCTGAGAAGCGTCCTTAAGATGTTGGATTTCAGATCTAAGAGATTTAATTGTGGATTCCATAGCCTAAAATTTATCTTGAAATAAATAATGAAGAGCTTCAATTGATTTGCAAATAGATTGATTGGATTTTGAATCAAGGGAGTTGTAAGAAAGATGACAAAAAATAACATTGACTTGGGTAGGCAATATGTTGATAAGAAGATGCATAGCCTCTAGGGTTTTGTGAAGATCCTCTTTACAAGATGGGTGCATTTGAATCAATTGATGCAAAGATACTTGATAAACATTATAATCCATGATAGAAAAAAGAGAATAATCTTAGATCAAAGGTGGATTCAAAGATCGGGTTCACCAAAATGATTAACTAAAAATGTAAATATATAGATCACTATAGTTAATCTAAGTTATGAAAAATTGTAAATGCAATAAATAAACGTAGTAAATAAGTATGTAAATGACCCAAGAAACTATGAGAAAGGAAATGCTAACCCTAATGTGTAAGATAGAAGAGGAAAGAACTCAGCTCAATAGAAGCTGCTCACGGGACTATATCCTAGAGGTGATTGGAAAATCTAGAAGCAGGAACAACTGTGTAGAATCCCTAAAAAGGATAGATCTAGAGTGTCTGATTGGACTGAAACACCTGGAGAGGGATTGGGGTGCCTACGGGTGATTTGGTCTGTAAAATGGATGCCCTAGTCTATGCAAAAGCTCTAAAACTAATCTTCACAGGTTCGACAGATGGTCTGAAACCCTCGCTATTTTTCCAATTAACTTCACTGCATTGCTCCGGATGTCATTGATATTCCAATACGATGAAAATACCTACAAAAGACCAAGGAGTATCAAAACCCTAAAAAAAGGAAGAATGTAAATGAATAGGTCAAACTGACTTCAGCTTCCATAACAATGGACTTACTGAGCATTGCACTACATTTCAGACCCAACTATAGTTCTAGTGAGTGTGTGCATAAGGCGCCCTAGATGCTCTTGTGCCAATCGCACTTTGTGAATTAGCGAGTAATAGCTAGAAATAGAAAATGTAATAGAATGTGTGCATGGAATAGAATAGAATAGAATCCCTCTCCCTATGTTGTGTGTGATGTAGATGACCTAGCCTTTTGCCTTGATGATGAAGTTATGTGGATGTAAGTGATCTCCAATGCAATAGATGGATGTAACTTTAGATGGATGATAATAATGACTAGTTCTAGATCCCTCATTATGGTCTCATAAATTTATATTTATAGGGATCTATTGATCTAATTTCATAATTAACCCTGAAATGGCCAACCACTAAAAAGATAAGAAGGAGAAACAAATATAAAGAGCCCAAAAAGTGGTAGGAAATTTCAAGAAGGATCAGGGCACCCATGGTGGGACCAGGGCTCCCATGGGCTACCTAGTACTAGCCCAGGCACCCTAGTTGAGGCTAAAATAATAGTAAATGGCCGAAAATGATTGGGCATATGGATGTAAAAGGTTGAGAATGAAGAAATAAAATAAAAGAAGATTGCCAAAAGACAAGGTTAATTGGTACTTTCTTCACTCAACAACCTTCTAAAGAGTAGTATGAAACAGACATAAATAATATCCAAAGTGCTTGATTTTGTGACTACATTAAGAAGTGGGAGCAAGCCATGGATGAGGAGAATCAATCTCTCATGGAAAATCAGACTTGGGATTCGGTAGACCTACCCAAAGGTAAGAGAGCATTGCAGAATAAGTGGGTGTATAGACTCAAAAAGGAGGATGGAGGTAAAAAAAGATACAAGGCTTAATTGGTGGTCAAGGGGTTTGCACAGAAGAAGGGTATTGATTTCGATGAGATTTTTTCTCCAGTAGTTAAGATGACTTCTATTAGAATTTTTCTTGGGATAGTGGCAGCAGAAGACTTGCACTTAGAGCAACTGTATGTGACGATTGCATTCCTTCATGGTGAATTGGAGGATGACTTATAACAGGATCAACCACAAGGATATGAGGTCACAAGGAAGGAGAACATGGCGTGTAAATTGAAGAAGAGCTTATATGGTCTGAAACAAGATCTACGACGGTGGTATAAGAAATTTGACAGTTTTATGATGGAGCAAGGATATTTTAGGTGTGATTCAGACCATTATGTTTATATAAAGAAGTTTGATAATGGAAGTTACATTATCCTATGTCTGTATGTGGATGACATGTTGGTAGCAGGTAAAAACATAAATGAAATAAAGGTACTTAAGGAACAACTTAGTGGTCCTTTTGTTATGAAGGATTTGGGGGTAGTGAAAGATATCCTATATCTCGGGATAAGAAGGAACAAAAGCTAAATTTATCTCAGGAAGAGTACATTTAGAAGATATTGCAGATATTTAGTATGCCTGATGTTAAACCTGTTAGGAATATTTTGGTAGGCCATTTCAAGTATTCAAAGGATCATTGTCCCAAAACAGAGGAATAGAGAATACAGATGTCTAGGGAACCTTACTCATCAATAGTTGGCAACTTGATTTATGTCATGATGTGCACTAGGACAGATATTTTCCATGCAATGGGAGCGGTGAGCAGGTTCACGAGTGATCCAGGTAGAGAGCATTGAAAAGTAGTAAAGTGGATCCTTTGGTATTTGAGAGGGACCATGGGGACATTTTTGTGCTATAATGGATCGGATACCACTTTGTGTGGTTATGTAGATTCATGCATGGTTAGATATTTAGATAGCAGGAGGAACACAACAAGTTATATGTTTACCATAGGTGAAACATTAATGAGTTGGATTTCACGACTATAGAAGCTTGTGGCTTTATTAACCACAAAAGTTGAGTATGTTGTTGCCACAGAGGCAAACAAAGAGATGATTTGGATATGACGGTTGCTTAAAGAGTTGGGGCGTAAACATGGGGAATGAAAGATGCATAATGATAGCCATAATGTTATACACCTAGTAAATAACTCCACTTTTCACTCTAGGACGAAGCATATATAGTTAAGGTATTGTCACCACCAATCCGGCACTATGATAATTCTTCACCGGGAACTCCTCGTGCTATGATTATTTACTAATGCACAGCGTTTAGTTTGGTGGATGTAATCTGGAAACACAACAACAAACATAACACAAGAATACCATCGACTATGAAAAGAATGAATGATGATAAATCTGAAATATCAGAGTAAATTATAATATTAACATGAAATTGTTACAATCTCACCCATGAGGTACTTCAAGTGTTATTGACTTCACTTGCCTTTCGCCAAGACTATGGGAGAAACTTTACAATTACACCTCTTAATGGCTTCTTCAACACACCTTTAAACTGATGGCTTCCTTTACACACTTCATACAATATTTCTCACTACTTCCTTCTATGCTAAATGAGGAGGGTGGCCTCTTTATTTATAGAACTTCCAGGCTTATCCATCTTATCTCTAAGATAGGATAAGAAATCCACTCTGACGAATCATATTCCATACCTTAACTCTTATCTGTACATGTAAGCTTATCTTTTAAGATAAGATAAACCTTATCATTTCACATGGGTTCCACATTTTTAGACTTTTTACAAATAAAATACACAAAATATTTATGACCTCACTCCTTGTCCTTATTACCAATATAATATTTCTAATTCCTAATCATGTAGACCCTATTTCTCTACTTACCCAAACTTTGACATTTTAACATTACCAGACCACTTACGAAAAATATTTACTTTTTACCACAACATTCCTATTGTACTTTTGACTATTACCGTACTATACATTATTGGCGGCGTCGTACTGGTAGTGCCGTTATCTTCTATCGGACGCTACTACTAATTATACTTAACAACATCCTATTCCTAATACATACATTAATGAAATAGAAATTACAGAGGAAAATTTTAGTGTTGACAGTACCATTTCATTAGGACAACTTTGGATGAAGAGAAGTTGAAGTTGGTGAAGATTCATACTAGTCAAAACCTTGCAGACATGATGACCAAGGTGGTCACAAGGGAGAATCCAAAGCTATGTTCAGCTTTGGTTGGTCTCCACGGATAACAGTGAAGGGTTAAGAAGCTCACTCAAAGGAAACCGGTCTCCAAGTGGGATATTGTTAGGTTATGGAGCTTGTTTTCATGTTAGATGTGTTGTAAATTGTACACTAAAAGTATTGTACACTCTTCATGTATCCTCACTAGAAATGTTTTTTTGGGAGTAACCAAAAATGTGGTATTTTCATGTATTAATTATATGGGTCGAATTTAACCCATGGGTTTATGGGTCAGTTTTTGGCCCATGGTATTCATACCCATGGTATTGTAAAACTACTACCTATTGATGGAGACAAAATAAATTTGTTAGTAAATGGACATAGATTGAGATTGTATCAACAACCTCAGAGAAAAGATGAGTTTACCAAGGAAATGTAGTCATGTGTTTAATTTGGTTTCATAAAAGAATGTAATTATTCCACCTTGGTGTGATAAATAAGTTAAAAACTCCAATAAAGGGAGAAAACTGAAATTATAAATGACAATATTCTTCTCTCTTATCCCAAAAATACAATGTATACATATATGCATTCAGAAAAATTAAAAAAAGAGTAATAACGTGCAGATAATAAAAGATTGGCACTAATGAATTTCTTAACATGCACACTAACAATAAATATTTTTTGAATGCAGGAATGGAAAATCAAAAAATTAGAAGGATGCATGTTTTAATGAGGTAAAGTGTATTTATTATTCCTACCTAGGGATCATATTTCTAAACATTCCAATGCATTTTATTTAATGAATTAAAAAGTAAAAAGGGAGGGAAAAAAATGATGATATGATCATAACATGATGTCAGCCAGTTTATGCATGACATTCAACACAGATTAAGGTAGGAAATAACATCATAAATATTAGTTAAAATTGTGCTAAAAAAGATGTAAAGTTACATCCATCATTTCTGCCACAAAAATGTGTCACATAACTGTGAAAATTACTTATTAATGAGATATTTCCATTTGTAAAACTAATATTATCAAGTGTCTAACTAGGATTATGTTGTCCAGTATTTTTGCAAGAGCAAAAATACATCCGAAGGTAGGACAATGATAACACAATGTCAAAAAATTTCAAATCCCTACCTTCTAGAGGCACCCTCCAAACCATTATGTCCCCAACACTGGCCTTACCCAGTCAGTCCAATGAACCTACAATGGATTTCAAATCAGTCCCCTAGGTGATTTAGGAAAGTCAATTCAATCCCTCTAGGTGATTTTAGGAGTTCTTAAAGAATGCCAATTTTGGGTAGCTTCAGGAAGGGCTACAACTAGCCTTCTCAAGACTAAGGCCCCATGAACCAGAACAATGGGAAAAATCCTCAACGTGGAGATGAAATAAAGGTCAAAGAACATCAAGGAAGAGATTTTGGAATATTCAAGGAATATTTGGAAGTTTTGGAGCGAGTTCATCAGAAACGGGTTCTCAGCCCTAGGCAACACACAATGTGAAAAAATTACCTGAGCTTCAAGAAGCAATTCTAGGAGTTATATAAGGAGTTAGGAGCTAAAAAATGCATCTTCATAAAGGTAATTCATATCTCTACAAGATGGTGGAATCATATTTTTCACAACACCTAGGTGAAATATGTTTACATCTAGTTTTTATCATACTCAATCATGGAGCCAAAACAAAAATCCAACTTTTAGGGCCCAAATGGAAGAATAAAGAGATGAGATCCCCATAATTGAATTAAAAAGGACATGTTAAGTCAAATTCATATAAAATTTCACCTTGAAACTCCATTGAGAACTCCAGATACAACCTTCACAAGTTCACTCTCAAGTTCTCATACTTAGCCAAATCTTAAAGTTGACACCTGTCAGCACTAGGAGCTTGGCGGGATTTCATGTCCTTTTCATCCCTTTAGAAAAAGGGAAACAAAATTCTCCTAGACCACTTGAGCCTTGTGGTTCCTCATGCGGCTGAAAGTCAGCTCCTAAATACTTTTCCCTAGCCTCCCTCTCATTCTCAACTGCATATAACTTCATTCTCCTCCCTCACCACCTCTGTGATATCTGAAGATTGAAGACAACATTAATAGATTCCATGAAGAACATCAGCTAAAAATTTAGTGAGCTACCTCTTCACTTCTCAAGTTTCTAGTGGGTGAATTTGTGTGAAAATTAGAGGGAATGATCATTGAAAAATCTAGTTTCTCATGAACTAGTTTTCGTGCCACAAAGTCCCTATTTTTTAGGGATATGGAGGAATGAGTTTTCATTAGAATTCTCCCCTATCATATGAAGAACCAAATTGAAAAAGGTATTGAGATACCTCTTCACTTATCAAGGTTCCAGTGGGAGAAATTGCATGAAAATTGGAGGGAATGATCATTGAAAAATCTAGTTTCGCGTAAACTAGTTTTCATGCCATGAAGTCCCTATTTTTTAGGGATATAGAGGGATTTGTTTTTTATCAGTATTATTCCCATTACAATGAAAATATAATTTTCCCAATTGTTCAGATGAATAAATTACCCAAAATTTGGAATGTGGAACCCCGGTATAAAACCCATAATTTCAAGACTTGTTTTGTTGCAATCTGACACCCGCAGTGTACTTACTAAAAATAGCATGTGTCCATGGCAAGGCATAATAAAAATATAAATTGGAAAAAAGGGAAGTGCATCATAAAAAAATGATGATTGAAATGTTCCAAAGGTTTCAAAGGCATTGGGATCAATTTGGCAGAGCCTTTTTGGAGTCGATTTAGTAAAAGTGGGGTTTCTATCCTAAAGGAGCATACACCGCGAAGGAGTGCCTGAGATTTAAGAAAGGATTATGAAATATTTGTAAAGATTCAAGATCCCAAAAAAATACTTATGGAAGGTATTTTCCATGCCCTAAATGGTTGAAAAAATGAGACCTCTTGAAACATCATACACTTCCCTAGGCAACTCATTCTTCTAGCGCACAACTGGTGATCCCGAGAAAAAATGGGGCATTTGAAGGTGATGAGGTCATAATTAGAGCTCCAGAACATAAAAATTCAATTAATTGAGTTATTTTTAGTCAATATAATATAAAATGTCACCTTCAAACTCATCCAGGAGCCCAAGTTATCGCCATCACAAGTTGGCTCAAGGAACTAGTTCAACGCTTAGCCAAATTTTCAAGAGGACACATGTCAGCACCAGGAGCCTAGTGGGATTTTTTGTCCCTTTTTTTCCTTTGGAAAAAATAAAAAGGGGACAAAAAATTTTTCCTAACCCTTTTTGGCCCCCTAGTCACTCACACGACCCTCAGACTCGCCAGTTCAGCCCTTAGAAGCTTGCCAAAGCCTATCCCCACAGTGCATAGATGACAGCCAAGTGTCACAACCTGGTGCGATGTGATAATTTCTTTCCTTTTCATCCATTTAGCTAAATGGAAATAGGGGGAAAAAAATGTTCCCAACTCCATGCCTTCATGTTTCTGGATGAATGCACAACACTTAGCCATTTTTGTGCTTGCTTCTTCCCCCACATCTACACACCCTTCTGACATGCTGCCAAAATTTGTCCAGAACTTACTGTCACCATTTCTATACCCAACTAGATCTAAAATGTTAGATTAGGTATTTACCTTAGCTCATGTTCACCTAGGTACATTATTTACCTATATTGTATTTATCCTCACCCACTTATGTGTGTGGATATTTCTTTTTATTTATTTAGATATTAGGAGATATTATCTAGTTGTTAGGTATAGTTCTTTCCTTGATCTATGATATTGACTAGTTCTTTCCTAGATCTATGGTATTGACTAGATCCTTGATGTCCAGTTCTCTCATAAATCTATGGACTTGACTAGTTCTTTGATGACTAGTTCTTTCCATGATTTATGGCTTGATCTACGACCTTGACTGGTTCTTAGATTGTTATTCCTTACCTATATAAGCAAGGCCCATTCTCATTGTATTTCATTGAGTTCCATAATAATATATGATATTGCTGCTCATTTGTTTGCAAAGGTTTATGTAAAGTTATTCTGGTGAATTGCTTTCATCTTATTAATCGTGATGTTTTATTAGCATCTGTGTTCTTGGCTTGGCACAATTTGGTTATCATTCCTTTTATGGTATTAGAGTAGGAGATTGCTATTGACATTCGTTTGTAAGTTTTATTTTGTAAATATTTTTTATATATTCATATATTTTAGGATTTTCATGTATCTAGTTATTGCGTGTGTTTTTATGTAAAATATAGGATTCCATTAGATTCGAAAGGTAGAAAAACCCTAAGATCAGCTATAAACTTGACCATTTTGGGAGGCAATCATTTTTTTGGTTTTTTTGTTATGTAGAGAAACATACCGAATTCACCTCGGGATTTGCATTGTACGGAAAAGGAAATCTAGAAAAAAAATTCTAGGTTTTGCTGGGTTTCTTGAGATCCGATCTGGGTTTTAATTTTTGCAGTTGTACCATTCTTGGTTAGCGTGAAAATTCTATTTTAGTGGAAACTAAAATAAATAGTAGAGCATAATATTAAAAAAACTTGTATCTTTTGATCGGTAACTCAGTTTTGAGTGCCGTTTTTGCAAAAGTGCGTAGTTTTTTATGTTCTTTCCATTGGAAATATTTATTTTGAGAAACACACTATAATTATAAAGTGTCATATTGTAACACACACTCATTATAAAGTGTCAAAATCTGGGGGGCTCTTGTTGCATTGCTTGGGGCTCTTGTTGCATTGCTTGGTTCTTCCATTTCTTTTGGTGATTTTTTTTTAGGATGGCATCTACTTCTACATTAGATCATGTTGAGCCATTAACAACACATAATTACCACACATGGAAACCAAGAATGGAAACAATAATTAAGTGAAAGGATTATGGGCTTTAACTTCTAAAGAACAACCAATGTTCACTAGAGAATATGAGAAATTTCAGTACCAGTGAAAATTTGATGAGTGTATGGGTTTGATAGGAACTTATGTAAGTGACAGTATTTTATTTCATTTGGAAAAGTGTGACTCTCCTTTCAAAATATGGGAGAAATTGGAGGATTTATTTGGTAAGGTGGATCATATGAGAGCCATGCAACTTGAAATTGAGATCACCTCTCTTAATCCTGAAGATTTTCCAACAATTATAGACTATCTTACCAAGTTCAAGCATTTATTGACACAGTTGAAGGGGAGTGGAAGAGATAAGAAAGATGAAGAGTGTGTTTACTTGATTCTATCCAAGTTGAGAGGACCATTCCAAATTTTTGCTTCTACCTTTTTCTCTAGCATGGATGCCTTAGGTGACACCTTCAAAATGCCTAACTTAGAAACATTTTGTGAAAGACTTACTAGGGAAGAATCCAAATTATCTCACCTTGAGTTGTCCACCTCTCAAAAGGCATTAGTTGCATCTAATCCTAAGGGCAAGGGAAAACCAAACAGTAAAACCAAATCCACACCTTCTCCATCTCAAAATGCTCCTAAACCCAAAGAAAACAACTCAAAACACAAGGATTCTTCTAAATCCAAGAATAAGTCTAGCCGTTCATGCTCTTTTTGTGGGGGTAGTAATCATGAAGAAAATAGGTGTTATAAGTGAATGCAAGCCTTAGAGGATGCAGTCAAGAAACAAAAAATTTCTATCTCCACTCCACCTCCTTCTAATCAGCATGGAAAAACACTTAATGTTGTTGGAAGATCTCAGTCACCACTTGCAGACAATTGGGTTATAGATTCTTAGTGCTTCTCATCACATGACTTCTTCCAAGGAGTCTTTTCTTTCTCTAGGTTTGAGTTCTACTTCCAAAATTGAGGTTGGAGATTCTTCCTTTCTTTCTGTTGAGGGAAAAGGTGATATACAACTTGATGGTGGCAATATCCAAGATGCACTATATGTTCCTAACATCACTAAAAAATTTACTTTCTGTATATCAAATTTGTCATTCTGGTAAAGGGAAAACAGTGACTTTTACACCACATGGGGCAGAAGTAAGAACTTTGTTGGAGCCTTTTTCACTTGTTGTTTAGGGTATTGTTGATCATAGTTCAAGACTATATCACTTTGAGGGTTTTGATGACACTTCTTCTATAGGAACAGGATTGGTTTCTCATTCAGATTCAGAGAGTAAGCTTTGGCATGAAAGATTTGGACATCTCAGTTACAAATATTTGAAGGAGTTGAGCACTCATGGTATGGTAGATGGTCTTCCTAGAGTTTCTTGTCTTGAGGGAGTTTTTCATGGTTGTGCATTAGGGAAACAACACCAAGATCCTTTTCCTAAGAATTTGTCTAAGAGAGCTTCTTCACCACTTGAGCTTGTGCATAGTGACTTGATGGTTTTTCCTACCCCATCTTTCAATGGAGCTAAGTATGCACTTACATTTATTGATAATTTCTCGAGGCGTACTTGGGTTTATTTTCTCAAGTACAAAAGTGATGTTTTTTCACACTTCAAAGTCTTCAAGGCTTTTGTCGAGAAACAATCTTCTAGTAGCATAAAGAACCTTCGCACTGATAATGGGGGGGAGTACTTCAGCAATGAGTTTTCTAAATTTTTGGCAACTCAAGGCATTATTCACCAGCATTCTGTTCCTCATACTCCACAACAGAATGGATTAGCAAAAAGGAAGAATAGAACTTTGAAGGAAATGGCTAACTGTATGATGCATTCTAGAGATATACCTCCTATCTATTGGGCAGAAGCAGTTAATTGTGCTAACTATATTTAGAATCGCACACCACACAGAGCACTTGAGCATTTGACTCCAGAGGAAGCTTGGTCCAACACTAAGCCAGGTGTCTCATTTTTTTGAGTCTTTGGGAGCCATGCTTGGGCCTTTGTGCCAAAGAAGAAAAGGAAAGCTTTGGATAAGAAGAGTAAACCCTTGATCTTTATAGGGTATTGTGAGGACATGAGAGCTTATCATCTTTTAGATCCTGATACACATGATGTTCTTTTTCGAACACATGTTCAGTTTGATGAGCATTTCACTCCTCATGATTCTTCATCTTCTTCCATTCCTTCTTCTTCTTCATCTCATCTTGAGGATCCTTTCTTTGAGGAGATTGATGAGGAGGTTATAGATGTCCATTGAGGATCCTATTCCCACTGATGTTGTCACTATGCCTAAGTGGGCTCGTACTACAGTTTTCTGAGGCAACACCTTTCATAGAGGATCTTTCACCCACTAGGCATCATCACAAACATTCTACAGGTTCTGACTTTTGTGTCAGGTAGTTTCTGAGGATCCACAGTCTTTTTCAAAGGCTCATGGGATACAGGAGTGGGATGATGTGATGGCAGCTGAGTATTCTTCTTTGATGAAGAATCATACTTGGGATTTGGTATCTCTTCCTAAAGGAAGAAAGATGGTTAGGTGTAAGTGGGTATACCAAACCAAATACGCAGCTGATGGGTCCATTAACAAGTATAAGGCTCGTCTTGTTGCAAAGGGTTTTTCACAAGTTGAAGGTATTGATTACTCTGAGACTTTTGCACCCATTGCCAAGATGGATTCTGTATGCCTTGTACTTGCTATTGTTGCATCACAGGGGTGGCCCGTATACCAGATGGACGTGAAGAGTGCCTTCTTACATGGAGATCTACAAGAGGAAATATATATGGAGCAACCGGTTGGATTTGTTCAGGATTCTTCTCTTGTTTGTCAGCTCTGAAGGTCTCTCTACGGTCTCAAACAAGCCCCTCAGGCTTGGTATGAGAAGATGGATTATTTTCTTCTATCTACTAGTTTTGTTCATTGCCACTCTGATCATACAGTGTATCTCCAACATGTCAGTGAGGATATTGTGATACTTGTCTTGTATGTTGATGATCTGTTACTTACTGGCAGCTCCTCTTCCCACATTCAGAGTATTCAGAGGGCTCTTTCTACATAGTTTGACATGACAGATCTTGGGCTATTGCATTATTTCCTTGGTTTGCAGATTTCTTAGACAGATTCAGGGATTCATTTGAGTCAGCAAAAGTACACCCATGATCTTCTTAGGCGATTTGATATGGCTGATTGCAAGCCAAGTCCATCTCCTTTTTAGTCTGGAGTTACTCTTACATCCACATGTACCACACCACTTTGTGATCCTACATTGTATAGGCAGTTGGTTGGGAGTCTCATGTACTTGACCCATACTCGCCCTGATATTTCATTTGCAGTAGGGCTTGTATCTCGGTTTGCACATTCTCCTCATAGTAGTCACTGGCAGACTGCTAAAAGGATTTTGTGCTATTTGCATGGCACTTCCCACTTTGGCCTACACTACACTAGGGGCTCTACTCAGTTGGTTGGGTATACAGATTCAGATTGGGTAGGTTCTATTGATGACAGGCGTTCCACTTCTGGCTATCTTTTTTATCTTGGTTCTTCTCCAGTTGCTTGGGTTTGCAAAAAGCAACAAGCTATTGCACTTTCATCTTCAGAGGTAGAGTACAGGGCAGCAGTTACAGCGAGTCAGCAGATTCTTTGGCTTCGCCAGTTATTGACAGAGTTTGGATTCCCATAGGATTCACCGACTATACTTTGGTGTGACAACCAAAGTGCAATTCACATTTCTCGCAACCCAGTTGAGCACCAGCGGACCAAGCATATCGAGATACACATCCACTTCATTTAGCAGCACATTCAGGATGGAGTTCTTTGCTTCGAGTACCTTCCGACTCAGCAACAGGTTGCAGACATCTTTACGAAGCCTTTTGCATCACCTCGCTACCTTGAGTTGCATGGAATGCTTGGGGTTTCGGAAGTTGTTCTTGAGGGGTGTTCACGAGAACATCTTCCTTCTTCTTCTTCTTTCTCTTTCTTTATAGTAGGATTCTTTCCTTCTTTTGGTTCGAGATTTCTTCATGGATATATTGTACATGAGTACCTCATCAGGCCTAGTTGCCAGGACTCATACTGTGGACATGCCACTTCTATTTTTGCCCCTAGCTTCACTTGAGGGGGGGGTGTTAGAGTAGGTATTTACCTTAGCTCATGTTCACCTAGGTACATTATTTACCTTTATTGTATTTATCCTCACCCACTTATGTGTGTGGATATTTCTTTTTATTTATTTAGATATTAGGAGATATTATCTAGTTATTAGGTATAGTTCTTTCCTTGATCTATGGTATTGACTAGTTCTTAGATTGTTATTCCTTTCCTATATAAGCAAGGCCCATTCTCATTGTATTTCATTGAGTTCCATAATAATATATGATATTGCTACTCATTTGTTTGCAAAAGTTTTGTGTAAAGTTATTCTGGTGAATTGTTTTCATCTTATTGATCGTGGTGTTTGATTAGCATCTATGTTCTTGGCTTGGTACGATCTGGTTATTGTTCCTTTTACAGTTTCCATCACAAAATTAATCAGTTTAAAAATAGAAAATCAAATGCCAAAAGAGGTAATTATCAAATTTATTCCGTATGACATGGCCAATCTCTAAAAAACAACCTCACCCAAACTAGATCAGTAATAAATAGACACTAAAATGCCAACAACTAGGCTAATGTCTATTAACCCTGTGAAACTGTCAAATCACTGCAACTGCAAATATGTTTGTCAGTGTAATCAAAATGCGCTATAACGTTGTAACAATATTTAGAAATCACATTCATTTCACACATGGGTCTTATAAAACATGTGATTTAAAAATATGACAAGAACACAATTTTGCATTGTGATCACAATTACAAACATTGCCCAAAATACAGTTCTTATAATGCATCCAACATATACATGCCAAAAATAGATGCATTCATAAAACAATAGTTACTTTGAAATGTAAGTATGGAAAACTAAACACTGCCAATGTGCCCAACAACCTACTTAAACTGCTATAAAAAATCTCCAAAGCTAAAAATATGAGTTTAATTCCTTGTACCCAAATTGTATTGGGAACTCAAAATACTAAATAGGAGATTCAAATGGAGTTTTTTCAAATTTTGAAATGTAAGAAGATAATTGAGCATGATGAACTCGTCTCTTAGTTCCTCTCATGAATCTGATAACTCCAAAATAAAAACTAAACAACATGGAAAATTTTTCCTTTCAACATACAACAAGAATCCCATATAACCAAATGCTCTGAATTACTTGCATGTCATTAATGATTATAACCTATGAAAACATAAAACTAATGAATTGTTTACAAGTTCATTTAATCAGATTTTCCTTTATAGTTGGTTTTATTTCCTCGATTAATTGGTCGTGGATTGTTAACTGAATAATTGGTGTTTTAATAAATACATTATTTCCTATCTTTTGAATGGGAATGTAAACCATTTTTATCTTTTCATGACTCTGATGGCGTGATGGATGAAGTATCAAACATGTTTCAACCTAGTGTCGACTCATACAACAATGAGTGTAAAAATTCCTCTTCTTGGGAGGGGAAAATTGTTCACCATTTCTCGCATCTAAATGAAAAGATCGGTCTTTAGCACCTAGCTCATTAGGAAACAACTTCTACAAAAAAGACTTTCTCTTCCAACAAAATGATTACTTAAGACACAAAATGTGCATGGAAAAACATACATCATTTTCTGTATATCAAAACCATATTGTTTAATCTGGAAGAGTGCATCATCAGAAGCTCTACAGTTTCCCTTATGTTTATGATTATGATTTGTGTAAGAATGAGGAGGTGGAATCTCGTTACCTCATCTCTGAAATTTCTCACACCTTTCTGTAGACACTACTTTTTGGCACGTTGTCCCGACATTCATTACTCCTCTCCATCATTATGCACACTTGTCTCTCTTATCTTATTTTATATACACTCATGCCCCCCATTATCCCCCCTAACCCTTATTTATTTCTCACTCTAAACATAGTATTTTTAAACCCCCTTCACATCCCCCCTAACATGTATTTTAATCACTCCACCATATATTATTATTTAATATTTACTTATTTACCTACCCCATTTTAATCCCTTAAATATCTCACCTACCACCCCAATTAAATCCCCTAATTTTATCACCTACCTCCATACAACGCGACAACCCTTAATCAACTTGTCACCTCTGTAGACACCTAAAATATGCTTACACTTAGCATTTCCTATAATTCCACCGATTAACAAGACTCCTAATTCCCCATTCTTTGCTCCATTCTCGGATGCCCATTCACGAAACTCTTTCGGTCATATTTCTCCTATAATCAGATAATTGGGCTAATATCTCTCTTATTAGCTAGATATTCCTCCTTTCAACCATTCAGAACCTCCCTAGTTCTCTCTAGATCACTTCTATTGGCTTCCTAGGATATCTATCAGTCACAAATGGTTAATCAGACTCCTCCCAACTCTCAATGAGTCTCTAATCACTCGCCAATCACGCTTAACTAGCCTAAACCTAGCTTAACTAAGCCTAAAGCATGTTTATCCTAATCTAATCTAAAAGTGTTTTTTGGCTTACCTTTAGTCCCACATGCACCCAAATTCCAAACTCTCACAAGTGGAAAACTATAAAAAAAAGGGTCACCCCTCCCTTTTAAACACACACCTTATTGACATCTTGATCTTGATATCATATCTCATCTTGACACAACTTAAGAGCTCATTTGAATTATCCAAGCTAATAAGGCATTTGATCTTGAGCCATCCACCATTAAAATAGCTTCATCTTGCATCCATGATAGGTTAGTAATGGAATATGGTAAACTTGGCCTTGTAGCCATTTAATAAGATTCATTCACCTTCATGGAGTAAACAACAAAACTGATTGCTAGGATCTTTTAGGTTCATTTAAATTAACATTCAAAGAGTAAAGAGTAATATACATGTTAGTTTTTTATGTTTTTATCAAATTTATAATGTTTGCATGTTATTTTCCCTTGTTTATCTCTTATCTATTGTCCATAGATGAGTTGGCAAAGCTTTGAGGTTCTTTAGCCTCACTCCATAGCTTTTGCAAGTTTTCCTTTTTCACAACCTCTCTCCTTGCCATTTGATCACCTCAATCAAGAAATCAATTCTCTGTCTACCCCAGTCACCGGAAAATAATCCGTTCACCCTCGACCCTATAAATCCACATTCACCCCTCCTTTATAACCCCTATAAAATTTGCTATTTTAGCCATCCTCGTACGTTTGTTGCTTTCTTCCGCGTCCCTAGAGCTTTTGTCAACAACCTTATTCACCTCAACATCCATTTGCATGTGACCATTGGAATTCAAAACACATTACAGATTTCTTTGAGATCTCTTTGGTGTCTTATATCTTTTTTTGTAGGTTTCTCTGGAGCTCTTCTCATCTTTCAAATGCCTCTAATCTGCCTCAGATTGATCCTACCATCTTATCAACCTATCAAAATATTATACTCTAATCCGGTCATCATTAACCTCACCTAGTCATCGTCGACTCAAACTCTGATCCTTATCCAATCATGTATACTTTTGTATCCTCTTGGTCCTATCCCTATCCTGATATCAATCCAGCCACTATGTACTAGATTTCAGCTTAGTTTCTATACATTTGTCATCATCTCTATATCGATCGCCATCAACTGTACCAGTTGGATTTGGGTCACCATCGACCCACTCAGGTTTGCCATTATTATCACCATTTTCACTCTTAGGACTTATTTTAGCATCTCTTAGCTTGTATTAGATCTCTATTTTCAGGTCATTACCTGCATACTTTTATGTATGATCATTTATCATATTTTCTAATCAAGAGAAGGTTGGCATCCATCCTAAAAAGTTCTCACTTCTTGATACCGAACTCATCGGGAAACCCTCCATCTCCATCACTAATCTTTTTAATTTGTTAGTTCTCTTTGTTGTGCAGATCATCTATCTCATATTGGAGAGAGTCTTTTTTCTTTGGCACCCATACCATCCCCATCATCATCTACATCAAGAGGTCACCTAAACCCTCCCATATTTATAAGGTTCTTTGATTTCTTGCATACTTTTTATTAATATGAAACAGGAGTAAGATTTCTTGTGAAACATTCTTGCACATCCGGTGTGACCCACCTTTCTTCTCCTTCGACGAGTCTTTCTATTTTCTTTCATTTGATTTCCATTTTTTTCGTATTCCTTTCTTTCTACTAACCTCGTGGGTAACGACTTCGCTTTCTAACATACATGGTGGTTTGCTTTCCTGGATTGCAGACATACTTGCTAAAATAAAATAAAAAGGAAAAAGTGTATCTAGGTATTCTTCTTTTTATTCCCTATTTTCTCCTTTATGCACCTTTTTGTGTGTGTTCTCATCGAATCTCACATTTCACTTTTTGGTCTAAAAAGAACCCTTTCATTCTTGCATGATCATCTAGACTAAATAATAGGTTAATTTTTTACATTTACCTTCTCATCCACACACATCCAAACTCGCGTATCAACTTACACATCTGAAATGGCATCTACTAGGAAAACTATTAGGATCTCACCACCTAATAGGAACTCCATCGCGGTGTTCTAGCCGTGTTACATTTTTTTAGCTATCAATATATTGGCTAAGTGCCTGACACCCTTATCGATACGGTACATGAAGTGCAAGGGTAGGCCCCATACCGATAGTCATCATAGACTTTTGCCTCATGTACCCTCAAGTATATCGAGGAATCCATCCAAAACATCTTGAAACCAACCTTAGATCAGCCATTTACTAGGTTCCCTTTGAGCCTTTTTCATGATCATTTTCACATCTTTTAATAAACAAGATAATTAAAACATTGTTGCTTGTCTTGTTTTCTTTAACAACACTTATATGGGTTCTTATTTGTTTCAAGCCCATTTTTACTAGATCTCAACTCAAGAAAATGGAACAAACCACCTCGTCCAGTATCCCCACCTCCAATAACACCATCTAACAAATGTCTACCCTTTCTATTGGTTCTTCTATTCCTCTAATCACATCCCCTTCAATCCCCCAATATCTTGTTTCCATCGCTCCTTCTAGCAACCAGTTTTATATCCAGAATCATTCCCACATTGAGAACAATCCCTTCCTATACCGCCATTAAATCCCTTCTAGACCAGTTTCACTTCCATCTACTACTTCCCTAGAGAGCTTTAGGCCTCTCGTTATTCCCCACGGATGCTCAGAGTTCCAAGAGCTTCAGGACACTAACCCCGTCACTCTTTACAATTACTTTCTTTGTTGATTCACCAACTTTCCCATTGATGGACCCCCACTTTAAAAAAATTACACCTATCATCTTGAAACCTCTCAGGTCCTCACCTCTCAACTCACCCTTTTCTTCCCCAGAGCCATGAATGAGCTTGCCATGGTGTAATGCGAACTTGGTTCCCATCAGACTTTTGCTTTGTTCCCTTACACTCACTAATCCACTCAATTTGTGGTTCATATTTTGCCTAATATTCCTTGAATCAACATTACATGCTTGTTTGCCATCACTATCATCTCTTCATCCACCGTTGTTATTTCTACCCATAATCAAGCTTTACAAGAATCCTAGCTTCTACCTCCCCTACTTGAGCAACATAATAAAAATTCCGTCCCAATTTCCACATCTCGAATACATGCTAATGTCATTACCTCATAGCTCTATCCTTCTAAATCAACCTAATCACATCAACCTCCTCTTCAAAATGTCATCCATCACATCTTTCCTCATCAAACAAATCAAAACTCTTATCCATTTTATACTTGCATCCCCACTCATCCCACAAAAATCAACATAATATCCCCACTTCTCACCAAAAAAAATCACATCCATCTTAGTATATTCCTATCTCTCAACTTCATATTTCCCAGTCTATTCAATCACACCCATTTAACTATCTCCCTCCTCATCAACCACCTTCGTAGACACCCACCTATCATCAACATTATCAAACTTATCCTCAACGTAACCCTTTCACATCCTATGATTCACAACCTCACCAATCCACCTCTCATCCATTTAATGATCCTATGCACGATTTGTTGAATACGTTAGAAAATATCATATCCACAACCATAGGTCCCAAGAGCTCATTTACCTATGAAAAAATTTGTGATGAGCCCATCCTACCATTTTTTCCTATCAAACCCTATCCACCACACCGGGAACTCCCTAAATTCTCAAAATTCAATAGTAAGGAGGATCCCCAACAATGCCTTGGTGCCCTTAGGAAATTCTTTCACCTCATTGCACATGACCAAGACCTTATGCTTCATACATTCCCTATGTCATTGGTCAGTCCTTCCCTGGACTGGTACCATGTTCCAAAACATTCCCTCTTCTCATTCACCTAACTTGCACAATCATTCCGATAACATTTTTCCATAAAGATTAAGCATAAGATCGCCATCACCGACTTGTGCACCATTAAACAATAGGACTAGGAATCTATTGTAGACTTCATTTCTAGGTGATGTGGTCTCATTAATTAGTTTTCTTTTCCCTTCCACAAACTGAGCTCGTCGAGCTTTTCTCTTGGTCTTGCACAAAGCACATCTCGTCGACACTCCAAATCTAATCCTTTCAAACCTTTGAGGATACATTCACCATGGATCATAAATTAGAACTTTTCTCCCTTGAGCAAGGCCACGTCAAACTCAAATCCAAAAAAACAAAACCCAAATTTACAAAGACATCCAATCACAATGAAAAATACAAAAATGCTACTAACGCCATCATTGTCAAATCTTTCACTGTTGTTACCTCTTATACCGAGCCCCCACAAAGGGCTCCTTGTCCTACCCCTAACTATACCCCTCTCAGGGAGTCATATATTTTAGTATTTGATAAGCTCATGACAACCCATACTAGCCAACTTCCTTCTATCCACCATGTCGATGACACATAGCCTAAACTCGTGTGGTACCATGAGGACCACTATTGTAAACATCATCAAGTTCACGATCTTGACATCGAAAGGTGCCACACATTCAGATACCTTATCCAATGCCAGATCTATCAAGGGGAGATCCGCTTGAATAATCCTAATGTCCCTCCCAATCAACCTTTGGATGTCTTCAAACAACCATTTCCTAACCAATCACCGAATAAACAAGTAGATCCATCCACATCCCAAGCACCTAATACCCACATCATCAACACCTTGAATCCAGAATCAACATCCTCATCTACCTTTCCTACCCCCATTCCTTTGACATCTACATTCACACCGATATCCATACTCGTGCCCTCATTTATTGAGTCCACATCCACTCCATCTGGATCTATCACATCCACATCCCTCAAATCTAGATCTGAACCTGTCACGACTACATCTTCTATACCCACGTCATACATATCCATATCTACCCCTATATCAACACCCACATCTACATCTACAATCTCTTCAATACATGTACCTTTTATTAATCCAATTATACACCTACATTTACCACCACATCTACACCACCCCTTTAAACATCACTTTTAATAGCCATAAAGGACCTCTCACTCTCATATTTGTCTTATATAACCACTACTACCTCTATACCCGCATATTTGAAACCATCTATGGTCGTCTCTGACCTCATCAAGTGCATCATCCTAAAACCACTCCCATCCTCTATCTCCTCATCTTCAAAGCACACACCTGCACCACCTAGCACTATCTTTGAAAATACCCCCGTTGAAATCATTATCATCCTCGCTAAGGTCAAGCCCTCACACCAAAAATATAAGAATCTTAGCATTCCTACTCAGAAGTTGCTTACCCATTCCCATAAGAAGTTAGAACTTCCTCCCTCGAAACCCCATCAGTCCAAGTCTCACACAATCCATTCATCTATCCTAGGGCCTCAACCTTCTATTTTGGGATTACACCTGTCACCTTCGACATCTACCCAATCACAATCCAAAATTTATTACTCCCTTTATATCTACATCTAAATCATCTATATCTTCTCCCAAATCCACATTTACATCTAAATCATCCATGCACCTTTCCAAATCCACAACTAAACCAACCATCCCTCCTATTAAAAAACTTAAAACAAGTTCCAAACCTAAGGCTCCCATAAAGCCTCATAAAAAACCTTCCTCTCTTACCTTCATCATCCTCACCTAAACCAAATCCTTTTAAGGATCGTGCCACTTCACAATCACCATCTGTTATCAGATCTTATACTGAGATATTTCAACGTCTTCTCCAGGCATCCATAATCACCCTGGCTCCCATCAGGCCCTTCGATCCACATGGGCCAAAACCCACATGGTTTGGCCGCAACACCGTATGTTCCTACCATCATGCCCCTAGGCACGACACTGAACACTGTAAAGCCCTACACACCCTCATTGGCAATTTTATCAAAGAAGACAATCTTCTCCTTAAAGAAGATCACTGCCTCCCTTCTACCAGCTAATTCAAATCCACACTCCATCTTTCAACCAAGTCTACAACATCTAAGGCCTCTTCCTCATCCATTACCTTTGTCATTATCCCTCCTCCTACCTTTAATTCTTCTAAATATGGTCTTCCTTTCTATATTGATGTCATCCACATCACCACCCATTCTTGTCCCCATGAGCCATAATCATCTACATAATCCAAATCTAAAGTTATAATCATGGATCCCTTTGACGAGGCCACTCCGGCCCCTTCATCATTCAAGTCTAAGGTGTCTATCCTAATCGCACCACCAACCTAGAAATTACCCACCCTCGAGCTACGCATTGTAAGGCAGCTCCACCAAGCTCCCATTAAGATGTCTCTTTATGAGCTTATCCAAAACTTTCCCCAACACCGAAAAACCCTCATTGAGGCCCTACAACTCATCCCCGCCTCATCTAAATAATCCCATCCCTTTGCAACCCTAGTTGGGGCTCTTACCGCTTTCACCACCATTTCCTTTGATGATTCAAAAATTCAGGACATCTTACCCGAAGATCATGATCTCCCCTCTTCATCATCGTCTGCATCAATGACACATTCATTCTCTAGTCTATGATAGAAAACGACATTAGCATTAACATCATATCATCTCACACCTTTAATCAAATCAAACTTCCCAAATCTATCATTGCTCAATCACCTGCAGTCCTACGTTTTTTCAATGACGTTGTGACCCCTACTCTAGGCACAATGATCCTTCCCATCCATATCGGTGACAAACACTTCCATGAAATTTTCTACATTGTCGAGGGGGAGTTTCAATATAATGTCTTACTTGGGTGACTGTGGATTTGTACCATGCGTTGCATCTCCTCCATCCTCTACCATTGTATCAAATATGAACATGAAGAGAAGGTCCATATCATCCCTGCCAACATTCCTCCCTTCAAATCATGTCATATAACTGATCAACCCAATGATGTGCTCATCCTAAAAAAAATCATCGTAAACAGTCACTAGTTCCTCTATGGCTACATCTAAACTCCTTAATGATGAACCTCTTGACAACGTGATGCAACACTTATCTCTAGGGGAGTATCAACTCCTTACTCTTAATTCTCTTCCATCCCCTAATTAACTTGGTAGACCTGATAAGGCACCCATGTATCATTCAAATGGGGAGGATATCACTTCTTTTGGTCTGTATCACCTTAAAACCAACCTCATCTATGGCAGATCTGATCGGCATTCATCCCATATCGACAATCAACCTCATACCAAACCTTACACCAATGGCTTTAATTTTCTTTATAACAAAGCCTTTGCCTATACATACCTCCACCAATGGCGTGGAAGGGATTTGGTTTAGGACGTTATGAATAGGGTATACATGATCTTATCATTAACGAATCCTGTAAACCTCGTGAAAAATTTGGACCGATTTTTAAAGAGGAATAACCCACTAACTCCACCATGTAGCCTTCTTATACATCTCACATGCATATCTATTCATCACCCATTCCTTATCCATCTGAAGACACCATGGACATTGATGATGTAAACAGGGACGAAAGCTTGGAAGATTATATTAATCGTCAATCACTCTTTACAATAGTTGTGCTACAATATTTATACATATTGGAAAACCATATACAAACAAAGAAATAGGTTTCATGAGTACAACCGTGAAACAATACAAACAATACTATTGTTAAAATAATATAACAAATCGCGTATGTTTGAATAAAACCATATAGAAGGTTATAAATAAATATAACCATATAACAATTAAACAATTAAACAAACTAACTATGTGCAATGCATAATTAACCTAGGTAAAATATATTTACCCTAACATTCCCCCCCCTTAATTTTGCATTGTCTCAAGGGATGAGGAGAGGAACTCTCTGAACAACTCAAACTTGTCATGTGTAAGTGAATTTGTGAAGATATCTGCTCATTGTTTAGCTATTAGACAAAACTGAAGTTGTATATTGTGCTTCAAGACATGCTCGCATATGAAATCTACCCGTACCTCAATATGTTTTACTCTTTTATGAAAAATTAGATTACGAACAAGTTTGAGAACACCTTCATTGTCAACATACAAGGTAACCTATTTATCCTATGGTATTCTAAGTCCTTCAAGTATGCGACGTAGCCATATCGCTTCACAGACAACTTCACCTGCAGAATGATACTAGGTTTCTGTGGAAGTGCGAGAAATAAAGTGTTGTTTCTTACTTCCCCATGATATTGGTCTAGATCCCACAAAGAAAACAAAACCTAAAGTGGATTTTATGTCATCAATATTGCCTGCATGATCTGAATCCAAATATCCTGACAAGAAGAAGTTTTCATTCTTCTTGTATTCTAGACCAAGATCCACTGTTCCCTTGAGATATCTCAAGATCCACCTTGCCGCCTTCCAATGACAAACTTTGGGTTCCTACATGAACCTGGATAGATAGCTCACTGTAAAGCTGATATATGGTATAGTGTAGGTCAAGTAAATGAGACTCCTAATCAATTGTCAATAGAGAGTGGCATTTACTGCAGGAGATGGATCTAAACAAGATAACTACAATCTATTCTCCATAGGTGTAGCAATAGGTCTATAATCCATCAGCCTAAAATTCTTGAGCATTGTTTTGTTATATTTCAACTAAGAAACAAATATATGATTCTCCTTTTGCCATACTTCAAATCCAAGACAATAGTGCATTAGCCTGAGATCTATCATGCCGAACGATCAGTTAATATCTTTATTCATTGCATCGATCATCCTCATTGAACTACCAGTGATGACTAGATCATTGACATAAACAACAATAATCACAATCTCCTGAAAGGAACGATAACCAGATCGTGCCAAGCCAAGAACATAGATGCTAATCAAACATCACGATCTATAAGATGAAAGCAATTCGCCAGAATAACTTTACATAAAATTTTGTAAACAAATGAGCAGCAATATCATATATTATTATGGAACTCAATGCAATACATTGAGAATGAGCCTTGCTTAAATAGGCAAGGAATAACAATCTAAGAACCAGTCAAGATCGTAGATCAAGCCATAAATCATGGAAAGAACTAGTCAAGTCCATAGATTTATGAGAGAACTAGACATCAAGGATCTAGTCAATACCATAGATTTAGGAAAGAACTAGTCAATACCATAGATCAAGGAAATAACTATACCTAACAACTAGATAATATCTCCTAATATCTAAATAAGATAAAAGAAATATCCACACACATAAGTGGGTGAGGATAAATACAATAAAGGTAAATAAATTACCTAGGTGAACATGAGCTAAGGTAACTACCTACTCTAACACCCCCCTCAAGTGAAGCTAGGGGCCAAAATAGAAGTGGCATGTCCACAATATGAGTCCCGACAACTAGGTCTGATTAGGTACTCATGTACAATAACTGGGAAAAAAGGGACACCGCAAAGTACTCAAAACCAGTAACAACAAAGTAAAGAGAGTAAAAACCTGCTCCAAGGCATCCCAAGAAGCTCGGCTCAAAAAACTCATACAATGTTGAAGAAGTTTGGTGTGCACTATGGTTTGAATCCACTACTCCATCACAAAACTCAAAAACAACTGACATTGGGTTTCACTAGAATAGCTCCATATAAGGAGACTGTCAACAAAGTGATGTCGAAAGTGTACAAAAAAAAAACATAATTTGATCAAGTGCTGCAAATAGGTGTGCCATGATCTAAGAAAAATAACCAAAGTAACAAGGTAAGGACACAAAATCCAGAGTGTCATGATCCAAGAAAAGCCAAGGTAACAAGGCAAGGACACAAAACCCGAAGAAGCAGGATCAACACCACACCCTCCCATACTGTTGAATGGGTGGAGTGGCGCTACAAATCTATATGAGTTGTCAAAACAACTACTCAAACATTGACAAACTAACACTGGGCTCCACCAGAATAGCTCCCCCATAAGAGAGACTGTTAACATGCCAAAAGTGTCAAAAATACAGATATAAAATCTCTCAACAAACAAAAGAGATACACTACACCTGCTAAAGAAAAATGCTCAAAACAAGAAGCATCACAATGTAGAAGGTATAGAAAGTGGAGCAAGAGGCCGAATGGTGGAGGACCCATGCCTGTAGATTCCTCTCAATCAATGCCTGTCACCTCCACGAGTGATCAGATATCCACCCCAAATCAACACGAATGGATGAAGAAGATGCCTGCATATGACTTGGTGCAAAATGCACAATGGGTGCATGCAAAAGAACATCAGAATGTGTGTCAGGTTGATCATGTCTGACAACTGAAATCTCAGGTTTCTCAAGCTTGAGTGAAGATGTAGAACTCATGTGTTGCTCAGGATCCTCAGAAAGAGTCAAGTGAACAAAAAAAGGAGCTCTGTCAATGTGTGATCCCAATGAAGTATCTACTCAAAAACCAATGTCATGACAAGAATTCCACTTAACATGTGGAATAGAGGAAACAATACCCTGTGAATCTCTGCCAATGACTCCACTAGTGAGACCCATAGAACGGAGCATGTGAGAACTGAATGCAGTAGTATGCTTCTCAAAAAAGCCATGCAGCTGAGCAGAAATAGGAAACACAACATGTGGTATTGTAATAGGCACGGATGTGGAAGAGCATGTAGTAACAAGCTTCATAGGTGTATGAACATCAAAAGCAGGAATAGACTCAAAGACTAACAGATCAATGTTAGTGGGTTCAGGAGCAATAGCTGTAAGTGGACTAGGAGCATGGTTATGGTTGTCCATAATATGATGGTGATGTTGTAGGCTAGCAAGTTTGTTCTACAAGGAGTGTATTATTGTATCCTTATCGTGAATGAGTGATTGTAGAAGAGAATTTCACTTCTTAAGCGATCTATTTTCTTCCACAAATTTTACAATATCCTCTTGAAGTCCACACACTTCAGAGAAAAGCATATCATTCTCAGAATCCATGATAGGTACAAACTACAACTCCCTAAAGTTTAGGACGTTGGGCTCAGCCAAAATTGTGTCCATAATTGATTACAACACTCCTCCATATTTGGCACTTTATAATTATAGTTCATGTCTCAAAATAAATATTTCCAATGGAAAGATCATGAAAAAACAAGCACTTTCGCAAAAAACGACACTTAAAACCAAATTACCGATCAAAAGTTACAAGCTTTTTAATAGTTTGCTCTGTTATAGACTTCTTCTTGTAAATCTCCGTTAAAAAAGACACTTTTTATGTCCGTCTAATGGAATTTCTAGCCAAACTGTGTAGGTAAAGCAAAGCTCATCCTGATCATTTTGATCTTAGTTGTGGGAGAAAATGTCTCCTCGTAATCAATTCCTTCTTTTTGTGTATACCCCTTTGCTACCAGTCTCGCTTTATACTTATCTATGGTCCCATCTGCTTTGTACTTTGTTTTGAATATCCATCTGCATCCAATGGGATTCTTCCCTGTTAGAAGATCGACAAGCTGCAAAGTGTTGTTTTTCATCACTGAGTTGTATTTAGCATCCATGACGTCTTTCCAAGCTTTAACTATAGGGCTTCCTGGACTGTAGAGGTCTCATTGGATTCAATAGTTTTACTCATTAAAGCAAAGTTCACAATTTCTCTTGCTTTACTGCGACTCTGTGGTCCAGTGGTGGATGTATCCGGTGGAGCATCCATTCTTGCATCTCATAGCATACTAGTATACCACTTGGGAATACGTTGAACTGTTCCCGTGGGTCATAGTTCTATCAGATCATCACCATCATCCCCATCATCACTTTCATCATTTACGGGAACATTAGCTTCTGTTTTTACAATTGGTGAAAAATCTACATCAGGTGAGTCTGGAGGAGGAGAATATGCTTCCTTCTTGTCAAAGAACTCAATATCTTTGTTGGAGTAGACTTTCCTGGTATTCAGATCCATCAATATGTACCCAAGAGTCTCTTCACTATAGCTAATGAAGATGAGTTTTTGTGATTTCATATCCAATTTATTTCTATTCTGCTTGGGTATGTGCATACTTGCTTTGCACCCAAATACTATGAGGTGTGCAACAAATGGCTTCCACTTTGACCATGCTTCATGTGATGTTATTCTATCAAGAGAAACTGTGGGCAATCTGTTTAACAAATACATTATTGTCTTTGTTACTTCTTCCTAGAATGTATTTACTAGTCCAGAATCATCGATCATGCATGACAACATTTCCATGATAGTACGATTTCTTCTCTCAACAACACCATTCTGTTGCAGTGTGTGTGGAGGAGGAATTTGTCGAAAAATCCCATGAGCTTGTAGGTAGTATTTGAACTCATCACTGGTGAATCCCCCCCTTGATCTGAGAAGATGTGATGACCAGTTTTGTTCTCAACAACTACTTTAAACTTCTTGAAGTTTTCAAAATCTTCACTTTTCTTGCGAAGACAAAAAATCTACATTTTTCTCGAATAGTCATCAACACAAAGCATGAAGTACTGAAATCCAGAATGACTAGGTTGCATCAAACAACAAAGATCAGTATGAACCAGATCAAGCTTACCATGAGCTCGATAAGTACTCTTTTGGAATGAAGCTCTGTGTTGTTTGCTGCTAGGCAGTGAGGACACTTGTTTGTATCCTTCTAGAGAGATGGTAATCCTTTTACCATATTGTGCAAGTGAAGTGTCTCAAGATACTTGATACTGATATGACTAAGTCTCTAATGCCATAATTGTGTAGAGGTAGAGTTCTTACCCATAAGTGCTTGATCATTTTCATGGAAAAAATAAAGCTGGAACATGCGTCCCACATTGGAGGATTTTGTAACTATTTTCGAGCCTCCTGATTTGTCTCGAATTAAACACATTTTCTTCCCGGAATGACTATCAAAGTCAATTTTCAAGTTGTGATCTAGAAGTTGACTGACTGACAGTTGATTTTTAATCAACATAGGGACATATAGTACATATGATAATCTACAGTTGCGTGAACCAAGGGGTAGAGAAATGTTCTAAATCTCCTGTAGTGTGTATGAAGAATCATCACCTAATGAAACATGTTTTTTCGAAGGTGTGTCCCTCATTAAAGTAAACCAGTCTCTGTGGTTGGTCATGTGTTGAGTAGCTCCTGAATCAACATGCCACACATCACTAGATGACATGGAGGGTTCACTTGATCGAGTAGTGTACTAGCAGTCTTTTGTATCTGAATGTTCTTCTTGCTCAACTATATTTCCTTGTTGATGGGGTTTTCTTTTCCAGTTCCTCTTTTTCTATCCTTGACTGTATTGAGAATGTCCCTTGTGATATTGTTGGTGTTGAAGGTCAAGAATTACTTGATGAACCTTTCTTGTATGTATTATACCAACAATCTTTTAATTCATGTCCTCTTTTGCAGATTAGACATTTCTTGTTTTGTTGTTTGTCCCCTTATTGATGCTAATTTTGGGACTTTTGATAGGAATCAGGTTTTCCTTTTCCTTTTCCTTTCCCTTTTTGATGAGAAGAAAGTGTCTTCTCCTCTTCATCATCTTTATTATACATGCCTTCCTCTTGTTGTAGTAGGTTTACCAGCTTTTCCAAAATCATTGTCGTATCTGAAAAGTTTAGTGTTGTTATAAAAATGCGGTATGAAGGAGGGAGGGCTCTCAGAACAATGGGAACAAGAGCGTCATCAGTGACCTCCTCTCCTAAGGCTAGAAGTGAAGCCCTCAACTCTACAACTCTTATCAAGAAATCTTATATTTTCTCATGTTGTTTAAAATTCAATGTCTGTAACCGACTCTACAAATTAAGAATGACATTCTTGTTTTTGGCCTCGTATACTGTGCTCAACTTATCCCATGCTTCTTTAGTTGTTTTGGCATCTCGAATGTGGGGTTACACGTCATTGGTCACTGCAAACAAGATTTTTAGCTTGGCCTTCTGATCGGATTTATAAAATTGTCTTTGTTGTGTTGTATCAGTTGTTGATTTGGTTATAGTACCCCATTCACAACATTCCAGATCTCTTCAAACTCATGTTGTGTCTTGATTTTTGTCTTCCATGTTGCATAGTTATTTCCTTTGAGTAGTTGTGAATCTAGAATAAAGAACTTGGGGGCATTTATGCCCATTTTATAGAATTAACTGGCGAAGGGTTAGACTCTTATCACTCCAGGTATACGGTCTCCCAATCTATATACTGTCAGTCCGATATACCGAACCTTTCTATATACACGTCCTTCTGATACACCCGTTAGTATGTGGAAGAAGCTTTCCCTTTCTAAATACTGAGCAGTACATGACAGATGCGTTAATGATCCATAGGGATCCAAAATGAATCTACTTCATCAAAACAGTTAGCACGAAGAAGGAAAAATGAAAACACAGAGATTCTATCTTTTTAGTAATAGGACCACTGTTAGTCTAGGTTATTATTTATCCTTTTATTTATTTATTAGGATAATTCTTACACTTGTGTTAACCCTACACTTGTTGAGTTAGCTTGCTTAGGTGTACCAGTTGTGTGGAGTTAGCTTACTAGTTGTGTTGAGTTAGCTTCTCAGTTATGTGAAGTTAACTTACTAGTCTTTTGGAGTTAACTTAACTACCAGTATCAGTTAGTGGGAGTTCTTCACCACTGATTTAGGTAGCAGTTGCACTTCCTTCCTCCTATATGTACATCTTTCTTATTGAATAATTCAAGTCATTCTATTGTAATGTATTGAGCATTATGGATTATGATGGATTTCCATATATGGTATTTTAGCTCTTCTGCTTTGCAAATCTAATGTGGTGTGCTATTATCATCTGAGATCATGGCTTAGAACAATTTTCTTATCGTTCCTTTCATGGTATCAGAGCTATAGATGATGTAGACATCCATCTGTAAGTTTTTCTTTGCAAGCAAGGGTTTATTATTTTCATGTATTTGGAATTTGTGAGCAATTTTTTGCAGCATGCATTTTTATGCAAAACAAAGTGTGCCATTGGATTTTGGAAGGTACCAAAACCATAGAATCAACTGTGAACTCGACCATGTTTTGAGACAGTCAAATCTGGATGCAGATATGTACCCTGGGTGCATTCTTTTATCCATTGGATAAAAGCGTGTACCTTCTGGATGCAGTCTTTTACCCTCTGGATATTTCAGTTTTGGATGCAGTCTTTTATCCACTGGACGCAGATCTGTACCCTCTGGGTGCATTCTTTTATCCATTGGATAAAAGCGTGTACCTTCTAGATGCAGTCTTTTATCCTCTGGATATTTCAGTTTTGGATGCAGTCTTTTATCCACTGGACGTAGATTTGTACCCTCTGGGTGAATTATTTTATCCATTGAATAAAAGCGTGTACCTTTCAGATGCATTCTTTTACCCTCTGGATATTTCGGTTTTTGGATGTAGTCTTTTATCCACTAGACACAGATCTGTACCCTCTAGGTGCATTCTTTTATCCATTGGATAAAAGCGTGTACCTTCTGGATGCAGTCTTTTACCCTCTGGATATTTCAGTTTTGGGCGCAGGATTTTATCCTTTGGTCGCAAGCCTGTATCATGTGGATGCACTCTTTTACCCTTTGGACATTTGGGTGTCACGTGTACCTTTTGAAAAGAAGATCAACATTAAAATATTATTTTAATAATAAAACCTTCTAGAGCTCATAACTTTTGATCCGTAACTCGGATTAAGGTGATCTTTTTTTTGAAATTGTGTATTTTTTCAAGATCTACACATTGGTGAGACTTTTATACACATATTTCAATTATAAAAGGTACTTTTACTCATTGTAATATTTACATGCACTCAATTATAAAGTGCCAATTTGGGAGGGTGTTGTGATCACTTGTGGATGCATTTTCGGTTGAGCTCTACATCCTAAAATTTTGGGTATTGTATTCTTGTATATATGGGTGTATACATTTATATCTCTCTTATTTGTTGAGATATTTTGGATCTATATTTTCGACACTTTTTTTGGCATGTTGACAGTCTCTCTTGTGGGGGAGCTATTCTGGTGGAGCCCAGTGTTAGTTTGTCAATGTTCGAGTAGTTGATTTTGGCAACTCATACAAATTTGTGGTATCACTCTACTCATTTAGCAGTATGGGAGGGTGTGGTGTTGATACTGATTCTTCAAGTTTCATGTCCTTGCCTTGTTACCTTGGCTTTTCTTGGATCGTGGCACTCCTATTTATTTGGATCTCATGTCCTTGCCTTATTGCCTTGGTTGTTCTTGGATCGTGGCACACCTATTTGTAGCAGTTGATCAAATTATGTTTGATGTTTTTTTTCACTTTTCGACATCACTCCATTGACGGTCTCCTTGCATGGAGCTATTCTGGTGAAGCCCAATGTCAATTGTTTTTGAGTTATATGATTGATCAGTGGATTTAGACCATAGTGTGCACCACACTTCTTCAGCATTGTACAAGTTTTTGGAGTCGAGCTGCTGAGGATATCTTGCAGCAGGATTTTGCTCTCTACTTTGTTATTACTGGTTTTGGGTACCTTGCGGTGTCCATTTTTCCCAGTTGTTGTACGTGGGTACCTCATCAAGCCTTGTTGCTGGGACCCACCTTCTTTTTCACCCACCTAAGCTATGCTTACGGAAGGGTGTTAGTGTAGGTTATTATTTATCCTTTTATTTATTTATTAGGATAATTCTTACACTTGTGTTAACCCTACACTTGTTGGGTTAGCTTGCCTAGGTGTACTAGTTGTGTGGAGTTAGCTTACTAGTCTTTTAGAGTTAACTTAACTACCGGTTTTAGTTAGTGGGAGTTCTTCAACACTGATTTAGGTAGTAGTTGCACTTCCTTCCTCCTATATGTACATATTTCTTATTGAATAATTCAAGTCATTCTATTGTAATGTATTGAGAATTATGGATTATGATGGATTTCCATATATGGTATTTTAGCTCTTCTGCTTTGCAAATCTAATGTGGTGTGCTATTATCATCTGAGATCATGGCTTGGAACAATCTTCGTATGTGGTGTGCTAATGTGGAAGAAGTTTGCCCTTTCTAAATACCTATCAGTACATGACAGATGTGTTAATGATCCATAGGGATCCAAAATGAATCTACTTCATCAAAATAGTCAGCATAAAGAAGAAAAAATGAAAACACAGAGATTCTGTCTTTTTAGTAATAGCACTGCCACTTCGTACGGTTACAGAACCATCGCCCAACCAAGGTGGTGGTCCTGGGACCGTCGGTCTGCATTGGGTGGCTGTCCTGGATCTTTTAGATAGAAAATGAAAATATGAAACGAACAACCCAAAATTTAGACATTTGTTTGTATCTCTTCTCCTCCACGACCTTTCCCATTCTCCAGTGCACATGAGGACATGGGAGAGGTTATAAATACATGTTTGTAGAAGAGAATACAATCATCGAAGTATGAAAGCAAGTGAGCAAGAAGTTCTTAGTGCTGGAATTGTGTTTTGTAGAAGAAAGGAGTGTTAAGACAAAGCAAGCAAGTATTTGGGAGGAATTGTGAGATATTATCTACTTCTCTTTCATACTTATTGTAATTTATGTACTTGTTATTTTGAATTGGCCAATAAAAGTGGGAAGAAAGATTAATTGCCCTTCTCGATTGGTATTTCCTCCTCTGGAGGTTTCCAAGATAAAACTTGTTGGTGTTTATGAGCTTAACTTCTTTCCTATCCTGCAATTGTGGATTCACCTCTTTCTTAGATTATTTCTTTGAAGTGTTGACGAAACATATAGGGTAATGAGCATAGGAGGAATACCTATTCAAATGTCAGTTGATGGGTTGTTGCACGCGTATGACTTCTGAATCCACATCTGATCATGAGAGCTTCCTTTTGGCTAGGAGGAACTACTTGTAAAGAAAACAAGACCACCAGAAGGAATTAAACAATATGGGCAGTGAACTGCCTAGCGTAAGCTAGATCCGGGAAGTATGATACTTCCTAGATGGTTGTCAGTCCACTGTTTTAAACAAATTAATGTTGTAAACAAAGTAAATCCTATTGTTATTTTAAAATGATTTAGGTATCTCACTTAAAACACAATAAGAAAATAGATCTAATCTAACAGGCTAAGCTAGAATAGAATCCAAAGGTCAAATGGATTGGTTCTGGGTCTTTGCAGGTCTGATAAAGGTCTCGGTAGGTCACAGGTAAATGAGGGTGAGGTAAAATTAGGTGGGTAGGTCTCTGTTTAAGGCTGTGTGGGCAAACACAGAGACCGGTGTCAGTCAGGGGTGATCGACGATGGTTAGGTATAACCGGTGCCGGTTACTGTGAGATCTAGAAATGTCACAGAATAGGGTGGGTCTCCTTTGTGGTTGCACAAAGGACTTTGGGTTGGTTGGGATGATGTATTGGGTGATGGGAGTGGGATTTTGTGAGGTTTTAATGGGTCTATGGAGGTGAAAATGTTGGAGAAGGTCAATAGGGAGCAAGATAAACAATGGATGATAAAATAATGATGAAATGAAATAACCAGGAAAGTATGATGTTGTACTCACTTGGATTCCATTCTTGAGGGCCTGTGTGTGAAGGATGGAGGTGCTGATGATGGGGTTGAAGGTTGCAAGTGATCACCAACTGAAGAAAAGCTTCTGCATGGGCTGCATGCACACTCCTCTTTACTTGGATAGGTCAGATCATGGCTGGGATGGCTGTGCAGGAGAAGATGCTCAATCTCCTTCCTTGGATGTGAGTTTTTGCTGGAATTGGCTTCTTGAAGATGTGTTATCTCTCTGAGATGTGTTCTTGCTCATCAACTTTCTCCCAAATTTTTTGCCATCTTTCAAGTTCCAACTTCCAACCTTGAGAATAAGGTTGTTTTGGGTTAAAAGGGGTAACCAACGGCGGTCCGGCTTAACCGGCAACGGTTAGGGGTAACCGACATCGGTCAAGGTGGGATTTCCTAGGTTTACTAAACTAGGGAGATCCTCCTAATTTCCTTGGATCTCGTGTCATTATCCCATGAATTAGACTCAGAGCCTCTTGTGAGCATGTGGGAATGTGGTTAGAGGGAATGTAGGCATTGATTTTTAGGGTTTGGGTAAGTCTTAGTTAGTTATGGCAACTTGCTAAGAATAGGTCTTAGGTTGAGTTAGCTTGGTGAGGTGTCTAAGTGAACTATATGTGTAGATATTATTTAAATAAGATATTTAAATAATAAATATAGTGAGGATAATGCATTAATTTAATTTAATTAATTAAATTAATATTAGTGGGGTGAAGAGGGGTCATGGCTAGGTAAATGTAATAAAGGGTGCTTATATGTCAAGGGACAAAAGGGGAGTGTGACCTAATTTTAGTGTCTACATTTTGCCCCTTTTTGTTGCGTAGCTTGTATTGGTAAGCGATGCTAACAAAAATAAGATGTGGTTGCCCCATGTGAGGGTGAAGGTGATCCCCCTCAAACCAGGAACTGATGAGGCAACAGGATGAAGCGGTGAGTGGTTTGATAAAAGAATGTGAAGAAAATGCAAATGGGTATAGGGGAAAAGGGGTGAAAGGTCTACTCGGGTGATCTAGGTAATGGGTCAGGGTCAAAGGTAGCAATAGTCAAACACACGCACACATATAAACTGCATCACGCTACCAGGTTGAAGAGCAGGCAAACTCTACATCGTCTAAGGTCGATAGGTTTATCCAAACAAGGTTGAAGTGAATCTGGTATCCAAGGTATAGGATAAGGTCAGGAAGCACAACAAATAGGTTAGGTGCAGGAACGTTTAGGTATGTTCTGGTACACCAAAGGTAGGGTCAGGATAAATGGTCACGGCAATAGGCTAGGTAAGGTCATTAGGTCAATCAACACAGGTAACAGTGCCGAAAGGTATAGCGAACACATGAGGTCAAAGGTCACTAGTGATGGTCCAAGTCCAAATATCTAGGTCATGGCATAAATGGGTAAGGCCAAGGTAGGGGTAAAATAATGAGTCCCCAAAGGAGGAAAAATGGAGGTAGTAAAGGATGAGGTCAGGAAAGGTAAAGTTAATGGGTTGGGTAAAGGGTGGATGGGGTGAAGGAGCAAGGTAAAGGGTAAGGTAAAATGGCAAAGTAGGGGCAATGTGTAGGTAAGGGTGACTAATGACGATCATGGATAACTGACGTCGGTATAGGAAAACTGGTGACGGTTAGGTAGGGCACGAGACCAATGCCGGTCTAGGGGAACCGACGTCGGTTAGGTTGGGTTTGGTATAAAAACAAAAATTCCACATTTTTATTATTCATTTGTGAATTATGAAGTGAAGAAATGACAAAAAAGAGAGAAAAGTGAGAAAAGTGTCAAGAGGAAACGTGACAGTCAGCTAGCAGTGTGATTGGACGGTAGTTGGGTTGGTGAGTAGTGGGTCCATGAGATCAGGGCAAGAGAGTTGATTGGTCGAAGGGTGTAGATAGATATTTGGTGATGGTAGAGGTGAGAGAGGGATCGAGTGGACCACCAACACAGCAGCCAGACGTGCCACCGAGACGATGGCAATGCAACGAGGTAAGCGCCTAACTCTTTAATGTTAATGAGATAGAGTAGATGGTGTAATAATTGGTATTTATAGGGTTTTGTGGGTGTTTGTATTTTGTGGGCGGGAAAAAAGTTAAATTAGGTATGGGGAAAAATGGGAAAAAAGGAGGGGGGTAGGAAATTGCATAGGTGGGGTGGGTAGGGGTTTAAGGGTAGTGTAGATCAATGTAGGTGGGGTAAAAGGGATAGGTGGGAGGGTTTTAGAAAAAAATGTGGTTTGGGGAGTCACGGATTTTTCCGCGACAGTGACCGGTGTCGGTCAAGCTTGGCCGGTGTCCATTGGGTAGAACCAAGATCAGTCCCCTAACAGGTGACCGATGTCGGTTACGTGGTAACCATGGTCAGTCAAGTTGAACAAGTATCGGTCACCAAATAGGTGACCGATGCCGGTTTAAGGGTGACCGGAGTTGGTTAGGATGAACCAGCACCGGTCGGGATTTTAGGCACAAGGGTCCAAAAAATTATGTAGGTGAGGTGGTTGAGATGGGTAGGGTAAAAATAGGGTGGTGGGTAATGATAAATGATGAATATGGTCATGGTAAAGGTAGATTAATGTTGTGCTTTGGATTGGATGCAGGGGAGGTCACAGCTACATATACGAGAAGAGGTTATGCCGCTACTGGTGACATTGCGCAGCCTAGTGAGCCCTTTGGAGCTGCAGCACGTGGAGGTAGTGGGCTTGAGTGGTATTCGACACTACTGACATGTTGTTCAGCAGCCTAGTTTGATGGTCACGCTCATCGATAGATGGGACTCCGCGACCAACATGTTCCACCTTCCGACGGGTGAGATGACTATCACCCTGGAGGACGTGTTCCGAATTCTGAGGTTACCCATATTGGGGGCCCAGGTGTACTCTATCTCCTCTGAGGCCTCAGAGGAGCTGATCAGGACTGTATTTGGTGAGGGGGCGGTGGAGCTGAGCTTCCATAGTGCCAGTTTGAGCTATGGCGAGATGTACCTAGCCCGTTCGGATGAGACGAGGCTAGTAGTTTTGTTGATGGAGGCAGTGTGCTGCTATGCACTGCCCGATGCAGAGGGTGGACACTTTCCCCGATCATTGATGGGGGTGCTCCATGATATGATGGTGCATGAGACATGGTTTGCCTGGGCACCAACATTCTTGGTGCAACTATACAGAGAGTTGTGGGCATATGGGCGGTTGTGCAGGTTTAGCCTGTGTTGTACATTTATACTGCACTGTTAGGCCTACGAGCACATAGTCTGTGTTCGACCTATAGGGATGCCCCGAGTAGATGCATTCCCACCAAGATGTGTGTGGTTGGGATACATGAGATGGGTGCCGGTGGCAGGAGAGCGGAGGTCAGATAGGCCGACATATGATGTGGCCCATTTTCGGTAGTTGTTGGAGGGGTTGTCCGGAGTGGACATTATCTGGAGGCCATATGTGGGATTCCCCTCATATAGGCACATGCATGAGGAGCTAGCTGAGCTCTAGCTAGAGAGGTGGATATAGGGTCGTTGTGCCGGGGAGGATGAGATGATCCTGGTAGACAGGGTCCGACGGTAGTTCGGGCTTGTACAAGATATTCCTCCGCCCTTCCCACAGTATCGGAGAGATGACGTGGAGAGGCCTCTCCCTCTACCATAGCCTACAGTGCCTACAGGAGAGGAGGAGAAGCCAGTGGATCAGTGGATTGATGACGCTGGATGCATAGATAGGTATAGGCAGTGGTGGGCGGCTTAGTTACGAGCCATACCACCTAGACTAGGGCAGCCAGATTTAGCTACCATGACAGTGCAGAGAGACACCCTACAGGGGCAGGTAGCGATGTTGATCACGTAGATAGGTATACTATAGACACAGCTGGAGGGGTCAGAGGTAGAGGTAGCAGAGCTACGAGTATAGGTGGCCAGTCTGCAGGCCCAGATGGCGGAGGGAGAGGGTGGAGGAGATGGAGATAGAGATGGTCAGGTGGCAGCCTTACAGGCTCAGGTGGCAGGATTACAGGGCCATTTGGCCACATCCCAGGCATATATTGGGGTCTTACAGGCCCAGATACAGGCACAGGGATAGGGGCACCACCATAGGCATAGGGTAGGGGGCACCACCAGAGGCGCAGGGAGCTGGTCCCAGTTCACAGGCTAGCACAGGGTAGATACAGGGGCTGAGACCTATGGGACCACCACAGACCGTGCCTATATCCAGGTTACGGGATGCCCTAGGTGAGGTGAGGTACTATCAGGACCAGCTCATGGCAGCTGGGATAGACTTCCTCTCTTACGGAGAGTACAGGGCACAACAGGTGTCTAGTGAGAGGACGAGATCCCACACACATAGTGTGGAGAGCACAGGAGGGTAGCGAGCTCCGAGGCCCAATCAGGGCGATGCCACCAGCGCATGGCAACCAAAGCTAGGTGATGTGCGAGCAGGGACACAGGAGGCTGAGGGTGCAGGTGACATAGAGATGGAGGACATTCGGCGAGATGTTTGATATGCGGCCACCCGAGTTTTGATGTATATTAGTGATTATTTGATATATATGCAAACCTGCGTGCCGAAGATAGTTGTATTTTTTATCACATACCGGCCTGCGTGCCAAAGACAGTGAGGATGTACGAGTGATTGTTGTATATTGTTAACATATATCGGCCTGTGTGCCGAAGATTTTTGTATTGATCCATTCATTCTTTGTGTATATGTGAGACCGACCTGCATGCCAATGACATTTTGTATTGTATATCGGCCTGCGTGTTGATATTTTTGAGATGATGGCCATGATGAGACAGGCATGCATTTTGGGATACACAGTTATTGATTTATATGATGAGATTCATGGTATTTTATGATGTGTTAATGTGTTTATGAGATATTGGTTTATGGCTTGTGTTAGATGAGATATGGATGTGTTACTTTGATATGGATGGAAATTAGGTGAGTTAGGCATGATGGAGTCAGGTCAGTTTAGGCATGGATTGAGTCAGGTTATAGGCATGGATTGAGTTAGGTTATAGGCATGGATTGAGTCAGGTTGTAGGCATGGTTGAGTTAGGTTGGTTTATGATTCATTTTTGTTTGTAATGAATGATGCTATGGGTCATATGGGAAATGTTGTATAATCTATGCATAGTGATGATAGAGGGATGGTAGGTGTAATAAATGTATAAAATGGTAAACAACTTGTTATGTATGTGGCTTAATTTCCAATTTTGTTAGAAAAAGGGAACTAAGTGAAATGTGGGGTAAATGGTGAGTTAGGCATGGTTGAGGAATTGTTTAGGGTAGAGAATGGCCGAGCTAACCTCCAACCCCATGCCCTCGGAGTGTTGCCTACATAGTCCCAGCAAAAAGGAACCTCAGGCCAATGTAGTTCTCCCATGAGCTAGGGAAGAATATGAAAATGAGTTGGTAGGTTTGTGGGCATGTAGTTGGTTTAGGTGTAATAGGTGTGGGTAGATTATAGGTAAATTGATGTAGGTGAAGGTGATTATGGTGAAAGGGGAGGGCTACCCCAAAGGTAAGCGTTAAGGACCAAGTCCTGTAGAAGGTAATCAAAATGTCAACAAAGATGGTTAAAAGATAAGAGGGGGGCAATAAAGCCACCTGATTGGGTAGGATCATACCGAGTAGATCATACCGTGGAGGGGGTGATGAACACAAGACCCAAAAGGTATTGCATGATTAACGACTCTACGGTGAAAGTAGTCACAAGATCACCAAATGTCGAAATTCCAAGATGTCCCTTGAGGCAATTTAGGAAATGAGAGTGGAAATGGTAAGGTGGGTGAAAGGTAGTTAATTGTATAAGTTTTGAGTGACAGGGCTTTTGAGTAAGAGGTTTGAGGTCACAATGGGCAAGTCCATAACTAAAAGGTTTTTGTTTTGATAAACTGATCGATGCGGGAAGTCTATATGGGATAAATAATATGGCACTCCTTGAGGTATTCATGAAGCTAATCGATGCGAGAAGCTTTGGTTTCTCTTGATTTTTTTTTGAATGCTTCACATAATTGTCCTTCGAGGGAGCAGTCTATTTATAGTAGTAATTTGGTCGAGAGGAAGATGTCCTTTTGAGGAAGTCATCTTGTTTATTAGAAGTTTGACTCGAGGAGTTTGGTCCCATTGGAGGTCTTTGAAATCATGGACAAGACCAAGGTGAAGGATATGACTCTTGTTAAAAAGGAAAGGTGAACGATCATGGGATCTCATCTAAAAATAGACGAAAAATATCCATGAGAATCATGCTATGTGCAGTGTCATGGTACACATATTCAAGAGAAGATAACAAGTGACGGGTACTCACATGATTCTTGTTTAATCGTTAGGGAGGTGTATGAAGTGGATATCGCTCAAGGGACGAGCCTGTAAAGAGACAAAGGGTGAGGTAGGACAACAAGTCAACAATAGAATGGTCGAAGATGTAATGCATTAAGGGGCTCAGGTTAGGGTTTTCCTTCAAGTGAGGACAGACGATAGGCACTCGATCCATAGTTATGAGTTACGATGTATGGTCCAAGCCAATTAGAAGCGAATTTTCCCTGTTTACTTTTTTCTGCTTTGGTTATGTGTTGATTTTCTTTCAAGACAAGGTCACTGACTTGGAAGGTTCGTTCATGAACACGTTTGTCATAAGCACGTTTGATACATTGTTGGTAAACTTGAAGGTGATCCAGAGCATTAAGACGATGTTCATCTAATAACTCTAGTTGTGCTAAGCGGTCCTGACGAAAGTCATCATCAGTAAGCATGTCATGGAGAGAAATATGGAGTGAGGGGATCTAGACTTCGAGAGGCAAAACAACCTCTGTACCATAGACCAGAGAAAAGGGTGTGGCTGTAGTGGAAGTGTGAATACTAGTGTTGTATGCCCATAGGGCAAAAGGAATGTGTGTATGCCAATCCTTCCTAGTATCATCAACCACTTTCATGAGAATTTTTTGAGGGTTTTGTTAGTGGATTCGGCTTGGCCATTGGTTTGTGGGTAATAAGGTGATGAGAAACTAAGCTGAATGCCGAAGGCGTCACAAAGTTTTTGCAGTGTTTTGTTTTTGAATTGTTTTCCATTGTCAGTGATGAGGCGATGAGGGACACCAAAGTGGAAAATGATGTGATGGTTAATGAACTCACATATTTTCTCAGCTTTCATGGAGATGAGTGGTATGGCTTCCACACTGTTTGTGTAGTATTCGGTAGCAATTATGATCCATTGATGGTGTTGGGAAGAATGAGGATTGATTTCTCCGACAAGATCCAAACCCCATTGAGAGAAGGGCCAAAGGTCATGAGTGACCTGTAAGGCATGACTGGGTGTATGATGAAGGTTGGAATGTTGTTGACATTTCACACAGTGTTTGACATAGTCGTAACAATCATGGTTAAGGGTCGGCCAGTAATAGCCTAGGTGAAGAATACGCTTAGCAACAGCAAGGCCACTAAAGTGACCTCCACATATGCCATCATGAACCTCCTTAATGGTATAAGGAATTTTAGAACTTGTGAGGCATCGTAAGAGAATACCATCAAAGTCATGCTTATAGAGGAGTCCCCCCAGGATAACAAAATGGGAGACCTTTTTAAGGAAGTGCGTTGTCTGTTACGGGTGAGATTAGGAGGTAAGATGGAGAGGGAAAGGTAGTCGGAGTATTGTTTATACCAATGGTCACTCGGGTCAGGGGTGTCATTTTCGATTGAGTAAACATCACAAGGTAAATAAGAAGGTGAATGGATGTGTTTTACAATGACAAATATTTTAGAATCGGCAGAGGAAGTGGGTATTTGGGAAGCTAAGCAGGCCATGGTATCAGCAAATTTGTTGGTTGAACGTGGGATGGTTTGAAGGGTGTAACGATCAAAGGTGGTCAAAAGTATGTCTACATGATGTTTATACTTTTGAAGTATCTCGTTATGACATTGGTACATACCATTGACTTGGTTTATGACCAATTGTGAATCACCAAAGATGTGGATTGATTTGACATCTAGGGCATAGGCGGCCTGGAGACCTAGTACGAGCACTTCGTACTTGACAATATTGTTGGTGCATTCAAAGTCTAATTTGAAAGACAAAGGCATGGGTTCTCCATCTAGAGGAATGAGGATAACACCAGCCCTGCCCCCACGCTGACACTTGGAACCATCGAAGAACAGTGTCATTTGGTAAGGGGGTTCTTCCAGGGAAAGAGTAGCAATTGACTCATTGGGAAAGTCAAAATTAGAAGATTGGTCGTCCCCAGAAATAGGTGCGTCAGCTAGTTGGTCGGTGATTGTCCAACCCTTGATGGAGTTTTGGTGAATGAACTCGAGGTCAATATCAGCTAAAATTATAAGCCATAGCGCGGCGCACTGATTTTGATAAGGTTTGGCGTACATGAAGTGTAAGGGATCGGTGTTGGTCACGACATAGGTTTTGTGGTTGAGTAGGTAATGGCAGAGTTTGGTGGCAACGAAAACTAAGGCTAAGCAAAGTTTTTCTAGATGGTTGTATCAGGTTTCATAGTCCCAAAGAGTGTGGCTTATGTAATAAACCACCTGCTCCCTGTGTTGTTCATCGCGATGAGTGAGCATGGCTCCCAAGGAATGATCGGTAGCTGATATGTATAGGTAAAAAGGTTGATCGTCTTTAGGTGGAATGAGTATGGGTGGTTGGAGAAGGTATTGTTTTAGGGCCTCAAAAGCTTTGTGACAGTCATCATCCCATTTAAAGGAGACATCCTTCCTAAGTAGATGATGAAATGGTTGACACCGATCAGATAATTGTGAAATGAAATTGTGAATGGACTATAATTTACCTTGTAGGCTACGGAGTTGTTTAAGGTTAGTGGGCGGAGGCATTTCCAGAATGGCCTTGACTTTAGCAGGGTCAACTTCTATACCACAAAGGGAAACAATAAATCCCAGGAGCTTTCCTAAGAGAACCGCGAAGACGCACTTTTTAGGCTGAAGGCGGATGCAATATTTAATGAGGCGGTCAAAGATGGTTTTAAGGATGGTGAGGTGCTTGGAGTGACATTTAGATTTGGCCAAGAGATCATCCACGTAATCTTCTAATATGCGATGCATGATATCATGGAAGATGTAAGTCATAACACGTTGATATGTAGCACCAGCATTTTTAAGGCCAAAATCCATGACACAATAGCAAAAGGTTCCTTAAGGGGTAATGAATGTGGTCTTGTGTTGATCTTCTGGGGCAAGCAAAATTTGGTTATAACCTGAGAAGCCATCCATGAGTGAGAGCATCTCGTGACTAGTAATGAGGTCAACCAGTTGATCAATACGGGGAAAGGGAAAGTCATCTTTTGGGCAGGCTAGGTTGAGGTCACGGAAGTCCATGCAAATGTGGAGTCCCCCTGTTGCTTTAGTAACAAGGACAATGTTAGAAATCCAACGAGGATAATCAATGGGTAAGATGAAGGAAACCGAAAGAAGGCACTGAAGTTCTTCTTTGACGAGAAGAGCAATGCGAGGGTGTACTTTCCTTAGATTTTGTTTGATAGGTTTGGCATCGGGAATGGTTACGATATTTGGACCACTACGGTGGGGTCAATACTGGGCATGTCTGCAAAATACCAAGTGAAAGCGTGGTTATGATATCAAAGAAAAGAAGTGATGGCTTCATGTTGAGCAGCATCTAAAGATTGTCTGATCTTTAGGATGTGCGGGTCGTCTTGAGTATGAATGTTGATCTCGATAGTCAATTCATTCAACATGGTTTGTGTCTCAGAGGGTAACGACCGATGAATATATGAGTCTTCTGCACCAAGGTAGGTGAGTATGGATTCATCATCTTGACATTGAATGACGTTAATGGTAGGTGTGTCATCATCGATCATCTCAGGATACAGGAATGGAAGAGTGGAAGGGGCCTCACCTTCGCATTGATAAGTCAAAGGCCCCAAGGAAATGGTGTTTATGAAAAAAAAAGTTAGGAGGGATAGAGTCAGGATCCATCGACTCCGTCGGTGAGGGTGGTGATGAAGGTGGAGAAGGGCTAGGGTCCTCAATGAGTTCAATGTGGGCCTGTTTGGTAGGAGGTTCGACGAAGCCGATACCACTATGGTAATTATGTTTGTGGGTTGTACATGGAATAACGATATGGCGGCCTTGCTCGTAAAAGCCAAAACCAAAACCCTTCCACGCACAGCGGTGCAGGAAGGTGTGGGCGAAATGACGATTGGTAAGTGATTAGAAGTCAGTAGAAAATGGGCGGGGTTGTGATGGTGGTTCAGGTGTGTAAGTGGTAGTATCAAGTCCCCCATAGGTAGGTGAGACTAGTACGAAGATGAGGAGGACCATAAAGGAGGCATTCTCCTATACGGTGATCATAGTGAGGGTGTTGGTGAAGGCTTCCATACTCGTGTGGAGTAAGGAATGTGTTGACACTATATAGGCAGTACTCCCCCAGAGTGAGGTGTTGAAAAACACCTTCCAAGGGATCAGTATTATTATATAGGTAGCTGGTATGGATGATGTGTCAGAGGTTGATGCGGAGGTGGAGTTAATAGATTGGGAAGCTAATGGGTCAGCCATGGAGGTTATAGTAGTGGTAGGAATGGAGGAGGTATGTGCAGTAAAAGCAGCGGTTGTACTAGTAGGTGGAGGTATAGGTGAAGCGCTATTGATTGCGGAAGTAGACTGCTTGAAAGGCATGAGCACATCATTGGGTCGGTAAAGCATGCTGCATGTTTTAAAAGGTGATGGGTCAGGTGGAATGGTATAAGTGTGTCCTTCGTGTTCAAACTTTACACAATGATGCAAAGTGGAAGGAATGCAACCCATGACACGGATCCAGGGTCTACCAAGCAACAAGTTATATTGGAATTCCCCCTCCAAAACGTAAAACAATTCTAGAACAGTGCGGGGGCCCATGCAAACGTGAAGGATGAAAGTGCCTAGTGTGGAGGTGATAGCATCATTGAATGAATGCAACATGACCGGATGTTTATGCATGCAATTGTCAGGTATACACATTTGAGAAAATGCATGGGATGAAATGATGTTAATGCTAGCACCTCCATCAATCATCACATGGCATACCCATATGTCATCAATGTGGACAGAGATGAAGAGGGCTAGGTCTGGGTCATCATTTTGGTGTGGCGCGATCTCCTCCTCTGAGAAGCTAAGGGAGGCCACTTGGTGAACAAGGTGAGGTGAGGATGAAGGTGGTAATTTGGTGAGAGAGGCTACATGATGGGGTGTGATAATGGAGGCTATGGGTGTAGAGGTCATTGGGTAAAACCTCAATAGATTGAAGAACCTCCATGAGAGCTTGACAATGGGATTCCGAGGTTTGGATGAGGTCATATAAGGACATTTTGAGGGGAGATTGGTGTAATTGTTTGAGCATGGTGTGATGTGTGATGTCATTAGAAATGGGGTATGTGGGGTTGCAGATAGTGATTTTAGGTATGGGTGCAGATGGTATGTTGGGTTTAGGATTAGTTGGTGGGTCAGTTGCCTTTTCTTTGCCCTTCTGTGCACGTGTAATGATGTGTATCATGTTGATTTGAGGGAAGTTGGCAAATGGAGAAGGTGTAGGGTGAGTGGTATAACGACATGAAGGGAAAAAAGCTACTGGAGGACAAAAGCCTTGTGAGGTCAGTTGGGCGCAACAACATTTGAGTGGTGGCATGGCAAGTTCTTTGATGTGAACCATGTTAATTTCAAATCTTGAGGGTGGCTCTAGGAGCTGTGAGGGTAGAGGTTGTGGTTGTTGAATGGGCGGTGTGGGAATCAGTGTTGGTGAAGAAGGATCCTCATCGAGAAGGTCATCGTCGTCAAACTTGGTTTCTGGTGGACATAATTAGATAAGGACGGTTTTCAAGGTCTTGCAGTTCTCCACATCATGCCCTGGCACACGATGGTATGCGTAAATTTTAGTATCATCAAACCCTTTTGGCTTGGGTTTGAGGGTCGTAAGGTCGGAGTGGCGGTAATGTGATAATAGAAGTCTCGAGGAGGTTGGTTAAAATTTTGGCATAGGACCCAACTAGTGGATCACAATGGGAAGTGAACGTAGGTTTGAGTGTAGGTGTGGTTGGTTGTCGAGGGATTGTTTTTAGAAGTGTAGGAACGGGTCGAGCTATGGGTTTAGGTGTCAGTGTGGTTTGAGGTATCAGTCGGGTTCATTTGGGTAGGGGTACAATAGATGGACGAGTATGAGGGTGTGGGGTTCTTTTGACTACCTTGTTGTGGGGTAGTGGGGTTTTATTTTTGGGTTGCACCTTCTTAGGTAAAGGTGATGTGGGTGTACGAGCTCTAGAAGGAAAAGCATATGGAGGAAGAGGGCGAGTTACCCACGGGGATAACAGGGGTGTTGTGAAGGTAGATGATGCGGGTCATACTTGGGGTGTGAGGGACAATGACTGAAGTGTAGTGGGTAGTGAAGCAATAGCTGAAGGTATTGGAGGTATTAGTGGTAAAGAGACTACAGGTGTGGGTATGAGTCGTGTTGTGTGCCTGGGTAGGTTGGAGGTTTGTGAGGAAGGAATGGGTTGTTGTGTTATTGGTTTATGGATGGGTGAAGGGTGCTTGACCATGTTGGGAAGCTGATGTCTGAAGGCAGATGAGACAAGTGCGGGTGTGATTGGTGTGGTCAGGGTATGAGTTCGATGAGTTTGTTTCTTTGGTTTGGGTTTCGGAGTAGATGTGGTATTAACGGCGGAGGATGTAGCTAAATCTAGTTTAATAGGTGGATGAGTGAGGTTGGTGGTCAAGGTGACCCCTAAAGTGGTAATACGTTTAGTGGAGGCAGATGTTGTGGGTATGGGTATGGGTTTAGATATAGGTCAGGTTATGGGTAAGGGTGTGGTGTGAGTGCTAATGGGTATCGTGGAAGGGGTTGGGACAGCAGTGGTTATATTTGGTTTGATGGGTGCAAATGTGTTTGGATAGGTAGTGGAGGTGTCATCGAGGGATCTTTGCATCTGTGTTGAGACAAGGAGTAAGAGGCACCCCCATAGTAAGACCCTATCTACATAATCTAAGTGATCGGCCAAACGTGAGAATGGCACATCTGTGGGTAGAGTTGGTGAGGACCTAATGGGAATTCCCGTAAAATGCATCTTAGAGATGGGGAATTGGCTAGCTTCAGCTTCCGTGGGTAAGAGAGCTAAAAGTAGGTCTATTGGATGTTGGGTAGCCAATGGAGAATGCTCGCCAAGAGGCAAAGGTATCTCCACTGGGTCTATGATGGGTGAAAGAGATGATGGAAGCTCCTCTATAAGTGGAGGAACATATAGGTGCTCGCTATGGGTGGAGGAGGTATGGTAGGTAAAGGCTCTCTAAGTGGTGAAGCTAGGGGTGAGAGGGGCTCGATGTTAGTGGAAGACTCCTCCATTGGTGATGAAGGAGATGAAAGGTGTTCCTCTGTTGGTGAAGGAATAGTGGAGGTTGGTTCCAATGTGGAAGGAGGATTTTAGGCTAGGATTTCCTCTATGGAAGGGATGTGAGGTAATTGAGAGGTGACAGGTACCTAGTTAAAGATTGTGTGAATCTCACGGGTATGGGTGTCGTGAATGGATGTCTCACCGGTTTGATTGGTTTAAGGGGCATGGTTGGGAAATTTTTTTTTGAAGATTTGTAGATTTTGGTTAGGGGTGGCGTTGGGATTATCCACAGTTAAATCACCTTTCTTAAGCATTTCTTGGACAATATTCTTGAAAGTGATACAGTTTCCGTCACTATGACCCTTTACTCAGTGATAGCTATAGAAATCATGCTCTTTATACCATGCGGGCATGGAGCGAGTAGGATCAAAACCAGTGTGTGGTTTTATGGGTGGAAGGGTGATGGCTCCAGCTTTGATAAGATTTTCTAAGATAGAAGAGTAAGGTTCCCCAATTGGGGTATATTTTCACTGCTCTTGTCTTAATTAAAAAGCCTGGACATGTGATAGATTAGATGAGGGTGTAGCCTGATTAGATGGATGAGCTGGGCCGGCCTTCAGTACCACTGCGTTAGTGGTACCCTTAGCCTTTGAATAATTGGTTGGTGGTTTAGAAGAAGAAGAGGTTTCATTCGACTTGAATGTCGAATTCTTATTTTACAATTGGATTTTCTTCTCTTCGATGGCCTGAATCTCTAACTTTCATGCCATAGTGAATGCCTCATCAAATGTTCAGAAATTTTGGACCTGCAAGGTTGGGGAGATATGTCTGGCGCAAGCTCGTGTGAAGAGCTCGATGAGTTCAATTTGTGGCAATTGGAAGGTAAGTTGATTGATTAGGCTACGCCAATGAGTGACAAAATCTATGATAGATTCGTCCTCTTACTGACGTGTGGACTATAGATCGGTCATGGTAACCTTCTTGGCGATATTGATAGAGAAATGATCCAAGAAAGCTTGGGCTACCTGATTGAATGAGACTATAAAGTGTTTAGGTAACCCACTATACCAATCTAATGTAGGTCCAGTGAGGGACATGGGAAAGGTTCTCAAAAGCAGGGCATCATCATGAGCGATCAAATAACACCCGTGTTTGAATGAGCGCAAATGTTGTTATGGGTCTTCCTTGCTATTGAAGAGGTTGAAATTAGGCATTTCCTAATGCGTAGGGTATGAACAGATAGGAATGGATGGGTGAATAGGCTCGTTGTAAATCTCGTCATAGGTGAGAGTGTTACGAGAGCGAAAAATCGATGCCTCTAGTGTCTGCATCTTGTCCAACATCAATTTAATTAGGTCATTGGTGGGTTGTGATGATTGGATGCCTCCTACAGCGTGAAGAGGTTGGTTTTGGGTATATAATGGGGGTGGCATTCCAGTGTATGGGGCTGCCATGTAAGGTGGTGGAGAAGAAGGTAGTGAAATAGGGGGTACGTACTCGGAATGAATAATAGATGAAACAGGAGGTTGTTAGTAGTATGTATATGGGGGTGGAAGGGTCGTGGTAACCCTAGTGGCAATAGGGGCTAATGATTGTGGAATGGAAAGAACCACGTTCTGAAATGGGGTAGGAGTCACCGACACTGGAGGTGGGAATGTAGCTATAGGTATGTGTGAGACATGAGGAGCAGATGAGGTTGTGTTTGGGGTAGTCGTCGAGGGTATGGTGGATGTGATAGGTGCCACAGAGGTAACAGACGTGGCACTCATAGCGGGTATAGAACTTAACTGTGAAACGACTAGGGGTAACATGGATACGGGCAGCACGGAGCTAGATGGGGCCAATGCAGAAGTGGGTGCGAGAGTTCGGGGGGATAGATACGGGCATGTCCATATATCAACTACCCTGAGGCGTCTCGAGTGGACGAGTGGGAGAGGCAAAACTGCAAGGCGGCAGGGTTCTGGTCAAGGAGTTCTGTGAACTCCTCATCTCTGGTAGCAATAGTAATAGGCTGGATGGGATCCATGGCCGGTGATAAAATAGAAGCTGGTGAAGGACTAGGTGGGAGTGGTTGGCAACTAGCGTGGAACACAAGGGTGCTTGCTTGTCTTCGGGTCAGCACCATGTGAACCAGTATTGATCAGGTAGGGCTGCTTCTCTGTAAATGATACAGAGAACAGCAGGAACAGGTGAATTTGGTGATAAAAAATGGATGAAGTAACAAATGGTGGATGGAATGTGAAAAAGGCTAACCAATGCCAGTTAGGGAAAACTGACGTTGGTCAGGGGTAACTGCTGCCGGTCACTGTAGAAAATGGACAATAAGTAAACAGTGAGGTAGAAGGCAAAATCTGACAGGTATGCCAAATTTGAAGATGTATAAAATGTCAATGGGAAGAAATGACAGTGACAGAGACTATAAAAAGTGGAAGAAAGTGAAGTAATATTTCCTTTTGAGTAGGTTAGCAAAAGGACCTGGAACCGACATCGGTTGGGTATAACCGATGGTGGTCAGAGGTAACTGATGACGGTTACTATGAAATTGAAACAGTGATGAAAGAAAGTGGTTGTGAATTAAAATTTGATGTGGAATCAAACCCAGAATTCTGGGAATGATGATGATATGGCCCAGGCACACTTAGGTGAAGTCAAAATACACCATCTATAATGAGGAGCATGCAAGGATGAACAAAAAAAGTGATGAACATGATCTTTCACCTCAAAACACAAGCCAAGTAGAAACACTAAGAAAATGTGACCCTAAGAGTGCCTTTTCTATTATGTTTGTTTAACTTATACTATTTAGGGACTAACACATGAATTGTGAAATAGATTTTTTGGTGAGGATGGCTTCCTACAAAGAAGGAGATCTAAAAGGTGAGGTTGAAGTATGACTCGACAGAGCAGCGAGTTGGGTGCCCACTATGTCGTGATCGTGTGATCACCTACAACTTCTTCCAGGTAGGATGTTGTTTGAGAATGTATGTATTTTGAATTTTTGTGTGGTTTGGTAAGACTCAGAGAAAGGGAAAAGGATAGAAGTGCTTTTCTACGATTCGTTTGTCAACCATCAGCTGGTCATGACTTCCAACGTATAGGTTGCCCTCAATTAATGTGAGCTAATGCAATAAATCAGAATGGAATGCAATTTTTTTTAAACCCAAATCGAAAATGTGAAATTGGATGACACAATAAGATGAAGAGGAAGAGGGATGCTCTTTAACTACAATGTAGAAAACATGAAGAAATGATTCTTTTTAATTACACCAAAAGAAAATTTTCCTTTAGAGCAAAATAGAAAGAAGAAGTGGATTACCAGTGAAGAAAATTAGTGTATATGCTTTTTAGAAGGGAAACAAACACACAATTTTTTCCTAGGAATGAATGAAATGCAAGGAATCCCAGATGGGTCCCACTGAGCATGCTAAAATGTTTCACCTCTTTCTTAGATTGTTTCTTTGAAGTGTTGATGAAACAGATAGGGTAACGGGCGTAGGAGGAATACCTGTTCAAATGTTGGTTGATGGGTTGTTGCGTGTGTATGACTTCTGAATCCACAGCTGATCGTGAGAGCTTCCTTTTGGCTAAGAGGAACTACCTGTAAAGAAAACAAGACCACCAAAAGGAATTAAACAATATGGACAGTGAACTGCCTAGCGTAAGCTAGATTCGGGAAGTATGATACTTCCTAGATGGCTGTTAGTCCACTATTTTAAACAATTTAATGTTGTAAACAAAGTAAATCCTATTGTTATTTTAAAATGATTTAGGTTTCTCACTTAAAACACAATAAGAAAATAGATCTAATCTAACAGGCTAAGCTAGAATAGGATCCAAAGGTCAAATGGATGGTTTTGGGTCTCTGCAGGTCTGATAAAGGTCTCGTGTAGGTCACAGGTAAATGAGGGTGAGATAAAATTAGTGGGTAGGTCTTTGTTCAGGGCTGTGTGGACAAACACAGAGACCGGTGTCAGTTAGGGGTGACCGACGATGGTTAGGTATAACCGATGCCGATTACTGTGAGATCTAGAAATGTCATAGAATAGGCTGGGTCTCCTTTGTGGTTGCACAAAGGACTTTGGGTTGGTCGGGATGATGTATTGGGTGATGGGAGTGGGCTTTTGCAAGGTTTTTATGGGTGTATTGAGGTAAAAATGTTGGAGAAGGTCAATAGGGAGCAAGATAAACAATGGATGATAAAATAATGATGAAATGAAATAAACAGGAAAGTATGATGTTGTACTCACTTGGATTTCGTTCCTGAGGGCCTGTGTGAAGGATGGAGGTGCTGATGATGGGGTTGAAGGTTGCAAGTGATCACCAACTGAAGAAAAGCTTCTACATGGGCTACATGCATACTCCTCTTTGCTTAGATAGGTCAGATCGTGGTTGGGATGGCTGTGCAGGAGAAGATGCTCAATCTCCTTCCTTGGATGTGAGTTTTTACTGGAATTGGCTTCCTAAAGATGCGTTATCTCTCTGAGATGTGTTCTTGCTCGTCAAATTTCTCCCAAAGTTTTTGCCATCTTCCAAGTTCCAACTTCTAACCTCGAGAGTAAGGTTGTTTTGGGTTAAAAGGGGTAACTGATGGCGGTCCGACTTAACCGGCGACGGTTAGGGGTAACCGACGTCAATCAAGGCGGGATTTCCTAGGTTTACTAAACTAAGGAGATCCTCCTGATTTCCTTGTATCTCGTGTCGTTATCCCGTGAATTAGACTTGGAGCCTCTTGTGAGCATGTGGGAATGTGGTTAGAGGGAATGTAGGTAGTGATTTTTAGGGTTTGGGTAAGTCTTAGTTAGTTATGGCAACCTGCTAAGAATAGCTCTTAGGTTAAGTTAGCTTAGTGAGGCGTTTAAGTGAACTGTATGTGTAGATATTATTTAAATAATAAATATAGTGAGGATAATGCATTAATTTAATTTAATTAATTAAATTAATATTATTGAGGTGAAGAGGGCCATGACTAGGTGAATGTGATGAAGGGTGCTTATATGTCGAGGGACGAAAGGGGAGTGTGACCTAATTTTAGTGTCTACAGTGCTAAAAGAATAAAGAATTCTATTGATGAGGGAAGCACATACCTGGAAAGTAGCAGGACATTTCGGTGTTGGTAAGACCCTAGCCCACTTGAAAAGGTATGTGTATTGTCCCAATATGAAAGAAGTATCAAAATTTATATGTGGATGTAAACTTGGTTGTACTAGCAAGCCTAAGACTAGGAAGGAGGGTTTGTATATGTCTTTGCCAGTACCCGCTCATCCATGGGAGGACATTTATATGGATTTTGTAGGAGGATTACTTGTGTTTAAACATGGCCATGACGATCTATATGTTGTTGATAGATTCAGTAAGATGTGTATTCTTATGGCATGTAAAAAGACAGTAAAAGCACGTGACGTAGAAGATATTTTCTTTGCTAATGTATGGGTGCATTTTGGTTTTCCAAAGCCTATTGTTTCTGACAGGGATTCCAGGTTCTTGGGGAAGTTTTGGACTACTTTGTGGGACAAGATGGATACCAGGTTATAGAGGAGCACAACTTTCCATCCACAGACAGAGGTGGTAAACAGGACTTTGGTACAATTGATCAAAGGGTATAATAACAAATATCCAAGGACTTGGGATGATTCCTTAGCCTATATTCAACATTCCTATAAATGGGTTGTACACACATCCACTATGAAGTCACCATTTAAAGCATGCTTGGGATATCTACCTACAAATCTGCTGGATATAGCAGTTGGGCAGCAGGATGAGGAGGAGACACGAGACACAAAGGTGACTAGAGAAAACAAATTCATTAAGAGGATCCAGAAAATCCATCTCAAAGTCAAAGAACAACTAGAGAAATCTCAAGCCAAGTACAAAGCTAGGCATGATCAGCATAGGAGAGAACATAAGCTACATGTTGGAGATAGAGTTTGGCTTTACTTGAGCAAGGAGAGATTACAAGGTCAAACATGGAAACTCAAGCCACTATGATATGGGCCCTTCACCATATTGGAGCAATTTGGACAAAATTCTTTTCGACTTGACTTACCACCATTTATAAGGATGTACTCTGTAGTAAACTGTGAGAAATTGTACCTATATGAGCCATCCATGCTAGATGAAGATGAAGGAATACAATTGCTACCTTCCATTGAGGATTGCATCTTGGAATCACGAGGTGAATTAGAGGAGGATGTAGTGTTGCAACAAAAGGTCGGAGAAACTAGGAGAGGTCCGCAAGAGTCTTGGCAGATTAGATTGAAAGGAAAGACACCAATGTAGGCCCGGTGGTACTCAAAGGAGCAAGTGAGGGAATTATTTCCTCATCTACTCCCCCACTAAGCTTTTGTGGGACCAAAATCCTCCCAAGTATGGGAGGTGTGATCCATAGGGATCCAAAATGAATCTACTTCATCAAAATAGTCAGCACGAAGAAGGAAAAATGAAAACACAGAGGTTCTATCTTTTTAGTAACAAGACCACCGCTTTGTGTAGAGCGTCAGTTACAGAACCATCGGTTTACATTGGGCGGCGGTCCTAGCTCTTTCAGTCAGAAAATAAAAATATGAAACGAACAACCTAAAATTTGGACAGTTGTTCGTATCTCTCCTCCTCCATGACCTTTCCCATTCTCCAGTGCACGGGAGGATATGGGAGAGGCTATAAATACATATTTGTAGAAGAGAATAGGATCGTCGAAGCATGAAAGCAAGTGAGAAAGAAGTTCTTAGTGCTAGAATCGTGTTTTGTAGAAGAAAGGAGTGTTGAGACAGAGCAAGCAAGTATTTGGGATGAAGTGTGAGATATTATCTACTTCTCTTTCATACTTATTGTAATTTTTGTACTTGTTATTTTGAATTGGCCAATAAAAGTGGGAAGAAAGAGCAATTTCCCTTCTCGAATGGTTTTTCCTCCTCTGGAGGTTTCTAGGATAAAACTTGTTGGTGTTTATGAGCTTAACTTCTTTCCTTTCCTGCAATTGTGGATTCTAATCATAAGCATAATTCATTCACTAGATATCTTTGTCATTTTCTAATAGAAAGTAGAACAACAATGTTTATTTTTGTTTCAGTGGATGATTCCAAAGTTAAAGAGTTTACAGATCAATTAACGTACATGAAAGAATTCGATACTTGGTACCAAGACAATACTGAAAGTGGTCTGTGTGATTATTGACACTGGCTCAAAGAAATATCCTCATACGCGTGCGTAACTTCACTTTATACTCAAATAATTAATCAGTCCGGATTTAAGTCGTGAAATCTTTCATAAACGGATGGGATGGCTCAAAGTGTGTGCATTGTGTCCTTATTACTCCTCATTGATTTAAAGGGTCGATGCCCAGACGATGTTGTTGTAACTATATTAGGCGTTAAGTGCAATAGTAGTTATGATGACTTTACCTGTAAGCACTTCCTCAAGGCATTGTTTATACCAAACGCTGAAAATGAGATCGAAGATCTCGTGAGTGATTCAGAACCAAATTTTTAATATTTTTGAGTGCACAACTCTTCTAGTTTTACAGTAGTTACAATGGTTTATGGTTGACTATCGCAACTTGGAAATTAGTACAATACACTGAAGTATACAATTCCATTCAAAATTCTAAAAAAATTGAATAGCAGGCATTTATTTTTTCGGGGTCTTGGTGGCCTTCGGAGCATAATACAACTACTTTGTGTGAAGAATTGCTAAAAATTAGCTTAAAAGTAGTTTTCAAATATCCCCCCTTCGAAAAAAATTGTCCATATTCAAAAAATAAGCAAGTTGGGAGAGAAAAAAAGTTTACCCTAAAATTAGGGTTTTCTCCGCTAAAAATAGCCTAGGATTTAGTGCTGGAAAAGAGTTTAGGGGAGGTTTTAACTGTTATTTATACCTCTGAAGACGGTGGTTATGTTGTTTTTCTACTAAATATCAATGTTTAAAAAACAATTGTTCAATGGGGGAGTTGAACCACCGACCACACAACCCCAAATCTTTACCACTAACCACAATGGCGCCCAATGGGCATATGCTATAAAATGGAGCAAATTGTATTTAAACAGTATAAAAATCGACTAACCTTTTTAATGAAGATGTGGCAGATGATGGAAATTCCATGTGACATCTGAGGCAGGGGGGATGAATTAGGTTTTCCGCATTTTCCAGATCTGAAGCTTATCTCCTTTTGTTTTTGATTTTGTTTTGCTTCATCGTGTATTTCTTTGCAAATTTTGGTCACCGGTGTTTTATTTTCCTCTCCACCATTTTTGTTTTGTATGTCTCTATTTTTGCTTACAAGTTTGTGTTGGGAGACGGCTCAGTCAAAGGTGAATGACTCGACCGCCTTGTTTGTTGTTTGTAGAGAAAGGGGACAGGAGCATGGTAAGAACTCTGTGCAAGTGGAACAACCCAGATGTGATATGGCTCGGGCTCAATGGCAACTCAATCCGATTTCTTGGCAAAGAGCTCAGTTCACAATACCTCAGCTCGGCTTGAATGGTAATGGCCCATATTGGCTACACAGGGTTCTTCCTTCATTTTAGATTGATTTGTGCTGTTTTTGTGAGCCACCAATGATGCCAAATCACCTCTCACGCCACTGTTTTGTTGATTTGTTATTGTGTAGGGCACTAAATTTGAATGCAGGGTTGCCTTCCTTAATAACCATCTATTGTGAATGTAGATGCTTAGGGACTATGCTGGGGGATGGCTCGACCATGATTGTGTAGAGTTCGTTCGATGCAAAGTGATGTAACTCCAATGCAATGAGGTAGCTCGATGTCCTAGCTCAGTGGAGAGCCTTCTAACTTAGCCCAAACAATACGCTTAAAAGCCAATGTAGCAGTCAACTCGCCAATAATAACTCAGCTCGGTCTAGAAACAACTATGTCAGGTAGCCAACTCAGTCTTCAACTCAGATACAGAGCTCTGAAATAGCTTGATGCTTGGCTCCACATAAACACCCAGGCATCCAAATGTTTAAAAATAGATAATATTATCTGTAACTAAGTAGTCCTCTAGATTTAGAGGTAAAACCCCTGTTGGGGAAATATATATATATTTCATTTTCTATTCCTGTGGCAATTTTTTCCTGGTGCATGGTGCACCAGTGCAAAAACAATTTGTGTTCCTAACACTTGGAACTGAAAAGAGTGTTGTGGGGTTGCAGGGATGTTTGGGAAGTGGCTGGAGGCAACACAACCTCTCTAGAGATGCAGATTTCTTTTCCATGACACTTCTACCACTATAACCTCTCTCTAACCTAGCCAGGAGCTTCAACCTACTCTTCTACCAAATGTAAAATAGGGACGAAAGCATGGAAGATTTTATTAATCATCAATCAATCTTTACAATAGTTGTGCTACAATATTTATACATATTAGACAACCATATACAAACAAAGAAATAGGTTGCACAGGTACAATCGTGAAACAATACAAACAATAGTATTGTTAAAATAATATAACAAATCACATATGTTTGGATAAAACAATATAGAAGGTTATAAATAAATATAACCATATAACAATTAAACAATCAAACTAACCAACTATGTGCAATGTATCATTAACCTAGGTAAAATATATTTACCCTAACAGATGACATTGTGTCCCTCTTTCCTAAATTTTTTTTAGTCTCCACCATCACCATAGGACCGGTCACTTACCAAAATGGGGGTGAAACTAGGTCCCTTCCTCTCATCTTTCCTTTCATGGTAGAGGAGGATTCCCCTACCATTGACGTTCTCCAATGCACCGATGAAAAATCCATCCTTTCATACATGGGGGAAGAATATTTCTATCTTCATAAGACCTTACCTCTTGATACATTCACTCTCCTCACTGAATCTAGTATCGACATCAACGTAGGGACTCCACAAGAGCATCGTATCCTTAAAGTTGGCTGATATATTAACCCAAAAGAACTTGAGGCCTTTACCTCCTTTCTTTCCAAACATAGCCAAGCCTTCGCATGGTCGTATTCTAACATGCCAGGCCTCAATCCATCCATTTTTGTTTATAACATCATTACCATTCCTGACGCCAAACTAGTCAAGCATAAGCTTTGCCGCACTCATCTTCATGTTTCTCTCCTTGTTAAAGAGGAGTTATAAAGCCTTCTCTCTACTAATTTCATCTAGCCCATTGAATATCCACATTCAAACATCATACTTGTTTTCAAAGATTCTGGAAAGCTCGCATTTGTACTGACTTTCGACATTTAAATATCACTTTACCTAAGGATGACTTTCCCCATCCCAACTTTGATTAGCTTATCAACCTCATGGATGGCCATGAGATTCTCTCACTTATGGATGGGTTTTCTAGTTATAATTAGATTATAATCGCACGAGAAGATCAACATAAGACTTCTTTCATCACCCCTTAGGGGACCTTCTGCTATCTTGTCATGCCCTTTGGTTTGAAAAACGCAGGGGCTACCTATCAATGCGCTATGACCTATATATTCCATGAACTTATCTATAAAACCATATAGGATTACATCAATGGCCTCTTGTGTAAATCTAAACGACAAGACCATCTCACCATCCTTGAAATTCTCTTCGCACGCCTTATCTAGTTATTTCTCTTTCTCAATTCTACCAAGTGTGTGTTCAAAGTTCTGACTCAAAAACTCATTTACTTCATCTTCTCCATTAGGGGCAATGAAGTGGACCCCACCAAAATCAAATCCATCCTCAAAATGACTCCTCCCTCCAACCTCAAACAGTTGTAGACACTAAATCACGCACTTTGGGTATTTATCTAGTCATGATCACATACAACTATTCATCTGATTCCTAAGAGAGAAAAACACTAACTGATCACTTTATTTGTCCATCTTTGCTAGCTTTATGTTATCCCTTTTGGTCTTACACTCCTTTCCTAGTCAGTCTTTTCATACTCTAGTATTTCTCACTTTAGACACCAACACATAGCCAGGATGTCAGCGTCTAGGCGCCCTCGTCCCCTCTGGGTGCCCTTGACCTCTTTGTACTTTTCTTGCATCTTTTGGGTATTTTCTAGACGTTTAGGACTCTTAACTTTTTACAATTCTACCTTTTAATGGTTCATTACAAAATTTATACAAAGGAATCATATAAATACAAAGCTATGTGATCGTAATAAGGGACCAAACACTAAGCATTAGCTATCACCATCTAAGGTTGCATCCAAGAGCATTCTAAGAGCATTCAAACATCCATCTAGCTACACACAAGGGACAAGGGACTACCATTTCTGCATACACACATAGGAGGGGAAGTTCATTATTTCATGCACACATCTATTTACATCTAGTTAGTGCTTGTTATCACGTGCGACTCATACAAAAGCCACTTAGGACACAATTATACACACACACACATAGAACTATATGGATTCTGAGATGTAGTGCAATGCTCGGTCGTAAGTTCACTTTGTTGACAAATGAGGATAGTCTAACCTCCCATTTTACATCTTTTTTTTAGGATTTGATGTGGTTTGGGGGTTTTACAGGGGCTTCTTTCTGATTGTAGGTTTCAAGAGAACAACAACGAGGTCCAGCGAAGTACAGGTGATCATAGGCGACAAACAATGAACATCTCGTGACCCTGGGAAACTGGGTTCCACACCTCTTGAGCAATCACATACACCTGTAATAGGGATTTGGCGCCCTAGGCACCCCCAACCTTGCATAGGCTCCCTAGTACCGACATTTACGAAACTCCTACAATTTTTTGGGTCTGATTACAACACTCTGAGTTCATGTTCCAACAATTTTATAGCTCAACATACCTTTAGTATTATTACGAATAAGCTAAGTACTTTATTCCCTTTATTTGCAGCTAGGGTTTCAAATTTAAATTGCTTATTTGCTTGGATCAAATTTTTACTTAATTGTTTATATCATTACGCTATTACATATTTAGATTTAGGCATCTATTTATTCAATATTTGCTTAATCATTTAGTGAACCTGTCGTTCAATTCCAACCTTCTTTTTAAGGTTTTTTCTTCTTATGCCTATCACCTGTAGTGGTCATTTTTGGTCTTTTGAGCATCTCAAGCTTCCTCCATCCTCCAAAGGGTCTTTAAATCGATGGCTAAAATTGATAACCCATTCGCTAACTCTCAACAAGTTTTTCTCGACAACATTGAAGCATCTGATAGTGCACTCATATGATGAAGACATAAATGTTGATAAAGAACAATTAGATAAGCTCACAAATTTTCATTAATATTTGTGTGATGATCCTACTCATCTTCTGCATATTCTTCATGCTTTGATTACTGTTAAAAATACTTGTGATGCTACTTCAACACCTCTTGTAGGTTCTTCTTTAGCTATCATGGCCTCTACTCAACCCCTTCATATTCCCGCTGCTATTCCTACTACTACCACTCCCATCATTCGACCTGATGCTTCCAATGCACAACCTAGCTCTTCTTTGAATACTTCTAATTTAACTTCTTTATATGAGGATATGTGGACCCAAATTTTCCAACTTCAATTGGCTACCTTTCGTGCATCTCCATCTTTGGATTCCACTTCACTCCTTCACACTCCTTTTGCACATGTTATTTTCACCTATCTGCTTCCTCTTAATTTCATCACCCCTAAACTACACACTTTCAAAGGCCATGATGATCCTCAAGAACATTTTAGAGTGTTCCACGTGGCATGTCTAGACTATGCGGACGATCACACTCTACTAGTAATTTTTTTTCCTCGCAATCTCCAAGACTATGCCATGCGTTGGTTCTATGATCTACCTATCCAATCGGTCACATTTTTATACATTTAGTCAATGATTTTGTTGCCCATTTCTCTCTTAATATCGGCTCCAAGATATCCTATGCTAAACTCGCATAACTTAATCAAGGATCCAATGAACATCTAGCGATTATGTCCTATGATATAAGAACAACTTAACTAAGATGTCTATGTGCTTATGGACTCTAAAATTTAAGATATATTTTTACAGATTCTATTACCGCCTCTCCATGAGAGTGTTATCTTTGAGACATCTCTTTCATTTGATTGTTTATGTCATACTCTTAAGCTACGTTAAACTAAACTCTTATCTATAGGAAAGCTTAAGTATACAGAACATGCTTCATCCTTTATGCGCTTTCAAAGTAAATCAACTTCCAAGCCATTTATAAAGCCTACTGAAGTTGAAGGTATTGTCAACGTAGTCTCTAATACTATAAAGCTTAAATGGAAACTACCTAAGTGTACATATACAAAATTGACTCTCTTCGCATTTCCTATTGCCACAACTTGTTGAGAGAAATCTTATTACGCTTCCTCCTCTGCTAAATTTAGACCCATCTAGTCCTAAAGGTCATAATTACAACAAATTTAGATATGACTATCATCAATACATTGGAAATTATATAGATCGATGTTTTTAACTTTGCAATCTTATTCAAGGTCTTATCGATAATAACGCTATTGAGATTTTAGAGCCTGCGTCATCTGTGCCAATCAATGAAAATCACATGCTCATAATCTTCAACAATTCTCTTCCTAAACATGATAAACAAGTGACTAACTCTCCAGCTAATCATACATATCACGCAATGAATCCTCCTGCATTGGGGCCTCCTAATTTTCTAGTTGCTCATGCTGAGGCGTCCCCACCCATCATTACTTTCTCCAATCATGACTACCATGCCACATTCTCTTTTGATCGCTTGCACATTAGTGTTTCTATTGGGTCTACTTCTATCAATAACACTATTTTTGATCCATCATTTCATGTAAACGCATCTTCTATCGCAATTTTTTTCACTATCGGCTATCCACTCTCACAAATTTCATATCTAGTTCCTCAATCATATGGGTATGTCAAGCTTACAGTTATTGTCGGTCCTCTTACCATGTTTGTGCCTTTTCTAGTGGCACGACATGCTTTTAGGTCTCACCTGGCTCTACACAACTCAGGCTATTGTCACTATGAATCACTTGTGTCTAAAGTTCATTCACAACAAATAATTCATTAGCATCAATGGTGTTTCGCCATCCACACTGTGGCCACAGTATCCTCTTGAGGTTTCCATTGCACTTGCTAGAGTATCTAGGTCCCCATGACATTTAAAATCTAAAGCACAATCTTATCCTAGCTCTCTTGTTTGCTCATGGCCTACACAATCTCATCAGTCTGCTAGTCCATCACGTCAATCTAGGTTTACCTCTCAGATAGCTCTTACATATAGGTATACATCACCTCTGTGATTTCACAATCTCTTTTTCACATAAGTGTCCCTCACTTCTACAGTCTCCTTCATATACGTGCACATCACCTTCGTGTTCTCCTCCACATAGGAATTCATCACCTCCTCAGTCTCATGTACATGGATCTCATTCACTGACTCGACATTTGTCTCATACATCGCCGATTTTTTAACATGGTCACATGAATTTATCTCCATAAGCATCGGGTGGAGAAACTTCATCTTTTAACTTCATTGTATAAAACATTCATCCTCGTAAACTTGGGGGGAATTTTACTTATTCTCCGCCCTTCTAGCATTCTTAGATGTTTTACATACTCTACACTTTGCATTTAGTCTTCCACACATCTTATACATCTTGATACATTATTATCGTCGTTACCCGATGATGCACTCTCGTGCTATGATTCACACTTGACTGTTGAGGGCATACTACATACATGAACCTCACACACTGCACACTTCACATTTACACATTCATCTATCGTGCATCATATGCACTACACAATCTACACATTCATGACATATCTTTCTTACACGTTGAACTCATTACCCTATGATGCACGTAAGTTCCACGGTTCATACTCGACGGCTGAGGGTCTCAATTTGAAATGAACCTCACCACACTCACTCACTCTATACTCTATACGTTTAATCCATCATATCTTCCTAGTGCACAGAATTCACACCATTTCCCTATGATGAACTCTAGTTCTATGGTTCATACTCAACTGTTGATGGTTTATATTTAATTTGAACCCCATCACACTCACTCCGCTCTATGATTTGACGATCATATATTTCTGGGGCACACATTCAAACCATTATGTGATGACACACTCTTGTGTTATGGTTCACATTTGACTGTTGAGGGCATCCTATATACATGAACCTCACACATTACACTTTTCACACATTACGCATTATGCACTCCTCTTTCTCACAAATTCTATTACACATCATACTCACTTTATGCATTTACAATACATCTTTCTTGCATCTACTTTTATTTGTTGCGCTCACTACCCGATGACGCACTCTAGTTCCACGGTTCATACTTGACTTTTGAGGGTCTAAATATAAAATGAATCACACTACACTCACACAATCACTCTCTACGCTCTATGCTTTGATGATCATATCTTTCTTGCACACACTTCAGACCATTTCCCAATGAAACACGCTTGTTCTATGGTTCATTCTCGACTTTCGAGGGGCATATATAAATTATCCTTCATCGCATGCATAATCATACACATCCACTCGGTGGGTACACTACTCCTATTACACTCATACTTCATTCCATTACATTTCACTCATCCACAACATATTGCATATATTGGTCGCATTTACTCTTGCTTTCTTATGCTTACATGTAAAATTTTTACACATGCTAGACAAATACTTTTTATGTCATTATTTTCTATATACACGTGCGCATTCACTTGCCTTCTAGTTGTGAATGTAGATTTCATATAGATTGATACACACAACATGGATGTTTGAAAAAACACCTATTACCAGTCCCACAATGGTTCCTAGGGGCATCCAATTTTGTACTCATCACGTGTGTTATTGTTTCATTTTTCATAACACATTATTATATCGGCTTATACACGCTTTGACATACTTTTTATCTTTCTAACATGCTAATAGGTGCTTCATGTGCAACTTTTGTCTTACATGTCTATTTTCCACCATGATTGTCTATTACTTTGTTTGTTATTGTCTGTTATTACTTGTCATTGTTTGTCATTGTTTACGGGCTTTGGCCTTTGTCTTGTGTGCACGTTGTATGCTTTTGGCCACTGCGGCATCGATTGTCTATTGACATCACGAGTTATGTCCCATGTTTGAAACCCAATTTTCACAGTCTACTTTGTCTTCACTATTTCTCCTCTACATTTTCTTTTTGCGTGCTTATCTTACATCTTGTCTTTTACATACATGTTTATCTTGTTTACACTAACACTTGTTTTCCAGCCACTTTGCTTGCGTACGCCTTACCAAGTACACTCCATCCCCCTACAGGACATCAGTTTTAGCATAGTGTCTGGTCCTCCTTTGGGCCACATACTCCTTGCAATGTCGCATCACCCCAAATGAGGGAGGGCATATATCGAGTGAATCAGTCACCCCATATAATGTTCTACAGTCACAGTATAATACACCTCAGTTCACAGTCAACATAGTCTTCATGCTCAGCAACGGTCCAAAATTTGGTTTGGGTCCTCAACAGAGCACAGACACCAACGCCCAGGACTAGACAATAGCGCTTGGGTGCCCATGAATCTTTTTGAACACCTGTGACCAGGGGAAGTTACACACTTTTTCTCAATTCAGTATAGTTTTCGATAGTTTACACAACAAATTTTACAAGACACACAGTCCTTCAACACTCCGCATGCATGCATTACACCTTATTTTCTACTTTTACAATGGATCGAACTATATTGGATTCACACACACCGTTTGCAATGGTGTTTGTACTTTAGTAAGTGGTCAAAGTTTGGAGAATAATACTAGACCTTTCTTCCTACACTTCTTCTATTCTTGGCGTGAGATCGACCAAAAATATCGTACTTGGCACATCTGGTGTGAGATCACCCAAAAAACTCATTCTTATACAACATCTTCAGGATCCTTTATATATATGTCACTCATCGCAGATTAGGTGCACATGTTCCTTTTTGTTTTTTTACATACTTTTACTAGTTTGGATCAAAATTTTCATATATGTGTATTTCACTACTTGTTCGTTCTTCTCTTTTGCAAGTCCATACTTATGGGAAGTGGTAGTCACATCAATCACATCATCAATCAAACAAAAATTGACATCAACAACATGAAATCTACACACACACTTTCACCCCTAGGGTCATCTTTTTTTTTTCACTTCCTCTTCTCTAGCTTCCATGCTTCACAATTTTATCACTCCACGCTTTTCCTTGTCTCTCGACATGCTTTTCACCATCAATCTACATGGTTATTAGGTACACATCTCTTATCTACTTTATGTTATCGATAATTCTCTTAACAAAATAAAGCGGGGTCAAATGTAGACACTAAATTACACACTTTGGGTATATATCTAGTCTTGATCACATACCGCGATTCATATGATTCATAAGCGAGAAAAGTATTAATTGATCACTTTCTTTGGCCATCTTTGCTTGCTTTCTATTATCTCTTTTGGTCTTACACTCCTTATTGCCCAGTTTGTCTTTTCATACTATGACATTTCTCACTCTAGACACCAACGCCTAGCCAAGACGCCAATGCCTAGACGCCCCCATCCCCTCTGGGCACCCCTAACCTCTTTGTACTTTGTTTGAATCTTTTGTGTATTTTCTAGCCGTTTGGGCATTTTTCTTTTTACCATTTGGAATTTTAGTGGTTAATTAATAAATTCAAACAAAGGAATCATATAAATACAAATCTATGTGATCATAATAAGGGACCAAGCACTAAACATTAGCTATCACTACCTAAGGTTTCATCCAAGAACATTCTAAGAGCATTTAAGCATCCATCTAGCTACACACAAGAGACAAGGGACCACCATTTCTACATACACGCATAGGAGGGGAAGTTCATTCTTTCATGGACACATCTATTCACATATTTTACTTCTAGTTGTTGCTTTCTATCACGTGTGACTCGCATAAGAGCCACCCAGGGCACAATTCTACACACATACACATAGAGCTACATGGGGTTTGAGATGTAGTCAAGCGCTTGGTCGTAAGTTCACTTTGTTGGTAGTTGAGGACAATCTAACCTCCAATTTTACATCTTTATTTTTAGGATTTGATGTGGTTTGGGGGTTTTACAAGTTCTTCTTTCTAATTGCAAGTTTCAAGCGAATAACAATGAGGTCCAACAAAGTACAAGCGATCAAAGGCGACAAATAATGAACATATCATGACCCTATGAAATTGGGTTCTAGACCTCCTAAGGAGTCATAGCCACATGGAATATGTCTTTAGCACCTTAGGTACCCTAGTCCCGACATTTTTGACACTCCTACACAATTTTGGGTCTGATTGTGACACTCTGAGTTCATGTTCCAATAGTTTTCCAGCTCAGCATACATTCGGGATTATTGTGAATCAACTAAGTACTTTATTCCCTTTATTTACAACTAGGGTTTCAATTTTAAATTGCTTATTTGCTTGGATGAAATCTATACTTAATTATTTATATCATTGTGATGTTACATATTTAGATTTAGGCATTTATTTATTCAATATTTTTTTAATCAAAAGCTTCATAGTCTTCAGTCTGTCTGCCATTTCATCTCACAACTTTTTGACTGCTGCCAAACTTTTCATCACCTCCTTCGCAAAGACACCTAATTTAATTGGGATGCCAATTATCAGAATGCCTTTTCCAATCTCCTTTGCTCACACCTCTATGTGAGGGGAATCCTTTCTACCTCTACATCTATGCATCTGATCATGCTCTAGGTGCCATGTTGGTACATCGTGATGAGCAAGGTAAGGAGCAAGCCATCTATTACATTAGCCACATTCTTTTTTATTATAAAACCCACTACACGGAAGTTGAAAAGTTATGTTGCGCTCTCTTCTTTGCCACATCTAAACTTCATCACTATCTCCTCAATCATAACACTTTCATAATCACTAGCTATAATATCCTCAAAACCATGCATTCCAAAACTTATCATAATGATCACATCACTCAAATGGCTCATGCTCATGATAGAGTTTGAACTAGAATTCCTCTATCAGAAATCTATCAAGGGTCAGGCCATCGCTGATCAACTCACTGTAGCCGCTCTTCCTAACAACCATCTTCCTCATGAAAAATTTCTAAATGAATCCATTCATACCCTTGATCATGAATTATCTCCCCACATAATGAAACTTTTATTTGACGGATCTATGTAGTGTTATAATCATTCCTCCTCACGATACCCCTATCCCCATCACTTATAAGCTTGAATTAGAATGCACTTATAATATGGCTAAGTATGAACCCCTCATCCTATGTCTTTGAACTACTATCATGCTTGGCATTCAAATTATCGACATCTATGATGACTCTCATCTCATTATCAATCAAGTCAAAGGTACCAATCAGTATAAAAATGAAGTCCTTAAAAAATATAAGGACATTGTTGACTTTCTTCTTGAGGCCTTTGATCAGTACACCATCCAAGTTGTTCCTTGCTCATATAATCACTTTGTAGACATTATGGCTTCCCTCCCATCCCTTATCCCATGGGTAATTGAATAATATAAACTCTCCATTGTTGTCCACATGTCAATTAACCATCTCATACCCATGAGCTTTCTTGCATCAATCACGTCGATATTAATCAATCTGATATCTGGTACACCTAGATCTTTAACTATCTATCTGTATTTTATATTCCCCCTAACCTATTTGAAATTGGTAGGAGGTCCTTTCTTCAATGCGTTAACCGTTATGTCATCCTTAGCGGTATCCTCTATAAACGTGACTTTGATGGCATCCTGCTACATTACCTTAAATCACACAAATATACCCACGTCATCTGAGAAGTCCATGATGGAATCTATGGTGGTCACTTCAGTTGTTAGGCTATTTCCAAACGTGTTCTTTTCCTAGGCTATTATTGGTCCACTCTCAATAAATGATGTTGTGAATATATTAAGAAGTGTACTAAATGCCAACAATATTTTAACCTTATTTGTATCCCCATTCAATGCCTTACATCTAGCTCAGGACCTTTGGCCTTTCTCACAATGGGGCCTTGACCTCATTAGTCTCATCAATCCATACTCTTCTCAACGTCATCATTCCATCATCAAATTGGGGGAGGCTATTCCACTCACATCCACCACAGCTAACAAAATCGTTGACTTCGTTTATCAACACATCATCTGTTGCTTCAATGTTCCCCATAAAATCATCACAGACAACGGAAATTCCTTTAATAATAAAGACCTCAAGAATCTTTGTGATTCTTCTAACATTTAGCTCAGCTTCTCCTCTCCTTATTATCCCTAAGCTAATGAACAAGCCAAAGCCAGTAATAAAGCCTCTACAACATCCTTGTTAAAACCATATACAGATCAGGACGTAATTAGAACCTTCACATCCCCTTTACCCTTTTGGCATATCGGACTAGCATCCACATCTCTATGGGTGCTACTCCTTCCTCTCTCGTCTGCGACTTTGAATTCGTTCTTCCTCTTGAAATCCAAATCCCATCCTTACGTGTCTCTCTCTACGAATTCATCTCTGATGAGGACTATCATTAAGAGTGTCTATCCCAACTCAAATTGCTAGACAAGCATCAATTGTTTGCCCTTCAAAACCATCATGTCTATTAGGAGTGCATCAAATGCACTTACAACATACATCTTAAATAACACAACTTTAACAGTGGTGACCTAGTCTTGAAGGAAAATTAGAATGTCGCTACTCTAGAAAGGAGCCAACATGGAAATTTTTCTCCTAATTGGATTAAATCATACATTATCACACATAAGTATGGGTCTGGGGCCTATCGCTTAGCCTTCCTTGATGGTAAATTAGATACATAACCTCTCAACACCTTGCACTTGCGACCCTTATACTGTTAATGTATCTACTAATGTAGCCTTAGTCACACCTAATGATCTTACACCCATCATTCAGACTTTCCATCATTCATTGTAATGATTTGGAATTATGTGGTCTACCATCACTAGCTTATCTACGACCTTGAATATTGGCACCACGAATCTACTCATAACATGTTCCTAATGGAAACATTCCTCATTCTAGGTGGGAACCCTGCAATCATTACATCCATCACCCTCCTTATCTACCTACTTGAACCATACTAAGGTTCCATAGGTGTCGCTTGTACATCTTATCATCCCCTCCCCAAGTGGTCTACTTGGCTATCCTTGGCTCTATCCAAAAGTCAAAATTATGGATGTTCATATAAAATCTATCGTATCCCAAAAATAGAATACTCCCTTAAAGGGCATTTGTTTGTATAAAATCAAAAATAACATCAAAAGTATATACCGATCCCTCAAAGGACACCTATCATGCATATATCACTCTATCATCTAAAAAGTCAAAATCTAAAGTAAAAATATTAATGTAGACCACTCCCTTGAAGGATAGCTACTTGCTCATATCATGGCAATGAAGGCTTCCCACATGGATCATCCTTCTTAAACTCTTAAAAGGAAAAACAAAAATATCAAAAGAAAAGCAAGCATCCCCAGAAAGCTTCCCACATTGATCAACTTTCCCATCTTCCACAAACTTCTCGCATCAATCAGTTTGTGCCATATTACTTAGAGTTGGGGGATGAACTTAGGACCACTACCCAAGGAGAACCTCTTTTCCCATACAAGCTCCATCTTAGCCCCTTTATCATGTTTATAGTGGGTCTTTAGGCACACTTTCCATCTTTCCTTCGTGATCTTAAACGTGACTAATTATCGTTAGTTATGTGTTAACACTTGTCAGTGGTCACAAGTGCATTACTTTGCATCATTCCCTTTCACGCTTTGGACTCTCCAATCTCTCTACTTTATAACCTACCCTCGTAGCCATATTTTATCCTCATCCCACCCATGACACATATTTTTCACTTTCTCGTGCTTTCACGACAATGCATAATCTCTCACTCGACTTTGTTGTTAATTTATTTAAACTACCCTCACATTTGTTTGTTCATATTTTAATGTCTTCCTTGACCCATTAGTCCCATGGATAGTACATCCATCTTGTAGTGAATTTTTTTAATGCACAGGGTCCATAAGTCATTAGCAATGCCTCCACTGTAGGTCATGCTATGATCCTACCGATGTGCTTCTAAGGTCACTGCCATATTTTTTATTTTTACTTTATTTGATCAACAATCACACCCCTTCACTTGGAGTATCTACCTATATCTTATTTCACTCTATCACCTTCTACTTATCTCTTTAAAACTCATGATCAAATCCCCTTCGCATCCTCAATCCTTAGGTTAAGGGGGGTCACCTCAACCATCATTTCTCATCACCACTTCTAGTTTTTATCTCGCAACTTGCTTAACACAAACCACTTGACAAAAAGGGGCAAATGTAGACACCAGTTTTTTACACATTTTCCCCACATTCACTGCTCTTCTCTATCATTCCACACACTTATCTCTCTTACCTTATTTTCTATACACTCATGTTCCCCATTATCCCCCTAACCCTTATTTATTTCTCACTCTAAACCTAGTATTTTTAAAAACCCTTCACTTCCCCCCTGAATACCCATGAATTTTAATCACCCCACCATATATTATTATTTATTCTTTACTTATTTAACTACCCTATTTAAATCCATTAAATCTCTCACTTACCACCCCAATTAAATCCCCTATTTTTCTCACCTACCTCCATACAACTCGGTAACCCTTAATCATCCCGTCACCCCTCTCCTTGCCATTTTGATCACCTCGATCCTGAAATTAATTCTCTATCTACCCCAATCATCGGTGATTCACTCGATCTCCATTGACCTTATAAATCCACATTCACCCCTCCTTTCTACCCCCGAAAAACTTGAAATTTCAACCATCCTCATACATTTGTTTCCTTCTTCCACATCCCTGGAGCTTTTGTCAACAACCTGATTCACCTCAACAATCGTTTACATGTAACCACTGGAATTTTGAATGCATCAAATATTGTTTAGATATCTCTTTGCTGTCTTGTTTCTTTTGTTTTATAGGTTTGCAGGTTTCTATAGAGCTCTTCCTGTCCTTCATCTTCCTCTGATCCACCTCAGATCCATTCTACCATCTTATCAACCTATTAAAACATTATACTCTAATCTGGTCACCTTCGACCCTACCCAATTACCATCGAATCAAACCCTAATCCTCATCTAATCAGTTATACTTTTGCATTCTCTTGGTCATATCCCATCCTGGTATTAATCCAGCCACTCTGCACTAAATTTCAACTCAATTTTTGCACATTTTTCATCATCTTTGCACTAATATCCATCGACCATACGAGTTGGATTTAGGTCATCATCGAACCAATCAGGCTTGCCATTATTATCAACATTTTTCACTATTAGGTCTTATTTCAACATCTCTTAGCTTGTATTAGATCTTTGTTTTCAGGTTGATACCTGCATACTTTTATGTATTATCGTTTATCATATTTTTTAATCAAAAGAGGGTTAACATCCATCTTAGGAAATTCTTACTTCTCCAAACCAACTTTTTTGAGCAACCCTCTGTATCCATCACTAATATTTTTTGTGTGTTAGTTGTCTTTGTTGTATAGATCATCCAGGTCACAATAGAGAGAGTATATTTTCTTTGACACCCCTACCATCCCCATCATCATCGACATCATGAGGTCACCTAAACCCTCCCATATTTTTGAGGTTCCTTGACTTCTTTCATACTTTTCACTAATATGAAATAGGAATAGGATTTCTCATGAAACACTTTCATCTTGTGATGACGAATCAATAATTTCATGTAAAGAATCTTCCTGCAAGACTAGTGGGGTAATCACTTGGCTGTCGGAAGCTTGTCTCCCTTCAAAATTTTTGGAGCGCTCTCCAAATTCCATTCCCACACTAGAATAACCCAAACCTACAAAATGAGAATGATCCTCTACCTTTATTGGGTTATAAATACCTTGACCATTCTTACTAAGGCCTCTTCTATAAAATTCCATTTTAAGCATTTGTTTAGATCCAATTCCCTTAGTATGTTTTTCAAATTCACCAAAAACATTACCTGAATCTAAATGGGAGGAAGAATAACATGGTGATACACTTACTATGCAATTATCTATCATAGTTTATGCATCTAAAGTGGAAGGAAAATCCTTCTTCTGCTCACCACACTGCAATCTGATAAAGAGCTCATCTTTGATCTCTAACTATGATTTCAAACATTTGATCTTCTCTTCAAGGGAGTAGAGCTTACATCTTAGGAAAATATTCTTGTCTTGGATCTATTTGTTTATGCTTTAAATCTCTTCCATCCTCTCTCTTTTCAAGGCTTTACCCATGGCTACCTGGAAACAACCTATATTTATGAAACAATGCACACTACACATGGAAGATCAAGCCAACAATGTCTATAAATATGTTGGAGTTAGAAAACCAAACTGATGTCAAATGCAAACTGGAAGCAACCCACTGAATTTAATAGGATTTGATACCAAAAACTTTATCTGTAAACAATAATAGGTCCCCCCTATTGTTTTGAATGTTTACAACATGATCAATTAAATTATCTTTTTTTTATATGAATCGAAAACTAACTTAAAATTTGAATTTTTTAAGTTTATAGACCGATCCAAAAACTTATTTTATGATTCCCAAAAATCAACTTAATCAACAGTTCGATCAAAACAATCCAGATTTCATTTTACCTAATTTCCATAAATTCTCATAGGCTAATTAAAATTTACTTCTCTGAATTAAAAATATGACTTAATAAATGTGGAAAATAACAAAAATGAGAAAATAAAAATCAGAAAAGAGACAACGACAAACTTGTTTACGGAGTTTGGCAATTCGCCTACATCTTCGGGTTCATTTGAATTGATCCATTAATATGTCAAAAATGGAAGTACAATAAACTTACAATAAACAATAATAGATCCTGAAACCTATAAATTTGTGTTCTCAGACCTTTGGAAGACTCTGATGATGATCAATGTTCGCCCTCCACCTTCTCAAAGCACTTACAATCTATTCCCTTCATTCTATGTCAAAAGTGAATTTCATATTTAAAATGACATTAAAAGTAATTTAAATTAGGAAAGTAATAGATGTACCAAGAGCGTCTTAGAATTATGAACAACTTTCCAATTTACACCAAGATTTGGAAATTCCCCTAAACTACTCAAAAATTCATTTTTCTACAAACTACTTTGTTTACAAGAATACACACTCCATAACTTAACCCTGTATAAAATCCAACTTGTATATATATAAACCATGTGGCTCAACGACTAAGGATAATTTTTGCATGAATGTGTTTGGGGTTTCGATCCTCCCCAACCACCCACCACTTACCTTTTACCTTTATTTGGGATTATATCCCACATTACTGGGGTAATTAACCACTATAGGATTTGAAAATCCATGGTTGTTCCAACTACCACGTGGCTTGGTGATGTAGTCACCATTGGTATCCAGATACTCACAACAAGAAAAGTTGGATAACCAACTTCAATTTAGTTCAAATCTTGTAATTGTACTTATTCTCTATACTTGGAAATATCAAGAACCTGTGATTTGTCCTTTATGCCTGTATTACACCTTGAATCTTCTTGATTTATATGAAAAAACTCTATCCTATGTTAATCCCATCTCCAAGTTACATCATTTTGGAAGAATTATCAAATTAGCTCCAATCTAGTCACACTGCCTCTAAGGCTTCTCAATAATAGTACCTTGATGGATTTGTAATTAGGAGAATATGTACATCTTCATCCCCAGTTGGAAGTCTCATCAATATGATTTTATCCCCTAGAAAGTGTATTCCAAGTCTCAAGTCTTAAATCTCAACACTTCTCCATATATCATCCTTTTCCTCCTTAATGTTTCCTAGTTACCTTTAACCTTGTCTCTAAGGTTTCTCAACCTTGTCTTTTGGTTTTAGGGTTGATTCAGTGTTCTACTGACACTTAAAAAAATCCATTTTACTTCCTAGTAATGTATCAAAACTTAGAGTGTCTTATTTTATGAGGTTCCTCTCTGCATCTTCTGTCACATGTCTCAAGCCACGTCTTTATAACAATGTTCATATAATGTCAAATTTAACACTCCTAATAACCGAGTTATAGGCTTACCAGAAGGTGTTTCCCTCATCCTATTATTTTTCTAATACCTTTTTAATGATTTCAAAACTTCACAATCAAGAAAAAGGTACCTTCCTGATAATTTCCTTGCTTCATGTAGGCCTTCTTCGACTATTCCAAAAATTGGTATAAAAATCTCCCTAGGTACGAAGGGAATCTATTGAATTCTTATAGAATCCTCTTCCCGACCTATTAATAGAGATTCCTTCTAAATTTATCAAATTTTGATGGGTTCATTTCAGAGTAATTCAAGTTTCCTTCTACAAAACCCTAATGTCAAGGTTTAATAGTCTACGTAAGCTTGAGAGGGCAAAAATCACAATTTCTTAAAGGTTAGATCGCCTTTATCTTTACTGCAAGTTTAAGGGGCTTGGATTTGATTTGTAATCCTTCATGAAATAGTTCCTTCCAAGATTATAACCTTGATTCCATAGAGACTGATGATTGTGCATACAAAGTGTTATGTTATAGTCTTCAAAAATAATTTTGCCTTCACTCTTAATACTATAATCCATAGAATTTATTAAATCTAATACAAATAATACTTAGAAATATTCCTTTCTTGATATATAACCAATTTGGATTAGAAATACTCATGCATTCCACAAAACTGAGAAACACAGTTCAATTATAGCCAATAAATAAGCAAGTAAACTGTCTATTCAAAAGTTAGAGCTCCAACATTGTTTTTCCCTTGATTGATCAATGAGAAAATTAGTTATAAAATGCTTTCAAATAATCCTTATATCGAACTCTCCTTGTAGCTAATTTTTTCTTGGTCATATACATGCTTTACAAGATATGGTCATATTACAAATAAGTATGAAAGAGCTCAACTTTGATTAGAAGCTGCAATTTCTTCATCACCCTAGTACTTGGAGACCACATTAGAGCTTAAACCAAATACAAAATGATTGAGAACCACTAAAAACTCCATACACAACCTAGAAATCCAAAAATTGGCTCTTAGAAATTCAAATTTTTGAATAGGTTAAAATGGAGGGGAATCCTTCCATTCAAAATTTTGAACTTCTAAAGCCCAAGGACACCAAAATTGACCCAAGGAAACTTCTATGGACCTAAGAAAACAAAATATTGACCTAAACTATCCCTGGTGATGATGCTCCTACATCACTTGGGCCATGTATAACCTATTTTTCCAACTTTAAAGGTCCATGTGGGATGCGGCATAGGAAATATGTGGGTCGGTTTGTGCTAAGGTTTGAATGTTTGTTGTGTGGGCACTAAACTTAGGACGTGAGAGATATAATAATGGATGGAGGTGGTTTAGATAAGTGCCATGGTGTGTTCGGATAATGCACCAAAGTTAGAAGGTGTTAAGTGCATGGCTGGTAGAATGGTAATTCTATGGTAAAATGCTAAATAGTTTTAAATACTAGAAATTTAATCCCACGTGCACCAACCAATTACATCATGAGGCATACATATGTAAAAATGTGACAGTAGTAATTTGAAGATACTAAGGAAAAGGAACCCCTCAACAAAAAGAGTGTGTCGACCTTGGCTGAGGGCCCCTAGCCCACAAATAATGGGGCCCACTTGTCAAAACTTGAGTGTTGAAACCAGAGGTGAAAACCCAAAACACCTTTTATTATTTTTGCACTGCCATGTATCATATTCTGATTGGTCTGTTGCCCCTATTTTTACTCCTCCAACTGGAGATTTTGCTGACGGTATCTTACTCAAATGTAGTCCATTTCACGTATTCAAATAGGAGTTGGAAATATCTTGGATCCCTCTACCATACTGTAATGATTTTGGGAGATATAGGGAAACACTGTCCTTTGAACTTACCTCTAGATCACAGATGAAGAATTACAATGCACCATTAAGTCTCTAACTAAGTTTGAAATATGATAATTAAATGCAATTGCACAATGTGATCAAGATTATACTAAAAAAGGGGAAATCCATATTTCATGGGAGCTATAATCTTCCATTGATGTGGAATCAGATGCAGGATTGAAACATTAGAAGCATAAAGAGAATGAAGTAAGGCCAGTGAGGATGGTTCATGTAGAAGAAAAATGTACCATAATTCTTTGGCACCTCTAATCTGCATTCTTGGTTGAATTTTATAAGCATGCACCTCATAAAGACATGAAGATCAACATACTTAACTATGCACTAAAAGGAATAACAACCACATGGTGGGAAATACACAAATCAAAGAACCTTGGTTATACTGAAGCAATAGGTATGATGTGTTCATGATTTTCCCTACCTAAAAAATTAACTAAATATTGACCTATGTACTGCAAATACCAGTGTCCAAAAATTCATATTCAAGAATACACTCAAGCTTGGAAAGTATAAGAAATTGAACCTAAATGGCGGGTTCATATTTTATCAGAAATACTGACACCATTTCCAAAGGCTTGGTTTTTTCATTAGGAGAGGAGGAGATAAAGTGTAGTTTGGGATTGGTGTGATAAGAATTCATTCAAACATTTACTTTCAGAGATAACAAACTCATGGTGGATGCAACTCTTAAAAAGATCAAAACATTCTTATGTCATGGAACTATTGACTCTGAAGGAGGAGATGAATTTCGTGACCCTAAAGGAACTAAGTAGAGGAATTGTGTAGAGAAAAACAATGAGACTAAAATATTAAAAAGGGAGATGTATAATAGAGCAAAGGTGGGTCACAAAGTAGCACATAGTAAGGAAGGAAAATAAAACCCTGAGGATGAGGACATGGAATTAGTCAGAATGTTTGAAACCTGAACGTATTGAAACTATATCAGTTGAGAAAGAAGTGCACTATGAGGAAGAGGAACATTTGCATAATTTGAATATAGAGTAAAAACAAGGGTCCATAATTATAGAGGATACTAGGAATAAGGGAAAGCCTAAAATATATTATGAACCCGTGCACAAAAGGGTAGAAGATATCGACCTATTAGGGACATTATAGCTAGTCGCTATTCGAGACTACGAGATGGAAAAAGAGTTGTTTGAAAATTTATAACTATTATGGGATTATGAAAATGTGTTCCCCATAAAATTCAGTGAGATAATGGGATTGGACCCATTATTAGGATAAATGTGCATCGAACTAAAAGAGGGAATAAATCTTGTCAAGAAAAGGCCATATAGATTAAATCCAAACATGAAGATAAAATTTAAGGCATAATTAGACTATGTGGTGAATGAAGGGTTAATCTATCCCATAGAGAGATTAGATTGGGTGAGCCCAGTGGTCACATAACCAAAGAAAACAAGAGAAATTTGAGTTTTTGGCAATTATAAAGATCTAAATGACACGTGTGTCAATAATCTATTTCCAACATCATTCACAAATGAAATTTTGGAAGCAGTAGTGAGGCATGAGGTATATTCATTTACAAATGGATTCAAAGGTGACGACAAAATTTTGATTATGTAAGAAGACCGGGTAAAAACCATATTCACAACTAAATGGGGCAATTTTACATACCAAGTAATGCCTTTTAGATTGAAAATTGCACCTGAAGTTTTCTCTAGAGTTATTGTCATTGTATTTAAAGACACATCCATGATCTCCTAGAAGTATATTTAGATGATTGGGTAGTCTTCTGTTTACTCAAAGAGCATATATCCTAGGTACATATAATGTTATAACAATGTAGGGCATTGCACATTACTTTAAAGTTGAAAAATGATTTTTCCTTACACCTTTTAAAGTACTACTTGGCCACAATGCTTGTAAAGAAGGGATTCTCGTGGATCAAGAACAAATTGTGGTGATAATTGTGTTCAAACCTCCTACAAATCCATCAAAATTCCATGTATTTCTTAGACATATTGGTTACTACATGAAATTCATTAGAGGATATGCCAACATTGTTCAGCTTATGGAGTAGTTATTAATAAAAAGGTGCAAAATTTGAATGAACAACATAATGTCAAAATTCATTTACGTAATTGAAGCAAAAGCTAGTCATTGCACCCATTCTTATTTTTCTATACTGGAAAAAAAATTTATGTACATGTGGATGCTTCAATAAGCCTAATTGGAGAAATTCTTGCGCAACCAAGAATTGGAGGAATTGACCACCCTATCCATTTTACAAGTATAAAATTATCACTAGTTGAGAAAAACTACATGACCATAAAATGAGAGGCTCTTGCTTGGTTTTGCACTTCAAATATTCAGACAATATCTATTGGCAACCCCATTTTAATTCTTCAAGGATCATCAAGCATTGTGATATCTAGTGAACAAGCCATTATTATGAGGAAGAATATCAAGATGACTTGTGTTATTTTAGGACATAGATTGAAGATAAATGTTAACCCCATAAGAGCACATGTAAGACCCAACCACTTAAGCCACATAAATACAAGAGAAGAACCTGTGGAATTGGATGAAGATGTACATGATGCACACTTATTTCAAGTTATTGCAATATCAGAGCAACTTGAAGAAACTGTACAATTCCTTCAACATGAAATTTTACCAAATCACTACACAAAAAAGGAAAAGAATTATTTGGTTACTAAATCTTTTCCTTACACCACCATAAATGGATTCTTGTATAAACTAGGGAAGCATGAAATATTATGCAGAGTTGCATTGGAACATGAACGAGATCTAATAGTGAGATAATCACATGAAGTAATAGTATGAGGAAATTTTGTAGGAGAATTGACTACGATTTTTTTTTTTCAAAGTGAAATTTGGTGGCCAATTTCTTTCCAATATGCCTACCACGTTGTGAAAATTTTCAAAGAGTGGGGAAACCCAATCAAAGAAATGAAATGTAACTTAACCCATTCCTAGCCACATAACCATTTGAGCAATGGAGATATATTTCATTGGCCCAATGCATCCACTGTATAGAAGGTATAGAGCTAAATACATCATTAAAACAATTGATTATTTCACAAAACGGGTAGAAGTTGTAGCCACCTCAAATTATGCAACAAGGGACATGACTATATTTTTATACGAAAAACATCATAACCAAATGTGGGTGTTCATAAAGGTTAATTAGTGACAGGGGAACTGAATCATTGAATAACACCATCAAAATCCTCACATAATAGCTTATGATGATACACCACCAAAACTCAACATATCATTCGTAAGTTAATGGGCAAGCGAAGGCCAAAAATACAGGCTTAGAAAGGGTGCTAGCAAAAATCTGTAATGTGCGAAGAGATGACTAGGAAGATAGAATACCCACAGTATTATGGGATTATATAATAAACTATAAGATAAGTATAGGGTAGACACCATTCCAATTAGTATATGGAATATAAGTAATCATGTCAATAGAACACATTATCCTCAGTATTTACATAGCAATGATCACAAGATTAAGGGATAAAGATTCCATGAAAAAAAGGTTGGTAGATTGAATGAAAATAGAGGAATATAGGGTGACTGCACAATGGAATCATGAAGCACACAAACAAATTCAGAAAGCATGACATGACAACAATTTACATAGTAGATATTTTCAGACAGAATGATTGGTATTGGTTTACAAAAGCAAGTTTAAACCAGACACAGGAAAATTATGGATCAAATGGAAAGACCCTCATGTTATTCACCGCATCACAAAACAAGATGGGATTTATAAGGAAATGTGCTACTCGACAAGATTAACAAGAGTAGGATAAAATCATATTTTGGATAAGTATGCAAAATCCAGAAAGTGACAATAAGTGTCGTGGGCACATCAATGGAGTAGGAAGTTTTAAAATTTATGCAATTTTGATAAATAGTAGTGTATATATTACATAAATATTTAAGGATCACCTTTAAACAATTGAAAAGGGAATGTGGTAATTGAAGCAAAGAAAAAGTATAGAAAACAAAAAAAGTCGAGGAAACCTGCACAAGAAGAAGGGAAGTATATAAGGTATAAAAAAAATAAAAATTTTGAAATCATAAACAATTTACCATCTCACCACACTGTATGAACGACACATCAAGAATCCAAGATCTTGTGGGAAGTGAAATTAAGAGGCAAATTGGCGCCACATCAAGCTAAATCCCCAACAGATAAAAACAATTAAGGAAGTAGATGAAGAAATACATGACTCAAAAATGAACACCTTGCATCCAAAAGGATATAAAAAAGAGGTGGAACACACAAATAGATAACCACATTTTTTGAGATTAAAACTTTAATTGTAAAGTTAGAAAGAGTTTTAAGGATAGAAATTTGAAAACTACATCTCAAGTCTGTGAAGGAAATGTTGGAAGCACAATGGACTGAGAGGGGGGGTGAATGAGTCCTTTAATTAATTTTATTTCATTTACCAAACCATATATTCATCCATTATATTTTTCATACATCATTCATAACCATATGAGCTTATTAAGATGTGTAACATCAACCATATGAGTAATAAAAGTAAAGTAATCAACACAATAACACCATATGTAAGTGGGAAACCTTCACGGGGAAGAAAACCCACTGAAAATATGCTTATGTTACATAAAGAAAATAAATTTATTGAATTACCAACTTCACAAGGAGCACCAATCCATGATTTAGTGAGGCACCAACCCCATAAGGAGCACCAACCCCTAGTTTAGTAGAGCACCAATCTTACAAGGAACACCCCAACCCCTAATTTAGTGAAGCACCCACTCCACAAGGAGGCTATAACCCCACAAAGATGAAAAAACACCAACTCATCCACCTAAATATATCTAATCTTTGATTTTTTTTCTGCCATAATTGATTGAGATCACAATTTTAGCTCACAAACCCTAGGTCTTCAAACTTGCACTATCTTTCTCTTTCTTCACTTGTCTTTGCTCTAAATTATTGATCTCATGTCTTAAAAAACTCTTCAAATTTTCATGATCTTCCGTAGCCTTCAAATAATTCTCTCATACCTGCAAATTATCGTCTTCTAGGTCGCACACCTTCCCTCCAAGAGCACCAGCTCAAAAATGAACCAAACAAGCACTTAAATATGTTTTTCTTCCTTTCAAACCAAAAGACGTTGGCCCCTCATGATAATTGTGATCCATAAATCTCCATAAAATTCATAAATTTTAATTACAACAGTTACATTTGACTCAAGTAGGTCGGCCTAGCTTAAACCATAATTTCATGTGCAAAAAATGGCTCAAAACCCCATGTGCACAATCTTAAAATTGCCCTAACATTAGTAACATAATTTTTCATGACCCAAAACCCCTTACATATGAATTAAATATTATTAAAAATTCATCCATAGTTTAAATTAATATCAACCAATCAAATTATTTCATTTATTGGCCCCAGTTCCCTTTACAAATCTCAATACAATTGTTTCTTGGACCATTCAACACCTTGGAAACTTCATCTGATCACCGAATCACTTATACTCAAAAAAAACATGCCATGTGACCACTCAAAAGAAATTTAATAAAATTTTTAACACTTCTAAGAAATTTATAAGTCATTAAATATCCTTCACTTCAAACCACAACAACATTTGCCTTCACCAGATCAACCTGCTTAAAACACTATTTCCAAAGGTTAGCTCATAAAATAATTTCTAAATAAATTCAAGACCTATAAATTGATTCATTAGATGAATAATTTATCCCTCTTAACATTCTAGGTAATAGGAAGCATCAACCAATCCATCACATGCTTAAAATATAATCAAACTTGCATAAGAACACATGTTGTCTTGAACTGCCAAAAATGTTCTTGCTCAAAGAATGCCCTGGAAACCCTATCAAATGACCTCATCATTAGACAATAATTATATAACTAGAAATATCTCTGAATATAATTTCGAACACAACTTTAATCATCTCAAAAATCCACTTGTAGCTCAAGTTATGTCCATTTTACTGAAAATTTGCTATTTGAGATCCCAAAACCACCATTTGACCAGTCAACCTGTTTGGACCTCAAAATACCATGAACCTACATGAAATTTCTCTAAAAACTCCATGGAAATCAAGAAACAGATCACATACATCATGAAAAATCAATTTTGCATGATACTCTTTTGGACCATCTTTTCCTAAAACCTCCATTCCCAGAAATTGTTATTTTTAGGTGGGGCCCACTCATCACCATGACCTCAACCATAAATTTATGGAAATATAATGGATTCCTCTACAACATACAATCATACATTTTTATTTATCAATAAAAATTGGTTCACCATACTTCTCTTTCTGACAACTGCTCTTAGCTAGGGTTTAACTAGGGTTTTAGGCCTCTTTACCTTCTTAACATTCGTTCATAAAAATATGATGATTAACTGACATGATTGTTTTTGTGAAACCTTATAAACTCACCTTAGAAGAATCCCTGAAATCCACAAGGCCCCATGCATAGCAAAAAATTCATAACGAGCATCAAAAGTTCAAATTTGAGCTTGATTTTCACTTGTTCTTGACCATGTCTCACATAAACTATCATAACTTGCAAAATTATCATCAAGGCTACCTTAAATTTTTTTGATAGTACTATGATACATGAAAATAACATCTCAAATCATCATAATGTCAATACCATACATCAATTTCTCCATCCTATCTCATTTGCATAGCCTTACCGTAGGGATTCTCATTGTAGAAGCTAGTATCAAGTGAAATAGTGCAATAATTGAACATGAAATCTCTATAAATGACCCAAAAATACCTCATATGACATGATACACTTGATTTCATGCTTACATGAGCTCATATGGCTTCAAATCACTCTGTCACACCTCCAAGCTGTCATATTGGCTCTCAATAAGCACTTGTAACCAAGCGAAACACTTGTACTTGCACTATGCCACTATTGTGAGTGCCCAAGAACCCTCAAATAATGCTTTCCATCATGACAACATGCTTCCCTAGCATCCAAGAATCTCATACTTTTGAGAAACACCTCCTAGGCACCTGTATAGGCTTGATAAAGCAATCACACCTCACTAAATCTCACTGTAGAAGCTTATATACATCTGAACTAGTATGTTAGCACCATATAAAACATCATGAAATCGACATACAACATTTAATTTGTCATTAATGTGGTTTTGCATCAATGAATACACCTATTAGGACACCATGCCAACAGGAAAGCACAAGAATAAAAATGGTAGACACATTCAATCGACCCATCGGTCCCAAAGTGTAAGGTGTGATGGAAGAAAAAGGTATCACATTCCTTCCTCTGAGTAATTTAGAGAAGGAAGACATGGGGATTTACCAAATTTTAAGGTGGAAAGAAATGAGTGATCCACCCCATCACAAATTTTTTACAAGAGTAAAGCAAGCGTGGGGCATAGAAAGGCCTGCAATCCCAACAAAAGATACAAAAGGGGAGATAGTGGAGAAGGACCTGGTGTGAGGAAAAATTGTTGACTGACTAACATGACTACCATACATGGGAGATTACCCTAAGCTCACATATACTATCATGAGTTGGTATTTTGATGGCGTCATCTAGTTCACTGTGTAAGACACAATCCCCATAAACATAACCACAATTAATCGAGTAACTATATTTTTGAATCAAGGAATATCTATGCTCCCCTATAAAAGCACCAGGCCTCTTGTCAGACAATTAACTATGGGTATATATGGCCAATTATGTAAGGGAATAGGAATCCCTTTGGGAGCCATCAGAAACCAAGGGGTGTGGGTTCTAATAGAAGTTTTTGTTGAAAAATATTTACAAGCATCTTGATGCACATTAAATATCATCACATGGATGAGGGAGGATGGCACTAAGTTTAATTTGACAAAATTTATTACTCACAAGGTCAACAATAATGTGTATAATATACAAAAAATTGGGGGGAAGGTATTAATCTACTAATGGTTGATAATACTACTATTCTTTACACACCGGTGTGTCCCCTGTCAAGATTTAAAAGAGAATAATAATACACTGATTATAAATCCATAATATAAGTTGTTGAAGATTATAGCATGTAGATTATAGAATGTAATAACATTAGCTGAAAGAAAATAACAGGAAATAAAAGAGATAAAAGACATCAAATTTAAGTGGGGAAACCCAAAGGAAAAAACCCCACCGTAATAAAGCACTGTCTGTATTAAGAATCTCGAATACAAATTTTACCCAACACTTCCACTTCACTTTTTGGTATTTTTTCATCACTAGAAATTACAGAGCGATTTCTTTTTATGTAAATCAGTTCTCAATGCTTGTTACCAACCTACTGATGTCTATTCAATACCAATGTATTCGTTGGTTTATCAACAATCCCGAGAGAGATTGTTGTGAGTCAGTAACTCTATTTGTCAGTCATTATGTTCTAATATTAAATGTGGAAGACCATCATAATAAATTTTAATACATAAACTTTAAGATATTGTGGGGCGTATAAGAGTGGTAGATATCCTACTTGACATTAGTACCCCAACACTCCACCTTAATGTTTAGTGCAGAAGAACATGCAAAAAAACATGTTAACAATAGTTCCTTATGCCAATTACAATCCATAAATCAACTTCGTGATTTAGGATGGCAATCAAAAAGATTGTTCTGCGGGTTTATACTTCCATGATGCACTAAAGCAGAGTTCCACGGGTTTCTCAATTCCATAGTACACTACCGCAGTGTCATGTGGACTTATACATGTCGTGAATAACATATTACGAATTTTATTAAGACCACGAGACATTGTTTTTCCGTGGTTCAAAACAGTGGTCCAAGGATCCCATAAAAGCCATAATACAAAGGAACATATGAACAAGGGAAATCATATAGATCTTCCCTTACAGAAATTCTTAAGACCAATGCTTTATATATGAAGACTTATATAAGATTATGGAGCCTTTTATAAACTAAGGCATACCCATAACTAAAGCTTCATAGGGATTTACAAGTAACTTCACATAGAGTGACACATTTACTCATTACAAAATGGAAGAAGTATTGGAATTTTACAACAGTCATTAAGAGGTGGCATTGTCATGCACACTCCCCCTCAATGACAACTCTGATAGGCCCAACAAGGCACAAAATTTGTAGAAATTAACAGAACACAATGACTTTGTGAAGATATTTGCAACTCGAACAAAACTTGAGATTAATGTCACCATTTAGAACTTTCTCTGTAATAAAGTGCATATGAAATTCAGTATGCCTAGTCCTTTGATGTTGAACTAGGTTCTTAACAAGAGAAATGCAACTCTGGTTGTCACATAGAAGAGTAGTGCTCCCTTTGACGCCTATATGCAACTCATCCAATAGTCTTTTTAGCCACATAGCTTCCTTTGCAACTTCTATAGAAATTTTATACTTTACTTCAGTAGAAAAGATAGACATTGTTCGTTACTTCTTGCTACTCCAAGTGATGGCACCTACAACCAACTTGAAAACATAACCAGAAGTAGACTTTCTATCTGCAACATCACTAACATGATTAGAGTCACAATAGCCAAATAATTGTACATCATTAGAAGAAGAATAAAATAGACCATAATTAATTGTTCCTTTAATATATTTCTAATGATCCTCATAATGTTCTTGCATAAATCTTGAAACTACTCCTACTGCATAAGAAATATCAGGTCTAGTAATAGTCAAATAAATGGGACTTCCAACTAGCTATATATACAGAGTAGGATCAAAACTAGCACAAGTTGGTTTAAGATCTAATTTAACACCAACTTCAATAGGAATGAAAACATGATTACAATCAATCATGTTAAATCTTTTAAGCAAATTCACATCATACTGAGATTGAGATGCAACAATAGACTTATGATCTTGGAAGATAACCATGCCAAGAAAATGATTTAGTAAACCTAAATCAGTCATTTTAAAACATTGTTTTAGTCTTTCTTTTATTCTAACAATTAAATTTCTATCATTGCTAGTAATCAAAATATCATCAACATACAAGACAATAATGATAATATGATTGTTTTCAAAGATAAAAAATAAATAATTATCAGAACAACAGTAAGAAAAACTAAGATCTTGAAAGAAATTGTTAATTTTAGCATACCAAACTCTAGGAGTTTGTTTAAGAGCTTACAAAGATTTTTTAAGCTTACAGACATAGAGTTGTTTACCAGGTTCTTCAAAACCTTCAGGCTGACGCATGTAGATTTCTTCTTTTAAGTCACCATTTAAAAAGGCATTTTTAACATCCATTTGGTGAATCTCCCTACCATATTGGGCAGCTAGAGCAAGAAGAACTCCAACAATGCTCATTTTTACTACAGGAGAAAAAGTATCAACATAGTCAAGAACAAGTTTCTGAGTGAAACCATGAGTTACCAACCTTGCCTTGAATTTTTCAATTTCTCCAACAAAGTTAAACTTGATCTTGTATAACCACCTAGATCCTATAATGCTTCGCTTAGAAGGAGGAGAGACTAGTTCCAAAGTGTTATTTTTAACTAAAGAATTATATTCATCTTTCATAACCAAAATCCATCTATCATCTTGGTAGGATTCTTCAAAATATTGTGGTTCGATTTCATAGAGGTTCATCAAGACATGATAAGTATGCTGACTACAAGTCACTTTTCTAAGATTAGCAGGCTGAGAGTCTTGAACAATAGTTTGAGCCCATTTAGGAACGTTGTGATGTGATAAATTTTGAGATGACTCCCGCTCAATCTCCATCATATCTAGATTAGAATAATCAGCCCCTCAAACTTTTGTTTCTATAATGTTAGGAGAGATATTATCAGGCTCTTTCTCATGAGTAGTAGAGGAGGGTTTAAGAGAAGCACCATAGAATGTTTTTTCTAAGTCTTGAACATTTTTGTTTTTGACAATGTCATGCTCGAAAGGATCATAAACTCTCAGTCCTTTAGTTTCACAACCATAGCCAACAAAGATACATGAATAGGAGGTTGTATCAAGCTTCTTTCTTTTAACTTTAGGAATAAAGATAGAAGTAGGGCTAGCAAATATTCTTAGGTGAGAGACATCTAGTTTTTGTTTTATCCATATTTCTAGGGGTGTAGTTTGATGAAGTTATTTTATATGCACTCTATTAATGATATAGACTGCAGTATTCATGGCTTCTACCCATATAAAATTAGGCACATTAGATGCATGAATCATAGTCCTAGCCATCTCTAAGACAGTCATATTCTTCCTTTCTGCAATGCCATTTTGCTGAGGGGAATAAGGTGTAGTCAACTCTCTTTGAATCCCATATGACGTGCAAAACTCATCAAACCTTTTGTTGGCATATTCACCTCCATTATCATTTTTAATTCTTTTAATTTTCATATTAGAAGCATTTTCAACTAGAGCTTTAAATTCCTGAAACTTAGACAAGACATCAGACTTATTCTTACTAAAGACCAAGTCGTTCTCAAGAATTCATCAATAAAGAAAACAACATACAAGGCACCATGAAGAGAAGGAACCTCAAGTGGACCTCTTACGTCACTGTGAATTAGTTCTAATAACTAAGAAGAGTTAGAGTTGTGATGTTTGTGAAATGGTTCAACATGTTGCTTACCACGCAAACAACTTTCACATGTCTCATGATCAAATTTTAATTTAGGGAGACCAATAACAAGATTGAGTCTAGAAATTTCATACATGCTTTTGAAATTTACATGACCAAGTATTTCATTCCAAAGCTAAATGTCATTCCTAGAAGAGGAATAAAAATAAGATTCAGACACAAAACCATCAAAGATATATAGGCTATTTTTCTGAATACTATAAGCAATGACATTACTGAGATTATCTTTTACATACCATTTATCTTGCAGCAAAACAACTTTAGAGTTTTCTTTAGTTAGCTGAGAGCAAGACAAAAGATCTTGAATTTGGCAGAGCTTTGCAGATGGAAATAATAATAATGTTCTATTGATTATTCATTTGGGAATGAACCCAATAAATAGGAGAATAGTTTGCTAAATAGAGAGGAGAGTTAGGAAGTTTTTTAGCAACAAATCCTATAATGTCTCATACTAAATATAATATTTGTAAGTTGTTACAACACTTTTAACAACTTACTCTATAAAATATTTAATCACGTAATTACTATATATCTATAAATTAAGCACTATAATATGATTTCCTAACATTCCCCACTTTAGTGTGAACAAGGGAAGAAAACACATCTCAAAATTTGGGAATAGAATCGTATGCCTCTGCATACTTTTAGGTCTACATACCATTGGCTTGGATCTTGTTTTCTAGATCTTACTACACATGACCAATCCGCTTCACCATAGTGAATCCTATACCGGATGATCACACTTCCATTGATTCACCTACATACGTGAACTCAATTGTTCCGGCTTTCACTTCCAGTGAACACTAGATTTCACTAGCCGATCATGTTAGAAGTACGAAGTCAAAGAATCTTTGTAGTTAGAAGATCACTCCAGTTCAGTTGCCCTCCTATACAATTGTTCTTAGCATTCAAAATGCACATCCTCCTATTTTCAATCTTTGGCAAGGGAATAAAAATCATGTTTTATTTTTACACGCGTCACTCAAAGCAAACAATTGAAATAATATAAAATAGTGCCACCAAAGCTATAAGTGACCCCGTCGTTGGTGAATGACGAGAGGCATTGATCACCCTCCATCCTTTGTTGCCTCTGACCTCCAGTAACAGGCTGCTAACTCAGCAAAATGTGATCATGAAGCTCAAAAAATAACCTCCACGATTTAGATGACGCATACAAGTGAAAATGCATCCAATTATTGAAAAGTGAGGCAATTTTTTTAAAAAACTTTTTGAACTATTGAAGATGACTTATTTCACCATTGACTTTTATGAAAGACAATAAATGACACTTTTACAATACTATTTGACTTTGATGTTATAACTACAAACACTTCTGATGAGAATTTTTATATCGACACTTCACTTGTCTTTTGATACAACTAACAAACACAATGAAAATATATTGACAATGTAATAGAGCCAAAATACTTGGATAGAATTTAAATTACATATTCACTATTAAGAATTATACACTCTATGTGATACTTGGACCATATAATAAACAAATAAACAAAATAACTTTTAAGACTATGGGATACGACTTATACTCCAAATGCAAAGATTGTAGTGCTTCTAAGACTAATATTACCTTAATCCATATCCATGCGACCAATATTAACACACATGAATCTCAATATTTGCAACCTGAGTGCATTCTTCTAAAATGGAACAAATTAGATTCGAACGCACAGACAGAGCTGACTCAGAGTAAAACTGATATGAACGCAAAGTCATTAGAGTCGATGATTCATCATTTGCGTCGACCACTATTAAATAAACTGAAAAAAACTTTGACTCAGAATGGTAAAGATGGTCATGTGGGGTCACCGATAGGCTGACACAGAGAAATTTGATTAATTCAATATGAAAATTGCAACCACTCAGAATTTGATCGCATTGAGGTAACACAAATTTGTAAAATATCAAAGATGCTTTCCCCTGATGTTTGTAAAAATACACGTAGCAACTTGATTGACACTGATGAATATATTCTTTGAGAGTCTTCCAATATTAACTGTCTTATAAGCAAATCGATTAATACAGAAACTTGGCCACTGGATCGATCTTGAACTTTCCACTCCTCCACGTCTTCTAAGTAGACCAGAAAGAAACACGCAGGTGCAATTTTTATTTATTTATTGTTTTGTTGGGGATATGGTTGAGCCAAAGGCAACGATCCAATATATACTCAAACCATAGATCTAATTAAAACTAGCCTAATTTGAATCAGAAACAAAGCTCCTCATACGCAGGGCTAATAATGAATGCCCTAAGATTTGACATTCACAGAGACATATGTTGAGCAGATGCACCGAGCACTAAAATTTTACAAAATTCAAAACATAATATAAGGCTACCACTTATTATTGCTCACAGGCACAAAATGATTATCGCTCTGATACCAAATCTTGAATTTGGCAGAGCTTTAAGACGGAAATAATAATAATGTTCTATTGATTATTCATTTGGGAATGAATTTAATAAATAGGAGAATAGTCTGGTAAATAGAGAGGATATTTAGGAAGTTGTTTAACAACAACTCTTATAATCTCTCATAATAAATATAATATTCGTAAGTTGTTACAACACTATTAACAACTTATTCTATAAAATATTTAATCAACGTAATAACTATTTATCTATAAAGTGAGCACTATAATATGATTTCCTAACAAAAGATTCTTCTTCAACCGAGGAACATACAAGACATTCATAGTTGTTACAACACTGTTAACAATTTACTCTATAAAATATTTAATCAACATAATAACTATTTATCTATAAAGTGAGCACTATAATATGATTTCCTAACAAAATATTCTTTTTCAACTGAGGAACATACAAGACATTCCTAATTATTCCATTTTCCAACTTAACATTTCCATAACTTACGGATCTAATGATGGAATTATCTCCTAGATATATGTTTTCCTAAAATTTTACAACTTCTGAGAGGATACTATAAATAAAAGTCATGTTCTTAGAGGAACCACTATTTAGGATCCATTCAGTATCATTTGAAGCTGAGAGAGAAGTGTACAGGGCAATATAATTCTCAACATTATTTGCATGTTTTTTATTTTGATTTTGATTGTGATCCTTCTTCTAGTTTTTAAATTTACTAGTTTTAGTATTTGTAACAAATTTGTTAGGTTTTACTCTACAATCAGACTCTTTATGCCCAGATTTTCCACATTTGTTACATGTGCCATTGAATTTCATTTTAAAATTATGACTTTTCTTAACAGAGTTAGATTTATGATTGGATTTAAATTTGGGCCTGATATTAGGTTTGTGATTAGGAGTATTGTTATTCCTCTTATTTTGATCAATCTTATGGTTCTAAGAGAACAATGTCTGAGAAACAATCTCTTTTGAATCAAAATTCTCCATTACACGTTCTTCTTGAATTAATAGGGAAAATAAAGTGTCCAGATTAGGCAAATCAGTCTTATTCTGATACTTAGAATTCAAAATTGAGATGTAGCTTATGACCTTTTCATGAATGTTAATTTGAATTATAAAGTACATAAGCTTATCTTGAAATAGTTCACAGTTGCAAATCTAATTGAGCTTTAATGTTCTTAATTTTAGCTAAATAGTTCACAATTTTCTCATCCCCTTCATGAGAGTTGTGAATAATTCCACAATTAGCTTAATTATTTTGGAAAAATGATTGCCTTCATGCATTGTCTCTAATTGGTTCCATACATTTGCAGTTGAGTCCATATGACCTATATGCATTAGAAATTCATCTTTTATGCTTTGCAAAAGGATGGAAAAAGCCTCCTGAGATCTTTGAGAGAAGGAGATAAGGTCTTAAGGGGTTGCTTGTCTACCAGTGGGTCATGTCTCCACACCAGTCACAAGATCCCATAGCTTCCTGACCATAAAACAAGATTTTAAACAAAATCTCCAAATATTATAATTAGTTCCATTCAAAAGCTAAGACTTATACATCAAAAAACTAACAGAACTAACCATTTTAATGCTAACATAATGAATCAAGGAAGCCAAACAGAGACAAAAAACAAGCTACATAACTTTTTAATAGCTAAATGAATGTAAATAGACAAACCACGGAAGACCTTAAAGCTAAGCTCTAAACTTTCCAAAATTTGGAATCTGGGAGAAAAAGACACTTAGAGATCCCGCAGAACACAAACTTGAAAAACTGCGGACTGAAGAAAATTTAAAAATTTGTGAAACAAAGGAAATTTGAAACCCATGGGTTAAAGCAAAATTGATATCCATGGAACAAAAGAAAATTGAAATCCACAACTTACAAAGAATTTTAAAATCCGCAGTACAAAGAAAAATTGAAAGCCGCAGAATGAAGAGAATTGAAATCCATGATGCAAACAAAATTTAGGAGGTACGTGTCATTTTTATATTAGCTCGCACTTTGCAGCCAAATAAGTCAATTAATTAAAAAATAGACAGCAAAGCCATATACACTTGTCTTTAGTTGATTACTTATCTTCTTCGCATTCTGACACAATGTGAAAGCAAAGTCTTAGTCAAACAGAGGCACTTGTCGGAAATATAATAGCTAAAGAATAGACACTAGGTGGTTTTCCGTCAAAGTTTAAATAGATTGACTTGGGCAGACTTAAAGTCCTCGAAATAAGCTGAAATTTAAAATAAAGTTCGGTCTGAAATCTAAAGATATGTGTCACAATCTAAGTGGCTAAGCCAATGCAAAGACTGACATCCTGACACTTGTGAAGAATGACACAACTAGAAGATTAATATACATGTCAACAAACAATTGGTTTGCACTTTGCAGTGCTTACCAAAATGACTTAGATAAAGCTAAAGATACGTGAAGCCTTTTAACTGGCTCACTCTTTGCAAGTCTGACAAGGATTGACAAATGTGAAATGCAAAGACACACAGAGCAATTCTATTGGCTCAACCTTTGCATATGTTAGAAACAAGAAAACAAAGGTCTGACAACGCAAAATACTTGGAGCAAATCTATTGGTTCATATTTTGCAAGAACTAACAAAGCTACCATACAACTGATAAAGCAAAATATGGAGAATCTTATTGGCTTAGATTTCAAAAATGTCAAAGAAATATAATAAGGGGATGATAATGCGAAATATAAAGGGACTTGGAGCTCCCTAATTGGATCGGATTTCCTCAAATGACAAAGGAAAGCAAAACCAAGTATGACAACGCAAAGACAAGCGGAAAACCCTTGTTGGCTCGCATTTCTCAACTGATAACCAAATGAACAATAAAACTGAATTTGTGAAGTAAATAGAACAACCTTATTAGTTCATACTTCACAAATGACATAAAGACCAAAAGATTGAAAATTCAAAGCTATATGGCATAAAATGATTGGTCCAAGCTTCGTAAAGACAAAACTTTGCAGAAAATGAAAAAATCTAATAAAATCATACACAATGAAGCCACTTAGTAATCAATGATTGGATTTGGCTCCGTAAACCTATAGAGAAAGAGGAACCCTTGGTAAGATGATAGATAAAAGGGCAGGAAAACGTCACTACACGAGCTCCAAAAACTCAATCACAAGAGGAAATAGATCCCAAATTACCAATATGGTTTGCTAACTAGATTTTACATATGGGAATTTTCCAAGACACAAGCTCTGTACAATGGCACTTGAAGATATGGGCACACAAATGTACTTACCTAAATAAAGAGAATGGCTCACATGGAAAGCAATGCAAAAAGTACAAACTATGAACCCAATAATCAAACTCAAAGAATTGGTGGATCTACCATATACATTGTGATCCCTCGTGATCAATGTACGCCTCAAATATATCATGCAATATCAACTTTTGAAGAATATAATCCAAAGACTCAAACATGTAAGAGTCAACATAAAAGTGTAATGATGTAGATCTATCTTTCCTTCACACACTCTCAAGAATATGGATTAGAAAATCAATTTCAACTTAGCCTTAATCTTGCAAAATGTACTCTTTTCTCAATGTTAGGAGACACCAAAATCATGAAAATTTATCCTATGAGCTTAAATTAGTTCATTCAATGCTTCATCCATGTTTACCATCCCCTATACAACCTATCGTAACCCTCTAGGTCATTGAAATCACAAGAATTACTTAATTTGCTCACTTTGCTAAAATTTCCAATTTGACTTTTTAAGAAGGTTGATGATGGAAGGAACTAAGTTAGAATAAACTAATAGGTACTTGAAGACTATATAAATAGTTTTGAATAACCTTAATCATGGTCTTGGTGTGTACCAATTTTTTTGACCCAATTCTTCATGCAAATACTCTTCCTTCCTTATTCCCCTTACAGGCTTACAACTATGCTACCATCCTTATCTCAAGGAAAATTCCAATGTATCTTTTGTTTTCATGAGTTAATTGACAAATCATCCACCTTTTTAGGCACCCATTTGGGAAAAAAAATTGTATGCAAATTTTTATAGTCACCTCATTTGAAAAGTATGCTTCAAAACCATATCTTTGTTCTCAAATTAGGCTTCTCCCAAGCATGTGCATGTATCAACGAAGACTGTCAGGATTTTCTTTCTTTTGGTAACTTATCAAGGTAAAATTCCTTTTAATTCTTATTCACTAGGTGTTGTTGGTGATTTCTTGAAGTTCTCAGCTCATGTTAAGAGAATTAGGGTCCTTAATCATCCTAGCTTCGACAAACCCTAAAGGGTTTTATATCAAGCCTGAGAACAATTTCTCCTTACCAAATGCAATGTAAGCGATTTCAGGTTTTACCAATTCCTTCAAAAGGCGTGTAACAACATTTATAAAACCTTAAGTTTACCAACAAAGCATTTATAAACCTCAAACCACGTGTTGAGATGCCTATTCACTATGCTCTACCCTCTTAGACACCGTATCTTTAAATATTAAATCACAAGTTTTCAAGATTTCTTAGTCTTCTAGCTTTGTGAACTTTGTGCATACAAAATAGATCATTTATCATCTAATCCTCTATCCTCGTTTTCCCAATTCCTTCAATACACTTACTCCTCTATACTCAGACCACTTTCTAAGGCTCATAATGGTATTCACAGTTTGGGAACACAATAGATTATAGTTTCTTGTTTTTCCTCACTCTAGTCTCAACTAAAGTAATACATACTCATCAAACAATCATAAAATTAACTCTTCAAAGTTTCTTACTAGAAATCAATACATGCATTCCAAGGTTTCTTAGTAAGCACACAAAATTAGGACTGAATAAAAAACTCTGGTTTGCAAACATAGTTACTGTATCTTCTTCCTCTTCATTCTTGGAGCTCCAAGGTTCTTTTTCTTGATTGATCAATGAATGAAACAATTACAAAATGACATTTTATACCTCCACAATTTGAAATCTTGGCTTCTAACTATCCTCAAGGGACCACTTAGAGTTATGCTTGGAGGTTACATTACCAAAAGAAGCTTAAAAACAAGACATGAGTTACAAAACCAAAGAGGACACACTAATGAGACTTTATGACCTCAAGTACATCATGACGAGTCTCCATGACTAGGATAGGACCTAATAAAAACCTCTAAACCTAATGAGAAAGCCAAATTTTGGCTCTAAGGGATTGAAAAATTCAAATTATGAAAATGGTGGGCAACTCCATAGCTTGAAAGTTTGACCTCAAAAGCTTAACATGACCACTTGAATGACCCCTAAAACACCTCTAAATACTAAAGAAGTAAAAAATTGATTATATTAACCCTATACTAGCCCTTGGAGTGATGTGCTTGCATCATTGAACGACTATTTCAAGGGGTTAAAGTATAAGGTTTGGACGAGGAAATCTCAGTGATACCATCCCATTCATATTTTTGCGTTGATCACCATCATAATCAGAAAAAACACTTATAGGATGGGGTGTTAGCACGTGCATAAGTGATTCATTTTCACAACAAAATGCAACACAACAAGCCCCCATGTAGTAGGTAGGGATAATGAATGTGCAAGAAAGAAAAGAACAGACACAAAGGAGGCAGAAAGCTAAGGCACACAAAAGAAAAAATTTCACTGTTTGAAACGATGCAACACAATAAGTAGGTACACCTTATCCTCCTCCATCTTTGCATGAGTTAAGTACTCCTCTAGAGTATGAAACACAAGAATAAACATTTGCACAACCTACACTAGCCACAAATCCAACCACACAACTAATTTCAAAGCAGAGTATAAAATCTGCGTAATCTGATAACACAGGACAACAACAACATGAAAAATAGTGTAAGAAATAAGAAGAAGATGCCAATGAAGTTGTAAAAGCACAACATGAAGAGAAATAAAGGAATCATAAGGAGTAGGAGGCGAAGAAATTAAAGATAGAAACTTTATAGGTCAAGGATGAAAAGGCCATGTAAGAAAATAAGAGTCAAGAAGAGGAGATACAAAGAAAAGAAGTAGAAGAAAAAATAACGCAACAAGAAGAGGCCAAAATGAGAGAAGAAGAGAACAAGAGAGAAAAAGAAAATAAGAGAGTAAAAGATAAGATGAAAGAAGAAGAGAGGAAGAAGGATAAAGAAAACAAGAGAAAATAATAAGAGAATATGAAGAAAGTAGAAGAACATAAATAGAAAGAAAAAAAGGTGGCATAAAATAAAAGGAGTAGAAGAAAAAGGATAAGGATGCTGAAAGCACTGTGGAAGAAACTAATTTATCAAAGGTAGAAAATAAAAAGGTCACTACACAACTCTCACCCCAACCCAAAGTAGAGGCAAAAAATTAACAACCAAAACCAAGATAACAAACACAATCAAGTACTGTGTAATTACTTCCACTAAGTGCCACAAAAGTTGGAACCTCAAGTGTTGAACAATCATCTATGGAAGAAATTGAGGAAGAGGACACAAACATTTTGGTGGGCGTTGCACTCAACAACACAAATATATAAATGCAATTTGGTCCTCCTGTCATCACATGTCTACATGGCAACCCCCAAATCACTCATACAAGTGTGCAAACTACCACTTTGCAAGCATTAAGGACCATCGTTGAATTATACTTGGAGAAGTTGTCTCATTGCAAACTCTAATTGAAGGCGTGCATTCATTGTAGGAGAAATATTAGAGTAGCCACACTTTAATTAGCACAATAGAAAACAACATTAGAAATGAATCTACACAATCTAAAAGTGGAAATTCAAGACAATTTTCTACAACTTGTCAGTAGTACCATATGTGAACAAGTAATGAGCAAAAAAATGTTGTTAACCACACTTGTAGGCAAGCTCATGGAAAATTGGAATGAATATGAGTTTTCAAAGAATATCAAGGTACATATTAACCAAAACAAGAATGAGGTGAAGGGTGTAGAGATCCTATTGAATGAACATAACAAGATGTTACAACAGGATGAGGCACAAATAAAGCAGGTCACGTTTGAATTGTTGGATTAGAATACTTGGCTCCATAATACAGTGGATGAGAAAAAATAAATATTGATATTGATACAAGAAACACAATGCAAGGTAAAATGGTGATTGAATCTAATACTAAAGAAATAGATAAGGTGTTTCATATATCCCTATAGGCTTGAGACAATGTGGGCGCCAAACTACGGGAATGGGAGTACAATACACTGTGCACAACATTTGTTGGAGTTTAAACACAAAGAATGCATGATTGATTGGAAACACTGCAACATGACATTCAAAATGCCATCACTCTCCATGAGAATTTTGTAGACAACACAAAAGAAGATGTTTTTTATGAAGTCATGCAAGCATTAATACATATGCAACTATACTTTGGCATAGTGAACGAGGCACTGACAGATTAGAACACATACAAGGGGGACTTGGAAACATTTCTCCCCACGACAAAAATAATGAAGCATACCCCATGGTACGTTCCACCGCATATTCTTCTACATATAATAAAAAAAGCTCTGATAATGCTTCCACCACCTTTTACCCCATGCAACCAACTATAATCATTTAAGCATCCCAAACAATAACTATAAGGAAAAGGAGAAACACAATTTTGTGGTTGGTAACATAAATTTTGTTAAAAATGCACAATTTTGAATGATATATGTAAGCAATCCCACATAGATTGAAAACTCTCATGGGCGGTCTATGAGGGAGTTTTTACATATTAAAAACTTGAAAGGACAGTTTGCTAGAAAGTTGTCATTGATGTCAAGGTAGTGTTGTGCATGATTGGTGTCATGGAGAGCTTGTTAGCAAGTTGTGGCCATTGATGTCAAAATGGAGATTGTGCTTTGTAGATGATAGAGAGTGATGTGGGGAGTTTTTTGTGAGTTTTCATTGATGTCAAATGATGCGTAATGATGATGTCAAGGTCTGCATGGTCGAATTTATTTGTTTGTGAGTTCATTTTGAGTACAAAGAGATAATTTGAAGACAAAGAGGTCTTGTCAGAAGACATGAACATGTTGTCTTGATGAAATGAGTATGTAGAGGTATATAGATGATTATGCATTTATATTAAATCCATATCCATTTACTTTATCTATCTTTATCAAAACAAGGGTTGACATCTATCCTAGGAAGTTTTCACTTCTCGGGACTGACATTGTCAAGCAACCCTCCCATCCTATCTACTAATCCAATCCTTTTCTGTTGAGTTATATTGAGTTATAGGCCACTTAGCTCATTGCGGAGGAGGAGTTCATTTTGTGCTCGTTCACATCATCATCCCATTTCAAGGTACCTTAAACCCTCACATACTTGAGTTACTTGTTTCTTTTAGTATTAGTTCACTAATCTAAGTAGGAATGGGGAAACTTGGTCAGCACTAACAATTGAGCTTAAATTCCATGCAAAGTGGCCAAGTCAACAATTAGATTTTTAATATAACGAATATCATATTATATTACTTGAACAACCATGCCATGGTTAACTTATACGTAGACCATTCCATGATAACGACAAAGTCAACGAGATTCATAACGGATAATATATAATGTCAATAAACCATCATCCACACACACAAGAGAATATAACACACAAACATGGTCCATTTATCCTGTTACATTTTATGACTTATATCCATAAGTCTAATAAACTACCTATATAAGGAATAATCCCTCACTTGCAACATCACATTAATAACAATGTATGATGGTCGGGTTATGCCGGTGGCATTTAGCCACATCAGCGTAATCCGCTCATCGTTTATCAATATCAGCCGGATAGACAAAGAAAAACAAAACATAAAGAAGTCACACATCACACAAGTAAACTAAATGTTACCCGATCTCGCGGTGTGTGTTAATTCTCATATTACCTTTGTTGTTTTAAGTTCAATATCTTGATCTAACAACCTCTCTCCGATGATGCCCTCCCTCATTGTCTCAACAAGGGTGTACCTGCTCCTGCATCCACCTCATGTCACCAAGAAGGTAGTCAGTCCAAATCATTAAAATTAAACATAATGATAATAAGCATGCTAATTTCTCATTTAAAAATGATCATAACAAATAATTATCCAATTTAAGCATGTCATTTTAATCATCATGATTAAACATGTATTGAATTTTTAAATCCACATTGGAGGGATGTGACAAATGTTATCTTCAAAAAATAATAGTGTTCTAATGATTGCTTTAATTTTCTTAAATGCCTTGACATGAGTGCTATATATATATATATAGCACCAAAAGAACTACAATCCTTATGTTTGTATAGACAATTGATTTCAAATTAGGGTCCTATTGGTGTGTAAACCAACATCAAAGCAACTAGAAATAGAAAAGAGGACCGATGGGGTGAGTGCCCCTTGACTTGAAGAAGACCAAAAGGACATGAAAAAGTTGGGGACACTTTGACATGTGTTAAGAGTGTTGAACATTTCTGGCATAAACCCTGTGAATCACGAGAGAGAGAGAGAGAGAGAGAGAGAGAGAGCGAGAGAGAGAGAGAGAGAGATAGAGAGAGAGCTAGAGGGAGAGAAGAGAGAGAGTGAGAGCTAGAGAGAGAAGAGAGAGGAGACTCTGAGATCGAGGAGAGAGATCAGCGACTCGCTCTCTCTGCTCCCTCTAGCTCATCGCTCTCTCTCTCGCACTCTCTCTCGCTCTCTCTCTCTTCTCCTCTCTCTTACTACTCGCTCTCGCTCGTAGAGAGAGATTGTTTAAAGTCGACAAACACATCAATAATACATAATTTAAACTAAAAATCAACAAACAAACAAATAAAAAACAAATGCATTAATACTTAATAAACATTGTTCCAAAGGGAACCCCAGTCTTTCAGGGGTGGGGTGTATTCTTCGTGATGAGAGGGGTTTTCTGATCAAAGTTGGTTCTTTCCGAATCCCCCTGGTTCTAGTAATACAATTGAAGCTCAGACTCTTTTGCACAAAATTAAACTAGCCCTGGATTGTGGTTGCTCCAAAATTTGTATCAAAGGGGATCCTTAAATAATCATTCTTACCACTTGTAAGGGCAAAGCTTTGACTTGGTCTCTTAATTTCTTTATTAATTATATTAATCATTGGCTCTCTCTCTTCGAGGATTGGTCCATTCGCCACATTTTTTGCGAGAATAACCACGATGTGGACATCCTCGCCAATTACAGGGTTCTACAAAATGAGGAGGTTATAATTCTAAATCATGTTGAAGCATGGGAGTCTCTAGATGCCACCATTTGTCATGATCGTGAAGGCTTCCCCTCACACATGCCAAGGTGTTATTAATACTGGGCGGGTTCTCGGTCACTCTCATTCGTGCCACCTCCTTTCCTCTCTGTTTCCCTCCTCCTCTTCCTTCATGACGACTCCCTTTCTCCCTCTCGTTCCTTTGCGCGGGGAGAAGCCCGAAATGGCCTTCTTTTCCCTGGTGTCTACAGCTCACTTACGCCATGTCTTCCGCATTGGCTTGGATCCAGTTCAGAACACGAGAGAGAAAGTGTTGGGTGTTGATTATCTTCAGAGCTCCGGGCAGGCTCGTGTCAATTATGCGATTGTTGGTGTTTTCGTGTTCAACTCCCTCCTTTTGTGCGTCGACAAATATATTGCAGTGAAGGTTGCGACTTATTTCATTTACCCTCGCTATCGTGTGGGTCTAGTTGAAGCTATGCCAGACGTTTGTCTTCCCTCTCTTTTTTGCAGTCGGTCCTTCTCCACCCCCCTGTGGATGGACTATAAAATTTACGAAGATTTGGAGCAAAATAATCGTATTCTCTTTCAATTTGCGAAATCCGTCCACCGCATATGCCGCTCACATGGGGTGTCTGTCTCCAGGGTTCCCTCTTTGCATTTAACTGCTCTCGCAGCCCTTGTCTCTCCTCTTCTCGAGCGCGTGGTGGATCTGAAGGCTTTTGTTGGTTCGTCCTTCGCCTTCCTCAAGAAAGTGGCGACGCTCGGCTCAGTTGACCAGTTGCAAGGACACAAGACTATGCAACATGCTCAAGTGAAACAAAAGCCAAAGATTCATGTAATCTCTGAATGACTTCTTTTGTCTGTGTCTTCTCTTACCTTTTTTGCTTTTGTAGGCCTTGTTTCTTTAGCTTTCGTTCGACATTTTCGTGTTTTCAGTACCATGTCCTTGGGTACTAATTTTTTGATGGATGTTCCTTAACGCTATCATCTTTTGTGTATTGTAGGGTGGGGTCCCATTAACCCTCTGGTTCATAACTCTAGTAAAAAACATTTAACTATCTAAAAAAATAGTTAATAAACACCTTAAAGCCATTTCCTACAATTAGAAAATGCTTCATACTCTCAATGACACCTCTTTACTAGCCCCCATTTCAAAGCTTTCATAAGGTTACTTGCTCACTTCAACCAAGAGAAGTAGCCTCTTCCATGGAACCGCATAGGTATTAAGTGTCCTTCCCTAGCACATGGATTACTTTGGCTCCTAGGTTACGCCTAAGTTGTTTCAATAATTCTGGGCACCTGTCGATTTCAAAATTTTTGACTGGTTATGACACATTTGACTTTGGGTTTCTCTCCAGTTTCGGCGATGCACGGAAACGCGGGTTCCGCCCAACCCAAATGAAAAGACACAAATAAAAATCAATTAAAACGAAAGAAGTTTCTAAATCCAACTCGATCCATTCCGCGTTCCCATTGGGATTGCCAACGCGGTCTAGCCGCGTTAAAACGAAAATTACACCGCTCTCTATAAATTCCATTTCTTATCCTCGTTAAAATCCCTAACAAAAATATCGCGAAGAAAAATCCCCTGCTGTATCAGAAAAACCGCACAGACAAAAATCCCCTAGGTATTCCCCTGCATAAGTTGTATCAGACATTTCTCGGTTAAAGTTTCTCTGGAGGACGAAAATGATGATGGGCGGTGGAGGAGAAGGTGAAGGAGGAGGTATGGGCATAGGGATGGGGATGGGTATGGGTATGGGTATGGGAATGGGCATGGGAGGAGGAGGAGTCATGGCTGCCTTGCCTCTGCAGTTGACACCCACTGTGGCAATCTCGGGGGAGCATCTTAACAACACCAAGAAGGATGACAGCAGGATTCCACAGTGGGGATTCCATGAGACCAAGGAATTCATTGCAATCAGGGCCGAGCTTGAGAAGGATTTCACACAGACGAAGAGGAACAAGACTCTCTGGGAACTCATTGCTGCGAAGATGAAGGAGAAAGGCTACAGGAGAAGCTCAGACCAGTGCAAGTGCAAGTGGAAGAACTTGGTCAACAGGTACAAGGTATGATTTCACTTCATTTTAATCTTCTTGCCTTGTTTCCTGATGCGGGTCTGGTGTTTTTTAAATCAAAATCGCAATCGACATTTGGGTTCTCCCTATTGTCCTATTTTGGGATGTGTTTTTTATTTATTTTTCTATTTTTCCCAGTGGGATGTGAATTTAGATTTTAATACCTTGTGGGTTTGGGTGCAAGTTTGCTCGGTTTTAGATGTAGTTTCCGTTATGGCCGAGCTTGAATGGGATTGACATGTTAGAATTTGTGTCGATCAATGAGTGGAAGTTGTGTCTGTTGTGTCTTCGATGTAGTTGTAGTTGTGGTTGAAAATGAGCGTGGTTGGCATGTTAGACTCTGTGTGAATCAGTTAGTGGGTGCTAGTTTTGTCGGCTGGGTTTAGTTGTGGTCACAGTTGTGATTGAAATTGGATGGGAGGTAGTTCAAGATGAGTTTAGAGTTAAATACCTGTTGTTTTTGATGTGTGTGGGGTTGTAATTGATTCCAACCCTTTGCTTATAGCATACAATCAAACCCTTTGCGAATAGCATAGATTCACTTTTAATTGATTCAAATGTTTTGCCAGTTGCATACGATCAATTTTTTTTGCTAGTTGGACTACAATTAAATCCTTTACCAAAGGCTTACAATCAAATTCTTTATGAATATCATAGCATTTGATGTGTTGTGTTCTTTTAATTTATTCCAAGTTCCAACCCTTTGCTAATGACTTCAATCAAACCCTTTATAAATGGCATACAATCTTGCAGAGTGCAATCAATCTACAAGTGCTTTTCATTGGTCTTGTGTTTCTTTTTTGGGTGGGTTCCATTAAACCTTTCCCAGTGATATGCGAATTTAGATTTTAACCTCTTGTGGGTGTGGGTGTGGGTGTAACTTTAGTCTGTTGATTTTTCAGATTAGATCTACTGCCGGATTGGAATTGAATGGAAATGACATGTTAGAATTTGATTGCATCAGTTCAGAGTTTGATATTTGCTCTGGGTGTAGATTAGTTTGAGTTTTATGTGTTGTTTTTTTATCTTTGTGTGCTTATAATTGATTCCAACCCTGTGCCAGTGGCATAGGATCATACCTTTTACGGTTTTACCAATGGCATAGAATCAAACCCTTTAACAATGGCATACAATATGCAGAGCACAATCAAGTTTACAGTGCTTTTTTGGTCTTTGTTGTCTTTTTGGGGGCAAGGATTCTTAAACCTCTTCAAATGAGATGTGATTTTAGATTTTGATCTCTTGTGGGTGTGGGTGTGGGTGCGAGTTTGGTTGGTTGGGTTTTAGATATGTTCCTGATTGAAAATGAACGGAAATGCTATTTTTCAAATTTATTATTTGAGTGGATCAGTTTAGTGTTTGATTGTTTTGGGTGTGGATCGGTTTAGGATTCAATATTGGTTTTGGGTGTGGATCGGTTTAGAGTTTGACATTGGTTGTTTATTAATGGATCTGTGCTTATAATTGATTCCAACCCTTTGCCAGCGGCATACAACCCGATGGCATATGATCAAACCTTTTACCACTGGCACATAACCATGCAGGTTGCAATAAATTCTACAGATTTTTTTGGGTCTTCTCCTTTTTGGGGTGTATTTTCTTAAATCTTACTGAATGAGATGTGGATTTCGACCTCTTATGGGTGTATGTACAAGTTTGATTGGTTGGGTTTTAGATGAAGTTGTAGTTCGTGTTTGAAATTGGATGGAAATGGCATGTTGAAATTAGAGTAGGTTAGTTTAGAGTTCAATATTTCTTCTGGGTGCTGTGTTGTATGTTTGTGTGTGCAACTTCTTGTCTTTGATGTGTGCGTGCTTATAATTAAATGTAACCCTTGCCAATTTGACACCTAATTTCCTATCTCTAATTTATTACTCGAGAAATTCGGGGAAAGAAATCCCTTTTCTAGTTTCCCTTGAATATGAGACACAGGTGCTTATTATCTTTTCTTTCTTACAGTGGCATTATCTTTTCTTTCTTACAGTGGTATTATCTTTTTAACTGTGTCATATGGTCATATGCAAGCCTTGCCTTGGGTAAAAAGGTTTCCATTCACCGATTTGCATGTTTTGGTTGAGTTTGTTTTTCCTTTTTGCCCTAGCTGAGTAAATGGTTTATGTTTCTTCAGGTGGGTGTGAAGCTTTTAAAGTAGGTTATGGGAAATTTTATTAGATACATGTATGTTTTTAGAGTATTGGTCCTAAAACTCAATGCTTCTCTGCTGGCCATCAAAATTTTGTTTTTAGTGGGAATTTATTATTTCTGAGTTAAAAATGGCACGTGTATTTTTGTAGGAATAATATTGGATAAGTACAGATTCATTTTACAATTCGGAAGTTGGAGGCGTTTGTGCTACAAGTCCTTTTTTTGTAATATAGAATTCCTGGTTTAGCCTTTTCAATTTATTTTAATATTATATTTTGGCAAGACTGAATGTTTATTGGTTGTGAGGAAGGTTACTGAAATAGATCTTTAATTTGTTCAGTTGCTGGAGATATGGTTAAGCTATCTTCATCTTCAACTTTTCTTGTCCAGACTATGATTGCTTTCGTAGGATCACTATTCTAGTATATGTATGCAAAGCTGGATAATATGCAGAAGCATCAGATAATGTTATCATTAGGCTGTACTAACATATATGTTATAGAATTGGGGATGGTCAATGCACTCACTCATCAATGTCATTGCTTCCTTCATTCTCGGGTGTGGCAAAGCATTTCATCAGGTCAAATAGATTCCTAGGGTTTTTGAGTGTTGAGGACATAAATGTGTGTATATTCTTTTGCATATGCCTATTAAACAAGTTATATTTATTTGGGTTTATTGATGCAGTTTTTGTGGTTCTGCGTTCTTGTGGTTTGTAATTACTTTTATTTTGCATAGATTGCACTGGACAAATAATGACTGGATTTTCTATCTTCTTCTCTTGCCAAAGTTGAGTTTATGTATTTATCAATGTGTTTTTGCAAACTGCTGCTCTAGGAGACTAGGATATTAACATGGATATAATAGGCCATGTTTTTGTTGATGTATACTATTCTTTTTGTTAGGCGAGAATCAATGGCATATCTGTCATTCTGGGTACATCAATTTCATATTTTATGTTTTTTTTGGTGTGTAGGGCAAGGAGACTTCTGACCCTGAAAATGGCAGGCAATGCCCATTTTTTGATGAATTGCATGCCATATTCACAGAACGTGCAAAGAACATGCAGCGACTCTTGCTGGAATCTGAAGGTGGAATCAATCAACCTAAGAAAAAGCTCAAGAGATTGAAGGGTTTACAAGGGGAGAAATCCTCAGATGACTATTCAGACGAGGATGATGACGATGATGAAGACAGTGAAGATGAACGCATTATGAGAAATAAGAAAAGAAAGGCTGACCGTGAACGCCAAAGAGTGACTGCAGATAAGAGTCGTGCGAATAGTATGCAGGATGTTCTCCAGGAATTTTTTCAACAGCAACAGCGAATAGAAATGCAGTGGAGAGAATCTATTGAAAGGAGAGAACAGGAGAGGCGCATGGTTGAACAAGATTGGCAGCGAGCTATGGAAAAACTGGAGCGAGAACGTATACTTATGGAGCAAACATGGAGAGAGAGAGAGGAGCAAAGGCGTATCAAGGAAGAAGGGCGTGCAGAAAAGAGAAATGACCTTTTAAATGCTTTGCTTAATAGACTTATTCGTGAGGAACAATGATTTTGATGCCTACAAATTTTTTTCCTTGAGAGGGTCATCCCATACCATAATTTGAAGGTTCACATGGAATTTAATATGCAGTAGCTACCTGCAATCTTTTCACAACTTAAGTTGGGGTGCGTGCTGTTTAAATTTTTACTGTGTACACGACTTGTAGAAGCAAAGGGGGAGTTGGCAACGACAGAAACACAAACAAGATAATTGATATAGGCGGTGCATGAATACTTTGTGAATCTTTGTATTTTTAAGCAGATGGCAGTGTTTGGAGGGTTATTTACTGGGCAAATGGTTAGTGGGTTGTTGTTGTATACTGCAAGGTACTCTTTGGTCTGTTTTTTGAATTGTTTCACAGAGCTTTGCTCATTGAAACAGATGCAATGACTGAATTGAGCAAAGTTGCCAATAAATTAGTATTTATTTTTCTGCTCAGTGCATTTGTTGAGAGGTTCCATTGGTACTAATTTTGCTGGATCCAATTAGCAGACTATTTTTCTTATTCTATTGATTTAGGAATTTGTGCTTGCTTTGGTATTATGAGCTAGCAGGTCATGTGTTCATGAGGATTATATGAGGCACTTTTTAGATACAAATGTTTTCTTTTATGATATTTGAGGTATTCTGAGGAAATTTAATGGTAGATGGGTTTGTTTTGAACATTTTTAGTGGAGCAAGTGGTTTGAAACATGACACATAAACATAGTAATAGATGATTGGAATGATATATTGTACACATTAATATTTGCTCTTGAAACCGAGATTTGTTTTGGATTAATGGTATATCAATTGTTTATAAACTAACAATTTTGCTGAATTGCTTGGAACCTTTCAAGTCACATGGCTGGTATTATTTTTACCTTTAAGTTTAACGTCAAGAAACCTGCCACCTTGCACATTAGGTAAGGAATCAATTGTTTCAGCATTTTCATATAATTAAAAACTGATCAGCATTAAAATACTGTGTCTGATTGTTTGCTGCTGCTTTCCTTTGGAAATTGCGAGAGATAACCATTGGAGCCATGTACCTGTTTGGTTGTAATGCTGTTACTTTTGGTCCCTAGATTACACCTTTAAGTTGTTCCAATAAGGTTGTAGGCACACACCAATTTCAATTTGTTTTACTGGCTATGACACATTTGACTTTGGGCTTCTTTCAAAAATGTGCCTAACTGCTCAGCCCAAAGCAAAAGACAGAATTTTTTTTTTTTTGAGGAGTTAAACGCTTTTGACCGGAGCTATGAACCGGAATACAACCAAACAAGGAAGATAGACATGACAACCCAAAAAGATAAAACAAACCGAGCTAACAAAGGGTCAGGACTGTGATCCTGATCTGAATCTGATTTGTCAGAAGTATCTGATATGTGACCCCTTTTCACTCTGCCAACTGTTGGCCTGAATTCTTCAGCCCTGGGTAAAGGAGCCAAGTTGTCCTGATTCTTAGCTTGCTTCTTCGAATTCATTGGATGATCTGCTCTGATGACAGCAGGATTCCTCAGTGGGGATTCCATGAGACCAAAGAACTCATTGTAATCAGGGCTGAGCTTGCGAAGGATTTCACTCAGACAGAGGAATAAGATTGGGAACTCGTTGGTTTAAAGATGAAGGAGAAAGGCTACAGAAGAAGCTCAGACCAGTACAAGTGCATGTGGAAGAACTTGGTCAATAGATGCAAAGGTATGATTACACTTATTCATTGAAAATGAGTTCTTAATTTCATTGAGTCACATTTACAATTTTTAATTCAATTGAGGAGGGATATTGCAGCACTTATCAGATATTCATTATGAATAGAAATAGAATTATCAGAACATTCATTACTATTTTAACTGCCTTCTTTCTAATGTGGGTATGCTTCTTTATACCATTAACTGCATTTGGATTCTCTCTATTGTCCTATTTTGGGGTGTTATTTTTTTCCTGATGAGATGTCCATTGATTTTTACTAACCTCTTGTGGGTGTGGGTGCAAGTTTGCTTGGTTGGGATTTAGATGTAGTTTTAGTTGGGTTGAAATTGAATGGTATTGGCATGTTGGAATATGTGGATCAGTTATAGGTGCAAGTTTGGTCACTTGGGGCAGTCAATGTTTCTTTATAATCATACCATTAGCTGCATTTGGATTCTCTCTATTGTACTATTTTGGGGTGTTTTTAATTTTCTTTTTCCCCAGTGAGATGTTCATTGATTTTGACTAACCTCTTTTGGGTGTGGGTGCTAGTTTACTTGGTTGGGTTTTAGATGTAGTTTTACTTGGGTTGAAATTGAATGACATTGGCATGTTGGAATATGTGGATCAGTTATAGGTGCAAGTTTGGTCAGTTGGGTTTTAGATGTAGTTGTTTAAATTGATTGGGAATGGCGTTTTAGAATTTTGTGTGGATGAGTTTACTAGATGATGGGTTTTTGATGTGTGTGTGTGTGTGCTAGATTCCATCCATTTGCCAATGGCATACAATCAAACCCTTTGTGTAGGAATTTAGTGTTTACTATGGTGATTTTGTAAAACTAATATTACCTATGTTAGTTAGCTTGGGTAATTTGTTATACCCGTGTTTCTATAGCGGGTTACTTGTTATTTCCACTTCCTATTATTTAGGAAGTTGTTTTGGCTATATGTTTGGCTATATAATAGCCAAATACAATGTATGAAATAATAGAGTTTTTTATATTACTGTGCAACTCTGATTATTAGAAAAGCTCTACCAAATCACATTTGGTATCAGAGCGATCTATGTTTTGTTCTTGTGAGCAATGGAATCTTAAAAGATTGGTAGGGGCAGCCATTGATTCCACCGCCTCTGAGGATGAGAGTACGGATTTAGTGTTTATATTCTAGATAAGCTGTCTTTTTTAGTGTCTTTTGTGAAGTTTTGCAAATTTCTGGTTTTGAATGATCTTGTGATCGTGTGGGTTTGTATTCTGCTCTTGGCTCACTCCTTGTCTACGTTCATTTTTTTCAAACTCCAACGACTTTGCATCCTCAATCCCTCTCATTGCATTTTTGAACTTGGCTCTGGCTAAACTCCATAGAATCTACTAGTCAACGGTATTCACTACATTTTATTATTGCTCTGCATTGTTTTTCACATTTGGATTAGTGCTAGAGATTATTTTATTTATGCAAAGATTGCCGACCCATATTAAATGGTGCATTATTTTCATCGAACGACATTTGGCTCGACTCATATCGGTCAATATTCAGACTGCATGCAAGGAGACGTTGAAGCCAACATCAGTACTAGATTTATTTTTCATCTTTGTCAAGATCTCTTTAGCACTCACTCATCTCCATTCTATCTTGCCTACGGTACGAATAGTGTATAATGAGGGCACTGAGAAACGTATGCTCATGCAAAGTGAAAGGCAACATATTTGCTACAGGGGCTATCCATTGGCGACACCTTCATACCAGATTGGAGCATGTTTATTGCAAATAGATGCTTGCAAGTTTGTATTCACTGCAGAATCCAAGAAATTTACGTGTTGTAACTTGGTAAAAGTCAGTAATATAATACAATCTAGTTTTGGTGAGTGGTTCAAGTTTGAAGTTTTTTTTTTTAGGTGTTTGTCAAAATCCTATAGTATGTCTTCTGTTAAGGGTGGCAGTGGTGGTACAGACCCAAGTTTTGGCAATGATTTCTACTCTCCCCCGTGGCCCTCCACTGGCACCTTCAAAAACATGCTTGGCGGTTGGAGGCTCACAATGCACCTTACATTGTGGAAAAAGCTACGAAAAAGCAGTGGATACCCCTGTTGTCACCCTTTCGCTCTCAGAGGTAACCGATTCAATTTGTGCCCTTAAAACTTCTGCCATTATTTGTAGATTTAATGGATTTTGGCCTCAGAGTGAAGAGTTGCATCAATGGATTTATTCTACTTGGTCTTGTGATTGTGAGATCCAACTATGTGCAAAGGGTTTTTTTATTGTTCAGTTCTCCTCTCTTACTGATTATCAACGGGTTTTTACCGAGGGTCCTTGGTTTTGGGGTAGGGCTGGCCTCTTTATTACACCATGGTTTCTGGATTTTGATCCCTCTATTATGGCGGTCTCTAAAATACTGGTTTGGGCTCGTTTACCCAATCTTCCTCTCCCTTTTTGGCACCCTGTGGTTTGTGCTGCTATTGGTGATTCTCTTGGTCGCTTCATCAAGTTGGATGATGAGCGGTCTAAACAAGGGTTGTTTACCTATACCTGTATATGCATTGAGCTTGATTTCAGCAATGGTCTTTCGGACAAATTGGAGTTAATCCATGATGGCTTCAAGTGGATTCAATTTCTCAACTATGAGAACACGTCCTTTCGATGCCGGTTATGCCATCAAATTGGGCACCTTCAGGAGGCTTGTCTGTTGTCCCCCAAGTAGAATAAACAAAAAAAGAACAAAGAAGTTTCTCAACGGCCTAAATGTTGGCAACCATTCTCTGTGCCGAAAGTCAAAATCAGCTAGATGACATGACTGTTGAGATTCGCCCTATTGGCGGTGGTGCCAAATGGACACATGTATCTGAGTCTACTGATTCTGGCCCCCCTCTGGATAGCTTGTGCCTTGATCCTCCACTCGACCTGCTACCCCAACAGGGGCCATGGACTGTTGTCAAGCATTCTAAGGAGAAGAAGGGGCGCTTTTGACACCCTTGTTTCTTATCCGTTGGAGCTAAGTGACTTCGTTTTTGGTTCTCCTCGAACCCCCATGTAGCTGTTGCTTTGTTGTTTTGCTTGGCTTTGCCTTGTGTGTTTGTGGCTTTGCGGCATGCTCTCATATCACCCACTTTTTTTGTTGAGAGAATCTTGTATCATGTTGCATTTTATATAATATAAGATTTTTTTCATCAAAAAATATCCTATAGCAAGCTTTAATAGTTTTGTAAATTTAATAAAAAATTATTAACTAGATCCAAAAAGTAAATTTAGTTTGGCATTAGCGAGTTGTTTCATTAAGTGGTCATTTTTAAAGTCTAAAGTTGTAGCTTAGTTTAAGTTGTTTTTTATATGTATATTTTAAAAATAAAGTTCCATTTTGTCAAAATAAGAGGTTAGTCTTTGTCATTTTGAGTCAAAAGTGTCGTCACTGTAAAAGAGTAACAATTATTAAAGTTATTTTGCATCATCAATTTGTCAAAAGAGTCTAAATATTGTTACATCATTGTAATATAATTGTTGTCAAAAGGCCAAAAAAATAAAAATTAAAAAAAAATTGCTTGCGGACACATTTTTGGTGTTACCCGATGTCTGAAACAGAAAGTGTTTCACATTATGGGAAGGAAGAAAAGAATTAGCACAATGTGGAAACCAATGAACATCAGGATCACATTCTGTTGAACTAGCAACGTCAAATTGAAGGATGGAGGCATTAGAGGCTGGAGGTCAATCAACGACCTTTTGTCAGTCGCCGATGATGGGACTGCATATCAGTTATGGTGGGCACATTTTTGTTGTGTGATTTTTTGTTTTTTAGTTGTGCTTTATTTTAGTTTTTCAACTTTTCATTGTGGTGTGTATTGTGGATGCTGAGAAAACAATTGTATTAGAGAGCAGATGATTGCAGAGATCCTTTGTCTGCCATACTTCGTTGGAAGATGATTGGTCAGTGAATACGCTCATTGGCAATGGTGATCATGTGTAACAAGATCTAGATAGTAGTATGCAATATGATATGATTCGCTTTTCAGTGTTCTTGGTTGTGTCAATAAGTGGAAATTTCACATTGTGGGGGGGGAACATTACACCGATGTTCTATTTCCATTTTGTGCTAAACCAACTAAAGTCAAGGGCAGGTGGCAGTGGCAATTGTCTATGCTGTTTGAGATCGAGTGGCAGCGATCAACAACAGTGGCTGTAATTAAGAACATTGCATTTCTTATGGGATGTAATGGGAAATCTCTTCCTAGTATGTGTTCTATTATTCAGTTTCGTAGTGAGCCGTGATTCTTATATACTTCCCTGATGTACAAGCATAGTGGTGAACAAAAGCACCAGAGTAAGTCAGTTCATGGATCTTGAAAGGGTTTGCGGGAGTTTCCAGGAAACCACATGAGGTGGACAATTGATGGGGCTTGTTCACGTCAAGGTTTGTGGTAAGGCTGTTTAAAACCATGGAAAGAGAGCCTTTCTTTTGGATCAAGATCACGAGTCACATAGTAGGACATGTTTCACAGGGGTGTACATACTGCAAATTAGAGTGTGAATGTTTTTCTACCATGTAAACACTAAGGGGGGAATGTTAGGAATTTAGTATTTACTATGGCGATTTTGTAAAACTAATATTACCTAATTTAGTTAGCTCGGGTAATTTGTTATACCCTAAGTCACAAGATTCGCTGAATTTTGGCTTTAAAATTCGAAAGTTGACAAATTCAATAAAAAAAAAAAAATCGTTCAAAATTGTTTTAATTCGTTGGAAAAATCACTGAAGAATGCGGGCGAGGTCAGCAAAGCACGTTTGGAGGCTGGAAAATGCCGCTGAGGTCTGTTGCTGAGGTTGCGCACTGTGTCGGCTGTGCTCTTCTGTCCATTCGTCCCTGTGTCAGCTATGCCACGACTATAAGTCTTTACGAAGTTTGTTGTTTCGCATGATTGAAGTCGAGGGCTTTGCCAAGCCTACAAGGTGTAGCCAACGATATTCCCCTCAGACTTCCCATTGGATGTTTTACTTATTCTCGTCCACGATTAGGGCGTCATGGTTTTTAAATATATGTTATTACTAACCTACTACTATTGTATAAATTTAAATTTAATTCCGTATTATATTTGTAATAGAAGTCACGACTTTAATTTCCATATTATGTTTAACATGGACTAATTAAATCCCAGTATGTTTACGCTTTTAGCTATACACTATATTTTACAATAATCCATTTTGTTAGGGGGTCTAGTTAATTACGATGCTATATTCTTTATTATATAGCACACGTTGACTAAGTAAATTGGGATCTCATTAAAATATAAATATTTTGGGTTGTCTATTTCAATAAAAATAATGCCACAACTTTATTTAGATAATCTTAGTTGCATCTTCAAAACTAAAAAACAAAAACTCACACAACAAAAATGTTACGTTACAATCAATCCTTTTGCCAGTGGCATGCAATCAATTCCATTACCAACGACATATTATCATGCAGATTGCAATCAATTTTACAGAGTTATTTTGGTATTGTTGTCGTATTTGGGGTTGTGTTATCTTAAGTCTTTCTAAATGAGATGTGGAATTGGATTGGGGCCTCTCATGGGCGTGGGTGCAAGTTTGGTCGTCTGCTTTTTAGATGAAGTTTTGGGTCTAGTATTTGTTTCGTGTGTGGATTAGTTTAGGGTTCAATATTTGTTCTGGGTGTGGATCAATTTAGAGTTCAGTACTTGTTGTTTTTGATGTGTGCGTGCTTATAAATTATAATTGATTCCAACCCTTTGCCAGTGGCTTACAATCAATCCTTTTGCCAGTGGCATGCAATCGATTCCTTTACCAACGGCATATAATCATTTAGATTGCAATCAATTTTACAGAATCTATTTGGTATTGTTGTCCTTTTTGGGGTGTGTTGTCTGCTTTTTAGATGAAGTTCGAGCTCCTGATTGAACTAGAATGGAAATGGCAATGCTAAAATTTGAGTGGATCAGTTTAGAGTTCAATATATCTTCTGGGTGCAGTGGTGTATGTGTGTGCAACTTCTTGTTTTTGAGGTGTGTATTTATAATTCATCGTAACCCTTTACCAATGGCATGTGATTAAACCTGTTACTATCTATGCCATACAATAATGCAGAGTTCAATCCACTTTATGGAGCTTTCTTTTTCTTTTCATACCGAATTACCTATCGTAAATTACTCATGAAAATCAGCAAAGGAAATCCCTTTTCTTGTTTACCTTATGTATGAAACAGAGGCCCTCATTATCTTTTCTTTCTTACAGCGGCAATTATATTATTAACTGTGTTATAAAGTCATATTCAGGCCTTGTGCGGGGGTCAAAACATTCCCATTCATTGGATTGACTACTTATATTTTTTGTGGGACCTTGCCTTACTGTAAGAAACTGTGTGCTGTGTTTTTTTCCTCTTTTGTTGTGATGTGTGCGGGGTTTGGAACCTTTTTGGTTGAGTTAATTTTTCCTTTTAGCTCAAGCTAAGTATTTGGTCTATGTTTCTTCAGGTGGTTGTGTTGTGTAATCTTTTAATTAGGTTGGAAATTTGAATGGTTATAAGTATGTTTTCAGAGATTAGGTACCAAAATTTAATGTTTTTCTACCGCCTATGAAAATGAGTTTATTATTTCTTAGTTATAATTTTGTGTGTATTTTTGTAGAAATAATATTGGATAAGTAAATACAGATTGGTTTTGCAATTCAGAATTTAGAGGATTTTGTGCGGCAAGTCCATTTTTTTTGTTTTGTTTGCGATATAGTAGTATTGCTGCTTAAGCATTTTGAATTTATTTCAATATCATATTTTTTGCAAGACTGAATGTTTACTGTTTGTGAGGAGGGTAACTGAAATTTATCTCTAATTTGTGCAAATGCCGGAGATATGGATTATCTATCTTTATCTTCAGCTATGCTTGTCCAGAGTTTTCCAGAGTTGAAGCGTGTAAGGTTTGATAAAATGCAAAAGCATCAAATAATATTATTTTTAGTATATGCAAAAGCATCAGATAATTTTATTGTTAGTATTTGCAAAAGCATCGGATAAATCATAATATTATTGTCAGGGTGTACTAACATATATGTTACAGAATTGGAGATGGTCGTTGCACTCATTCACCAATGTCTTGGTTTGCTTTTTGGTAGCCTTTGGATGTTGATACAATTTCACTGTTTCTTTCATGCTCAGATTGGGCAAACTATTTCCTCAGGTCAAATGACACAGTTTCATTTCTGTGTACATTCCTCTGGGGTTTTGAGTGCAATTAGGGGTATAAATGTGTGTAATCTTTTGCACGTGGCTATTAAACAAGTTACATGCAACATCGACCTTTTATTGGTTATTCGGGTTCATTGATACAGATTTTGATGTGGGTTCTTTGATACAGATATTGTGATACTGCTTTCTTGTGGTTCGTAATCACTTTGATTTTGCATAGATTGCACCAGACAAATAATAACCTGATTTTCTATCTGCTGTTTTCTAAAGTTTATGTATATATCAAGGTGTTTTTTCAAATTGCTTCTCTAGGACATTAACATGGATATTATAGGCAATGTTTTGTTGATGTATGCTGTTCTCTTTTGGTAGGTGATCTTCCAATGGCATATCTGTTATTCTGGATACATCAACACATATCTTATGATCTTTTTAATCATATAGAGCAAGGGGACTTCTGATCCAGAGAACGGCTGGCAATGCCCATTTTTTGATGAATTGCACGCCATATTCACAGAACATGCAGAAGCTGTTGCTGGAATCCGAAGGTGAAATCAATCAACCCAAGAAAAAGCTCAAGAGATTGAAGGGTATACGGAGGGAATAATCCTCAGATGACTATTCAGATGAGATTGATGATGATGATAAAGACAGCAAAGATGTATGAATAATGAGAAATAAGAAAAGGGGGCCGACCGTGAACATCACAGGGTGACTGCAGAGAGGAGTCGTGCAAATAGTATGCAGGAAGTTTTCGAGGAATTTTTCAACAGCAACAATGAATAGAAATGCAGTGGCCAGAGTCTATGAAAGGAGAGAACAGGAGAGGCGCATGCTTGAACAAGATTGGCAAGCAATGGAAAAACTGGAGCTAGAACGTATAATTATGGAGCAAACATGGAGAGAGAGAGAGAGAGATGTTTTTGATCCTTTTAACGTAATTTCAAGGTTCAGTATCTACCTGCAATCATTTTGCAACTTAAATTGGGGTGTCTGCTGTTTATTTTTTTACCGTGTACACAGCTTGTAGAATCAAAGGGGGAATTTGAAATGACAGAAACACAAACAAAGATAAGTGATAGTGTCGTTGCATGAATGCTTTGTGAATATTTGATGTGTAAGCAGATGGCAGTATCTGGAGTGTTGTTTTTGATTAGTTGGTTGTTATCGTGTACTGCAATGTACTCTTTGTTCCAGAGTTTCAATTGTTTCACAGAGCTTTGCTCATTGAAACAGATACAATGACTGAAATTAGCTAAGTTGCCAATAAATTAGTATTTTTTTACCTGCTTGGTGCATTTGTTGAGAGATTTCATTGGTACTCTTTGCAGACTGCAATTATCATACCATTTTCCTCATTCCAATGATTTGGAAATTAGTGCTTGCTTTGGCATGACTGAGCTAGCAGGTCATGTTTTCAGGAGGGAATTTACGAGGTAAAGGTTTATACACAAATGTTTTCTTTTATGACATTCAAGGCATTTTGAGGAAATGTAAATGGTAGATAGGGTCATGTTTTCAGGAGGGAATTTACGAGGTAAAGGTTTATACACAAATGTTTTCTTTTATGACATTCAAGGCATTTTGAGGAAATGTAAATGGTAGATAGGGTCAGGTTTCCAATGATGCACGTTTCAGTGACCGCACCACAGAGATGTAGTGTTCCAAAGACTGCATCACATTGACTCAGTTTTCCATGGCCAGTGCATAATGTAGAGTAGATGAGTGTTCCTCCCGCAGTATCAACTTCTTAACATTCCATATTGGCTAATTAAATAGGCAGGTGACTCTTACAAACAAGCAAGCATACCTATCAACACCACAATCTATGTGCTAATATTAGGATTTTGGAAGATTGACTTAAGACTATAGAGTCTAGACCAAAGCTATAGAGAATCTAATCTGATACCCATCGTTACTTAATTATTCTAATACCCCTAAACCAAATACAAACCAAATGATTTGGTCATTATTACAATAATATGATTAAGTTCAAACATATACTTAATCAAAGTGTAATCTCGCTGCCAATGGAGGAAATGTCATCAATCCATTTTACAAGATTGCATGGGTAATTAGCCATTGCAACTGCCAAGTAACGTACGAAATGGTGCCGAGTACCGGATTCACTAGACCCTCAATTGTATCTTGAAGTATTGTATTGTCTTGAACGTTTCATGTTTCACTCGTTAGGGTGATCAATTCCAACAAAATCTATATATATCCAAAGATTAAACAACATGGTATCTCCTAAGGATATTCTTGTGCTGATCTCATGTATGTTCAATGCTTAATACTCTCCATCTTTAAACTCTCCATCTTTGAAGCATTTTGGGACATACACTACATACAACACTATTGTGCCTTATCTGCATTCCCCTACGACTTACACCAACCTGTATGTAAGCCTTCCATTCGGGTTTGACTTTGGCCTGTGTAAATGTGTTAAAGCTTCAATATTTGTGAAACAAAACAGTAAGAGCATAATTTACCCGTTCATCATCTTGTGCACCATTTGCATTTGAATGTCTTGTACATCTTAGGCAATTCACCATTTCGAACATCTTTTATTGTGGTATAATGATGAAGGAGCATTCAGGGTTACAAACAATCTTGCATCACAAAAATAAATAAGAAATTATAATTTTTAAATTTTGGTTTTCCTTTTCCCTTGTAAGTATTTTGTCAAACACTTGGCATGCATGAAGTATTGGTTGGAGTCCTCGGGACATATTAGCAAAAACAAATCATATGGGTTTTGCTTGGTTTTGGAAGGACACGGCATAGCGAGAGCCATCTAGAAAAAGAAGGCCCAAGTCGGGAGTTACACGCACAAGAAACAATCAGCCCAAAGCACAAGAAACAATCAGCCCAAAAACACAAAAAAGAGCCAGAAAAACCATTTTTTGAAGAGCTGTTCAAATCTCACGGGGTAAAATGACTTTTAGGATGCCCAAGAGGTGGGATAAATGCAGCAAAAAAGTGGAAAGAGGGCAGCAACAATTAAAAAAAAAAAAAAACAAGTGACAGAAGAGAGGCAAATGGGCGTTTTGGAGAGGTATATGCTGGGGTAACTAAGACAACAATTGGAAAATTTAAACACACATTTGTGATGGAGTTTTCATGTGTAAGGTGAAGCCAAAAACGTAAAAGAGAAATTCCTTCATGTGTAAAGTCTCGAGGATTTGAAAATACGCTTGTGTTTGTAAACATGCCTGTAGGCATCATTAGATTGTTAGAACCCAAAAAATGTTGTTGGGCACGTAGCGGGTCCAATTGAAGTGTTTATGACATGAATTTCACACAATAAGAAAACAATTTTCATTCCACTGAGTTTTGTGTTGTTTAAGTGCATGTGTGCTTACTTTGAGATGGCCCATAAACTGGATTTTGGCCGAAACTATAGTGTGAATTATGTGTAAGGTTCAACCGGACTGAATATGCTTGAATAAGTCTTAATATTTGTTTTGAGTACTCATATGCGCTATTTACTATCTCATTTCCACAAATTTTAGGTTTAGTGCAATTCACTAGCCTACTAATTAAAAATTCTCATTAAAAGGTGAAAATTTTAGTTTTCAAGGGGACAGGCACTGAAAGGTATTAGATAAACATGAAATGGGTGAGTTAATAGAGAAGATGTGTTTGGGCTGTTAAAACTTGATTGCCATTCATCTGGCCCTTGACACACGCTGCATCAATTGGTATCATAGCAAGATTTTTCCTTGTTGAGTTGTGTGTGAACATACCAATTGAGTCAATTAGCAAGTTGTGAAAGAGAAGCTTGTGTTGGGTGAAGTGACGTCACACAAATGTAATGCAGTTAGAAGAGGAGCAAGACCAAGGGGGCTTGGAGTTGTAAACTTACCAAAAATGACGAAAGGAATTCAAGCAAGATTGAATGCGTCAGAGATAACACAAAGAAGGGGAACTCATTTTGAAGATGTGAGTGATGATGGAGTAGAGGCTCAAGAGCTTGTGGTAGAAGATATGGAGAATGAAGCTAAGAACATATTTCTCAATGTTACAAAAACAATTGACACTAAACAAAATAGTAAACATTTAATGTTATATGGGTAGCATGTAGCCGAGAGCAATATTGTAGGTGGTGTTTGGTTCTATAAGAACTTACCCTTATGTGTAAAAGAGGTTAACTTCTTTTGAAATCAATTGATGTTAAAATAAGAGAATTGTTGAAGATCAATATAGCCGATAGATAGATCGTAATAATTTCTTTATGATTTTTTTGAAGACTATATCCTCCTATAAGTAATGTAGTATGTATGTGTAAGCTTGTTGTCATGTCCCTTTTTGAAGGTTGATTTTTTGAAGACCTTAACCCATTCTTCTCCCTGTGGGTCTAAGGAAAAAAACAAGTGGAAGATTTGGATTACATTTTTGTTGTTATTTTTATTATTAACATGTATCCTAGTGGGAAGCCTAGCGCTCCAATAGAAGAACTTAGTTAGGAAATAAACGTATTTTGAGCATGTAGGCTCCAAATACTAATTAGTGATTTAAAATACTTTTTATTAAGGGGTCAACCATCACATTTACATTGTAAAACACTCCTTATGGTTATAAAAGGAGGTGGCTTGGCCATTAGTGAGGTATGCTTTTGGTGAATTTTCATTTTTGGTGAAGGATAGCTTTTTAAACATCTTTTCCATCTCTCTTAAGGACGAAAACCCTTGGCTGAGACCCTTGCAAGGACAAAAACCCTTGTGGAGAAGTTGGTGTGGACAAAACCCCACACTACACTTGGTTTTATACACTTCATTGCTAGTTATAATTGATTTATGCCCTAAATGACTTGCTTGGGAGAGTATTTCAAGCGATGTTGCTAGATTTCATGTGAACAATTTGCATGTTTGGATTCTCCTTAGTTCTAAAGGAGAAATATTCCATTTCTATCAATTGTTTGAGTGTATATGAGTGATATTTCAGTTTTGGAAATTATTATTTAAATATGCAGTGGAAGGATTTCATCATAAATTGAAATTAACACTTGTGGGCTTCCAAAAATCAATTTTCTTGTTTCTAATAATTGTTATTTCTCATAAATTATGAGCATATTTTCTAAAGGTTTTAGTGAAGTCCATGCTTAGAAAATTGTGTTTGATTTCTCCTAAGGGGTCATCACCATAGGAGCAAAGTACTAACAACTTGTTGAGGGTTTCAAAGTGAATTTTCAGTCATCTACAATCTGCCCTAATTTTGATTTTAGTCCTTCATAACCAACTTTGGTTCATTTACAAAGAATCCCCGAAAAGGGACATTACATTTGTTTCCTCATTGAAATCAATAAAGTGTTTTTAATCTCAATTTCTTCTATGTGCAAGGCTATGAGACAAGAAAGTGTTGTTTCAGTTTGAAGCACTGAATGGTTTATGGCTGTCCTTAATTGGATTACTTATCCGTGGATGCATCATTTGGTATCCAAGAAAGGTTATCCTTGTGGTCGAGTTGGGTTTTTCTGTTTACCACATTTGCGAGTGTGTGTAGTAAGCAATGAAGAAATATTCAAACAAGACGATTGTTGGGTAGAAGGTGTAAAGGTTGTGAGGATCACGATATCATTTTTTAAAGGAAAATATATGGCACACCGAGGATATTTTGCTACAAGAGTGGAAAAAGCACCTATAGTGCCAATATTTGTGGACTTAGCAAAGGCAATGAGGGGAATGTAAGTCCGTTTGGAGGGTCTTTATAGAAGCATTATAGTAGATGATGTGAGGTATGATGAATCCTAAGAAAGAGCACATGAATCTTGGGATGCATAAGAAGTGGCCAACGAGGTTGATGATATATTCTTGTAAATAGTCACGAGGATATGTAGTAAACCAAAGTTGGAAAATCCAAGTTATTTTGGTAGTTTAAGTCTTGAAGAGCTCATCAATTGGATTATGGAGTTAGAAAATATTTTTATTATGAAGGCATAAAAGATCTTAAGAATGTTAAATTCCCCTGCACTAAGTTGAAGTGTCACAAATAATTATGGTGGGAACATGTACTAACATAAAGACTACGAAGAGGTAAATAAAATATTAAGACATGAGATAGACTGATAGTCTGATTGTAAAGTTGAAGGATATATTATTACCCTCAAATTACCAGTTAAGTATGTTCAAGAAGTTATAAAATTAGTGAAAAAAGAACTAGTGTGAAAGATTACATTGAAAAGTTTTATAAACTCATTACCCGAAAGGGTCATGTTAAATATGACATTAATAAGATTTCTAGATATGTGAATGAGTTGTAAATATATATCCATGATGAATACGATATGATTTGGGTGAGATCTATTGAGGAATCCTATCAATATGTGTTAAATGCAAAGGAAAGGTTATCCCTCATATAACAAGGAGTGGTATGAGGAAACATAAGATTCACATGCAAATATGGACAGTGGGTAGTGACAATCTGTTGGATGGTGAAGCCAATGCAATGATGGTGCACCAAGATATAAAGGAAACTCTTAAAGAGGTAAAGGATCCTATGGTCAATGTTGTGGACTTGCATTCACATGTACATAATACATATGAAAAGAGATAGTTTGAGAGTTCAAACACACACAACAATGTCAGTAGAAGAAATGACACAAACAAACATATCGTGCAAGTGGTGAAGAAATTATTGTGTTAATTCATCACATAGAATACATAGAGACCAAAGAATATCTCATGATGAAGAGAGTATTGTTGAAGCAAAAAAAGGAGGTGACTTGTCCCACACAAAGAAAAAATCTATGCAAAAACAAATGGAAGTCTAGAGAAAAGCGTTGCAAAGTAATAATTGATAATGGTACTATATAAAATATTATTTCACAATAGATAATTGATAAAATTGATTTGTGTTGTTGTGTCCACAACACACCCCTAATTTCACAAGTGAAATCAAGTAACCCCTTGACCTTTCTCAAGGTAGTTTAGATGATCACACCTAACCTTGTTTTAACTAGTACACAATCCTTATTTGTAAAGCATCACAAAATGCCTTACTTATATTTTCCTACACGATCCTATTGCCTTATACCTTTTGCACCCCTCACATAAAGCCCTTTCCCATTGAGTGCAAAAATTCATACCGTTTTGCAATTTAGTGTGCACACTTGTGTATTCATTGTGTAAAGTCTATCTCATGCATACCGTTGCACATCATCACACAAACATATCACACATTATTTCTTAGCTTTCTTGTCGACCCTTGTGGTATTCACATTCAATTTGAGGTAGGTTGTGGCCCCTTTGCGTTCAAACAAGCCTCTTCACAATTCCCATTACACAACTATACCAAGAGTCTTGCGACCACCTTTATACTTTATAAACTTTCACACACCTAATCGTCACATAATCCCTTTCTAGGACTAGTAGATGAACCCTTATGCACTGTGAAAATGTTTAACTTGTGCGTAATCCAACCCTTCCAATGTGTAGTCACTTAATTAAATCCCACACCAAACAATCAACTCTTGGAGCCTTATGATTGCATTGAGTAGGGTAATGTGTGCACATCCACATCAAAAGCGAAGCCTGAGAAACTTCTAAGTATGAACACATTCCCTTAACTAGGTGTAGGCCATTGGGAAAATACTTCAGGAAATGAACATAGTAAAGTCTACATATGCACACCATGCATACACGATAAGCATCCCTTCCCCTTTACTTAAAATGATTGCACATGATTCTAATCCATCTTATTTTAGATTGTGCACACATGGACAACTATTAGAATGCACAAATATGGGTGAGTGCCCAACTAAGTGTGGAAATCTATACATGAATTGCAAAAATCCCTTTGTACAAAGAGTTTAAGAAATGATCCTCTACAGAAGCAGTCACCACTACACAAAGCTTAGTTCACATTCAAGGAAAACCTAAGGGAGAATTCCATTGGGAAAACTCAAGCACGTATATCATTTCACAACATAAGCCAGATATGCACAAAATGACAAAAATGTCAAGTATGCTTGTGGACAAGTCAAATCACTCACAAATCATGACACCGTAACCAATCGGTTTTTCACAAGATTAGAGGATTTAGAAGGGTGCATGTACATGTTGTGTCATAGATGGGTGGCCTATTTAAATGAAGAATTTGAATTAATGTTTCCATGCATGCCACGCTTGCATTGGAATATGAAAATACTGATTAGATTATATCTAAGATTATTCTTGAGGCCTTAGTGGCAAACTTTAATGAAGTATATTCATTCCTTGTAGAGGATGTTATGAGCATGGCGAGACACTTTTATATGACCAACTTGGAATTAAAATTGATTGATACTAGTGCATCTACTATATAGTTAATATTTTCAAATATGGACTATGCCAAAGCATCCTACTGCCAATGTTTGTAAACATTGTTCACGGCATGGGTTTTGCTATAAATACCCAAACTGAACTCCGTGAAAAGGTCCCAAAAATTGGAACAAAGATTTCTTATGAGAGATTTTCATGTATTTTACTAGTCTCACTTTTCATTTCCCTTATTTTGGCCTAAATTAGCATCTACACATGATTTGTTTTAGTTTGAATGAATGTTAGAGGATCTGCTTTGTTTATTAATTGTGATATCTTTTGATTTTGTGACTATAAAATTGATAGCACACATCATGCACCTCCGACGACGTAATTGTGCTCAACTCTTGGTTGTTCAAATTATTTCCTTCAAAACTATTGCACATGTTCCTGTGTCTTGATCGAGTGCATAATGGTATGAGTGTGGGCATATGTTTTTATGGACATCTAAATTATCAATCAAGTTGATGAAAACTTCATACAGATTTGCTACTTATTTCCTTTTTTTACCTACCCTATTGATCTTTTGTATTTTTTTCACAATTCTGTTAGCAGTAGGATTAACGATTTTAATTTACATGTAAACATCATTCTATCACAACTTTGTTAGTAGTAGGATTAAACCTTTTAATTTGTATGTAAATATCATTCTTTATATTACAAGTGATACTCATAGCTCAATGTTCAAATTAATGGATTTCTTACACTAAATAATATATGAATGAATGTTGATTAGTTGTTATTTTCTTGTAACATACTTTACATAAACTTTCTTGTGATTTATTCCACAAGCTACTAGCTTCCTTTGGATAGGAACAAACCAAAAAATGTCGTCATAAAATGAAATAACCGACAATCCACCTTAAATATGTTCCTATATATATATATATATATATATATATATATATATATATATATATATATATATATATATATATATATGACCACCAATACCTTAGGTGTAACTGAACCTTATGAGTGTAGATCTGATTGCACACATTCCATTGCACAATTTCTTTCACTACATGTGTTATCCTTTCAAGAGAGGTCAGTGCACTCACGTGTTTGCGTGGATTAGCTCTATCTAGGTTACTTGTGCTCGTGTGTGTGCCCCTATCTTCCTTTCCAGACATCGACATATTTGGTTACTGAGGAGGATAGAGGTGCGACTAACTCATGAAGATCAACATTTATTGGCATGCTATAAGGAGGGCTTGTTTCCATACCATTTTCCTTTACCACATATAAACTAGGATAATTATCACCATATCAAAGTTTGTTGAGGGGGAATTTGATATTTTAATCCTTCTAACCCATAAGAAGTGTAGAAAAAATAAAGGGAATATCAATCCACAGGGAAAATCATTCTTGCAATTAGTTCACACTTGCACTGCTATGCTACCATTTGTCAATCCCTTCATCATTCCTATAAGTCCCAATAATGGCTGACATGCATGGTCAAACATATCAATGACCCTCTTGTCATCCCTCATAGGATGTCTATGGTTTTTTTGAACATCCCGAGAGGATATTATGCGACAAGCATATGTGCACGGTGGATCCCAGAACATTGAAGAACACATCCATGTGCCTCAAATGGTCAGTCCTCACAAGGGAAAATATCCAACATGAGGATTTCATTTGCAATTGTTTTCCTTTGTACGATAGAAGAGCCATATTACAAGTGGTACCTTAGACTTCCACTATGGATCCATTACCTCATGAAACAAGACCTAGAAACTACCTTTCTTGACCACTTTTCTATCCCTTTAAATTTGGTTATTATGTACCATCAATTTGCAATTGCACGTAAGGAAAATCATGAGCCCATGAGCCACTTCAATGACTTATTTCACAACATGTATAGGCAAGTGAAAGCCACTTACAATCAAACTAAAGATGTGGCCATCCAAACTTACCTCAAAGTGTTGGAACCCTTCACGTCTATGTTTTTTATGCCGCACACCTGCCATCTTGACCACCTTGACCCTTGCCTATAAATATGCACTTAAAATCAACCAAGAAATGATGCCTCAATGTCTCACCCACACATAACCTTTTCCTTGCTTAGGTAACCCAACCATGTAAAACCAAGTGTAACTCATAAATCATGCATTCGTGCACAACCATCTAGTGTTGAATCAAATTACCAATGTGCACATGCCAACAAATGCTCAATTTTTTACTCCTTTAGGATCTATTCCTTTTGCCACAAACATTTTACCCAATCATTTCACGCCACAAACTAAAAATAAACCGTTGGCATTGTCCACACCCAACTATCATGTTGCAATGATCACCAATTAAATAACTTTGATCCTTGTGAAAAAATCTATGGGAAAGCTTACATATTCCAACCCTACGACACAATCATTTCAAAATAAACCATCTACTTCCATGCCCCTATCTTCAATTTCTAACATATAAACTAAGAACTTGCACCAACTCATAGAAAAATTGTCAAAACATGTGATTAACTTACAAAGGCAAGGTGTATTATTAAATCATGGTCAACCATCAACTAGTTACCCCATAAGAAATTTCAATTTCCAATGCAACAAATGATGATGGAATACCCAAATAATGGGGGCGTTCCTAGTCCTTTGGAGAAAAGTGCACAAAATGCTACCAATCCTTATTACTCTAACTTTGTCAATTTGAAAGACTTAGATTTACAATCCTGGTGCAAGCTTCATAACATCCTATACCAATCCAAGGTGGAATGCCTATAATTTTTTGTAGCCTCAAGCATATTCTAGAAGGAAATTGACAATCTCGAGATAGTTCCTACACCTAAAGTGAGTGTGTGAAGCACTGAGAACCACTCTGTGATTGCTTTAGTGTTGGAAAGCTATGAATTCCTAGGGGATATTGATAATGAGCTCGATGACAACTTAGAGGAAGCTCACGATTACCAAAAATATCAAAGAGGATGTAACTATATCCTCCACAATAAAACTTAAGAGCCTATGACCACTTCTACTCCTCCCAATTCTTCTCAAGTGCCTCTTGGTACATGCTCATCAAACAATCCTTCCCTTCCTAAAGGAACAAAGAATGCATGGATTACGAAAGATAACCAAAACCCTTTGTGCCCCATAAACCAAATCCTTACTGAGTATAACATTGTTGACGACTTGTGAAAAGCTAAGACCAATATCTATGTGTTTGAACTTCTTTGAATCAACAATAAAAAGGACACCCTACTCAAAGCCTTATCTACCCTACCCAAGAGACCTATCGGCAAAGCAACTGATGTGCATGTAGATACATATAAAGAAAAATTAGAATCTCATCATTTTTTTTAACAAATAGTATTTTTGGTAAGAACCTACACAACTGTTTGGTTGATTCAGGAGCATTCAGAAACATCATGTCATCTTCTATTTGCCACAAGTTGGGATTATCTCCTACAAAAGCAAGTCACAAAAATGATATAGTTGAAAAAAAAGGTGAACATGGTTGGATAACTTTCACACATCCATATGCAACTTTCCATAGATCCCAAAGTCCAACAATTTATTGATATTCAAGTGATGGACATTCCTGAGGCATATGTCATGATCGCGAGTAGAAATTGGTCACACACTCAATGACTATATGAGAAAAAAATTCTCGCACATGTGGTTGTATTGCAAATCACATAAGGATTGATTGTGAGCCTCACATGAAATTTATGATCACTGAATATAAAAATGTTGATGAAATTCTCTACTGAGTGCAAGGCTAGGGTTTATGTAATGGAGAAGAAGGCACCATGAAAATATGATGTATTATTTTTGGATTGCGTATAACCTTGCACACAACCTTGTCATACATGGGTATCAACTGGATAATTACACAACCACTGCATAAATGAAGAGGAATATTCAATGTGCCCCAGTCTACAAATCCTTGAGATTACGAATGAAGTGCATGTAAATATTATAAATGAGGAAATCCCTGAGGATGGGCAAGTTACGCACGCAATTAAGGAAAACTATGAAGGGTATTGCATGTAGTAACAAATGACTGTTTGGTCCTTGGATAAGTAATGGAATTAGATTAAGTTGAATTTATTGATTGGTGTTAGTTCCATTCAAGGGAACATGATGATTGACACTACACAACCTTTTTAGGCATCTTCTAATAGGCGATGAAGAGTGCATAATATGAAGGAACCTATGCAATTGAGGCTGTCATCGTTGAAGAAACACTACCTCATAGTTTGCAGTCACTTACAACTCCCACAATGTCTCAAAAAATTCAAGTTATTTAGTACAATGCAACCTAAGAATCCCTAAGAACCATTTGTGCTAAATAAGAAGGAAAATTCTTGCTTTATGAACTCTCCATAGAATGTAGAAAGTGTTACAGATCACCTAGAGTCAAAATAAATATGTGAGATATTCCATTGCAAAATGATCAAATAAGAACACCTTGTGGCTTCTCCTAAGCCATTCAAAAATGGAAGAATATATTTGGACTATGTAATTTTATGGGTTCAAATCAAGACAAGGATATGGTGTAGGTGTTGAGTTAATTAACCCAAAAGGAAAAAGGTATTACACAATATTCATACTTCAGTTCTCATGTATTAATAATGTTGCATAATATGAAGTTATTATACATGGCTTGCATTTTGCGGTATAGAAAGGTGCCAAATGCTTAAGAGAATTTATAGGCTCACAATTAATTACTAAGAAAGTAAAGGGCCAATACACTTTCCACGAAAAGATCCTATCCGGATATAAATGATGTGAATGGAATCTCATTGAATCTTTTGATACATTTGACATCCGTTCCATACCGTACAATCAAAATAGTTTTGGAGATGTGCTAGCTTACACTACTAGTACTTTGAAGCCAATAAAAAGTTCAAAGTTCAAGTGCTTATCAGTTGAATTGCTTTACCACCATCCATCCTATACAACATTGAACTTTTGACTTACAAAGGAGGAACCTAAATGGGATGAATGTGAATTTATGAACCTGAGAACCTATGGCATTCCCAATGGAATCATATCCTTGGAAAGACTATTTGATACAAATCACCACACAAATAATGAAGAGAATGCTTCACTAGGGAGTGTACAATAGTATCACAACTTAGGATCCTATGATGATCCAAATCCTATGCTAATAAGATAATCCTGTACCCGGCAAGAAAAATAAGACTTACTATGCGTAATCAAAAGCTACCAAGATGTCGTCACATGGAGCTATAATGATATGAGGATATTTTATCCCTCCATTATGATGCACAAAATCCCACTAAAGTGTTGCATGAATCCATTCCAATAGAGCAAATGTATGTCAATGTATTTCTCAAGAAACGTAAATTGAAGGAAGTGCAAATGTTGTTGAATGCAAAGATCGTCTTTCCAATCCACCACTCAACATGGATTGCCAACCTTGTTCTTGTCCACAAGAAAAGTGGAGAAATTAACCTTTGCATGGAATTTCACAATATGAACATGGCATTTGAGAAAGATAACTACACATTATCATCCCTTGATGAGGTGATGTAGATTATGAATGACACAAAAATGATGTTCTTCCTAGATGGGTACTCGAGATACAACCAAGTCATTATGCACAAAGAAGAAAAAATCAAAATAGCCTTCACCACCATGTAGGGTATGTTTTCCTATAAAAAAATTCCATTTCGTCTAATTAATTCTAGCGTAACCTTTCAGTGCACCATGGATATTGATTTCAAATACCCGATCACAAAGTCTACATAGATGACATCAAAATATTTTCCAAGGAGAACATCGACCATGTAAAATATTTGCATATTGTCCTATAATAATTCCATGAGCATGACATCTCCCTTGATCCAAATAAAAGTGTCTTTGGAGTCACTAAAGGTAAACTATTGAGGAACATTATTTTTTAAAAAGGGTATATATGTTGACTTGATAGGACCAAATCTATACTGAAGATCCCCTTCCTCAACAATCATAACGAATTGAAATATTTCTTGGAAAGATTAACTTTGTAAGAAATTTTATCTCATGCTTAACTGAGATAGTTAGACCACTTAATGTAATGCTAAAGCAAGATGCCAAGTTTGAATTGAAAGATGAGGCACACACCACATTCTTAGAAGTCAAATAATCCTGAAGGATGCATGATCAATTGCAACATCTTTAGTTAATAGCTTCATCTAATAATTTTAGTGTATTTCAGTCATGTTGTGTTCTTCTTCAGTTCTCTGCTCCATCTCTGCTTGATCAACTATAACAACTTCTTCAGTTCTCTGTTCTTTGACCACCAAATAAACTCTAGTTGATAGTTTTAAATCTATTCTATTTTCTCAAACCTGTACGCACAACAGAAGGAGAATAAGACAATTTTTTTAATGAAAGAATTTTTATAATTGTGAGCAGAGTTTTTATAATTGCAGATTTATTTTTGCTATGCAAAATATAGTGTAAGTGTTATTTTTAAAATATTCAATTAGTAGCAAAGCTGATTGTAGGATTATTTTTTTTTGCAAAAAGTTGCAGGTTAATGGTTCTCTCCAAGAATTATCAGAATGTCAAATGGTGGCAATTTTTCATTCCAGTTTCCGCTGTTTACTAGATACAACTACAATTACTGGAGTATAAATATGAAGACCCTACTATTATCCCAAGATATATGGGATTTTGTAGGAGGATACACGGAACCTGCAAATCAGAATGCTTTAAATGATTTAACAAAAAATCAACAAACTCAATTGAAAGATGATAAAAAGAAGGACACTCGAGCTCTTTTTGCTATACAATCTGCATTGGATATATCAATTTTTCCCCGTATAGATGGTATGACAAAGTCAAAGGAAGCATGGGTGGCCCTAAAAACTGCATACCGAGGATATGATAAAATAAGGTTGGTAAGACTTCAAACCCTTCAAAGATATTTTGAAAGTTTAAGTATGAAGGAAGCTGAGTTTATTAAAGAGTTTATTACTAGGGCTCAAAGTATTGTGAACCCATCTTAAAACTCAAGGGGAAAGTGTCACAAAGCAAAAAATTGTAAAAAAGATTTTGAGATCTCTTCCTCCAAAGTTTGATCTAGTGGTCATAGCCATTGAAGAAAGTAAAGATCTGACCACATTCAAATTTGTAGAGCTAATAGGTTCTTTGTAGTCTTATGAGGAGCATATGCGATGTTCTACAATGAACCTAGTTCAAGCCTTCCAGTCTACTGTAAGAATCGAAGAAAATTCTACAACCCCTTCTCAATCAAACAAATCTCAAGGGGAGTCTTCTACATCTACAGGACATGACAAAGGAAGAGGAAGAGAAAACAAAAGAGGAAGAGGAAGAGGAAGAGAAAACAAAAGAGGAAGAGGAAGAGGAAGAAGTTCTATGGATTGAAGAAGCATCCAATGCCAATATTGTGAAAGGTATGGATGCTATGAATCTGAATGTAGAAAGAAAAAATCTGATTTGAATAAGTCAAGAGCCAACTATGCTAAAGAATCTTTTAAAGAAGCAAACCACTCTACATTCTTCGCTTGCAATTTGGAAAAAATAACCTCAAAAGGATGTTTGGTTCTTGGATAACGGTTGCTCAAATCATGATAGGTAAATCTGATCTCTTTGTCAAATTAGATGAATTTGTAAGGATTCAAGTAAAATTTGGTGATGATAAAGAGGTTGATGTAATGGGAAAAGGTACCCTTGCAGTGAAAATCAAGCAAGGAGAAACTACATTTATTCATGACACTTTGCATGTGCCCAAATTACAACATAATATTTTATGTATCGGGCAACTTGTAGAAAAAAATTACAAGGTTGTGTTTGAAGATAACTGCTGCAAAATATTTGATAAATCAGCTAATTATTATCTTGTAGCAAAGGCTTGTATGACAAAGAATATATTATTTCTTCTCACTTTGGATTCCACTAAGATGCATGCCCTCAAGGCAACCAAATATGATTCATGGTTATGGCACCAATGGTATGGTCATTTTTATTTTCAAGGATTAAGTTTGCTTCATAAGAAAGGCATGGTGAGAGGACTTCCTGCAATTCAGGAAAAAGAATAAGTTTGTGTAGGGTGTGCACTTGGAAAGCAACATCGAGACAGTTTTCTAGTGAACAAATCATGGAGGGAAAAATCTCCTTTAGAGCTTGTGCATAGTGAAATTTGTGGTGGCATGCAAGAGGAATCTTTGGGTAAAAATATTTGCTTTTTGTCATTTATTGATGATTTCTCACTCCACACATGGCTTTATTTTCTTAAGCAGAAATATGAGGCTTTTGAATGCTTCAAGCATTTTAAGGCTATGTTAGAAAATCAAAGCGGGTATTCTCTCAAAATACTTAGAACAGATAGAGGGGGAGAATTCACTTCTAATGAGTTTGGTGATTTTTGTAATACTTAAAGAATTAAGAGACAACTTACGACAACTTATACCCCACAAAAAAATGGCATTGCAGAAAGAAAGAACCGTACCATTATGGAGATGGCACGAAGTTTGTTGTAGTTCAAAAAATTTCCTAATTGTTATTGGGAAGTCGCAGTAGCAATCACAACTTATATTTTGAATCAAAGCCCAACAAAATTGATTCAAAATATCACTCCCAAGGAAGCCTGGAGTGGACACAAACTCTTAGTAGCTCACTTTCGTGTATTTGGTTACCATGCATATGTTCATGTTCCAGAAAAGAAGCGGAAGAAGTTGGATGCAAAATCCCAACTTTGTATCTTTGTGGGCTATTCAAATTTCACAAAAGGATACAAATTCTATAATCTTGACACAAAGAAATGGATTATTAGTTGAGATGTGGTTTTTGATGAAGGGGGAGTATGGCAATGGAAAAAATGAGTTCAAAAAACTACACGACTCATTATGGGTATTGAATATGTTCAAAAAATTCCTCCTCTCCCCACAAGCTCAAGTGGAAGTTCAAGCCCAGTTCACCAAGTTCATCAAGTTCCTCTTCAGGTGATAGTTCTAGTCCAAAATCAAGTCCAAGTTCTTCACAAAAAGTATGAAGTTTAAATGAAATTTACAAAGGATTTCTAATGTGAATCCAGTTGCCAAATTTGATTTGTTTAGTACCATTCAAGTTGAACCTTCGGTGTATGAAGAAGCCGTGAAAAAACAAGTATGTATTGATGCTATGAATGAAGAGATGCATGCAATTGAAAAAAAAACATGGGAATTAGTGCAACTTCCTAAAGATAAGCAAGTGATTGGTGTCAAATGGATTTATAAGGTGAAATATCATGCTGATGGTTCTATGAATAGACACAATGCAAGATTAGTTGCCAAGGGATTTACACAAACACTTGGAATAGATTATTCAGAAACTTTTACTCCAGCTGCAAGATTTGATACATTCAAGATTATATTGGCTATTGTGCACAACACAAGTGGCCAATCTATCAGATGGATGTAAAATCAGCCTTCCTAAATGATTTTATTGATGAGTAAGTCTATGTGGAACAACCTATTGGTTATGAAATTCCAAGAAAAGAACATTTGGTTTACAAGCTAAAAAAGGCTCTTTATGGGTTGAAGCAAGCACCTCGTGCTTGGTATGCAAGGATTGACAATTATTTCTTGAAGAAAGGATTCATTCGAAGTTCCTCACAGCCAACCCTCTATATCTAACATCTTGGTTATGATATTCTAATTGTTTTCCTTTATGTTGATGATCTGATTTATATAAGTAATATCCCATCTCTCATGGAGAAATTTCAAGCAGAAATGAAACAAGAATTTGAGATGTTAGATATGGGACTCATGCATTATTTTCTTGGAGTGGAGGTGCAACAAAAATATGAAGGTATATCCATTTCTCAAACCAAGTATGTGGCTGATCTATTGAAGCGATTTAGAATGATGTCATGCACTGCAGTTGCCACTCCTATTGCCCTTGGTGAAAAATTAACCAAGGAAGATGCAAGTTCCAAAGTATATGCTACTTTATACAAACGTTTGGTTGGGAGACTCATGTACCTCACTACCACAAGACCTGATATTATTTATATTGTGAGCCTCATCTCTCGGTTCATGCAGGATCCACATGAGTCTCATTGGCTTGCTGCAAAATTAATTTTAAGGTATGTGAGGGGTACACTCAATTTTGGCATTCATTATTCTCCCACACATAAGTTTGAGCTATGTGGTTACACAGATTTTGATTGGGCTGGTCAAGTGGATGATAGAAAATCAACATCTGGTTATATTTTCTCACTTGGTTATGGAGTTGTCTCATGGAGTAGTAAAAAGAAGGCAACAATCACTTTCTCTTCCACAGAAGCAGAGTATATTGCAGAAACAACAACTAGTTGTCAAGCCATATGGATTAGACAGATTTTGGAAGATTTGCAATTGGTTAAGGAACATCCAACCACTATTTACTATGATAGCAATAGTACCATTGCAATGACCAAAAATCCAGTGTTTCATGCTAGATTGAAGCACATTGAGATTCAACATCACTTCATCTGAGACTTAGTTCAAGATAGGACAGTGGGATTACAATTTTCCCCTACAACTGAGCAAGTTGCTGATATTTTTACCAAAGCTTTACCTATAACTAGTTTTGTTGCTTTGAGGAATCAATTGGGACTCATCCCCATTGCTCATGCAAGGGAATATTGAAGGATGCATGATCAACTGAATCATCTTTAGTTTATTTCAGTCATGTTGTGTTCTTCTTTAGTTCTTTGCTCCATCTCTGTTTAATAAACTGTAGCAGCTTCTTCAATTCTCTGTTCTTTGACTGCCTAATAAAATCTAGTTGATATTTTTTATCTATTCTATTTTATCAAACTTGTACACACAATAGAAGGAGAACAAGACAATTTTTTTAATGAAAGAATTTTATTTCTTTCCAGCCTAGCTATTCGCTCACCTTGTGAGTAGAGTTTTTCTAATTGCAGACTTTTTTTTACTATGCACAATATAGTGTAAGTGCTGTTTTTAAAATCTTCAAAGCCATCACTTAGACACCTATCTTAGTCAACCAAGACTATCCAAACCTATTATTTATCTACACATTTGAGTATGAGAACTCTTGCACAACATTCTTGACCCAAAAGAAAGAATAAACTAAGAGAAAATCCTATTGCAATCATGAGTTCACTCTTGCACAACACAATTCTCCGCTACTCTATCAGTAACAAACAAGCCTTCACACTAATAAAAGTAGTAAAAAAGATTAGGTAATACATGTTGCATAGAAAGGGAGCTTCCCTCGTATATGATCCTATAGTAAAGCTCATGTTAATGAAGAATGAGATTTTTGAGCATCGTGGTGAGTGGATGACCATCCTCCAGGAGTTCGATTTATAAATCCAACCAATGAAGATGATCAAAGGCATTGGTTTGAGCCGTACAATGAAAAGGGTTGATTCAAATATGGTTTATCAGTAGTACATGGTAAAATCTCTCACGCATAATGAATGGTACAAGGACATATTATATTATATGATCAATCAAATATGTCTTGTGGACTTCAATTGCACTCAAAATAGAGCTTTAGTATATTATTTTCTTAATCAAAGATGTCATGCACCTTAATTACACTCAACATAGAGATTTACACCTGAAGGGTACGAAATTCATGATAAAATATGGCATGCTCTACTACATGAATCATGAAGGATTTTATTTTTTATTTGTGATGCCTATCCAAAGAAGAAACTTCCTAAATATTACAAGGTTTCGATGATTATCACAACACTGGCCATGGGTCAGGAAATTCAACTGTGCACCAAATCCTAAGGGTAGGTTAGTATTGGCCCTATTTTTTCAAATACACACACACTCAAGTGAAGAATTTTCATATCTATATGTAGTCACAAAATCACACACTTACTATTATAATTATACCGCCAAGTATGTTATTTTATATATGGATCTCGCGTAAGAAAATTATTCACTAATGGCTCATACCCTAGTCCTATCATCAATTTATTTGGTCATTGTCATTAAGTGTCTTGCACATTCGTTAGTTGTTTGCACAGTTTTGGTCGTCTCTCAGGAAGTCTCAAATGTTGATTAAGTACTTAGTTTTCGTCCCTAGTATTTGACTAGGGTTCCTAGGGATGGATTAGGGCGTCGATGGGCACCCTGGTCCTTATTTTTAGGCACCTCAGTTATGGTTGCACTTGGGTCTTATTTAGAGTTTTGAGGTCGGTCTTTAAGGTTTTCCCTCCCATTCCCCTGGGTACTAGTCGACATGTCGGGTCATTAGTGTCAAAATTTGAGCAAGAGATCCCTATATAAATGCAATATACTTACTATCTTATGGGAAGACTATCTACTACTAAGGGCTAACTATCTACTAAGGCAAGGGATTGCATTTAGGATTCATCGCATCACACATAATGCATAGGAAATGGAAGTCTATTATATTCCATCCACCATTTTGCATTTTATCTAGCTATTACCCCCTATCTCTGTGTCATTGGCACTAGGGAACCCTAGGCACATCATTACACACATAATCACACAAAACTGCATTGGGTTTGAAATGTAGTGCAACATTTAGTTGCAAGTCCACCATTGTAGCTGCTAAGGACAGTCTAACCCCTTCATATGCATCTTTATTTTTCAGGGGTTGGATATTTTGTATGGGGTTGTGTAGGTGAATCTTCATTACATGTTTACGACATCATCAATGAAGCTAGCGAGACATCCACGTGAAAAAAGGTGAATAGTTTCAAATATCTAGTTACTTTTCATCACCCACTTTACTATAGTCATTATTTCACGCTTATTCTCGTAGCTAATACACACCACACGATTTTTGCCATATCTTGAGCATTTCTACTCCGATTTACACCTCGTTTGCGTGTTCTTTTCAAAAATCCATCTACTATCATACTATACACACTACACTTGTGTTATCTTCATGTGATATTGTATTTCATATAATCTATACATTTTGGGTGTTTTCTATCACTTTCTATCTATTTCAGGATTCCTTTCGGCTCAATGTTTGTTCTTATCATTACTTCCTCTTTTGACAAAAGGGGGGCATACAATTGGGGGTCATATTAAAATTCCCCTTATATCACCACACGTTCAAACAAACACTACCGATTTGACAATGTGTAACATTTACTAATACACTATGCGACATTTCACCATTGATTCCCCCTAATGACCTAACATGGGGGAAACAAACATACAATTTGTATATGTGACATTTCATCACTTCCCGATAATGACATAACTTGGGGGAAACTAGTGTTAAAATATTTCCATGTGATTATTCACCAATTTCTATCGACTCCCCCCAATGACCTAATCTAAGGGAAAATAACGTAAAATCTCTCTAAGAGTAATCAATCAATCAATCAATCAACACATTCAAATATCTAACAATCAAAATCATATCAATAAATCATTATAATACAACACAATTGGCCTCTTAGGTGATCTAACTTGGGAGTTACATGTGTTGCTTTCCCAGAAGACATAACTTGGCAAGTTATTCTACATTTTGTGTTTGCTTCCAGATGACCTAACTTAGAAGCCATCATACATTTTACGTTTTCTTCTAGATGACCTAACTTGGAAGCCATTATACATTTCGTGTTTGCTTCCAAATGACCTAATTTGGAAGCCATCACAGTGTGGCGTCATTCATGGAGTGGGGGAAAGAGTGTCTTTCCTATACCACTCCTATATGGATCTATTATTTGATCAAAATTATTTGGATCCAAAAACCACAAATAATTGATCCGAGTCCATCTGCAACTCCTAGATCTTGAGGATGTAGTTAGAGGTTGGAGAATAACACACTTTTCTCTCTACACTCTTCCTTTAACGGTAGGACACCCAAATCCTCCAATCGATTATTCGCATACACACAATCGGGTTGGGAACTGATCACTCCCCTCCCCATCTCATCGTCATCATACAACGTTCAAAATCATCAATCATTTAGCATTATAATAACCACTTGTGTTTAATGCACCTCATCACAAAATTATGTTTCTCGTTACGTTGCATGGATCAACGCACTGATCCATGGTTTGGCATGCTTTATGGTTCTTTTAGAACAATTTTACTACTACATCTATACATTCTATTACAACATGGGCTTCTCTGAACTTCTCTTAGGTACACATATCTATCTACTTTATTTTACTGAGCTTTTCACTCACCAACATAAAGTGGAGACAAATGTAGTTACAAAATCACACACTTACTATTACAATTATATCGCCAAGTATGTTGTTTTATATATGGATCTAGCGTAAGAAAAGTATTCACTAATGGCTCATCCCCTAGTCCTATTGTTAGTTTAGTTGGTCATTTTCATTAAGTGTCTTGCATAGTTGTCATTTGTTTACATAGTTTTGGTTTTCTCTTCAAGGAGTCTCAGATGTTGATTAATTACTTAGTTTTCATCTCTAGTCTTTGAGTAGGGTGCTTAGGGTTGGATTAGGGCACCCATGGGCGCCTTGGTCCTTATTTTTAGGCACCCTAGTATCAGTTGCACTTGGGTCTTATTTAGAGGTTTGAGGTTGGTCTTTATGGTTTTCCCTCCCATTCCCCTTGGTACTAGTTAGCATGTCGGGTCATTAGTGTCAAAATTTGAGCAAAAGATCCCTATATAAACACAATATCCTTACTATCTTACCTGCAGACTATCTAATACTAAGGGCTAGCTATCTACTAAGGAAAGGGATTGCATTTGGGCATCATTGCATCACACACACTGCATAGGAAAGGGAATTCTATTCTAATCCATCCACTGTTTTGCATTTTATCTAGCTATTGCCCCATATCTCTATGTCATTAGAGCTAGGGAACCCTAGGCACATCATTGCACACACAATCACACAAAACTACATCGATTCTAGAACGTAGTGCAACGATTATATGTAAGTCCACCATTGTGGCCGCTAAGGATAGTCCGACCCCTTCATATGCATCTTTATTTTTAGGGGTTTTATGCTTTGTATGGGGTTTTGCAGGTGAATATTCATTACAGGTTTATGATGTTATCAATGAGGCTAGTGCGACATCCACATGACAAGGAAAATAATTACGAAGATCTAGTGACACTCCTAGATTCAGGTAATGAGCTGTTCTATAGACTAGGGTGCCCGTACTGCAGACCAAGATGCCCAAAAACATCCCAATCCTCCTCCAAGTGCCCCAATCTGGCTGAATCTTGATCTGTTGTAATTTCTTGAGGTGTGCTATCATACTCTACTTTGTCCATTCATCATCCTGTTTAGTCCCGGACCACAACGAGGTAAGTCATTTTAAGGTTAGTACCTTTTCCCTCTTATTTCAATTATTTCATTTCATTTAAATATCAAATAAAATAGTTAACATTTATACTTCAACTTACATCAGTTATTTCATTACTGTTCCTAGTTTAGATTAACTTATAAAAATTCATATCTTAGTTAATCACTATAGATTGCCACATTAAGAGAGAACAATCCTTCCATGCACTTACAACTTGCTATTGAAGCGCACCCATTTGCCAAATGGGCGTTGGAATTGTATGACATCATCAACGAGAATTATTCATCTATCTACAAATTCCTCATTGCTACTTACTATTACATGTGCTGGGTAGAAGCAAAACCATTCAAGAATTACACGATGGAAATCTTCATTGAGCTCATCAAGGAAAAAATCATCACCAAGTTTGGTATGCCTTTTATGATGGTATATGACAATGGACATAATTTTACTTCCATGTAATTCCTAGAATGAGCGTATGCTATCTATAAGGAAATGGTCTTACAAAATCAACTAACAATTTTTTTGGATGTTATCAATAGTAGCTTGGATAGAAATCCAAGGGATTGACATAATAAAATTAAGTATGTCCTCTGGTAAGATAAAACTTGAATCAAATGTGCACTAGGCACAACCCCTTACCATATTTTCCATGGCCTAGAATTTGTATTTCTAATGAATATGAGAATCCTCATGCTAAATTTCATGCAAGAGTACTTATGGGAAATTGATAAAGTTGAGGTTAGACTCACCCTAATGTAATTGGATAAAAAATGAGATGAAGCCCTCAATCACTTCAGTAGGCACCAAGAGATCGTCAAACATTGGCTTGAAAAGAAAACCAAATTCAAATCCTTTAGAATATTTGACTTAGTGCTACTATGGGATAAGTTACATGAGAAGAAGGGGAAACATAAAAAATTTGAAAATATTTGATTTGGCCCCTTCTGAATTGTAGAGATATTAGGTGAAAAACTATTTCAGCTCAAGAATATTAATGGTGAGGACGTTGCATTACCAGTCAATGGGTGCTTTCTCAAACATTATTTTTGTGCATGATCCATTTACCATGTGACACTTCAATGCACAACACTTTAGGTAAGCCCACACTAGATAAATATTTTACTTTCTTTCCAGGTAATATTTCTTCCTTTCTTTTCTCTTTCATTTATATTTTGATTTGGTAATTGCTAATACAATTGTCCACTCGTTTTTGCAAGCCTTAGTTTAATTCATTCCTTATGAGTAAGCCTTTCACATAATCATGCCAATTTTTTGTATTTTACTTCATTACATATTTAATGCACATTTGAGTTGAAATAATGGTTGATAATGTTTTGTGGTAATAAGTGTTTGTTCTCAACAAATTTGGCAATCCGTGTAAGAAGTGCTGATAAGCTTAGTTGATTATTTTGTACTTTCAGTATAAACGCTTAGTATTTATTTTAAAATTATTATGTAGATTTAGAAAAGTTGTAGTTCTTTAAGGGAGTCATGAAAAAAATTCACACCAATAGTTCCTTTCAGTAATGTATAAAGCTGAGACTCACTAGCGCACTGCATGTTTATGCTCATCCTCTAACTTGTTAAAGTAGGTATTTACCTTGGCTCATGTTCACCTAGGTACTTTATTTACCTTTATTGTATTTATCCTCACCCACTTATGTGTGTGGATATTTCTTTTGGGTAAGTGCACGAAGTTGGGGGGCTAAAAAGAGGACAAGAATCCGAAAAAAGCAAAATGCGTACGTGTTTTGTTAAAACGCGCTCTTGTTTTAATTTTTTTGGCTCGGGAATCACCAAAGAATAACATGTACGCATACACGTTATGCTTGCTATAAAAAAAAAGAGAGGCCCGAGCCTTTATCATTTTACCTCCCTCAAACGCGAGTTTCAGAGCTATTTTGTGCCCTCACGTTTTTTCATTCAACTGGATCTCAAGCTCAAAGGATCGTTTCTGGATCGCTGGGAAGATTTGAATCGACGATGGTGCCATGAAGAAGAGGTAAGCACAATTATTTTCTCAAAATTGCATTGAAATATGATAATTATAGATTAAAATTTGAATTGAGTACATATTTTTTATTGTTACAGTTAGAGGTCGAGGGAATCAACCACAACCAAACCCTGTTATTCCTGACATCCCTCTCGACACTCCCACAATTACTCAACATCCCTCAGGTAGTCAAGAAGATTTAGCAGCCCAAATAGTTGAAAACAAAATTGAAATTGAGGATTTAATCAAAACAATGAGGGATGCACAATCTACAAACCCCCACCGCGCCTCTCTTGCAAACACATTGGAGGCATTACTTGTTCAAATTGATGTGGAAACGGGGAAAATTGATCATTGGACAACTTACAGAGAGGGTTGTAGGGTTTATTATTCCAACAAATTGTCATATGTGGATGTAAAGAAAAAATAAATTTCAAAAGAACTCATATGCGCCTTATTCACAGGACCCCCACACTAATTTTCCTGTTCCGTTGACATGTAAATGATTTCCCATCCATTGGTGCAATAATAATTTGATTAAAAATAATTTTTGGGACCGATGGTGGATGGTGTTTGATTTTCCACCTTGTAATAACAACGAGGTGCCACTATACTTTCTGAGGAAACTCTATTGCGAGTTTATCCTCAACGAGATCCCAAATTATTTTGATTTCTGAGATTTCCATGGCCGAGGAAAAGGATCTGCACAGGATCGACCAGGTGCACAATGTGCACCTATTCAGTAGGGTAGATTCCCTGCACAGAAGCCCCCTCACCCTGAGATTGTCCCTCAAGCAGTGAAGGAGACAATAGAGATTGATACACTCCACGCGCTTCAGGGACTATCTGTAACCCTTGTTCGACATACGAGGGATATTTCTGAGCCAAATGCTCATGGAGGTACAAAGAGTATTCCCTCAGGGAGTACTAGCATGAGGCCACATTTTTGCTCGTCATGTGGTAGCATATGTTTGGGGCCTGAGGAGGATGATACTTTCATGCATACTAATTTTGGTGCACCTGGTGCTAGGGGTGAACATGATAATGTCACTATGTCAGATGTCCTTTTGAGTGAGACATTTGGATTACATTCATCGGTGTCACCTTCGTAGGTAAATTTGTTATGTTTTGTTATGTGTGTTACAAAAAGTTTGGAGTACCTGATTTACTTATATATGTTAAATTTTTGAAATAATTGTATTTATACATGTACATGCATCGATATTATATCGTGCGTGAGGTGCATCTTCATTTCGACCATAGGTAGCAAGCACCATGCATACACATACATTCACAAAGGTAATTTAGAATGTTAATTATGTAAAATTTTCACATACATGTGTATATTTATATATTTGCATGTGTATATGTTATATATATATATATATATATTGAAGTCAAATATATGTATGTTCTTGTATGTCCATCTAACTCACGTGATATAAATGTTTGATAAAGATGTTGACTTCACTAGACACCCCACCATCTCTGCGACAAGTAGATAAAGTTGTTACCACTGTGATTTCATCTTCGCAACAACTCACTGAGGTATTCAAACAACACATAAATTTTGTTAAATTTCTCGTGTAATTCATATTATGTTAAATTACATGTTAGTAATGTCTTTCATTGTAGAATTATTAAATTATGTTAATAATGTCCTTCATTGTGTGTATGCAGGAGTTACCTGCGACAGGGCGCAACCCTGTTCATTTGATTCACAGGCGTGGCAGGGTAAAAAATAGTTCTATATTGATAAAATTAGTTAAAATATTGTCATTATGTAGATACATGTACTTAGCTCTATTTTCGCTAATTCTGATGTTAGATTTTTTGATCTTATGTGTATGTAGGGAACTTCAACCCCCTCCATTTTGACTTTGAGGGCACAGACTCCTCCATCTTGTCGTCTTCGAACCCCCATTTGTACTGTAGGAGCTCCTGATGACTCATTTGAGCGTGAGATGCAAATTCGGCATGATCGATAACTTGTGGTAAGTTTGAGTATTTATGTAAATAATTTCATTCTAGCATGGTCTTAAATACATGTTGAAAACATATATAAATTAAGTTTTGACAAAAAAACATTGTTTGCATTTACAAGCTCATCTACAGGCGAGTATTCAACGGAAGAGGACTCGAAGCATGGGCTTGGACGATCCAAAGTCATCTCATGGATCTCCATCTTCGTCTAAGGGAGGGCCTTCTTCGAGCAAGGCCAAGAGAGGGATAGATTTTGATGAGTAGGAAATATATGTCTTACATGACATTGTTTTTGTATGCCTATGTGCATGGCATTGTATGTAAGCCTATATGGCATTTGAACTTGATGGTATATGACCTATTTGGGATTTTTGTATTTATTATGCACATTAAAATACTATTTGGAACTTGATAATTTTGTATGAGACCTTACATTTCTGAGAATATTTTCGCATGAATCTAATATGATGTGCACTTGACAATATTTAAGACATTATGGATTATTTTTTCATTTATTGGTGATGTACATGTACTAGCATTTTCAATGTATAATATGCATCAAAATTTGGAAATCAATATTTATATAATGTATGTATATAAAGAGTTACCTAATATGAGTAATTATTTATTCAATTTATCAAATGTGTATATGTGTATTTACCTTACTTGCGCTTCTTCTTGCTCATAGTCTCTTTGTACTGGTTCCTATCTTATCATGCACTTACTACATTATTCTATGCTTCGTAGTCTTCTCCCTTGTTAAAACACCCGATAGTCGTCATAATTTGATGCCTTTCATATGTTGATATTTTGACAATGTCTCTCCATATACATTACTCTAATGCTTGAGAATGTCTCCAGATGCAATGACATTCTAATTCAGACACTCAATGATTCTTGATTGTCTAATCCTGTCCAATTCATGTTACTACCTTTAAATCTGTAGGCATTTCAAGTTATTTGGAAATCACATCACACCCTTCACTAGGATTGATGACTACCCCTATCCTTTTTAAGGTGCTTTTGAAAGCATCCATGGGTTTATCATAACATAAATTATCAATGAATGGAAGGTCACTAAGTCGTAGGCCAGCTGACTCCCATCCAGAACTAAACAAGAAAGATTTACTAGGTGATTGATAACTCCCATGTGTTCTTAGACATACCCCTATCAAATTCATTCTTAAGCCAATCTAGTCATTCAGGAATCTTAAGCGACTATGCACAGATGGGGTAGCCCTACACTGACTTAGACTGCACTATTTCACGTGTTTACAAAAAATAGCACAGCGAGAGAACCAGATGGAGATAGAGAAAACCATGGGAGAATTTCATAGAGGGCTCCAATGTGGAGGTCTCAGATTTGACGAGACATCTCTAGGTGCCACAGAGTCCGAGAAATCACCCGTCGAAGATATGGTGTGTTTGGGCCTCAGGGCTCTTAAGCGACTACGCCCGGACGAGGTAGCCCGAAAGCACGAGGAGCGTAGGGAACCAAAACGAAGCCTCCAGTAGTGTTCACCAGGCCATTTGGACGTGTTGGCGTAGTTGGTTCGGTCCCACGAGCTTCCGTTTGCAAACTACAACGTCTGGCAGCCCTACACTGACTTAGATTGCACTATTTCGCGCGTTTGCAAACAATAAGACATCGAGAGAACCGAATGGAGATGGAAAAAACTGTGAGAGGATTTTGTAGAGGGCCCTGACATGGAGGTTTTGGATTTGATGAGATGTCTCTAGGTGCCACGGAGTTCGAAAAATCACCCGTCTAAGATATGGCGTGATTGGGCCTCATGGCTCTTAAGTGACTACTCCCAGACGAGGTATCCTGAAAGCACGGGGAGCGTAGGGAACCAAAACGAATGATCCAATAGAGTTCACAAGGCCACACTGACGTGTTGGCATAGTTGGTTTGGTCCCACGAGCTTTCGTTTGCAAACTACAGCCTCTGGAAGCCCTACACTGACTCAGACTGCACTATTTCTCACGTTTGCAAACAATAACACAACAAGAGAACCAGATGGAGACATAGAAAACCATGAGAGGATTTTGTAGAGGGCCTCGACATGGAGGTATCAGATCTAACAAGACATCTCTTGGTGCTACGGAGTCTGAGAAATCACTCGTTGAAGATATGGTGTGTTTGGGCCTCAAGGCTCTTAAGGGAATACACCCGGACCGGGTAGCTGAAAGCACGGGGAGCGTAGGGAAGCAAAACGAATCCTCCACTATCATTCACTAGGCCACCACGATGTGTTGGTGTAGTTGGTTTGGTCTCATGAGCTTCCGTTTGCAAACTACAACCTCTAGCAGCCCTACACTAACTCAGACTGCACTATTTCTCGCGTTTGTAAACAATAGCACAACGAAAGAACCAAATGGAGACGGAGAAAACCACGAGAGGATTTCGTAGAGGGATTCAACATGGAGCTCTTAGATCTAACGAGATGTCTCTAAGTGCCACAGAGTCTGAGAAATCACCCATCGATATGGCGTGTTTTGGCCTCAGGGCTCTTAAGGGACTACGCCTAGACGAGGTAGCCCGAAAGCACGGGCAGTATAGGGCACGAAAAAAAATCCTCCACTAGTGTTCACAAAGCCATATGAACATGTTGGCCCAAAGGGTTTGGTCCCACAAGCTACCGTTTGCAAAATACAACATCTAGCAGCCTTACACTGACTTAGACTACACTATTTCACGTGTTTACAAACAATAAGACAGTGAGAGAACCAGATGGAGACGGAAAAAACCACTAGAGGATTTCATATAGGGCTTCAACATGGAGGTTTTGGATCTAATGAGACATCTCTAGGTGCCACGGAGTCTGAGAAATCACATGTTGAAGATATAAGGTGTTTTGGTCTCAGGGCTCTTAAGGGACTACGCCCGGACGAGGTAGCCCGAAAGCACAGGAAGTGTAGGGAACAAAAAAAATCCTCCACTAGTGTTCACCAGGCCATATAGACATGTTGGCCCAGATGATTCGGTCCCACAAGCTACTGTTTGCAAAATACAACATCTAGCAACCTTACACTGACTTAGACTACACTATTTTGCACGTTTACAAACAACAGAACATCAAGAGAACCAGATGGAGATAGAGAAAACCACGAGAGGATTTTGTAGAGGGATTCAACATGGAGGTTTTGAATCTAATGAGACATCTCTAGGTGCCACGGAGTCTGAGAAATCACATGTCGCAGATATAAGGTGTTTTGGTCTCAGGGCTCTTATGGGACTACGCCTGGATGAGGAAGCTTGAAAGCACATGCAACATAGGGAAAAAAAATAAAGCCTCCACTAGTGTTCACCAGGCCATACAGACGTGTTGGCCCATAAGTTTTGGTCCCACAAGCTACTGTTTACAAAATACAACATCTAACAGCCTTACACTGACTAGACTACACTATTTCATGCGTTTACAAACAATAGGACAATGAGAGAACCAGATGGAGATGGAAAAAACCGCGAGAGGATTTCATATAGGGCTTCAAAATGGAGGTTTTAGATCTGATGAGACATCTCTAGGTGCCAAGGAGTTTGAGAAATCACATGTCAAAGATATACGGTGTTTTGGTCTCAGGGCTCTTAAGAGACTACGCCCGAATGAGGTAGCTCGAAAGCACGGGGAGCGTAGGGAACCAAAAATAATCCTCCACTAGCGTTCACCAAGCCACCATGATGTGTTGGCATAGTTGGTTTGGTCCCATGAGCTTCTATTTGCAAACTACAGCCTTTGACAACCCTACACTGACTCAGACTGCACTATTTCTTATGTTTGCAAACAATAACACTTCGAGAGAACCGGATGGAGACGGAGAAAACCATGAGAGAATTTTGTAGAGGGATTCAAGGTGGAGCTCTCAGATTTTATGAAACATCTCTAGGTGCCATGGAGTTTGAGAAATCACCCATCGAAGATATGACATGTTTGGGCCTCAGGGCTCTTAAGGGACTATGCCCGGACGAGATAGCCCGAAAGCACGGGCAGTGTAGGGAACGAAAAAAAATCCTCCACTAGTGTTCACCAAGCCATACAGACGTGTTGGCCTAGATGGTTCGGTCCCACAAGCTACCGTTTGCAAAATACAACATCTAGCAGCCTTACACTGACTTAGACTACACTATTTCGTGCGTTTACAAACAATAGAACAACGAGAGAACTGGATGGAGACAGAGAAAACCGCGAGAGGATTTCATAGAGGGCTTCAACATGGAGGTTTCAAATATGATGAGACATCTCTAGGTGCCATGGAGTCTGAGAAATCACATGTCGAAGATATAAGGTGTTTTGGTCTCAGGGCTCTTAAGAGACTACGCTCAAATGAGGTAGCCCGAAAGAACGTGGAGTGTAGGGAACCCAAAAAAAACCTCTAGTAGCATTCACCAGGCCATTTGGATGTGTTGGCATAGTTGGTTTGGTCCCACATGCTACCATTTGCAAAATACAACATCTAGCAGCCTTACACTGACTTAGACTACAATATTTCACGCTTTTGCAAACAATAGAATAACGGGAGAACCGAATGGAGATGGAAAATACCGCGAGAGGATTTCGTAGAGTGCTCTGACATGGATCTCTCGGATCTAACGAGACATCTCTAGGTTCCACGGAGTCTGAGAAATCACCCGTCCAATATATGGCGTGATTGGGCCTCAGGGCTCTTAAGCGACTATACCTGGACGGGGTAGCCCAAAAGCATGGGGAGTGTAGAGAACCAAAAAAAATGCTCCACTAGCATTCACTCTGCCACCCCAATGTGTTGGCGTAGTTGGTTTGGTCCCACGAGCTTCCGTTTACAAACTACAGTGTTTGGCAGCCCTACGCTTACTAAGACTACACTATTTCTCGTGTTTGCAAACAATAACACAACGAGAGAACTAGAAGGAGACCGAGAAAACCACGAGAGGATTTCGTAGAGGGCCCCAATGTAGAGGTTTCAGATTTGACAAGATGTCTCTAGGTGCCACAAATTCTGATAAATCACCCGTCGAAGATATAAGGTGTTTTGGTTTTAGGGCTCTTAAGAGACTATGCCCGAATGAGGTAGCCCGAAAGCACGAGGAGCATAGGGAACAAAAAAAATCCTCCAGTAGTGTTCAATTAGCTGTTTGGATGTGTTGGTCCATATGGTTTGGTCCCACGAACTTCCGTTTACAAAATACAACATCTAATAGCCCTACATTGACTCAAACTGCACTTTTTTGCATGTTTGCAAACAATAGCACAACGAGAGAACCAGATTGAGACAAAGAAAACCGTGAGAGGATTTTGTGGAGGGCCCTAACATGGAGGTCTCAGATATGATGAGATGTCTCTAGGTGCTACGGATTCTGATAAATCACCTGTCGAAGATATGGCGTGATTGTGCCTCAGGGCTCTTAAGCGTCTATGCTCGGATGGGGTAGCCCGAAAGCACGGGTGGAGGAAACCACCAATGTTCAATGATTTATCCATAGAATGCAAATATGTAGACTATGAACTTAGTGTTGTTGGGGAGACAACCAATGTTCCAACTATTCATTTTGAAAGAATGAATATCTTCAATCAAACAGATAATGAAGAGCCTGCATTTTTTTGGACATTACAAAAGGTTGTTTGTGCCCAAAAAGAAGCCAAAGGCCATATAAATATTCAGTCTTCAACTTTAGATGACAATGAACATCGTGAAGAAAAAAAATTAGGTGAAGATGTCACTATGATTCAAGAAGAAATGGCTCCTCAAAGTCATAAAAAGTCAATTTGATTACCCAAAAACATCTGGAAGAACTTAAAGAGAAGATATGAGCGGAAGAAAAGGAAAAATGGGAAGCGTCGAAGGATCACAACTTAATTGGAATGGAAGATGTGTTTGATGTTGTCGATAGAATCATGGATAATCTTAAGGACAACATGCCAAGTTGATTATTTTTATTAATCCCAGCTGCTTCAACTTCACAAATCATACGAGGTAGTTCTAAAAGCAACATACTGGCAAGAAAAACTGTAATGAAGTATTGATAATTGAGCCTGAAACTCGTTTAGAATTGTAATTTATTTTTTGATTGAGCATTCACCCATAGTTTCTTTTATGAAGGTAGAAATTCATTTTATATGTGAGAAATAGAATGCTGATTTAGTCTATTACTCTGACTATTTAAGTTAGATTTATGTAGTGTATGAAAGCCTCACGCGGTTTTCTTCATCTCCATCCAGTTCTCTCGATGTGCTATTATTTGTAAATGCGTGAAATAGTGCATTTTGAGTCAGTGTAGGGTTGCCAGAGGCTGTAGTTTGCAAATGAAAGTTCGTGGGACTGAACCAACTACGCTAACACGTCGGGGTGGCTTGGTGTTAGCATATGGATTTGCACACATGTGGAAGTCAATTTTTTTTTGTCTACACAACGAGATAAGAAGTAGTCTATTCCCTCTTCGTTAAATTCCATCGCAATAACTGCAAAAATGTGCCCTATGTATCACAAAGTAAAATAGTTCAATCAATTTATAAATACATTAAGAGTTGACCATTTAATAATTTATAAATATAAAACATGGCATGTACATATATGTATGTACCTTGTTGCACTAAATCAAAGATTTGATCAAAGTCAGGTGATGTTGTCATTTGATCTGAAGACCATGCAAGTTGTAATGCTCATGGAACTTGATGTGTGTTGATTGGAATTAGAGGTCTATAAGTCCATTCATCCACCCACTGCTGTGGCTCACATTCATTCCACGCAAAATTAATGCATGATATACAAAAACATGTCATGCATATAGTATAAATAGTCCAAACATTTGCATCTGAACTATGGAATGAGTGCATATTAATTGATCCTGCAACTGTCATACAATATTCAAAGTTTGTCAGATGTTGTTGCTCTATCAACCAAAAATATCTACAAACCGTTGATCTCTCTTGAGATTCATGGCCCATATTCTTGACACATTAATCAACAATGATTTTTACATCTGTAAATTTGGCACCATCCTTGAACTTTAACTCTTCTCTTGTAAGTGCTCTTTTCACACATGCTCCTGCACCATCATGCTCTCCTTTTCCATGCCCCGCCTCAATGAAACTCTAGATATGTTGTACATTTGTTTCTTTGTTCATCCTTCTTAGCCAATAAAACATCCGTGCATTCTTGAATTGTGATGTGCAGTTGTCCGACCAAATGTAATGTTGATCGAAACTAATGTTCCTCTCATTCAAGTTCACATAAAACACCTGGAAATACCCTTGTACATATTCTGTAGAATGTGTCCGATTATCACTGATGTAGAAATGATACTCTCTTAATATTTTTTGATCTTGCTCAGTGCTTTTAGGAGAGTGCATGAATGTTATATGCACGAAAATAGAAACTTGCACTGAGTTATAATATTGAGACTGAACCTCCATTTGTGGCTGCAATGTGTAATTCTATGAGAAGTCAACTACTGAAATAATAGTACCAAGTGGGAATGTGTCATTTCTTAACTACAATTGTTCATCCAACTATTGAGCTCTATGTGTGTGCCTTGCACACTCATAAAAAATTTCCTATCTGAATTTGACCATAAATTATGATATAGGTAATTGTTTTGTAACAAGTTCACACCTCTTAGATTATTTTCCATCTTTTAATTGATATGCCACCAATTTATATTTGGTGAAATCAACCAATTCTTTTCTTATTCAATATGTACTCTCCTCGTGGATACAACTTTTTAGATTTGGCAAGCCACCGCATACATTGCACGTTCCATCCAAACATGCTTTGTTATAAAAAAATTGTCTTGTTTATTTTTCACAAAATATTGTCGAAATAAATTCCCTTGAATATTTTTGTGGGACATTTATTCCACACTCCTGCAACATGATGTCAGTATGCAAAACACTATGTATTTGAAAAAAACATCATAATCCATTGAAAATTCAACATGATGCCTGCAACAACAAGTGGTACGTGAATGATTGATTTTCACATAAAAGGGTTTGCTCAATTCAAAGAATCTTTGGCTAATGTTAATTTGTGGATTCTTATTTTTGAACTTAGAGAACAATTCTGTTTGAGTCATATCTAAGAAATATTTTACACACATTCACGATTACGAGAACCTATTCTTCTTTTTACTGTATCTCTTCTATTCGGTGACACCCTTGTGTTCTCATTCCAAAATTTTATGATTAATTCTTTTAGAATATCAGATGTATTCTTGTCTTTTCACGGAAGTCTACTAGAGAAAGCTCAATAGTCAGTGTTATTGAATAACTCAAAATGTTTAAGTCTCTCTATTGCTTTCATTAGTGTTTTTTTGTTTAGCTTCAAAGCATTGCTTGTTTTTTTAATGAAGTGTTTATTAACTGTTTTATTACTTACTATACAATTAGTTAGTGCATGTCGTGTAGCATTACTATTTTTGGTGCGTCTTTTGCCACCTACAGTTTGGTATGCTTTATGTATGTTTTCAACAATTGACACATTTTGATCAACAACATTAGATGTTCTTAACCCTAGGGTCTTCATTATAAGTCTCATCTTAATTAATTTCATCAATGAAACAAATAATTGACATCTTTGTGTGTCATTTAAATTCTCAAAGTAATTATCCCAAATTCCACTAGCTTTTCTTCTCGCATTTCTTTCAGACATTTTGTTAGGCATTGGTTTTATAATGTTTTCATCAATTTCAATTAAGTGAATTGGTTTTCTTCGCGAAATGGAAGGAGGTATTCTTAGAGGTGAAGATTCTTTTACAAGGTTACTTTCTTCATTCAGTGTTTTCATACAAATTTCAGGGTTAACATTTGGATTCTCAAGTAAGGGTTCAACAATTGGATTCATATCAATTTCTTCATCCATACCAACATTATCATTCAATTCAATATCATTATTCATTGCATAATCATTAATCTCTACATTTTCATTGTGTATTTCATCCCAATTTTCTAATACATTAGCTACATTTGATATAGCGGATGTGCCTTGCCCTGCTCGAAGTTTTTGCATTCTCTTCAATTTATTTATTCTCTTCTCTTGCAATTGCTCCGATGTCTTATTCTTGAATTTCCTCTTTTCCTTAGCTCGACGTTTATGACCCATGATTAGAAAAAATCAATAGTGGGGTAGGGGACAAAATGAAATACTAAAAAATCGTGCAAGAATGTAGAGAATATTGCAAAAAAAACAGAATGTTTGCAGAATTCCCGTGAAAGAGATGAAAGGGACGTTGGGGGGCCACAATATATAAAACAAAGAAAAATGCATACATGTTTTATGTTTTCTCTTTTCCCAAGCCATGCCTCAAGGCTTGGGATCTGGTTTGGATCCCCAAGTTTGAGGAATGGACTTGCACAAATACAACAAACAACGAGTTTTTACAAGAAAATGTAAAAATGACACTTCCTCTATGATAAATCAAAATAAAACAATTGATCCATTTTAAAAAAATTATACCACAACATAGAGTAGAGTTTCTTCTTTCTAAAAATATAATTTTTCAATTTTTTTGACTAATATAAGGTTTCCATATTATTTATTTTTTAACTATGCCTTTTTATAGCTATTTTTTGAAGTGTAAATATGTCTATCTTTCATGGTGTATGTTTTTTTTGGGTGATCAAAATTAAAAAAAAAATTATACTAGCCCAAAGTAGGCATAATTTTTGTACTAGAAAAATCATAAATAAAAAAATATTCTCTAAAAAAATCTAAAAAAAAATGGAGCCCAAACTAGATGCTCCTAGCTATCTTTCTACCAAATGGTTTTCAATAATACTAAATGGTGCTCAAAAAATGGTGGGGGGCATGAAAGTCACTCTATTATATTTTTTAACAAAAACATGAGCATCTGTTGGTATTTTAGTTGTTTTACCCACTTAAACTTATTTGGTTTCAATAAAATTTAGTATCTTAGAAACTAGACTCAAAATGCTACGATTCATATTTCTACAACATCTTCCAATTTTGAGTGTAACTATTTTGAAAAATTCGTACAAGTTGAAGTTTTGTTTATCTCAAAAAAATACGTCCACTTAAGACCCCCTTTTGGCCCCCCAACTTGGTGCACTCACCCTTTTATCCTATTTAGATATTAGGATATATTATCTAGTTATTAGGTATAGTTCTTTCCTTGATCTATGTTATTGAATAGTTCTTTCTTTGATCTATGGTATTGACTAGATCCTTGATGTCTAGTTCTCTCCTAAATCTATGGTCTTGACTAGTTCTTTGATGACTAGTTATTTTCTTGTTTTATGGCTTGATCTACGACCTTGACTAGTTCTTAGATTGTTATTCCTTGCCTATTTAAGCAAGGCCCATTCTCAATGTATTGCATTGAGTTCCATTATAATATATGATATTGCTACTCATTTGTTTGCAAAGTTTTATGTAAAGCTATTCTGGTGAATTGCTTTCATCTTATTGATCGTGGTGTTTGATTAGCATCTGTGTTCTTGGCTTGGTACGATCTGGTTATCATTCCTTTCACAACCTAGATAATTTGGCTTCCAACCCACAGAAAAATCAATAAGAAATGAAAATCACTCAATTTATAGCACTTCAAATGATTTATCTAGATAAGAGTGTTTATGATAATCTCCATTGGGGATATAAATTACCAACTGACAATGGAGCAAGGCCATGAATGTAACGAAATACATCTATGTCGGGGATATAAATGTCTGGATGACAATAAAGCAATGTTTAAGCTTCTCTTTATCATATATTCCCTCCAAAAACATAAAAAATAGAAAAATATAATGGAACCCTTGTGCAACAAATCACGCCATGTGAATTTATTATACCACATCATATATATTCACTAAGAACATATCTAAATCTCTAAAAGTACTTCAATTCAATATGTCACATTGTAAATTTAAAGTACTAGATTGCGCTCCTGTCTTGATAATTTTTTTGAGTGTGATCATATTTTTATATTACAGGTGAACTAGAGATTCTAATTTATTTATAGTTCATTCCAATAATGTTATAGAGCAATCTCCAAAAGATTCACCATTTGTTGTTATGTCCACAACATGCCTCTATTTTCACAAGTGAAATCAAGGAATCCCTTGGAATTTCTCAAAGTACTTTAGATTTGTTTACCAAACATTATTTTACGTAGTATGTAGTCCTTGTTTACAAAGCATCATGACATGCATTATCTGTATTTTCTTATACACTCATGTTACCTTATACCTTTTGTGCCCCTCACAAAAATGCCCTTTTCCCATTACATGTAAAAATTACATGCTATTGCGTAATTCTTGCACACACTTGTGTATTTGTATTGCACAAGTTCTATCTCACATGTACAACTGCATATCATTACAAAAATGTAACACACAAAGTTCCTTGGATTTTCTATCGGCCCTTATGGTATTCATGTTTAGTTTGAAGTATACTATGAACCATTCACATTCAAGCAAGCCTTCTCACAATCCCCATTGCATAGATACACCAAGAGTCATGTGAAACCCCTCTATACTTTAGGACACTTCCACCCACCTAGCCATCATGCAATCCCTTTTGAGGCCCAATATCTGATCCCTTTAACACTCTATAAAATTTTAACCCATGCACAATCCACCATTACTGTGCATAATCACTTAGCTAAATTCCACACCAAACACTTATCTCCTAAATCCTTATGTTTGCACAAAGTAGGGAAATGTGCACACATCCACATCAGAAGCAAGGATTGAGAAATTTATAATTATGGACACACACCCTTTAACAGGTGCATGCCATTACACAAATACGTAGTGTAACGAACATGGTAAAAGCTACACACATGCACACTAAGTATCCCTCCCCCTTTAATTAAAATGATTGTGCATGATTATAATCCATATTATTTTGATTTTATATGTGTAGGAATAAATTCAAAAGTGCACAAGTATGGGTGAGCACCCAATGGTTTGTGTAAATATATAAAGGAATTGCATAAAGCCCTTTGCACATAGAGTTGAAGGAATGCTCCTCTATATAAGAATTCACCACTAGGAAAATCTCTACTCAAGGAAAACCTAAGGGTGCAATACCTTGCATAAATTTACGCACCCATACGATTGCACAACGTAAATCATATATGCATTAAATGAAAAAAACATCAAGTATGCATATGGAAAAAAAAGCTCAACTTAAAATCATGACGTCATAACCAATTTGTTTGTCAAAAGATAAGAGTATTTAGCAGGGTACATATACATGCCATGTCAAATATGGGTGGCCTACTTAAATTAAGAATTTGACTTAAATGTGTCTTTGCACACCACCCTTGTATTGGATTCTAGAATTTTGAGTGGATCATATCTAGGATTATTCTTTGAGTGTTAGAAAATGTGACGACCCAAAAAATTCACTCACAAAACAACTATTTAAGAGGTAAAAAATTATGGATTTTTTTTATTAAGTTTAGAAATAATTAATGGGAAAAATTTTCAAGCTTACGTTATTAGTTGTGCACTATGTATTGTTGTGCGACGCCATTAGGTTTTCTACACTCACGAGTTATTCGCTTCATGCATTAAAGTGATAAACAATTTAACATTGGCAAGGATAAAAACCGTGAGGAGGTATCGATTACTCAAGACAACTGCAAGGGGTTATTATGATGACACTTCTTATAAACCATATACACACACTTATAATTTTGCTAGAAAATTAATTTACTAAATCTTACTAAAGTTTACATGGCCCCTAATAAATAATATAATATCTAACCATATTTTTTTTGCTTAATATGACCTTACGATTAGTTTAATTGACATGATCATCCACACGTTAATCCCATTGTTCCATTTAATCGAAGGGTCTTTAAATGGTTTTCTATTTTACATATTTCCATACTAGACAATATACACACTAATACAATACTATATATAATACTACATGTTTTATAATAAAAAATAATCAATGTTATAATCATTTTTTCTCTTCAATAACATTTATATACATTAATACATTTTAGGAACATATCACTTAATAATAATGTTGCAAACCTTACAATAATACTCCTTACAAGCTTATGATAATTATGACACTATTATATGCCATATATAGTAGCATTACATAATACAATGTTTCATTCTTAAAACATTTTAATAGATACTTTATTTATTTTGTATCATTTACTTATATATTATTTTATTATACACTTTATAGGACTACATTATATATTATGTATTTGACCCAAGTACAATAAGTATCTTCAATTAGAAATAAGTTTAATTATTCTTTTAATAATCTCAGGTACCAATCAAGAAATAGGACCATTTATACAAATATATTATAATGTATTCTATTGAATTAGAGAGTTTGTTTATTTATATAAAATAACTCTTACACAACATAAGTGTGCTCTTGTCATATAATAAAATTATAGTTATATTTTAAAATAAGGTTGTAGAATAAATTATAAATGGATGTCTTCATGTTATAGTTTTGAGTTACCTCTTGGAACCCATGAAGGGTACATAGTTTTCCTTGAACTAGGTAAACCCATTTGGTCCCTTCACTTTAATAGAATAATGGGTCAAACATATGAATGGCCTCGTCAAAAAATAAATAATAAAGTTGTTTCAAGAAATTTAAGAATTATTTGTTAATGGACCGTTGATAGGAGGTCAAATACCTTAAGTAAGACCTAAAGTATTTATCAAAATATGAAAGTACAATAGTGTTTATACGACTCATAGAAGTGTCATCGTGGGATCTTCCTTGCGACCGCTCTTAGCCTACCTTGTGGGTTGGCATATTTGCATGGTTATTGGCTTTGCCAATTTAACCGTTTATTGTTTGAATGTACGACACTATTATCTCGCAAGTGCATAAAACCTAGTGGCATCATGCAACGACGTTTAGTTCACTTTTGATAACATAAAATTGCAACCTGTTTCCATTAACCATTTTCTAAATCAAACAAAAAAATTATTCCATAATTTTTACCTCTAATTTAGTTATTTTGTGAGTAAAATTTTGGGGCATCACAGAAAACTTAATGAATATCTTCCCCCTTGTAGAGAATATTATGACATGACAGACACATCCAGAGGGCCAACTTGGCATTTAATTTGATTGAACTATGTATCTACCATGTAATTAATTTGTCAAATCTAGGCTATGGTAGATCCTACTACCATCAATGCTTGTAAATAATGTTCATCGTTTGGGATTTCCTATAAATACCCATACCCAACTATTTGTAAAGGTCCTTGAATTTAGAATATATAAGATTATGAGAATTTTCATGCATTTTCCTTATCTCACTTCATTTTCCTTATTTATGGCCTAAGTTAACATATGTACATGCTTTTTTTCAGTTTGAATGTTAGAAGATCCACTTTATTTATTAACTTCAATAGCCTCATGTTTATGGTGAATTTTGGTTAGTTGCTATTATGCTGAAATACCTAAAACTCTAATATAGAAGGGTTTACCAATACTTGCACTGACAAACGTAATGTCAGGATGAGTGGGTACACAAACAATGTAAAAGACTCCTCCTTTCCTTGAGTGAGAAGGCTGCATTCAAAGATAACTGATACAGACAAATATTAGACAAGGATTGAACAATTTTCTCAGCTACAACCAATCCCCCTAATCCAAAGGGATTCCTTGAAGGGTGTAAAATTGTGTTATACAATCAAGTGATATGATAATAAAGTAATGAAAAGAAGGCCATAAATCAATAGGGATGGAGAGATCATGCTTTGCGTTATAAGTGTCCCAAGATAGGGATGTGGTGAGCTTGAAGTCCAGTAAATAGTCAAACCAAGCTTGTTTTGCTGCATCTTGTATTTCACGTATCACTTTGAGTTGATCTTTGATGTCTTCAATTTCTGGTGTCAGTGCAATGGAACACAGGCTAAGCTCATGTGAGATATCAAACTGTTCCCACAAAAAATACTGTTGGATGATAGAAATGTCGTAAATGATTGTGATGGGGTGTGAGATATTTGGAACAATCATCTACAGGGAATAGATCTTGCACGACAACATATTAGACAAAAAAAATAATAAATACTATGAAAATAAACAAATGTGGAAAAAATGTAGAGATGACAAGAATCATAGGTGATTCAAACAAAATCGTTGTTGATTCAAATAGAATTGCTAGTGATTATTGATAAAAGTTGATATATTGATAAAAAGAAATATTTTTATAGAGACAAAGTCTTAAGATAATTTATTTGACTAACATACGATATGCAAATAACATGAAGATGTATGAAGACGTAGATTTGATTACCTTTAATGTGAAAACATACTGGATAGAGTTGCAAGTGATTACAAGAGATAGCTGAGCTTATGATGGCTTGAGATGGATGTTGAGGGCACCTGGGTGTTGGTGACAATGTTGTTTGGTTATCTCACGCAGTAGAGATTCATTGCAATGATTCTGGGATCCCCAAACAAGAAGTTTGATGTTTCTTTTATAAGCGTCAATGATTCAGTTAGAATCACTGACGATCCAAGAAAAGTGTATAAACCCTCCTATAAATGGTTTTAACCACTTCTAAAATGGGATTTTTTGGGTATAAGGATGAGGGAAAAGGTTAGGAAGAGGTTAATAGGGTTTATGAGATTAGATGGTTAATGTTAAAATGGGCTAGAATGGTGTGTTAAGTGGCTAGGGAGGTTTTGGTAATTTAGGATGGGTAGAATAGATTTTTATGTAGGGATAAGATAAGATTTATGTAGGTAAGGACATAGTTTTTGGAATAATAAGATAATTTAGTGTTGATGTGAGAAGTGTATATAGATGATGTAGGTTATCTAAAACATGTGTCTACAATGATGCAGCCTAGAGTTCACCAGTAAAAGTCCAGGCATGCTGGCACATCACTCAGCCTAGAATGAGTGCTCACCTGAAGCACACAAAGGTACCAGACCCCTCTTTAGGGTTGTTATTCCGGGAGGTTAGCAGGATGAAGACTTAATACATTCAGATCCATAATTAATATAACATTCTAAAGAGCATATCCAGATCTAGATCTTAAAGAATCATGAATCATGTGATAAACATAGTGAAATCATTTATGTAGTAATAAACTAAAACCATGATTAACACCTTGATTCAATCGATAACCTCCATTATATTAAATGCAAGTATAGACAGAAGCTTCCTTACAATAACAGTAGTATATGTTTATGCGTGTAACAAAACTTGACAACATAACTTCACACTAACTCTTCTCTCACACTCTCATACTTATATCTATCTTTGTATATTTCATACTTCACATATTTATAAGGGTGGGGACTTGCTCTTCACCACTTATCCAATCCCAAAATAGGTTGCATGCTATTATTAACCACGTGCCATTACAATAATAGCCACACATGCAAGTGTGCAAACAATAGAATTCTTCTAGTTAACTGTCAGTAGTAAATATATTTTCAGCATGCACCCATGCAAAGCACTTCATAGCCGATCCTCCAAAAACAACCAATGCGTGTCGTGTAAGTCTTTAACCGGTTTGTGTATTCGGCACACTATCTCCAAAAATAGCTTGTACATGTGAAAATGGCTAAGTCCCAAATCTATCTCTCTTTTTCATGCATGATTATTTCTTGACCCTTCTGCACCTTTGAACATGCTCTGTTCTTCCACACGAACCTTCTGTATGTTTTTCGCTAAGTGCCATATCTTAACTGACCAAAAGAGGGATAAGATAAGATTTATGTAGGTAAGGACATGGTTTTTGGAATAATAAGGTAATTTAGTGTTGACATGAGAAGTGTAGATAGACGATGTAGGTTATCTAAAACATGTGTCTACATTTGTTCCTTTTTGTCAAGTGGTTTGTGATAAACATTCTGACAGACAAAAAAAGTGAAATAGTTGATTTGTTTGGATAGGTGATTTCCCCTCAAAATGGGGGTCATTGTGACGAAGTGCAATTATCACTGGTTTGATGAAGGTTACTAGATGGGATAGGTTTATATGATGGTATGTTTTGGTTTAAAAATTCCCCAAGCCTAGGCATAAAAGAAGATTTCCACAAAGGTGGACTTGGTGCAATTGAAGATTCAAGTGATAGGAGAACCAATGGGTTCTCATCCTATAAACGTATGACTCATAGAAAGTAGTTGTGGGAAATGATCCCGACTGGGTATGATATCTATGATGTATTGGGAGACATAGGATTTAATAAAAGATGTTGCTACAAAGGTGGGCTTATAGGACCGTGAATTCAAATGATATGGGAACTAATAGATTCATCCCCTATAAATGTATGACTGAGTGACGGTAGGGGATGAGTTTCCTAGATGGTTGTGAAGGAAGAATTAGATATAGATTGATTGATTGTTTGATTTTGTTGAGGGTCTTGGGGCGCTAAAAAAGGAAGCACATTCTAAAAAATGTGTTATTTTTGGCCAGGAATGATGAAGAATGATGGTTTGATGAGGTCAAGGGACCAAAAATTGATTTTAAAGTTAAGTTTCTAGAGTCACCAGTGATTCTGTCATAATCGTTGGTGATTGTATGAATCACTAGAGATTAGGTATGCAGAAAGAAGAGGCTATATAAAGTGACTCAAAATTCATTTGGTACAATTACTATTTATAGATTAAAACATGCGGAGAGCCCTAGTTTGATATTTTTGAGTGTACTTTATTATGATGGAGGCTGCTAGAGATGCATAGAGGTGACGTTGACCCAAACATGCTGAGGTAGGTGGTATTTTTAAGATTTTGGTTATTTTTTTCTTATGTTTTTGTTTTTCTGAGATTCAGTAGGCACTTGGAAAGTGATATCAATTTTGTTATGAAATCACTAGCAATTCGTAAAGGGTCACCAACGATTTGATAAGAGTCACTAATAATTTAAACAAAAGTTGATATTTTCGATAATTTATGGTTGATTGTTGATAGATTCGAATTCAATTTTGATGGATTTTGGATTAGTTTAATTGTTTTGTTATTGGATGAAGGCTCAAGAGAAATTGACTACATGGGATAGGGTCCCAAAGATTATAAATGAGGTACAAGCGTTATTGTCACTTGATGATGTTGCCCATTGTGTGTTTGTGTTATCATGGATGTCAAGTAAATTGATGGTAAAGGGTGTCATAGTGTCATATGATTCTCCATGAGGTGTTAGTCTGATGTTAAACATGAAGGTTGATGAGTAGTGTCAAGATTTGGTGAGTTGTCATGGTGTCATAGGATGATTCTAGCTTGCATAGTCATGGTATGAAATCTCTTGAGTGGGTTGAATGTTTTCATGAGGTCAAACATGGCCACAAAGGTCTGTTACAAGTGTACATGGGTCTATATGAGGTCAGTAAGGTTAGTTAATGGGTTGTATGTGTTGAGACAGGTCATTCTAGGCCTATTCCTAGTCCTGAAGCATGTAGAATGAGATGGAGGTGTGAGATTTACTACTAATTATTCTTGTCCAGGAATAGTACCAACATTATGATAGTGTACATGAGGTGTATGGTGAGTTTTAAGTCAATATTCAGTGATACAGTGCATCTATGAGGTCCTTGGGAAGCAAGAAGGTGAGAACAAACAAGTTGGCATAGGTAAGTCTTAATGGATAGAGAGGTTCAAAGGTATTTGAGATATGTGGTGAGTATGTATAGTTATAGGATGTTGTCATGATGCTTCATGACAAGTTTTAGGTCATTCTTAAGAAGGAATTGTAAGATACTTCTGTTTTGGAAAAATTCGATGTTTTATATTGTGATTTTGAAGCAAAAATGGAACTTATGTTTCTCGTTGTGGGCTATGTTATTTGCACAGCGAATCAATATATTTGGCATAAATTTTTAGGTGAGTTATGAAGGTTTAGCAAAAAGAATGAGGTGGTTTTATCATCACGTTTTTATGAACCATCGTTAAGATGGTAAGTTGCTTTGAAACCCTAGCTAAACCCTAGCTCAAAGTGACTTGGAGGAAATTGCTTGTATTAGCCCAATTTTGATTGGATGATGTATATAAATCTTCTATATGTCCAGAAAGGTGTATTAGTGCTGGTGATAATATGTGGGCCCCACCTGAAAATGCTTGTTTATGAAGAATTTCAGTTTAGGACAAGGTTGTCCAAAGGAGTTATAAAATAAATTCACATTGTTTTTAACACGGGAGTTGTTATTTATGTCCATGATGTTTTCAGATCATGGTGGTACTTTTAAATGGAAAAGTATTCCCTATTTATGAAGACTAGTCAAAAGGCAGCTTTGGGGTAGTTTTGGAGAAATTTCAAAGATGGAATTGGTTAAGGGCCTTCTACTTAGAGTTGGAATGAAATAAAATATGTTATTGAAATATGATTTAGAGATATTTCTGAAGGTATATGGTTTGTCTCATGATGATGAGATTTTATGGGTCATTCATGTTAGTTTGTGAAGAAGAAAGATTGCTTGTTTTCAGGATAGATTTTCTCAAGCTGAAAGAATGAGGTGATTGAGGCATGATATGGATTATATGATGATTTATATCAGTTGGAAAGTGAATAAATGATTTTTTCCCTAGTTAAATCCTTTGGATGTCTTGGAAGTGACAAGGGTACAAACCATTTGAGTTTGTAAAACTACTTTTTGGGCAACTTGAATTGCACATATGGATGTGTCATAAGCTCTAACTTGTATGGATGCTATCTATAGGTCTCGAGGATTCCATTGAGTTGTTACATTCCATAGTTGAGCTGTTATTGGGTGGTTTTGATGCCCAAAGGTGAAGACATGGTGCTGGAAACAACTGTTTAGTGAAGGATATGAGCCTTTTGAGTTGTGTTATGAATAATTTGATTGGTACAAGATAATTAACAACCATGTATGGTGTTGTTATGTTATATTACACATGTTTTATGAATTTTGGATCTTTAATAATCATGTTTTTGGCATTTGTGGTTTTATCTCATCCAGGTGATGTGGTTTTGAGCTAGTTTTGTGCATGTTTGATGGTTTTGGGCATTTACGACCTATATGGGTCAAATGTGAACATTTTAATGAATGTATTGGAATGATTTTATGATTAATTTGTATAACCAAAGGTTTAGAACAGACCTCCATTGTGTTTATGAGATGAGAATGGTATAAAAGTAAAGTTAGAGTTCAAATTTGAAATAGTCTTGTGAGAGGGAAAAATGTAACCTGCCTAAGGGTGTGAAGGAGCCTCTATTACATGATTTCAAATTTGATGAAGTGTGTTACATGTGTAATAATTTTAGAATGCATGTGTGTAAGGGTTTGAGACAAAGATAATTCCATGAAATATCTAGAGAGAGTGAGTTGAAGAAGATGTGCTTGAATGAGGGTTTGAAGGAATTTGGAGCTGAATTTTGGGATAACAATCAGCTATGGTATCAACATATTTTCATTGGTAATAATTTTTAAAATAATCTTATGATGATTCATATTCATAAGAGTCTCTTGTTGTGAGTTATATTGACAAGGGTTTAGGGGTTGGTGCTCCTTGTGGGGTTGGTGCCTCACTAAAGAAATCTCTTGTGATGTGTAATATTCACTCGAGTATTTTTTGTGTGTAATATCAACACATTTTCAGTGGGTTTTCTTCCCCTTGAGAGTTTCCCACTTACGTCTCATGTCTATATGTTCTCTTTTATTTTTTATGTTCATTTGAATGTATAGTGCACACTTAATAAGCTCTCATTGAATGTATATGGTTGAATGGATGTTAGTGGTTGCTGGAACTAATGATAAATGAAGTAATAAATTTGTAGGGCTGATTAATCCTCCCCTCTCAGTCTATTGTGTTTCCAACATTTGGTATCAAAGTAGGTATTTGAGAAGTAAGTTTAAACACTTGAAGGGGATATTAGAAGCACAAACAATGGGTAAGTATTCAAATATTGAGGCTGCATTAAGAATGAAGTATGAGATTTCTCAGTCAGTGATTCATAGCTTGCAAGATTAGATAAAGTGTATGGAAATAGAGCATGGTAAAACTATCAAGGGTTTGAAATCTCAAGTGAAGAGTGTGACTAAATACCTAAGAGATAAATAATAAGTTTGTTCCACGTATGAAGAGAAGTTGACATACCTAGAATTTGATTTAGTAGATTCATCCATCATGTAGAAAAAAAATATGAGAGGTTAGAAAATATTTTTTACTGTTAAGGGGATCTTGGAGAGCCACAAAGTGGCTAATAACAAAACATGCCTAGGGTTTAAAGGAGAACATGTGAAGATGGTTCAAGCTCTAAATCTAATTAGAATGTGACCAAGAAGGCTGATTTGAGATGGTCTAACCCAGTTAGACAACCGAACGCTATGAGGTATGGTTCTTCATTTAATGGATATTGCTATATTTGTCATGATTTTGGTCATAAAGCTAGAGATTGTAAAATAAGGTATTCTAGGGATGTTGAAAGTTTCTTTAAGGGTGAATGCTACTCATGTTATGGGTATGGTCACAAGGTTAAGGATTGTGGTTGGAATCTTAGTAACTATGAGCCTAGAAGTTGAAAGAGTTGTGTGTGTCATAAGTGTCACAAACAAGGACACATTGATAGATCTTGTCACCAAAGTGGAACACAAATAGTTATTAATAGGTTTTAAACATTGAATGGAAGAGTTTTCAAGAGGAAATTAAGCCCCATGAATGAGTCTAAGGATGTCATGTCAGATCCTAAAGTCCAAGAAGATGATGGACCAAAAAAGAGAAGTTAAGAGATATGATTCTTAAGATGTGAAAGTTGAAGATTAAAGACTAACAAAGAAAGAGGGTTCTAGTGTCATCATGATGGAAGACAAGTCTCTCAAGCCAAAGTTAGGTGAAGGAAGTATGTTTGCATTAGTTGAAGAAGATCACATGTGTCTCAATGCTTCAGTGCATGAGAAATTGAAGAAGCTAGGTGTGTGGGACATTTCAAGGGTGATAAAGTATGGGATGTGATCTCTCCATGTGTTTTTGTGCCTTTTCTACTTATAGGTGTCTAAGTTTTTCATATTTTCATCTTACATAAGGTTTGTGTGTTCCTCTAAAGGCTGTGTGTCAAAGTACTTATTTTCATCAGTTGAGAGTGAGTATTATCTATGTAATCTGCAGTATGCATTACCTCAGTCGTAGAGTATTGAGTGAAAGAGTATCATGAAGAAAACTATGAAGGGTTGGTTGTGTTAAAGACATAGTATGCATAATTTTAAGTGAATATAGTCTATTGAAGTCCTGTTAGAAGTATGGTTATCATACAAAAAATGAAAATGTGTTAGGTATGTCAAAGGATTTGTGTGTGATCATCAAGGTATTGTACCAAGAAAAGGTGTGTGCCTTTAGATCGTCCTTAAAAGCATGAAAGTTATTATGGTACTCTGATCCGAGTCAAAAGAGTGTGTTCAATGTTGCTCCTTGAGGTGTAATTATGAGAGTTTGTTTCTTGATCAATTAGAGGTCTTCACTATTTTCTCTTAAAGTGTCCAGAGATTGAAACTTATATGTTGGCATGTCTCTATACATGTCATAAGAAAATAAGTATGTGCATCATAAATATTTGTCTCATGATGTTAAGTTTCATTTTCAAAAGGGTATGAGTGTATGTATTGCAAAGCATTACTCTATTCATTTTTAGTCATATGTTTAAGTCATATAGGTCATAAACGTGGTCTTTGTTTTGAATTTTGAAGTAATGTCACCGTCCTTAGTGTCAAAAGGTGAAACATGTCATATCATCTAGAGGTACCTATGTAGCATGGAAAGACTAATTTGGAGTGTTACATGATAAATGATGGACTATAAGATTGTTCACAGGTGTTTATGTATTATGATGGTAAATTTTGAAAGACTAAGCATGATGAATCTGGAAAAGGCTCAATTTGACAAAAGAGGTGTGAAATGGTAACCTACAGTGTAAAAAGGTCTGATTATGAGTGAAATTATGTCACGTCAAGTCACAAGTTATGTCAAAGTTAGTTTTAAGTTGTTAAGGTCTGAGTTAATACCAATGTCTTGAGAAGTATCAAATGTTGGACTTGAATCTATTGAGAAATGTTATGAAATAAAGAAGTATGGTCTGTGTGTTGTTTAAGTATCAAGTCAAGAGTTTGTTGTTTGAGGTATTGTGTCATGATATTGTGTCCTTATTTTGAGTCAACTATTATGAGTTCTGAAGTAATTTTAAAAGTTTTAATTGGGTCTAGTTTTCTTGACAATATGTGAACGAGTTCCTATTGAAAATAAGTCTCATGTGTGTTAAAGTTAGGTCATGATGGTATAAGTTGTAAGTATTATAGTCTGTTCTTGTCTCAAGAGAATCAGAGATATTGTCTAGAATCATATATTACTCAAAAGAAGGTCTGCTATGTTAGAGAAATATTTGATAGTATTGAAGTCTATAAGTGCATCATCCCAGGGGGAGTAATGCTTTTGTAAATGAGTGAATGTTTCATTACTTCATGTCAATCATAAGAAAAGTATGTGCATCATTGGTTGTATCTCTGAGTTGGTGGTTCAAGGAAACATTGTCTTCAAGATGATTTTGAGAATAGATGAATGATATCATCATGAGAAGAATGATATGTTTGTATATTGGTCTGAAGTGATCAAGGTTTAAGGTATCATGGTTAGGAAAAAAGTTGTTTGTGCACCATGACAAGAGATCAATGGTCTATGTATGAGGGAATGGAATGGTAAATGTGTGAAATAAAAATATACAAGTAAATAAAGGATTATTGAAGTAGGGGGAGACAAGTTCCATGATGATCAGGGAAGAAATGTATAAGGAAATCAAGATAAATGTACTGTAGGGTGCTCTTGCCGTTTTGTTGCAATTTTGCTACTTTTTCAGCAGGTTATATTTTGTGGAACTTTTGCAAGTTCATTCAAGTGCTAAGAGGTAATGTATGTCTTATGAATTAATTTATGGAGTAGCTAAAATTATTCAAAGGTGTGTATTGCAGTATTACAGGATCATAATTTTTAATAAATGACATGTGTTGAAGGGGAGGTTGTGTACTCTCAACCTCTAGAAGATATGGGGTCAAATATGCTTGCAAGATTTATATGATGGACTTATTGCATTGAGTAAACATTGCATAAGTACTATAGGTGGTTATTGTGAACTGAATCATAGAGCTACATGTCTGATATGACCTATCAAGGCAAGGGGAGCTAGTTTTGATCCCAATCAAGTGTGCAAGGTGTCTAGAAGGCTTGTATGGAAAAATAGAGATTGATGTGCTAGGATTTCAAGGCCAAGTAAGTTTCTATCTTAAAAAAAGTATATTAACATGTAAATAAGGTTGAATCTATTAAAGATAATTCTCAGGGAAGATTCAATATGATTGAGTCATCTCTATGACTCATATGCAAGGTATGTGGTCCTAATTTTGTGTCTTTAGTTAGAGAAGGATAATATGGTTCCAGGGGGAGCTATAAGGAGTGGATTCATGATTATGTATTGGTTTTCATGGTTTGAAAAAGTTGGTATAAATTTATTTGAAGATGTGGATTAGGGAAAATGGTCCTAAAGGAGGTTTTGCAAGTATTAAAGGAAATTTTTGTAATTTCTTGCATTATTTATACCTAGATGGAGATGATTATCATGAATAAAGACAAAGTGAAGTGGATATATTATTAAGGGGATCTATTTTTAGGCTCATTACAGGTCCATGGATCATTCATGTCTACTATCGGGGTCAGACACTAGAAAATATAGTCCAAGGGGAAGTATTTTTAGTAAGTAAGTTGAGTTTGTGCCTTATTTCCATTGTGTCATGTTGTGTTTTTTCATTCTCCATGTCTTGTTATCATTGTAGATTTTTTCATAGATGTAAAGGGGGGATAGAAGCATCAAAAAAATGGAAATGAGCTCATGTAGGTGTGTTGGTCTTGTTGGTTGTTACCAATGTTTCTAAAGGTGGTTATCATCAATACAAAATGGGGGAGATTGGTGGAAATTGCATGTTTGTGTTGTCATTTATGTCAAGTCCATTTATGGAAGAGGGTTTAATAGTGTAATATGAGTCTTCACGAGGTTTTAGTTTGATGTCAAACATGAAGGTTGATTGGTAGTGTCTAGATTTGGTGAGTTGTCATGGTGTCCTGACATGGTTCTAGCTTGTATAGTCATGGTATGAGATCTCTTGAGTGGGTTGAATGTTTTCATGAGGTCACACATGTTCATAAAGGTGTGTTATAAGTGTACATAGGTCTGTATGAGGTCAGCAAGGTCAGTTCATGTGTTGCATATGTTGAGACAAGTCATTCTATGCCTATTCCTAACCCTAGAGCATGTAAAATGAGATGGAGGTGTGAGATTTGGTGCTGATAAGTCTTGTCTGAGCATGGTAGAAGCATTGTGACAGTGTACATGAGGTTTATGGTGAGTTTTAGGTCAATATCTAGTAATACAGTGCATTTATGAGGTCCCTGGGAAACAAGAAGGTAAGAACATGCAAGTTGGCATAGGTAAGTCTTAATGGATAGAGAGTTTCAAAGCTATTTGAGCTATGTGGTGAGTATAAAGTTAGAAGATGTTGTCATAATGCTTCATGACAAGTTTCAGGTCATTCAAGGGATTGCAAGATACTTCAGTTTTGGAAAAATGAGGTGTTTACAATGTGATTTTGAAGCTAAAGTGGACCTTCTAATGGTCATTGTAGGATGTATTATTTTCACGGGGACCTAAGATCTTTGGAATAATTTTTAGCTGAGTTATTTAAAAATAATGAAGTGGCTTGATTGTCACGTTTTATGAACCATTGTTAAGAAGGTAACTTGCTTTGAAACCCTCGCTAAACCATAACTCAAAGTGACTTGGAGGAATTTATGATATCAGAATAGGTTTGATTGGTTTTGAAAAATTTATTATTGGATGATGTAGAGGACTCTTATAGATTTCTAGAAAGGTGTATTAGTGCTTGTGATAGTATGTGGGCCCCACCTGAAAATTCTTGTTTTTGAAGAAGTTCAGTTTGGGACATGGTTGTCCAAAGGAGTTACAAAATAAATTTACATTGTTTTTAGCATGGGAGTTTTTATTTATGTCCATGGTGTTTTCATATCATGGTGGTACTTTTAAATAGAAAAGTGTGCCTTATTTATAAAGACTAGTCAAAAGGTAGTTTTGGGGTAGTTATGGAGCAGTTTCAGAGATGGAATTGGTTGAGGGCCTTCCACTTAGATTTGTAAGGAAATACAATATGTTATGGAAATAGAATTAAAATATATTCCCAATGGTATATTTTTTGTCTCATGATGATGATATTTTATGTGCCATTCAGGTTAGTTTGTGAAGAAGATCGATTGTTTGTTTTCAGGACATATTTGCTTAGGCTGAAAAATGAGGTGATTGAGGCATGGTGTGGATTAGATTATGATTGATATCAGTTGGAGGGTGAAGTGGGATGAAATTGGTTCTTAATTAAGGAATTTTGAGGTCTTGTAAGTGACAGTTAGGGTGAAAACCAGTCGAGTTTGTAAAACTACTTTTTGGATAGCTTGATTTGGTGAAGAGGAAAGTAGGTGTGGTTTGTAAATATGGTTGTGTCATGAGATATAGCTTGCATGGATGTGATATAAAGGTCCTGATGATTCCATTGAGTGTTTAAATTATATAGTTTATTTTTTATTGGGTGGTTTTGATTCCCAAAGGTGAAGACAGGGTATTGGAAATAATTGTTTAGTGAAAGATACATGCCTTTTTAAGTTGTGTTACGAATAATTTGATTGATGAAAGATAATTAATGACCATGGATGACGATTTTATGATATTTTAAACATGTGTGACGATATTTTGAGATTTAATAATCATGGGTTTGACATTTTTGGTTTTATCTCATCGAGGTGATGGGGTTTTGAGCTAGTTTTATGCATGTTTGATGGTTTTGGGCATGTACGACCTATATGGGTAAAATATGAACTTTTTAATCAATGTGTTGGAATTTTTTTATGATTCATTGGTAAAAAAAAATGTTTAGGACTGACCTCAATCATGTTTATGAGATGATAAGGGTATAAAAGTGAAGTTAGATTTTAAATTTGAACTAGTCTTGTGAGAGGGAAAAATGTGACATGCCTAAGGGTGTGAAGGAGCTGATATTGCATGATTTCATATCTGATGAAGTGTGTTATAAGTTTAATAATTTTATAATGCATGTGTGTAATGGTTTAAGACCAAGACAAGTCCATGAAATATCTAGAGAGAGCGAGTTGAAGAAGGGGTGCTTGAATGAGGGTTTGAAGGAATTTGGAGCTGAATTTTGGGAGATGAATTTGGAGATGAATTAGCTGTGGTATCAACATATTTTTAGTGGTAATAATTATGAAAAAATATTATGACGAGTCATATTCATAGGAGTATTTTGTTGTGAGTAATATCAACAAGGGTTTAGGGGTTGGTGCTCCTTATGGGGATGGTGCCTCACTAAGGAAATCTCTTGTGATGTGTAATATTCACTTGAGTCGTTGTGTCTAATATCAATTTTTTTTTAGTAAATTTTCTTCCCCTTGAGATTTTTCCACTCACATATTATGTCTATGTGTTCTCTCTCATGTTTTATGCTCATTTGAAAGTATGGTGCACACTTACTAAGTTCTCATTGAATGCATATGGTTGAATGGATGTTAATGGTTGCTGAAAATAATGGTAAAAGAAGTAATTAAATTTTAGGACTGATTCGACCGCCCTTTCAATCTATTGTGCTTCCAATAGATGATTGGGCTCATGATCCATAAACTAGCCAATAATTTTTTTCTTGACCACGAACCCTGATAGGTAGTTATTCCTTTTACCAAATTCACCTGCTAATAATCAACTTTTAAAGAATGTAATGGAAAATAAGAATCACACTACACAAGGGTTGATAAAAAAGTTTGGTAGAAATCCTACATCTTCAAGTTCACAAACTATCTAAACCAATCCATTATAACAGTCTAAATATAAGTACATAATACACTTACTTTACTATATTGGACGTTCAAAAGAACCTTGTGCCAATCAATACTATGAACCCATTGGTCTTGGAAATATCACAACTCTTTGATTTGACACTCCTATTGACCTCCACACCATTACATAAAAAAAAACCTCTATGTAACACTAAGGTCAGATAATATTTGATGTCAACTTTCATTCTGTTACACAAAAAAATAGCCTCTATGTAGAGAAAAGATCCGATATGGTGTCATGTCAATGATGATCAACTACCATTCTGTTACGCATCCTCAATCAACTTATACACAAAAGTGAAGATCTGATCTGGTGTCATGTCGATGACGATCAACTACCACTCTATTACAAAATCTCAATGAGCCTCTACGCAAAGTTAAGATTTGATCTAGTGTTATGTTGATGATGATCAATTACCACTCTATTGCATGGCCTCAATTAATCTCTACATAGATAAAAATATCTGATATGGTGTCATTTTAACAACAATCAACTACCACTCTATTACACGGTCCCAATCAGCCTCTACGCATGGGAAAGATCTGATCTGGTGTCATGTCAAAGACGATCAGCTATCACTCTGTTACATGGCATCAATCAAACTTTACACATAGAAAATATCCAATTTGGTGTCATGCCGTTGATGATTAACTATCACTTTGTTGCATGGCCTCAATCAACCTCTATGCAGAGCGAAGATACAATCTAGTCTCATGTCGATGACGATTAGTTTTCATGCTATTGCACAACCTCATTCAACCTATACGCAGAGTGAAGATCTGATTTGGTGTCATGTTGATGACGATCAACTACCACTCTATGGAAAAACCTCAATCAACCTCTATGTAGAGTGAAGATCTGATTTGGTGTCATGTCAAAGATAATTTGATCTGTTATCTCGTCAATGAGCTCAATAATAATTTTGACTCTCCTTTGTGACATCCAAGTAGCTAACTTGGTGATATGCTTGAGATACTAAGAATCTGAGCTTTAGTGATTTTATGGTGCTTCATCACATCACTTGGCTTCCAATGGTTTCTCTAGGATTTTCACATGAGAATAAGGCATCAATTTGTCCTTTGCACTGATCGGTGAGTTATAAATAATAACTTCCAAATTTTTACATGTGCTTATAATGATAGGATTTTTTACATCATTATTACGATAACAATAATATCAGTCTTCAATAAATGATAAAATAATATAGGACTTATATTATTCATTCCTAATACAAATAATATAAGCCTTCTTATAACTCCATGCCTATTAAATAATAATAATAGGGCTTAATTTTTCTCCTCCAAAATATTTGCCTTCATCTCTTAAGGCATCTGACAATCTTCTCTTGCTTGGAAATTCTTAGGAGAGCTTTGAATGGAGGAAGCTTATTGTGAATGAGTGGAGAGGGCCTTTTATAAGCCTTGGGAGGCTGAAATTAAAGGATAAAATAATTATTCTTAAGACCATATTTAGTCTTGCTTGGTTGACGTAGTGGTTGAAGCCCATATTTTTGCTTGATGGGTAAGAGTTCAAATCTCCTTCCCTTAGTCTTCACAACTTCCTTGGGATAATGGCTATCCAATCCTTAATAAGGCTTCCACATAGTTTAACTGCCCTCCACTTAGCCTATGAAGAGGCTTTATCCATTCCATGGCCCTTTTAAATAGGTGATTTCCACGTGGACTATTGACTGGTCCACCTTATTTACTCCACTGCCCCACATACCCACATTCCATATGGGCCTTTGACCTCCAACGTGAATGCTTCAAAAGGTGGGATTAACATTATTCCACATTTAGTGGGATTGTGAATGAGACAAATTTTTAATAGGATTCATACTAATTTTCCATTCGTGGCTTAGGCCATGTTCCTTGCCGTTTTACTACCGTGATATCTGTTGGTGTTGAATGAGCTTGCTAAGTCATGTAGCTTGGTTAGGTTGATTGTGTGTAGCTAGCCATGAAATTGAGGTGGCTTGACCTACTGAGTTAGTTTATCTCACCACCCTTAGTATGGTGTGGCAATGTGGTGGCAAGCCACGTGTGGCTTGAGGACCCACCACGTTGGAATTTTTTTTTTCGAAGACAATTATCGAGTGTCAAAGACCAGAGGTCTGAAACATGATCTCAATTTTGTCACCTTTTGACCAATTATAGTTTTTCCACATGTCACTACTAAATTGGCTAGTTTACCTTGTTGAGTCCACATCTTGACCAAAATTTGACCAAAGAAATTTTTTTTGTACGGGTTCCCTTTTTTGCGTTCTTGTAGTTGATATAAATCTTTACGAGTCTACTTCCACACTATAACAATCCTGGGAGGTTTTGGGAACTTCCTTCCTTTGTATTTTCCTCCGAATCACACCTCCCCACTAAGGAGGCTTTTTGTCCCAAAAATATACTATTTCCTGTGCTTCTTGATCTAGAACCCTGATGCTGTCTCAAAGAGATATCTGTAGCCAACTTAATGTCCTTCGAACTTCTCATTATCCAATAAGATAATTAGTTCGATCTCTAGGACATGTGGCACTTGGGCTTGCTACTTTCTATTCCTCACTCTAATGCCAAATTGGGATGACTAATATCTATATGGTATTATGAGGAATTGATATAGAGATTTGACTACCAATGTTGCAAGAAAATACTAGGCATGATAAACCTATCACGTAGTGCATACTTACTTGGTGGCTCTGGTCCCGTGTCTTCTCCTTAAGACGAGGTAGATTTTCCCTTGTCTTCATTGACCTTAACCCTCTTGGCGTGCTTCTTTTGCTTCCCACACCAAATCACACAATGGCTATTGGATCCATAGTATGTACATAGATATGTCCACAATAGATCTAGGGTTATTATGGGATCTTTGTTGTAGTCATAGAAGACACGATCATGGGATGTCAACTTTTCCTATGCTTTCTTCATTCTTTTGAGAGTCTAGTATTTTCCCTACTATAGGATACTTTGGGAGGATTGATGGCTTGGGCTCTACACTCACTGCTATCTTAGAGCTTTTGCCTACTTGATATTTACCACTACTGTATCCTAGACCCACATATCGAGGTATTTCCTCCACATAGATAGGGTTAGTGATACCTTGGCTATTCACACCAAGGACTTTTCCTTCATATCCCATTTTAAAAAACAATTTTGATCCAATACCTCTAGTGTAATTTTTGAATTCACCAAAAGTAGGATTTACATTTTCATGGGAAGGAAATTTCAATGAATCACTTACAATGTTATTAGTGGGTGTACCTTTCTTCTCCACCTTTGCACCATCTTGCGATGTTGAAGGGAACACTTCCTTAGCTTGTAGTTCATGCTATAACTCTGTGATTATTCCTCTAAGGAATCTTTCCTAAGTCTCAAACTTGTATTGTAGATCTCACTTCTTTGATTCTGCGAGCTGTAGATGTTTCCTCAACTGAGAATGCTTATCTATTTACTGAGCTGTGGCTATAGTAGGTTGACTACTACTAGTCTTTGCCAATGCCTTTTTATGTTCCACTTATTGACGTTGGAACCACCTTGGTGATAGGGATAGGAATAAATACCAACATTATTCCTTGTCATGCCCAATCATAAAGCAATGTGCACATATTTGAGGACCATACCATTCTCCTTGGGTCCCTTAGTGATGACGTTCTTATTTTAACATAGACTGTAGGAGTTCCATGCTCCGTCTCATCTCAGTAATATAACGTGATTGAAATCATCGATGCAGATTCATCATGTGCAACATATTACCCAACAAAGTGAGTACAATAGGCCATAGTATAAGCTAGTACAAGTCCATCTCACTGCTACCACAGGTGACAACCTAGTTTTTTATATCAAAATTTATCGGAGATAGAAAGCTTACATGCGATATACTACTATGATACTAAACTTTGAAAAACAATTTTTTTTTTCGTACAAGATCCATTTTTTGCATTCTTGTAGTCGACAAAAATCCCTCAGAGTCTACTTACACACTGTAGAAATCCTGAGAGGTTTTGGGAACTTTTATCCTCTGAATTTTCCTATGGATCAACTCATTTAGAGGTAATTTTATTGGGTGGGATGCGCCATTATAGGCGTATCGACAGGGACATGGGTTTACTATTGGAATTTATAGACCAATTGGATCATGTGATGGGAACTTTTTGGTTTCCTACAGGAGAGATGCCAATTAATTTGGAGGATGTGCACCGTATATTGCACTTCTTGATATAGGGTGAGCATATCTATGTGATTGATGAGGATGGTAGAGGGGTATCTATGCAGGATTTATATGGTGATGAAGTGGGAGATGTGGTATACATGTCAGAGGATTTCTCATATGGAGTCCTATTTAGTTATGATGAGGAGGGGAGGGCCTTGGTGACAACAATGATGATGGGGATTAGTTGTTACACCTTACCAGATTCAACTAGAGGGTGATTTTCATGGATGTTGATAGGGGTGGTAGTGGATATGTTGGTATATAGGATGTTGTTTTCTTGGGACCCTGTGTTATTGGCACAAGTGTATAGGGATTTATGGTCTTGGAGAACTAGATGTAAGGTTGGGATTGATATATCATTTATGCTAGAGTACTGGGAGTACGAGCATATTGCAGTGGCTTGGCCGAGAGGAGTGCATTGGGATTTATAGGTGACTTTACTATATCTCATAGGTTTTATGTGATGAAGCTCATATTTTGTGATTACAGGGCTCGTTTGGGGGGAGTACTACTAAAAGTAGCTCCTATGGAGTGACATGTACTTCTGTCTCTGGAGTTGAGCTATAATCAGTGAGAGATCAGACTAGTGCTAAGATGAGGCCACTTGATAGAATGAGTATGAAAAAATCAATCATTATGAAAGGAGTTGAGATACTATAAGGAGATAAAACGACATAGGCTACCAAATGAGCCTCACAACGTGGTGTATCTAGTGTAGAGATATAAAGCACTATTAGGTAGTGCTATAAGTGCTAGTTAGGTGCCAAGAGGGCCAGCTAGAGGATTAGATGGGGGTCTTGGTAGTGATCAGGGGAGTAGCACCCAAGGGGGTGTCCGATTGATGGACATTCAGTTCACTTAGTAGATATGTGTGTGTGTGTGTGTGTGTGTGTGTGTGTGTGTGTGTGTGTATATATATATATATATATATATATATATATATATATATATATATGTGTGTGTGTGTGTGTGTGTGTCTATATATATATGGGAGAAGGGGCCCGAGTCGAAAGATGCCGTTTTTTTGATGTATGAGGTTCTCTTGAATCCCATGATGTATCGATGTATGGTTATGATATGCGAGGATATTTTGAAGCCCTTGATGTATATTTTTGATATATGGGGTTTTTAAGACCTATGATGATGTACATGAATTTCTAATATATATATATATATATACATATACGATTTTGGATTCATGTGATGTTGATTAATCTTGATGTGATGTTATATATGAATTTGTGATGAGATTTTGAGATGTTTGGATAGATTATATATATGGATATGGTGTTTAATGTTGATGTGATGTGACTTAAATATGTTGATATTTGTATGTTTTAAAATGTATTGTATCATGGTTAAGAATAAATGTGAAATTTTTTCTTTTGAATTGGATTTTATACAAATATGATTTGATGGTAAATTTAATATGTATGACAATGCATTTGACGCCTTGTAACAAATGTTAACATATAAATAATCAATAATTAGTCACATGTATGATCATGGATATAGATGGAATGAACTTATACACCTTATTTCAACATGGGAAGGGCTCATATGTAGTATTTACAAAGGGATTAGGCTCTCCTTTGATGGCTTATAGGCTTATGTCGTAGCTATATTGCGCAAACTGATCAATGCGGGAAATAGTATTTTTGATGGGAAAGTTGATTGATGCCAGAAGCTTTCTTAGGATGAGTTTTGATTATTTTGACTTTGATATGAATGCTAATCTATGTGGGAAGCCTTTTTGTAGCTATTACTGAGTAGCCATTCTTCAAGGGAGTGGTTTGTATTTTTTTTTTGATTTTGACTTTTAATAGCCGTCCTTTGCGAGATTGGTCTATATTTTGATGGTATATTTGATTAATAATTGTCCTTTGAGGGATGAGTTTCTATTTTTGATATTTATGATTAGTAGCTATCCTTTGAGGGATCAAAAATGAAATATTTGAGGGAGACACAGAGAAATGGAATTTGGAATTCAAGGGGAAGAACAAACTCAGAGACAGACTAAAGAAAAGGGAGTAACACCTGTAGGAGTACGAATGCTAGTCTGATAGGCCCAGAGGGAAAACAAAATTTGGAGATGCCATTTCTGGCCTGCTTGGTCAATGGTTTTCATGAGGATTTTTTGAGTGTTTTTTTATTAGCTTCTACCTGACCATTTACTTGTGGATAGTAAGGAGATGAAAATCTAAGCTTGATGTTATAGGTGTTTCAAAGCTTTTGATTTTTTATATTTTTGAAATATTTTCCATTATCTGTGATAATTTTGTGAGGAATACCAAAGTGAAAAATACTCTGATGAAAGTCAACAGTCTTATCAAATTTAGTGGAGAAAAGGGGAACAACTTCAACCCATTTTGTAAAGTATTCAGTAATAGTGATGATAGAGTGATGCCATTATGAGGAATGAGGGTTGATGAGGAAAATTAAGTCAAGTACCCATTAAGAAAATGGCCATAAATCTTGAGCGGGTTATATGGCGTAACTTAGAATGTGAGTAAGGTTTGAGTGTTGTTAACATTTGACACATTTATTTATTCATTCAAAACAATATTGATTAAGGGTAGGCCAATAATATCCCATCCTTAGGATGCATTTAATAATAACCAAACTACTCAAGTGTCCACATATGCTGTCGTGGACTTCTTGGATAGCTTTAGTGGATTTATGAGATTTGAGGCATAAAATTAGGAGACCACAAAACCCAAATTTGTAAAGGATGCTTCCTATGATGAAATATAGGTTAGTGCATTGTAGAAAGGATCTTTTAACATTTTTGGATAGGTCAGAGGAATTTTTATAATGAGAAAGATAGTCATAGAATTGTGTGTACCAAAGGTTTGATTGATTGTTTTCAATAAGGTTAATAGAGGGTTGTTTGTTGGTATGAGATGGTTGATCGAGTCTATGCACAAAAAAGCAACTTAGAATATTCAATTGATAAGGGGATAAGAGATGTAAGGGAAGCCATAGTGTCTACGAATTTGTTGGATGAATGGGGAACTATTTGGATTGTGTACTGATTGAAGGTTTTTAGGAAGAATTCAACAATGTTTTATATTTTTGTAAAATTTCATTTTTACATTGATAAGTTCCTTTAATTTGATTGATGACAAGTTGAGAGTCTCCATAGATGTCAAGGATTTGAACACTAATCATGAAAGTGGTTTAGAGACCCATAACGATGAATTCATATTCGACCAGGTTGTTAGTGCATTCAAAATTTAGTTTGAAAGAGACATGAATAATAGTTCCCCAAGGAGGTATGATGATGATATTGACATCTGCCCCTATTGACACTTAGAACTGTTGAAGAATATTTTCATTTTAAGGCGAGTATATTCTTGATCGATAGTGTTGATAGACTTGCGATTACTAGGAAGGGCATATTTTACGAGTTGGTAAATGATGGCTTACCCCTTGATAGATTTATGTGACATGAATTCTAGGTCAAATTCAGTCACTATCTTGAGCCATTGAGTGATGTAATCATTGTGATATGGTTTGGAATGCATAGCCTTAAAAGGATTAAAAATGGTCACGACATATGTCTTATGGATAAGGAGATAGTGAAAAATCTCATAAGTTTTGACGTACAAGGAACAACATAATTTCTCTACTTTGGTGTAATGATTTTCATTTTCATGAAGAGTATGGATTACATAATAGACAACCTGATCTCTACTCTACTCATATCAATGTGCTAGCATAAAACCCAGGGGTTGGTCGGTGACACACACACACACACACACACACACACACATATAAAATGGACCCTCCTCACGTGGAGGTGTGATCACGGGTGGTGATAGAAGATATTGTTTGAGATCTTCAAAGGGATTTTGATATTTATTGTCGCACTTGAAATGGATATCCTTTTAAAGGAGGTGATGAAAGGTTGAAAATGATCTGAAAGATGAGAAATGAAGTGATAGATTAATTAGATTCTACCTTGAAAATTGTGAAGTTTTTTGATATTAGAGGGAGGGGGAATATCGATGATGGATTTGATGTTGCTAGGGTATACTTCAATACCCCTATTAGAAATGATAAAACCTAAAAGTTTCCTGGTGAGGACACTGAATACACACTTAGCTGGGTTAAGACGGAGGAAGTACTAGATAAGGTGGGAAAATGTGACTTCTAGGATGATAATATGGTCTCTACGATGCTTAGATTTACCCAAGAGGTCAGTAATGTAGTATTCCACAGTTTTATGGATGAGTTCATGGAAGATATAAGTCACAACACATTGATAAGTGGCCCCTATGTTCCTGAGTCTGAAGGGCATAACATGATAACAAACGGTCCCCCAAGGGGTAATGAAATATGTATTATGTTGGTCATTAGTGGAAATAAGGATTTGATTATATACAAAAAACCATCCATGAGAGAAAGCATCTCATGGCCTACTGTGAGGTCGACAAGCTGATCAATTTTAGGGAGAGGAAAGTCATCTTTATAATAAGAAAGATTGAGATCTTGAACGTCTATGTAGATATGTAAATTTCTATAAGATTTGGTTATAGGTATTATATTAGAAGCCCACTGTGGATAGTCAATGGGTAGTATGAAATTAGTAGAGAGAAGGTATAGTAACTCTTATTTTATGTGTAGGGATAAGCGAGGGTGCTAACTACATAGATTTTGTTTGATAGGGTTGGCATTAAGGATCATGAAAATGTCATGGAAAATGATGTTATGGTCAATACCTAACATGTCATTGTATGAACATATGAAGGCCCGACTGTGCTTTGAAAGAAGTTGGTGAAGTCTTTAAGTTATTTTGAATCTGTAGATTGGCCAACATTGACTACATGAGGTTTTTGTGAAGTCCCTATGTTGACGTTGATAGTGGATTCATTAAGGAATGTTGATGTGTTAGGGTAGAGTCTTTTGAGGACAATTGTCCTCTACTCCCATGTAGTATAAGATGGATTCATCATATTGGAATTGAATAATGTTCATGGTAGGGGAGTCTTCCTCTATAGTTTTAGGTAGTACAAATGAAAGGTTCTTAATCCCATCATTAGCCAGATAAATAAGTGGTCCTAAGGTGATCATATTGATTAAAGGAAGTTAGGAAGAAGGGATATTATATTGTCTATGTTTATGGAGTCATCATGTGAAGATGATGGATCTATATTTGTTATAGATTTAGATGTAGTGATCACAAAGGTATTCGAGGAAGGTTTGTTGAAACCTAGTCCAAATTTTTCACGAGGCTTTCAAGATTGGTCAAGGACCAAGTCATGCATACCTTGTTCATAATGTCCTAAGCCAAAAACTTTCCAGTAGCAACAATGAAGGTAGACTTGTGTGAAGGATTGATTATATAAGAATGAGAAGTCAAATATAAAGGGTTTAACATGATGTTGATTGTCATGGTGTGAGGAAGGATGATCACTCCATCCATAATTAAGGTTGGTTTTAAGATGGGGGGGACCAATGGAGATAATATCTATAACATTCAATTCATACATATGTTGTTTCTTAAGTATTATATATGTCTTAGGCATAGGGAGTGAGTTGAGGGATAGAAGCCGATACTCCCCTAGCAAGAGACATTTTCTAGTTTCTTCAAAGGACCTATCGTCTGGTAGCTTTGATGTGGAGATAGAAGAGCTTGTAGAGGATTCATTAGAAGAGCCCAATTTTGTCTTAGGAATGAGCACACCATTAGGTTGGTAGGTCATGTGACATGATTTGAAAGGATTTGGGTCAGCAGGATCAATAAAGGTTTTCCCTTCATGTTCATACTTATTACAATGATGTAAGGTTGATGGGATACAATGCATAACACACATCCAAGGTCATCCTAACAATATGTTGTACTAAAAATCTCCTTCTATGAGATAGAAGAGCTCATTAAGGCTTTTAAAACTTAACTTTATGGCCATGCCTAATGTAGGGGAAATGGTGTCGTTAAAGGCACGTAACATGGAATGTTATTGGGAAATGATGGTATATAGTACTTGAAACTATTTGAATGCATGAGAAGATGTGATAATGATGCTGACACCATTTCCAATCATAAATATCTTGATGAGAGTATCATTGATTTGGGAGGTGAAAAAGAGTGGATGGTCATGGTATTCATGTTGTAAGGATGAGATTTCAGAATCATCGTAGAAGACAATGGTAGACATTTTAAGAGTGCTGATAAGGTGTAAAAATGTTTGAGGGCCATATGATGGTACTGAGATAGACTAGACAACCTCAATCATTACTTGTCGGTGGTGTGGAGAATTCTGAACAAGATTGTAGAGGGACATCTTCACAAAAGCTTGGTGGAGTTGTTTAATGATAGTGTTTTGTATAGAGGTAGTAGATTTTGTGTGTGGAGCAGTGAGTATGGATACATTGACCTTATAAGTTGATGGATTAGGTAATTTAAGAGCAAGGGATATGGATACTTTGGGCATGTTTTGCTCTAAGTCCTTAGAGTCTTATGCACATGCCCTAGTGGTTATACAAAAAACATCTATATGATGGAGTAGAGTTTATTGGAGGAATCCTCACTCTTGTTGAAATTAGATGTGCTATTGGATGATGGTTCAGAAGAGGTGGATTTAGGGATCTAGTGGGTTTGTTTGATTTGATTTAGATGTTTCAGTTTTGTGGGAAGAATCCCTTTACTGGCAAGGTTTTGAATTTTGGTGTGGAGAGTTTTACATTCATTAGTGGAGTGTCTTGGTATCCAATGGTATACATAGAATTCTTTATAATTGTACCAAGAGGGCTTCAACCCTTGGGAGTTAGATAAATTAATAGGAGGTAATGCTATGGTAGATGATTGGATGATATTTTTGAGGGTTCTAGTATAGTACCTTGTCATAGCTATTTGGGATAATGATGAGGATGAAGGGATCTGCACCCCACTTGATGATTTAGAGGTTTGGGATGATGAGGTCATGTTCTATGTGACACATTTAAGTGTCAGTCGAGTAACAACCATGGATACTATAATGGTGACTACATATTTAGATGAGGGTTGATGACCTAAGATGGAAGGCAAAGGGTGTGTATTTTGTGATAATTTTTTATGAAGATTGGATGGTATAGTTTCTCTTTTTATGGATGTATGGTTTGTGGATTGTGTAGTGGAATTATTGATATTATGGATGTGGTGTTGAGTGACACAGTCTTTGAAAGAGAAATTTGTGATTTCTATGACAAATTTATTTTCTAGGCCTTTCGAAGAGGAAATAGTTGGGTCTGAGGAAGATGTGATAGGTGTAGGAGGGTTTGTGTTCTTGTCAGTGACAGGACCATAAGAGTCAGATGGTTCATTTGGTACTTTTTTGGTAGAAACACTAGGTGTTGAAGGTGTAAGTAAGAGATATTTGACAATGTTGATGGTATGATGAGAATTGATGGCGTTGGATTAAGGTTGACTGGTGGAAGAGGAATGATTCAGAAAGGGTTACATAAATACACCCAAGTTTTTCTTTAGTAGTGCATTCATATTGTTAAGTTGCAATTCACCTCGGTTAATAAGATCTTGGAAGATGTTCTTGAACGAATGACAACTTTAAATGTTGTGGCCTTAGATTTGATGGTATTTACAATAATCATTGTCTCGATACCAGGAGGGTTTAGAAATAGACGTGTCGATAGGATAGATAAGAGGAAGCTTAATAATGCATGTTGATAGGAGTTTGTCAAAGACCACTCTATAAGATTCTCTGAAGGGTGTGTAGTCACGTTGAGGTTGGGTCCTTTTGAAGTCCAAATGACCCTTGGACGTGGATTTTACAATGAATGCATTTGCTAAGCATTTAGATTTATCATTACTAGAAGAATATTTAAATGAGGACTGATGATTGGATTTATTAGATTTGAGTTTATCTTTACCATCCTCAAGTGCACAAATCTCAAGTTTCTGGGCCATGGTAAAGGATTCATTGAATGTTTGAAAGGATTGGATTTGAAGTGTTGATGATATATGTTTAGTGAGGTATCCAGTGAATAAATTGAACAAATCAGTTTGTGGGAGAAAGAAAGATAGTTAATTAATAATCCCATACCATCTAATGATGAAATATGCAACAAAATCATCTTTGAATTTTTTAATGGAGTAGAGATCAATAATGGAGATTTTATGAGCAATGTTAATGGATAAATTATCTAAGAACAATTATGCAAGTTGTGTGAAAGAGAAGAGATAATATTAGGGGATGCTGTTACACCAGTCAACGGTACGTCCTACTAAGGACATGGGAAATGCCCTCAACATGAGAGCGTGGTCGTGGGAGATAAGATAACATGCATGGTGGAAACTCTGATGTGTCGATGTGGGTCATCCTTAATATTAAATTTGATAAATTTTGGGATATCTCAGTGTGGGGGATAAACATTGAAAGGCACTGATGGGTAGATAGGTTTGTTATAAATTTTTTCGTAGGAAAGGGTACTCTTAGGACCCATAGTGACAACCTCAAAGCTTCTAATTCTATTCTAGAGTACTTATAAGAGATCGATTTGAGGTGGTTATTAAAGGTTTTTAGATGATGAGTTAGGTTGATTATATATATATGGATTCAATTACTAGTATATATGATACAATAATGAGACATTATGATAAATAAGGGTACGTATGGGATGTTTTGGGGATGGTGAGAGACTAGGGGTTGTGAAGGTTGAATGTATTGATAAGGGGTGGGAATGGTAGTTTGGATAAGAGGTCTGGATGGATGTGGTATGTATTGAGATGGAATGTTGTTGTATTGTGAGACATGGGTAGTGGATGATTGCTGTGAAAAAGGGTGAGTACTAGTGATGGAACTCATATTAATGAGGGGTATAGATGCGTGGATGGATAAGACTAGATTCTAGATTGAGGATGTAATTTGTTGTGATGGGATGATTTGAGATGTAATAAGAGGGGTCATAGTAAGAGGGATAACAACCTAACTTATATGATGTGGAGGGGAAGTATTGGAGGAGATGGTTATTGGTTGGACATGCCTTGTGATGAGATAACATTAAGGTTAAAACTAACAACAAGGTTTGATGAAATAAAGACCGATGTTCCTTAATTCACCAATAGTGGAGTAGGGTTGAATTTTTTGGATAACAAGATCATGATTGGGGTCAATGAGTTGGGAAGTATTAAAGGTGACAATAGTAATAGGAGGTCATTGTTCAGGTTTTGATTGTTAGAGAAGGACACCCTAAGAGGAAAGGTAAGTGTTGAGGGCCAACATGTTAGAATCTAGAATTTCTATAAAGACTGGATAACCACTGTTGAAAAACCATGGGCTAAATGGATCAGGAATCTCAAATGTGGCTAACTGGGTACTAGGAGAATGTGGAGGTTCCATGTTTGTTTCTAGGAGTAGATTCGTTGTGGTGGGGATGTTTGAAAGGAATGATAACCAAATCGTACCAAGCCAAGAACATAGATGCTAATCAAACACCACGATCAATAAGATGAAAGCAATTCGCCAGAATAACTTTACATAAAACTACAAATAAATGAGAAGCAATATCATATATTATTATGGAAATCAATGTAATACATTGAGAATGTGCCTTGCTTAAATAGGCAAGGAATAACAATCTAATAACTAGTCAAGGTCGTAGATCAAGCCATAAATCAAGGAAATAACTAGTCATCAAAGAAATAGTCAAGACCATAGATTTAGGAGAGAACTAGACAATAAGGATCTAGTCAATACCATAGCTCAAGGAAAGAACTAGTCAATACCATAGATCAAGGAAAGAACTATACCTAACAACTAGATAATATCTCCTAATATCTAAATAAGATAAAAGAAATATCCACACACATAAGTGGTTGATGATAAATACAATAAAGGTAAATAAAATACCTAGGTGAACATGAGCTAAGGTAAATACCTACTCTAACACCCCCCTCAAGTGAAGCTAGGGGCCAAAATAGAAGTGGCATGTCCACAGTATGAGTCCCGACAACTAGGCTTGATGAGGTACTCATACACAATAAATGGGAAAAAAGGGACACCGCAAGGTACCTAAAACCAATAACAACAAAGTAAAGAGAGTAAAGACCTACTCCAAGGCATCTTTAGAAGCTCGGCTCAAAAAAATTGTACAATGCTAAAGAAGTTTGGTGTGCAATGTGGTCTGAATCCACTGCTTGATCACAAAATTCAAAAACAACTGACACTGGGTTTCACCAGAATAGTTCCATACAAGGAGACTGTCAACAGAGTGATGTCGAAAGTGTAAAAAAACACCAAAAATAATTCGATCAACTTCTACAAATAGGTGTGCCACGATCCAAGAACAATAACCAAAGCAACAAGGCAAGGACACAAAGTCCAAAGTGTCATGATCCAAAAAAATCCAAGGTAACAAGAAAAAGACACGAAACCCGAAGAAGCAGGATCAACACCACAACCTCCCATACTACTGAATGGGTGGAGTGACACTACAAATCTGTATGAGTTGCCCAAAATCAACTATTCGAACACTGACAAAATAACACTGGACTTCACCAGAATAGATCCCCCACAAGAGATACTGTTAACATGCCAAAAGTGTCGAAAATACAGATACAAAATATCTCAACAAATAAGAGAGATACACTACACTTGCTAAAGAAAAATGCTCAAAACAAGAAGAATCAAAATGCATAAGGTATAAAAAGTGGATCAAGAGGCCTAATGGTGGAGGAGCCACATCTGTAGAGTCCTCTCAACGAATTCCTATGTCGTTGCCACGAGTGATCAAATATCCACCCCAGATCAACACAGATGGATGAAGAAGATGCCTGCATATGACTTGGTGCAAAATGCACAATGGGTGCATGCAACAGAACATCGGAATGCATGTCAAGTTGATCATGTCTGACAGTCAAAATCTCAGGTTTCTCAAAACTGAGCGAAGATGTAGAATTCATGTGTTGCTCACGATCGTCAAAAAGAGTTGAGTGAACAAATAAAGGAGCTATATCAAAGTGTGATCCCAATGAAGTATCTACTCAAAAACCAATGTCATGATGAGAATTCCACTTAACATGTGGAATAGAGGAAACAATACTCTGTGAATGTCTATCAATGACTCTACTAGTGAGACCCATAGAACGGAGCATGTGAGAACTGAATGCAGTGGTATTCTTCTACTAAAAAAAGCCATGCAGTTGAGCAGAAGAAGAATACACAACATGTGGTACTGTAATAGACACAAATGTGGAAGAGTATGTAGTAATAAGCCTCACAGGTTTAGAAGCATCAAAAGCAGGTTCAGGCTCAAAGACTAGTAGATCAATGTCAGTGGGTACAAGAGCAACAACTGCAAGTGGACTAGGAGCATGGATATGGTTGTCCACAATATGATGGTGATGCTGCCAAAAAATTTAAGACGTTGGGCTCAGCCGAAATTGTGTCCACAATTGATTACAACACTCCTCCATATTTGGCACTTTATAATTATAGTGCAAGTCTCAAAATAAATAACTCCAATGGAAAGAGCATGAAAAAACAAGCACTTTTGCAAAAAACGACATTCAAAACCGAGTTACCAATCAAAAGATACAAGTTTTTTAATATTTTGCTCTGTTATTTATTTTAGTTGCCACTAAAACAAAATAAATTGTTGTTGCCTTCACCACACAAATAAAATTAAAGGAGGCTCAAGTTAAGCACCTATTAGTAGGAATCACAAGTTTTAAGCCCTCATATGACCATACCATATGACCAAGGGCTAAGGATTACCAAATCATACCAAGCCAAGAACACAGATGCTAATCAAACACCCCACGATCAATAAGATGAAAGCAATTCACCAGAATAAATTTACATAAAACCTTTGAAAATAAATGAGAAGCGATATCATATATTATTATGGAACTCAATGCAATACATTGAGAATGTGCCTTGCTTAAATAGGCAAGGAATAACAATCTAAGAACTAGTCAAGGTCGTAGATCAAGCCATAAATCAAGGAAATAACTAGTCATCAAATAACTAGTCAAGACCATAGATTTAGGAGAGAACTAGACATTAAGGATCTAGTCAATACCATAGATCTACGAAAGAACTAGTCAATACCATAGATTAAGGAAAGAACTATACCTAAAAATTAGATAATATCTCCTAATATCTAAATAAGATAAAATAAATATCCACACACATAAGTGGGTGAGGATGAATACAATAAAGGTAAATAAAGTACCTAGGTGAACATGAGCTAAGGTAAATACCTACTCTAACAATGTTTTGGATATAGGATTGAAGTGAGTCTGCCATATTTGAAATATTATGAAAGCGAGACTGTATCCTAGTTAGGACCATGAAATAAACAAATAGTCAATAAAGAAATGAAAGATAGTTATTTTAAGAAAATCAAATACCACACAATCAGAAGAAAGTTTTAATTATCTTGACTATCTCAAGAAAGTGTGAAATGAAAAATGGATGAAGGGGAACTAAGGAAAAGGCTATCTAAGGCTAGTTTCAGATGAGTTAAGGATGGATTCCCTGATATACCTAAAGGTACATGAGGTCCATATCTATGTTGTTATTGGTGTGAGACATGATATTAGGGCCTACCCCCTCACTTCATGGTTTGAAAGTGATAAATATGTTGGGTGCTTAGCCAATATATTGCCCACCATATTGTTTATACTCAACCATAACATCAAGTTGGCTTTTCTTGTTGGTGGTGAAGTCCAAGTAGGTCCACCTGGGAAGGATTATTTTAAATGCAAATTTTATGTGATATATGGTTTAGTTGTGTGTGAAGGGATTTTTATGAATGTAATTATTTCAACTCCTAATTAGACTAGATGAGCAAGAAGATATGAAATTTCATTTTAAGATCTAAAAAGGAAATGTTTACTTTGATGAGAACAAGGTAATCAAAATGCAATGATAAAAGGAAGAAGAAAGAAATAAATTGTACCTGTAATCTTTACTTTTTAAAAAATTTCACACAGTTTCGAAACAATGATAACGATGTGATCCAAGCTAAAAGTTATATGATATTGGCAAGAAAATAAAGAAGATAAAAAATTCTAATCAAAAGGGGACTAAATGTCCCATCGGGCGTGTCAGGATGTTTATGGTGAATTTTGGCTAGTTTCTATTATGCTGAAATACCAAAAACTCTAATAAAGTAGGGTTTACCAATACCTATGCTAACAAAGGAAATTTTGGGATGAATGGGTAAATGAAAAATGTAAAATACTCCTTTCACTGAGTGAGAATGCCTGTATACAAAAACAACTGAACCAAACAAATATTAGACAAGGATTAAATGAGTTTCTTGGCTATAGCTAATCCCGAGAATCTAAAGGGATTCCTTGAAGGGTGTCAACTCGTGCTATAAAATCAAGTGATATGATAATAAAGTAATGACAATAAGGATAGAATTCAATAGGGATGGAGAGATCCTGCTTTGCGTTATAGGTGGCCTAGGCTAGGGCTATGGCGAGCTCAAAGTCTAGGAAATATTTGAACAAAGATTTTTTGATGCGTCTTGTTTTTCACATATCACTTCAAGTTGATCTTTGATGTATTCAATTTCTGGTGTGAGTGCAATGGAAAACAAGCTGAGCTCATGTGAGATATTAAACTGTTCCCACACAAAAGGCTATTAGACGATTGAAATTTTGTATATGCTTGTTATGGGGTGTGATATACCTGGAACATTCATCTACAGAGATTACATCTTGCAAGACAACATATTAGACCAAAACAAATTGAATAAATACTTTGACAATAAGAAAATGTGGCAAAATTATGAGATGACATGAATAATAGGCGATTCAAACAAAATCACTGGCAATTCAAACAAAATCACTAGTGATTATTGGTAAATTTTTATATATTGATAAAAAGAAATATTTTGATAGAGATAGAGGCTTAAGATAATTAATTTGAATAGCATATGATATGCTAATAATGTTAAGACATATAAAGATGCAAATTTGATTACCTTTGATGTGAAAATAGACTAGATAGAGTTGTAACTGCTTACAACAGATTTTTGAGTGTATGATGGCTTAATAGGGATGTTGATGGCATCTGAGTGTTGGAGAAAATGTTGTTTGGTTATCTAATACGACATAGATTCGTTGCAATGCTTCTGGGATCCCCAAACAATTTTTTTTATGTTTCTTTTATAATCACCGCCGATTCAGTTAGAATCATTAATGATCCAAAAAAAGTGGATAAACCTGCTTGGAAGTGGTTTCAACCACTTCTAAAATGGAATTTTTGGGTATAAGGTTGAGGGAAAAGGTTAGGAAGAGGTTAAGGGGGCTTATGAGGCTTGATGGTTAGGGTTAAAATGGGATAGGATGGGTTGTTAAGTGGTTAGGGAGGTTTTAGTAATTTAGGATGGGTAGAATAGATTTTTTTCGAAGGTATACAATAAGATTTATTAAGGCGAGGACATGGTTTTTAAAAGAATAAGATAAGTTAGTGTTTTGAGTGTGTATGTGAGAAGTATAAAATATATGATGTAGGTTACTAAAAAAAGGTTTCTACACCTCCAATTTCATTACTAAGAAACCAAATCTTGCATCCTACATGTTCAACTATGTTGCATTCAACTCATGGTTATTTTATTCCTTTCTGTCAAACTCTTTCACTTGCCTATGTATTGATTGAGAGCATATTAGTCTGAGCATGTGTATGGTTACACAAATCTTGACGTTCAAGCGAGATGTAACTTTTCTTACATATGTTCTACTTATTTCCTTTTCTACCCTACACTAATCTTTTTTTTCACTTTTAACAAATATGTTAGCAACATGATTAAATTGTGTAATCTACATGTAAAGCTTGTTATTTATATTGAAATTGATACTCATAGTTGAATATTCATGTTAATGGATTTCACACACTGAATAAGCTATGAACGAATGTTAATGAATTGTTATTTTCTCACAACATCCTTCAAATTGATCTATCGTGGTTGATTCCCAAGAAAATAGTTTCCTTTGGCTAGGCATGAAGTAGAAAATTCCCTAATAAAATCATAAACACCACTAACAAACCTTGAGCTATTCCCACAATATTTATGTTCACTAAGACCTGGTGAAACAAAACCTTGAGGAGAACCCACATATATATTCCATTGCACAATTACATTCCCAAGTGCGCACAAATTTTTTCCAAGAGAGGCATTTCCCTACCTATTTACGTGGAGCCCTACCTATTTACGTGGAGCCCTACCTATTTTTTTCCACACTCGTGTGTACTTCCCTTCTTCTCATGAAGACCAATGATATTTGTTTCTAGGAGGATTGTAAAACTAACACAAAATAATAGTTTGAAGAGGATAACAAATCCAAATCCCCACAAGTTATCTTGATTGTTGAAGGGACATCAAATTTTGGTGAATGAACAATACTTGATGAGTTTCCAAATTTGTGTATATAAGGGTGAGGTGATGTATTTATGATGTTGACCTATATCTCTAATTTTCAGTTGTCCATATCCAAATATTAAAACTAGGATTATCTTAAGAATGTATTAGACACAATAATGATTCTTATATCATTCTAGCTCCATAACACTCCACCAAACATTTACTAAATTCCTTTCTAATGGTATTGTTAGATTGAGACCGTTTATACAAGTATTAATTATTTAAGGTAAAAAAAAACACCCTCTTAACTTCTGGACTGAGAAAGGGGGTTTTAGTACATTGGGATCTTCTAGTATTGAACAAGACTATGACACATATACCTTCACAAGATCCCTCTGGAAATCCAATTGACAACAATTAGGGTTTATAAATCTCTTTATATTACAAGTATTGGAAAGGGTTCTAGACCACAAAACAAGGTTTCTTTGTCATAGAGTATAAGTATCAAGAATTTGAATATGAAACTAGTGTTCCGAAGAATAGAAATTGACCTTTTTCCCTTCCTTTCAATATATTAGGCCTCAAACAACTTCTTTACTCATATGGTGATTATGTTACTTGATAGAAATGTATAAAGTAACAGTAAAATAATTTTACACTGCAACAATATGTGTAAACAGAGGTAGGTTTATATGATAATGTTTGGTCTTCATCACCTAGGATGAGCTTCCAAATACACTCCATTGTGCAAAATTTTTCTAATCACTTCCTTGTTATCATGCTCAAAGGTTTAGATGACAAGGAAATAAAAAAGAAACTTCCACAATTTAATAGGACCAAGACAATTTTGGGATCATCAAGGAAACAAGAATGTCTATGAAAATAAATATCCAACATCTAACTCAAAATTAGAACACCTTCCACCTAGATTATAGGACCTTACTAACTCTTTCTTGTTGTATCCAATGACCAATGTCGCAATAATATTTAAGGCATGAATTAAGATTATTCAAGACTACAAAATTCTATGAGTAGACTGAGATGGAGTTTTAAGTTTTACCGTATATGTGAAATTATATTAGGCCATATTTATACTTATAACTCTCCAATATTTCATGAAAATGTAAGAAAGATATATTTAAAACTAAGATAATTGTTCGATTCTTTGTATAAATCATTTCACTGGCTAGGCATAGGTTATATCAAAATACAATCTACATGTTTGTTATCCAAAAAATATACAAGGACTCCTATATGAATACTTACTAGGTACACATTTCTCTTATATTTTCTTAGAACCCCCACAAATCTCAATCATCTTGTTATATCATGAAAACCCCTAAAGATGATTCTACACATACTGTCAATCACCAAGCACACACTTTAAAAACTTCATAATTATATCAGAGGATCAAGAAGATATAACCATTTTAAGAATTAAACTTCACCTTGATTAACCTTCCATAAGTTTTATTACATTCACCTAGATATATAAAAACATAAAACTATCCCATACTCAGTTTTCCCTTGTCTCTTCAGGACTGCATACACAAAACTCCAAAAAAACTTTCCTAACTTGACCTTCTAGGTGCTCCTATCATATTCTCTACTCTATTAGGTCTTTTTAGCTTTTTTACTCTTTCACTAGTTCCTCCTTTCTCCTCTATCTTCTCCTCTCTGTCACTACCTCTTACTCTCCTTTCTTTTCTTCAAATCAATCCCTAATATTTTTCTTCCTGTTTCGTTTCAAGTTATTTATTTTCCTGAACTCCTTTAATTTCTTTAATTGAGGTGATTGAATGAGTTCCCAAATTAAGTTTAGCACACGTGTGTTCAAAACACAAGGTAACCAAACATATATATATATATATATACATGATACAAGTTTCTTGACTCACTCTAAAGGGAACTTTTAAAGATTCTAAGATTTGGACCTTAGAATGCCCCCTAATCCTTGTTTATAAGTTTAAAAATTCAAACTCTTGGTTTAGGTGGGAAAACTAATTCAAATTAATTTGAAAGCTCTAACGAAAGGGAAAATGACATGAAACATGCCTTATTAGAAAAAATATGGTCCAATAAATCAACACACCCAAAATTTGATCTACTTACAGACTACAAAGGATGCCCTTGCAACAGACACCTAAGGTAGAAAACATTCATGAGCTCCTGCTCATGAGTTATAGTATCAATTTATTCCTTGTTTCTTGTTTAAAAATTCATTTCAACATTTACTTTACTTTATATTACTCCATTCCATGGATGTACTTACATCATGCCTATGATTATTTGAGTCATGCATTCAAGAAATTATTACATTACGTGAGTAGACATATTCTTCTGTGTAGATGTTGTGTTGCTGCTGGATTGGTATAATGTTGTCTCCATAATCTCCATTTCTTGATGGATATCATGAGCCAAAACCTGCTTGACCCTTTCTAGGACTACTTCCTCATTGGCTATGAACTGTATTTTTAGTTCTTCATCCTCTATTTGGTGATCTTGGGCCAAAATATGTCCAATAATAGCCCCTTTGATTAATCATTTCCACAAATTTTGATGAATCAATTATTTTTCCCAAGATTTTTCTGCTAGAGTATCCTTTTCAGTATTCTTGAATGTTTTATGAGATGCTAATTCTTGTTGTTGGGTTTGAAAGACCTCACATAATGATTATGAGCCTTCTATTTGCATAACATTTTCCACTATTTCCTTATTTCTAATTGATACACCTTCACATTCATAGATAGAAATAATATGACAATGAAAACCATGAGGAATATTAGCCTCTCTCTCTCTCTTTTCATCTCAATGGTGTTAATAAGACACTTTGTAGTCACTTTTAACATGTTATAATTTTCCATATCTTCATAATGCCACTCTTCATCTTTTTGACTACTATTCTCTTCATGTTTTAGGGATGTATCTTTCCATTTTTTAGTGTCTTCATACATTATCTTAGATTCTAATTTTTCACTTTCCACATCTTCTTGTTCAACCTCTTTCAAATTTTGTGCATCTAAGAGAACCTTCTCTTTTTTATAAACTTTATTACACATTCTTTGTTTTGTTTTATTCTAAAACTCTCCCTCTCCCCTAAGCCATTGCCACATGCTTTTTAGGTTCAAATGGTTCCAAAAATATATAAATTCCCCACTCTTTTTCTACCTTTGCTTTGTCCTCTATCAACTCATCCAAATTTTCTGATACTTCTCTTTTTGCTTCATGATTGCATTTGAAATTTTTCTACAAATACTATTTTTTAGTCATCACCATCACACTAGAATGCCATTTAACTTCTTAATTTGGTAAACCCGAATTCACACAATCAAATAAAATATTAAAAGTAAATTCATGAGGCCATATTGCCTCTTCAAGTGTCTCTTGTAATACCTATTCTTCTTCTTACTGAAAGTATTCTCCCAACATCACTCCCTCTTCTGGATATCAAATGTATGATGTTATGACTTTCTCCATGAGCATTTGAGTCCTCTCAACATGTTTTCCTCTTTCCTCTTCTTTCCTGATGTATAAATCCTCCTTAAGCCCTTCACATGAGGGCTTATCTACCTCATTCTTGAGTTTATTGCATGAAAATTTCTCCTTATTCTGCTTTCCTTTATTAATCTCTCTTCTTCTCTTTTCTATAAGTATCCTTATAGGCCACTTAAATCTCTTCTCTTACTAAAAAAAACATGGTTCTTTTCCTCTCTCCTTCTCTCCATCATGAACCTTAGCTTCTCTACCATCTTCTTCATTTTTGCAATCTCTTATGTGCTAATATTTTCTTCCCTCATCTTCTTGTGGCACTCTACTTCCACCAAGACCTTCATTCTATGATCTCTTCTCAACCTCTTTTCTCTTCCTTTTGAGCCTCAATGTGCTCTTTCCTCTTCTCTTTATTTTTTACTTTCCCAAGAAAGTCTGTTTAACCTTGCTTATTGTGTCTCACCTTAGGTTCTTCTTCTTACCTGGTATGTTGAAACTTACTTCCAAGTGTTTTTCACCTTGGAACTACTTTTTAAGCTCTTAATTAGTCTTCGTATCACTCTCTTAAGCCTCAATGGGCTATAGGGAGTCTCATGCCGCCAACTGCTTCTAATATTCTTAACGTTTCTTCTTTATTTATCAAACTTTCAATTTACCCCATTTTAATATTTCTTTCTTTCTTTCTTGCAAGGATCTTCTAGCTCTCATACCACTTTATGTAGACCTATATATATGATTTACAACTCTCCATATCTAAATATTAAAACTGGGGTTATCTTAAGAATGCATTAGGTAGAATATTGATTCTTACAACATTTTAGGTCCATAACACTCCCAAATGTTTCCTAAATTACTTTCTCTATTATTTGTGTTTGTTTAAATGATTCAAGTTAACCTTCCAATGATAAGACAAGAGGTAGATGAAAACATGGGTCAAGATAATGACACTGTTAGACTGAGACTGCTTATTAAGTATTGATGATTCAAGGAAAAAACAAACACCATCTTAACCTATGGAATGAGTAAGGGGATTTTAGTACATAAGGTTCTTCCAATATTGAACAAGAATATGACACATATACCTTCACAAGATACTTATGGAGATCCAATAGAAAACAACTAGGTTTCAAAAATCTCTTTGTATTACAAGTATTGGAAATGGTTTTAGACCCTAAAACATGATTTATATATTGTAGAGTAGAAGTAACAAGAATTTAAATATGAAAATAGGGTTCCAAAGACTTAGAATTGACCTTGTGTCCCTTTCTTTCACTTTGTTAGGCCTCAAACATCTTCTTTACTCATATGGTGATCAATTTACTTGATATGAATGTATAAATTAATAGTACGATACTTTTAGACTACAATAATATGCATAAATAGAGGTAGGGTTATATGATAATGTTTGGTCTTCATCACTTAGGATAAGATTTAAAACATACTCCATTTTACAAGAATTTTGTAATCAATTCATTTATATCATGCTTAAGGTCTAGATGATAGGGAAACACAAAATAAACTTCCACATTTTAATAAGATTGAGACAATTTTGGGCTCATTAAGGAAACAAGAACATCTATGCAATGAAATACTATCATATAGCTCAAACTTATAACACCTTCCACTAAAATGATTGGAAATTCCTAACTCTTTGTTTATCCAATGACCAATGTCACAATAAGAGTTAAGGCATAACTTATGATTACTCAAGACTACAATATTCTATGACCATACTGAGATGGAGTGTTAAATTTTTCCGCATATGTGAAATTGTATTAGGCCCTATTTACACTTCTAACTCACTAGTATTTCATGAAAATGTAATAAGGATATATTTAAACCTAAGAAAATTTTGGAAAAATAATTTTTCGCAAGGACAAATCAGCTTATTTTCACCAACGCTTTAGGACTATGTCTCTCCTTGATAAAGGGGAGGATCCCTTTACTGAATACAAATAGAAAAACTATTATGGGTGGATGTTAGGTCGTGGATCGCATAGGACTACTCCACTAGAATTGTGGAAAATGTCTTGAACCTAGTTCAAGGGAGGAATTTTCTTCGGAGACAAGGTAACATGGAGCTAGAACTTATAAAAGAAGGGGTTATTGTTGTAAATATGCACTAAAAAAGTTTCACAAGCATTAACCTAAATCAATCCACACTCAATTAGAGGAAAACAAATTTACTAACAATGACAAGAAAAAATAAATCATGGACACAAAATTCCATTAATCCATTCATCAAAGGCACTAATATCTTCCTTGGTTGTACAAGATTATCATGTTCACAAAGCTGAAAATTAGAGAGATAGAGGAAATAAAGAGAAAAAAAATAGAATAATTCTATCTTTTTCTTTCTTCTTAGTAGCACAATAGCTATCTAATCAAATAATAATAATTGAAAACCCTTTGGAATGAGGTATTCATACGATATATAGCTTTATAAAAATACTCTTCACCCAACTTTACAACTTGTGACCTTTCATATCCCTAGGAAACAAAAGTGAGTCCCTTTTTATTAATTAAAGGAAAATCATTACAATGTTTGAATATAGGTTACATTTAAATGAATAAGATGAAATAGCAAAAACTAAACCCCCTTAATGAAGAATTAGAACATGAGAGAAGAGGAGAAAAGGGGGGTGGGAAAGAGAGAAGAAGGGAGATAGCTATACCGAAGAAGAAGCTACATCTGCCAATGAAGATCCACCTCCTGAAGAACTTTGGGAGAGTTCTCTTCAAGAAATATATATTCTTTGAAATCGTTATTGAAATAATCCACTGTGGGTGATACCTTATCTTCTTGAGGAATATGCACAAAGCTTAAAGCCTTAAGCCAATTCTTAGAACTATTGTTTATGTTTTTTACATTTATTGAACCAAATATGATGCAACTTAGTAGTGTTGGAAAAAAAACACCTGATATCCACAAGGGATCTCCTACCTATTTCCTGACCAGTTCCTAAAATGGATTTAAAACATCATTCACCAAGGAATTATCATTCAATGAAGGTTCTCCAAGATTCTGGACTTCCTTGCTTATGTTTTCCCACATGTTCATCACAAGAATAAAGCTCATCAAGAGCATTGTTCAAAATATCATATTAGGAAACCAAAGTCTGAGACCAAATTGGAGACATATTCTTAGGTATGGTGTTAAACACATTTCTACCTACTAACATAAGAGATTCAAGGTTCTCCTTTTCTATTACCAATGGGAACACCTAGTCCCAATGATGATTTTCCTTCTCAATTTCATCTTTAGTCATTCTTACTTTCGCGGTAGTGGAAAATATGGACTCGAGCAATGAAAGAATCTATGGAAACAAATATTTACTTTTCTCAAGGATATTTTCAACCCACTTTTTGTTGGATCTCCCTTTCATCGTGTAGCCTTGCACCTTCTTGATTGAATCTCGATCAAAAGTGCTGATTGGAGTGACATATTTGGTAGTGAGAGATTGGATGACACTAGGATCCATGAATGATTGAATGTATGAAGTGAGAGTTCTCACATGTTCTTCCAACTATTCAATATTCCATTTGTATTCCTCATTTCTTGTAAGAAGGTGGGTGGAAGATTCAATGTCAAGTGTTATTTTTCATTACAGATGGGTATTATGCATTCATAACATTTTCCCAAAGTTTTGACTATAGGGATTCCTGAACTATAGCGGGCTCAATACATTCAACAATTATTCTCATAAAGTGCAAATTAACCTCTTCTCAAGACATATTACAAGTTTGTGGTCCAGTGGTGGATGTTTCTGGGAGACCATCTAGTTTCAAATCTCACATTACATTTGTATATCATTTAGACATACATTCAATAGTTCATGTAGGTTGTGGAGTTAGAAGATCTTCTTGACCATCACAATAATCTCCATACTCATTGTCATATTCAAATCCATTATAAACTTCTTGATTGACTACATGAATGGTTTATGCATCAGGAATGTGTGTGGAGGGTGGATTGATATCATCCTTCTCATTAAACTTAACATCCCTTTGGATATATATTTTCCTATTTATTTGATTCAAAATCATGTAACCTAATGTATCTTCCTTTTACCCTAAAAATGATACATGGTGTGTACTTGTTATCCAATTTTGTTCTCTTCTTATTAGGTATATGCATATCACCCTTACATCCAAAACATTGAGGTGATCTATTTATGAATTGTTCCTTGACCATGCTTCGTGTGGAGTGATACCATCACGAGGTGGAGTGGGAACCTTATTCAACAAGAAAATCATTTTTATTTCTTTTTCCGAAGATGTTTGTTCCAAACCTAAACCTTCAACCATAAAATGCATCATTTCCATGAGAGTGTAGTTCTATTTTTCTATAACACAGTTCTATTATGCATTATAGGGTAGAATTAGTTGATGGAGAATACCATACTCATTCAAAAACATTGAGAATTCATTACTAATGTATTCTCTCTAAATATGAGTGGAGAGTTTTGATTTAATGAACAATTCTAATTTCCATAGAATTTTTGAATTGTCAATTTTTTTGGAAGGTGCGTCCTTTCATCTTGAGGTAGTATATTCGCATTTTGTGTGAGTAATAATAAATAGAGAGCTAGAAATATTGAAACCCAATGTTACTAGGTCTTATAGGTCTATAAGAATCTATTTGAACCAAATCTAAATTTCTAGAATTTTTAAAGGCACTGTTTCCAAATGGTTCTCAATGTTGTTTTCCTACTAGAAAATGGGGAAATTATTGGTTTGTATCTTGAGTGGAGAAAATACTCTCACCATGTTCAGATAACTTAGTATAGATTGGTATCTAAAAATCAAGTGCTCGTATCTGTGGTGCTATAAATTTTTTGATTTTGAATCACGTGCAATAAGACCTTGATTTTTTAATGAAAAAATCAAGTTAGAACATATTTCCAATGCCATATGATCATGTAATTGTCCTCAAGTTTTTTGGCTTATCTCTAACAAGGAACATTTATTTACATTATTTACATTCAAATTAAACCTTTAGGTTGTACTCCAGTAGTTGACTGACAGAGAGTATATTCTTAACGAGGGTTATGACATATAAGACTTTAGTGATTTTACATTCATGTGTACCAAGTGGTAATGGAATTTCACCAGTGCCTTGGATCCGATAAAATGTATCATCACCCAAAGAGACATGGTTTTTGTTCAAGGTGGCTTTCAAACTATAGAATCAATCTTGTATTTTTTTCATGTGTTGAGTTGTACCCAAGTAAACATATTAGATATAACTCTATGAAATGGATGGATCATGAGATTTTGTAGCATACAAGAAGTCCTATTATGACGGTTTTTATTCTTGTTCAGTAATATTGCATTGTTTTTGTGGATTCTTTTTCCAATTCCCTTTTTTATGTCTCTATGATTTATTTTGATGTCCCAGCAATGATTGTTGATTATTGGGATTCTTATTGCTTGAACATCCCTATTCGAACCCATTATACTAATATTATTTCAAAGCATGTCCTTTTTTTACGATAAATTAGGAATTATATCATTTTCATATTCCCCTATGATTATGCAGATTAACTCGCTTCTTGGATTATTTGGAATTCTTCATACATCGTTCCCTTTTTTTTGTAAAGAAAGCATGTTTATCTACCTCTTCCTTTACATGCATGAAATCTAACTATTGAAACATGTTGACTATTTTTTCAAACATCTGCTTTAGATTGTGATATTTAATGTAGTCATGAAGATTATATAGGAGAGCGGAAACACTCTCAAGACTATGTGTATAAAACATGCATATATTAATTTGCCATCCGATGCTTGGAGCTACACTCATATGGTTGCAACACATCATAATAAATATATTTGTCATGTCTTCATTTTGAAATAATGAAAGTGAATCTCAAAGTGGAGAATTATGTTTTTATTTTAGACCTCATACTTTATTTTGAGATTATCCCAAACTTCCTTAGTTGTTGTAGAATCATGGATATGGGGTTGTACTTCATTTGATATCCCAAACATGATTATCAACTTAGCATTTTGATTGGATTTATAAAACTTGTGTTGATGATCAACATCATTTATATGTTAGAGGAATGTTCCTTAAATAATTTACTAAATATCATCAAATTCCATATGTGTTTTTACTTTTGTTTTCCATGCATCATAGTTGTCTCCTATTAGGAGTTGTTAGTCAGGAAGAAAGAATTTTGGATTGTTTCCAGTCATTTGTGTAAACTACAAGAGATAAATTGGTTCCTTATCACTCTAAAAAATTCAACCTTTCTATATATCATTAGTCTAATATAACATGCCTCTCAAAATACATGTCTTTCTCATACCTTCATCAGTATGTGGAAGAATATCGTCTTGTTGATATACTCGGTGGCACATGGTAGAAGTGTTAATGCACATGAGAAAATATTAGTATTTGGTACTAAGATAATACGTAAAATGGATTCATCTGACAAACCAAACTTCAATGGTTTGTCGTAAAATGCAAGCAAGGAAAATCACTGTAATAGAAAGATAAACAAACAATGAAAACCTTTCCAAAAACCTTTTGTGCAAACCTCAAATAAGGGTCTCATGTGAAACCTTCCAAGATGGATGTTAGAGATGATTTGTGTATGCTTTTGAATGATACCCAAGCTTTGAATGCAAATGCTACATACACAGTGAATTCAATAGAGGATTTGTAAGGAAGGTAAGCTTGTAATTTATAGAAGCAAAAGGTAGTTGAATTCAGTTACACATGGATAAATTAGTATGCTAATAATAACATTGTGGGCAGTTACAATAGTGTCGGGGGAAGTAAATAAATTAATTGCAAAAAGATGCATATGGAAAGGTGGTTGTACGTGCATTTTAATTCTCCCCACCTTTCTAGGATTCTAGAAGTGCAATCAACTAGGGTAAGGATAGGGAGTCCAAGTGGAGTCTAAGTGGAGTTAGATCAAGTGGAAGATGACTAGGATGTGCACACCCTTAATTAATTAATTATTTATTTAATAAATAATAATTAACTTAGCTAAAGGGGTACTAAGGATACATGGGATTAATTTAATTAATCCAAAGGGGTACAATATGTATTAATTAGTTAATTTAATTAATTAATTACAAATTGGTGAATAACAAGGTGTACTAGAATAATACTGGGAACAAGTGGAAACATAAGTGTAATTTTAGGGTGTCTACATTTTCCCTCTTTAAAGTGCTATTACAGAGTAATAGCGATTTAAAGATAGGAGACACATGTAGATCAACGAGTGAAAAAATTGTGAAGCATTGAGATGCTCTAGCAAACAAAAAAGTAGAGGAATGCCCCCTCAAGTGGATGGATGACACAGCGAGGCGACGAACAACCACTTGATAGGAAGAAAGCAAGAGACTAAAAAAAGGATGGGAAAGGACTGTGTTCATATCATGAGCATTATTTGGAGAGTAATTTTTATAACAACCTGATTTTTGCTGTTACACAATAGAGTTGTCAACATGATTATAAAAGAATCAAGATGGTTAACCTAGATGTGCGTAAAAAACACACACAACAAATAAAAGATAAAAAAAAAAACAAATCCAATAAAAAAAGTAGGTGTCGACACCAGGGCTATAAAGGAACCAAGATGTGATCACATTGATTGTAAGTGGTCCAAAAAGAGTAAACATCAACAATGTAACACAAAGTAAAAAAAGAAGACAATCAACCATGCCCCTAATGCGTGCCACAATGACGATTAAATAGATACAAATTCTCTCAAGTGGGAATAAGATCAGACTGGAAGAGTGGATATAAAGCGACTCCTTATGAAACTCATGCTGAATCCGTTGTGTAAATGATCAAGGTTGAAATTTCCCTAGGTGAAGTTATATCGCGAAGGGAAAACAATTTTTGTGAATTGCCCCAAGCAGAGTTAGCATGTCATGCAAAGGGAAGAAAGTGATAGTTTTAAGATTGGCACAGTCACTAGGGTAATAGATAAATGTATGATGTTTATCAAGATTGTATTGAAATGCTGAATGATGTACTTTAAGTATTTTCCAATTGTAGGATTTCTATGATAAGTGAATGTGTGTTTGAAAGTTTTGTAAATTTTTTGATTTTTGAAATATTTGATTTTTTTGTGATTTCCACAAGTTTTAAACTACAAATGCAAAAAAAAATGAAGACATTTCATGGCTTAAATAAACCAGGAGGAAAACACAACACGTGCAAATGAAAAAAAGATATAAAATAAGTAATAGAAAGAAACCCAATATGAATAGGAAAGAACCACACCAAAGTTATATGTGAACTAGGATGTGAATAAATTTCCTACAATTGGTCCATGAGAGCATTCCAGATACACATAGTACTGGTTATTCAAACTATCAAACATAAAAAACTAAGCTAAGATTATACAATAAAAAAATCCATATGTACAAATGTTAAACAAGCAAACAAGCTAGTGAACAAAAACAGACTAATGTAAAAAAAAAATATAATAAAGAAGTGAATATATGTAGATGTCAAGTTGGCCCCAAGAAAAACCCAAAGCCAAGTGATTCCCCTATGCAAAGTTACATTGCAAAGAGTAGCTTGATTGATTGGAAAAGATGATTGGGAACAATCAGATGAAGAAAATGGTGAAAGAAATTACATAGTCGCGAGATTTTTTTTGGAAAGCATTTTCAAAACATTTTGTATGTTTTTTTGTATTTTCTGAACAATTTTATATTTTTTTTTGGATTTTGAACAATTTTATATTGTTTTTGTAGTTTTTTTTGTGAGACGTTTTTTTAATGTTTTTGGTTTTTTTGGAATTTTGAACCACACGCCAAAGAAGAGGGAAATGAAATTCCCAAGTCAAAACTAACATGTAAATGGAAGGTGAACAATGGTGGTAAACAATGGGCATGATAACCTGCTAAGGAGAGCATGTGACACATAGCAAGACAAAAATTTACAAGTGGGAAACAAAGTGAAATGATGAAATAGGTGGATGCATTGATATGCCCCCAGTACAAGGGTTACTCTTCGGAGACTTAGGAGTAGAAATTATTCAGATGAATGCCATTCATAGGATCCTTTAACTCTTTTCTATCCTTGGTAGACAATTTGTATGCACCAGATCCAAATTTAGTAGTTATAACATAAGGACCCAACCAATAAGGCTTAAATTTTCCCTTTTTTTTTCGTGGTTTAGTTGTATTCTTTTGATTTTCCCTTAGGAAAAAATCACCGATTTCAAAATATCGAGGTTTGATCTTGCAATTATAATTATGACACAGTCTATTTTAATATACTTGCATATGGTCTAAGGAGCACAACCGTCTCTCATTTAGTAATTTTAGCTCTGCAAGGCATGGAACACGCTAATCCTTTTCATGAATGAGATGTTGGAGAGACATATGAAGTGAAGGAAGCTCAAATTTGATACGTAATATGGCTTCAGATCCATATACTAGGGAAAAAGGAATAGCTCCCGTAGGTGTACGGAAGGAAGTGTGGTAGGCCCAAAGGATAAGATGTAATTACGTATGCCAATTATGCCCATGTTTATCGACTGTATTTTCAAGAATGGACTTGATAGTCTTGTTTGATGCTTCGGATTGGCCATTGCATTGTGTATAATAGGGTGTATCCCATTTTAGGTGGATATTATATTTCTTAGCTAGGGATTTGAGATCCTTATTTTTGAAAGAACCACCATTGTCAATGACAATAACAACATGGATGCCAAAATGATAGATAATATTGTTGAAGATGAATTTAGAAATATTACACCCAGTAACGTTAGTAAGAGGCATAACCTCAACCCACTTGGTGAAATACTTAGTGGCAATTATAATAAAAGTGTGACCATCAGAAGATGTGGGCTTTATTTTTCCAATTAAACCAAGTTCCCATTTTGAAAAAGGCCAAGGTGAAGTAATAGGCTGTAAGGCTTGGGATGGTGTATGAATGAGATTACTGTGTTTTTGGAAAGCCTAACATTTCTTCACAAAGTTACATGCAACTTCCTCCATTGTGGGCCAATAGTATCCAATTCATAAAATCTTCTTTGCAAGGACTATTCCACTGGTATGGGCACTGTAAATACCTGAATGTACTTCAATTAGTGTCTAATTAGCTTCATCCTGATTGAGACATATTAAGAGAGTCCCATCATAGCCTATTCGATACAAGGTGTCATCAAGAAAGGTGTAGCGCGAAGCACGTTGTGCTAAGGATCTTTTATTAACTGAGTTAAAATTAGGAGGATAGGATTTAGTTTGAATGAAGGCGTATATATCATGGTACCAGAGATGATCAGGACCAACAATCTCACAAACCATGGTAGACTCCAAAAATTCATATACAGGCACCAAAATATGTTCAACAAGGAACTCATTGTGAGTTTGATTAGTGTTGAACGAAAGAAGGGAAGATATAGTTTCCATGACATCCACTGCTTTATTTTTGTACACAAGGAACTTGTTCAAAATTGATAATCTAGAAATACCCTCTAAGGCTATCAATCATTCTTTTATAAGGTAAGAGATTTTCATTTTTTACTTGATATTCTCCGTTAACTTGATTAATGACTATAAGAGATTCAACAAGAACTATCAATTATTGTAGGCACCATAAGATAACAAACCCTAAGCCTACTATCAGTGCTTCATACTCTACTATGTTATTTTTGCAAGGGAAGTTGATATGATAAGATTTAGGTATGAGGTCTCCATCCAGTGTACGCAAGACAATTCCTACTCTAGAACCATGGATATTGCAAGATCCATCAAAGAATGATGTCCATAAGGGTGTTGCTTATATGTACAACAAGTCTTCATTTGGAAATTCAAAATTTAACGGTTATGAACCTAGTAGTGGTGCTATGGCCAGTTGATTTGCAAGTGCTTGACCTTTGACAGCCTCTTGATTGACAATTTCAATATCAAATTCAATAAGTAGTGTAATCCAGCTAGACATGCGTCCTGTTATGGTTGGTCTCAAAAGTAAGTACTTAAGAGGATCAACCCTTGAAATTAGCTTGGTGTTATGATTTAAGAGATAGTTTCGTAGCTTACCAAAAGTATAAGCAATTACTAAAAAAGCCTTTTCAACCTGTGAGTACTTGGTCTCATGCTCAAGAAGAGTTATGCTCAAGTAATACACAACTTGTTACTAACCCTTATCACTGTGTTGCGCCAATAATTCCCCAATGGCATGTTCTGTTGTAGATGTATACAACAACATAGGCTTATCTTGTATAGGTGGCATGAGTACCAACGGAGATGCTAGGTATTCTTTCAATTTTGCAAAGGCATCTTGACAGTCTTGTGTCCATTTAAACTGTACATCCTTTTTAAGCAGCTGGTTAAAATGATGATACTTCTCTGCCAATTGAGAGATGAAATGATGAATAGGACCCTTAGTTGTCGAAGGTTATGAGGAGGTGGCATATCTATTATAGCTTTGACATTGGTAGGATCCACTTCAATTCCTCTTCGTGAGACAATGAATCCCAAAATTTTCCCTGAAGTGAAACCAAAGACTTATTTTTTTGGATTAAGGCAAACCTTTTACTCCATTAATCACTCAAATATACACCTAAGAATTGCTGGATGATCCACTCTAGTCTTTGATTTAGCAAGAATATCATCGACATAATATTCCATTATGTCATGAAGAAGGTTATGGAAAATAATAGTCATGGCACGTTAATAAGTTACACCAATGTTTTTAAGGCCAAAAGGCATGACCTTGTAACAAAATGTCCCCTATGGGGTTGTATAAGCTGTTTTATGTTGGTCTTCTTCAAAAATTTGAATTTGGTTATACCCAGAAAATCCATCCATAAGGGATAACTTCTCATGGCCTGTAGTAGAATCGACAATCATGTTAATATTAGGCAAAGTGAAACCATCCTTAGGACATACCTTTTTAATGTCATAGAAATCTGTACAAATACAGATTCTGGGGGTCTTCTTCACAACTGATACCATATTAGATATCTATTTTGAGTAGTTAATGCACCGTATGAAGCCTGCATCCAATATATTTTTTTGGTTTGGCCTTAACAAGAAATGCAACCTTGGGATGAATTTTACGTAGTTTTTGCTTGACAGGTTTAGCATCTGGCTGCACCACAAGGTGATGAACCACAAGGGAAGGATCAAGATGAGGCATATATTTGTAAGACTAAGAAAATACATCCTGAAACTTGGTTAGAAGTTCTTTGAAGGCTTTGATTTTGATTTCTGATAAACTGACACCTAGTTGTAACAATTTTGGTTGGTCTTGTTATCCTGCATAATTGACAAGGGAAATTTTGTAGGTAACCATACCAAAATTTCATTTTAGTCCCTTGAAGAAGTCTGATAACATTCAAAATGGCCTAAAAATCCCTTTTCGAAAACCATGTTTTTTAGAACTTAGCCATTTTTCAGCTTCTTTAAACTCAGCGTAGTTTTTGAGGTGTCAACATTCCGAAAATTGCACCTTTTTGAACTAGGCGCAAGAAATGACACGTCAACATACCTAAATGTGTGCCACTTAAAAATACCTTTGGCGCTGGAAAAACTGTGTCAACATCCATAAAGTTACACCTCTTTAGTGCTAGAAATATCATGTTGTCATTAAAAAAAGTGCGCTAAAGCGCTGTTAATGATGTGTTGACATCCTTGAGGTTGTGCCAAAGTGCATTTCAACACATGTTGACACTCTAAAATGTGTGCCAAAGAAAGTTAGTGGAATAATAAATGCCAGGTTTTCTATAAATAGGCACCCGACACCTGTCATTTTCATGAATTGAAATTTGTGAAAAGTGTTTTCTCTGCGCCTGTCAGCTATCCTTATCACCCCCATGTGCCATTTTTTGAGCTTGTGGACCCCAATGTCATCCTTCATCCTTTTTAAAACCGGGTAAGTGGCTTCTGTCATTCTTCTTGTAGTTATGGTTTTTGTTTTTGGTTGTGTTAGGTTTTAGGGTTGTTATAAATCAAAAAAGATCAAATCTAAAAAATAAAAAACCTAACAATCCATAACCACCTTCTAGCCCCTTTTTCCTCTCCTTCCAGATCTGCAAATTTGGAAGGCCCCTACCTTTGAAGAAACCTAAGGCCATTTTTTCCCTGCTTATTACCCTGTAAAAAAACATCTCTTTACCACTTGAAGAAACCAAAAGAGAGAAGAAATCAAAGAAATTGCAAGGAATCATTAAAAACCTTGGTGCACTGTTCTTTTATGTTACAACCCCCATAGTCACACCTTGACGCACTGTCCTTCCCTACAACATCTACCAAAATCCTACCTTGCAAACTGTCTTTTCTTGTAACATGACCCAAACCCACACCCCATTGAAATAAACACTTAACAACTTTTGAAGGGTGTAGATGCATCCTACACAACATAAAAATAGGATGTTGTGTTCTTCAAATCCATGCCAAGCTCTTTCCCCCTTGGCGCATTGATTTCCTTTGCAACATATTTCAAAATTGCGCCTTGGGCGCACTTAAAACCCATGCAACATAGACTTTTCTTGCGCCCTACTAAATAAAATTTCCTAAGGCGTAGGCGCATATTCCTTGACATCAACATGCCATGTTGTGTGTTGCAAAACCACACCCCGCACCTTTCTCCTTGGCACTAAAACCTTTTTTGCAACACCTCTCAAAAGTGCACCTTTAATAAGCTTGGCGCAATTTTTCTCCTATCAACACTAGCACACCTTTTTACATGTTGACACCTCCAAAAGTGCGCCTAGCATTTTTAAGCCTCTACAACATGCTGTGAACTTGCGCCTTGCTCCCTAAGCCTTATAATTACTCATTCTTCTTTCTACAAGCTTTCATTATGAATAACATGATGGTTGACATGGCTCTTCTGTGTTGGACCTCCTTGATTATTCTTGCAGAACAACAACAGTCATCCTCAAGCTCACACATGTCTTAATCAAACAAAAACCCAACAAAGTCTAAAGGTAAAGCTAAGCTGATAGAACAAGAAATGAAGTACAAATATCAGAAGGTCATGATGCCTGACTCATACGTTGAGAGTGATCTTGACATCAGAGACTTCGAGCTTGGGCATATTGTTATGGATGACTTCTGGGCAAGGACCAACTCAACAAGCAATGGCCCATGGATGAACAAGTTGGTGGGTAGTGGATTACACATTGCAGCTGGGCTACTAGTAAGTGCTGTAAATAATGAGTTCATCATGTTGGTGGCTCAGTGCTACAACAAGGACACTATATGTGTCAAAGATAAGGAAGGAAAGATGATCATCGACCTCACAACCCATCACTTTGAAGTGACTATGGGCATTCCTCATCACAGGAAATATGTCGCCAAAAGTATAAAAGACTGTAAGAAGGCCTGGGATGACAATGAGGAAAAATGCATATAAATGATAAACAAAATTTACCTAAAGAACAAGAAGCTGGTGAGCAGGTGGCCATAGACCATCCATCACAGTGACTTCAATGAGGAATTGAGTGATACAATCACCATCCTTAACAAAGTATTTGGGCTTCCTGATGCCCATTATTTCCACAAATGGATGTTGAGGTACTTAGAGACCATGAGCAAGAATACATCCGATCAGCATTTTAGCTGGGGTGAAATCATCAGTGACACCATCTCCCAGTAGCTTCAACAGGTCCTAACAACCGGGAAGTTCTATATGAACTCCTACATAATATACGCTACAGCATCGGTGAGAGATTTCGCAGGCCTAGCTTGAAATGGGGTATGGCCCCATGTCAAAATATATGAATACTACCCAGAGATGAAGCTCGAGGCTAGTATCTCTCAGTTCTCTAAAATCAATGATGCCTTCTTCTATGAGGTGATCTACCTACTGAGGCATAATATGAGACACGGTCAGACCAGCCCAAGCATGATTCCTGCCACGAAGAAATGGGAAGCATTGTTTACATAGTTCCCCACATTCACATATCTTAGAGCAGTGAATTTTGAGGGTGAACTGACAAAGCTACCAAGGTATGCAGGGCCAAAGCTGATTCTCTTGGAGTTATCAAGGCAACTAATCACATACCATGAGAAGTGCATGAAGAGAAAGAAAGGAGGAAATCCATTCCCCCTTATAGTTGGCCGATACACCTGCACCACATTGGCCAAAGCACGGGAAATGTATGCCAAGCTGGAATTGCTAAATTTAAAGCACAACTTCCCAGCAAGGCCTACCTTCAATTTCTGAAGTTGCCTCCCAAGGGCCAAAATTGATCCCATCCATGTTCCTGAGATCGAGGACATTTGGATCGACCTGACACATGAAATAGACATCAGGCGAAAGGATCACTCCCGACTGGCTCTAGAGGAGATAGTCCATTATGGCGTAGCCATTGTTCCAAAAGGATTCCAAGAACCTGATCAAGAAATTGATCAAGTTTACCTTGACACAGATAGGGATGATTGACTATTCACAGAGATCGACAGAGCCAAGGCACTAAAAACCATTCAGGAAAGGGTCAAGCCCACGTTGCAGTGCACTAAACATTGGTGTAAAAAGAATGATCTCACCTACCTCAGGGTAGATTTCACTAGTTCTCCTTCAGGCAGAGCACGTCTAAGAATGGCTAGAGTACTGAAAGGAAAAGGGAAAGACAAGGAGGGAGAATCAAGCCAATAAGAAGAAGCTCCCCAAAGCCCTTCTTCTACATCTGAGAAATAAGTGGCTGACTTGGTGTCTCTAGGTAAAGAAGAAGAGACCACTGAAGTTCCAACTGATACATCCACCCAGGATGTTATCACAGCTACAACTACTGAGGTACCCACCATTCCTTCTTCTGCTCCTTCTCTCCCCCTGTCATTGAAGCATCTATTCCTATGGATGTGACTTCTTCTGTCCCTTCCTCCCTTCCATCTCCCACCTCTTCCATCTTCTCCTCTCTTGCGGATCTGTCGCCCAGTGTTCCCTTTATCCAATTACAGATCTCTTCCGCCTCCATGTCCTTTTCTTCTCCTGTAGTAACTCTAGGCCCCATAAGCAGTAACATGTTGGACTCCTTATTGATGCCACCGCCAAGTGTCTCAACATTCTTCCCTGTGGCCTCTATAGTTGCTTCCCCTTTCACTCCCATTTCTTCTTCCATTCCCTCTTCTCCTTCTCCCATAAGTCCAAGCTAGATTTTTGACCATCTGGGCTAACACAAGAGAAAGGTTACCATCACACCCATGGACTTCTCCGTCATTCCGAAGAAGGGACCCAAGAAGCAAAAAGCTATAACTCGCTTCTCTAAGAGTATTTCGGGGGAAAGGGTCATGGAGATTGCATACCTAGATCCCACCAAAGAAAAGAAAGATCTGTCTCCTACAAATTTCACAATGACTCAGGTCATGATGGGAACCTCATCTGAAATCCTACAAGGAGAGGCCTTATCTGCTGTAGATGCTCTCTGTAAAAAGATTCAAGAAGTAAAAGAGGAGAAGAGAATACTCAAGGAGCAAAACAAACATCTCCTCCAAGCATTGCAGAGAATGGGCAACGCTCCTCCTGTGACTACCGCCAAACCTACTAAAGTTCTCAGTCAGGATAAGATAAATGAATACACCAAGCTTGATGAACAAGGTGTGGCAGTATCCTCTTGGATTGAGCAAATCCTCAGAGATATTGAGAAAATGATCAAGAAGTTCACAATGCTCTACTAGGATATAGATCAAGCAGTAGCAGGATCCCTCTCCGAGGAGTTGGACAATGCCAGGTTGCAACATGAAACATTCCAAGCAATGACTAACTGCTCAGCCGACAACCTATTGAATGTCGGCGTCATCAATCACCCGCGAGCACATAATAAAGCTCTTGTTGCATTAGATTACCGGGATGATCAAATGGAATATATCCTGGAGAGGATAGATAAAATCAAGGATGAAGCCCTGGATGCACGATATAACATGGAGCAGACAGTTACAAAAATGTCTCTAGGGATGCTCAGTGAATCATTCACCTTAAGAGAAGAAGACGACACATTCCAGCACTTCAAGGCTATAGTCACTCAAGGTTTGGCACCAAAGGTCACTTTCAACCAAGATTCAATCAATAACCTCTTGGTATACCACGATTTAATTGGTTTCTTAATCGATGCATGCGAGGAATACGCCAGGCTACCTGACAAGCTCAAGAATGAAAAAGAAACTTACAAAGTCATTGGTGACCATTTCAAGGGTCTAGATCATAATCAACTTCAGTCAATGATCAACAAGTTTATGGAATACAGAGCTCAGTGTCACATCGCCTCTCCTGATCAGAAGCAAGACACTTCGTTTAAGCAAAGAGATGATGAGGATTAGTTTCTCCTCTTATGTATGCTTCGATCATTTTTGTAAAAATATTTAAAAAGCATGTTGGAATTTATGATGACATCATCCATGTTGCATCATGGGATGTTGCCATCCAAAAACTTGCCCAAAAGTCAACTTTTGACTTTTTAGATATTTTGTAAATATCTTGTAAGATATTTTGTAAGTAGTTGGTTTGCTTTTGTCTTCTCTCCTCTTATCATTCTATAAATACCGGAATACTTGTTGTGTTCCAGGTGGATATTTTTTGTATAAAAAAAGGACTGAAGAGGGAAAAAAATTTGTGCCTTCTTGTAATAGTAAGAGATATTAATATATATGTTCAAACTTTATGCTCAATATAAGTGTTATTTGCATCAGATATTTCTTACGTTAGATCTATGATTTCTATTTTGTTGGATTCATCCCTATTTTCATCATATGTTCATCAGTAGTGATTTATTTGTTTATGCAAGTAAGTTTGGCTCTTTTTACTACCAGCCCAAAGCATAAACCCTTGAACCTTTCTGTCTTGGAATTCATTTCTTTTCTCCCTTCAGAACTACCTTCCTCTGTTCCTCCCCTCTTACATTTCTATTTACAGTTGGAACTACCTCTACTAGGATGAGATCCCAAATCCCCTTGAAGTTAGAATAGTGTAGATTTAGCACAGATTCCTACTTGATAGAATAGTAATAAACCAGTTTCACTTTGTTGTGTCAAAGAGGGGCTATGCCTTGCACACTATTGGCTTGTTTCCCCATGACCTGTCTAACTGACAGGTTTTCAAACCAACACATATGTAGACATAAAAATGTTAATGGTTGTCATCTCTTCTACCAATAACTAAAAAGTGTCATTATCTTCCAATGACTGCTTGAGGCTAAATGCACACTTGTCATATACTTTTGGCATCCAAAAATCAGTATCTCTAGGACCTCTGAAAGAATCATGACACTAGGACACTCAGTTCTTGGCTTTCTATATCCTAGAGGCCACTAGTTCCTTCATGTATAATGCTTTTCAGAAAGGTCTTCACTATGCCGAGAAAAAATTTGTCAAATTTCTGTGTTTAATTTATTTCACTTTAACAATGGACTACTACGCATGCCTTCTTTCCCTAAGTAAGCGGTAGCATCAAGGTTTACACTTACATAATTCATTGTTGTACGTGATGCCGACAAGGGAATTGGGTCCCAAGCCATCTTGAGGAACTCTTGGATAGGCCTCATTGCTTCTCTGAACTTGCAACATCCTTGGACACATATGACACTATTGGTCACTGATCACACTTAGGGAAGGATAAAAAATGTAAACGAATTGACTGGATAACCTTTTCTAGGACATAATATTTAGAGTCGGCTAGGTCCTTATTCACTCTATGTATGGAACCAGTCTCAATTTTACATTCACTGACTCAACTAATACATAGGTAACACGATTTTACTAAGACCATAGTTGAGATTTTTTCACTTTGATTTCATAACACATTTACAACATTCTCTGTCAAAATTTCACCTACCATTGATATCATACACAGGTTTAAGAACACACATGTTATTGTCTCCTCAAAGTTGTATCTTCACTTTCCATTTACACACATTTTCATCATATCTATTATACATTGGTCTATTAATGGGCTTAATTTTAGCTCAGTGTTCATTCTTATTATCACTTCCAATTTTTAATAAAGGGGGAGATATAATTGGGGTCATCCTATAAATCCCCCTACACCACTACATGATCATTCAACACCTATAATTTTTCATTTTCATACATAAACTAATACATCATGTGACATTTCATAATTTTTAATGATTCCCCTAATAACCTAACCAGGGGGCAATAACTTGGAAGCCATCAAAAATTGTGATGACACCCTTGGAGTGGGGGTAATAAGACATAATTTAATTTCATATACTACTCCTTTATGGGTCAACATGTTTATTCAAAATATTGTGATTTGAAATCACTAAAAAAAAAAAAAAATTTATTTGTAGTGGCTATACTTTTGAGGATGTAGTTAAAGGTTAGATAATAACCAACCTTTCTCCCCACACTCGTCCTTTGGTGACAGGATTCCTAAATCCTCCAGTTTTCATACAAACATAATTAGGTTGGGAACTTATAACTCCCTACCCCATCACGTTGTCATCATACAACATTCGAAATCATCAATCATTATAAATTACAATCATCACTCTCGTTTAGTGAACTTCATCATGTATTTTCATCTCTCTCTACATTGCACAGATAAATAAGGTGATCCATGGTTCATCACACTCTATATTCACATTTAGAATGCTCTTATACCACACATGTGCATTCTTCTACAACATGGGATTCTTCTTATTTCTCTCAATTACGCATCTCTAAATACTTTATGTTACCAAGATTTTTCTCACCAACACAAAGTTGGGGAGAATGTAGTCACAAAATAATGCACTTACTACTATTATTATACTGTTATATATATTATTTTATATATATGTATCTTGCGTAAGAAAAGTATTCACTAATGATCCATCCCATTATCCATTTTTCTATCTTGTTGGTCTTTGTCATTCTTTGTCTTGCATATTTTTTACTCACTCAAACAATTCCGGTCAGATCTCAAGGAGCCTTATCTGTCAATAATCAATCAATGTTGTGACTAGTATTTTACTAGGGTGCCTAGATAGGGATTAGGGCACCTAGGGTACCTTGGTCTTGATTTCTATGTGCTCTTGTCCCAGTCACACATGTTTTTATTTTATGCATTTGAGGTCATTCCTTTCATTTTTTCCTCACATATCCCTTAGTACTAGTCATCATGTTGGGTCATGAGTATTGAAATTTGAACAAGAGGTCCTTATATAAGCATAAAATACATATGATCTTAAGGGAAAACTATTTCTATTAAGGGATATATATCTACATAGAGCAAGGGACTGCACTTAGGCAATATTCTGCATACACACTCCATAAGAAGGGGAGTCTATTTTTTCCCTCCACCATTTTGAATTTTTATCTAGCTATTTCCTGCTACTTTGGTGTCATTGGCACTAGGAAACCCAAGGCACATTATTTCACACACAATCACATAGAAATACATTGGGTCCAAGATGTAGTGCAGAGCTTAGTCATGAGTTTGTTCATTTGGTAGTTGAGGATAGTCCAACCAATCCATTTACATATTTATTTTTTTAATGTCTTGATGCTTTATGTGGTGTTTTTTAGGGGATTTATTCATTGGAGGTTGATAGTGACATTAGAGAATCAAGTGTGACATCTACCTAGTGAAAGGAAAATTATTACTAAGACCTAATGACCATATCAGAATTAGATTTCAAGCTATTTCACAGACTGAGGTGCCTAAATTTAAGACCAGGGTTACCCATGTGCCATTATCCTTCCCCAGGAACCCCAGTTTTTCTAGATCTTCCTTCACTACTACTTTCTAAGTTTTGTCGTTACACTCTATTCCACCATTTCATCACTCAATTCAGTCCCAGATCATTGCGAAGTAAGTCCAAATTAGGTAAGTACCTTTCCCATTTAATTTTATTTCATCTTAATTGAAAAATAAAGCATTTACATGTGAAAGCATAGCTCACATTTAAATTGATTTCATTTATTACATTGTTTTACTCTTAGATTCATAATAAAAATTTCAAATTTATAGAATCACTATTAGGCCTACCGAGAATCATGTTTGAATGGGTATGAAGGTGATTTTCTCTCCAATTTACCTATGGTTCTAAGTTCTTGAAAATTTTCTATACATCTCATTTGAATTTTCCAAGATGATAGGAATCCATAGGAAGTGTTTTGGAGGTGTTTGGTCATGTTGCATGGAAGACTAGTTCTTGAGTTCTCAAGATTAGCTAGACCAATCTCTAAGTTTCAAGATTTTGAAGGCATTATTACATGAATTGGAGCATGAAAATGATTTAATGAGTTATTATAATCCAATATATTTCAATTTATAGGTTACTTTCCCCATGATGTGAAGTTTTGAGGTGTGGATCAACATAAGTTTGGAAGACCAAATTTTGAGACCTAGGAAACACCCAAGAAAGTTTTGGGAAAAGGAATTGTTTGTAGATGTCTATGATTAGAATTGTGTCTCTTCATAGATTTGAATTCTATGGGAAAGTAGACTTCTGTAAGCTTCAATTTTTGAGTGAAAGTACTTTAATTAGCATAATCTTTAGGCTTGTATTTTGTAGATGTTGATATGAAAACACTATGAGTATTATTGCTGATTTTTTATGATGTGTCAATTTTATTTACATTATAATGATTTTTTAAATTTTTAGGACCCCTTGTTATGTGTACACCAGGTTGGAACTCATTTTGACGAGTTTAGGAGATAAAAAATAAAAGGTGATCTCATTTATGCACTAGAGGACAAAACAAACATTGACAATTACAAGTCAATTTGCAGAGGTCTGTTGTGTCAAGGTGGATTTCAAGTTTTGATCAGGTGATTAAGATGTCATTTGAAGTAGGTCGAATCATTATCAGGACTATTTCATGATTAGAGGATAACTCTGGAGTTATATTCTGAAGTTTTCCAAGAATGTTTGTAAGACTAGCTTCATCGAACATAAAATATCAACATTGTAATGATTCCCATTTTTTGGATGACGAAGAAAAAGTTGTTCTTTATTCATATGTAAAATATGTTCAACAAATTATTCTTTGAGTGAGATGTCATTAGATAAATCCTCAGAATATGGGTCTTTATCAGTATCAGAATTTCCAAAGAGTGAGAACATTTTCCCCTTCCAAAAGGACTATAATCTCGGTGGCATGTTACCACCATTTTTAAAAGAGGGAGGGAGAAAAAGAGATGTGCAAAATATAACTCAACCCGTAGCAAAGTTAATGTGATGATGGGAGAGAGGTGTGTGATTAAGTTTGATAATAACTTGTCCCTTAACAAAGTGAATTCTAATACAAGAATGTGTGAGAATTTCATTGTGTAAAGGGGTGAAGAGAAAAAGATGAGAAGAGCTTATGTAAAGTGTTTGATAAACTCAACTTTGATAAAGTGAATGGTCAAGATGGAAGAGTGGTTGTGATGTGATGAGGGTTCTCCTCCTCTAACAAAGTGGTAATTTATAGAATGGAGGAGGTTTATAGTGATAAAAGTACGAATGTGTTTAACCGCTAACAATGTGAATGCTAGAGTGAAGAAGCGAGGATAGATTGATTGCAAATGCACTCTACCACCTAGAAAAAGTGAATGCTAAATGGGAAGAGGGTATGAAAAATGATTCAAATCATATGCAATGTGCTCAACCATTAACAAGAATTAGTTAACAAAGAAGAGGTTAATGAAAAGATAAGACTCAAATACTGGTAGTGTAAACATTGGAAAGGAGATATGATGAAGTGTCTAGAACACAAAAAATATGCTGTCAAGTTAGAGACATGAAGAAAGAGAACATATACAGTTTAACAATGATGTTGTCAAACTTACGGATGCAAGAGGATAATGAATAGAAAATGTGATTAAATTGAGTTGTGACAAAGTGGAACACAACACCATTGAGATGTGAGTCGTAAGATGAAATTGCTTGAGCGAGGACATGGATATCCGCAACTCAAGACTTTATGTCGAAAAGAAGATGATAACTTAATATTTAAGGAAATGTAATCCAAATGTTTAAGTGTTGAATGAAATGGGAGATAAACCAAAATGAGGTGAATATGAAAGATAGAAGAATCTGATAATCATGAAAGGGGAAGAATCAAATAAGTGAATAAAAACTCTAAATGAATGAAAGAAGATCAAATGGAGAAGACAACGAGGACAAAAAGAAGAGAAGATTGAAATAATGAAAAGAGATGAAAGTTTTGAAAAGGGGAAAATTGAAAGTAAAATGAAGGTTAGTGACTGACTGATGAGGAGAAGAAAAGAAGATGAGAAAAAATGAAATGAGGATGAAAGCAAAATCTAAACAAGGATAGTTTGGAAAATGAAAAAAAAGATAAGAAAAGTGAAAGATGGATCCCAAACAAGGAGTATTTGGGAAAAAGTGAGTGTGGAACACTATTACAAAAAGAAAGAAAAAAAAGAAGAAAATAAAAAAAGAAGTTTTTGTTTGAATGTTTGTTTGTGGCCTCTAACTTAGATTGGATTGGAAAATGTTTGGCTTCCTGGGTGGCTTTCTAGATTGGGTGGCTCTCTAAACTAGGTTTCAAAAAATATCCGAGTGAGCATGACGCTATTTCTAGCTGACGGATTTACTTTACCCCCTTTGAAACCCTGAAAAAATATCTTTCTCAGAATGAATCTCACTGGGGTAGCCATTAAGGATATCCATGACTCTAACTCACAAATGCTTTACTAGTCAGGTAGGAGAAAAGGATCTCGTTTCATCCACTAGTTCCCTCAAGGTGTGGACTACTTTAGGGTTCTTAGAGCCACTCCCTTCATTGTAGCTTAAGGCTTATGCCAAGGGGGTTATGTTCTAGTTAAGCGGTCGAGCCGTAGCTCTTAACCGAACTTGCAAATCAAGTGTTTTGAATGTGGTGTTTATTTTATCTTTTGATTTAGGTGTGGTTTGGTTGAACTCTTTTGGAAACTTGTAGTTAGTAGTTTTCAATGTTTTATCCACCTTGAATGAGAGTGGGTTTTGCAAGCAATGATTAGAATTTTTTCTGGGATGAGGTAAAAATAACAAAACAAATAAACAAGATGACAGAAGCAAACCCATGTTTATGATTTCTAAGATCACTTAAAAATCACGAGGAAAGAGCATACGTGTGGGTTGGATTTGGTTAAGTGAAATGGTAATTCTCCAAAAACAAAAAAGAAAGAAATGACCATGTTTCTAATTCCCAAGATCACTTTAAAAAGTGCTAGGGAAGAGCATAAACATGAGCAATTCGTGTTAAAATCACAAAAACAAAAGAAAACGATAAAGGAAAAGTATGCAAAACATGTGTGAAAGAGTTAGTCAATGTAGAAAAATGACTAAATGGTGATAAAAATTCATGAAGGAGTGAGGATAAAAGGAATCAAAATGCCAAATAAACCTAAAAAATGAAAGGAAAGAATTAGTTTAGTTTATAAAACAATCAAGTGTGCATAAAATGACGAAAAAACGTTAAAAATTGGACGAAAACGTCTAATAACCCTATTTTGGAAAACTGCACAGTTAGTCCAAGAAAAAGAAATAAATAAACTAATTTAAGTGCAACTTAAAGTACAAATAGGAAAATATAAATAAAAATAAATAAAATAGAATAAAAAAGAAAATATAACCCTAAAAATATACAATATAAACTAAAAATATCCTAATGTATGCTAAGGTGGCTTTATGTGTGGTGTGTGCAAGTTGAAGCAGGGGAGGAGCTCAATGTGCAGAGGGGTGAGCCAGGGATGGCTCGGGGTAGGGCGAGTTGGGTGGGGGTTGGGACAGGGTCGAGATTTACAGGGTCGGTCGAGCTCAGGATGGGGTGGATGAGCTGAGAGGTGAGGGGTCAGGAGTTGGGTAGGGAATGGCGAGGTGGAAGCTTTGGAGGGCTCGAGGATGGGGGTTGAGTTGGCTGGGGTCGTAGGCAAGGAGATCGAGGTCGGGGTCTATGGGAAAGTCAGTGGGGACGAGGATGTGGGGTGAGGGAATGGTAGGGGATGAGCTCATGAAGAGGTGGGAGCGCGTAGGAAGGGAATGATGATCGAGAATAGGACTCAAGGTGAGTTGTGGGGTTGGCAGTTTGGAGTATATGGGAAATGAGGAAAATGGAACAAGGTCGGGAGCTGTGGGAGATGGGAAGGGCCGAGCTAGGTTGGGTGACAGGGACATGGAATGGGGATAGGGTAGGCAATTAGGTAGGGAACAAGATCTGTGTGGTGCGTGGGGAGTTGGGAGTTGGGCATGGGAGTGGGCGAGTTGAGGGCCAAGTTGGCCAGGGTCACTGTGGGGAGTGGGATGTGATGTGGCTCAGCCAAGCTGGTTGATCCAGGTAGGGAGGGTAGGGGTAGGGGCTTAGATATAGGGTTTTTTTTTTTTTTTCAATTTTTGTTTAAAAGAGGATTTTGTATGATATATGTGCAGGATTTTTTTTGTATTAATTATATTTAAATAAAAACTACGTTTTTGCTGTCTCTATGCAGGTACAACAACAACAAGCTACTACAAACAAAATAGGAAAAAGAAAGAACTGCAAATAATACTTCTGCACTCAGAATTGACACAAAAAACACAGTTAATCACCAAAATACAACAAAAATATGTTATTTTTATTTTGATCTGGGACACTTGCTACTTGCTTCCAAACCTACACAACAACACAAAAGACAAAAACAAACACTACAAGAACAAAGTGAGACAATTAGAAATGAAACAAAAATGAAAGAGGAGGGGTGCGAGTCCCACCGGGCATGCCAAAATGTAAGCAAGGAAAATCACTGTAATAGAAAGAGAAACAAACAATGCAAACCTTTCCAGCAACCTTCTATACAAACCTCAAATAAGGGTCTCCTGTGAAACCTTGCAAGATGGATGTCAGAGATGATTTGTGGATGCTCTTGAATGCTATCCAAGATTTGAATGCAAATGCTATAGACATAGTGAATTCAACAGAGGTTTTGTACATCAAATTCAAGAGGATTTGAAGGAAGGTAAGCTTGTAATTTATAGAAGTAGAAGGTAGTTGAATTTGGTTACAAAGGGATAAATGAGTATGTTAAAAATAGCATTGTGGGTAGTTACAATAGTGCTGGGGGCAGTAAATAAATTAATTACAAAAAGCTGCATCCGGAAAGGTTGTTGTATGTGGATTTGAACTATCCCAACCTTTATAGGATTCTAGAAGTGCAGTTAACTAGGGTAAGGATATGAAGTCCAAGTGGAGTCTAAGTGGAGTTAAATCAAGTGGAAGATGACTAGGATGTGCACACAATTAATTGTTTAATTATTAAATTAATAAATAACAATTAACTTAGCTAAAGGGGTACTAAGGATACATGGGATTAATTTAATTAATCTAAAGGGGTACAATATGTATTAATTAATTAATTGAAAATGGGTGAATAACAAGGTGTACTAGAATAATGTTGGGAACAAGTGGAAACATAAGTCTAATTTTGGGGTGTCTACAAGTGGCACATGGTAGAAATGTTAATGCACATGAGAGAAGATTAGTATGTGGTACTGAGATAATACGTAAAATGGATTCATCCGATCAATGACACCTGCTTAGCGGTTAAAACCACATGTCAATATTTGTGTTAAATCATTACAACAAGTGGGAAATGGAGGGAGGGTTTGGTGAGTAATTGTGACCTTATTTTCCCTTAATGATTGATGGGGACGATGCCTACATGTCATTCTTATAGCTTTATTAAGTGATGGATGAATTAATTCAACATGAAGACTTTACTCGTAACGACTATCCATAGGAATTGTTAATACTGAACTTTTCAACTCAATAACGTAATTTCCATCTATAATCTTACATGTTTTAAACTGTGCCATCTTGGAAAATATATTGTAATTTCCCTTTCTAGGATGAAAAAGTGGCTGGAAATGAATGATTCCAAGCCCAAAAATGAAGTCTAAATATAGATTATGATTCCTAAAAAATATGAAGAATGCAATAATGGTTGAGTTGGAAGTCGTTGTGCCCTAGAAACCACCTAAATATTCCCTAATGTGGGTCGCTCCCCGAGGAGAGGGGTTGGAAATCACCATAGAATTAAACCCTAGCTAAAAATATGAAACATCAATCTTCTTGAAGCACTTTAGAAACCTCGAGACATAAAATCCTCAATAAATTGAAGAGTTTTCATTCCTCAATAAATAAAGGAAGGTTTTTCGTCCTCCTTTTTGGCCACACCAAAGGATTTTTGTACTTAAGTGGAAGTAATTGAGAAATCATCCCAAAAACTAAGCAAAGTTAATTTTTAGACAAGATGATGATGACCAAATGAGCCAAGTGAACCCTCTTTATACTTTTTCCCAACGTTAAAAAAATTAGAATGCCTCCAAACTTGGACCAACGTAATAAGGGTACTTATATTTTCCCTTTGGATTTTCACCTTCATAAACCATTAGACCATACTTATGTAGAAAAATATTAAAGAAGAATGCAAATGCTCATGAAAATAAATGTAAAATATAACAATCACTTCCCTTGTTCATTTTCTTCTTGCCCATGGGAAGAGGAATGGGTTTGAAGTCTCCAAAATTAACTATCTTGGAAAAGGGAACATTATAGTCATCCCCTCCCAAATTTGTTTTCCTTCAAGTAAATTAAAGCTCACATGCCCAAGTACCAAGGTCCATAGATGAAGTATATTGTAGTTATCAAAAATATTGGATCTAATGTTGGTTAAATGAAAGAGCTATTTTAAAAATAAGATCATACACCTATTATCCCTCTCCTTTTTGATTACTTTGGTAGCACGTGAAGTTTAATAGCTTACTTGGAAACAAAATCAGCCACTACCTTAGTTCCTCCATCTTCACTTTCACCTTCAAAAATAGAATTAAAAACCTTTCTCAATACACACTCAATTGTACAAAATGCCTCCCAATCTATTTTAATCTTAGTCATTGAGAATTTTTTTTAGGAATAATCAATAGTTTCACAAGCTAAAATGCATTCCAATGTGGCATCTTCACTTTTGTTTCAACCTTGTCAATTATGGCGGAATAACATCCTCTAACTATACACATGAATGCAATTAAAATAATGCAGGGGATTATAAAAATGATGAACATGACATTACAGGTATCAATTTGGCTCATGGTTTTCATGAAAGCACTTCCTCTAGCATTTGGAGGTAGTATTATATCATCCCATGTCTCCTCCTTGTTTTGTTAGAAACCCTTTGTACTAAGATTCAATTTATGATCTCTTTCACCTAGTTTTTGCTGCGCTACTCTAATATTCAAGTGGGATGCCCATTAGAATCTTAATTTGGTGATTTCAATTTCTTCATTAGGAGTTATGTATATTAAACCATTCTCCAACTCTTAATGGAATTCTTCACTCAATGGAAAACTCATAAATATTATGCAAATCTTACCCAAAGTAAACCACTTGAGAGAGTTATCTATCTTCTCATATATGTGAACACACTGGTATGAATCATACTTATGCCTTTTATTCTCTTTCTTCTCCATTCCTAGACTTGTATATAGAGGAAACACATTAAAGGAAATAAGAGCTCTCAACATTACTTCTTCATGCCCCGTAGATATGTGAACTAGATTTTTTCCTTTACTCGCATTATCCTCAAAATTCCCCTTCATATGATGGAATCTCAAGAGTCCATTCACATTAAACCAAGTATGGTTGTAGTTATACCATTGAAATTTCATCAGCATTATGGTGGCCATAAAATCTTCTTAAATAGTGGAAAATAATCCCTCATTGATGGTAGGCAGAAAACCCTTCCACCTTGTGACTGATTGTGAAACTAAGGAACACACACATAATGGTTACATAATGATTACATGATGAATAAGGTGAAATTGATGGTGATTTATTGCATTTTTTGTTGAGCATGTCATGAGATAAATAAATTCCTAATAATATAAAGATCTAAATAGAGAAAAGTTTTTTTATAGTGTAAAGTGTGTGAGATGAGAACACAATGCAAAAATTTTTTAAGTGATTAAAGAATGGTACATGGATAAATTTCATAGATTGTGACAATCATAAATTACACCAATATAAAATCAATGGTTTAGTAGAGGCATAACCTCAGGTGGTAGATGTTAAGGAAGAGAATATGGTCATTCTTGGGGAAATTGTTTCAAGTGTGGCACAACATATCATTATCATATATGAAATGTTCTAAGTTTTCTAATTGTGTCAATTGTGGATAAGAGAATAAGACCAAATAATGTGTGGATTTTTGTAAAAATATAATTACATTGGATGAGGCATAATATGGGGACAAGTATAATGAATTTCAATCTAAACTAACACTGACCTCCAGATAGAAATAAGAGAAACTACCATTGAGTAAATGACATCAATATTGCAATTAGATTGGGGTAGCTTCAATTTTAGGAGAGAAATCTTACACAAATAGGGGTAATGAAAAGATTATTTACAATATGTAGATAAAGTGGAATTATAAAAATTGATGTTTAAAAAAATACATTATGATTGAAGTAAGAGAGTGATTCAAATCCTATGGAGATTTGTGAGCTACTTGAGAGTTCATCTAAGCTCAAAGACATGATACTAGGAGGGGGTCTTAAGCCAAGTGATGTGAGGGGATTGGATGAATGATTCTCTGCTAAATATTGGATTTGAAAGGTATGAGGAATTCTAATACATGATTAGAAAAAGAATCATTAAAGGATAAAATTCCACTCATGGCCCTGTGTATGATCAAGATTTGTTGACCAATGGGAAAATCAATAATTATGAGATGGAGAATATCTTCGTTGATATGGTGTAGAGGTAAATATTGTAAATAAAGAAGCAAGTTCTTATATGGGAAGGCATGTGTTGGTATATTCCAAGAATGTATTTGATATGGAAAATAAGACAAAAGTGAATCCCATATGGATGTCAAAGAATGTATGATTGATGGTATTAAGGGTACCATTTATTGAAAATTTTGAGATCATTGATATGGATCAGGGTGATAATGTTGGGGATAAACCATATAACAGTGTTGCACAAATCTATAATAAGATAAAGCATACAAGAAATGAATGCAGAAATAACCAGAAGATAAAATAAACAAGAGAAAGATTACACCAAATTTAACGTGGTTCACCCAATGTGGGCTACATCCACCAAGAAATGGCCAATATTATTATTCAGTGCTTTATAGAGGAAATACAATGAATATCTGCTATCTTCCAACACCTCACAGGATGTTCAATGCTTTTCCCTCACTTAGCTACTCTTTCTTGCTCACCAAGAAAAATTAAATGCAAACAATTGCTATTTTTCTTCTCTTCTTCTTTCTTACCCTCTTACAATGCATACATGCATATATAACTATTTTGGGTAACTTAACTATGATTTTACAATCAATAAATCATATTTAAAACAAGTGATTTATTCTAATTTTTTTCAAAAAATAAAAGTAGCGTTGCACAGGTAACCGTCGACGGCTACTGCCTAATCATCGACGGTCACTTCCTGACCTGGACTGACTGACGCCGGTTACACCCTGAACAACACCGATTACATCTTGACCAACACTGGTTACTTTTAGAAGAAATTTTCTTGTGAATTAATTAAGCTCCATACTCAACAATCTCCCACTTGGAGATCAATTTCTGCACTGTACTGTACTTCACCATCCTTGGTTCCTTTTCCTTGGCTCATTTCTTCCTCTTCAAGTCTTAAAATTGAAGACCAACAGAAGTGGAGTGAAGTTCCAACTTCTCTCTTACCAATGCCTTCATTAGCATGTCTGCAACGTTCTCATCTGTATGGATTTTCTCTAACTTCAGCTGTCCATCCTCCAACACCTACCCTATGAAGTGATACCTCAACTAAATATGTTTCATTCTTGAATGAAATGTTGAGTTCTTTGCCAGATGAATCACACTCTGACTATCATTGTATAATATACAATCCTCTTGCTCCTTACCCAACTCTTCCATGAACCTACTCATCCATATTATCTCCTTGCTAGCTTCTGTAGCTATAAAATACTCTACCTCTGTAGTAGACAAAGCCACAACCTTATGTAATCTTGAAATCTAGCTAACTGTCGTTCCACCTACTGTGAAAATATATCCAGTGGTGTTCCTCTTGTCATCCAAATCTCCAGCCATATATGAATCAACATAGTCATGTAAATAAGTATCTAACCCTCCATAGCATAACTCCATACCGGATGTCCCTCTCAAATACCTGAGAATCCATTGGACTGCTTTCTAATGTTCTTTACCTTGATTAGCCATAAACCTACTCACAACTCCCACTGCATGTGCAATGTCTAGTCTAGTACAAACCATGAAATACATAAGACTTCCTACTACTAAAGCATAGAGAACATGTGCCATGTACCCAACCTCCTCATGTAATGAAGGACACTGATCTTTGCTCAATTTTAAGTGTCCAGCCATAGGTGTACTAACAATTTTTGATTTTTGCATATTAAACCTTTCCAACACACTATTAATATAAGCCTCCTGAGACAAATACAACTTCTTGTTTTTCTTGTCTCGGTGAATTTGTATGCCAAGGATTTTCTTTGCAGCTCCCAAATCCTTCATTGAAAATGTGTGAGATAACCTTTCTTTAAGTTTACCAATGTCCTGCATACTAGATCCTATAATCAACATATCATCGACATATAGTAACAAAATAACATAGCTCCCATTTTCAAGATTTTTAAAATAAACAAAATGGTTAGATTCACATATCATATAACCATGCTCATGCATAAAACTATCAAATCTCAAATACCATTACCTTGGGGCTTGCTTGAGTCCATATAGGCTCTTTTTCAATTTGCACACAATTTTCTCCTTACCCTTGACTTCATAACCAAGTGGTTGCTGCATATAAATCTCTTCCTCCAAATCACCATGAAGAAAAGCCATCTTAACATCAAGCTGTTCTAAATGTAAATCTTTTGTTGCAAAAAAACTTAGAACAATACAAATAGAAGTCATCTTAACTACATGAGAAAAAATCTCATCAAAGTCAATACCTACTTATGTACAAATCCCTTTACCACAAGCCTCGCCTTGTACCTTTTCAGTCCACCCTCTTCTTCCTTGATTATGTAAACCCATTTGTTTTGCAATGTTTTCTTACCTGCTAGAAACTTAACCAAATCCCATGTTTGATTTTGTTCTAAGGAGTCTGTCTCCTCATCTATGCCATGCTCCCACTACTTGTGGGTATTTACCTACACTGCTTCTTCAAAGCTTTTTGGTTCAACACTATCAATCAGTAATAAATAAGAAAAGGAAGCTAAAAATATCTCTAGAGTTCTACTTACCCTTTGTGACCTTACTAAGATCTGGGGTGTCTGGGGCTCATTTTGTGCATATTGCACATTCATTTGAATCTCCGTCAGTGACTGACACCAGTCACCTATAACCAACCGCGGTTCCTTTGCCAGTTGACCGACTGTGGTTGGCTTACTGACATCGGTTCTAAGAGTACCGAATCCGGTTCCTGTAACTGACTTCTCTGAACATGATCCTGTCAGCTGATGCCGATTAGCTTGACCAACATCGGTTCCTATAGAATCAACGTTAGTGTCTGTGGATGTTTGCTTTAGGTCTGAAAAATTTATTTTCCTTCAAAATCTCCTCAACTTTTTCATGTTTACACACCAAAACCTGATCCATGTACATTATTTTTTCATTCCAATGAACTTCACGACTCCTAACAATCTTAGAATATTCTAAATCCCAAAATCTATATCCAAAATCACCAGAGCCATAACCAATGAAAGTACATCTCTTAGATTTAGCATCCAACTTCCTCCTATTTTCCATATCAACATGCACAAAAGTTTCTGAGCAAAAAAATCTAAGAAAAGAAAAATCTACCTCTTTTCTAGACCAAGCTTCTTATGGTATTCCACCATCCAGTGCTATTGAAGGCCCGTGGTTGATCAAGTATACTGCGGTATCCACTGCTTCTACCCAAAACTTCAAAGGCAAGTCGACATGTATCCTCATGCTTCTAACATGTTCCATGATTGTTCTGTTCATTCTTTCTGCAACTCCATTCTCCTGTGGAGTTATAGGAACCATTCTTTCTCTTCGTATTCCATTCTTTGAACAATAATCATTAAAAGCCTTGCTGTAGTACTCACCACTGTTGTCAGATATAAGGAACTTCAATTTTAAATTTGTTTCATTTTCTACAAGGGCTTTCCATATTTTAAAAGTTTTAAAAACATCAGATTTATGCTTAATACAATAGATCCATACCTTTATTATGGCATCATTAATGAAAGTCACATAATATTGGGATCCTACAATAGAAACTACCTGGGTTGGTCCCTACACATCTGAGTGTACAAGCTCCAATTTTTTCTCCTTCTTTGTTGACCTAACCTTGAGAAATCTCACTCTCTTCTGCTTTCTAAATATGCAGTGCTCACAAAATTCAAGATCTAATTGTTTCAAATATGATAACTTACCCTTAGCATTTAAGATTTGCATTCCTTTTTCACTCATATGGCCTAGCCGATTATGCCACATGTTTGCATCTGAATTTGTAGTAGATAGCACAAAAAAGGAATTAGTAATACATGTAGATAAATATAAAGTTCCTACCTTCTCACCTCTTGCCACAATAAGAGATCCCTTGGTAACCTTCCAAGAATCGGCTGTGAATGCAACCACGCATCCAGATTCACCAAGTTTTCCTACAGATATTAGATTTCTTTTAAGGCTTGGAACATGCCTTACATCTTTCAATACTCATGGGTTTCCATTCTGCAACTTTAGATTCCTTGTAAGACTTCCTACTACTGAACTAAGTTTGGTCTATAGGAACCTAGAAAGTGTAAAAAAGGTGTTATTCAGGAAATAAATCAAGCAATCTAGTAGGCCTAAAAAGGTGGTAAATATAAAGAATATATAAAATTAAATAAATGAAACTAGTTTGGGTCTAAATAGTCTTATAGATGGAAGACTAAGTTAGGTTTGGGTATCCTATAAGGATGTAAAAAATTCAATAGTTAACTAACTAATCTAGAAAATCTATAAAATATAGATCACCATAATGTGACACTCAGCATCCCGAAGACAACTAAGAGAAATATGAGAAAGAATATATCATTGATTAAAAGAGCATCCTAAAAGCCAAATATGCAAACGATATGTATAAGGTAATTTCATTAAAATGTAATTTTTGTTACAATGCTAATATGTCTAAAAAGAGACAGAGAAATGGATATACAGAATATATGAAAGACTTAGAATATAATGTGTCCTATAAGAGAATATGATGTGAAAGGGAGGAAAAATGGGTTTTTATCAAGGTGAAAACAAGTTATTTACTAGAATCAAGGCACTCTAATTATATTGGTAGTTCTAAGAGTTTCAGACATCAAGGAATGAAGGAACCTAAATATATAGGTTTCATCTAAAATGAACTAATGAAGTATAGATATACATCCCATGTCAGCTATGAGATGAAATAATAGTAAAGGGTTTCCTAACTTCTGATGATGTTTTCCCCATTCCTCAGGACCTCACTTAAGGATCCATAGGCATAATAAAAAGTTTGGTTATTGACATGAAAATGAAGGGGCATTAAATGGAAGATATATGACCTCCTATCATAGTAAGAAAATATATTACACCCTATAGGACCTTAAGCTCCATAACATGTCCAACTATGGATTTTTAGCTTTCAAATAGGATAGGGGATGTGCTAAATGATATCACATATTTATTTTTATATGATTGAATTTTATGATTATAAAAAATATTCCTTTTTCTATTGCCTTTTGATTTTTTTTCATAATATGGATCTTAAATTTTCTTTTAACTTTTCACATTCCTCATTATGGATTGAAAAAGATTGATAAAAATGGTATGAAAGATGAAAAAACTAAAGATCATACACGTGAACATTATAGAGGATAACCTACAAACCATGACATTAAGATACTTCTATACTTAAACCTGATAAAATTTCATAGAGCTTAGTAGAGGAAGAGTGAATGATATCATCGTGGAATTAGTAAGGTTTGCATTTATTTGCAAAATCATGAACATATTACTATAAGGTAGGCCAATTGTAACCCATAATAGGCATTTTTGGGTTGTATCATGTTCACTAGAATGGCCTCAAAATTTTTTCCCATGTGCTAACTTGAGGAGATAAGGGACATTGTGCTCGGTAACATAACAAAGCAGGGCACCCTCAAAGCTAAACTAGTAGAGAATGATGTTTGTAAGAATATACTCGAAATATTTCTTATATATTATGTAGATATGTTCTCAACAATCATGTTGTGATTTCCTATCCAATTTCTAAGGCCTACCATGTAGTACATGGCAAACATCCATATGCAATTGATGCAAGGGCATCCTTTGATTGTAAGTATGATCAAAGTTTGGGTGTGTTGAGGTTTTGGACCCTATTTTGGATGATAATACATGCTTCATGTAATTTTCCCTTTGGTTAGGGATTTCAAATTATTTTGAATTAGTTTTTCTCGCCTAAACCAAGAGTTTTAATTTTTTAACTTGTAAACAAGGATTAGGGGATATTCTATGGTCTAATCATGGAGGCTTTGTAAATTCCATTTAGAACGAGTCAAGAAACTTGTGACATATATATAGATGTTTGGTTACCTTGTGTTTTGAACACACATGTCCTAAAATTAAGTTGGGAACTCATTTGATCACCTCATGTCAAGAAAACTGAGGAGGTTAGGGAAATAAATGGATTGAAACCAAACATGAATAAAAAGCTCAGGGATTCATTTGAATAAAAGAGGAGATAGTAAGAGGTAGTTAGAGGGAGGAGAAGATAAAAATTATGAAGAAGTATGAGGCAGAGTTGGAAAGAATCAGAAGGGAAAATCCATAGAGGAGAAAAGAGGAACATGTGAAAGACTAAGAAAGCTAAGAAGACCTAAAAAAGTAGAGAATATGAGAGGAACATATAGAAGGTCAATTTAGATTTTTTTTTCTAGTTTTGTGTATGTAGTCCTGAAGAGATAAGGAAAAACTGAGTTTGGAATATTTTTTATGCTCGTATATCTCTAGGTGAATGTAATAAAAATTATGGAAGGTTATTCAAGGTGAAGTTTAATTCTTAAACTGGATATTTCTTCTTGATCCTTTGATTGAATTATGAAATGTTTGAACTCCATGCTTGGTGATTAATAGTCTGTGTAGAATTACCTTTATGTTTTTTCCTAATATAAAAAATATGCTTGTGATTTATGGGGGTTCTGTGAAAATATAAGATAACCATATACTTAGTAAGAATTCATATAGGAGTCCTTGTATATGTCTTGCATAACAATCCTGTAGATTATGTTATGATATAACCTACACCTAGCTAGTGAAATGATCTATACAAATAATTAAATAGTTTTCTATTGTCATGTGAAATTACCAGTCCAAAAATGTAAAAAACTTAATCTATGACAATCGAGCCACAAAGTGAAAATATACTTCAAAATGCTTCTTGAACTCCTCTCCTGGTCAGTTGTCTTCTGATTCATGGCCATATTGACCTTGCAGGTCCTCCCAATATAATGAATAATCTTGTAAAATTTTTCAAAGTGATGAGGTAAGGTAAACTCTTCCATTTAGCAAAGTGCAATGAAAGACTAGTTCTCTAAAAAACTTAAAAAGGCCAATTTTGGAAATCTCGAGGCATGTGTGTATCCCCCGGGGAATTTCCAAAAGTTCATAGAAATCCGGAGGTGGTATTGGATATAATTGAATGTTTTTGAATTATTTTAGGGAAATTTAGCAAAGAATTAGTGGTTTAGGGATTTTTTTTGAAAAAGCGGGTTTTCAGGTGTAAGGAATGAATAGTCAAATCATGAACCTGAACTTATTCAGATGATTCTCAGAGCTTTGTAAGGAGTTAGAGTGCAAACAAGCAAGAAATGGAAATTTAGAAGAATCCTCTACATGTTGGAAGAATCATATTTGATCCAAAACTTGATAGTTTCTTTAAACACTTCAATATTTGCAGGCGCACCCTGTCGTTCCAAAGAAAAAGGAACCATGTTTTGAAGTTTCAAGAAGAATATAGTTCTTAAACCTATTCCATTGATCTTATAAGGTCTCTTGTAGTATGAATTATATAAATTTTAATCTCAAAATACCTTTCCAAGCTCTGGGAGTGAATTTTTCAAGTTCTCACTAGTCAAGAGTATGCAGATCCCATTCTTAGCCAATTTTTTTACTACCACATGTCAGCACATTGATCCATGGCACACTTTTTGTGTCCATATTTTCACTTTTCACTAAGGGGAAAGAGAGGAGAAGAAATTTCTCCTATGAGAAATCCCTTTCTCTGGTCCCCCATGTGACCCTTCCAGCTCCATAGGGTGCTCAATCTAGCTAACCCCTTTTCCCCAGGCCTACTCAGATTCCACCACTTTTCACCATATTTATCCATTTATCCATTTAATTTCCATTTTTTACTTTCACCAAGGGGATAAGAGGTAAAATAAATCACACCCATGAACAATCCCCTTCTGTTGGTTTTCTACGTGACCTCACACATCTTCCCAGGTGCATTTTCTAGCCCTTAGGTGTTTTTTCAAGCCCCCTCCTCATATTTCCACTTGTAAGCACCTTTATCCATTGCTAAACTTTTTGTCCCTTTTTCCATTTTCACCAAAGGGATAAGAGGGATGATAAAGTGCACCCATGAGCAAGCCCCCTCATTTGGTTCCTCATATGATCTCTCTCACCTTCCTAAGTGATTTTTCAACTTTTTCATCTGCCTCAAACTTCACCACATACTGAAACTTGGAATAATATTGATTCAAGGAAACCCTTACTATCCCTTGTGTCCCCTTGGACCATTAAATCTATTTTTTATCTCAACTTTAGCTTTTATTAAACTGAGGGTCAAACCACAACTAGCAGGGAAGTACAAAATTAAAAGCTAACTTGTTTTCAAGTTACTTTCTTTCAACAAGTCGACCTGTTAATCATTATTTCTACTGTAATACCTCCAAGAACATAAAAATATACCAAAAATGCTTCCAAAATCACTCTAGAACAGCCATAGCTTTGGAACTGAATTTTCTTCATTTATTTTCAACTAGACATTCATTTCCATTGAGATTTTTCTAGAATACTCTACTCCTAGAAGCATTTGAGAAGACATTTGCTGTCTATCAGATGATGCCCTAGTTTATTTACAGCATAAATATGAAACCATACCTCTAGAATTTTATTTTTTCAATTTGAAAGAGTTTCAACAAAAGAATCACTTTGAAAACTGGAGCACGAGATTTTGGTGCAGAGCCGAATTTGATGAAGGTGTTTTCATTGCAAACTACTCCTAGAAGCATTTGAGAAGACAATTGCTGTATATCAGATGATTGCCTAGTTTATTTACAACATAAATATGAAACCATACCTCTAGAATTTTATTTTTTCAATTTGTAAGAGTTTCAGCAGAAGAATCACTTTGAAAACTGGAGCACGAGATTCTGGTGCAGAGCCAAATCCGATGAAGGTGTTTTCATTGCAAACTAACTCTAGTATGTACACATTATAAAAATATTAAGTTCTTTGTATAGTCACATACTAAAAATATTAATCCTCCTAAAAAAACAAGCTCACATTACTTAGAACATCTAGAAACAATGAAAAACAACAAATAAGGCAAAACATGTAACTTTCCCAAAAAATTGTTTCCGAAAAAAAAACTTGCTAAAAATTGAAACTTTATAAAAATAGTAACACATCATAATTAGAGGTAATATAAGTGTGTAAGGATCTTAAAAAGATAAAAATTTAGAAAAAAAAATCAATTTTTTTCCAAATAGCAGATCCTAACCCCACCTGCCAAAAATAGAAAGTTTTAGATTCTAGTGCAAAAAGTTGTTGTTGACTTCATTTTAAATTATCTTGATGATATTTAGAATCATGAAGTTGTAATTATCTATTATGGAACCTATTTCATAATCAAAAATGGATTTTTGAGGTGTGGGTGACAGTGATGTCACTCACATGGACGAGGACCTAAAAAGTAGGATCCTCTGAGGACCGAGAGAACTTATTCAAGAAAATATCTTCACAAGTGGGTTGTTTGCAGCCAGAGGAAATCCTTTGTCAATAAAGAGTATAGAATTGGTGATAGAGTGTGCTTAATACAATGATCTAGAGTCTAATATTGCAAGAGCAGATGCAAATTGTATACTTGCAGTTCTCACCTCGAAATACATTTCACAATATGTGTAGATTTTGAATGACAACAACATGGTCATAATCTCGAAAGATTTTGCATCTAGTGAGTGGTAAAGGAATGAATCCTACCCCTATGGCCTCACATTGGGATCATGGTTGAGACAAGGAAGGAAATTCTCTCACATGCCAAAAACCTTGACAAGGAGTGTTTTTTATGAGGGTTACTTGGATGCAATCATATTGCTAAGAAAGATAATGGGTGAAGAAACAAAAAAGGAATTTTAGGAGTGGATGGAACAATTAATCCTTGTTTTCACTGAGGAGAATCATATAGTTGATTGGGGAAAAATCATAAGTGATAACATCCATCATCAGTTATTGCAGTTATATGTCACAAAGAAATTCACAATGACATCATATATGGTGTATGCCCTCGCAAGCACAAGAAAATTCAAATGCTTGAATCTTGCTCATAATATTTCTTAGAAGATACCATCTTGTGACAAGTACCCTCTACTCACTCTTAAAGAAAGTAACCACCACTTTACCAGAGTGACTAATACATTCACCTTGTTCATCATCCAATTGCTTGAATGTAACCCAAAATTGATATTTTCTTCCCAAGATACAACATTTATTAAAAAGAATGGCTCCTACTTTACTCAATTCTCCACCTTCTCCTATATCATAGTTTCAGTTTTTGACCTCACTCCTCACAAGCTCATGAGATACCTTAGTGATAAGACAATAATGTTTGAATTGTGTAGGTAGCATTCTTGTTGGAAGCATAATCACTGGGGGGGTAAATCAGTGATCCATTAAAACTTTCATTCTCCTAAACATTCACATTCATAAAAAATTCAAAGTATTCATCAACCATTCAAAAACATATAGATTAAGCAATGATTAAACAACCACATAAACATGCATCATGAGAACACAATAACACAAGTATAAAAAATTTAAGTGGGAAACCATCAAGGGGAAGAAAACCCATTGAAACAAAACTTTATATAGCCATTGTTTCAAATATATTCAAGCACCAACTCAACAAAGAGCATCGGACCCTATATTTAGTTAGGCACCAAACCCATAAGCAACACCAACCCTTGATTTAGTAGAGCACCAACCCTACAAGGAGACACCTATCCCCTAGATGACTCAACACCAAAAAAATCCATCTGAAATGTTTCTGACACAATTGATGATGACTTGATGAAGCTCACTCTCCTCTTAATTATGCTCAAAACTACTCTTTAGTCTCCATGCCCAAAAAAATATTTCTTAAAGATGATTTCAACATCTGACCTAGCACGGCCATACCCGATATCTCTCTAAAACATAATTTCCCTCTCATCAAGGTCACAAGGACCTTATTCACCTCCTTCAAACAACCTCATAGCTCACACTTTTTCTTCCTATCTCAATGAACTCAAATGAGTTTTCTAATTTTCCTTTATACCCTTCTCATGATCATAATACATGTAGGTAGGCCATTATATAGAAAAACAACTTAAAACATCATTATAAAATCCTATAAAAATAATCCATAAGACCATATAGGTTTCCACCATCATTTAAAACCATCTAGACCACCATTAGGACTCAAGAAGCCGTAAAGCACCAAAACAACCAAATCGCCAAGAAGGGAATGCTATAGAGCAAAAACAACTTCACCAAAACATGAAAAACACTTAGAAATGTTTTGTAAGCCTTTAAAAAACTCGATAAATTATAACAAAATGCAACATTATCTCATGCCATGAAACCCTCTTGATACCATGCACAACCAAGCACCGTCAAAACCAATCCTAAAAAAAAAGCCATAACTTCATCAAATCTTGTAAAAATGAAAGTGTGATATACCAATGAAAATATCATGACCTCAATGTCATTATAAAACTCAAACCATACCACAAATATGACTGTAGCACCTCTAAAACATCTCTATAACAAGATTGCCTCAAATTGCCCAAAACTGCCCCAAAACCAGTCATGCAAGATAGGGCACAACAGACATCCTAAAATATCAACCATGATCTAAAACCATCATGTACATGAATAATATCACCCAAACTTCCTTAAATTCTAAATTATTCATCAGGTCCAATGGACAAATTTAGAGAAAAGTGAAAATATTTAGAAACTTACAAATTTGAGTGGGGCCTACATAATGTCAAAACCTCTAAATACCACCCAGAGGAATTTGGAAGAGTCTTGTAAAACTTCCAATCATCACATTTATACAAAAAATCAATTATGTGACACCAAAACAAATATCTCTCTAGTTGCTATATAGCTAGGGTTTTGAGAGCATTTAAAAAGAATTTACCTTCTTCACGATTCTTCATACAAACCTAAAGATGAAAAGACCTAATTACACTTGAAAAATATTCATAATATACCTATTAACATATCCCCAAGAGCTTGGGTCCCCATGTAAATCACACAATCTCCAACGAGCATCGTAAAATTCAATTTGAGTTCACAATCTCATCTTTAGGAACTTGGTTTTAGTAAAAATGTGACTCCTTTCAAAATATTCAAAAAATAGACCTGAAATTTGGACCACACCATATCACCCTACCAATATATCTCCAATGCTCACCTTTTCCCAATATACTCAGAAATTCCGACTCCACCACACTAGGGCATGCTCTCTTTAGGGCTAGGTCTAGAAACATACCTAAAAACTCACTTTGCATACATATTGCTTAAAGTACTAAAATTAAAAGATAACTAACATGATAGAAAAAACATACCACAACTATGAAATAGCTCACATTTTCATATCTAGCTCTAAAAATGATCATATCACCTCATTAGGTAACTTGGGGCTTGAAAATAGGTCTAGTGAAAACCTAGAAAACATGTCCAACACTTGAACCAACACTCTAAGACACTTCTGAGTGTCTTAACACCTCATCTACATGATCCCCATGATCTCACAAAGATAACATAGCTCATAAATAACTTTACTCCATCATCACATATCATTATTGCTAATTAGATTTAACAAATAAGCACTTTGAACATGCTTGCTTCAACAAATATGACCTTCTCTTCACTTGGGAACTATTTGTGAGAAAATTTGTCAGGTGGAAAAATTGGTGGGTACCCGCTAATGCTATGATAATCTATGTAATTTTCATGAATGGTTCAGCTCCATTTGTTATGTGTGTGTGAACTTAAAATTTGTGGTGGCTTGACGGCTGGGGATCCAACAAGGACACTCCACTGAAACTGCCACAAAAGCTTGCAATTGTTTGTAAGGGAGGAATTTTTTGAGGAGATATCAAAGGGAGTAGGAAAAAGGAAGGGTATTAATATCTAAGGTCAAAACTTAGATTCCTTCAGACATTAATTAGAGTACTTCAACACACACATATATAGAAAGAAAACACTTTTGTTACTTGCATCAAGACAAGGTAGAATTAGGAACACAAAGTTTCAATAACTCTCTTATAAAAAAGGTAAGAAACTCCATTCTTCTTTATTGATGTTTTGGAAAAATTATACATAGGGAGAAATAGAAGAACATAGAGAGGAGAAAAAGAGGAAATAGCTATCTCTTTTGTTTTTTCACAAGTAATAATCTCTCACGAGCATACAAAATTAACAAACCTTAAGAATGAGGGTGCCATCACAATTTATAGACTTGAGAATGAATCTTCACCTACCCCCCACATGATTTTTGATTTGTCCCCTTACAACATGAAAATTTTCATATTCCTAAGTGTAGGATTAAGTCCCCTTGTATTAATTAAGGGTGACTTATTACATTACAAGCCAAAGTCACATTTAAATGAATAAGACAAAACAGGCGTAGAAACCAAAATTGGGTCACACTCCCCTTAACTCCTCGTCAACTAACCAACCTGAACACACTTACCTAGCCATGGCCCCCTTTACCCCAACACTAATATTAATTTAATTAAATTAATCCATGATCTCACAATATTTATTATTTAATTATCCTAATTAAGATAATTCCTACCCCACCACCTCACCTAGCCACCTCACCCCAAATATATTCTTAGTATGTTGCCATAACTAACTAAGACCTGCATAAACCCTAAAAATCAAAGCCTACATCCCCTCTAACCATATTCCCACATAAAAAATGGTAACTCCCACTCTTTCCCAAAGGAATAGAAAGATATGGAAAAAATCATTGCCATGATCTTCCATTTTTAGTAAACCTACGAAATCCTACCCTAAATGACTCCGGTTACCCCTGAACTGACGCCGGTCAACCCAAAACCGTCATTGGTCACCTTTTATTCCCCTTTGGTAACCTTATTTTGAGGTTGGAACATTATGAGAGCAAAGGAAGAAGACCAGAGCTATGTGCAAGTGAAAGAGGCATCCTTTCACGCATCCAACAATCCAGAGCCATTGCCAGCATCAATCAGAGAGCATTGTATTCACGAGAGTACTCTGGAAAAGCACCACTACAAGACCATACATGTATCCTCTGATCAACCACCTCCACCACTTAGCCATCAGACCTTCAAGATCCTGTTGATTTTGTTTCGGGTCTCTTACCCACAGAGTCCAAGGCTAGCCATTTCCTGGTATCTCAAACACATTTTATAGGGATTGCTACTCAATCCACGTCGGCTCTGCTTATAACAGTACCATTCTCACACTTGGCTGACCGCCTAGACTATGTTGATAGAGCCTTAGTTTGGGGGCATCTTCTAGTTCATGTCTCAACACAAATACAGTTCTCACACGCTGACACCTCCACTATCTATCCAAAAGTGTTTCGGCTGACCAAACCAAACACAACCACAACTATCACAAAATCTCCCACAACACCACTCATGGCTCAACTTACACCTCTACCCATAACCCAACCTATGTCTACATCAAAACCCATGCCAATATCATCTCCCTTGCCTAAACCTATCACTACCTTAAGGGTCATACCAACTACTAGCCTTACTCACCCACCCATAAAATTATATTTAGCCACATCTTCCAAAAATAACACCAAACTTAACCTGACCCTTACAATAAGGATCCAATCTCATAAATCTCATTTCCCAACCTCACCAACCACACCCTTATAACCTTCACCCCTCCCGTTCATCCTAGGACCTCACCCTTTGACCCTGGCCAAGCCACCTCCATCTACTTTAACGTCTTGATTTTTAGAAGCTATTATGATAACCTCTTTTCATGATGTTGTAACTGTGGAAATGAGGATAATTATGTTAAGATATATATTTTAATCTTAAAAAGAATGTGTTACTAATCTGGACCCTTGTTTACTGTAGTTTGTTTACTTGGGATGGAGGTTATTATAACTTGTGTTTTGCAAGTGTGAGACAACAGACTTGTTTTTATGAATGATGAACTCTTATTGTTGATTGAAAGCACACCTTGAATCAATTCCATTGATCCAAGGTATGATGTGGCCTTCCTTATGATCACTTTGTCGATTTACTTCTAAATGGAATGAAGTCTGAAACCAGACTAAAGGTTGTTATAAATGTTACAGAACCTTGTTATAGGTATAAATGTCCAGTACCTTGATTCCAATGGAAAAGGTTTGATTCCCGAACCACATACAAATCGTAACTCCAGACAGTGTAAGACAATAAGAGCCTTGATGCAAGTGACCCAGGTATATGTCGAACATAGGACAAAATGTCTTGCATTATGCTGAATGTGAACGTAAGTTGTAAAACTTACTAAGGAACCTATTAACTAAAACACTACGGGGTTAAGCCCTAACCTATGACCTAACAACTATCCTAGGAGGGTTTGATAAATTAAAAGGAATTTAAAATATTGCAAATCCTAATGATTTGCGACCTTGGTGAATACAAAACTATGGACAATCTAACCTAAAACTATTGCTAACCTAAGGAGAGGACCTATAGACCCATGCTGATGAAGCGGATAAGAAGGGAAGGTTAGAAATTTAATAAGGACAGTAAATGATGTCCTTGTAGTTTTCAACGCCAGGTTTGGCGGGAACATGAAAAGTTGGAGATATCCAACTAGCTATGTAGCTAAGAAGGAAATAGCATGCAAAAATTTAAAAATGAAACTCGCCAAACCCAAGTTGGTGATGGTGTGGAAATTAAGAAAAAGCAATGCATTCAATGCATTAATGGTCTTGGTCTTAGTGACCAGCTTGCCTTGGAAAGGGGATAGAGGAAATTTTGGTGATTATTGTGTTCATTCAGGTTTTGAGATTTCTCTGCATTTATTTCACAGTTATTTTGAACCTACTATTATTCTGGTTATTGTTGCTTTTGTTTGGAGTAGCCACGACTATTTTTGAGCCTGTGTAAATTAGGAGATTGTTGGGAAAGCTTTGTTGTTGACGCAGTGGAGAAAAATATCTCTTGTGGGTGTGGGTGCGGTTTTCTTCAAGCCACGAGAAAATTTACAGGCATGTTGAGCCCTTCTCCTTAAATCGTTTTGCTCTTGTTTAAGCGTCTTCATTAAAAGAACTCTGCTCTTATGTTGGGTGTTTTAGTTAAATGGAATTGTTGATATGTTTGAAGTGATTTTTTGGGTTGAGTCGTTTTTCTTTTGATGAATGTGATTTGGGTATTTCTTTGCAAAAAGAGTAAATGGAATGAGATCTGTCCTTGCTATATGAGTTTTTTGTTTTGACAGTGTTGGGTATTTCTTTGCAAAAAGAGTAAATGAAATGAGATCCGTCCTTGCTGTATGAGTTTTGTTTTGACAGTGTTGGGCATTCAGTTCTATTACCCATTATGGGTTGAGTTGATGAATGTATCAGCAATGAATAGATTGTTTTCTGAGTTCTAAGCGTATAAATGGTTTGGGAAAAACCGTGAGAATGCTTGATGGAATTGTTTGCGTGAGTTATTTATTTGGTTGTAATACAGTGCATAGAATACAATTTTTTTTTGGGACAGTGGATTTATTTCATCATTTTACTCTTACGTGATTTAAAAATGATTAAATGTCTCCTTATTTGATTTTAAAACCTATGAATGGTTTTTGGGAATAGTTTACTTAAACCTGGAACAGAATGATCTAGTTAATCAGTGGATGGAATAGAGGTTAATCGTTTTACTTCTTTGAATTTATGATGAAAAATATAGATATACGAACTGCATATTTGAACTTCTTCAGTGTATTTGATTGGAATTGAACTTGAGTAGATTCTTGTTCTTGTAAAAAAAATAAGAGAAAGGGGTTCCTTACTTATTACAGTGAAATTATGGCAATATAGCTTGCTGTACTTTTTACTCGTTTCAGACCTAGCTGGGAATGACTATTTTTAACAAACATGTACGTTTATATATATATATGTATGTATATATGCAAATCGCAGTTTAAACTTCTTGCTGCTTGCATTAAAACTGAATCGGAATTGGGTTCTTCCCTTGGCGTTTGGAAAATGAATCCTTTATTATTACGATGAAAATATGATTGTTGTCTGCTGTACACCCTTACTTGTTGATATCTGGACAAGAATGTCCGTTGGGTGAGAAATTAAAGGAAATGATTTTATTTAGAGGGGCCGTTGATATTGATACTTACAGACCTGATGCAAATGAATTCTGTTAACTCTCTAGAATGGTAGTTAGTAAGTTTTAATTACTAAATTATAATTGTTAGAAGCAATTATCTTATGGGAACAGGTCTGTGCTAACTAGTGATATTCAGCCAGGCATTGAGAAGAGATAATACAATTATTTTTCCGTTCATTCGATTATTGACTTTATTTGCTCTCTCACTTTGGCTATTATCGTTGATTGATATCACTTCTTGGTTGAAATCATTCAGTACAGTTGTGATGAAAAGAAAGATAATATTAGATGGATAATTGAAAGTAATAGTTGTTTTCTTCTCTTATCTAGTTGAAACTCTATATTTGATATTGAATGAATGTCTTACTACCTTAGGCGTATTCATCTACATTTAATTGCTGTTTACTTTCTTTTCTGATTGGAAAGAAGTATCATGCTGTTTTTTGAATTTTGAGAATTAACGCCAGTGTTTTCATGGTGAATGACTACTTTTCTCTTCTGTATTGGATTGTTTGAAGTAAATGAGTAGTATGAAAGGGAAGTAGTTCTATTGGAATTCTTAATTAAGATTCATCTCTTAAAATTTCAACTATTATAAGGAAATGGAACTGACAACAATTACATTAGAACAACATTATATACATATGTGTATTAGTTCTTACAGATGTTTTAATATGAAACTATTTAGAGGAAATCACTTTTTGTAGTAATTATATGGGAAAGGATTAGTAAATCTTTTTGTCTGATTGTGATGGTAACTAGTGGATTGGGTTGTTAAGTTGTTCATCCTTATTAGTACTTAATTCATGGACAATGTCCATCTCAATTTTTAAACGTTTCATAAAAGTAGGGTTCTTTTATTGAGACAGTTAATTAAGAGCACCTCATTTTAATGATAAGTGCTTAATATGCTCGGTTTGATGAACTGACCCGTGAAAGTAAATTTTGTAGATGGTTTCCTTGAGTAAAAATGAAGACATGTTATTTTCTGATGCTTCTTTTGAGTAGCTAAGAATGGATTGTATCTGATAGTTTATTATTCCTCTATGAGGAAATGGGAAAAGAAGAAGTTGCATTCTTCTTTCCTTATGTGTTGTAATGTTGTTTGATAGAAACGAAGTTCAGTTGTATGGACTTGTAAATTGTATAGATTTTAAATCTTAAGGATTGAATACAAGGAAAGGTATGATATTTTAATGACTATATCACCTTGAAACTGTTTGAATAAGATCGAGATTATAAATTTTATTCATTGAATTTGAATTTATTCAAATGATGGTTGATAGATTTTAAAAAAGGACATAATATCTTTTCTTTATTTGAATACCATTTAAAGCTGAAATGTACAAATAATTCATATCGGTGTTAATATGGATTTTATATTGACATTGAAAAGAGTTAAGTGAATATGAATTCTTAAACGAATGATATTCGGAACTTTCATATAAGCTAATGAATATAAATAAAAGAGGCAGTTGAACCTTGTACTTTGATTTCGTCAATATCCTTGAGATGTTGATCCAGAGGATAATCGGTACGAGGAATCATATCTCCTCGTATCAAACCTTAATTGAAGTAAGGTTAAAAGTGTATAAATGAATACATTCATTTGGAATTAGGCCTCATTTAAATGACATCTAATAAGATGAAATTCTGGATTTTAAATTTAGTTACAAATAAAACTTGGTTAAGTTTAATAAGTTGATCTTACTACGTTAAGCTGTAGTGGACTATTTTTTTGTAGCTTAAGGTAAGAAACAAGATGGAAATATGCAATCCTTCGGTATGGAGGAGTAAACGTATATTAAGCTATAAGACAAATTAAGTTTCTCTCTTAGCTATGCAACTGTAACGAGTAGTGAGGTTAGAAGATCAACACAGTTGCTAAAAATTGATCTTAAATATTAAGATTATAATCTACTCACACTTATAGCTGGATGTGTATCCCTTGATGAGAGGATTCTGTAGGACCTTGGCACACGCCAGCTGCAATCTGGTGTCTTCATGAAGGTAGGGCCTTCATGATGACACAATGTTTTAGCTGACATGTTACAACGCCCTCCTAAATCAAATCAAGTTTACATAAGTTGGGACCAAGTTACTTGGACGATGATAGGAATGTGACCGCGTATACGGGGTGACTCTGGAGGACTAATGGTAACTAGACACACGCAGTCATCTAGGGTCGACATAGTATGTCTGCGTACCTTTAGTCACCGCGAGTGTCTTCCTATACTCTTTCATATTGCTAGTTAGGGTTAGAGCTTAACCTTGGATAGAAGGACTGACAGAGGTTAGAAAAGACCATTCTAGATAATAGATGAAGTGAGGTGAAGGAAGTATTCCATTGAGGTGTATAACGTCTGGGAATATGATCATGCAAAGCATGTGAAAATATTTTGCCAAAGTATCGCAAGTTGCTGGTTGCGTTGTCCTAATCACCTAATTTAAGAAGCAGGATTTCAGATGAGTATCGGTAACAAATATTCAGATAGGCCTCTTAAATGGAACACTTCTATAACCGGAAATGGTAAAGAGAACCAAGTATACTTAGTATACAATGCATGGATTAATATGAAGGATCGGTAAGTCACCGAGTCATGAAATGAGAGATCGCTGAAACTCCGAGCCATAAAATGGGAGATCGGTAGTTCTTTGAGTCATTTACAACAGCATATGGTATCTGTTATATGATTGAATGGAAATGAATGTGTGTTCCATATTGTAAATATGCGAACAAAGAACATTGGTTTTAAAAGTAATTGTGAGATCTGAATTACATTAATTGGATAGAGAACAATTATTAAATCTTGGTCGTGTGTTTTGAATTACATAATTCAGAATAGAGAATGTTATATGTAAAAAAAATAATTTTTTTTCCCCTTGTTATAGTGTCTTAAAATGGGGATGTTACATCTACTGGTAAACCAAGAACACAGGAACCGGCTTCCTCATTATGAACTCTTAATATACCCAAGCGAACCACACAACCTCTGCCCAAACCTGTAACCTTCCTACCACCCATACCTTCAATAACTTCTTCACTACCTGTGACACTTCTCTTTCACTCATGCCCCCTACCCAACCCACACCACCTATCTCCACAACACCTTGGTTACCCCCATGGGTAATCCACCCTCTTCCACCATCTACTTTTCCCTCCACCTCTTGTGTGCCCACATCACCTTTACCCAAAAAGGTGCAATCTAAAGCTAAAAATCCGCTACCCTCCAGTAGGGTAGCTAAACTAACCACACCTTCTATTTCCAGTTCATCTACCTTGCCATTAGCCAAACATACACGACCAACACCTAAGACAACATCACACACCAAACCGATAGCCCAACCTATTCCCCCTCTTATAAAGACTCTTCCTCCACAATCAGCCACACCTTTACCCAAACCCACATTCACTTCCCATTATGATCCACTAGCAGGGTCCTACGCCAACATCTTAACCAACCTCCTATAAACCTTTTTCATCACTTTGCCACCTCTTAGACCTTACTACCCACTCAAACCCAAACCAAAAGGGTTTGACGACACCAAAATTTGTGCTTACCATCGTGTGCCAGGACACAATGTTGAAAACTATAAGGCTTTAAAATTAACCCTCATCTAATTATGCCCTTCTAAATTGAACCTTGATGATGATGACCTCCTTGATGAGGACCCTATCCAACCTCCACCCATTTCCTCACATATTCTCCCTGCACCTACACCAAAACCTACATCTCCACCCCCACAACCTTTCTATCCACCCTTAAAATTTATAATCAACATGGTTCGTATCAGAGAACTCTCTAAACCTCCACCTAAATTTTTGTGTGCCCAACTCATTTCACAAGGTTCCTTCCCACCTCTTGGCTTCTACCCTTCTTGTCGTTACACCTTTCATGGCTCACCTACTTCATCTACCTCCTTGCCTCAAATCAACATGATCGACGTTGTTACCCAAGCTCTGAAGGACAAAGGCAAGGAAAAGGCAATCGACGTACCAACCAACCCTATACCCAACATACCCTTTGCACCCACACCTAAAGCCAATATCCGTGGCCCCGCATACCCTATTTCCAATGGAGTTACACATCACACAATGCTTAAAAAATTACACCAGTCCTCCCTCAAAATGTCCCTATATGACCTCATCCAAACCTCTAAGTCCCATCACTAAGCTCTCATGGAGGTTCTTCAGTTTATTGAGATTTTACCCAATGACCCTACACTCGTAGCATCCATTATTACACTTCATCATATAGCCTCTCTCATCAAATTACCACCTTCTTCTACATCTTTTCCTACTCACCAAGTAGCCACCCTCATCTTCTCAGATGAAGAGATCACACCACACCAGATTCATGACCCTGATCCTACCCTTTTCATCTTCGTCCATATCGATAATATACGTGTACGACGTGTTATGATAGATGGGGGCACTAACATTAACATCATCTCTTCCCATGCATTAGACCAAATGCACATACCCAAAAATTTCATGCATAAACATCTCGTCATGTTGCATTCAATTAATGACACTATCACTTCTACACTTGGCACCGTCACCCTCCATGTTTGCGTGGTCTCCCGTACTGTTCTAGAGTTATTTTATGTCTTAGAGGGGGAGTTTCAATATAACCTATTGCTTGGTAGACCCTGGATTTGTGTCATGGGTTGTGTTCCTTCCACTTTACATCATTGTGTAAAGTTTGAGCATGAAGGACACACCTATGCCATTCTAGATGACCCATCACTTTTCAAGACTTGAAATATGCTTTACTAACCCAATGATGAGATGCTTATACCCATTAAGGTGTCTACCTCCATGGCCACTTCCTCTTCACTCACACCTCCACTCACTAGTTATGCCGCTACCTCAACCACACCTAAATCATCCATTCCTACCACTGCCATAACCTCCACGACCGACCCTTCAGCCTCTTAATCACCTGGCTCCACCTCTAATACAACCTCTAACACATCGTCTATCATAGCTACCCACATATTGACCGCTGATCCCTTGGAAGGTGTTTTACAATGCCTCACTCTAGGGGAGTATCACCTATATAATGTCAACACATTCCTTACTCCACAAGAGTATGTAAGCCTTCACCAATACCCTCACTATGATCACCACATAGGAGAGCGTCTCCTTTATGGTCCTCCCCACATTTGCACCAATCTCACCTATGGGGGACTTGATACTTCCACTTATACACCTGAACTAGCAATCACAAACCCGTCCCTTTTCTGCCGACTTCTAGTCACTCACCAACCGCCACTTCACACCTTCCTGCACCGATGTGCGTAGAAAGGTTTTGGTTTTGGATTTTATGAGCAAGGTTGTCACACTATTATTCCATGTACTAACCATAAACATAATGACCATAGTAGTATCAACTTTGGAAAAATGAACTACCTACTAAGAAGGCTCGCATTGAACTCATTGAGGATATCAACCCTTTTCCACCATCTTCACCGGCTCCACCTTCTTCACCTCCTTCACCGATAGATAGAGATCGATGGATCCAGAATCCATTCCTCCTAAAAAAATTTAATAAATGCCATTTCCTTGGGGCCTCTGACTTATCAATGCAATAGCGAATCCCCCTCTTCTCTCCCATTCCTTTATCCTGACATGATCGATAACGATATGCATTCAATTAACGTCATTCAATGTCTGGATGATGAATCTTATACTCACCTACCTGGGTGTAGAAGAATCTTGTATATTCATCAAGTCATTGCCATGTAGTGACACAAACCATGTTGAATGAATTGACTATTGAAGTCAACATTCATACTCAGGATGACCCGCATATTCTAAAGGTAATTGGCCAATATTTAGATAATGTTGAACAGGAAGCTATCACTTCTTTTCTCAAGCATCATAACCATGTTTTGGCTTGGTCTTACACTGACATGCCTAGGTATTGACCCCACCATAGTGGTCCACAATATCATAACCATTCTCAATGTCAAACCTATAAAACAAAAGATAGGGAAAATGAACACTCACATTGCTCTTCTAGTCAAAGAATGGAACTTCAATGCCTTCTTTTTCAGTATTTCCTTTATATTACCCATTGATTATCCCCCTAATGTATTTCTAACATTGTCCCTATCACTAAGGTGACAGGGGGTCTTCATGCATTTACACAGACTTCCGTGACCTCAACCTAGCTTGCCCAAAATATGAATTTTCTCTACCTAGTATAGACCAGTTGGTTGACCTTACTACTGGTCATGAGATGCTATCACTCATGGATGGCTACTTGGGTTATAACCAAATCTTGCTTGGCTCATAGGATCAACACAAAACCACATTCATCATCCCTTGGGGGACTTTCTGCTATCGAGACATGCCTTTTGGCCTTAAAACGTTGGTGTCACATATTAGTGGGCTATGACTTACATCTTCCATGACATCATGCACCATATATTGGAAGATTATGTAGATGATCTCCTTGCAAAATCTAAACACCTCTCCAAGCACCTCGCCATGTCCTAAAAACCATCTTTGACTGCCTCATTAAGTATTGTGCTCACCTTCAGCCCAAGAAGTGTGTCTTTGTGGTTCTCTCACAAAAGATCCTAGGATTTATTATTTCCTTATGTGGTATAGAGGTTGACCCTATTAAAGTCAAGGCCATTCTCAAAATGCCTCTACCCACTAATCTACAGAAACTCTATATCTTACAAGTTAAGTTACAGTCTATTCATTGTTTCATTTTGTAACTTTCTGATCAATGTCATCCATTTCATCATCTTCTCAAAAAATATGTCTCCTTCAAATGGGATGACAACTACCACAAAGATTTTGATGCCTTAAAACAACACCTTCTTCCAACCACATGTACTCATTCCACCTAAAGATGATCAACCCTTCTACCTATACATCTCTGCTATCTGATCACTCCTTAGGGGCCATGCTACTCATCGCGATGAAAAACATAGGGAGTAGGAGGTTTATTACATAATCCATACTCTTCAGGAATATGAAACCCGATACACCCATGCTGAAAAAATTTTCTTTGCCTTATTTTTTGTTGCCACCAAAATCTGCCATTACCTACTCAACCATAAAACCTATGTTGTGACAAACACTGATCCCTTGCACTTCATGTATGCCTAACCTTATCAAAACCAACGTGTTGCACGTTGGCTCATGCTTCTAGCTGAACATTTAGATCTTGAATTCACTCATCATAAATCTATTAAGGGCCAGGCCATTGCTAACTAGCTTGCTGATGCACCTCTTTCTGGAAACTAACCCTCTAAATTTGATTTACTCGATGAATCCATTGTTACCCTTTCCTTAGAAAATCCCATTTACCAGATTACCTTATTCTTTTATGGCTCTAAATGTCAGTGTGGGGGAGGTGTAGGAGTTATCCTCATTCCCCTGGATGGTGAACCTATGTTGCTATCCTTCAAGCTTGATTTCAAGTGTACTAACAACATTTTCGAATATAAAGCACTCATATTAGGCCTTAAGACCACCCTTGCCTTAAATTTCAAATCAATTAACATCTTTGGTGACTCTCAACTGGTAATAAACCAAGTTAATGGTTCTTACCAATGCTGTAATGAAGAGATTCAAAAGTATAAAAATCATGTTTACACCCTCCTGACCTCCTTTGATTAGTATGAACTACAAACCTTTCCATGTTTCACTAACAAAATTCATAAATACAATGGCCTATATTTGCTTCCCAGATACCCACTTCACCCTCCGATTCTAAAATATTTGTCATAGTACAAAGGTTGTACAATTACCTTCCCATTGACACCATGATGTCAAATTCGTTGCCACTCTCGAACATAACCTATCTGAACTTTGGTATAAGAAACTTGTAGGCTACCTTTACCTATCCATCTTACCTCCTAACCTCACATGTAATGGACAACACAACTTTCTCAAAAGGACCTCTCATTACGTCATCATGGGTGGCATCCTCTATAAGCATGGCTTTGATGGTATTCTCTTACAGTGCCTTACGAGTTCTGAAATTACACTATACGATTAAGGAAGTTCATGATGGCATATGTGGAGGTCACTTTAGTGGTCTCGTGGTTGCTAAGCATATTCTTTACCTAGGATATTATTGGCCGACCCTTAACCATGATTGTTATGACTATGTTAAGCATTGTGTAAAATGACTAATGACATGATAATCTTCATCATACACACAGTCATGCCTTACAAGTCACCCATGACCTTTGGCCCTTCACTCAACGGGGTTTGGATCTTATCAGAGAGATCAATCCCCATTATTCCTAGAGACATCAATGGATCATCACCGCTACCGTAAATACTACACCAAATGGGTTAAATTCATACCTCTCATCTCCATGAAAGCTCAAGAAAATATGTGAGTTTTTCAATCATCACATTATCTGTCACTTTGGCGTTCCACATCACCTCATCATTGATAACGGAAAAACAATTCAAAAATAAAACCTTGTGAAAATTGTGTGCTGCCTTCGGCATTCAACTAAGTTTCTTGTCGCCTTATTATCCACAAACCAACGGCCAAGCCAAATTCACTAATAAAACCCTGAACGAAATTCTCATGAAAGTAGGTCACGATACTTGGAAATATTGGCATACCTAGATTCCTTTCACCTTGTGGGCCTATCGTAATAGCATTCACCCTTCAACTGATACCACTTCCTTTTCTCTGGTCTACGGTACTGAGGTCATCTTACCTCTCGAACTCAAGATTCCATCTCTCCTACTTTTTTCTATAAGACATGCTAAATGACAATGAATTTCATCAACATTGTTTAGCCCAACTGGAAGTTATTATATGAACATCATCTTAATGCTCTTGACCATCTCCAAATCTACCAAAAACATATCAAGCATTCTTATGAAAAATGTTTTCATTAACGAACCTTCCAAGATGGTGATCTCGTCCTAAAGGAAAATCAACATATAACCAAAGCAGAAAAATGTAAATGAGGCAAATTTTCTCCTAATTGGCTTGGACCATATATCATGACTCATACCTATGGATCAAGTGCTTATCGTTTATCATCACTTGATGGTAAACATGAAACTTGAGCCCCTTAACGCCTTGCATCTCTGACCATTTTACTGTTGAATTTCAGTCCTACCTCACCTTCTGCCTCTTTTCATGCTTGTCCCTTGAGCACTATTCACTTCCCTCCTTCTACTATGCCATCCCCAAAAACTAAACAAGAATCATGTGCATACCCATCACTCTTTTACCTTCTCTTAAATATGTGTACCATGGCTCTGCACATGGCATGATTCTCATGGATACTTTTTGTCTTCTTTCATATGAGGTCCCATGGTCATTTCACCTTGCTTTCTGAAAAAGAATCTAATTCTTCACCTTAGTCTTATCCATGTCTTCAAATCCCTCAAATAATTTCCACATGGGATTTAAATCCTTGAGTCAAACTTCCAATAAAAAAAGATGACTCCCTCAAAGAGGACATTTTTCTCTCTACATCGCTGCTATAAATAGAATGCTCCCTCGAAGGACAACTATGTAAAGCCTACTGCAATAAAATAAAATAAAATAAAAATCTGAAGCTTCCCGCATTGATCAGCTTCACGAAGACCTCAAGGAGATAATTTCCGCATCCCATATAGACTTCTTGCATCAATCAATCTATTTCAAATACAAGTCAAAAGAATAATTTTTCATCATGGACTTGCTTATTGTGATCTTGGATCTCTTGCCGAAATGGATGCTACCTCATACCATATAACCTAGCCATTTTTCACCTCCTCGCCCTTTGCACCTTCATTTCCTACTGCGTCTGTTAGGTTGTGGAGCCTGTTTTCATGTGTGAAAGTGTTGAAGACTGTACACTAAGAGTACTATACACTTTTCATGTATCCTCGCCGGGGTTTGGGGGCGTAGCCCCCGAAAAAAAAAAAATTAGGCGTAAATTTTTTTGGCCTCGAAAAATGCACCAGACATATCGGGAAACGTGCTTTTCTCATATGGGTGAGTTTTTTGACCCATAGGTTTATGGGATGGGTTTTGCCCATGGTTTTTGATACCCACAGTTTTGTAAAACTGCTTAAGCAGTTGTCTATTTATATGGTCTTATGCATATGATAGATGTACAAGCAAATGTATTGCAGATGCATTTTGAATTCAGCTGTGAATTCTGTAGAGTTTGTTAAGCATAGCTCCAAACGGATCTGGGTATTGTATTGAGAGAGCGGTGGCTTGTAATAAAATCTGAGCAAGTGATTCTTGGTGGACGTAGCCCAAATTGGGTGAACCACGTTAAATATTGTCTCTTTGTGTTGTGTTATTTTATTCTACAATTTTATTTGAGATCTGTAAAAATTTCTGCATATTAGTTTCTACTGTTGCGATTCTGTGAGGGATTATTCCACATATTTTATCCCTTATTTCCTAACAATTGGTATCAGAGCCTGGTTTGGTTTGCTGAAGTGTTGAATCGTAGGGAAATTTTTTAGCTTGAGTGGGAGCTATGGTAGATGAAGGAAGATCTAGGGTTGATAAATTCAACGGGTAGAATTTCAGTCTTTGGAAGATGCAGATGGAAGATTACCTTTATCAAAAGGATCTTTATACTCCAGTTGTATGAGAAGGTGAACAAACCCTCGAGTATGACAAATGCAGAATGGGATTTGTTGGATCAGAAGGCACTTGAAATGATCTAACTGAGTCTTGCATCTTGGGTATTATTTAATGTTTTAAAGGAAAAGACTACAAAAGATCTAATGGATGCATTAGGGAAGTTGTATGAAAAACCCTCTGCCTCTAATAAGATATTTTTAATGAAAAATTTGTTTAATATGAAGATGTCTGAGAATAGTTCAGTAGCAGATCATTTAAATGATTTCAATACGGTAGTGAATATGCTAGCTTCGGTTACAATATAATTTGATGAAGAAGTTAGGGCTTTATTAATTCTATACTCTTTACCTGAGAGTTGGAATAGCCTGGTAATGGCGGTAAGTAACTCGGTTCCAGCTAACTCGAAGTTGAAGTTTGAGGATGTTATAGGGGTGATTCTAAGTGAGGAAATGCGAAGAAAAATCTCTGGGGAATCTTCTACTTTAGGGAATGCTTTGATAGTGGAAACTAGAGGGAGACAGAAGAATAGAGGAAACCGTGGAAAATCAATAGATCGAGCAAGGTCAAAATCCAAGAACAAGATTGTATGTTGGAATTGTGGAAATCCTGGGCATGCAAAGAAGGACTGTTGGGAGCTTTCGGGATAAGAAGAAACAACAATAAGAAAACAAGGAGGCAAATGTGGCAACGAGTAATGTATGTTAGGATGCTTTGATTCTTTCTTTGCACAATATTACTGAATCTTGGGTTTTAGATTCAAGGGCTTCTTTCCATGCTTCTCCACATAGGCATTATTTTGTTGATTATGTTCAAGGAGATTTTGGGCATGTTTTTCTTGGTGATGATGATGAGCCTTGCAGCATAGTTGGAAAAGGTTCTATTCATGTTAAGATGTAGAATGGGAATACTTGGCTATTGAAGGATGTCAGACATGTGCCTACATTAAGATGAAATTTGATATCGGCAGGGTAGTTGGGAAGTGATGGTTGTACTGTGATATTTACAGCAGACTCTTGGAAGGTTACCAAGGGTGCTCTTGTGGTGGCAAGAGGTTAGAAGGTTGGAACCTTGTATTTAACCACTGATAGTACTAATGATTGTAATCTTGTGGCTTCAGATGCAGATACAACATTATGGCACTATAGGCTCGATCATATGAGCCATAAGGGCATGAACATTATAAAGAAGAATTTTCCTGGATATATAGAAATAGGTTTGGATTTCTGTGAGAACTGCATATATGGGAAACAGAAGCGAGTAAGGTTTCTCAAGGTTAGACCTATAAAGAAAGAGAGTAAGTCAGAGCTGGTGCATTCTGATGTGTGGAGGCCAGCTCAGGTGTCATCTCTTGGGGGTTCAAGTTATTATGTTACTTTTATTGATGATGCAACAAGGAAAGTTTGTGTTTATTGTATTAGAAACAAATCTGATGTATTTGACACTTTTGTTAAATGGAAAGCCTTGGTAGAGAATGAAACAGGTCTTAAGCTAAAATGTCTCAGGTCAGATAATGGAGGGGAGTATTGCAGCAATGAATTTGATGATTATTGTTCTAAGAATGGAATCCTCAGGAAAAAGACGGTTCCAGGAACTCCACAGCAGAATGGGGTATCAGAAAGGATGAACAAAACAATAATGGAATGTGCTAGGAGCATGAGGTTATATGCAGGACTGCCTCTTTCTTTATGGGCAGAAGCGGTGAGCACAGTTGTGTACTTGATAAACAGAGGACCCTCAAGTGCCTTGGATGGAGGCATACCTAAGGAGGCTTGGTATGGTAAGAAAGTTGATTATTCATTTCTTAGATTCTTTGGATGTGAAGTGTTTGTTCATATAGACAAGGATGATAGGACTAAGCTAGAGGCTAAATCAGAAAAATGTACTTTTATTGGTTATGATGGTGATGACATATAAATGTTGGAGTATTAAGGACAAGAAAATCATTTGATCTAGGGATGTGGTCTTTAATGAGAAAGTCATGTATAAGTAGTAGTTGCAGGAAAACAGGGAAGAATCCAAGAAAGAATATGCAGCGGTAGAGGATCTTCCAGATGGGAAAGTGACACATGAATTAGTTCAAGAACCCCCTCAACAGGAACCCCAAACTCCTATATTGAGGAGGTCTTCTAGGGTAAGAAGAGAACCTGAATGTTTTTCTCCTTCTCTTTATTATTTATTACTCACTGATAGTGGAGAACCAGAGAACTTTGATGAAGCAATGCAGGTAGATGCCAGGAAGAAGTGGGAGCAAGCCATGGATGAGGAGCATTAGGCTCTCATGGAGAACTAGACATGGGATTTGGTAAAGCTACTCGAAGGAAAAAGAGCATTACATAATAAGTGGGTGTTTAGAGTCAAAGAGGAAGAAGGAGACAACAAAAGATACAAGGCCTGGTTGGTGGTCAAGAGGTTTGCATAGAAAAAAGATATAGATTTTGATGAGATTTTTTCCCCAGTAGTAAAAATGACTTCTATCAGAACTGTTCTTGGAATAGTGGCAGTAGAAGACTTGCACTTAGAACAGTTAGATGTAAAGACTACATTTCTCCATGGAGATTTAGAGGAGGAGCTATATATGCAACAGCCAGAAGGATATGAAGTCAAAGGTAAAGAGGAGATGGTGTGCAAACTGAAGAAGAGCTTGTATGGCCTAAAACAAGCTCCATGTCAATGGTATAAGAAATTTGATAGCTTCATGATGGAGCAAGGTTATATTAGATGTCATTCTGACCATTGTGTGTATACAAAGAAATTTGAGGATGAAAGTTATATTATCCTGTGTTTGTATGTTGATGACATGCTGGTTACAGGTAAAAACATGTAGGAAATAAAAGTACTCAAGAAATAGCTAAGTGAATCATTTGCTATGAAGGATTTGGGTGTAGCCAAACAAATCCTTGGTATGAGGATATCTCGGGATAGGAAGGAACGGAAGTTGACTTTATCTCAGAAGAGTACATTAAGAAGGTCTTGGAGAGGTTTAATATGTAGGATGCTAAATCGGTTGGGACTCCTTTGGCAAGCCATTTCAAGTTATCAAAGTAGCAGTGTCCCAAGACAGAGCAGGAAAGAAACAAGATGTCCAAGGTACCTTACTCATCAGCAGTTGGCAATTTGATGTATGCTATGGTGTGCACTAGGCCTGATATTGCCCATGCAGTGGGAGTTGTGAGTAGATTTATGAGTGATCCAGGTAAAGAGCATTGGCAAGCAGTAAAGTGGATCCTTCGGTATTTGAGAGGGACCATGGGGACAGTTTTGTGCTACAGTGGATCAAACACCACTTTACGTGGTTATGTAGATTCATATATGGTTGGAGATGTAGACAGCAGGAGGAGCACGACAGGTTATATTTACACTATAGGTGGGACAACATTGAGTTGGATTTCACGACTACAGAAGCTGGTGGCTTTGTCAACCACAGAGGTTGAGTATGTTGCTGCCACAGAGACAAGCAAAGAGATGATTTGGTTACAACAATTGCTTGAGGAGTTGGGGCATAAGCAGGAGGAATGTAAGCTGCATAGTGATAGTCAGAGTGCTATACACCTAGCTAAGAACTCTGCTTTCCACTCTAGGACAAAGCATATACAGTTAAGGTACCATTTCATCAGGATAGCTTTGGAGGAATAGAAGTTAAAGTTGGAGAAGATTCATACCAGTCAAAATCCTGCAGACATGATGACCAAGGTGGTCACAAGGGAAAAACTAAAGTTGTGTTCAGCTTTGGTTGGTCTTCACAGAAACTAGTGAAGGGTTGAGAAGCTTGCTCAGAGGAAAACTAGTCTCCAAGTGGGAGATTGTTAGGTTGTGGAGCCTGTTTTCATGTGTGAAAGTGTTGAAGACTGTACACTAAGAGTACTGTACACTTTTCATGTATCCTCGCCGGGGAAATTTTTTTTTAGGCGTAAAATTTTTTGGCCTCGAAAAATGCACCCGACATATCAAGAAACGTGCTTTTCTCATATGGGCAAGTTTTTTGACCCATAGGTTTATGGGACGGGTTTTGCCCATGGTTTTTGATACCCACTATTTTGTAAAACTGCTTAAGTAGTTGTCTATTTATATGGTCTTATGCATATGATAGATGTACAAGCAAATGTATTGCAGATGTGTTTTGAATTCGGCTGTGAATTCTATAGAGTTTGTTGAGCATAGCTCCAAACGGATCTGGGTATTGTATTGAGAGAGCGGTGGCTTGTAATAAAATCTGAGCAAGTGATTCTTGGTGGACATAGCCCAAATTGGGTGAACCACGTTAAATACTGTCTCTTTGTGTTGTGTTATTTTATTTTGCAATTTTATTTGAGATCTGTAATAATTTTTGCATATTAGTTTCTATTGTTGCGATTCTGTGAGGGATTATTCCACATATTTTATCCCTTATTTCCTAACAACGTCAAGGGACCTGCTGAAACTGTGACATTTGGTGATCATGTGACTATTCTTCACCTTTGGAATAATCAATCATGTAATGTCTTTAGGGTCTTATTTTCACCAGCCTACCTAAGGTATGGTCCACTCATTATGATCCTCACCAATTAGGTGGCTCTCTTACCTCCTCTTATCTTTTAACTTCTTCATTATGTTTTGATCATCCTATAAAAGACTAGACCCTCGACGCTTATCTCTGGGAAATTTTCCTCTTTCACCACAATCAACTTAAAATCACCCATACCTATTTGCTTACAATTTAACCATGCCTTAAAGACCTCGAATCAAGCATGCCTATTCTCATACCTCCTTTCATTTTCCCCTAGCTTATGGGAGAACTACATCGGCCTGAGGTCCCTTTTCGACGAGACTATGTAGGAAGCACTCCGAGGGCATGGGGCCCTTGGAGGGTAACTCGGCCACTCTCTACCCTCACCAATTTCCCCCTATTTTTCTACTCATATTACACCCGATTTTCCTTTTGTATATCAAAAACTGGAAGTAAGATCTCAACATACAATAACTAATACACATATCTACCATCCATGTTTCAAACATCATCATAACACTCACCAATTCATCATTTTATATTTCCACACACAACAAAAAAATGGAAATCTACGTCATCACATATATCTACATTACCATTTGTTATTTGTATCACCAATTACTAGTAATTTAAACCAAAAATTAACTCAATCCATGCCTAAACCAAAACCTAACTCAATCCATGCCTATGACCTAACTCAATCCATGCCTATGACCTAACTCAATCCATGCCTAAACTGACCTAACTCAATCCATGCCATGACCTAACTCAATCCATGCCTAAACTAACCTGACTGCATCCATGCCCAAACTGATCTAACTCCATCCATGCCTAAACCAACCTAACTCAATCCATGCCTATGATCTGGCTCTATCATGCCTATACTACTTGGTTTCCATCACATATACAAATCATAATAGAAAGCTACACATAACCATATATACATCATGCCATAACCACCATCATCTCTATAAATAAATCATCCAAACATGTGTATCCATATACATGACTCTCAAATATCTTTGGCACGCAAGCCAATGTATATAACAAAATCTCAAAAACTCTCATGCACATCCTCACTATCTTCGGCACATAGGCCGATATATATGTCAAATATATGATGTCAAAAATAATCATACATAGAGCTTAATCATCTCCCCATATGATATCCAATCATGTCTCATTTATCTCCTTCTCCACTCCTCTAGCTCGACATCTGGCTGACCTCTCTCTGTCTTGCTCTGGTATGACCTCTAACCCTGTCCCTACCCCTATGGTGGCGCCATTGGTCCCAGAACCTGCACCTGTACCTGGGCATGAAGGGCTGCTGTCTATGCTTGTGTAGCGGCAAGTTGGCTCTACAAACCTGTAACTTGTCCATGTGCTGTCACCAACTAGCCCTGTAAACCTATCACCTACGCCTGTAGGGTGGCTACCTACACCCCATCTCAATCTCCACCCTTTCCCTCTCCCCCCGATGCGGGTAGTGGTCCCTGTACTCCCTGTGCATGAAAAGTGGCCACCTGCGCCTGCAGAGTTGCAACCTGTGCCTCATCCTTGTCATATGTCCCTGTACTATGCCCAATTGGGTCACCAAGGTAGCCACTTGCCCCTGTAGGGCATCTCTCTAAACTCTGATGGTAGCTAAATTTCACTTCCCCAGCCTCGACGATACTGCTCGTAGCTATGTAGCCCGCCACTGTCTATATCTATCTGTCACCCCGAAATCATCTATCTGTAGATTGACTGAATACTCCTCCTACTCGGTCAGCACTATAGGTCATGGCGGAGACATAGGTCTCTCCACATCATCTCTCCTATACTGTGGGAAAGGTGGGGGTATATCCTGTGACAACCTGAACTACCGTTTGACTCAGTGTACGCATATCATCTCATGCTCCCTTTCCCGCTGCCCCTCTATCCACCTATGAATCTGTAACTCATTTAGCTCCTCCACCATCTACCTGTATGAGGTGAAGCCCACATATGGCCTCGAAATGATGTCTACGCCGAACAACCCCTCCAGTAATCACCTGTAATAGGCTACGTAATGTGTATCTCTCGCCACTTGAAGATCCCCAATAGCCAGTACCCATCACTTATAGCCCACCCATAGCAACCCTGCCTCAAATGCATCAGCTCGAGGCATCCCAACTAGATGCACACATACAATATGCTCATACACCCAATAATGTAGTAAGAATGTACAACAAAGGCTGAATTGCCGTAGTCGCCCATAAGCCCACATTTCCTTGTATAGCTTCACCAAGAACGCAGGCGTCCATGCAAAATGAGTCTTGCTCTCCACCATATCATGTAGAACCCCCATCAATAACTGTGGGATTCTCCCACCCTCTACATCTGGCAGTGCAAAATAGCAGACTGCCTCCATCAGAAGCACTATCGGCCTCATCTCCTCGGGGTAGGCTCAGTACATCGCCCCATAGCTCATACTGGAATTGTGGAATCATAACAATGCCATCCCCTCTCTAAACACTATTAATAGTAACTCCTCAGATGCCTCTGAGAAGATTGAGTAAACTTGTGTACCTTCTATAGGTAGTTGCAAGATCATATAAACATCCTCCAGGGTGATCATGATCTCACCCATCGGAAAATCGAATGTATTAGTCACTGAATCCCATATATCGATGAGGGAAACCATCAAACTCACCTCTCAGACTACGTGTCGGTAGTGTTTGACCCCAATCAGGCCCACCTCTATAACATGGCTCCACTCCTCAGCTATCACCCCCTATACCTCCACGAGCAAGGGAGGTACCCTATCCCTCATCCCTAGTTGGTGCCTAGCCTGCATACAACCAATCATATTATTAAAACTTGACCATACCTGCATGCAACCTTGCCACCCCCACTATACCACTTACCATAGCTAAATCAACCTTTCACCTATATCTATGCCCTAAATCAACACTACCTATCTACCCACACCTCGTACCCTCACCTATTTTCATTTTCCCCTCTCACCGATCTTCCTTATTCACCCACCAACCCATACCCATAACTCTTCCCCCTACCTAACTCTCCCTACCCCAACCTATATATCCATAACCAATCTATTTTACCTCCTTTTGGGCCTGCCTCTCTAGCCTGCCGACCGGCACTAGTCATCATCAACTGACCACGGTCCAACAATAACCGACATTGGTCACCGCATCTGTGACTGATACTGGTCCTCACCCACCGACGCCAGCTAAGAGTGGACAGACATCAGTCACTGTCGTGGTGATAAACCCACGACGCCCTGCCCTATTTCTACCTACACTTCTCGTTTCCACCCATTTCCCCCACCAATTCCTATCCAATACTTATTCCCTCCCTCATTTACCTAAATCTACCCTCCCTTGTTCCCCTTTTCTCATTAAATTCCCCGCATTCAAATTTTAATATTTTCCCCCCAAAAACCACTTTCCTCCCACCTAATTTCTATCCTCCACCTACTAAAAAAACAACAATAGGAATTGATTCTTACCTCATCACGCTGCCGTCTGCATGGTTGCACCTCAGGCCGCTGCACAGGTCCACTTGATCCCTTTCCTGCCTCTACCATCACCGATTGCCCACTAGCTCTCCACTCGATCAAACCGATCACACCGTGCTCATAGACCCGCTTATCGACCAATGATCACTTGCTCTACGGCTTGCTAACTCATCTCTCTATTTATCTTGGTCGCTTTCCACCTCTTTCTCTCTCTCTTGTCGTTTTCTCCTATGTTGTAAATGACAAACGATTTTAAAAAATGTAGAATTTTTTCTTTTTATAACCTTCCCAACTTGACTGGCAACGGTTTCACCTCGACTGACATTGGTCCTGTGCCCTAGCATACCATGGTCAGTTCATGGCGACCGACATCAGTTAATTTTGACCGCTGTTGGTTATCCTTCTCAGTCTTATTACTACCCATTACCTCTAATTTTCTTACCTGAATCCTTTCTACCTCACCCACACCTGCCTTGGACACTCCACTTTATCCTCCTAACCTCATCATTTGCCACCTAACATCTTCATCATTCAGGAACTCATTATGTTACCCATACCTCAGCTCTACCCTTGCCGCAACCTAGCTACTTGGACCTAGAACATTGCTAGTGACCTGTGAACTCACGTGCTCGATATACTTTGTAACATTGTTACCTATGTTTTTAGACCTAATGACCTTACCTTTCCTCTTGTGGTGACCGTTTATCCTGACCCAACCTTTGGTGTACTGGTACATACCTAAACGTTCCTGCACCTAACTTGTGTCGTGTTTCCTGACCATATCCTATACCTTGGATACCAGAATCATCTCAACCTTGTTTGGATAAACCTATCAACCTTAGACAATGTAGAGTTTTCATGCTCTTCAACCTGGTACCGTGCTGCAGTTTATACATGTGCTTGTGTTTGGCTGTTTTTACCTTTCACCTTGACCCATTACCTGGATTACCCGATTGGACCTTTACCCCCTTACCCTCATTGTCCACCTTCCTCTTCATCACATCCACCTTTTATCAAACCACTCATTGATTCTACTTTCTACCTCATCAGTTCCTAGTCTGAGGGGGATCACCTTCACCCACACATGGGGTAACCACATCTTATTTTTGCCAGTGTCGCTTACTAATACAAGCTACGCAACAAAAAGGGGAAAAATGTAGACACCAAAATTGGGTCACACTCCCCTTGACCCCTCGTCAAATAACCAACCTGAACACACTTACCTAGCCATGGCCCCTTTTACCCCACACTGATATTAATTTAATTAATTCTAATTAAATTAATCCATAATCTCATAATATTTATTATTTAATTATCCTAATTAAGATAATTCCTACCCCGCCACCTCACTCAAAATATTTTCTTAGTATGTTGTCATGACTAACTAAGACCTACCTAAACCCTAAAAATCAATGCCTACATCCCCTCTAACCACATTCCCACATAAAAAACTGTAACTGCAACTCTTTCCCAGAGGAATAGAAAGATCTGGCGAAAATCATTGCCATGTTTTTAGTAAACCTACGAAATCCTGCCCTAAACGACGTCGGTTAACCCTGAACCGACACCAGTCAACCCGGAACCATCGTCGGTCACCTTTTATTCCCCTTTGGTAACCTTATTTTGAGGTTGGCACATTCTGAGAGCAAAGGAAGAAGACCAGAGCTGCGTGCAAGTGAAAGAGGCATCCTTTCACGCATCCAACAATCCATAACCATTACCAACATCAATCAGAGAGCACTGTATTCATGGGAATACTCAGGGAAAGCACCACTACAGGACCATACATGTATCCTTTGATCAACCACCTCCACCACTTAGCCATTAGACCATTAACATAGTAAGTATGGCCCTAATCAGTATAGTTTAGTTTAGTTAAGTAATCTCTATTACTCCTGTTATTAATCTATTCTTTGCATGCTTATCGTCCCATCATCCACTTGCTTGTGAACCTAAAGATCCCTTCACTCACATCACCAAATCACCTATTCTCACCTATTGTATATTTCTGAGTATACCTAAGACCTCCATAGAGCCCCCATTTACTTGCCCAAACTTTATTTGACCTCAGTTCACCCATACCATTTTACCTATTTCGAGTTCCTTTCACCTCAACCATACCGACGCCGGTTACCCATAACCATTGTCGGTTCTACTAAAACCAACATCAATCATTTTCAGCCAACGTCAGTCTCTGTGTTTTACACCTTGACCAAGGCCAGACCCAACAACCACCTACCAGTTGACCTATAATAACCCAGAACCATTTACCCAACCTCCAGATCTGATCCTAACTTAGCCTGTTAGATTAGATTTTTCTTATTATGTTTATATGAGATGCCTAAATCATATTGACTACAGTAGGAAAATATTTACCATATTTATCGCATTAATTTGTTTAAAATAGTGGATTGAAAACCTTATAGGGAGTATCACACTTCCTGGATCTGGCATACGCTAGGCAGTCCACTGCGTATGATGTTTAACTTCTATCTTGTGGTCTTTTTGTCTATTACAGGTAGTTCCTCCTAGCCAAAAGGAAGCTCTCACGATCAGTTGTGGATTGAGAAGTCAACACACATGCAACAACCTTTAACCAACTTTTAACAGGTATCCCTCCTTGACCTTTACCCTTATCTATTTCATCACATTCCAAGAAACACTCTAAGAATCAGGTGAAACAACAGGAATATGATAAAATGAAAAAGTACAACTCCTCAACAAAGGAAAATAACATGGAGGGGGAGAGGGGAAGAGAATAAAGAGAAAGAGAAAAGGATATAGAAGTATGTAGATGAAGATTCTACTTCTTCTAATTTTTCCTTACAACTTGATTCATTCTTGCTAAGCTCCACTGGAAACATTTCCACTCCCTTGAGCTATTTACCTTATCGACTTGTCGTAGGTGCTACTTTATTGACTTGATGAATGTGGACATGGCTAAGGAACTCAAGAAAACCATCTAAGACATCATTGAATTTTTTAATCTTTGTAAACCACGATGAATGTTTCTCTGCAATGTTAGAAATTGTGGCTCGGATCTAAAATAGAGAATCCAATATATGTTCATTGAATGAAAATGGTTCCCCAACATTTTTATGAACATACTCCTCAAATGGTCTACAAAAATCATTTACGGTAGTGATCTCATCAAGGGAAGTCACTCAAATGTTTTTGCTATGATGTTGACGTTATTTTTCATCTTGAAGGATATCTCCTCATTTAAGTCCAGATCATCAATGGCCTTATTCAAAATTTCATATCAAGAGGAAAGGGTTCTCGCCCACACATGCAACAAGTCCTCAGATAGAGAATTAAATACTTTCCTGATCACCAACACTTGGGAGTGAGCATCTCCCGTCTCCATCACTAGTGGATGAACATGGTCCCAATGTTCTTTTTCATTTTCCAATCCTTCCCTTATCATCTGGGCCTTGTCTACAGTGGTGCACAAGTACTTATACAATGAGATCAACTTTGGAAGAAGTAATTTTCCTTTTTAAATGATCATGCTTGTCCATTTATCATTTTCCCATCCCTAGAAGGGTTGTGTATTCTTAAGGGACTCTAGGTGGAAGTTACTAATTGGGGTAACTTCTTCAATTGTGAGTGACAATGAAGCATTCGAGTCCATGAAGTGTTGCACATATGAGGAGAGTGTTTATACTTGGTCTTCCAAGTAATCAATTTTCACCTTATACTCTTGGTTCCTCTTAAGAAGGAACGTAGAAGACTATTGGAACATGTGTACATCTCCCTCATGAGTGGATGGGCCTAAGGGAATGGTGCTCATTTCATAATCAGCTGGTAGCATCTCTTCGATAGGCTTGATTACTTTCAGTTTGACTGCTTCTACATATTGATTTCCCGTGGCATCAATGAAGAAGTGTGAAGCTGCTTCTACAAAATTTTCCTTCTTCCCTTTGGATAATGTTGACATTTCTGAAAATATGAGATGATTACATGCTAGACTATACGAGCTTCTTTGGTGATCATTTCCTTCATCTAGGGAAACATCTCATCTATTTCTGGCTTAACAATTGATGTGAATACTGTTTCCTGATTGACGTGAGATGGTACATATTGCATAGGGGGAGCAGGAGTGGTGGTGGAAGGTGGGAAACTTTGAGGTTACTGAGAATCTAAGAGGTGAATTGAATCATTCTCTTCAAGTTACATTTCTACTATAGGGTCATTTGTTGATATGATCTTCTTGTGTAATCTCCTGTAGTAGGGGGACTTTGTCTCCACTAATTTTCACTTCAAACTCTCCCTAGAATGGACTAAGAACGAATTATTCTCCATGACCTTTGATAAAGAGTGTAGACAATTAAGGTTGTAGAAACTTCTCGATGTGATGAAGGCAACCTTCTTCTTCTTGAACCATTCTTTTGATCTTTTGATCACAACTTTGGTCCACTCACTTGACTCATGGACATTCCATATTACCTATGACAAAGTTGAAGCCTTCATTGCTTTATATTACAGATCATACATTTATGTGTCATCTTATTGAATTCCCTCTTCATACCATTTGAACTTGAATCTTCTCATTTGTTTGACTGTCATCCACATATAGTCTCTTTCCATAACACAAAACTCATCTATGCAATTTACCCAATAATCTTCGATCTGCGGTACAAGATATGACTCTGAGAGATGGAAAGAGTTTGGATCACCTCAGATGTCAAAGTATACCCTTAGTGTATATGAATATAATCTCAAGGGTATAAAGATAGCTTCCAGGTGTGATGCATAATTGACACTCTTGTAGGTGAAGATTCCAAACAAGATGGGAAAGGAGACATTCTTCCATTTCCTGTTCTTGAGCTTACTGTTAATATGTACCACTTGTCTACAAATCTCGAATAACACAATCTTGTCATTGAGATATTGAGGTAGTATGAGTGGATTGAAAACTTGGATGTATGAGAAAGTGGAAAATTGTGTGAATTATGACATGTATTTCTTGATAAAAGAAGCCACTTGTGGAAACAAACTTGAGTGAAGGTTCCCCTCCAGTGTTTTGATGAGGAACATGGTGAAGGCATCATTTAACCTCGTGAATTTCTAATTTCTCTCCTTCAAAACCAATGGAGGATATCTCTCGAATGATGTGGCCTCAAAAGAGATGTTTTAAGAAAGCTCCATCCCTTTGAAAGGTCTTGAGCTTGTGAGAGTGTACACCATATATGAATTCATTGTGAATTTCTTCTAGACATGCACCTGAAGAAATGATGGTGAAAGTTATCACTGATGATTTATCCCCAATAAATCCTTTGATTTTCTTCCATGATCATGAATATAAAGAGAGCCATCTAGTATTTAAATTCCTTTGAGGTTTCTTCTCCCATCACACGGCTAAGAAGAATGATTACATCTGAATAAAATTTGTGGAATTCACCTCACAAGAAATACTTGGGAACCCCTGAAGATTTTCTCACATGTTTCATATATGAACCAAGAGCGAGGACCTGAAGATATGAGTCCATTTTGGTCCACTCCTTCACTGCAACCTCCTTTTAAATGATGACCATATTGCTCCAAATTGGGATCTACATTGAATGGGAGATGACTCTGGGAGAAAGTACTACCATGGTTGAGGCATCGTCTACATGAATAGTCTTGGTCTCAGGTTCATAGTGCTGTGAAAATGCCAAATCCAACTCCACACTCTACCCCAAGACTGGATGCCTACCTGTCGCATTAGATCCACTTGTGAATTTTTTTTCCTCCACTGGCTCTCGTGGTAGTCCAAAATATCGGTCTTTGAGATCCTTGAGATCCATATGGTTGGCATTACTATCCCCCATAGCTCAGTACTTAGAAGAGAGAACTAAAACTGGTTCAATGCTTGCAAATTTGAACTCCATCTTTGACATTGGCACTTCTCTGTGTCTGTAATGGGAGTTTACTATTTTTAGTAAATTGAGATTTTCACCTTTTTCAACTTGGGCCACCTTTCTCGTTCCTTTGAATGTCCACTAAAAACTCCACCTTTGAAAAATCTTCCATGTAAAGGTTTTCTATTTATAGTAAGATCTTGTGTAGAGACTTACTATTTTTAGAAAGTGGCATCTTGACCTTGGATTTGGATGAAATAAAAAAAATTATATGGGTTTTTCTTCTTCATCTCACATATGAATTTTCAGCTCAACCCGATCTCTGGAACAACAGGAAATAAAATTCAAAAATTTGTGGGCATGAAACTGGGGTTTTTTCACTGTAAACAATATGGACTATGCAAGAAATTTATTTCACTTGGGTCTTCAAGGAACCTAGAAATGTGGATGAATGTAAAAAATCATGCATCAATCCATGCACTGGTCTTCAAGTTACGAACATTTTCACTTCACAGGTTACAGAGTCAATCTGGTGAAAAACGTACTCGGAGCCTTTAAAATTTGTTATTTTTTATGATATTTATCTCACAACGATAATGGAAACACATGGGAAATGAATGAAAATGGAAAACAAGGGTGGAGGAATTCAGGAAAAATTTCACCAGAGTTTTGGGTGAAAATGGAGAAATGTGGGGGAAATGAGGAAAATGACTAAGTGTTGGTATTGAGAGGGAGAGAGGAAGCGGGAGTGAATTTTATCAGCCCCCTTTTCCCATTTGTAATGGGATAGGGGAAACAAAAAGTTCACCTTAATCCTAGGGTGACATATGGCACACATGCACAAGCGAGGAAAAATGAGGAAAGGGTTTAGTTTGAGCTCCTAGTGTCAATTTTGGGTCATGTTAGGAACTTGGTGAAAGCATAGAAGGGGGGAAAATTTATTTGAGCCCTTTTTCCCTTGGGATGGGATAGAGGGACACAAAAATTTCACCTTATCCTAGTGTGGACAAGTGTTAAGTATGTGCAAGTTGGAGTGGGGCCTATAAATTTGAGGAAAGGTTCTTATTGGAGCTCCCTAGGGTCATGTTAAGGGTCAATGAGGCTTAAGGTGGGGGGGAAAATTTTTCTTCCCCACTTGTCCCCTTATAGAGGGATAGAGGGAAACCAAAATTTCTCCTCAGCCTCATGGTGACACGTGTCACTGAAAATTTTGGCTAGGGATGAAGTTTGTACCTAGGAGAAGAACTTGAAAATGGCATTGCCGGTGGTCCCGGATGAATTTTTAGGCACTTATTTATATGATTTTGACTTGAAATAGAATTTTTAGAATGTTTTGATGGGTATCAAGGTCTGATTCAACTTGAAACCTTCTCAAAAATGTCCTTATTGATCAGGACCGCCAATTATACCTACGAAGAATGAGTTGTGGAAATTAATGCATGGGTGTTGTGAAAAATATGAGATTACGATCATGTAGGTATTTGAATTATATTTATATTGATATTTTGTTTGATCTATAACTCATTCCGGTGCTCCCAGAATCATCTACCGAAGCTCAAGTGCCTTTTCGCAGTGTAAGCTCCTTCAGTCTTAAAAACCTGCTTTTGCTGATATGGCTCCTAAACCTCTAGATCTTTCCAAAATATTCCTAAATAAGTTACAAAATGATCCTAGCTCATGATTACACCTCCTTGATTAATTTATGACTTTAAATTATCTCTGGAGATTTTGCACCCGCTTGATAAAGGCTACAAATATCCATTCCCAAGCCCGTTGAAATATCCACCTTGAAAGATATTAATCTTAAAAGACTCATTTGGACTTGTTTTATTCTTTTCCACACATGGGTGAGGGTGATAAAACATGAATAAACATTATACATAGGGGGGATAAGCCTAGCATAGTGGATGGACTAACTTGGAGAGGTGTCGGGGAAGGGCTACAATGAAATTTTTTGCCACTAGGGTATATTTGTCCTATTTTCAAGTGAATTTTTACCTTGTAAAAACATAGGACAAAAATTGACTCTCACTTGGGGACTTATTATAGATCAAACAGAGTGAGGAAAGGATGAGTAGGAACTCTAGAATCTTAGTTTAAAAATTAGACTAGTGCCTTATCCATTGGGCTTCACAGAGTCATTAAGAACATATAGCTTCAAAGGAGTACACACATAGACACAGAAAAATGAAATACACAACACACAAAAGGGAAATAAAACACACAAAATGGAAAAGTAAAACACACACCTAAATCACTTATGGTACAATGCAGGGGATAACCCACTTTCATTGCTTGTACAACTTCAGATATTACCCGCTTCGGGGAAACTCCAACTGTGTTCCATCTAGATACGAAAAATAGAATACATTCTCTCCATAATTTTTTATGAATCTAGAATGGTCCAAACCATAAAGAGTCAAACTTTCCATGGCTTCCCTTTTCTTCTCTTCTCTTTTTCAAAAGAAGAACAAGATCTCTAACTTTTAACTCTTGATCCTTTTCCTTCTTTTCGAACAACCTTTTAAATTTCAATTGGTCCACCACCTTGAACCTATATTCCTTAAGCTTCTTAAGAAACATAATTATTTTATCAAAAACATCATGATATTTTTCATCATCCATTGCTTGGAGAAACTTGAGTGTTGACATCTCCACTATGATCGGGATCTTTACCTCAATCCCGTATAATAATTAGAAATGAGACATACCAATTGATTTCTTCAGAGTTATTCTATCTACCCATAATGCATCATAGAGATTTTTGTTTCATTCCATTTTATTCTCATCTACTAGCTTGTGCAATATGGTCATGATGTTTTTGTTGCTTGATTTCACCTAACCATTTCCTTACGGGTAATAGTCAGATGCATGTGACAAAGAGATTCCATAGCTGTAGAAAAACTCAATTAGATCCATGGAGGAAAAATATGTGGCATTGGCAACCATGATCTTTTAGGGGATACCAAAATGAAAAATGATATTCTCCTTAATGAATTTACACCCTATTTCGGTATTGGGTTGCTTTTTTGGGATGGCCTCTACCCACTTTGTGAAATAATCAGTCACCATGAGCACATAGGTATGACATGCACTTGAGTGAAGATTTAAAACTCCAATGAAATCCAGATCCCACTATTGGAATGGTTTTTCAATCACCACTGGCCTGAGGGGAAGTGCAATGAGTTGTGGTATATTGAAAAACTGTTGAAATGCTTCACATTTGGATACCCATTCTTGGGCATCCACAAACATGGTCAGTTAGTAGTATCTGCCACAAAGGATTTTGTGAGTTGTTACCATCATAAAGAAGTGTCCTCCACATGATTGATCAAGATATTCCTTCAAAAAATTCTCCTATTACTCCTTATCTACACACCTCAGAAAGTAACCATCGAATCCCCTCTTGTAGAGTGCATGGTTCCATATGAAAAACTTAGCTTCCCTTAACTTGAGAGACCATTTTTTTATGATCTAGGTGAGGGGGGAACTCACCGTAGGTCAGGAAGTAAGTGATATCCACATACCATTCATTTTTTGTGCTTATGAAAAGGTCTTGAGGCGAGTCCTTGCTGACACATTCGGAACACAGTCATTCTCCTATATAACTTTTACTCATGAGTGTGTCATACTTTGCAAGCAATCTGCACAACCTATTTCCTTTAACTAGGTTTGAAAGCTTGATCTCTAGATTGTACTCCTAAATTCTCACCACCCAGTTGCCTCTTTTTGTTCCTTGCTCTTGTTGAGTGAGAGTGGACTTGATAGCTGATCATGACACCATCATTACCATTAGCATAATTTAGCATAGGCATATTTATTGCATTGTCTTTTATTTAATAATGTGCAGCATGTGCACTCTAGTCTAGTGACTTGCATTCAATATTGTTATGTTGGATAACATTCAATATTGGTATTAGTAGTAATTACATGTGCATGTGAGATGGGTCTTATCATCTCGTAGTTGGTGTCTGCTAGGGTGTCATGTCTATCCATATGAGGTTATCTAATATCTATAAATATTACAGCTCTTGCATTGTAATGTAATATGATTTCATGATCAATAATATTTGTGAGGCTTCCATCCCTCTTTGGTCATTGCAATCTTATTCTATTCTATCATTTGGTATCTAAGCTATACCATTATTATCATTTGGTATCAGAGCAGGTTCTATCCAAGCAAGGTTGAAGAGGATCACTATTGGAGAGGATCCATCAGAGAAGAAGATCTGCATCAAAGGAGAGCCATTGAAACATCTCGCAGCCTCCATTCCTTCTAAGCATCCCTCAACTAAAATTTGACCTATCCACTTATTTGGAAGGTAAATTTTTTTTTAGTCATTGGTATAGCCAATTGATCTAACATATTGGCGGAATATTTCAGATTTGGAGATCTTTTTTTTAAAAAAAAGGAGAAAGATCTTGAAAAAATTGCAGATCTAAAAAAAAAAAAAAAAAGATTTGTGAAAAAAAAAGAGATCTTAAAAAAAAAAAAAAAAGAGAGAGATCTTGAATTTTTTTTTGTAGATCTAAAGAAAAAAAATATCAGATCTAAAAAAAAAATAAATAAAAAAATTAGATCTGAAAGTGGAGGTGTGAAGAATTCGGGAGCAAAGGTTGAAGCAGTCCCGTCAACAAAATTCCAGCAGATAGCTCTTAGAAAAAAGGACGTAACTTTTTCATACAATGTTGGATTGATGTGCCATTTTTTTGCTGGAAAGATAAGAAGGAGGCACACAACTTTGTAGTTTACATCATCTTCAGATTCGGCCTCTACATGTGACGAAAAGTCTATACAAGTTGGATCATTTTTTTCTGAAAAAAAGTCAGATCTAGCTGGTAAATTGGTAAGATCTCAAAAACTAAGATTCTGATTCTTCTGAATTTTTGTGGGTTTCAAGAAAAATATTGTATAATGCTGCTGTAAAATTTTTAGAAAACCCTAGATCATGGTTTGTGAGAAAAGGTGAAAACAATATTCAGATTGTTTGTTTGGATCTTGGGAACAAACAGGTCAGCGGTTCAATTTCCACTCTCTCCATATTTTTTCTTAAATTATTTTTTTGGAAAATTTAGAGAAATTAATTTTTTTTGGGAGATTTCTAAATTTAGAAGCTCACCAAACACATTTAGAGCCACCGCTAAATTTAGCGGAAAAACACTTATTGGGGGTAAAAAAATATTTTTGGCCTAAATTGTGTATTTTGTGATTCTAGACCCTTTTTTTCTAAAGAGGGGGGACACAAAAAACGTCATTTTGATGTACTTTTGGAGCATGTTGTAGTAATCTTGGTGCATAAAGTGAAAAAAAAAGTGTAAATTTTTCATTTTGTGTTTGGTTCTATCACATGAGATCTTTGATCTCATAGCAGCGTTCGGTATATACGGTGCCTCTGGGAAGTGCTTACGGGTGATGCCGTCGCGACTACTACTACACTTAACACCTAACACAGCTACCTAAACGTCGTCTGGGCATCGACCCTATAAAATCGACGGGGAGTAATAAGGACACAATACACACACATTTGAACCCTCCCATCCGTTTGTGCTTGCACAAACCCCTCTCCGTACTATCTAAGTACCACGTACTAAATTCTTTCACGTGCGTTAACACCTCTTTCCGTACTGACGGGTCTATTGAAAGGGTGATCTTCTTCCACGTACCGACGGGTATATCGGAAGGGAGTGTATATAGAAAGGTTTGGTATATCGGCCTGACGGTATATTGAGAGGGAGACCATAAACCTGGAGTGATAAGAGCCTTACCCTTTGTCAGAAATTCAGAGTTTCAGAAATTCAAATTGCAGAAATGGGTGCACAAGCACCAAAGTTCTTCTTTCCAGATTCACAACTGCTTAGAGGAGACAACTATGCTGCATGGAAACCGAAGATCAAGACATTACTTGAGTTTGAAGACCTATGGACAGTTGTAGATGGAAAAACAACAAGATCACTTGATGATGGAAGACAACAAGTTCAATTTGACATGGCCAATCAAAAGGCCAAGTTGATCATCTTGTTTAGCATAACAGATGATGTGCAACCCCACATTAGAGATGCCACATTGGCTAAGGATGCATGGGATAAGTTGAGGACAGTCTATGAGGTAAAGAACAAGAATGCCATCCTTAACCTACTATCACAACTGCATACTCTCAAGTTCAAGCACAATGAGAAGGTTGAAGTTTTTTTGAGATGAGTTGCTACTTTGAGGGCATCTCTATTGGTATTGGGAAAAGAGATAAGTAATGAAGACCTCGTACCAATCGTCGTTGTGAGCACTTCCTCCTTCCTACAGAATCTTTGTGACAACTATCAATATGAGTGAACACATAGTCACCTTTAAGAATTTGGTCAATCTACTCCAACAAGAAGAGGCAATTAACAACAAAGATCATGAAGATGAGCAAGCACTATCTTCCAATCATAAAGGAAAGGGAAAATTTCAGTCCAATCACAAGAAGTCCTAACAAAATTAAAGTCAACAAAGGGAAAAAATTCAATGAGACAACACCAAGAAGTGTCCCATTTGCAATAGAGGGGGACTTGACATCAAATATTGTTGGTAAAATTCCTACAAAAAGGGTTCATCAAGCAATTCAAAACCCAATAACCAATAGGGTAACAATAATTCAAATCAAGGGAAGTCCAACAACAACAACAATCAAGGGTAGAAAAATGGTAATTGGCAAAGAAAACCCAAACAACAAGGGTAAATTACCAAACATGAGGATGATTCAGATGAAGGAAACCACATGTATTCTACTCAATTTGATGAAGAAACCAAGTCCACACAAGATATTTGGTATGTTGACTCGGGTGTAACTCGACACATGACTAGACGCAAGGATTGGTTCTACACACTACGTGACTCACCTAACAAGAACCATGTGTCATTAGGTGATGATTCATCATACAGTGTCAAGGGGATTGGAAACATTTCACTACCTCTTGGAAAGCATAACTGACAAAATCACAGACGTATTATATGTACCTGGGTTGACCACGAATTTTCTATTAGTTAGTCAACTCCTTGATCACAACTTGAAGTTGGATTTTGACAGTAATAATGGAGAAAAAGTGTGCTTGATACGAGATAAGTCAATAGTTTCCAAGATTGTCAGCAAGAGCCTCCAATGTGGGACACATGTTCCAACTTGATTTTGTCCACAAGGATGATCAAGCTCTAGTGGCCAAAGACACACAATCTGCAAAACTATGGCATCACAAATATGGTAACATCAATTTTGGTTATCTCTAAGCATTTCAAAAGGGCAAGATGGTGAAAGGATTTCCTACACTCAAGCACAACACTAACAAGTGCCACAATTGCCTAGCTGGAAAGCAACATAGAGTAAGTACCCTTCCATAAGAACACATATAGAGCTAAGGGAAAGCTTGATTTAGTGCACTCTGATCTTTGTGGGCCCATGCAACCAAGTCATTCTGGATGTCAATACTTCATGCTTTGTGTTGATGACTACTCATGAAAGATGTGGATATATTGTCTAAGAAACAAGAGTTAAGCCTTTGAGACATATCAAAAGTTCAAAGCACTTGCTGAGAATGAATTTGGTCACAAGATCAAAACTCTTTGCTTAGATCGAGGGGGGGAATTCACAAGCAATGAGTTCAATACTTACCTATAAGCTCATGGGATTCGTCGACAAATGCCTCCTACTCACACACCACACCAAAATGGTATAGTTGAGATAAGGAATCAAACTATCATGGAAATGGTGCGATGTATGATTGACGACTCAGGTTTAACAAAGACATTTTGGGCAGAAGCTATAAGAACTGCAGTCTATTTGTTGAACAGAGTGCCCACAGTAGCTCTTGAAGGAGTGACACCTCAAGAAGCATGTTGAAATTGGAAACCATCAATTGCACACCTAAGAGTATTTGGGTGTAAAGCTAGCATGCACATACCCAAGAAGAATAGGAACAAGTTGGATATGAAAGCTGAGAAACTGATATTCATTGGATACAGTGAAGAAGCACTTAGGTATAGATTATGGGATCCGAAAGCAAAGAAAGTATACACAAGTAGGGATGTTGAGTTCTTTGAGAAGAAACAAGCAGATGCTCCACTCAACGACTCAACAAACATGCAGAATACACCTCTTGTGAAGACAGAATTTGATGTTCCCACTGAAGATGACAGTGATGAATTGGATGATGGTGAAAACTTGGATCCACCACAAGCCAATGGAACAGCTAAGAAGTTACCTAAATGGTATACTCAATTAATAAGAGATGCAAATTTGGATGAAGCACCTAGCACATCATCTAATCCTGGACCTAGAACTCGCAGTCAAGCTCGTGAAGTGGTCAATTATGCCCTAATGAGCAGAGTTGTTGAAACAGTTGAGCCATCTACAGTTCAGGAAGCCCTACAATCAAAATCTTGGAAATATTCCATGGATTCAGAGTATCAGTCAGTGATGAAGAACAATTCACGACAACTTGTCGACCTTCCACCAGGGAAGAAACCCATTGGATGCAGATGGATATTCAAGACTAAGTACAAATCAGATGGGACTATTGACAAGTATAAAGCAAGGCTTGTAGCAAAGGGGTATGCACAACAAGAAGGCATTGATTATGAGGAGACATTTGCTCCCACAGCCAAGATCAAGACAATCAGGATGATCTTTGCTCTAGCTGCACAATTTGGTTAGAAAGTCCACCAAATGGATGTGAAAATTGCCTTTCTTAATGGAGATTTGCAAGAAGAAGTCTATATGACTCAGCTAGAGGGCTATGTAATACCAGGAAAAGAGATGATGGTATGCAGACTCATAAAATCTCTATATGGCCTAAAACAGGCACCCCGGGCATGGTACATCAAAATTGATGAGCATCTCATAAGTCATGGATTCGAAAGGAATCCTTATGACCCCAATCTCTACCTCAAAAAGCAAGGGGGGGAGATTGTCATTGTGGTTGTTTATGTCGACGATCTAGTCATTACAGGTAGTTTTGTGAAGATGATCGATACAACAAAGAAGGATTTTAATCGATCGTTTGACATGACAGATCTCGGGCTCATGCACTATTGTCTTGGATTGGAAGTATGGCAAAAAGAGAATCGTATCTTTGTGTCGCAGTTGAAATACACCAAGACAATGCTCGAGAAATTCAGGATGATGGACTGCACTCCTATTGCTACACCTATGGAAGTGAGACTTCAGTTATCTCATTCCGATCCATCACCACCGGTGAATGCAACTCTCTATCGGCAGTTGATCGGGAGTCTCATTTACCTGACATATACTAGACCAGATATTAGCTTTGCAGTCAGCTATTTATCACACTTCATGCAAGAACCAAACATATGTCATTGGAAAGCAGCAAAGAGAATACTAAGATATCTAAAGGGTTAGAGTACAAGAAGAATGAAAATTTCTTCTTGACAGGATATTCAGATTCAGATCATGCAGGAAACATGGATGATAGGAAGTCAACATTAGGCTTCATCTTCTTTATGGGATCTGGACCGATATCATGGGGAAGTAAGAAACAGAACTTTGTTTCTCGCTCTTCTACAGAACCAGAATATAGAGCTACAGGTGAAGCTGTTTGTGAAGCAATATGGCTACGCCGAATACTGGAAGGAATTGGTCTACCACAACAGAAATCTACTTTAGTATATGTTGATAATGAAGGAGTTATAAAGCTTGTTCGAATCCAGTATTTCATGAGAGAACCAAGCATATTGAAGTACAAGTTCATTTCATACGCGAGCATGTCTTGAAGCACAACATACAGCTCCATTTCTGTCCTACAGCTGAACAGAAGGCAGATGTTTTCACTAAGTCACTTGCACATGACAAATTCACACTGTTCAGAGAGTTCCTCTCCACTTCATTGGAAACTATGAAAAATTAAGGGGGGGGAATGTTAGCATAATTTAGCATAGGCATATTTATTGCATTGTCTTTTATTTAATAATGTGCAACATGTGCACTCTAGTCTAGTGACTTGCATTCAATATTGTTATGTTGGATAACATTCAATATTGGTATTAATAGTAATTACATGTGCATGTGAGATGGGTCTTATCATCTCGTAGTTGGTGTCTGCTAGGGTGTCATGTCTATCCATATGAGGCTATCTAATATCTATAAATATTATAGCTCTTGCATTGTAATGTAATCTAATTTCATGATCAATAATATTTGTGAGGCTTCCATCCCTCTTTGGTCATTGTAATCTTATTCTATTCTATCATTTGGTATCTAAGCTATACCATTATTATCATTGAAAGCTATAACTAGGTTTGAAAGCTTGATCTCTAGATTGTACTCCTAAATTCTCACCACCCAGTTGCCTCTTTTTGTTCCTTGCTCTTGTTGAGTGAGAGTGGACTTGATAGCTGATCATGACACCATCATTACAGTGTGTAAATTAAGAATGTAGAGCCTAAAGTTATTTACCACGTTGAACACGGTATAGACATGCTTTTCCAACTAGTTAACTTCAACTCATACTCCTGAAGGGTGTGGCTTATGAAGTAGAAATCCTGCTACTTACCTTGTTCGTCTCGATGTGCTAGCATGGATCTCAAGACATGGTTATTCACATAGATAATATATAAGGAATCCTCTTTGTATAGAGGTGTAAGAATTGGTGGTGATAAGAGGTATATTTTGAGGGATTCAAAGGCCTCTTGAAAAACATTGTCCCAGTTAAAGTGGATATATTTTCTAATAAGGTGATGGAAAATTTTACAAGAATCTAACAACTAAGTTATAAAGTGACAGATCAATTAAATCTTTCCTTAAAGGTTACTGTACGAATGAAAATTGACACACGACCTTTAATAACACTCAACCTCCCAAAGTCACACCAGGACAGATGATGTGGGATGGATATGGGTAGCGCAATATGATATGTAACCCCAAAAATGCACTTTTTGGGATTCAAGGATATCCCATGCTACCTACATATGATAAGTACCTGTTCAAGATGGTGGTATATGGTCTCCTTGTTTCTTTGAGAAAACAATGAGATCATCTAGGTATAGTAAAATACAATGTTTGATGTTTTTGAGTTCTAGATCCATTTCCCTATGAAAGGTTGCTCCCACATTGATTAGACCGAAAGGCATTCTATTGTATGCAAAAGTGTCCCAAGGTATCGTAAAAGGTTGTCTTGGTTCTATCCTCTTCTACCACTTCAATTTGATTGTACCTCGAGAAGTCATCAAGCAATGAGAGAATTTTGGACCCTATGACCACCTGTAAGATATGATCCATGATCAGGAGCAGATAGTTTTCTTTCAAACAGGCCTATTTTAGGTTGCAAAAGTCCACACAAATCCTTATCTCTCCATTTTTCTTTCACACTGGAATGATTTTCGCTATCCACGTGGAGTGGTGGATAGGAAAGATGATTCTTGCATTTAGCATCTTTAGTACCTCCTCCTTGATGGTATCCGCTATATTTAGATTATAGGGCCTTTGATCTTTCCTGACAAGGCATGGCTTCCCAGATTTTGAGGGAATAGAGTGATGCATTTCTTTCGGCTGGAAAGATTTAAGCTCATCATAAGAATAGGCCAAGATATAATATTATTTATTCAATACCGAGACAAACCTTTTTTTTCTCTTCTAATGAGCAACACTTACCGATATTCACCATTCTGGGTTGCTCTGAGGTGCCAATAGTTTCCTTTTCAAACTAATTTGTGCACATTGATAATTATTTTTCCTTCTACTTGATGAATCAATTGTGTTTATCAAACAGATCCTCTAGCGACACCAGACCATTCGAAATCTTATTCCCTTTTAGCTTCATTTTGGGCTACCACTTTCATAATGAACTCCTTCAATTTCTTTGTCTTCACCTTTGCCAAAAATCCTGATGGGGATTTTCAGGAAATCCCTTGTAACTATCCATCTTGTTGAAGTTTTGATTAATCGTTCTAGAGATAAGGCGGTGAATTTGATGTCGTCGTTGAAGACTTTATAATGGTTCACGTTGTCTGACACACTTCATTTGGAGTTACCATGCTACCTTGGCATACACCTTGTCCTTATAGATGGATGTGGAGTCACAAACGAGGCAACTAAAGGCAACAAGATTGATATTTTTGAGCATTCTGGGATTTGAGGAATGGCTTTTGGGTGGAGAATTAGCATTGTGGTAGATTTGAGATGTAAACACCCAAGGATATATTTCTCTAGTGCTTGAGTCTTGGGTTTCTTGACTTGATTATTAGCTCCAGTCTCTTACTTGTTTGACTATGACTGGCAATGAAGTCCGAGATCACTTAATGATTTCTATTACTCGTAGAATAAGTGGCATCCATTTCAAGGAGGAGAGCCTCATATTCTACAATATTGTTAGTATTCTTTGGCAGCTTTTCTACAAATAGGAAGAATATCACCTTTTGATAAAAGGTTGGGAGAAGTCAATACAATGTTAGAATCTTGGTGCCTCTGCACATTAATGACTTCCGTCAAATTCCCATGGTCTAAAGCAGATGTTCCATTTTTAAATTTATGAGGAGCAGTAAATTTTCAAACTCTTTCAAGGTTGAGGAAGTAGTTCTGCATTTCCGTTCTTCATTTTATTCTTCTTCTCATCCACTTTTCTTCCTGTATACTTCTATTTCTTCTGGGGACATCACATGTTGCATTGATTGGTGGTTCGCCTCAAGAGGAAATCCATGTCGAAGGTGGAGCTATCCTTGGTCTGTTTGGGAGATTGTCTTCTTTGACACATTCCTCATGGTGATTTGAGATGTTACCTTACTTTGATAGAACAATCATATTCATTGGCCAAAATTTTGAATTATGGGATATGTGGGAATGGAGCTATAACTTTGACACTTTTTTTGACTCCATTGGGATTCTTCACCTTTAAATGTTAAATTAGATCATCATTAGCTACTTTTGATGTGCATAGTCATTGTTAGCTTCCTTCAAAGTTCTAGGACTGGTACCTTCCTGAGAATAAACCCAACTTTAGCTAGTTGAGCACTTATAAAGAATATTTTTTAAATTATCATCCAAGGGCATGGCTTTAAGAGGTATCCTCTTGAGCACTCTGTTGTATCTTTCTATGAAATCCCCCATGCCTTCATTAGATTCTTTCTTCATATGCACTAATTGGACCAAGAGGTCTTGACAGTATTTTATAGACTTGAATCTATCTTCAAATCAAGTTCTGATATCATCCCAACAAGTGATTGATCTTGTAGGTAGAAGGTAGAACCATTCATCAAATTTTTGTCTTGCAAGGACTCCATAAACAATCTGACAAATACATCTCATGTTCAACACCCAACACACCACACATGAAGGCCATACATGTTCTTCTGGGAGTTGTGAACCATCTCCCCTAAACTTAGGAAATATTTTTCTTGATCCTCGTGACAACTCATGGAGAGGTTATGGAAGTGCAAGTGGGCCAATGTTCCTTCCCCATGGTACTATAGGTTGAGGTCTCTCTTGATCACCCATTACATGGCTTCACTTCCGCTTCGAACCTCTTGATCTTACTTCCACTCTTGCTTGAGTTCTCTTGCTTTTGCTTCAATTTATGCTATTTCATCTTCTTCAACTCTTGCTTCCACGCTTCTATTCTTTTGGTTTAGCTTCTACTTCAGTTTCCACGTCAGTAAAGTTTTCAAAATATTCACTAAGATTTGGAAACTCTATGTCCAATGGGTAAACACCACTTGGACAACTAGTGAGAATAATTTCGGGACAAAGGGAGCACCTTGATTTTCTTATTAGTTTGTGCCTTCTTTAGAGTTCTTCAAAGATGGGATCAATATCTCCTCCTTGTCTTCGTGACCTAGTATATATGTGATTAACCAGTTTGTAGACTTGAGATGGACTTAAACTCTTCTTTGTTGTACTTGGGCTTGTCTCGCTTTTTCTATTTCTTCAGCATGTTGCTCTTCGGTATCTAACACCCTGGTAGCTATGAAGTAATGTGAAAATTTCTCTCTATTGTGCTAGAAAACTTCCCTCAAGTCGGATACAATATCTTCTTGAATATGAAAAATCAATTCAGGTCTCTAGACAGGAGGGTTACCATGAATAGCCATGGATATGAGACATAAGGCTCTCTAACTCTTCAACTTCCATTTTTTGGATATTTGAATCTTTTGTATTTTCTTGTGATTCATATTTTGGGTGCAGAATTTTTCCAAGTCTGCCCCATGTGGGCACCAAAAATTGTTGGCGAGAAAATTTTTTAGGTGGAAAAATTGGTGGGTATCCACCAATGCTCTGAGACTCTAGGTCCCTCTACTTGAATGGTGCAACTCCATTTATTATGCATGAATGAAATTAAAATTTGTGGTGGCCTTGGAGGTCAGGGATCCAATAGGGACACTCCACTAAACTTGTGGAAAAATCTTGCAATTTCTTGCAAGGGAGGAATTTTTTGAGCAGATAAGAAAAGGAGGGGGAAAAAGGAAGGGGAGATTAATATTTCCAGTAGAAAATTAGATTCCTGCAGACATTAATCAGAGTACTTCAACACACACATATATGGAAAGAGAACAATTTTGTTATTTGCATCAAGACAAGGTAGAATTAGGAAACACAAAATTTCAATAACTCTCTCATCAAAAAAGATAAGAAACTCATTTCTTCTTCATTTATGTTTTGGAAAAATTGTACATAGTGAGAAATAGAAGAACATAGAGAGGAGAAAAAGAGGAAATAGCTATCTCTTTTGTTTCTTCACAAGTAGTAATCTCTCATGAGCATACAAAATTGACAACCCTTAAGAATGAGGGTGTCATCACAATTTATAGACTTGAGAATGACTCTTCACCTACCCCCCACATGACTTTTCATTTGTCCCCTTACAACATGTGACTTTTCATATTCCTAGGTGTAGGATTAAGTCCCCTTTTATTAATTAAGGGTGACTTATTAAATTACAAGATAAAGTCACATTTAAATGAATAAAACAAAATAGGAATAGGAAAAATGAAAAATTGCCACCCGTTAACAAAGGAAAAGAACATGAAGGAGGAGGGGAAGAGGGGGAAGAGAGAGAAGAAATAGAGAGAAGGAGAGAGAACTATGTTGATGAAGATGTCACTTCTGTCATTCTACCTTGCCAACTAATTGATCCTTGATGAGATCCATTGGAAAATTTCCACTCCCTTGAACTCCTTATTGTATTGAGTTGTTGCAGGTGCTACCTTATCCACTTGAGGAATGTAGACACAACTCAGGGACTCGAGCCAACCATCTGAGACATCATTGATGTTTTTTCTCTTCACGAACCATGAATTTTTTTTCTATGAAATGTTAAAAATTGTGGCTCAGATCTTGGATAGAGACTCAAATGTATGTTCGTTGAATGAAAAGGGGGTCCCCATATTTTTATGAACATACTCCTCAAACGGTCTCAAAAACTCATCTAATGGTGATATTATCATCAAGGGTGGGCACTCCAAGTTTTTGTATTCTGATGTTGACATTGTCTTGCATCTTGAAGGCATGCTCCTCATTTGAGTCTAGCTCATCAATGACCCGATTCAACATTTCGTATTGAGAGATAAGGGTTCTTGCCCACACACGTGACAAGTCCTCGGATGGAGAATTAAATACTTTCCTGATCGCCAACACCTGAGGGTGAGAATTTCTCATCTCCATCACCAATGGATGAACTTGGTCCCAATGTTAATTTTCCTTTTCCAATCCTTCCCTTATCATCTAGACCTTGTCTACAGTGGTGTACATGTACTTGTATAGTCAGATCAGCTATGTAAGAAGTAATTTTCCTTTCTCAATGATCATGCTCATCCATTTATCATTTACTCATCCCTGCATGGTGAAGGCATGTGTCTTCTTAATGGACTCTGGGTTGAAGCTACTGATTGGGGTAACTTCTTCAATTGGGAGTGACGATGAAGCATTCGGGTCCATGAAGTGTTGCACATACAAAGAGAGTGTTTGCACTTGGTCTTCCAACTGATCAATTTTTTCCTTATACTCTTGATTCCTCATAAGGATGCAAGTGGAAGACTCTTGGAACATGTGAACATATCCTTCGTGAGTGGTTGGTCCTCAGGTAATGGTGTTCATTTTATAGTCATCTAGTGTCATCTCTTCAATAGGTTTGATTACTTTTGGTCTAACTACTTCTACATATTGATTTCCCATGGCACCATTGAAGAAGCATGAAGCCGCTTCTAAAAACTTTTCTTCTTCCCCTTGGCTAATTGCTGATATCACTGAAAAATTAGGGACCGTCACCTGTTGGACTGTACGAGCTTCTTTGGTGATCATTTCCTTCATCCAGGGAAACATCTCATCTGTTTTAGGCTCGGAAACTGATGTGACTATTGTCTCCTTCTCGGGGTGAGATGGTACATCTTGCATAGGGGGAGTAGGAGTGGTGGTGGAAGGTGGGAAACTTTGGGGTTGCTGAGAAGTTGAGAGGTGAACTGGGTCATTCTCTTCAAGTTCTACTTTTACTACATGATCCTCTATTGATCTGACCTTCTTATGCAATCTCTTGTAGTAAGGGGCCTCTGTCTCCACTTTTTTTTGCTTCAAACTCTCTCCAGAATGGACTGAGCTCAAAGTATTCTCCATGACCTTTGATGAAGAGTGATGTGATGCCTATCTCTAAAGGGTGTGGAAACTTCCTGATGCGATGGAGGCATCCTTCTTCTTCTTGAACCATTATTTTGATCTTCTGATTACAACTTCGGTCCACTCACTTATGTCTCCCGACTCGTGGACATTCCATGTTACCTATGGAAAAGGTGAATCCTTCACTACTTTATATTCCAGATCATATAATTATGTGCCATCATCTTGAATTCCCTCTTCATACCAGTCAAACTTGAATCTCCTCATTTGTCTAATGTCATCCACATATAGTCTCTTTCCCTGACATAAAATTCATCTATGCAATTTACCCAATAATCTTCAATCTGTGGTACATGATATGACTCTGAGAGATGGAAAGTGTCTGGATCACATCAGATGTCAAAGTCTTCCCTCGATGTATATGAATACAAGCTCAAGGGTGTGAAGGTGGCTTCCAGGTGTGATGCATCATTGACACTCTTGCAGGTGAAGATTCCAAGTGAGATGGGAAAGAGACATTCTTTCTTTTCCATTCTTGAGCTTATTGTGAACATGTGCCAATTGTCTTTTAAGCTCGATAAAATGATCTTGTCACTGAGATACTAAGGTAGTCTGAGCAGAGAAAGATCATAACCAGAAACTCAGATGTATGAGAAAGTGGCAAATTGTGTGAAGTATGACCCATATTTCTTGATCAAAGAAGCTACTTGTGGTGACAACCTTGAGTGAAGGTTCCCCTCCAGTGTCTTGATGATGAACATGGTGAAGGCATCATTTACCCTTGTGAAGTGTCGATTGCTCTCCTTCAAAACCAACTGAGGATATCTCTCAAATGTTGGGGCCTTGGGAGAGATGTTTTGAGAAAGTGCCAACCCTTTGAAAGGTCTCGAGCTCGCGAGAGCGTACACCAGATATGAAGTCATTGTGAATTTCTTCGAGACTAGTACCTGAAGCAACCGGTGGTGCAGGTTGTCACTGATGATTTGTCCCCAATCAATCCTTTATTTGTCTTCCATGATCATGAATATGAAGAGATCCATCCAGTCTTGAAATTCCTTTAAGGTTTCTTCTCCCATCACCTGACTAAGAAGAATGATTGCATCTGAATAGCCTTCATGGAATTCACCTCACAAGAAAGACTTGGGCACCCATGAAGGTTTTCTCACTTGTTTCAACCATGAACCAAGAGCAAGGCCCTGAAGGTATGAGTCTATTTTGGTCCACTCTTTCACTGCAACATCCTTTGAAATGATGGCCATATTATTCCAAATTGGGATCTGTATTGAATGAGAGATGGCTCTGGGAGAAAGTACCGCCATGGATGAGCCATCATCTACTCAAATGGTCCTGGTCTTGGGTTCATAGTGTTGTGAACATGCCAAAACCAATTCCACACTCTGTACTAAGACTGGATGTCCACCTGTCGCATACATTCCACTCATGAAAACCTTGTCCTCCACTGGCTCTCTTGGTCCTCCAAACATTCGATCTTTGAGATCCTCGAGGTCCATGTGGGTGACATTATTGTCCCCCATAGTTGAGTACTCAGAAGAGAGAGTTGAGACTGGTTCAATGCCTACAAATTTGAACTTCATGGTTGACATTGGCACTTCTCTGTGTCTAGAATGGGGATTTACTATTTTTAGTAAATTGAGATTTTCACCTTTTTCAACCTCGGACCACCTTCGATCACCTTTCTCGTTCCTTTGAATGTTCACTGAAAATTTTTCCTTTGCAAAATCTTCCCTCTGTGAAGATTTGCTATTTATAGTAAGCTCTTGTGTAGAGACTTACTATTTTTGGAAAGTGGTTCTCCCAACCTTGGATTTTTATGAAATCAAATTTTTTGATATGGGTTTTTCTTCTTCATCTCACATATGAATTTTTAGCTCAACCCAATCTCTAGAACAACGGGAAATAAAATTCAAAAATTGTGGGCATGAAACTGGGGTTTTCTCACCGTAAAAAATCTAGGCTATGCATGTAATTTATTACACTTGGGTCTTCAAGGTTCTTGGAAATGTGGATGAATTTGAAAAATCCCATGTCAATCCATGCACCAGTCTTCAAGTTACAAATATTTTCACTTTGCGGGCTACATAGTCATTCTGGTGAAAAATGTGGTTGGAGCCTTTAAAATTTGTGTTTTTTTATGAAATTTCTCTCTCCACGATCATGGAAACATGTGGGAAATGAATGAAAATGGAAAATGTTGATGGAGGAATTCTGGAAAAAAAATCTCCAGAGTTCCGGGTGAAAATGGAGCAATGTGGGGGGAATGAGGAAAATGACTAAGTGTTGGTATTTATAGGCATGAGAGGGAGAGAGGAAGGGAGACGCATTTTTCTGCCCCTTTGTCCCCTTAGAAAGGGACACTAAAATTGTGCCTTTGGACATGGGACAAGGTGGACAATGAAAAAGGGCTTAGTGCACCTTAGGTCCCTAGGGTGACACATGGCACACATGCACAGGCGAGGGAAAAATGAGGAAAGTGGCTTGGTTTGAGTGAGGAGAGGGGGCTTAAGAACTCAATTTTTGGTCATCATGGGGTCACCTGGTGAGTCCATGAAGCCTATGGAAGGGGAGGGGAAATTTTTCTGTGCCCCCTTGTCCCCTTGGAATGGGAAAGAGGGACACCAAAACTGTCACCTAAGTGTGACACTCATGTGGAGCAAGGAGAGGGGGCTCAAAAACTAGGTGAGGAGGTCTTCAAGGTCATATGTGAGTCAAGCAAGGTGGGGAATTTTTCTGCCCCCTTGTCCCCTTGGAAAATGGACAAGATGGACACCAAAAATTTCACCTCAACCTGGTGAGGACAAGTGGTCAAGCATGCGGAAAGCAGGGGCTAGAAATTTGGATGAAAGGTGTTTATCATAGCTCCCAGGGTCATGTTGAGGGTCCATGAGGCTTAAGGTGGGGGGGCACATTTTTTTCCCCCCTTGTCCCCTTGGAAAGGGAGAGAGGACACCAAAATTGCATGCCTCAGCCTCATAGTGACACGTGTCACTGAAAAATTTTGGCTAAGGACGAAGCTTGTACCTTGGAGAAGAACTTGAAAATGACATTGCCCGAGCTCCCAGATGATTTTTTAGGAACTTATTTATATGATTTTGACTTCAAACAACATTTTGAAAAGGATGGGATGGTTATCAATGTATGATTCATCTTTTAACCTTCTAACAAATGGCCTTCTTGATCAGGACCGCTAGTTGTTCCTGCGAAGAATGAGTTGTGGAAAGCAATGCATGGGTGTTGTGAAAATTTTGAGATTACCACCATGTGGGGCATTGAATTATATTTCCATTGATATTTTTTTGACCTCTAACTCATTTTGGAGCTCTCAGAATCATCTCCCGAAGCTCAGGTGCCTTTTCGCAGTGCAAGCTCCTTCGGCCTCAAAAACCCACTTTTGTTGAACTTGCTCCTAAACCTCTAGATCTTTCCAAAATATTCCTAAATAAATTACACAATGATCTTGGCTCATGAATACACCTCCCTGATGAATTTAGGACTTTAACTCAGCTCCGGAGAATATGCACCCACTTGAGAAAGGCTAAAAATAGTCATTCCCAAGCCCGCTGAAAGATCCACCTTGAAAGACATTATCTTGAAAGACTCCTTTGGAATTGTTTTCTTATGTTCCACACATGGGTGAGGGTGAGACCAAAATCATATAAATTATACAAATGGGGGATAAGCTTGGCATAGGGGATGGAATGACCTAGAGAGGTGTTGGGGAAGGGCTAGGATGAGAATTTTTGACACTAGGGTATAATTTTCCAGTTTTCAAATGATTTTTTCCCTTACAAAAACACATGACAACAAGATCCTTTGAAAAAATATAATGAATTTCATCACACTCCATGGCATCACTCTAATATCAAAAAAACACTTCATCACCTCTACAAGCCGTCATATTGACATAAGAACCCATGCACCATCACCAGTACCAAACAATCCTCAACATGAAACTCAAATCAACTTGACACTAACAATCAACCTTCATGACTCTTAGCTCTTTTAACATCAATGCAACTCAATGAAAACACTAAAAACATCAATCTTTGACATCAATGAAAACACCATGCCAATAATCTCCCACTTTATCATTGATGGCAAACCTATTGATGGAAAAACACACTAAATTCATTCTCCCCCTAAGGAATACATATGCCATCAAATCATTCTCCCTCTTTGACATTAATGAAAAAAAAACATACCTAGAAAATATTCTTATTGGAAGAACAATGATCTGGGGGGTGAATTAGCTCATTAAAAACCTTTAATTAATTCCTTTAACTTGTATATACCATTTAAAGCATCAGATCAACATTCATTAAAAATTAAGAGCACATTAATTATGATCAACCATATGAAAGAATGAGAGAGTACAAAAGACACCAAATATAAGTGGGAAACTATCAAGGGGAAGAAAACCCATAGAAAATTTTGATTATATTACTCGAACTAAAATATTTGCATGAATATGACACATCGCAAAAGATTTGTTTACTGAATCACCCACTTCATAAGGAGCACCCACCACTATTTGGTATAAAACCCACTATAAAAGGAGGATACTACCCCTTATAATGATCAAGCACCCAATGAACCACCTTATGATGATGATTACTGATGTATGTTTATCCTATAGCAAATTGTGATCACAAATTCAGCTCACACACCTCAAAAACCCTCTTCAAGAACACTCTCTCCTACTTCACTCAATAATACTTCTTCATGGGCTGATTTTATCTCTTGCTTGATGCTATACTTCTCAGCTCTCCTTTCATACTCTCTCAACTCTTTCTTGATGTCCTCAACCTCTATCACACTCTATTTAGGCTTGCACTTTTCTGTCACACACACCTAGTCACAAATGACCAAATACACTTGCTTATATATAAAAAAATAGCTCAAAAAAACCCTAGGTCAGTCATTCCAACATAAAATAAAACATAAAACATCATATAAATCATCATGAAATACCCATATAGGTTGGCAATGCATCAAAACACACAACATTGCACAACTAGGCCAGAAAGACCAAATACACCATCAATAAGCACTCCATGGACTCCAAGGGAACACTCTGTAATTTTCAAGGATACAAAGGATTCACATAACTCAAAAAATTCTCTCATAATATTTCATCATCTCACAAGCATTTGCATCATCCATTCTTCTCATAACACCATCAAGGACTATTTCTACTCAAACAAGGCACCTTTAGTAGACCAGTCTTCAAAGATGAAGACCAAAGCTCACCAAACACCTCAAATATGGCATGAAAATGATAATTAGAAATCCAATGACCCAAGGAAAAAATATAACCATTTTAGACATCATGACTCAACCCATACATCCATCCACACCTCTTTGACCTTCAAGCAACTTGAACTGCCAAGAAACCAATTTTATAATATTGACCTTCTAACACAATTGATGATACTATCAAGATCTATAAATGAATGGAATAGGATAAATTTTCATCCATATCCAATCTCCAATGGATATGCATCATGAGAAAATTCAAAATATTGGTCTTCTAGACCAATCTTTAGACCAAAACACAACTATCATGAGCTAGTCAAACTAGGTCAACTTGTGACCTTCTTCATGCCACCTCATCTAATCTCTAGAGATAATACAAGGCTTGAATAACGACACATTGGATTTTTTAAACACCCAAAGTCTATCAAAAATCATCACCAAGTCCAAAAATTCCCAAGAACATTCATTCTGCATGACTGCTAAAACTACCTTCTAGCCCTAAAAACCAGTCTTCATGTTTTGACCTATGTAGACCTCCAAATGATTTTAGAAAACTATGAAAATGATTAAAAAACCTATAATATCTCCCATAAAACTTATAACACCAATTTAGTTCATATGTCAAATGAAAAACATGAGAGAAAATCAAAATTTCCTTAAAACAATCATTTTTAAGTGGTCTCCACCAACAGTCAACCTATCAAACCACCGCCATATGAAATATGGGAGGGTCCTCTCCATCCTCCAATCATCAATTTTTATGATTCAATAAATTTTGGGATCATACCAAGAATATTTACTCCATCACTAGTAGACTAGGGTTTATAGAGGGTTTTTGACTACCTTGAGTGCTTAACAATCGTTCATAAATCTTAGGGCCTTATTTGATCTCATTCCAACTATGAGATATTATTATCTCTATAAAAAATCATCCTAAATGGATCAAGTCCCCATTTAAAGTTTGCACATTCTAACCAACACAAAAAATTTCATATCAAATTGGAAAATGTACTCTCTTGAGCTCGATTTTGCTCAAAACCTCATAATTTAGCTAGTCATAGGGAAGTTCTCTAAACTCACCACCATCATCAATATTTTAATCACTAAAGGGATAATGCGTAAGTAAGATCCTTTGGGCTCATGTAGGAATTCAAATTCAATAAATTCTGGACAAGAATATGTAGACACGTTGTACTCCAAAGTATAACTACGTACAACAACAACCCACTAATGATCTACAACATGCATCAAAGGCTCATTGAAATCAAACAAATCCTGATAATCTTCCTATGTCCAAGTCCTTAGTCTATAATGCCAACTTTTCTTTGATGCATACGCTGACAACCACTCATACAACTCTATTGGAAAATAATAGAATAATGAATCATAAAGCTCACGATAAAGATGTTCCTCAACACACATAAACGCATTAAAATCAGGTCCAGTACTATATCTCTATGCAAACTAGTCTTGTCTGTCAATAATACAATCTTTAATGGACATGATAGTTAATCGTTACACCATCATCATGCAACATCTTGGTAAACAGTTTGAAAAGAGGCCCCAACAACGAAACCAAAATGTAGTCTTATTTTCCCACTCAAACCCTAAACGTGATGGCACATCACTTAGACATAACTAAGAACTCACCTGAAGCACGCAAAGGTACCGGGTTCCTCTTTATTACTATCTTATCAGGGTGTTAGCATGCATATTTATAACAACCACATCTCAAAGTGCATATCCTATTCTAACAATCAGATACATGAGCTCAACTTAGAAACACACATAATAAGTAAATCATACAGATCACATAAAGATTAATACCTGATTCACCACACAATAACTACGAGAAGAAACATCAATAATCACTATTCAACCATAATGATCCATTGTATTGAATCATGACAAACCAATAGCTTAATACATACATAATACTGTCATAGGTCATGTGTGCTCATAAGCCGACAACATAACTCTAACACATATGAACTGATGAATCAATGATCATGTTGATCCCAAAACCATACAAATCAATACAGATAAATATAGGAGGTGGGGACTTTCCATTCACCACCCATGCACTCTCAAAATAGGTTGCATGCTCAAAATAGCCATATGCCACTACAAAAGAAAATACAAAAGCATGCAAGCTCCGCCTAATAATAAATCTTCTATAGTTAACTATAGATCTAATAGTATTATTAGCTCTCATGTTGTAGTTTGAACTAAAATTTAATTATTCCAAAAATAGACTATTCTTGATTGTAGAATTCCCTTATGTTTCGCACACTCCATGTCTATATTTAGCCCAACACCCAAAAATGACTAATTCCTCTACCTTCCTACAGTAATTCTTACATGCTCTTCATTTCATCTCTCGCGCACAAAATATATCATCCAGTGCACTCATCTTGTTCACTCCTTTGTGTGTTTCCTTTGTAGCCCTTCCCACATGCACACATTTCCTCTATTTCCTCTGGTACCCAACATTTATGATATATGTTAATGGATGTTTTTGATGCGATCTATTAGTGATATTTTATTTTGAAGTGACTTAATGTTTGTCAAAATGTGTCTTAATCATGGTTAAGAATAAAACGCAGAATGATTGATTTATATTGGATTTGATACATATGCGATGGGATTAATAAGGTGAAGGCACTTGCACATTTGGCCTTCTAAAAAATGTTAACACATGACTAACAATGGGTAGTCACATGTAGGATCTTGGATATAGAGGTGAAGTGATAAGATGTACCTTCCTAGGACATGAAAGGGGTTTAACATGTGTAGGTTGATGTGGGAAAGTAGGTTTCTCCTTTTCAATAGTTTTATAGAGAAATTCACCAGCTATACATTTTTTTTCTAACACAAATTGATCGATGTGCAAAGTTTAATTTGATGGGAAAGTTGATTGATGCGGGAAGATTTTCCAGGATGCTTTTGACATTCATTTTTTTTGAAGCTTGATCGATGCGGGAATCCTTTTTACATGGGTAGCCATCCTTCGAGGGAGTCATCTACAATTTTTAATTTTGACTTTTGATTTTTTATTTTTACAGAGATAGACGTCCTTCAAGGGATAAGTCTATTTTGATGGGTAGCTATCCTTTGAGGGATCAATTTTATTTTATTTTTGACAATATGATTTTGATATTGGAATAATTGTCTTTTGAGGGATCAATCTATTTTTTTTGAATTTTGATAGGAAGCATACATAGATATTTTTGACTTTATTTTTGAGTTGTAAGAAAAACCCTAGTAGACTGTTTCAAGGAGGGGAAAGAGATGTGTACACAACCCACACATACGTGCCCCATGACATATTTTCAGTTGGTACATAAGGTGGATTAATGTAATGATTTTGGGGTTGCCATGAAGGGGGAACTTATCCAAGTGAAAGATGTGATGAAAAGAGCCATGGTGCTCATCTTTAAGGTTTTGAGGATAGTGACAGAAAACCACATACTTTCAAATCATTATGATGATACTATGGCTGGTTGATGGTGGAATAAGATATTTGATATAACTACTATCATGATGACCATAATGTTTTTAGTAGAAAGGTCGTAAGTGTAAGGCATTAAGAGGTTCCTTTTAAGGTGTACCATCAAGGGAAGCTAGACGATACGCTCTTGACCTATGCTATATGGACCAATCTAGTCAAGGGAAAAATTTCCATGTTTACTCCTTTCTAGAGTAATGAAATTTTAAATTGATTGAGAGGATAGGGTTGGTGTGGATTAACTAGGGGGAGGTATGTAAGGTGATAATTTTTACGTCTTAGTAGAGAGGACACCCCCTTGCATGATGATGTGGCTGGAGATAACATGAACTGAAATGAATGATGTCTTTCGGCTTAGGATGATGAAATTTTTGGTGTTGATTGATTAAGTATATGGTAAATAAAGGAGGATGTGGAAATTTTGAAAGAGGATCCATTGAAAATCTAGATGATATATGAGAGGAAAATTGATGAAGAGGGGTAAATGATGAAGCTTTTATTTTTCCTTTTCTTCGTGTGTGTCAATTCCTAGATTGCATAGGTGGGTGAACCATACGGATTTGAGATGAGGGACCTTTAATGGAAGGTGATGAGAAGACTTATGAGAAAGGTTTTCTAAGATTTGATTGAGGGTGACCCCTTGGTCTTGCAGATTTCGGTGAGGATACTCTCAATGACTTGGGTGTAGATGTTGATGAGATTGAGGGACCTTTAATGCAAGGTGTTGAAGAGATGACTGGAAGAGGTTTGCTAATACGTAATTAAAGATAACCCCCTTATCTTGTAGATGTTAGTAAGGACACTGAAGAGGGTGGATATGTACATGATATTGATGATGGCTTAGGATGGTCCTCTTCTAGGGGAATATCATTGATGATGAAGATTCGTTGGATTATTTATTTAAGAACTTTACAACTCTCCGTGTTATGAACTGGGCTTCTATGGTAGGCACATGTTTTCCTTTAATCATACCATGGAAGTTATTGAGTATGTGGATTAGGTGTTTTGATAGGTGGTAATGTGATAAGGGAATCCTGTATAAGCCTTTCATGGATGTCAATGTAATTCCTTTTTGGGAATTTGGATGAATGGATTTTGATTTGTAATTAAAAGAATGCTTAGTATGGTGGGCATTATTTTCAAATGGAGGTGGATGCGTGGATGTCATATGGGGTTAGAAATTCATAGGGAAATTGTGAGATCAATAAAAGTGAGGATATGATCCATAGATGGGATATGATGTGGGATATATAAATTTGGATGAAGAATGAGGTCCCAAAACGGATGAGGAGGAATGGATTATGTATGAGATAGGATACGACTGTGTGTCATGATATTTAGATAAAAAAAAATGGGGTCCTAAAATGGATGATGAGGGTGGAGCTATAGATGTGATGGATTTAGATTGTGATAAAGGATGGGGTGCTAAAATGGATGGTAAAGGTGGAACTATAGATGTGATAGATTTAGATTGTGATAAAGGATGATGTCTTAAAATGGATGGTAAGGTTAAGACCTCGAATGATGTGCGTTTTGATTTTGTAATGTTAGCATTAGGTAAAGAATATGGTATTATGACAGATGATGGGGATCAGGTCATGGATGTGATAGGTTTTGATTATATAGTTTTTGATTTAGGATAAGATCCCATACTAGATAGCAAGTGAGGAGTTGAGGATAGGATTGGGTTTAATTCAAATGAGGCGATGTTATTTGTATACACAATTGAGATGGATTACATTCATGTGATCTGCCCAAGTCTCTGATTAGTTCAAAAGATGGTGGTCAGATGTCGAGATATTTGATTATAATTACCCCCTTTGTAATGGTATCCGAGGTGGAGTCCAAGGACTGAAAATAGGTGGTAGGGGATTAGATAATAAGCAAAGGTGATGTCGATGCATGGTGATTATTGAAAAGGATCCAAGGGTTCAAAGTCTTCAAGGGGAATCATTGGTGATGAAAGGGTCTCTTCATGGGGAAGAGCATATGTAATAGTGTTGATTATCTGACTCAAAGGACGTGCAATATCTATATGGACTGAACCTATAGAGGGTGTTGGGTCAAGAAGACAAGTAATGGCATCATGTTTGGTAGTTTCATCTAGCTCATAGGAAGACCAAGGGGAATCAAATGGAAAATGTGTAGATTGAGGATCAAGATGTCATTCTTCAAGGGCTTGGATTTCTAACTTTATAGCCATGGCGAAGGCTTCATCAAAAGTATGGAATGTGTGGATCTAATGGGTAGATGAGATTTGATGGACACATGATCAAGAAAATTACTCAATTAGTTCTGATTGAGGCAGTGAGAAGGTTAATTGATTGATAATGCTTTTCCACCTAGTGATAATGCCAATAATGAATTCATTTTCAGATTGTTTAATGGTAGAGAGATCAAAAATGGTGATTTTGTGAGTAATGTTAATAGCGAAGTGCTCAAGAAATAACAAGGTTAGCTATGTGAAAGAGAATAAAGAGTGTTAAGGGAGGGAGTTATATCAATCCAAGGAAAGTCTTGTTAGGGACATAGGGAAGGTTCTAAGCAGAATATCTTGATCAAGGAAGATGAGATAAAATGAGTTTCTAAAGGATAATATGTGTCTCTGAGGATCCTCTTGGAGGTGGAACATGGTAAATCCATGCAATTCCTAATACGGAGGATAAGGCTTAAATGGTAATAATAGATGGATGGGTTCATTAAAAACCTAATCATAAGTGAGGATGTGTTTGGTTCCTATGGTAGTGGCTACCAAATTGTCTAATCTATTTAACAGATCTTGTATGGGATCATTTCCAAGATTAGGCATGAGGGAGTTAACATGTGAGTGTAGATAATAATGTGATTGATTTGATTGATGATATTGGAGAGTATGAGGGTTATGTTGTGGATGGGCTTGATGTGGGGGTTGAAAAGGGGTAGCTTGAGAATATATTGTTTCTAAAGTAGGTTGTTATAAAGGGATGTTGGGAGATGTCTAGGGATGTTAGAAATTTTGTTATTATTGGATAAGAGGGGTTGATTGGGACTGAGTAGGTATGTGTGTATAGGTTTGAGATGTCTGAGGTATTGAGAAAGGTATTAAAGTCAAGATAGGTTGATTGGATGAAATATGGGGGATGTTAAGATTCTGATGAGATTGTGATGAAGGATGGGATATGAAAACGGTGGATTGATGGGATGCACTTGACATGGGCTAAAGAGAGATAGTTTGGAAATGACTTAGGCATGAAGGATATACATAGGATTGTTGGATGGGATTGTTGTAGGGCTGTAGGATTGATTGAGAGGTAGAGGTTCCGTAGGGGATGAAAGATGGTATGGATGGCTTTTGGAATATGCCAGGGCTAATTGAATTTGAGTGAGACATGATAGATTGATAAGATTGATAAGGACTAGATCCTATGTAAGGGATGTTTTGAAACTAATTGGGATGAAAATTTGTAGATTAAGTAGTTGATGATGGTTGTAAAAATGAAGCATAAGGGATAAAAGAATATGCTGATGTAGAGGGTTGATCCATACTAAATAATAACTTCAATTGACGATGATACAACATATCCCTAAGAGAGCTACAAATGTAACAGAAAAGTCAAGTATAAGAATTTTAATTATCTTTAAAATTTAGATGTGGAGGAAGAGATTTAGAGGAAACCTAATGATATGGTCCTTCTAAGGATAGTTTAAGGTTTGTGTAAGGCTGGAGTCCTCAATATAACCAAAGGTACATAAGGCCTGCATTTGTGCTGTTGTCGGTACGAGGCCTGATATTGGGTCCTACCCCTCACTTCATGGTCCCCAAGAGATAAGGGACTTGGGTTCTTAGCCAATATGCTGACAACCAATTGTTTAAAATCAACCAGAACACCTAGTTGGTTTCCTTATTGGGTGATGAAATCCCAATAGTTATGACCTAGGTAGGAGTGTTTGATGCAAATTTGATATTTAGTGTGATTTGGCTGTGTGTGAGGGAAAATTATGTAAATGAAATAAATTAATCCTTTAATTAATCTATGTGATCAAGCAAGATGCAAGGTTAATTTTAAGCCCAAAGAACAATTGATTTCAATAAGGACAAACAAAAAATTTCAATGCTTGAAAACAAAAAGAAAAGGAGAAAACACACCTGAAAAATGCTTCCTTTGAAATTTTTAAATTTTTAAATTTTTTTAAGGAATGAAATGACGTGGCAAGAAAAATGCCCCAGAGAAGAATCCTAAAAAATTTAGTAGAATACATAAAACAACAAGAGAAAATGATGTTAGAGGTTAACTGAATGAGTAACCAGAAGAAGTAACACAGATCGTCGACAATTGACATGAATCATTGGTGATTCACCCTAATCATTGGCGATTTAACTAGATCACTGACAATTAAAAAATAAGAAGGCCAAAAAATGAATTAAATTAATTTGAATAAAAATAAAGAGGGACTAAGGGTCTAACCAGGCATGCCAGAATGTTCAGATATGTCTTTACTTTCCTAATTTAACTTAATGATGTGAAATAAAAAAACTGACTTCGAAAGATGGCGGAGTTTATTGATACACACAAAGATGGATATTGATCTTGATAGTTGAATGATGTCGACAGATCCAAACATGCATATAAATCCTTCTTTCCCATGGGGTAGGTCACCTGCAATGCACAAATGCTCAAAAAAATATGGGATTAGATAGATCTATGGAAGATTTCTTAGTAAAGGTCAGTCCCTAAAAGTCAATGGATTTCTTTGCAAGGATGTCAATTTGCGTTCAAGAAATTAATTTGATAATGATAAGATAAAATGATTAAATAGATGATATAACTACCAATGCAAAGGCAAAGGGACTGACGTAGTCCATGGCTATATGATGGTCTATTGGTGATAGCTGATCTAAAGGGAATATATGAATCACAAAATGGCTCAAAGGAGCAAGGATATAGATGGTTGTGTACTCACAAAGGTGAGCAGGATGATGGATTTTATTTAGATAATTGATAAAGTGCTAAAGATGGCTCAAATAATCTTGATAAGGTTCAACAGGAACTTGCAAAGGCATAGTGGTAATTAAGAGTGAGATCTAGATGTTAGGAAGGCAAGTTTAGAGGTTAAATGATCTAACAGACAAGAATCACTAGTGATTAGGGCCGAACGCTGGTGATTTAAGTGAATAGCTGATGATTAATGTGGAAATGTACAGGGTGATAATAAATGAGATAAAATTGATTGAGGCTTGTAAATGATGAACAAACGAGATAATAAAGCAAGAGGAAGGAACTTACCTTACATATGTTGATAGATAAGACTGAGGGGATGATAATACCCAAGAGAGGAAGACTGCAAATGTCAGAAGATTTACTGAGTTGAATTCTTGGATGTGTGAATGAATTCCAAGGCTAAAGAAGAGAGTGTTGAATATTGTTGTGATGAGGAGGACTATAATACAATAAGATTACAATATGATATCCTTGAGAAATGTCTTGTTATAAGCCAAGCCTAGCTTGAGGAAGCTAACCTAAAATGCAGGCCTAAAACACATTTATATAACTTTATGTCAAAAAAGGTGAATCGTCGGTGATTGGTTAGAATCGTCGACAATCCGGAAAATATGGGGAAAAGGTTGTAACAACTTCCCAATTCGATTCATTTTTTTTGTTTTAATGAAGACGTATGTTCAAAGAGATTATAGGGGTTAGGAATGTTGTTAAATGGTTGATAGGGTGTTGATTTTGTTTTTCTATTTGATTTTAGTTTCTAAGTATTTTTGGGTGGTTTAGGAAAGGATAAAATAGGATTTTACAACTGTAGAATGATATTTATGAGGATTAAATATAATGGGGGAGAAATAAGACTTAGGATAAGGATTTAATGGATAAAATGATAATGATGTGATAATGGATTTAATGTATGATATGATAGTGATGTGATAATGGATTTAATGTATGATATGATAGTGATGTGATAATGAAGGGGCACTAGTGGATATGAACACGGGGGTCAACGATGCTAATTTTAGGTGTCCACATTAGCCTAGGCCACCTACGAAGTGGAATAGGACTTACCTTTCCATCTAGAGTTTTAACTCCATCCTTGTCATTATTGTTGTCTTTTTATCATTGTTATCAAAGAACTTAATTGTTTCAAAACGAGCTAACATCTCTAAGGAAGTTCCTTTAGACTTTGAGAATTGACCTTTGCCGAGCAGCTCATTATCCTATTTTGTCTAACATTTCTTATTTAGTTGTCTTTGATTCCAAGGATTTTTTCTTGGTGAAAGGAGGATCACTTATCCACTGTCACATTCAACCATTCTGACATTGCGACTATCGGCGCAGATATCATTAAACCCTGCCTTGTTTTGAGTTTTAGGTTCTTTCTACACTTAATGACATAGACTTGAAATTTACCTAATACATTCCTGGCACGCATGATGGGACCCTATCCCCTTATTTTTTCAATAAAATTTAGCTTATAATTATTCTCAGGTTGTCTTCTTTGTAATCGCTAATAATTCGGTAGAATCTCTGTGATTTTAGTGAATTGCCTGCGATTCCTTCAAATTGCCAACAATGTTTGTGGTTTGCTTTTTATTACTCGACCAATCTACCTTTAGGAATGTGTTTTATTTTTTAATTTCCTATTTTCATCAAACCCTTATAGGTTTATACCTCTAGGATACCTGCTTCTACATTTCAGTAGTGTTCAAAAATTAAAAAATCTAAAAATAATATTTAAAAAATAAAAAGCAAAATACAGGTACACTTTCTTTGTTTTGTTCATATTTATCATTTCATTTGTTTGTTGTCTCCATCAAAATCATATTTATTTTCATGACTTAAAATGAACCTTTCATGTTTTCCTAATCATACTCTCTAATTAGGGAATTAATGAATTACATTCACATAATTTCCTTCACACGCAACTAAACTACTTTTAACACAACTTACATCAAAACACTCCTACCCAGGTGGACTTACTTGGATTTCATCACCAAGAGGATAAGTTGACTCAGTGTTCTGGCTGAGAATAAATAATTGGTGGGTGATATATTGGTTAAGCATCCAACACCTTTATCATTGTGGAACTATGAAGTGAGGAGGTAGGACCCAATAGCACACTTTGTACCAACACAACCACATATATATGCCTCACGTACCTTCAGGTATATCACGGAATCCAACATTTAACATTTCCTAAAACCAACCATAGATTTCCATTTCCTAGGACATGTAAACAATTTTTCAAATTTCACCTTTTTCTAATCTAATCAAGATAGTAAAATTTTTCTTGTGTGACTTGCTTCCTTGATTATAATCAACTCTCTAGATTTAGTTTTCATTTCATTAATTTTTTGCTTTCATGGTCCTAACACGAAAAAAGTCCCGTAAATAAAACTCTGAAAATATGGCTGAACATTTTCAACAATAGATAAAAAAATATCCAAACCCACATTGATGATGTTACTCATCTAATTGACCAACATCAAGTGGATTTATCACCTCCAATACATGATAAAGAACCCCCACACTCTCCTAGTAATTAATTTACCTCATCTTAAATCCCCAACATGTCTAGTCCTTGTTTCTTCAAGAGTGGGGATCCATTCTTCATCTAGATTCTATATTCAAACATCGTGTCCCTCAGTGCTTACTTAGCTTAAATTGGGGTGTTCTTCTTCAATAGTCTACACTTGAGTAATGACTCCCTGTCACCAACACTATATATGAATTCTCCCAATTTCTTTATCCTAACCATGCATCGGTCATCCAAAAAATCAATCTTTATCCCACCGCCAGTGAATCAAAAACATTAAATGCCATGTCTTCGATTCCTATCATCACTTTTTACCTCAATGTTATATCCTCATAGGATACAACTCAACAAAAATCATCATCCTCCCCAGGTACTTCATCTGGCTTGACCTCATCTTAGAATAACACCAACGTATCCTCACCCATGTTTACTCCTTTAGTCTCCTCTACCATCCAAACACCTCCATTAAGTTCAACATCTATCCCATTAAACATATCTCAACCTATCTCATCTCAACAACCCACATCATCTATCCAAAATGTTTTAATGTTTATCCAAACATCAACACCACCCATTAACGCTAGTTCCATCTCTATTATCCACCCTTCTTCGCAATAGTCATCAGTCACTCCTATCTTATCTCAGCACATACCTCAACCATCTCATCCCCTCACCTACACTAATATTCCCTTCCAGCATGTAACTCAACCATCTTAGTCTCTCATTCACACTTCTATTCCTTTCTAGTACATGCCTAAGAAACCCCAACCTCTTCTCCACACATCAATCCCCTTTCAACACACACCCTAGTAGTTGTAACCTATCTCAAACACATCCATGCCTATTCAATATCAATATATTAAATTTTCACAACCTATAGGCTCACATCATACATACAATATTCTTGTGAGAACCCCTCTCTAACATAGCATTCCTTTTTCTTACCAGCCATATCAACAACCAAGTCCATCAACATACAATCACCCGGCCCTTCTTCATTCACTCCTCAATAACAACCATTATAAAATGACCCTTTATAGACATTAATGAACAAAATATCTAGCCTTGAAACTACCTCTATGGGTTTTAAAAACACTTTATCCTACACAAAAAATTGAAACGAACCCATCCACCCATCCATTCCATACAAAGCATATCCTCCACACTGGGAACTTCATAAGTTCTTCAAATTCTACAACAAAAAAGACCCACAATAGCAAATTTGGGCCTTCCGACATGCTTGTTACCTTATAACAGACAACTATGACCTTACGATGATAAAAGTTCCCATGTCCCTAGCTGGACCTGCCTTAGATTGGTATAACAACATTCCTCAATACTCACTTTTCTCATTTTATCATCTTACATAACTTTTCTTAGAACACTTATCAATTAACATTGCGTACAAAATCACTATCACTGACCTATACACCATCAAGTAATTCGAGGATGAATCTATCAGAGATTTTGTCACCCATTGGAGGGGTATTATCAATCATTTGTCCTTTTCCCTAACATAGACTGAGTTAATCAAGATATTATCTCGCTCATGTTCTAAACACATATCATCAACATCACAAATCTAGTCTTTCCAAATGTTTAACAAAGCCTTGACTATGGCTCGTAAGTGCGAGCTTCACGCTCTCGAAGATGGTAGTGTTGAAATTAGATTAAAGAAACTAAAGCCCAAGTCTTCGTACAAACCATCTTCTATCCATGATAAATCTAAAACATCCACAAATGCATTCATTTTGAAAAATTCTTCCAAATAACTCTTATAGCACAATCTTTGATAAAATATTGGCTGCAAATATTATCACCCTTCCTCCCATCCAACTTATCGTACATCTATCTCAAAACCATCTTGGTATAGAGACAATGATTAATTTAAATACCATATGGTCAAAGGCCATGACATTGAAAGGTGTCACTCATTCTGAAATTTCCTTCAAGATATTATTGAAAAAGGTGAGTTGTGGTTGGATAACCCAAATGTGCCTTCAAATCAAAATCTGGATATTTTTAAACAACCCTTGCCTAACCACACCCCATCCACTAGTCAACTGCAATCTATCATCATCCATTCCTATCACACTATCAACATAGTCAAAGACTAATCATCTCTATCCTCAACATCTAAGGATCCCATCATAAAGTCACCATTCGAATCCACCAATAGCTTTGTCACAAGAACAATAGAAAAAACACCCATTATCCCCTATATTTCTACACCAGAAACCTTATTGAATTGTGTATGTCACCTGATCCTTTTGTAAAAATTATTATACATTCATCTAAACCTATTGATTAATTGAAATATGAATAAATATGCCTAATCTAATTGCTATTGTATTAACAAATAAATGCAACAATTAAGTACATAAATTAACTCAAGCCAACTAATCAATAAAATGTTAAACCCTTGTTATAAAGAGGGTAATAAGAGCTTTAGTTGATTCACAATGAAATATAGACTGTGCTAAAGTGTTGACCCAATGATCAAAGAGGTAGAAACATCACATAAAGACCTTGGAAAATGTAGACATGAAGGAGCAGGATGGACACGGGCACTCAGAGAGGGACAAGGGCACTCACGGGTGCTATAGATTGAAAATAGGCACCTATGACTACAAAAATGCTTAGAAAATTATATTTTCTAGGTCAGAAGTTGTTCATTGTCCTTTGCTTTTGGTAGCTATGAGATCGCACAATGATCGCCGAGGTCGTTGAAAACATGCAATGAAATAATGACCTACAAAACCCTCAAAGAGCCATCAAATCCTAAAAAGGAAAGATGCAAAATGAGGGTTTAGACTATCCTTAGTTTTCACAATGGTGATCTTATAACTGATCACTGCACTACATCTCATACTTAATGTAGCTCTATGTGTGTGTGCGAAATCATGCCCTAGGTGGCTCTTGTGCATGTCACACTTGGATAACGATAAAATAACTAGATGTAAAGAAATGTAATAGATTTTTGCATGGAATAGAATAAAATCTCCTCCTATAAAGTGTATGAAAAATAATGCAATCTCTTTCCCTTGAATGAATGCTAGAATGGATGCTTTGGTGCTCTTGAATATCCTTAGGATGCAACATTAGGTGGTGATAGCTAATACTTAGTGATTGGTCCCTTATTATGATCACATAACTTTATATTTATATGATTCCTTTGATTTAATTTTTTAATTAAACCTTAAATGATGATTACTGAAAATATAAGATGCTTAAATGGTTAGAAAGGACCCAAAAGACGTGAGTAAAGTACAAAGAGGTCTGAGGGGGGCAGAGGGGATGGGGGTGCCTAACACTGGCGTCCTGGCTAGGTGCTAGTGTCCAGACTCAAATAAATTGAAGGGCCAGAGGTAAAACTGAGAAAGAAGGTATGTAAGACAAAAATTGGTAGTAGAAAGAAAGAAAGAAAGATGGCCAAATACATTGGTTGATTAATATTTTTCTTACTTAGGAATCATATGGATAGTAGTATACAATCAATACTAGATAATTACTGAAAGTGTGTGATTTTGTGTCTACTTTCATGTCCCCCATGTAAATTTTTTTGGTGAAATATAAGGTGACATCACCAGCTCAAAATACACCATGGGAGTCTAATCATGAGGTGGGGGAATGGAGTTAAGTTATTTGTAAGTTTAGGTTGTTCCTAGGTGTAAAAGAGGCGATGAGTGAGTTGTGAGAAAAAGGGTTCATAGGGAGTGAAAATTTATGTCCCCCATGTCTATTTATAGCTTAGTATAATCCAAGGGGAAAACATGGGTGATAAAATGTGCCATGGGTTCAAGTACATGATAAGAGGGAAAGTTAGATGAAAGTTTTTAAGGAGCCTTGATGAAAAAGAGGTGACCTTCAAGTTGTGAAAATTTTACCAACATGGGGAGCACACCTTGTTGTCCCACTTATTCTCCTTGTACCTTGGGGAAAATTCAAGTTAGAAACACATGATAAGAAATGTTCCAATGGATTAGCTTATCATGAAACGGGGGCCTGGTATCTTAACTCCTTCATATGATTTGACTAACACACCAAGTTGTGTTTTAAGTGATGAAACCTCTTGAAAAGGTGGGTGAGCACACTTTGGTGTCCCCTTTGACCCCTTTTCATCACAGGGAAAATCCAATGGGACACCAATGGTGAAAAGGTGTGCTCAATCAATTTTTGAAATGATGATGTCACCCACTAAGTGTAAATTAAGAAATTGGGAGTGATTTTTCTACCCTGGGAGTATGGAAGGGTGTTTTGGAGTAAAAAATTATATGATTTTTGATGAGTGTCATTGATACTTGCACTTTAATTATCTCTTGATTGTTAATCCAGGGGCAGTTTCCATGGCTATTTGTAAAAAAGAGAATGATTGAAACCGTGTTCGGCATGTATTCACGAATGAACTCAATCAAATACTATTCTAAATATAATTAATAAGTGAAATCTATTGATAAAATAATAAATTACTGAATTCAAAACTAAAAATTACTGAAAGCAATGAAATTATAGTAATTTGAACAAATTGTGAATAACATAGATTAAATAAACAAGAAATGCTCCCTTCTCATTCGGAAGAAGTGGCTCTTGCACCATCCCTCTTATCCGGTTTAGAATTACAAATCAGACAAGTTAGTTTATCCCATAATCATGTGCTTTATTGAATAGAATAATTTTTTCAACAATAATCAACGAACTAACTATACCATTCTACTAAAAATTCCCTTTTATATCAAGAGCAGTCCTTGTCACTCTAGAAGAGGGAGGTTTATTTGCAATAATTAACTACTACCTTAACTAAAATATTTTATGACAACAATTAATTGTTGAAGAATTACAATTATGGAGGAACAAGTGCATGCCGCATTTAGATCAGATTCATCTTGTTAACTAGCCTTCTTAATGTCTGAGTCATTTTCTTTCTTCACAAGAGTCATGTTCCCTCATAACGCGAGTCTTTCACTCCAAGAGAGTCTTGTGCCAATGTGTAGGCGAGTCCAATGCTCCAAAGAAAGTCCTGCGCTCCAAAGCAATTTTTTCCCTAGTGCACATGGAAGTCCTATGATAGTCCATGTATGAGTCCCGCACTAGCTTAAGATATGTTCTTCAAACACATTGTTAATGTACATAAATATCCATTTAGACTCATTTGAAGAAGCATACACAAGATGAAAATACCAAGGTTATGCACAAAAAATTCTTTCAAATATACTAAAGTATTAATTACAAAATGATAATATCAGTCTTATTACAAAAGGATGACACAAAAAAATGGGGGTTTACATAGGAATTAGGAGGGCTCGTCAATTTTGACTCCTAATAACCTTTTGATATCATCAAAGCCATTATTAAGAGATAATTCTTCCTATAATTTGAATTATTGTACCATTCACCCTGCAACACGAAGGAGTAGCAACATTGACTTGAGATATCATAGAAGATATTGAAGACTTAGGAAAAAATATGTTTCCATACTATGGAGAATTCCAAGAAGTTTCCATTGATTATTTGATGAACTTATAACTCCATAAACTCCCATAATCATCCATACACATTATCTTTCATCGTTGGAGCTTCATTCTCTGTGTCCAAAATTACCTGATTGTTGTCTTGCAAATGTGTAAAGGGGAAAGTTGCAAGTTTTCAAGCAAGACAACCTTCTCCTATCTCAAATTTTCCATGTTTTGATCATAATTGTTAACTAAAATAAGCTCCCTCGTATTTTGGGTTAACTAGCTTCCTTTTGTGCCTCAGTCAAATTTTTACACATTCTAGGCACTCAAAGTTTTTTGGGTATTGCTTCATCAGATAGAGAATTCTTTTCGCTTTCTAGAAAGGTAAGGAAGTTCTCCTAACTCTTTGTATTTTGCAAGTTATGGCTCAGTGGAGTTTGGAGGGGAAATTTTCCCTAGGCGGGCCTACAGAGGTAAGGAGGAAATTTTGCCAAGGGAATTGGCAGATTGGCGGAGGCCCGGAGAGAAATTTGGAACTTATCCCTTTTGGGGTTAAAAGTCACAAAGAAAATTTTTGGCCCATAGGCCCGCTGAAGGAAGGAAACGGACTCGCGGGGCCAGGGAGAAAATTTTGACACTTAGCCTTTTTGGCTAGAAACTCAAAAGTCAAAATCTGGCCCGCAAGCCCGCAAAGGAGAATGAAGAAAAATTGGTTAAGGCCCGCAACCAATAGGAGAGCACCACGTGTCATTGGAGTGGTGGACCGAAGGAGGATTTTGAGAAAATTTTCCAATTTCACAAAAGGGGGCAAAATGTTGTTTTGAAGCCGCGGATCAACCAACAGGTGCCACGTGTCATCAGAGCGGCGGGGCATGGAGATTTTTTGGGAAAATTTCCAAATTTGAAAAAAGAGGGAAAAGGTTCAAATTTCAGCCCACGAACCCAAATTTTTTCCCTAATTTTGTCAGTTTTGCCCTAAATCTTCAAGAGGCCATATCTTTCGATCTAGAGCTCAGATTTTCATATTTTTGATATCAATGGAAAGTTGGTGAAATTCTCCACGTGATGGACAATTCAATTTTAAATTTTGATGGATTTTTGTGGGAGAAAATTGAGAAAACGTCTCTGGCATGTAAAAAAATGTAAAAATGTTTCCCCCAACTCCGCTCCAATGTTCTCCTGCCATGTGGATGGCCTGATTTCAAAGAAATTAGGGCAAAGGATCGAACGGTTCATATGCAAACTAGAAAATTGAAATATAAAACACATTTTTACACGTAGAATCTCTTTTTGTCCTCGTCAGAAGCATTTTCTTTGTGGTAGAGGAATTTAGAAGAGGGGAAATGATCAAATTTGTTTGTAACAGCTTTAGGTCAAACAATTTAATGGTTTTTCGAAGTCTTTATGAAGGGGCAATCGAATTTGGAAATTTGAAGCATGTTTTTACGAATAGAGGAAAAGAAACAATTGTTAGTCTTCTTCTATTCTCCTCCTCTGCATTTTTTTCTTCTATTCCCACTCATTGTACAAGTTTCAACTTTGAGATCAATAAAAAAGGAAGGAATTTTATGTCCCCTTGATGGAAAAATTGATTAGTACTTTGTGACCAGCATGTTTTATTCTGTCTTGTGCTCAAAAATTGCAAATTTGTCTTTCTTCTATTAATTAATGCATGTAATGAAACTTTCAGTTGATGTGTGTGGGCATCTGACACTCTACCCACAACATTGAATTCCCCCTCCTTTATTCTCACTCCCTCCCCTTTCTCAGATCGATTTCTGCTATAGCAAGGAGTTGCTATTATTGCCATGGGGACAATGGTGTGTTCCTGTGGATCTATAGTTGAAAAACCACCGTAAATCCACTTTGGTTTTACATGCTAAACAATGGGAGCTGCACCATTCAAATGTAGAGGGACTTAGATTCCCATAGCATTGGCCTGAAATCCACAAATTTGTCCATAAGACAAATTTTCTCACCAACAGTTTTTGGCACCCATCGTGGGGTAGAGTTGCAGCATCTATACCCAAAAATGAACATAAGGTTTTAAAATATCATTAAGTTTTCCTTTGAAGTTTGAAATTCCTTGTGATTCAAAAATACAAAAATATTCAAATAGAAGAGTTCTGCAGATTGAGAAACCATATGAATTGCATGGATGTAACTAAAAATTCTTGCAAATCCTTCTAGAAAACCTTCTTTGCTTTGTCATATCCAAAGGAAATCATTTCAGAATTGAAAGTGGTTACTTGGCATATTTGGCAGAGTGTAAATCACCTCACCATTGCTACAAAATTTTGGATTGTGAAAGAGAAGACAATAAACTTTCAAACTGGCTGATAAAAGGTATACTCTCCAGCTGAGGTAAGGAGGAGTGATTGACCCTACTTTTGAGGAGTTAGAGAGAGAAGAAGCAGAGGTTATAGCTTGGTTTGGCATAGAGGAAGTGATTAGAACTCAACTTAAAGAAATTTCAAGACTCCAAGGTGCAACAGAGGAAAGAGAAGCAACCCTAACTGTTGAAGAAGCGATAAATAGAAACATAATGGCTGATAATGAACGTGAAGCACGTAGACCCAATGTACCATGGGGAAGAAATACTGGTCCACTTGCTCTCCCACGAATACTCCATGATCTGCCAAGAGGTTCAAGAAAGAATTTTCCCAAATTCAAAGGAGATGGCTCCCAACTCCCTAAAGAACATGTAGCAGCCTTCATCACTGCTTGTGGTGTGTTAGGTGTTGAAGATGAAGATGTGTTAGTTATACTTTTTGTGGAGTCACTCCAAGAGAAAGCTGTTGAATGGTTTTACATGCTTCCTCTAAGATCTATCATAGGTTGGGATGACATAAGAAGTGCATTTGAACATAGGTTCAAGAGCACTGAAGATTGCCAAGATCTGCTGGTTCAAATTGTTTAAATGAAGAAAGAAGTCTTTGAGTCCATGAGATATTTCTTTGCAAGGTTCGATAGATTGACAAGAAGAATCCCTGAATATGTAGTTCCCCCTGAAAATAACTTGAAGAGGTTCTTCATCAGTGCCTTGCCATCGAAAGTTGGTTTTGTCCTCAGAAGAGGCCAACCAAACACACTGAGGGAAGCTCAAGAATTCACCATTGAAACTGATGATGACTTAATCTTGTCTGGAAAGGTGAAAGGCCCAAATGGGAAGCAGAAGGTTCAAAGTTCCAGTTTGGTCACAACCAACCCTATGTTTGAGAAAATGGCAAATGATTTAGTTGCCTTGAAGAAATATCTTTCCCAAATGACAACAAGAAATGCTCCAAGGAGGCCAAATTTCCCTAATATACAAAGAATTGCACCACCTCCTTGCCAAATTGCCCTTGAAGAACCTCCTGTTTATGCTTTTTGTGACACCAGAGAATCAAGAGAGGATGCTGAAATTGATGAACTTGAAGGAGAAATAGCATAGGATTATGAAGGCTACCTCAAAATTGAAGAAGTTGATATGCATAATGGCTTGTTTGAGTTTGTTAATGACGGGGAAGAAGAAGAGGAAGCCCCAAGCTTCTCATGTGTTGTCTTCACTTGAGATCAATCCAAGAAAGATGCTCTACCCTCCATGGCTCAAAAGGAAAAGAAATTTAAAAGGTAAGTGCAACAACTTGGGGGACAATTAAGTGGACATCAAATCTTGAATTTTTACATCAAAAACAACAAAATATCATATTTAGTCTTCTGCGGACTTGAACCATGCCGAAAAGTCAAAAATATGTCATAAAAATGTTACCATCGCATAGGGGAGACTGTTAGCTTTGTATAAATATTGATTTTAAAGTGAATAGAATAGGATAAATATCATTTTATATTTTTTTACTGATAGTAGGTCTTTAAGACACTTTTTCCCATGAATGTTTATGTCTACGTTTAAGACTGCAAATTTTGTTTCACTTATTAGAATATGATAAAACTTATATCATCCCAACCGTGGTAAAATTATATACATGTTCAATTTTTTAATTTGATTTCAATATTTTTTGATGAAGTTATGGCTGGTAAATGAAAAGTGCTTTGTTTTCTTTATGTTTTCAGATCACTTTCATGAACAAAATCATAAAAAATAAAATATTACTCAAAAAAATACAAAATAAAGTCTATCCCAAGATAGATAGTGGTATATAATTTCTCACCAAAGGAAAATATATATATCAATTTTTGGTCATCCAAATTGCGGGAAAACGGACTACAACCTTATAGGTGTTTTAAAAAAAATACCAAGTCATTGAATTTTGAGTGTTTAATATAGCTAAACTTGTCCATTTTTTTTAAAAATTACTATTTTAGAAACTAGATTCCAGATGCTATGATTCATATTGATATACGTTTTTCTAATTTTGAGTGTATGCATTGCTAATAATCCCTACAAGTTGATATTATGTTTTTATTTGCAATATGATGTCCACTTATGACCCCTTTTTTGTCCCCCAACTTGCTGCACTTACCCTAAAGAAGATCCCACTCCAGCAGCCACACAAAAGAAGATCATCAGTAGAGGCTCACCATTACCACCCTCCATGGATTCATCCAAAATGAAACCAGGCCAAATGGGTGCTAGAGATCAGGCTGTTATATCTAGTAAGTCATCTTTTCCTTCTTCTAGCTCACAAGTTATTAAAAACACTCTTCCCTCCAATGAAGTCTATTCTAAGTCAGCTAAAATTCAGACCATAACTTCACCTTCACCTCCTTCTAAGCTGATGGGCTCACCCTTAGAAGACAATCCAATTTCCAAGTCAGCCAAAGTTCCACAAAGAACCTTACCATGTAAACCTTCCCTCACTCTAGGAACTTCCCCCTCATCCAACATTGTCCCATTTGATTTTGTGGAACATGCAAGTAAGACCAAAGTGCAGCTCTCAGAGATTGAATACTTGCAAACACACCCTGCTCAGTTTGATAGACTAATCAATGCTGTTCGGAGCAGCAGTTCTATACCCTCAAGTTCAAATTTTAAAGGTCTGCTTCCGACACCATCTACACCACCTGCTCAAAACATGCTGGCCCTAAGTGCTTCCAAAATAGATAAGGTGGAACCCTTCTACTTGTCTCTTCTCATGAATGGTTTTGAGCTCAACAATTGCATCATTGACTTCGGAGCTTCTGATAACGTAATGCCACTCAAAGTTGCCAATCCTCTCGACCTGAAACTAACCAGAGTTAACGGAGCTTATTACTCAATGGAATCTAAGCAAGTACCACTAGTAGGAAGGATAAAAGATGCACAAGTGGCTTTGGCTAAATACCCTGATAAGAAAGTACTTATAACCATATTAGTGGCAGACATTCCAACATCTTTTGGCATGCTCTTGAGTAGAAGTTTTTGTAGAGACCTTGGTGGAGAGATAAAGATGGATTGGACCTCTGAAACTATTCCAGTAAAGGGTGAGATGAAGAGGCTGCTTCCAGTAAGAAAAATGAAGTTTACAGTAAGAAGTTCCAGTGACCCAAGAGCTAATATCCTCTTTCAAGATTTTGGATTAGGAAACTATTTCCTTACTTCACAATGAGAAGAAGACTTGCCACTTTCCTTGGAATCAGAAAAAGATCAGGTCTGGACTATGGAGTTTGATGGAAGCCATTCCAAAGTAGGCTTAGGGGCTGGTGTTGTGTTGTACTCTCCTTCCAATGTGATGCATCCTTTTGCATACAAACTACAGTTTGACAACACCAACAATACAACAGAATATGAAGCTCTCCTCTTGGGAATAAGTGTAGTGGAAGACATGGGAATAAAAAATATGAGATGCCTTGGTGATGCAAAAGTGATAGTGAAGCAAATCCTCCAGCAATTCTCTAGTGATAGTGATGCAAGAATAGAGTGTGGGATTGCATTGAATTCTTTGATGCATTCTCTATTAAATCCATCCCAAGACAACAAAATAAAAGAGCTGATTCTCTTGGATTATTAGCATCCCTATTGACTCCTCATCCTTCTTTTGGTAAGGACAAAATAACCATTCAGATGGCTTTCAGACCAAGTGTACCTGATAACGTAGATCACTGAAAAGTTTTCAATGACGAAAATCAGATTTTAGCCTTCTTGGAGCAAAGAGACAACTTCAATAATCTCTTCTTTGATGGAAGTGTTAATCAACATAGAGAAGCTATGGATGAAGATGCATCCAATGAAATTGAAAGATTGGATGATGAAGGCATGATCAGATATAAAGGTAACAATATCCCCAAAGGTCTAGTTTCTCTGGAGGACCTATTTGAAAAGCATGATAGATTTATTCATGAAAAACAAAATCTTTCTTCTCGTTGTCCATATGATTTTGACAAGGAAAAAGTTGGGACTTTTGAAGATCCAAGGATGGCCAACATTGGTAAATGCTGCTCACCTGAAGAGAAAATCAAGTTTGTTGCTTTGCTTAAAAAGTACTCTGATGTGCTGGCCTACTCTTATGATGAGCTCAGATCTTTTCAACCGAAGGAAATGCATCATTCCATTCCTCTGAAGCAGGATGCTAAGCCCTTCAGGTAGAAGCAAAGACCCTCTAATACAAAGATTGTTGATGTTATCAAGGAAGAAATGAACAAGATGTTGAATGCCAGAATCATTTTCCCCATTCACCAGTCAACATGGGTGGCCAACATTGTACCAGTCAGAAATAAAAATGGGGAGATCAAAATATGTGTAGATTTCAAAAATCTGAATCAGGCATCTCTTAAGGAAAATTACCCTCTTCCGATCATGGATCATATCCTACAAGTAGTTACTAGATCTAAGATTCTCTATTTGCTTGATGGCTTCTTAGGGTATAATCAAATTAAAGTGGCTGAAGAAGATTGTAGCAAGATAGCTTTCACAACTCCTTGGGGCACTTTTGCTTACAACAGGATGCCTTTTGGCCTGATCAATGTGGGAGCCACCTTCCAAAGAGCCATGGACCTAGCTTTCAAAGATCTCAATCATAGCATTGTCATATACCTTGATGACTTAACCGTGTTTTCAAAGAAGAGAAGTGATCATATCTTCCACTTGGAGCAGATTCTTACAAGGTGTAGAAAACATGTCATTTCTCTAAATCCCAAGAAGTGTATCTTTGGAGTCACAGAAGGCAAGTTGTTAGGACACATCATGAATAAGCATGGAGCACGTATTGATCCTGAGACAGTAAGTGTTATTGAAGCACTATCTCCTCCCACCAGCAAGAAAGGAGTGCACTCATTCTTTGGGAAGGTAAATTTTCTTCGCTGCTTTGTCCCCAAATTTGCTGAACTAACAAAGCATATCACCTCTATGATGAAGCCTCAAACAAGTTTCAAATGGAGTAGTGAAGGAAAATCAACATTTGAAGAAATCAAGAAGGCCATTGCCAAAGCTCCAACACTGGTATCTCCAGATTTCAGCAAGGAATTCATCATGTACTGTTATGCCTTGGAGCACACTCTTTTTGTTGTCCTCGTTCAAAAGAATGATGAAGGATTGGAAGCACCTATTGCTTTCATGAGCTACCCTTTGAAGAAGCATGAACTAAATTATAGTCAATTGGAGAAGCATGCATACGTAGTGATCAAGGATGTGAAGAATTTCATATTTTACATACTCAACTCTCACACTGTGGTGATGGTCCTCGGAAGTGCAATCAAGTCCATTTTGACATAACAAGATCCTGGAGCCAAAAGAGGAAATTGGATTGCAGAGGTTCCAAGAGTATGACCTAGATATTAGGCCCTCTAATATGGTTAGAGGAAATGGTTTGTGCAAGTTGATTGCTGAAGATGAATCTCTCAAAGTTCAGCTTGGAGAAAGAGATGACACTTGCCTAACCTGATCAGAAGATTGCCCACAAGTTCTCTTTGTGAACACTATAGAGGAATGGTATGCAGACATCACTTTCTTTCTTACCTATGGGGACTGTCCTCATTTAGATTACAAGCAAAGAAGAAATCTCAAGCTGAAAGCAGCCAAATATGTGATTTGGAATCATGCACTCTACAAGAAAGGGATAGATGGCTGTTTTCTCAAATATGTTGACAAGGAACAACAAGAAAAACTCCTCAAATCCTATCATGATCAAGCTTGAGGTGGACACTTTTCAGCCATGGTGACTGCTCTTAGAGGTAGGTACTATTGGCCTTCTCTCTTTGCTGATACTCAAAGCTGGGTTTCTAAATACAAACTATGCCAACAATTTGTTGGAAAACCATAATTGCCTTCTCTCTTTGCTGATACTCAAAGCTGGGTTTCTAAATACAAACTATGCCAACAATTTGTTGGAAAACCACAATTAGCTACATTTCCTCTCAGGCCTATGATTATTGAAGAACCATTTCAACAATGGGGGTTGGACTTCATTGGCATGTTGAATCCTCATTCAAGTGTTGGGCATACTTATGTGCTCATTGCCAAGGACTACTTCACCAAATGGGTGGAGGCCATTCCAACCAAACAAGCTAGCTCTAAAGTAGTCTACAGTTTCATTAAAGAATACATCATTGTCTATTTTGGAGTGCCCCAAAAGATTGTAGTAGACAACGCTACTTATTTCTCTTCGAAGGAATTGACAGAATTCTGTTATGGCTTCGGGATTTCTCTTGCTCATTCTTTTGACTACTATCCTCAAGGGAATACAAAAATATTGTGACCATTATCCATAATCTTGTTGATGAGAATCAGAAGAATTGGCATAAAAATTATATGATGCATTGTGGACTGATAGGATCACTCCTAAGAAGGCAATAGGCATGTCACCTTTTCAGCTGCTATATGGAGTTGAAGCATAGATTCCTATTACAATTGAAATGACAGCTCTCAAGCTGCTTTAAATAGTGGAAGACAACCAATACAGGGATTCAATTGACAAGAGGATCCTTTTCCTTGAGAAACTAGAAGAGAGCATATCCTAGGTAGTGGACAGAATCAAAGAACATAAGCTGAAAGTGAAGAAGCTCTTTGACAGAAGAGCCATAGCAAGGGAGTTCAGAGCTGGAGATTTGGTCCTACTTTGGGACAAGAGGAGAGAGCTAAAGGGCAGTCATGGTAAGTTAGATTCTTCGTGGTTGAGTCCATTTCAAATTCAGGAAGCTTGTGGTGAGAATTCTTTTCTCTTATCATACTTGGATGGAACTCCATTGGGGTTTCCTAGAAGTGGGAAATATTTGAAGCTATACCATCAGTGAAAGTGAGTATTCCCTCACCCTGTACCATAGTTTTTGTTGTTTCCCCTTTTCTGTTGTGTGTGTTTTGGTTTGTTTTCTATTTTTGTGTGGTTTTGGTTTGTTGTGTTTTCCCCTCCTTCCCTCTTCTTTCCTTAAATATTGTACATGACTCTGCAAGGCCAAATGGATAAGGCACTGGTCAACATTATATGTTTTGAAACCTATGATTCTGGATCCTCATGTCATGTATTCACCTTGCTCAATCCATGCCATGTCCCTAAGCTAGAGCCAATGGTTGTCTTGTAAATGTGTAAATAGGAAAATTACAATTTTTCAAGCAAGACAACTTTCTCCTATCTCAAAGTTCCCATGTTTTGATCATACTTGTTAACCAAAATAAGCTCCCTCTTATTTTTGGTTAACTAGCTTCATTTTGTGCCTCAATCACATTTTTACACATTTGAGGCACTCTAAACTTTCTGGGTATTGCTTCATCAGATAAAGAATTCTTTCCCTTTTCTAGAAAGGTAAGGAAGTCCTCCTAACTCCTTGTATTTTGCAAGTTATGGCTCGATGGAGTTTGCAGGGGAATTTTTCCCTGGGTAGGCCCACAGAGGTAAGGAGGAAATTTTTCCAAGGGAATTGGCGGGTTGGCAGAGGTGCTGAGAGAAAGTTAGAACTTATCCCTTTTGGGGTTAAAATGAACAAAGAAAAATTTTGTCCCACAGGCCTGCCGAAGGAAGGAAACGGACTCGCGGGGCCAGGGAGAAAATTTCGACACTTAGCCTTTTTCGCCAGAAACTCAAAAGTCAAAATCTAGCCCGCAAGTCTGAAAAGGAGAATGAAGAAAATTTTTCTTAAGGCCCACAACCAATAGGAGAGTGCCACGTGTCATCGGAGTGGTGGACTAGTAGAGGATTTTGAGAAAATTTTCCAATTTTACAAAGGGGGAAAAATGTTGTTTTGAAGCCGTGGATCAATCAGTAGGTGCCATGTGTCATCGGAGTGGTGGGGCGTGGAGAGTTTTTGGGAAAATTTCCTAATTTGAAAAAAGAGGGAAAAATTTCGATTTTTGGCCCGTGAGCCCAAATTTTTGCCCTAATTTTGTCAGTTTTTCCCTAAATCTTCAAGAGGCCATATCTTTCGATATAGAGCTCAATGTTTTGCATTTTTGGTATCAATGGAAAGTTGGTGAAATTTTCCACACTATGGAAACTTCAATTTTAAATTTTGATGGAGTTTTGTGGGAGAAAATCGAGAAAACATCTCTTACATGCAAAAAAATGTAAAAAAGTTTCCCTTGACTCCGCTCCAATGTTCTTCTACCACATGGATGGCCCGATTTCAAAGCAATTAGGGCAAAGGATCAAACGGTTCATATGCAAACTGGAAAATTGAAATATAAAATGCATTTTTGCATGTAGAAGCTCTATTTGGGCTCGTTAGAAGCGTTTTCTTTGTGGCAGAGGAATCTGGAAGAGGGAAAATGATCAAATTTGTTTGTAACAGCTTTGGGTCGAATGATTTAGTGGTTTTTCAAATTCTTTGTGAAGGGGCAATCGAATTTAGAAATTGGAAGCATGTTTTTATGAACAGAGGAAAAAAAATGATTGTTAGTCTTCTTCTATTCTCCTCCTCTGCATTTTTTATTCTATTCCCACTCATTGTACAAGTTTCAACTATGAGATCAATAAAAAAGGAAGGAATTTTATGTCCCCTCGATGGAAAAATCGATTAGTACTTTGTGACTAGCATGTTTTATTCTGTCTTGTGCTCAGAAATTACAAATTTATCTTTCTTCTATTAAGTAATGCATGTAATGAAACTTCCAGTTGATGTGTGTGGGCATTTGACACTCTACCCACAACATTGAATCCCCCCTCCTTCGTTCTCACTCCCTCCCCTTTCTCAGATCGATTTCTGCTATAGCAAGGAGTTGCTATTAATGCCATAGGGACAATGGAGTGTTCCTGTGGATCTCTGGTTGAAAAACCACCATAAATCCACTTTGATTTTACATGCTAAATAATGGGAGCTACACCATTCAAATATAGAGGGACTTAAATTCCCATAGCGTTGGCCTGAAATCCACAAATTTGTCCACAAGACAAATTTCCTCGCCAACACCAATCTTGCTTTCTTGATTCCTGACATCAATTTCTTCCACAAATTTTCCATAAATTTCCTTGGATGACTTCATTATCTCCTGTACAACTCCCATATGGATTGAATCTTCCTTGTTAGCTTTTGGAGGGTGTTCACCAATCATAAAACGACCAAATATGGCCTTTTTTAGGCCTTTGAGGATAGTTATTCTTCCTTAAATATCATTGACTTCTTCAATAACATTAGGCATACATCCTTACACATGAAACACACTTAAAAACCATATTAGTACTTTCCTCTTTGCTAGAATTATGGTGCAACAGACTTAGGGGGGATGCATGAGCTGATAGGTTGGCCGGAGGAAGGGTTCACAATGACTAAGAAAAGGATTTCAAAGGGTGGGCTTAGTTGTCATGGCCAAATTTTTTAATGTTTTAAGCTATAAATTTTACCTAATAACACCTCCCCAAGAATTTCTTCTCTTAAGCATTTTTTTAGTGATTTGAAAAATAATATCTATACTCTTACTCTTAAAATCAGGGCCTACTATGCTAGTACTGATAATAATTCCCTTCATGGAAATCTCATTCCTAAGAAGATTTACAATTTAGCCTTTCCTAATGGTTTTACTATGCCTACTTTTTCACTTTTTAATGGGACGAGTAATTCTTATTTACATCTTAAGTCTTTTATATTAGCTATGAATTCATTTTGTAATGATATATTGTTACTCAAAACTTTTCCTAGTAGTCTTATTGATATTATTTCTCATTGGTTTCATCATTTTCCTAGTGGATCTATTAGTACTTATCTTGATATGGAAGAGGCATTTCTTAGATGATTTATTTCTAATAATGGTCCTAAAGTTGCATTTGAGTGTTTACATTCTTTGCATCATTGAAATAATGAACCAATTCATGATTATATTTTACATATTAAGTCTTTCATGCATTATTTAATTTTCAGCCTATTAATCTAGAAATGTAATATATCTTTTGTTGTGTCTTAATTCATCCTTTGAAATAAAACTTGTTATACGATACATGTGAATTTTTTACTCTTATTTACTTCAAATTCATAGCAATAGAAAAAGAATTTATTAATGATCATATTGTTGTACATGCTTCTAGTTCTTCTACTCTTATACCTCATATCGATTTTTCTATTCCTAGCCCACAAAGCACTTATTCTTCTCTTCTACCCATTGCACCACATTCATGATCACCATATCTTCCTAAATATACTCATGCACGTTCTCCACCCTTTCCTAGGCCTCCACCTTATTTCACTCCACCTCCTAAATGTGATCCGTTATACTTTCCACCTTCTGCTAGGCCACATTATTTTTTACGCACCTTGCTTGATGAGAAGTTTATTCCTTCTAATGAACATAATCCTCCTCATCAGTTACAATGCAATAATAACTATCCATTTCATAATTTTCATAAGATCAATGGTCATTGTGACAATGATTTTTATTCTCTTCATGATCATCTTCAATCAATTGAGGACCAATGTGTCATTTCCTATCGCGCATACCATGTTGATAGATTGCATTCTTCTATGCTACGATGCCACACGTCGGTTGGTATGACTTTGACTACCTCTTGTCATCTTCTCTCCTACTATGACTATGCATAAGCCATATTCCCCACTTATTTTTTGAACCCCCTAGTAGGTCCCTAAGGATAATCACTCATCATTATTATATTCACATCCTTCTAATTTTGTTGCCATCACTTTGGGTTTATCTTATGGCACCTATACTCAAGATATCACTTCCGTCAAGTGACTTGTGCATAGTTGTCACCTTATCTCTCACTAGAAGCCCTACATTCCTTTCTTACTATATGATGTCATGATTATCCTCCATTAGTATGAGTATTCACACATGATCAATTATCTACTACCTATCTTTATCAAGGTGTCAATCCAAACTTAACATACATGTATATCTATATTGTTTTATCTAGCATCACAACATTTTAACATCTATGTTATTGTTCTCATCACTCATCAAAACATAAAAATGCATCACATAAGTAAAGTAACTCAATATAACTGAAGACTGCATCATCAACAAAACTATCATCATCATCATCATCATCATATATATATATATATATATATATATATATATACCAAAATGTTTTAAAATACAAAAATCTAGGGTATAAGCCCTCTATATACATCATACATCCTCCTCACTACTAGAGGTTATAGCTACCATAGAACTAGATGCACCCCCACTCGGTCTCCAAAGTTGAGCTTGTGACCATTGCTCCTCTAACCTCATTTGTAAGTCCACTACCCCAACCATGACCTCGTCATATCAATATTGGAGCTCCACATATCTCTTAAACATACTATGTGTGAGGTTACCTCCCTCAAATACCTCACGCACTCATTCTAAATTTTTCCTCACCTCATCTCGCTATGACTACAATATAGTACATGTAGAGGCTTCTATGGCCATTGGATCAAACAAATAGGCATTCTCTTCAGAAATATGATCAACCTTCTCAAACATACCTCCCTCAAAAGCACATCTGGGGGCATGATGCGAGTTAACGTATCTACAATCAGACACCAATACTCATCACATGTAATCATATAATCTTTATTAGTATACAATCATCACAATACCAATATTAACTTTTATTAAATCATGAATAATAAAAATAAATTCTACTTGTGTTACACAATCTTTGTTGTTATGACGTCATCCTTAGGGGAAAATACTCATGTTCCTATTGCCTCTCCACCTCATATAGGTATACCTAAATGACCTTCAGCCACATCTATAACCCCTAGATATAATAACACCCATCGATGTTCCACCCACCACTATCTATAAGTCAGGGTAAACTCTACATCATCGAATCTACTCCGCATTATATTTGTATCACTTTCTTTGGCACCAATTAATTATACTTGAGTCACACTAGGCCTTGACCTAGCTCCATTTCTCCTTACTACTTTTATAGATCTCTGTCATACATATGGATATGGGGGCACATCTTATGCAAGGCTAAACTATATATATACTTGCTAATATTGAAATAAACTCTATCACCCCTGGGAACCTGTCCTAAATCCAAATGGTGTGTCAAATGCACAACAACTCTATATTATCCTCAAACCACCCTCCATAGTCCCTATATAGCCTCTAAATAGTGGCTTCAAGTCTCACCCTATCCAATATCAACCTATAGGTTATCGTGTCAAACCATCAGCTCCTCAGGACCACCCATTGAGCTACAAAATCTCTAGACAACCCCAATCCACCATCGGCCCACTCACCAATCACACTATAACAATATTCTCATATGCCCACACATGTAATAAAGAATTGGTTGTTATACCACCACCATGGCCCTCCTATGTGAAGCGATACAAATCCATGTATAAGTTTGCTAGCACAGACCGACTCCACACATATTGCATACCATGTTCCTCAATACTCTGGAAAATATCATACATCCTATATGAAATAGACACCCCACCTCCATCTAATGCCACACTAGATACCAATATCACTACAATAACCTTCTACAATTCTAGAACACCTGATATAATAATATCAACTAACATGATCAATGACTTAGCAAGTGCTCGTGACCCTATAAAATATTGTCTCCCAGCCCTTTTTTTGCTGCATGTATCTCATGGGACCATCACATGTACCCTCTCTCCCACAACCAGAAACTGAAGAATCCTATATACATCCTCTAATGTCACCATCATATCACTAGTGGGTAGTAAAAATGTGTGTGTATATGCACGCCATCTCTCACATAATGTTCTCATCAGATGCATATTATGGTGTATCTACCCCAATCTAGCAATGTGTCGCAACTTGGAATCATCCAATACATCCCATTCCTCCTCTAAACCGAATGTTAGCAATGTGGACAAGTGTCTACCTCCATAAAACTCCCTTGAGTGTATATCCCTTTGTGTATCACAAACAATAAAACAACTGTAACATTAGTACTCCTAATATGGTATAAACTCAACATATAAGCTACCAAACACACTTGAACATGAGCGCCCAACTCACAAGATACTAGCTTTTAGAACTAGGAAACTATTGCCTAGATCCATACAATCTTGTCAAAAGGAAAAAACCAGCCCATTTGAAAGTTATTTGGATAGAAACACATAAAAAGCTAAAAAATTACAAAAAAATGCCTAAAATACTTGTATTACCTTAATTTGATATGTAAAATAAGTCACTTACCAGCTGATCCATAGTTTGTGTAATGGTCTCTATCACCCTCTCAAACCTAGTCATGATAGCCTCTTGTACACGTGGCATTTTTATCACTCAGAGATCCAAATCAAAATACTCAAATTTACAATTGAAGTTCCTTTTGAATTTTTCACCTTACTATTTATAGTAAATTCATATTACTTACTATTACTATAGTTCATATACTATCCTATATGGAAACTAATTCCTAAATTATCATTTCTTTCATATTGTTGGCATCGTTTGTTTGTTTTTAGCACCATCAACGACATTGGTACTTTATTTTTGATCTCTTTTATACTAAATATTTCATCACATACCTCCTTAGGCTTAGTTTTGTGATACTCTCACATTGCACACCTTACTATATTACTCCTATATTGGCTCCACATTCCTCTCGAAGGCATTTTATTCTCTTTCAGTTTCAAGCTCAAAGATTGGAATCTCCACTCTTCGCCAAAAGGGGGAAACTATTCAGGTATCCTATTACCCCTCTTTCGAAAATCCAATAAATTTGTTCAAATTTGATCATTCTACATTCTGATAAATCAAATAAAATATTTGAATCCTATAAAGATTATGTTCCAAAATGTAAATGTCTAAATTCTAAGTAGCAACAAATCCACATTTTCACATATGTTCACAATTTTTTCCTCAAATGACCTAATATAAGGGAAAAACCCCTCCAGTTCTTGATGAGAGTGCATCTAATGTGCATCTAATCCCCCTGGTGACCTAGCCCCTGCACTTGGTGTTTGAGTTCTAGAAGTAAATATTGATAAAGAGGCAAGTGTAGGCAATCTAGTAGCTTTAGGTAGATATAACTTCCCTTTGAGTATAGAAGTACATAAGGAAACACATACATTTATGGAATCATAGGTGATGACATATTTGTTGTTTGATGTAGCCTAAAATTCACTGCAAATAGCCCAAGGTGCGCTAACACATCACTTATCCTGAACTAAGCACTCACCCAAAGTGCACAAGGGTACTAGGTCCCTCTTTAGAATAGCTTGTTCAAGATGTTAACATGATTGCAAGTATAATTCAAATCCATAACAAATAATCAATTAAACCACAATACATAAAATAGATCTAGGTCTTAATCATATGAAAGATTGACTAAACAATGACTAAAATGAGATTTACCTTGCAAGAACCATATCCAGTCACATCTAACACCAATATCCATCCACTATGATCCATTATATTAAGTACTGTTGTATATATCTTTCCCCCCAGGTAGATATATACAAACATAAGAATATGGAAATCAAAGGAACTCAAAACCTGATATTTATGGTGCACCTTCAGAAGGCGCAGGAAAGTGGTGCATGACAATGAGTGTTGACACTAAAATGTATGTGCCAAGGCGCAGGAAAGTGGCACACAGAAATGAATGTCGACAGGGTAAAGGATGCGCCCTTGGCGCACGGAAATGGCACATGAAAATGAGTGTCGACAGGGTAATGTATGCGCTAAGGCGTAGGAAAGTGGCACACAAAAATGAATGTCGACAGGGTAAAGGATGCGCCCTTGGCGCACGGAAATGGCGCATGACAATGAGTGTCGACAGGGTAAAGGATGCGCCCTTGGCGCAGGAAAGTGGCGCACGAAAAGGGCGCATGAAAATGGGTGTCAACACGAGAATGTATGCACCTTGGCATAGGAAAGTGGCGCACAGAAATGAATGTTGATAGGGTAAAGGATGCACCCTTGGTGCACGGAAATGGCGCATGACAATGAGTGTCGACAGGGTAAAGGATGCGCCCTTAGTGCACGGAAATGGCGCATGACAATGAGTGTTGACAGGGTAAAGGATGCGCCCTTGGCACATGAAAGTGGCACCCAGAAATGAATGTCGACAAGGTAAAGGATGCACCCTTGGCACATGACAATGAGTGTAGGGTAATGTATGCGCCAAGGGGTAGGAAAGTGGCGCACAGAAATGGATGTCGACAGTGAAAAGGATGCGCCCTTAGCGCACGGAAATGGCGCATGACATAGAGTGTCAACAGGGAAAAAGTTACACCTTGGTGCACGTAAGGGGATGTCGACACACACACGGATGCGCCTATGGCACACCTTCAGGAGGTGCAACATTTTGAGCGCTAACAGGAAGCAAACCCTAGCGCAGATATTCAGATGGCCATAACTTTTGACTGGGAGCTCGAATTCATGCAAGGTTGGACTTTTCGGAAAGCTTACAAGGTCCTATATCCAACTACAACTGGATATCTTTAATTGGGTGAGAAAAAATTCTTAAAAATGTGAAATACAGTTCACCACTTTCTGGGTTCGCTAGGGTTCTCACCTACCACCATAATGAGATAATTAAATGCAGTCTGGAGGTGGTTGGGGTAGATTTTGAATTCCTCTCTTCTCCCTCTCTCATTCTTCCTAAAAAATTGTAAGGAGGAGCTTCTTAAAAGGGGTTCATCTTTCTGCTCGGCCCTCCCTTCTTTTCTTCTCTAGGGTTGAAAATGGAGTTTGAGCCTCCTCCCCTACTCTGTAATGGCGTTTTTGCCCTTTACCATTACATGATGTTCCGTTCAAAATTTTGGAGCAACAAAAAACATGTTTTGTGATGCATCTGTCCATCCTTTCTCGTTCTTTTGCTTGTTCTCTTTTTGCCTCTATTCATTGCAGGTATTTGTGCATGTTCTAATGTTCATTACAGGTCTGGAGCTGTGTTCATGGAGTTTTGGGACATTTTTTGTGTGAAATCTATCTTTGGGTTTGTGATGCATCTATCCATCCTTCCCATCACTCACCTCTCTTTGTTCCATGGCAGTTCTGATAGATGTTCAACATTCTCCTTCTCTGGTGTATCACCGTATTAGTGTAGGCTTTTGCTATTTTTCCCTTTTCTCTCTCTCTCTCTCTGTCTCCTTGGCATGGTTAGATTAGGTTTAGATTAGCTTGCCTGCACTGAAATAGCTTGTGGTAGGTAGTTTAGGAGCAGGAACCAGCCTTCTCTGGAGATTCCTCTCTCATTTTACAAGTCCCACACTTGTAGAGAGGTTTCAATGTTGTGCAATCACACTGGATGCTAGTAGGATCAACCTAGAAATCTGATCAACATCCAGGGGTGCTGTGATTTTGTGACAACAAGTACCATAAAACAAAAAATCTTCATACACCAAGATCCAGTTTCCATAGTCATGTGGGCTAACAGATCCACAACATTACTCTACAATAAACGGTATACCCAAACCATGCAAATCAATACACACACACACACACACACACACACACACACACACACACACACACACACATATAGGGATGGGGACTTTCCCTTTACCACCTATGCACCTTCCAAAAATAGGGTACATACTAATAATAGCCATGCGCCTTTACAAGAGAATATAAAAGCATGTAAGTGCTAATAATAGATATTCTAAAGTTAACTCCTAGTACGGATCCTATTATTAGGACAAAATCATGCATGTCACTCAAACTATTGTTATTCCAAAATTAACCTTGTGTGGTCTACAATTCTTCATGTACTTGCGTGCTCCACACTCTATGTCAAAAATTAGCCTCTTGCCAAAATGACTAAGTCCATATCCTAAGCACACCCTGCCTTACTATATATTCATGCACCATCACCTGCCCTATGTTTGTGTGCCTAAACCTTATGATCTTACAAGACTTAGACCATATTTGTTATCCCAACATTACCCCACACTAAACTAGATTTTAGCCCTCGGTAATGGGTAACCAACTTATCTCATCAAGAATAAAAAATAACAAATGAAAGAATGAATACTTGTTAAAAAAGAATGGCCTACCCGATGCTACAAAACAATTCAGACTACTTGGTATCTTTTTCTTCTGCTAGCAGAATTAACTCTGGATACTCACTTTGGACTTCTACTTTGAATGCATACCAAGCATTTAACACTGTATTTGTTTTGTCTGAGATGTCTGTAACTACACCCTCTAACTCATCAAGAGTCATCTTAGCACCCCTATTCTGTAGAATTCTTAGTATATTGGCCATACTTGAGACCATTCCTTCCATCACGTCCATCTTATCTATAATGACCTTCCAAATTTCTAGTATTGCCTCCTTATGTGGGATCTTGATAGCCTCAAGCGAATTGCGCTTAGTTTCTACCTGTGTAATCCTTTCCACGTGCCTAAGTCTTTCATTCTTGGCTTCCTAAAGGACCTCATATTCTTCTGTTATAGCCCTTATCTTAATGATTACGTCTGGCGCTAGACACATATTTAATACTAGATCTGATTTCTTCAATTCATCCTTCAAATCTTGCATAATATACTTGTAACTAGCAATTTTTCTTGCGACAACGAATTTTGCACTTGTTGCCTCTTCTGTAGCATCCTTTAGTCTCAGAAGGTGCACTGGTCCTTCTTATAAAAGAAAACTGACTATTGTGCAGAGATAATGACGGGCGGTTAGGAAATTCTGTGGCACCTTCTCCTGAAACTTAGGCCTCTTCTCCATAAATTCATCAACTATCTACTCGGTCATCTTTTGGACATTCTGTGCTCTACAATAGCCTTATACCTCTCCTTGATAAGATGCTTGATCTCAGTGTCATTTTCCTTCTTATCCTCTAGAAGTTCCTTTATAAGTGCCACATTATTAATGTTATGGTGTGCAACTTCTGTAGATACTTTGACTAGTGCATTACTTACCTATTCATTCGATAACTATGTGGGCTTAATAGTGATATGGTGGGTATGTGGTGCTCATTACATCTTAACTGATACACACAATACCTCACAAACATCAAAATCAGGCTCATCCATGTGAGTCTACAAGCTCCAAGACAATTATTTGCGAGTGCATGTTATCGCCATTTCTGGGGCCATCAAATCCTATCCATATAACTGTTCCTTAGCCAAGGTACTATAAAAACATGCATGAATATTTTAATTCACGTCATCAATGTAGCCCATAGTTCGATTCCTTACCACATCATCCTCCTTGTTTTCACTTGTGCGCTCTCCGATGTATTCTTGTGCAGAAGTGTTTACATACTGGTGTGCTCTAGCGCTAATACTTTATTGTACTTCTCCTTCCTCCTTCCCCTCTTCCTCAGGTGTTGTAGATGAGATGATATTCGTATCTCCACCAGCACTACTTTGGTTTCTGTCATGTTCCTGGGAACTTATGCTAGGACCAACTTCCTCATAAACTACTATGTCTCCTATGTCCTCATCTTCCTGCATTTCCAAATTTGGAGAGGCCAATTCTTACTGTGCAGAGTGAGAGGACTTCTCCTCTTCATTATCTCTTACTGGTACATACTTTTGGCACTTATTCTTTTTCTTTTCAACATTTTTCACCAAAGTGACCCATGTTGACCTCCTTACTAGTTGTGGAGTCTTAACACTGATATCCCTAGACATACGCCTCTTGTGAAAAAATCTTCGGGTATGGTCCAATCTAGTACTATCATTTGGCTCCTCTTCCTACTCCAGAACATTCTCCAAGCCCGTAGGCACTATTTCTTCTTTAGAGGGTGGCATGGGTGCAACTAGCCTTGAGGTTCCCAGTGCCTAGTTATGCTTTAGAGGACCTAGCAGAGCTATGGCCTCGCCCTTCATCATCTTTTCATATTTGAAGTGAAACCTTAAGTATACATATACATGCACCACTTCGAACTTCCCTATGGCCATGATCTCTAGAGTGATGTTAATGTTATCTAATTCAAGCGTTTGGACATACACTTCCCAGTTTGGACATATATAGGTTTTTCGTAGGATATGAATATCCGCATCTACATTATCAACATCAAACTGAAATTCACACACGTTATGTAACCTGTTGACATAATTCTTAAAATACTTTACGGTGAAGGAAAAATGTAACTTACACCAGGGGCTCTTCTCACTCACCTACCTATGAAATCTCCCCAAGTTGAAATCTTGATAGATGAAGAACTATGATTCACCATTAAATGATCACGTGGAATGTGCCACTCCCCTTCAAATTCCTAGCATAGTCACCTAAACCATTTATGCTGGCGCTCCTTGTCGGTGTTGGAAATTAAACCCCATAATATATACTTTGAGAAATTATTTGCTGGGGACTTATTTTCCAATGGAAATTCCCAGATCTTCTCCCTTGGTCTGTCAGGTACACCAATCTCATTGAATACAAGCAATAAAAGAATAAAACCCCAAGTAATATTCTCACCTTTATTTTCCTGAATGCGTGCCTCAACCACCAAAATTTTTGCAATGTATCCAACAATGTTATAATACTTTTTGTTGGCCATTTTGTGTGTTATGTGTAACCAAAACTGATTTACCTCATTCCATCTCTCGGAGGCCCCTAACATACATCCCACCAATTACGTTGGGACCCTTGTGGCCATGTCCGCAATATTAGTTACCTTGAATACTTGCTCCCCTTCTTTTACTTGATTGTAGCGGTCATTTCATCTATTCCCTAATCATCTGATAAGTCATCTATAATTTCCTATCTAGAGTTGCGTAACCCTGATACCTTTCCAATAAGTTTAGCAATGACCTGCATTCTTCTACCTGTGAAGTTAAAAAAGTCTTTGTATACATGTGACATAATCCATTGATACAGTTTCTGATTCCCAAAGTAAGGCAACTTGAGGATTTTCATGACCCCGCATTCTCTAGAAATCTCCTAACATAGTCATCCTAAAACCTCTCTCCATTATCCATCCTTCAATTTTTCTTTCTGATGACTTTGGCATCGATATCCTTCATACACTTGTCCATTATGTGGTTGGTATCAGAGATCTTATATTGTGTTATCTTCATTTTCCATAGTCACCCCTTATTTACTTCCTCTAGATACAACATTTCCACCAACCACTCTTCTGTCGCTTCATCGGCCTCTCCCTCAAAAATTGGAGCTTTCTGTGGTGCCACATATCCTTCCTCACTTAACTGGAACATTCTTTAACTTCTAAGTTGTCACCTTGAAACCCTACTTTCCACGGATGTGAACCAGATATTTCAATCTATTAAACCCTAGTTGTACTCTGCCTTCTTCAAATCCTAGTCACATGAACTCTTCTCAAAACACTCACACCACCACCTGAATCTCAATTTTGCACCGAATTCTTATAAACATCGTGCTTTGATCCCACTTAGTTCATTGATTTGCAGATTTCTCTTCATCTTTAGCTTTCCTTCACACTTCGTTCGATGTTACAAATGCTGTCCTTATAGAAATTTTTTAAAATTATTCACATTAATTTCTCCCATCTACCACCGTATGTGACATTAATTTTGCATCCATGCTCTTCTGTACATTCCTATATTTCTTCCACACCTAGGATTTTTGTGCCTCAGTCATAACTGTCTGGTGCGCCTACTACTTCTATGTCACATATATCTTCTCCATGTGCTTCCCTACACCAAAGTACCTATCCAATGTGACTCTTTCCAAGTAGTCTCCAATGTTGCACCCTACTTTGCGTTATACTGAGCATCCATCCCCCTACACATGGTCTAAAATTTGAGCAACTTCCTTGAATTTTTCTTTTCTAAATAACATGTGAGTTTGTCTTTATCATGCACTACAATCCATCATATGGTACCAGTAGTCAATCCTTCTCCAACCACCACACACTAAGGGTATGCACGGTCCTCTGCGCATGAAAAAACTTAGATAGTAATCAAATTCTAGTGCACAAGCACGCTTATTACATAAAACAATGAAATAAATTGAAAAAGCATAACAACAATGAAGGAAACACATAGAAAGGGAATGCATTAAAGAAATCTCATCTAAGTGGAAATATTGCCTTATTACAAACACCAAGAAGACTTATTTATAGGAGGGATTAAGCTTACTCCTATTGAAGTAACTAGGAAACCATGTTCCATCTAATGCCTCTAATTGGAAAGCATTAGACTCAAGGATATAAGTGATAACATACGGTCCCAACCAATGCACCTTAAGTTTTCCAGGGTGGTGAAAAAACTTTGAATCATACATAAGTACCATTTTCCCAACCTCAAGCTTCTTATCCTTGATGTGTTTGTCATACCATGCCTTATGCCTAAATTTTTCTTTCTTTTGACTCCATATTTCTATGGCACGCCTTTCATCCAAGTGCATCAATTTATCAATACGTTCTTTCAAGGATTTCTCATCAGCCATACCTCTTGTGTGCACAATACGCAAAGAAGGTAACATGAATTCCATGGGTAGAACTGCCTATGCACAAAACATCAACTAAAAGGGTGTTGCTTTATTCAACCTTTTGTAGGTTTTCCTATACTCCTAAAGTACCGCAGAAATCTTTTCATCCCAATCTCTCCATCCAAAATTAAAAAATTTGGTCAAGGTGTGGCTCAGTATTCAATGCAACAAAACCAATGATGTAGCCTAGAATTCATTGCAAATAGCCCAAGGCACGCTGACACATCACTTAGCCTAAACTGAGTGCTCACCTAAAGCACACAAGGGTACTAGGTACCTCTTTAGAGTAGCTTGTTCAAGATGTTAGCATGATTGCAAGTATAATTTGGATCCATAATAGATAATCAATTAAACCACAATGCATAAACCAAATCTAGGTCTTAATCATATGAAAGATTGACTAAACAATGACTACAATGAGATTTACCATGCAATAACCATATTCAGTCACCTCTAATACCAATATCCATCCACATCTAACACCAATATCCATCCAATATGATCTATTATCTTAAGTACCATAAAACATAGAAGCTTCATACATCAACATCTAATTTCCATAGTCATGTGTGCTAATAGATCCACATCATTATTCTACAATAAATGATATATTTAAACTATACAAATCAATACACACACACACACACACATGGATGGGGAGTTTCCCTTCACTGCCTATGCATCTTCCAAAAATAGGCTATATGCTAATAATAGCCATGCAATTTTACAAGAGAATGTAAAATCATGCAAGTGCTAATAATAGATCTTTTAAAGTTAACTCCTAGTACAAATACTATTATTAAGAAAAAATATTGCATGGTGCTTGAACTGTTGTTATTCCCAAAATAACCTTGGGTGCTCTGCAATTCTTCATGTCCTTGTGTGATCCACACTCTATGTAAAAAAATAACCTCATGCCAAAATGGCTAAGTCTTGATCCTGAGTGCGCCATGCCTTATTATAAATCCACACACCATCACGCGCCCAAACCTTATGCACTTATAAGAATTAGACCATATTTTCTATCCCACCACTATTTGGAGGAACAATTGGAGGAATACTTTCTAGTACGTTATCAGGACAGAGAGTGGGTGCACAAAACCTTGAAAACACATCTAGAAGTACAATAACTTCATAGACTATGGGAGTTTAGTTTAGTACTATGGTTGGGATGCAAGGAAGTACATCCACTGGTATGGTGCCAACTATTGGAGGATCAAGAGGTGGTTCAGGAGGATCAAGAGGCTTGAGATCAAGTGGATCAGGTGGTTCTGGTAGTGGAGGAAATACTGGTGAGGGTTCTGGTTCCAGAGTTAGTGGACAAGGTCCACACCCCCATCAACTATAGAAAATATTTTATGAGATGTCTCTTCACTTGCCATAATATAGAAGTATTGAGGATGTTGAAGAGCATGTACATAAGTGTGAGATACTATAGCGCGCTAAGGGAATCACAACTCTAGAGTGTAAGGAAAGTCAGTTTGCTACTAGTTTACAAGGGCACGTGCATAGTTGGGATAGGAAATATGACCCGAATTAGACTACTATGGATTATAATGCACTGCATTATGCCTTCTTGGCTGAGTTCCATATTCATGAGTTTGAACAAAAAAACATCAACATGCTAAAGGAGACTAAGCAGGGCATGGATGCAAGCTTAAGGGAGTATGATTTATGTTTTAAAACCTTGTTATAAAAATTGTCTTATGATATTCACCCCAGCTAGCATGCACAATAGTTTGTTGGTAGATTATTAACACCTTTTAGAAGGTTTATTTGTCATAAGACCATTACGGATCCGCATTAGGCATTAGAGGAAACTTTGCACGTTGAGGCAGTGGAAGCATAGAAACTGAAGTTAGCCCATTTTTGGAGGCACACATAACATCTATGGTAAAGTAGTTGGAAAATTTTAAAGATAATTAGGATCATGAGACGCATAGCAGAATATGGTGTACATATTACAAAGTTTAAGGACATAGTAATGATAGTTTAACTCATAGATTGGTACGTGCCATATTTTTGGATTGTGAGATCATGATTCGAGTAAAAGCCCACTGCTACAACGCGCGATTCAAAAGAACATGTCCTCTTATTGTAAGATTTGTAAGTCTCACACTCATGATACATAGAATTGTAGATTTATTGATCAAATTCATGAGGCTATTAAGACTAGTGTGTACCATAATAACATAACTGATGGGTCTAAGGAACAAGGAGAACAACATAATGAATGACACAATAATGGAGATAACATGAATATAGGCTTCCGTGGTGGATATAGAGGCCAAGGTCATAGTGGTGGAAGAGGAGTATTTCGTATAGGACTTTGTTTTACTTGTGGATCTCCTTATCATTATCAACATGGTTTTCTCCTGGAGTGGAAAACAACATAAGTTTGAAGAATTCCCTGACTTGTATGAGTATATGATAAAACAACACAAGCAAGATAAAGGAGAGCTATGATTAAGATACAATGTGGAGATGGAGATAAATGGATGCCAAAGGTTGGGATTAATTCTCAATTACAACCAGTGTTAGTTACCAAATGCATTGAGGTTGCGCATATCAGTGAACCTCCAAAGTATAAACCGACTACAACAAATCAGGAAGTCATTAATGCTAAGTACCTTGATGATAAACATCAAAAAGAAGTTTACTTAGAGACTATGGACATTATCGGGTATTTTTAGGGAGAGGTTAAAATTTTGAAGGAGCAGGTGTGCATGAAGGAGCGTGCTAAGAAGGTTGAAATACCACAAAAGGATTTATATGATTTGAAGGAAGTATACAGGATGTTACGAGAGGAGAACATAATTCCCTTATTTGGAGAGTGGTTGAGAGGGAAAGTACTATATGTAGGTAATGAGTGTGGGAGGTAGATTCTCCATGAAAATCTACCTCCCCATAATCATGAGTGTGATAAAGTGATTACATTGAATGCGGTCATAAATGGATGAATTTTGAGAAACATTATGATAGATACATGAGTGATAGTTAATGTACTCACATTGGATGTTTGGAATCAAATGGGTAGACCACCATTGCATCCTTCCTTGAATGTGTTATATATGGAAAAAAAAACTATGGATAATACTATTGGGGTGTTAAAAGAAGATACTATTATGATTTAAGGAGCCAAGTTTACTGGGGAATTTGAAGTATTGGAGCTCGCAGAGGAAAATGGTTTTCCAATGTTAATTAGGTGCCCTTGGTGTTATGCAAATAATGTAGATTTGTGCTTCAATAAGGGCTAGATTAGATTTGAAAACAAAGAAGAGCGCATCATTATACCTTTGACAGATGCAAAGGCTACCCCTTATGTTGAATCTTTGAGTGATGAATACTTGAACAGGATATAAACCCGTACAATTAGAGACCCTGAGGTAATTGATCCATCTAAGGAAGGAGTGATTCAATGGGATGATGCTCATTTGATAAGTGATACTACAAGTATTTCTTGTGAAAATGGGAAAAAATAACACATGAAGTAGTTGGCCAAGAGATCAAGAATAGTGTTACTCACTTGGTCAGGCTACACGCCGTTAGGTGTTTGAGTCATAACTATGTACCTCAGAACACTGGTGAAGGAAATATTGATGTATTCTTGTAAGCCATATATGCCCAGTGGAATAATGAAGGAGATAGAAGAAATATGTTGGTTTATACCCTACACAAGAAAACAACACATTGGTGTACTACACACAAGAGACAAATTATTAGAATGGTGAGAGGTGAGAATCACCTTTTCTACTAGGTTTCGAAGGAGAAATGTACCTTCACAGATATGCAAATTCCATGGGAAGGATTCTTCTTCACATCATGTTCATAAGTGTGAGAGAATTTGGATGGAGGGGGAGGAGGCCTTACCACCATTACTTTGGGTACATAAGTTCTATGTCACCCTAAAAAAATTCTTACGTGCATGGTATGTCCATGTAGAGTTGACATGGGAGACAAATAATTGGCAGGAGATGACCTCATGTATGATCCATACTTTTGATTGCTTTTCTACTAAACCTCTAGTCAACGAAGCACTACAAATTATAAAGTGCCTTACTCTAAGAGATAATGCGAAGGTTGAGGAGCTTCCTTTAGACATGTTTAGAGAGCTAGATTTGGAAGTGCACCTTAACCTTGATGAGACTGAAGAAGAAGAAATGGTTTGCACCTGGAAATAAAAGGAAAGGGGTAAACTAGTATGAACAATAGATGATGATGATGAGAACTATAACCTAGATGTTAACCATACTGAAGGTACGCATGATGTGATGAAAATAATAGATGAGAATGTGTGCATGTATCTTGATCCTATGAAAAAGAAGAAAGTTAATATTGGGAAAAATGTAGAGCCTAAAGAAGCCATTATTGGTGATTACTATTTGGAGAAGGAAGTGGCGAAGATTGTTGAGCTGTTGCGTGACTTTCAGGACTTGTTTCTACGTGGTTATCATGAGTTAAAGGGATTACACCCTTCTTTAGGTGAGATGTGAATCAATCTTAAAGAAGATGTGTGCTCGATTAGGAAGAGGCCTTATAGGATGAATCCTCATCTGCATGTCAAGGTTAAGGAGGAAATTGATAACAAGCTTAAATTTGGAATAATTTTACCCGTTGAGCACTTAGAATGGGTTATTCCCATGGTCATTAGTATAAAAATGATGAGAGGATAAGGATTTGTGTGGATTATAGAGAGCTGAGTGCTTCAGGTGTTATTGGTCCTTTTCCTACCCCATTTATTGAGGAAATACTGGAAGGAGTTGCAGGGCATGGTATTTACTCATTTATTGGTGGGTTCTCTGGGTATCATCAGGTGCATATCGCAAAAAAATATTAGGAAAAGAAAACTTTCAAAACTGAATGGTGAAGTTTTTCATACACAGTTGTGCCCTTTGGACTGAAGAATGCGCCTCTAGTCTTTTCATGAATTGTTGTACATGAATTTAAGGACTTCATTCATAAGTTTTTACAAGTATTCTAGATGATTGGACGATGTATGGATTGGTTAATTATTATTGTGACAATTTGAGGCTTATGTTTGAAAGTTGCAAGAAATTGAGTATCTCTTTGAATAGTAAGAAATGTATCTTTACAACTCCTTTTGGCACTTTTCTGGGGCATATTATTTGTAAGGAAGTCTTGTTGGTATATCCAACCAAGGTTGTTGTGATCTTGGGATTGGAAGAATCTAACAATCAAAATGAAAAATGTGGATTTCTTAGTCATATGGGGTATTAAAAGAAATTTATTAAGGGTTATGCATAGATTATCGTGCACTTGGATGAAATTTTGAAGGCTAAGGGAAAATTCTATTGGGGCAATACATAACAACATGCATTTGAAACACTAAAGGAAAGGTTGACCATTGAACTTATTTTGCGCTTTCCTTCATGGGAAAAACCATTTCATCATCATGTGTATGATTCAGGGATGGTGATTAGTGTTGTGCTAGCAAAACTAGGTGAAGGAATAGTGGACCACCCTATTTATTTTACAAGCAAAAAGTTTATACCAGATGAACTAAACTATACAACTACTGAGCGTGAAGCTTTTTCCATGATTTACGCACTGCATAAGTTATGACAATACTTATTGGCTACACCCTTTATCTTATTTAAAGATCATAATACACTTATGTATTTGGTCAACAAAGTTGTTTTACAAGGGCACATTTGCAGGTGGATACTACTATTTTGGGAATTTGAGTTTACAGTAATTGTGAAACTAGGAAAAAGTAACTCAGGGCCTGATCATTTGTCAAGGATAAATTCTGTTAAGAATGCACATAAAATTTGAAATGCCAGATGTAAAACTCTTTAGATTGAATGACACACCCATCTAGTTGGAAGATAATTCTATCTTTTTGGGCTTTGGATAAGTGCATGAGGGAATGAAGACTTTGGAAATAAAATAACTTACAATATGCACAACACCTTACCAATTGATTGGTGTTGATTTGTATAAGTTAAGTCATGATTAAGTTTTGCATTGGTATGTACTGGAGCATGAGCACGAGGCAGTAATGGAAGAAGCTCATCGTGGAATTACAAGAGGTCATTATGTAGGATATGCCACCGCGCGCAAGATTCTAATGGCTAGTCTTTGCTGGGAAACTTTATATAAGGATATTAAATAATATGTCAAAGCATGTGATCATTTCCAACACCTTGGAAAGCCTGGATCTAGAGATGAGATGCCTTTGAGGCGTATTACAAGTGTTGAACCTTTTGAGAAATGGGTGATTGATTTTGTGGTCCTATTTCCCCATCCATGCATAGGACTGGAACGTGCTACATTATAACTTGTACAGACTATCTTATAAGGTGGGTAGAAGAAGTTCCTATAAAGGATTGCACGATAGCTACAACAACAATATTTCTTTGGGAAAACATTATCAACATGTATGAATATCCTTTAAGCTTGACAAGTGATAGGGGCACTCATTTTCTTCATGAGAATATCAAAATATTATTAGTCGTGTTTATGGTGACACACCACAAGACAACCCCCTATCATCCATAGGAAAATGGTAATGTTGAGGCTTTCAATAAGATATTGTGGTGCACAAGGGGGGGAAAAACACACAACAGGATAGGGAAATTATATACAGGGGAAGGGAATTTACAGAGGTGGGGAAAGGATATACACATACCTGTAAACGGGTTGAGAAAATTACATGTCATCATGAAATAATGGATTTAAGTATGAAATTTTAAGCAAAAAAACTATTATTTGATTAAACCATGCTTTGGTGATGCCTTTGCATGGCTTGAAAAGAAGAAGGATGACCAAGATTCCATCTTCATACTCATACTACACAGAGAACGTCTTTGCATCCAATGAATAGTTCATTATCTTTTCTAAGCTCTTTTACCTTGATGCTCCCATTTGATATCCTATGATCATATGCCACCATTCTTCCATTTCGTCTAGAGTGGGAAAATTGCTCATGTCATGAAAACATTCATCTTCTTTGAATTGCAACTTCAAATTTTCTCTAATATCAACAAAACACTTAGAAGGAGTAAGAAAAAATTGGTTTTATTCCCATTCAAGGACTTCCCCAAACATCTCACTTTATTGCTTTAAGCAAGTGTTTTCAGACATGGAGGTTAAATCATTGAGCTAGAGATATTAATCATCCTTGAGATATTTTTGCAGCATGGGAACATGTTCAGGATGAATTGAAGCTTGGAGGATGGTGAGTCTAGTCTATTTTGAATCATTTGGAAAGAATCATGCATACTCCCACTTTGTTGTCTAGAGAAATTGTTGCCAATATGCATTTTTTTGGAGTCCATCTTGATATCATTCTCAAAATTACAGCTTTTGGTTTGGCCATATAAGCATTCCTTATCCTTCATTGGATTTTTCCATATTTAATTTAATTTAATTTAAACTTAATGTCCAGAAGTAACCAAAAAGGTTAAAGGGACTACAAGAGGGGCAAAGAGAACAAGACGACCATTCCGAAATGATGGGAACAAGTTGGTTTTAATCATACTCCCAATGTTCTCGCAAATATTTTTTTTGTTTTGAACGGATTTCTTTGGTGCAGATAAGCTCAATATTTTCCATGTTATTATTTCCCACAATAGAGATGTTATCTTCAAGATTGAGGAATTCCAAAGGATATTTGATAACCTTTCTTATTTTACACTCATGGACTTCTTTACACGATGTGGAAGAAAAAAAAAATATTTTAATGTTCACTCTCACTAACCAAAGTATTACAGAAGTCATAAAGCTTATCCAACTGCTCCGTTTCAGCCTCAAATCTTGGTGCACCAAAATAGGAAGCACAAATTGATTCATACCTATCTTGTATCTCCATAGCCCGGGTTAAGAGTTCAAGAATGAGTTAAGGATATTCAGTTTCTTCCACAACCTTCAAGATATCATGTATAGATAGTTCTTTTGAAATTTCCATAGGCTCATTTTTATCTTCATTAGAATAATATTCTTGTTGTGCCTTTAGGAGATGGTTAAAAATATTATCCATACGGGCCCATGATTCATTTGAAACATCCTCGTTCACCTCTTCCATGCTTTACGTTGCCAAAGATTCACTTTCTTGCAAACACAGGCATACTTGATTAATGACACCTACTGACAAGGAGAATAGGTCCAACCTTCATGAGAAGGGAACTCCTTCAAGCTTAAAATTAATATCATCTTCTTCTTGGTAATAAGCAGAGAACCGTTTTGGGGCAGAAGTATGAGAAGAATTTTCAACTACATCTTGACCATCCATTATTGAATCTTCTTGCTCAGGTGAAAGATGAAAGGATTTGTTTTCATCATGTTGATGAATTTGCTCCTCAAGTGAGTAGATGTTGTGTTTAAATTGTTCAGTCTTCTCAACTTTGAAAAGAGAGTGGGCTTATTCCATTCGATCATTCATGATTGCATCAGGAAGAGAGTTTTATTATTTGACTTCCTCCATTTCTTCATGTAACATTTCTACATCACTTGAAGAATTGAAATAGGAGGGAAGATTATCTATGACCATCTTGAATTCATCATCTTTAGACCATGATATCGGGTGAATTTTTTACACTTCTTCACATCTCTCCATTTCATCATTAATTGAAAGATCAAAATTTAAAAGAGATCATTCATGCTTACTTTGAATTTTCCATCTTCTTCATCATTGGTGGAGTATTCGGAGAGCATTGGATCACCCATTATGCGGTAAGGATCTTCCTTTATTGAATATATTATTTCCCCTATGGGTTGTATGTCGAGCCAAATGGAATTGCTGAATGGTGATTCTATCTTCATGTCTTATACTTCTTACTCCATGATGTTTCTTTGACATTCATCGGAAGGTTCCATGATAAGATCTTCTTCAGGAGCATCGAAGAATTTTCTAGGAATGAAAAACTCATAGTATGGGCAGCCATCTGGGTCTTCTTCCATAGAGCACATTTCATCTTCTTCCTCCATTTGATGCAGATCTTCAAGATGTTCATATCTTATTTGTAGAGCTAAAGCATACCTCAAAATTTCATCAAAGACTTCAGGGTCAGAATTTCCTTCTATTATGCTCTGAAGCCTTTCCACATATTCTCTTTTAAAAATATTCATTTCTTCATCACTGTATGTAATGAATTCATCTAGAGAATGATAGAAGAAGGAACAAATTCTCAAATTTTTAGTAAGCTGTGCGAGATTGCAAAAATCTTTTTTAGTTGATCTTGCACTGTCTTGTCTTTCGTCATCTTCTTGAATGCTGATTTGATCTTCATCAGAAGGCTCAAGGATAGGATTTTCTTTAGTGGAAATCAAGAACCTTTCGGTGATGAAAACCGTATGGTATAAATGATCTTCAAGATCTTCCTCCATAGGAAAACTTTCCTCTTCTTCTTCCTCACTATGGTCCTCTTCAAGATTATTGTACATATCCTACAAGAATTTGGCATATTATCGAGATTCACACCTTATCTTATGTCTCCTTTGAATCCATTCCTCTTCATTGGTGATAGGTTCTTTCTTCTTTTCGTTGTCAACACTATTCCAAAACCATGGCTGATTAATGATCTTATTTTCTGGGAAGATTTCTTCTTCTTCTTCATTGTCACTCATTGATACTTCACTCAAATATGGAAATTTCTTTATGGTGTGCGAAAAAAATGTGACTTGGTTTTGTTCCTTGATAGAGTCACCTTCAAGATTGATTTTACTTTGAAATCTGATTTTTTTTTGTGAATATATATATATATATATATATATTTTGATATTTTGGCCAGAGATCATTTTTGGGTGCACTTAGGAAAATCTCTCCCTAACAGATTTTCCAAAAACTGTTGGTGAGAAAATTTTTTGGGTGGAGAAATTAGGTGTCTCCACAAATGCTCATAGGGCTACACCCCTCTGTGTTAAATGATACAACTCCCATTATTGAAAGCAAACTAATCCTAATCCTATCCAAATGTTGTGGGTGGTCGAAATTGGCCGGGGATCACACATGAACACTCCATTGAACCTGTGGAAAAGTACTTGTACATGGTACAAGGGAGGAAATTACAATGATGAGGGAAAAAGGGAGAAATTATGGAAGGAAGATTACTGTTGTGAGTATATTATAGAGCTTACACCTAGTAACTAGAGTAGTCTAACCTTCACTGTAGAGGAAAGTATAATGAAGCTACAGGGACCAACGAATTAAAACACTGAGTTTTTAAATTCATCTATCGAGGACACCAAATTTCTCTCCAATTCCACACAGGATCAACTATGCTTGCAAAGTGCATGAGAGAGAGAAATAGAGGAAAAACAAGAAAGGGAAATAGAAGTGTAGATTTTATTCCATGTGCAGTGATGAATACAAAGCTTCGAACAAGCTATCACAATTCACAATGCTACATAGTAAGAGTTCTTCAAAAAATTTAAATCCCTTGGAATGGAGAGGCCATCCCAATTTATAGCAATCTGAATTGGCCTTTAACTTCCCTCACATGAATCTTTATTTCCATATTCCACTCGTGACCTTTCATTTTCCACAAATTAAGTATTTCTCTTATAATTTTGAGAAAATAATTTGTTATAAATTTAAAATAGACGACTTAAGTGAATAGGATGAAATAAAATAATGACGCATAACTTAGAATTAAAATGGAGAGAGAAAGAAGATATGGAAAGAGATGAAGAAGGAAATAATGAAGGGAAAACACTCCTCGTGATGAAATGCTTTGAATGCCTTGATGCAGTCATGAACTTTGAGGGAAGATTTTTTTCACTGGTGATCTTCTACACTGATGAAGATTTCTCCCTTGAATAACTTTGAATCATTTTCCCAATCCAGTAATGAACAAAAAATCTATGATGCATAGACGTCTTGGACCACAGAATGAGTGTTCAGAAACAATGTTATGAGGTTTACCGCTGCAAGCTTGAGAAGAACACATACAATGCCCATGATGACCCTCCTTGAAACTTGGTTGATGAACTCCTTGACTCAGTGAAATCGTTCTGATCAAATCTCTTTGAATCACCTGACTCTTTAAGTGAAGAAGATGAATTCACATGAGGTGCCTTATGATGCCTTGCTTTGTGATATGAGATGATCATTCCAATCCATGAAAAACTGCCATCTCTTCATGATTGATTGCACCTGAGAAACTAGACCAATCTGTGCACTTTGAAGTTCATGTTTCCTTGGAACTTACTATATTTGGATGGGACAACTTTCTATCTTTAGCAAGTGTAATATTTTTCCCTTTTAGACCCCAAATGGTGATATCGACCTGAATGATTATCCCTCAAAGTCCCGTTGTGCCAAACTTTCCCTTTAAGAACAACATGTTATGTTTAGTAAGTACATATGGGTAAACCTACTATTTTTAGTAAGTACACGTGGGGCAACTTACTATTTTTAGTAAGTGTTGTAGTTAGATTTTCCAAACCTCAACCGGCTATAGTAGCTTGAATTATTTCTTCTTATGATGTTCCTCTTGCCTTTTGGACCAACTGGTTATTTATAGCAAGGGATTGTGGAACCACTTACTATTTTTAGTAAGTGTCAATTACGAGTCGAGATGATTTTTTTGATGAATTTTCCTGTGATACTCCCTCTGTGTTCACCACCTTCTTCACAGCCTGTTAAGATGGTGGTTTACCAAAAGTAGCAGTATCCTATGTAGGAATGCTTGCTATTTTTAGTAAGTGTACTATGAGCATCAGATTGCAACAAAACAAGGTCTTGAGATTCTGGTTTTTATTTTGAGGTTCCACAAATTAAATTTTGAGCAATTTCTTCATCTGAACAAGTTGGAAAATAATACTTTCATTGGCAGGGGTAGAATACTGTAGTCATTTTTACTCCTATCATGAAAGAAAGGAACCCCATGCATGCCGACCTATCACCCAATGAAAGCTGGGTGCTCACCTGAGGCACGCATGGGTACCGAGTCTCTCTTTTATGTGAGTTTAGTGGGAAACATCATCTATGATTTGTGTAAGAGATTCCAGAAGGGAAGTTAGGACATACAAGAACCATAGGGCTCAGAATGGCCTCTAGATCCTTGCAGTCATTTCAGACCGAGTACTTAACAGAATCCATAACATGTATTATGACAGAAAGAAACATACAAGCATCCATACTTAGCATGAAAGGAAAGAGAACTCATAAGAGAGAAGTATGCATCAAAATCATTGATATTCATGTATATATTATAACAGGAAACCTTATTACATCCATGAAACCATTACAGAGGGTCACAGAGAAGCAGACCGCAGTCATGCATTGCACTGGACTTATGTAACTAAGCTACCAAAAAGAAAATTTACAACCCCCAAGCCTAATGCATCCTCTCCCGAATACAACTATCCACTTGACAGAGTCCTCGTAGCATTTCTGCAAAGCTCCACCCACTCTTTATGTATATATTTCTATCTCTGTAGGTGCTTGTATTTATAGCTTTCCTGGACTGCCAACTCACCCTCCAACACCCTCAGATCTGGTGCCAAGTGTCCGAATGTGGTCCTCCATGTGAGCATGCTTCTCCAGGCCTGAGCTTTCCACTTTATCCCATGATGTTCTTCTAGAAGATTCTATCGCAGGCATGCTCCTTCCTGGGCCAACCTGTCGCTAGGCTGGCATCTTATCCATGCATAATCGGGTCATGATTTTCACGTGTTCTGCTCTAGACGTCCAAATTGACTAAGTCACGAACCCTCGGTTCTGTCTTCACGCATTGTGTGACATAGACTTCCTTAAACCCTTCTCTTGCATGCTTTTACCTTGAGCGCCATTCTATAACTGGGATCTTGCGTGCCTACGCACCTTCATACTTTGTCAATATTCTAGGGGTCCAACATCAGCCCACATTATGTCTGTTCTCTGTCTGCAGAAACACTCCACTTAACCAAGATGTATGCTGCCTTAAGGAACCAAGGTGTAGTCTTACATTTTGTAAAAGAATAAAGGAATGAAAGAATTGGGGAAGAAGGAAGAATGAGGGGGCATCAACTCAACAAGTTAGGAAAATCCTTCCACAAGTCTGCCTCCAGCTTGTTCCATACGTCGACCTCACTTTGTGCCTTCTGACAGAGGTCGCCGATTAGGATGCTCACCTCATCAAAACTTAGGCCAATTCCCTGGGCACCCAAAGTGTCAACAATCTTCTCCATCTCCTTTCCCAAGTCTTCGAGCATGTTCATCCTTCTGGTAATCTGAGGGTATAGTTCTTTCAGCTGGGCCTTGATTGAACCCCTTAATGTTTCAATCGCCTCAGATTTTCTTTCTACTTTGGTAAGAACCTTGTCCCTCTTTTCCCTGTTTCCTTTATTCTCCTCTTGGAACTCCTTTAGCTCCGCTTCGAGTGTGGTGACCAAGGTGCTTGCTACCTTATCCTTGTCTGCGCAAGTATCATATGCAGCCTCAGCAGATTAGGTAGCGATTTTAACCTCTGCGAGCACCTTGCTATACTCAGCAATGAGCGCTACTGCCATCAACTTGTCCTCTTCCTTTAAGCACGTGGCCACTTCCTCTGCAAACTCCAGTGCTAAGGGCCATCTCTACATGGTGAGGATATGCGTTAGATATTCTAAGCACTCCAGAATGGATGTATACTTCTGCGTGGGTGGCGCTAGGTCTAGGTGCTTTAAAATGATGGCACTCTTGATAGACTCCACCTTCTTGTATACTTCATGCACCTTTTTCTTCTCATCCTTTAGCTTGCACCTCAGCTGCGCGTTGATAAGTTCTTCTTACTTCAATCTCTTGGCCTTCTCCACTAGCTCCTCTTCTTTCTTCCCTAGCTTTCCCTCTAGTGCTCTTATACTTTCATTGCGTGCAAAGAGCCTAGCCTCTGTCTCGACCGTGACCTTGTTGAGCGCGTTACAGACCTGCTCATCCGAGAGTTCTTGGGCATTTACCAAGGGATTGGCTCCCTTAGACTCTAGTACTGTTATGATTTCCCCTTGGCAGAATTTGAAGTTTGTCTCGTCAATGTGGGATTCAAACACCTAAGAGAGCATCTTCTTCATCTTGGGGTATGCACCCTCCTTTTCAAATGACCCCTTGGCTAAAATCATTCAATGGGTACAGTGCTTTGGAACCGTGCATGTAACACCTTCTTTGTGTCATCAACATAGCCCATCACTTGTCTTTGCTCTGTGTCAAGGGTCCTCCTACCCATGCGCACACCTTTGGGAAAAATTACCATTAGAGCGGGACCTTCTCCCACACTGTCATGCTCCTTTTTAATGTTTTCCTCTTTTCCTTCCTCCAACACTATGTCAGCGTTGCGCTCCAACTCTTGGTCTACTAAGGCTTCGAGCATTTTTCTTTTCCTCTCTCTCTACTACCTCGGTGATCTGCTCTTTTGTGAAGCTTATCACTTCCCACTTTTCCATGTCAACCTCCTCACTCTTTCCCATGTCTTAGGCACCTTCCTCATCCTAGGTAATCTTGCACCGCACAAATACAAACTCATGTTTCTCTTCTTCGCTCTCTTCTCCTGAGTCGTACACGCTGAAAACATGTGGCTCCTGATCCCTCTCAGGCTCATCCTCCTTGCTGTCATCTTCTTCACTCTCATCCTCTCTTCCACCCATGTACTTCTCCAAGTTGTCTGTCTCCTCTGAGTCAGCTTCCTCTTCCATCCTCTACTTTTTCCTGAGAGGTGGCTCCTTGACAGGGGATTCAGCCTCTTCCTCTTCCTCTAGCGACTTTTCCTTGGTGAGGGGTTGCCTAGGTGCCTCCACTTCTGGTGTCTTCTCCTTTGTCAGGGACTTCTTTCTTCATGCGTAAGTACTGGCCTTGGCGCTCGTTGTCAGCATACTCACTGTCTGAGCAATCTACACACTTGGTGCTTCTTCTTCTCTTCCCCTCTTCTTGGGTGCGGGCCTCTTCCTACCCATGGGATCTTCAGGTATGGAGACATCATTTTCTAGGTACGTGCCCTTCTCAAACTTGGGCCTTATATGGAGGTATACGCGTGCTGTGGATCCTCCTACAATGGGTAGCGCCATTGGCCTTATCATCTGGACCTCATGCAACACATACCTTTCCACATACATGTACTTGCCACCGGGGTAGTTCAACCTTTTTCGCATCTCTCTATGCTCCCGGTCTAGACTACCCAATTCCAGCTTCAGCTTCTTAGATTCCTTGAATCTGTTTACTCTCACTTGGAAGTATTGAGCTGTGAAAGTGAAGGGAAGCTTGCACCATGGGCTCCATGACCCATCTACTAGCCTGAACCTACCTAGGTAGAAATGTTGGTATACTGCAAACTCGGATTCTCCTTCAGTGACTGCTGGAAGTTGTTCAGGAATCCTCCACTCTACCCTGAACGTGTTCCTCAGGCACGTATACCACTTCTCCAGTCGTGCCTTGTGGGTGGTGTTATTGTGTCACATACATACTTCTCAAATCTCTTTGCGGGAAAAGGACACTCGGCAGGGTACTCCCATACAAATTTGTCTGGTGCGTCAGGCACTCCAATCTCTAAAAACATGATGGTTAGTAAGATGTTTCCGAAGAGGATTCTGTCCCCCTCCTTTGCGTAACTAACAATATCCTCCACGATGTATGCAGACAAGTTATATGGCACCCTCTACAATTTTCCTACAGACATGTAACCAGGGTTTATTGACCTGGGTCCATCTCTCCAGGCCATTCAACTTTGTTACCAAATGTGTAGCCATCTTCATCACTAGGGTCCTTGATGTCTGAGATGTCATAGTACCTCGACTCCTTCTTGCAGGCATATTCGGTGATGGTTTCCTGAATTTCCTCCTTGTCGCTTAGGTCATCTTCCAAGTTATCTCCTTCACATATGAGGCCTGTGAACTGAGAGATGAGTTGAGGAGTAATGCACATCTTGAGCCTTGCAAAATGGAAGTAATCTTCATGTACTCGCGACATTAGCCATTGGTATAGGCGATCTAGTTTTCCAAAATAGGGCAACTCATAGAGTTGTAACAACCCTGCCTTCTCCAATTTAACCTTAACATCATCATTGTAGATGGGCAAGCCCTCTGGTGTCTGTTTACTCATGGGGTGCACTAACTCCAGTGCCATTTCCTTCTCGATCATGTTCATTTGATGGTTATAGTCACTTACATGCACATTCCTCAGGTGGGACTCCCACTCCTTACCCATCATTACCCCATCTGGGTACTGCATCTCCACATACCACTCTTCATTCGTATTACTCACGTCAGGTTCTTGCTGCTTGGCCTTGGCCTTGCCCTTTCCTTTCTTGGGTGCCATTGTCGAGGTCCTACTATCACTTCACTCCCTCCTTGTTACTATGTTCTTCCACTTCTTCCAGCCTCAAATTGTAAATCTATGATGAAAAATCTCTTGAACCCATGCCCTAGTTTGTCAAACCCTAACTGGGATAAAACTTCCACAAGACGGCACCTCCTAACAACTTTTCTCACACCTGTGTAACCCCTTCCTTCTGGTTTGCAAATCCAAACTGGCTGCTCACGCTTCAATATCACAAATATTTCTTCACATGATAAAATATGGAAACCCTAGTTTGTACTAGATGTAAAAACAAATTGCTTCTCTCTCTATTCGCAAAGTGAAAATGAAAGTGCCTCGACCCTTTACTTATAGCTTTTCTCTTTTTGAGCATTAAATGCTACTTCACCTACCACCATTATTTTTTCATTTAATGCGGCTTTTTCAAACAAAGCCCATCTTCAGCACTTTCACTCATGTGCCCAACCTACGCAAAACCTCCTCCAACCTTCTGGTGAGCAACCAATCCAACTCGACAGGATACTCTTACGCATGCATAACCAGCGCCGAAGGCACTTCTTCTGTCCTGATTTTTTCTCTCACCTACCTCATGTTGCTTAAATGTGCTTTCTCCTCCTCAATACGTGGGATCTAAAAGTAGCTTTATCCTGGCACCAACCATCCTTCCATTTTTTTCTCCACACACTTCTTTCAACCGGGCCATTCAATAGGGATTTTTAACATACACTTCCTTGGCACTCCAACCATGCGCTCCTTCACATTACTCCACCCCACACTTAAAATGATGTGTGGTCCTCTGCACACTCACAAATTCTCCAAAATAGCAATAAGGTTACCAGCACCCAAGGCACAAAACAAAACAACAACGTAAAAGGGAAACACAAGAAAGGGAAAGCATAAAGGAAATTTCTAAACTAACTGGCAAAACTGCCTTATTTACAAACACGAGAAACACTTATTTATAGTAGGGCTTCATCCTACTTCCATTGAAGTGTCCAGGAAACTTCGTCCCATCCAGCGCTTGTAACTGGCACGCACCTAAATCAAGGATGTACGAGATTTTGTAAGGACCCAACCAATGGACTTTTAACTTCCCCAGGGTGACATAGAAACTTGGAATCATACAGTAAAACTATTTGCCCAACCTCAAACTTCTTATTTCTAATGTGGTGATCATGCCAAGCCTTTTGCTTTGATTTTTCTATTGTTTGGCTCCACCTGGCGAGTGATCATCTCTCATCTAGCTTCATTAACTCATCAATCCTTTCTTCCAGTGCTTGTTCATCGGCTAACCCTCCTACGCACGTTATTCACAGAGAAGGCAACATAAATTCAATCGGAAAAATAGCTTCCACACTAAACATAGACTAGAATGGTGTAGCTTTGTTCATCCTTTTATATGTTGTCCTGTAAGCCCACAGTACTACCGATACTTTGTCATCCCAATCTTGTCTTCTGACATCACAAATTTTGGTTAGGGTATGACTCAGTATTTTTGTTGAATGCTTCCATGGTTCCATTTGCTTGTGGGTGATAGGGCATAGTCTTGTGATGAGCCACCATGAACTCTGATAATAGGATCCTCACGGTATCATTCAAGAAATGCGTACCCCTATCGCTGGTCAAACTCAACGGGCATCCATACCTTGTGATAATGTTCTCCCACAAGAATCTCTCCACTGTTGCTGCTGTGTAATATTTAGTCAGAGCTACCTCTGCCCACCTTGTCAGATAATTCGTGCGAGTGATGACATAACGTGACCCAGTCCTACATGCCGCTGGTGCAATAGGTCCTACAAATTCTATTTCCCACTTTTCAAAAGGCTCCACACTATGTATAGGGCGTAAAGGCATTTCATCTCTCCTCCTTAGTTTGCTAATGCGCTGACAATGGTCACATGCTTTACAATAGTCTCTATAATCCTTGTACAGGGTTTCCCACCAAAAACCTGCCATTAATATCTTACACATGGTGGCATCACCTGCATAATGCCCACCCGCACTTCCTCCATGTGCTTCCTCCATGATGGCTAGTGCACTCATGCTCTAATACACCTATGCAAAACTTCATCACATCCCAACTTGTATAAGTCTCTACTGATTAACATGTAGGGTGCAACGTGTATGGCCAAATATTTTTTCTCCAATGTCTTCATTGCTTTTGGTGCCACACCTTCCTTTAAAAACACTGAAATATCTTCCAAGTCAGAGGGCACACACTACAACCTAAACAGTTACACGTCTGGACATTGTTTCCTCAATAATTCTGCATGTCCTCCCTGAATCAATTCTTGATAGATGATCAGGCCCACAATTGCTTTTACCCAGGCTTCACTACAACGGTGAACTCAAACTCTTGAAACAACAACACCCACTTGCATATATGCACCCTTGCAGAATGGGCTTGTTCACCAAATATTTTAATGCCATGTGGTCCATGTAAAACACAAAGGGTGTTACTAGAAGATACGACCTAAACTTGAAAAGTGCATGTAGATCATTGACAATGCCTCACGCTCGGTTGTGGTATAATTCTACTCTGCTAGTGTCAGTTTCCTACTTGTAAAACATAGAGGATGATTACAAATCCCTTCACCTGGTTGTACAAGCACTACTCGAATGGCAGTCCCTAAGGCATCTACATGGACATGAAAGGGCTTGTCCCAAGAGGGAAAATGTAATATAGGTGTGGTGACAAGCCTATCTTTTAATGTATCAAATGCCCTCTGTTGCACCTCTCCCCAATGGAAGGTACTTTTATGTCTAAGAAGCTCTTCTAAAGGTGCAGTGATCTTGGTATACCCTTTGATGAATTTCCTGGTAATAGCTCGTATGCCCAAGGAATCTGCACTACACTCTGGCTAGTAGGCTTCCACTAATCCAATAATAACTGACAACTTTAGCAGGATCTACCAACAAGTCCTCTTATGCATATGATATGTCCCAACAAAGTGCAAAATGGTGTAGCAAACACACACTTCTTAATGTTGAGGGATATCCTCAACTACCTAAACCTCTCAAACATCAACCTTAAATTGTCACAATGGTCCCTAACTAGACCATACACTGTCCAATCATCCAAATAGACTTGAAGAAATTTATGGATGAATTCTTGGAACACTTGCACCACTATGTGTGAAAAATAGCAGGTGCATTCTTTAACCCAAAAGGCATGACCGTATATGCAAAAATTCTCCACTCAGTGGTGAAAGTTGTCTTTTCCTGGTCCTCCTTTGCAATCTAACTTGGTGGTACCCTAAAATCCATCTGTAAAGGAATAGATTTTACGATGCCCAGCTACTCCTTCCAAATTTCTTTGGTGAAGGGGGTTGGAAAGGGATCAATGACACACACCACATTCAAATCCCTATAATCCACACAAATCCTAATCCACCCATCCTTCTTGATGTTGATGACCATCAGACTTATCCTATCTAATTCTTCCACTAGCCTCAATGATCCTTGAAGCTATCATTTTGTCTATCTCCTCCTTAACCTTCACGCACAATTCAAATTCATGCGGTAGGGTATTTTCCTAAATTGGGTGCGCACATTTAATTTAACTTTATCTTCATCTCCCCTAAGGAATGGTGAAATCCTTTGAGCTCATAGTACCCACGTGGGAATAAATCCTCATATTCATGCAATAGATCAATGATCTTATAAACTTCCTCCTCTGACCAGTAATATCCAATAATAGCTTCCTTAGGTTCTTCTCCTAAACTGATGTTAACCTTCTTTCATCTTTAAGGGTTCATGGTAGGAACGCGCTTTCGTATCAGCACTGTCCACTACCTCCCATGTACCTACAGTATGGTTAACATCTAAGTTTTCCACCTCTCACTATCATATCACATACACCAACTTTCCTTTTTCTTTTTCCAAACATGTGTGCTCAAGCTATACTCTTCATATCCTCTACTTCTTCATTCAAAGCACACTCCAATCCTAGGTTCACCTAGTAAATTCCAACACCTATCTTCCATCCTCCATGCACTATCCCCATGGTAAGGTGATTGATACCCTGCAAGGCCTTATCAATCAATGGTTTGGTACTCCAATACTCGAAAGGTTTGAATAAGGTCACTCGTCGAGATCTTTCCAATTCCTGTTTGATGCGCAACTCTTGAATGAATATACCATGCACACGCATAACCCTGTAGTGTAGAATACAAGTTGTGCACCCAGAAAGATGGTGGAAATTCTTCACATCCTTCTCTCCAGGCCTTTCACACTCCTGGATGTGGAAAGAGGTAGGTTACTTCCCATGATAATCCTTGATGATGGTGGTGCACATTGCTCCTAGAGAATCTAACATAGAGACAAATTCTTACCTCACGCCACTCTAAAAGGTTCTCGCTGATGTGTAGCCCACCACTGAGCTGTTGTCCCAAGTAAGACATAACTTAACATCCCTCTCCATTCCTTCCCATCCTTCCACTGAGATTCCACTTCCTACAAAAAGATCTCAGGGAAGGTTCCTCCTAAATACTTGGGTAGCTCTTTTCCTCCAAGGCGCAGAACTGTGCGTGCCTTTGTTACCTTGGTCACCAACCCTCTCAACTGTCATCCCATTAATTCATAAGTCCCATGCGCCCAATTGTCACATGCCATACTAGTGGTATCACTCACGGATTGAGCATCTTCAAACTTGATAACACCTCGTTAGTAGGGTGTATCATTTTCAGGGTCTCTGATTGAGCACACATATATCTCTGTCCAGAACTTCTTCCCCCAAGGTTCAATATAGGGTGTTGACATTTCCATCCATCAAGAGGTATAATGACCCATTCCTCCTTGTTATCAAAGCTAACGTACCCTTTGTTGAACTGAAGGTCTGTATTGTTCTTGTAACACCAAGGGCACCCAAGTAGTGCTGGGAAATTTTCTGCCTCAGCGAGCGCCAAGACTTCAAAGTCCCCAGTAAACTTAGCTCCCTGGATAGTGATAGCTGCATCCTTTAAGACACCAATGGGCATCGTCTTAGTCTTATTTGCCATATACAACACATTCAAAGATGGATGTAATACAGGTCTCCCCATCTGATGCCATGCATGTAAAGTTAGAACATTAACCTCTGCATCTGTGTTAATGAGGATATTACTGAGGAGCCATCCATCTACAAATGCATTCAAGGTGATCTCCTTATCATAGTCAAGGCTGTGAGGGGAAGGTTAACATGCAAGACCTTACTCTTGCACGCTCTCCTCCAACATTGGTACCTTATCTCTCAACCATGATCCTAGCAAGAATGATATTCTCTTGACCTTAGCATTTTACACACCTCCTTGACCTCATCTAGGTCATCCTTTGGCACCTCGACTCTTCTTCCTTATTCCTCCCTCCTGGATTTCTCCTTTAGACACTGGATTTCCCCTTGTAGGCTCTGAATGACATCCATGGTGTCCTAATATATCTCCTTTTGATGCACGGGGTCTAGATACTTTCCATGAACGAACTCCTCCCTTGAAACCAGGTTCTTCTGTCTTGGTATCTCTCTTGTGCGCACAACTTCTGCCCTTGTTGTTACCAAGACAGGCTCCAAACCTACATCTCACGTTACCTGAGGCATCCACTATATATCTACCTTCTTAATACTGACCATTGCAACACCCTTGTCCTTCCGATGCTGCTAATTCATGTGCTCAAACAATTCCAGGCACTCCTCATACTTATGCTTCTTTCCACACCACGAGCACTGCAACAAGTCCGAGCATTCACATTTGTAATGCTTTATAGATCCACAATTGAAATAGGTTCTGCATGGGAACTCACTCCTTCCTCACCGATGGTTACCACGACCATGGAATCTTCCTCGAAAACCTCTTCCGTTCGCGCCTCCATCCGTGCACTCCTCATAACGGTGATCATTGCCCTTGGAACTAGTGGCAACACTGGTTTGGTGCACCCCATGATCAATGGCCTCATGGATATGATCAATGAGCCTACGGTCCTTAGTAGCATAGGTTGTAGAAGTGCAAATATTACAGTAACAAGATACATTCTTCTAGATTGTGTGCTGTAGTGAGGGGCACCTACTTGCATCATGATCCCCATGACAAATTTCACAATCTACCGCCACAACATGTACTGTCCTCTAGGGGAAATTATCCTTAACGTGCCCCTCTATCTCACAATTTGTGCACCACAAACCACTGTAAGTCTCATGGGATTGAGTTTTATGGCAATTTTTCTCGCCGATGAGCTTGGCCATAGAAGCAATGGTGGGGTGAAGCCTCCAAGAATGGGCTAACGCCAGTATTAACACTACTAACAGCTTCGACGCGCAGGGAAGCTTCCAATGCCTCGCGTGGGTCTGTAAAAGTTTTATGAGATAGGGCCCTTCTAAAAGGAGTGATCAACCCCCCAACAAACCACTGAGCATGATGTGAAGGTGAATATCATATGATAATTTAGAAAAGAGAGTTTTAAAGTGCGCATCATATTCCCGCACACTCTCTATCATTCCTTGTTGAATCTCCTTCAAAGCATTGATGCTCTTCTACTCAAACTCATGAATGTTGAATTCTACCAAGAATGCATTCTTTAAAGCAATATAGTCCACTACTGTTTGATGTGGGTCATACTTCCTATACCAGCTATGTGCGCGCCCTTGAAACATGGTTGCAAACTGACTAGCGTTCCATTCTAGGGTTATGACACCCTTCGCGTGTCATAGCAGTTCACATTTGTGAACATGTTCCACAACATCCTCAATACCTCTATAATCTGGCAAATGTAGAGACATTTTAAAGAAAACTTGTGGGGGTGGTTGGGGCCTAAATCCTCCTCTACCAGATCCTTGGTTTCCACCTGTATTTCCTCCACTGCCTGATCCACCAAGTCTAACAGGTCTTGAACCACCAGATCCACCAGGCCCACCTGGTCCTGAACCACCAAATCCACTAGACACACTGGCTTCTACTCCTCCCGAACCACTAGATCCACTAGGTCCACTAGGTCCAGAAGTGGTCCTGCCAAGGGTCCCCACAGTTCCACTGAGCTGCATGCCTATGGTCTATGACAATGCCCCACTACCAATAGTATACTCCGCGTCACTCCCAGACACAAGACCAAACGCTTGTGTGCCTATACCTTGCCTGAAAATTCCTAACACTGGGCTGGTGTTTACAGCCATAGAAGTCCTAAACGAGAAATTATACCTCATGGGCGTAGAACGATCACCGCTAATGTAGCCAACTAGATTAGAAATATTATCCCCCTAATCTGGAAAACCAAGCGCCAACGTCTGGTCATTAAGTGGGCTCAGATACACGCCAAATGTTCTTCTTTCTCTGTGTGACGAACTCTCATCAGAAGCTGAAGGGGTTTCTCTCACGCATTTGCTAAGATGGGGTCACACAGACTGCTCAAGTTCCGTATCCTCTACGTGAACCTCAAATCCTTCCCACAATGTCTGCCACCATACATCCATCACACCTGCAACCTCGTGTTATCTAGCAATCTCCCTTTCATGCACTTCACCATACTTGAGTCATCTTTCCTCTCTATCCTTCTCTTTCGCGACATCTGCCATCTTCCTCCACCCTATCTTCCTCGCCCAACACTCAGAATGGTTTAACCGGCCATTGGGAAAGCCTCTAAACTCATGGTAATCACCAAGATCTTCAGATCCAGAGGGAAAACACATAGAAACGATCCTCTGGGCTCTCATAGAAACTCAAACTTAGCAACCTCTAAACGAAAATATGTGTAAATGGCATACTCTAGAGTTTCCACTAATGATCCACAACATGGGTCCACGTGAGATCTGCATCCTGTAGGATTTGGTATTCTTCTTGGGTCCACACATGTGATCCATAACACCAATTGGATCTAGATGCATAGGTTGAGAGCCATTCATACAGCTCCACTGGGAAACAACAGAAAAAGGTCTCATATAGATCGTGGTAGAGATTCTCTTCTACCCATCTACATTCATTAAACTCAGGTCTAGTGTTGTTTCTCTAAGAAAATTCATCCTCTGTGCTCTTGAACCACGATTTAACACTTTCCAACATTAACCACTCTGTCACTACTCATTACACAGATCATGATGTATGTTAAATCCCACTACAACTTCGAAAAGAGGTCCCAGCAACGGAACCAAGATGTAGTCATTTTTACTCATATCACAAAAGAAAGGAACCTCATGTGCGCTAGCCTATCACCCAATGAAAGTTGGGCGCTCACTCGATGCACGCGCAGGTACCGAGTCTCTCTTTTATGTGAGTTTAGTGGGAAACATCATCTATGATTGGTGTAAGAGATTCCAAAAGGGAAGTTAGGACATACAAGAACCATAGGGCTCAGAACGGCCTCTAGATCCTTGTAATCATTTTAGACCGAGTACTTAACAGAATCCATAACATGTTGTAGACACCCTAATTTCACATCTATCCTAAATCAATTAATTCCCCTTCTTCATTTCCCACAAAAATACACTTCGAATTAATCAAATATAATTTGATTAAGTATCCATTTCAAAATCCAAAAAATAACCCAATCCTCACCATATGTCATTATTCTCCATGTTTTTCTACTATTGAATTAAAAATTCAAATTCAAATCCTCACCCACCCTTCGTGGTCCCCACTCACATAAAATCCTCCACTTATAAATTAAAAATATAATTCAAATCCTCACCCATTCTTCATGGCCCCCACTCATCTAATCTTGCCACATTTTTAAACCACTCACCTAATCTTGCCCACATTTTCAAACCCTCACTTAATCTTGCCCACATTTTCAAACCATGATTACTTAAATTACTCTAAGTTAATCACTCCCCTAGGCTATAAATACAACCTTACCCCTCCCCTCTAAACATACAGAGAATAAGCTTGAATGCCATATCTAAGTTCTTGCATCATTTGAGCAAAGAACATCCTTTTGCCTCATCCTAATGCCCAAATAGTCTCATAATCATTTTTCCCATCTGGTGCAAAGTAAGAGGATCATTGTTGTAGGAAGACATTACTTCGTCTTGAAGATAAACACCTACATATCACACAATCAGGGCTCAATCCAAGTTTCTTAGCCCATTCCAAGTTTTGCTATGAGAACGCGAAGGAGGAGGTATGATTATTGGTATTTTACTTCCTTGTTAGTAGTGTATTTTTCCTAGCTTACATTCTGGCACGCCCAGTTACTTTCGATCTATTACCATTAATTTCCTAATTAGTGGTTTTATCTGTTCTTTGTTTATTATTGTTCGTTAGTATTTCCTTTTCTATTCCTTATGGCCTTCTTTGGTTAACCTTCACACTTTGGGTAGTTTTTTTGTTGTGCGGTGTCTTGTGGTGTATCTGCAAGTTATAACAATAATGAAACTATGACGCTCATCCTGTCTTTGCTCTCTTCGGTGCTTGGTGTTTAGTTCTCAGTTTTGATTTTTCTATTCACTCATCATCTGTAGAAACACATGAACTAGCCATTAGTTTATCATTTTACTGTCATAGGACAACCAATCCGGAAAATGCATTTATTTATTTACTTTAGCTAAAATAGTTGCTTTGTAGGAAGTTTATTATTATTATTATTATTATTATTTATTTCATTTTAGTTAATAATTTTGTGATCCAACTCTTTCTTTCTATTTATTGTTCTTTTTTAACTTTGCTGTCAAAATTTTAGCTTCTTAGGTGAAGTACAGAAGTCAGAAAATTAAAAAAACTAGCTCTCGGGATGTTTTTCTCACGTTCAAAATTTTCATTCAAAGTGCTACCGTAGCCCATCTTCTGGAAGCCATAAATTTTGACTCCTGAACTCGGAATGACTTCATTTTTTTTAACAGAAAGGTATAAAAAAGATCTATGCAATGAAAAAATAATTTATATGATTTAGACTTACAGAAAAATTTTGGTTTCATTTCTTCTAATACCTGCCTTTTTAACAAAAAACAACAAAATTATAGTTTTTTTTTTTTTACGTTTTATTTTATTTCATATAACAACCTCACACGTATGCTCTTTCCTTGCATTTTAAAAGTGATCTTGGAAATTATAAATGTGAGGCTACCCGGGCTCTGCAAAATAATTTTTTTTTAATTTTTAATTTTTTGCCTTACATTTCAATTTTCTGCGACAACACTTCTAGGTAACATTTTCACACTCTTCTTTCATCGTTTTTATTTTTTTTGAAAATAATCATTATCGTTCTTTCACAATCATGATTAATTTCAATAATTATTAACATTTAAAAAAATAAAAAAAAATCTATTCCAATTGTATCCATGTATGCTCTTTTCTTACGCCTTCGAGCGATCTGGAAAATCAGAAACGGTCACAATTTTTTAGTTTCTTGTTCTAACATTGCAGGATCCTCTAGCTTTTTTTTTCCAACTATCATTTCAATAATTATTTTCCTTTGTCATATTATTAATATTTTTTTGGTCGTTGGTTGTGTATGCTCTTTCCTGGCACCTTTGAGTGATCTGGAAAATCAAAAATAGCCACGATCACTTTTCTAACATTTCATTTGCAAGATAACTACTAATTTGTTTTTGTAGAATTGCGTCGTTGGAATATTCTTAAAAACAAAAACAAAAAAACAACAAAAATCTGGTAAAAATACCACCATTCAAAGAAAATTGCTGAAACCAAAAAAAAAGTACGCTCAGGTATGTAATAATTTTTCGCTAGTGATTTATTTTAAGTTGGAAAGAACCCTGTGTTTAATCACTTTATCATTTTTTTTTCATGTAGATGAGGCAGATTTCATCACCATCAAAGCTACACCGGTGACATGGACTTGACTTCCATGTACCAACAGCATTTGCATCTGCATTACACTTTGATATCTAGTCTCATCACAACGTTCGGTATTTACCTCACCCCTACTCTTCACTTACAGGTAATGTTGTCATGTAGCGCATGCGAGTCACGCCTAAATAGTTGTAACAATGAAGCCTAGGCATCCTGCCTATAAATCTTCAAGGAGTTATAAGGACACCATACACATTCATCCCTCTATCACCTTCCACCTTTTCACAAAACCTATTCTAGATGTGGTGATTCACTCCGAAATAGGCAAGTAAGAATTGGTGAGTCTCCTCCAGTGCTCTAAGGGCTCCACGTACCAATTATGTCCCCGTATAAAATTAGGTATATCAGGACTAGGGTATATTAGAGGACGCATCTTTTTTTGGAGTAATAAGAGCATGTATCTATCAGTCCACAACATACTTGTATGATTGCATGAAACAATGATCATTCCTGAAGAATTTACCTCATAAGCCAAAACAATTGGATCCACATGATTGCTTGTTGTTTGAAAACAAAATAGTTTAGCATTATTTTATCATAAAACTTGGCTGATATCAATGTGTTCATTATAAACATTCAAACCCTAGTTGTGTTAAAAAAAAATCAGTCTCGACCAATTCAATACCAAGCGAAAACATCCAAACAATCCAACAACACAGACCAAAACATCGCACCAATTTCATGAGCTCACTTCAGCCAACATTACATCTACCATAGCTTTTCCTTCAGCTATATCCAACTGATATTGAGTGACTAGTATTCACTCCCCATATCGTCAATTGTCAAAACATCCTTCATAGCTTGTTTCTAACTATATCAAACTAATATTGGGTGACTTGTTTGAGTTCACTCATTATTCTGTCCACCATCACGTTTATCCAAATCACAGCCAACAAAAATCCTTTCATAACTCATTTTGAGTTATATCACAACCATATCACGATTAACCTATTTAGGTTACTCTCCTCATCAATAGTTCAGAGCTTGTTTAAGCCAAATCTACACAATGTGCAAAAAATCCTCTAATAACTCGTCTCGAGTTACATCATCATCATATTGAGATAACTTGTTTGAGTTACTCTCCTTATCAGTCATCACGATCTTATTCGAGCTAAATCTAAAATAATCGAGTTCTCATTTCCTCACACCTATTCAAAATTCCTACCCACTTTTCAGCTTAATCAGACACATTTCATCATGGTATTCACTCGCAGTCACAATCATGAAAATGACGATGAAGAAGTCGCACAACCAGAACTCACCAATGAAGAACAAGAACAAGTCAATAGGGTGATAGAACAAAACAAAAATGAATATCTGTTACGCATCCTAGCCATGGGGGTAAAACTACCCTTGACTTCAGGACAAAAAATTTAAACAAACTCATCGACAATGGTGAATCAAGTTATCATAATGAAATACCAAACAATCCAAATGGTTCTTCAGACGAAGAGTTATTCACTAAAATCTAAGACTTAACAAAGAAACTTGAGGAAGCAACGACTAGAGCTGAAAGATTAAAAGACCTCAATCTAGATTCCAATACTCACAACATGTTTGATAAACTGTCCCCCACTTCTCCATTCACACAAGAATGGAAACTTATGAAAGACACCATTTAGGGACTACAAAAACAATTGAAACAATTCAAATTTGAAGAATTATGTCCTTATCCATTTGATACAGAGATATCACGATTACCATTTCCGTCATGCTTTGAAATCCCTAAGTTTGATAAATACAAAAGAAAAGGTGACCCCGGTGAACATGTTAAGGAATTTTACATGAAATTTCAGGAAGTTTCCTATCGAGACATGTACCTTTTACGATTATTCCCCCAAAGTTTAGGAGGACAGACTTTAGACTGGTTTTCCATCTGCCCAAAGGGTCGGTCACGATATTTGCAGACTTATCGGAGAAATTTGTCAAACATTTTTCCTATAACCTAGACTCAGAAATAACCATGCATGATCTCTGCAACACTAGGCAAAGGCCAAACAAAAATTTTGCCTCCTTTTTACAACAATGGCACATAATCGCAAGCCAATTTCCCTGCTCAGTACCCGAGAGATAACTAGTTAGCATTTGTGTCCCTAATCTCAATGTCAAATTATCATTCCACATGCAAATACATTGTCTGAATAGTTTCGAAGAAGTCATAGAAAAGGGGACACAAATCAAAATGAGCCCTCATTTCTAAGGGTTTATTTAAAGCACCCTGTAGAGACCAACCTTATCGAGACACTCCTCAGAACTAGGACAAATCTAAATTCTTTAACCAGAATTGAAATATAGTCAATGATGGCATTACTGATTCCTGCCATGTCTGAAATGTCCAAAACCATCCCACCAACACATTCAAATCTAAACAACCAATCATTATCCCTAGATAGGAAGTTCCTTCTTGGGATCGACAAAAAGAGTTCACTCCTCTCAGAGAAAGTCTATCTAGTGTCTTTCATCGTTTAGAAAATGCTAATATGATTACATATCCCATTGTCAGACCCTTCAAAGAAGGACAACCCAAACCAAATTGGTATAAAGACAACGAATATTGTGATTACCATCACATAAAAGGGAACTCCACAGATCGATGCATGCAACTCCACCATTACATCCAAGACTTGATTGAACGTGGAGACATAGAAGTTTAAAATAATTCTGAGACAGAAAAAACCTAATGAAAAACTTCACATGTTCAAAAATCCATTCCCTAACCATGACAACAATTCAAAAGATAAGGGTCAATCATTGAGAAATGTCGAGTATGACTCAGTCATCTTGACCATAGATTATGGCCAAGACTTAGTGGCAACTATAAAGATCAGAACTGAATGTGCGACCACCACTAGATAGAAAAAAATGTGGGTCCCTACAACAAAAAAATCTGCCACTTCATCCTCGGCATCACCTCCTAATCCGCCATCTAATTCTACTGCCAATTCCTCTCCATAACCTATGCCATCATTTAATATTGTCAAACAATTAGAGAAGACTGCCACACAAATTTCAATCATGGAACTACTTAATTCTTCTCCCGCACTACAACGCATCCTTATGCAAACATTGAATAACGCTCGTGTCCCTGAAGACATCAATTCAAAACAATTTCAGGTTTTAATTGCACATCTTATAGTCCCCAATCCTTTTTTATCTTTTGGTCCCGTTGACCTACTTAATCCCAAAATTGCTAATAATCATTCTTTATACATCAAGGGTTATGTAACTCATCATAAAATCAAGCATGTATTAATCGACAATGGATCAACATTAAATATTTGTTCGATGAAACTTGTACGTTGTCTAGGTTACACTGAAAATGATTTACAAAACATATCATAACCATTTGTGGGTATGATAATAGCGAAAGAAATTCTGAAGGCACAATCACATTACCTCTCCAATTTGGACCCATCACCTTAGACACGGTCAGTCATGTGGTAGATGTAGAAGTTACATATAACATTCTCATCGACTGACCATGGATTCATGCCATGAAAGCCATCCCATCAACATTCCACCAATGCATAACATTTCCTCATTTGGACAAGGAATTTACATTACGTGTAGATCCCCAACCTTTTGAGTATTATAGATTCCTCGAAGGACGGTATCAACATGATCAATATTGTCCATCAATAGATAATATGCTCCTTGCATAATCCCTAATGAAACATGCATTGATCCTGATACACTCCCTAACAATGATTTGAAACCATCATCTCATAACCAAAACACATTTTCCAATCCATTATCATCCGCTAGTCAACCACCTTCCACTAGTCCTCCTCCCACTAATCAATCATCTTCTTCCACTAATCAAGCTTCTTCCAGCAACAATTATTCTTCCACCAAACCATCTTCTTCTTCACCTATCCAATCTTCTTTATCCAACCACACCTCTTCTATTAAGATACCTCCTCCTGTGAATAACCAACCTTCATCCTTCAATCCACCCCCTTCTTCTTATAACCCATTCTCTTCATCTTTTAAGACTACTAAACTAACTTCCCCACCACATGAGGTACCGATTGGTCCCCCATCTCACACATTTAAAATCATTGACATGGGATGTGGTGAATATAAATTTCAAAAGATGGTAGACTCTTTTTATATCACCAAATCCCCACATAGCTATGGCAAACCTAACACTCCACATCTGAGAATCCATCCCACTTACCAAATGGGATAGTCAGTTTGGAAAAAAATTGGTTATCTTGACAACGAACATATTCTAAGTTCTTAAGGATCTTGGTTATATAATGACAAATTTGTTCCATGTTATGAGTCCCCTCAATTTACCAAAGCTCACCGAATAATGAAAAACATGTGATGGAAGGGTAAAGGACTTAGTCCAAATGAACAAGGTCATTTAGACCCGATAAATTACACACAACATCATGGTAAACATGGTCTAGGTTTCAAGGTGTTTGATGTTGCTCCCATAATAATTTCAAGTGACAATGATGACACCAGTTCTGATAATGACATTAGGTCTCCATGTATTCTTTTTTAGGACGTCACTGAAACACATCTTTCCTTTGAACATTTATCTATTAATGTCATCAATTTTGAGCCTACACATCCGAGTCTCATAGACCATGGTCAACCACATCATGCGGCCATGGACATGTTCCAAAATGATGAAGCCATCGAACAATTCCTTGGAACTCACAACCAAATCCCTACTTCTGACCATAGAAAAGGATTTGAAATCAATTTAAATGAATCGGCCTATTTTGGCGAAGAGATAAAATATTCAGATCCTTCACCCTCAGAAAATTTGGATTAAAAGCGCAAACAGAGGATTTCCCATAGTCAAAACCTCACCACCACCCTATCCAACAAACATGTCAACAAAAAGTTCCAACAAACACCTTACACTGATGGCCTACATCAACCATTATCATCATTCTCTAAAAAGGATACATCTAAAATGCTTGTAGAAGAAACAAAAGACATAAACATTGGCACCACCAAACAACCAAAATTTTTACAACTTGGCATTAGTCTGTCTGACCAAGAATGCATGGAATTCACAACACTCCTTATTGAATTCCAAGATATATTTACATGGACATATAAGGACATGTCAAGCCTGGACCCATCTCTTGTAGTACACCATCTTGTGGTACATCCAGATGCAAAACCTGTAAAGCAAAAACTACGCAAAATGCATCCCCAAGTTACATTGTTTGTCAAAGTCAAACTTGAGAAACTCTTAGAAGCTGAATTTATCAAACCTATTGATTATTCAACATGGATATCTAACATAGTTCCCGTCACCAAGAAAAATTTCAGCATCAGAATATGCACAAACTTCCGCGACATCAACAAGGCTTGTCCCAAAGATGACTTTCCCTTGCCAAATATAGACATGATTATTGATTCTACGACAGGTCATGAAATGCTCTCCTTAATGGATGGATTCTCTAGTTACAATCAAATACGTATTAATGAAGGGGATCAATATAAAACGACATTTACTACACCATGGGGAACCTTTTATTATAAGGTCATGCCTTTCGGCTTGAGAAATGCTGGTGCCACCTATCAACGAGCAATGACTGTCATCTTCCATGACATGTTACATGATATCATGGAAGATTATGTTGATGATATATTAGCAAAATCTAAAACACGAATAGGGCATCCAAGTGTGTTGAGACATATTTGTGATAGATAATGCGAGTATAAGATTCGTCTTAACCCAAAGAAATGTGTGTTCAGAGTAACCTATGGTAAATTATTAGGGTTTATTGTCTCACAAAGAGGCATAGAAGTGGATCCTGCCAAAGTTAAAGCCATTATGGAAATGCCTCCTCAAAACCTAAAACAATTACGCAGTCTTCAAGGAAAGATAAAATCTATTCAGTATTTCATATCACAGTTGGATGACAAGTGCCACCACTTTAATCAGTTACTCAAGAAAGATGCACACTTTCACTGGAACCACAATTGCTAAGACTCTTTTGCTAAGTTAAAAGAATACCTCTCCAGTCCACCTGTGCTTATGTCACCAGTTGCTGATAAACCCATGTTGCTTTATACATCTGCCACTGAACATGCCATAAGAGCTCTACTAGCACAACATAACGATCAAGGAAAAGAACACGTTGTATATTACCTTATTCAAACACTTATTGAGCATGAAGTACGTTATTCCCAAATCGAAAAAGTATGCTTAGCAGTCACCTTTGCATTCTATAAGTTACGCCATTACGTGCTCAATCAAACAACTAAGTTGATTGCCAAAATTGATCCTCTCAAGTATTTGTTGTCCAAACCCATTCTCACAGGAAGAATGTCTAGTTGGGTCGTATTACTTAGTGAATTCGATGTTGAATTTGTTCTGCAGAAAGAAATTAAAAGACAAGCCCTTTCCAACCAACTTACTAAGTCACCCCTTCCTGGCACAGAACCACTTCAGTTCTCTTTTCCTGATGAAGATGGTTGGACTCTATTTTTTTATGGATCTTGTAATCTCCATGGCTCAGGGGCTGGTATTTTATTTATCACACCTAGTGGACATGTTATCCCCAAATGATTTCGCTTAGCATTCCCATGTACCAACAATATTACAGAATATGAAGCTTTCATCGCAGGGTTAAAACTGGCTATATCATGGAATATTACAAAATTAGTTGTATTTGGTGATTCTTTACTTATCATCAAGCAAGTTACTGATGAATACCAGGTCAAGGATGAAAAAATTATCCCATATAAACGCATGGTGAATAGTCTTAGAAGTTGTTTTCGATTAATTAGCTTTGATCAAATTCCTAGAATTCGTAATAAATCTGCCAATGTTATTGCAACCATCAGATCCCTATTAGAAATCACATCTATTCAACCCTAACCACATTTTCTCGTTGAACATCTCTTAATGTCTACCTATGATATTCCTGAAAACACTATGGTATGTGAGATCATGGGTCTAAATAACCCTTGGTACCACGATTTTTATACCTTCATTTGTGATAAAACATTTCCTGCCGACATGAAACCAATGCATAAATGTGCTTTAGCACAACGTGCTTCTTGTTACACCATTTTAGCAGAAAATTTTTATAAACAAGGATATGATGGCACCCTGCTCCAATGTCTTAATCAGGAAGAATCCTCGAGTGTCTTAGCTGAAGTCCATTTTGGTATCTGTGGAGCACACACGAATGGTATCGCCTTAGCCAAAAAAATCCTGTGAGTTGGATATTATTGGCCCACCATGGAAAGTGATGCATGTCATTTTGTCAAATGTTGTCAAGCATGTCAAAAGCATGGAAATCTTATCCATGCACCTTCCCAGGCATTACAATCGATAACCACACCATGACCCTTCTCTCAATGGGGACTTGACCTCATTGGTAAAATCAGACCAACATCATCTGATGGACATAAGTTCATCATTACCACTGCTGATTACTTCACTAAATGGGTAGAAACTATGCCTCTCACTTATGCTACCGGTAGTCAAATATTGAAATTCATTTTCAATAATCTCATGTGTCGATTTGGTATTTCATCTGCTCTGGTTGCAGATATTGACAAATCATTTAAAAACTAGGATGTAAAAGACCTAGCCAAATGTTTTCACATCAAACTTAAATGGTCCACTCCATACTACCCTCAGGGCAACGGTTAAATGAAAGCAACCAATAAGACCTTAAAATCCACCATGGAAAATATTGTTAACACCCATGGATGTAATTGACATACTTAAATTTATCCCACTCTTTAGGCTTACCGTACATCTTACCACATGCCTACCGGAGCCACCCCATTTTCCCTTGTTTATGGTTGTGAAGCCATTTTACCTATTGAGATAGAAATCCCATCCTTGAGGATGAATACCGATAGTCACGGCTTCAAGAGCTTGAGCTTCTCGATGAAAAACAACTTAATGCTCTCAATCATCTTCAAGTCTATCAAAACTGACTGCAACGCAGTTATCATAAAAAGGTAAGACCCAGAGAATTTGAAATTGGTGACCTCGTTTTAAAATAAAATCAAAAGAATACCATTAAAGAACGAGAAAAATAAGGAAAATTTGAGCCTAATTGGTTATGACCCTATGTAATCACAACTAAATTTGGCTCTGGAGCCTATAAATTAGCCACTGAAGATGGTCAAGATCTTGATGAACCAATGAATGCAGTTCATTTAAAGAAATTTTATCCTTGAGATGTTCACTATTCCGGGATACAACATGTACATTGTTTCTTTTGTCTTGTTTATCTCCGAATAATTTAAATTTATTCATTTCCATTAGCAGATATTTTCTTTATCAAAATCACATCTTCATATTTATCATCATGAGACAAGTGCTAATATAAATCCTATTAAGTTTGTGAGTGTCATAATTCTTCCATTTTCAGTCACTTTCCTCTATGGTCATACCTAGAAGCTTACTGATGGTAATATATTCCCTTCAAAGACATTCTCTCTTTCATAACAATGCTCTAAACTCCGTTACTCAGTTTGTTTGGTCATCCATCTCAGTCTTTGGTGTTGAACCCTCGAGTCCTACTAGTCGTGTGGGGCTGAGATTGGGAGCAGATGTTCCTTACCAAATACAAAGCACTATTATAAAAAAATATATCAATTCAATAACTTATGAATAATTCATTGTCACATCTTTCGTCCTTCATCGTATTTGGTGTTGAGCCCACACTTCTTCTTAGTAGTGTGAGACTTGGAATGGAGGAAGGTGCCCTTACTCATATACGTCTTGTCTTCGGTGATAAATCCTTGCCTCTTACAAATGGCATGGGAAAAAGCGTAGAGGGTCATTCTCATAAAAACATAAAAAAATTGCAAAATATAAAAAAAAACAAAACAAAAAAAGAGACAAAAAGGGAATTCACTCACTTATATTTTACCTTCGGTGATGAGCCCTTGCTTCTCACTAGTAGCATGGGGTAAGGCATAGGGAGTCATTTCAAAAAATACAAAATCTTACAGTGCTTGCAAATTATAAAATCCCCAAAGAAGTAATTTAAATGCCTAAGTGAAGAGAGAACTATCCCTTCACCTCATATCTTACCAATCGGTAGGCCACATAATTGTCTAAGTCTAGCACATGACTCATAAAGTGAAAGCCATTTTTGAAATTGGTTCAGTACCGTTATGAAAAATGGAGTCACAATTTCCCAAAGGGATTGTTGTTAGCATTTGTCTCTATATTCATTATCTACCTCATGCATCCTTCTTGATTCTCGGTGATGAGCCCACGCATCTTACTAGTTGTGTGGAGTCAAGAATAGAGCTGGACTTCTTTTCATCATATCATCACCACCATATATTGCCAATGGAAAGAGAATTTGTGTTATTTTGAGCATAAGTTACAACACGAAACACTGTACATATAGATAATATCCTGGTTTATTGCCTCTCAAAAATAAGTCTACACTCTGGTCCATAAATTGCCAATCACAGTGTAAAAATCTACAAACAGTGTGAAAATCGTCAAAAATCTAAAAACAGTGTAAAAATCTAAAAATCCAAAAACATTTGAAAATCGTCAAAAATCCAAAAACAATGTAAAAATCTAAAAATCCAAAAACATTTGAACATCGTCAAAAATCCAAAAACAGTGTAAAAATAAAAAAATCTATTTTTTTTTTAAAATTATCAAAAACCCAAAAACATTAGAAACAATCGTCCAAAATCCAACAAAAAAATTAGAACTCGTCAAAAATCCAAAACCATTAGCAAGAATCATCAAAAATCTAAAAACATTTGAAAATCATCAAAAATCCAAAAAACATTAGAAAAAAATATATATATATATATATATGGTTAAATTGTGTTGATTATTTTAGAGTTTTTGCGATTTTGTAGATTTTTTATTAGAGTTTTTGCGATTTTGTAGATTTTTTATTATATATATATATATAATAAAAAATCTACAAAATCGCAAAAACTCTAAAATAATCAACACAATTTAACCTTTGAACTATTATCCCCAACGAATGATCCAATCACCTTATGACTACCAAATTCAAACCACTTCTCCTCGCATGAATCCTCGCTTGGGGAAAATTTGGCTCTCATTATTTCCTTGTTTGAGGAAAATGACCCAATACTTTACTATGTCCTCGTACCCCTGCTTGGGGGCACATCTAATCAATCCTTACTATGGAACACGTTAGGGACATGTTTATTGGTTCTTGTGTTGCATTATTAGTTGTAAATTATTAATTTCTTTCTTGCATCTTGATATATTATAGGGGCATCTTGATTTTATGTATCCTGGTGTTCTCTCTAATATTCTTATGTTATCTGATTACATGTCATATTGGGGCATCATACTTTCTTGATGGCCTCTGTCTATGCTCTCTTCCATTTGCATATCGTATTGGGGCATCAAACCTTTTTGATGGCCCCTGTCAATGCTATCACGCATATTACAGTCTAATCATCTTGATCTTTTATATCACGATACATCCTGTTATGTGCTATATTAAAATTAAGATGTTTTTCGTCACGTGAGTACCTTCTTGCATAATCAACATATTACTTTACACCCCATCCATTCACCCATACTAATACATTCCCTAATTTGGGAATCTTACTTGATCACCGTTACAGTTTGTGAATCCTACTTGACGATCTTTTTCAAGTATCATTCACTATCCAGCAACTCGTCCTCCCCCACCATGCTCACCATGTATTTGATTCATTCATCCTCGCTACTCATTTTTACTCCTCTGCAACTTATCCCCATATTACCCTTCTCACCATTCATGTCCCCTCTCACCCATTTGACTTCTTTCCTTTCTCCCTTTTACTTCCTGCTTGACAATCTTACTTAATAGCCCCTTCTATATGGAATCCTCAGTGGAGGTTTCCCCTCTCCCTAAGATCTTCCCACTGTAGAAGCTTCTTCACCACCTTCCCTCTCATCAAACAACAATCACCACCAAACACATCTTCCCATTCCACATCTTCTGCTTCTCCTTCTCGCATCATTACTCTCACCACGCAGTCATCCCAATTAAGGATTCCCCTCACACTCTCCACGCTCCACTACATATATTCCTTCATCCATTCATGTTACACTCCTTTGTTTCCTTTTTTTCTTGTTATCACCTCATCTCATATCATATACCACTCAGGCATACCTCACTCACTCTTTTCTCATCCTTCCCCAAACCCATCTTATGCCCTGTCATCCTACTTACACGCTCTCGTAGTATGGAAAATTCACTTGAGGGCTCCCCTTCAGTCCATTTTGTCATACCCTATTCCCACCAACTCTATCATCATCCTTCTTCTTCTTCAGCTTGGCGAGCTTACTTAACCATTCCGACCACATGGCAATCTTACTTAAGACTTCCACTTAAGGTTGATCTGCCCTATAGCCTTCCCCCATCCCATCATATTCCCCCCATCTTATTGCTCCTGCCTCTCATCACGATCATCTTCTTCAACCTACCATTCCACCCTTGTCCCCAATATCATCTTGTCTTTCTCCTTGCATATCATCCCTGTCGGTTAGGTGATCCTACGAAACCTCTCCGGCAACATGATGATCTTACTTAAGAGATTCTCTTCAGCATGACATGTCATCTTACACTCGCCCATCACTCTACAATATCACCATCCATATTTCCTCTTCATTCCCCATCATCACATATTTTTACCACCACTATCACCCTCCTCTGCTTGGCAATCTTACTTAACCACTGACCCGACATGGTGATCTCACTTAAGAGTCCCTATTAATGATGATTTGTCTCCTTGCCTTTCCCCATCACTACACACCCTTCACCCTTCACTTTTTCTCGGCATTCCCCATTATCACATCCTTTCACCTCCTTTTTGATTCTCACAAACACCACTTCTCGCTTGACCACTTGTCATTTCCAGTTTTGCTCGCTTGGAAATCATACTTAACCACTTCCGTCACATGACAATCTTATGTCAAGGTCCTCCCTACACTTAACTTGTCATCATGAACTTCTCCTCTGCCTCATTCTTCATTCACTTTGTTGATCGCTTCTTCCACCTGGTATCTCCTACTACCCACTTTTTCCTCCTACTATTATCCTTTCTTCACATATCCTCTTACAACATACATCTAATCTCTTTCGCCTACAATCATGTTCTTTTCCCCCATTTTCCCCTTCTTGATCCATCATCCTTCGTATCGTTTCTTCCCATTATTTTCATCTCTTGTTTCTTCATTCTCACCTTGTTCATCCTCATCACCTGCATCCTCTCCTCGCTTTCACCTAGTCCCAACTCATCCCTCCCATTTTCTTTACTCTTTCCGCTTCATCTTCTCAAATCCCCCCCACATTTCTACCCACACATGCATTCACCATTATTGTTCACATTGCTCTATCATTCTTTCATCATCATCTTCTATTCCCGCGCTAATAATTGTAAATGGGCTTTCCCTAAAAATCATCAATCCTCATTCCGCACAACCTCACTCACTCCCTTGAACCTTCTAGAGTTTCCCTTCATTCCTTCCCTCCTCTAAGCCCACCACTCATTGTAAAATGGATTTCCCTAACATCCCTTTGTTAGTGTTACCCTTTCAAATCCTCATTGGCTTTCTCCTTTTCTTCATTTTTTCTCTCACCCTTCCCCACCACTCATTGTAAAGGGGATTTCCCTAACTTCCCCTCATTGGCATTGCCTCTTCTATCCCCCATTCTCTTTTCTCTCCTATTCTTTTCCCTCAATCCCACCCTTTCTTGTTGCTTCTTACCCATCTCTCCATCTTCTCTTCACCCTCTTCAATATCTTTACTGTCTTCATCATACATCCTTTTTATATTTTCTTGTCATCCTAGTATCCTCATTTCATGCATCTCCACATCTTTTCCAATCGATGTCATTCCTCCCCTCTTTTTTCTCTGAACATTCCTTATACTGTTCCCTTTCCACTTATTACCCCCTTTCTGTATTCCCTTCCTTCTACATCATTTTCTATATTATCCTCTTCTCTCTCCCACCCCTCATCTTATTTCCCTTCCCATGTATCGTCTTCTCCCCTTTTTTCCATCACGTTTTCTCCATACTTTCCCATTGATAACCCAACTGTTCGGCGTTGTCTTGTCTTTTTTATCATACCACCCTCCACATGCATCTCCATACGATCTGTTCCATATTCTTTGCCTTGGTCTTCCTCATAATGACATGATTCCTTCAATCTCCTCCTTGTATTCATTCTATCTTCCTTTCCTCTCCCCTAATTTTCACGTTTCTTCTGACCACTTCTCCTTTTCTCTACCACCCCTACCTTTTCGTTCATTCTGTATCTGTTTCTCTTCTTTTCTCTCCTCTTTTTCACACTTTCCTCGCCCCTCATAGTTTCTTCTTTTCTCTCCGTTCTACTTCTTCTTTCATCCTCTTGCCATTTTCATCCATTTCACCCCCTACTCCCACCTCGTTTCCTCCTTCTTATTTATCCTTTCCCATTTCTTGATTTTCTCATCTCTATCATTTTTTTCACTTTCACGCATCCCTTTTTACTATCTCTGTTGCTTCCTTCATTTTGCACATCTCTCTATTTTATCCCTTCACCCTCTACTCTATCATTTTCCTATTTTTGACTTGTTTGTCCTTCATCATTCCCTTCTTCCCTATCATCTCTCTCTTATTTCTACCTCTTTCATTCTTTTTTTCCCCTCCCCTATCTCCCTTACTCTTCTCGTAATCAACCCCCAATCCTATCCATTCCCTTTCTCTTTCCCACACACCCTCACACCTAGCATTCAAGGTCGATTGAATCCTTCCTCCATTTGCGTCGTGCCGTCATTCTAGTCTCTTCCACTCCATTATCGTCCTCTTCTCCATAGAATTCATTTCTCTTCTTTTCAAGAGTTTTGTCATATATTTGATTCTCATCAGTCCTTTAGAGGGGGCATCACTACATCTATCCATGATCACATCTTCTCGTGACATTTATGTCTTGGAGGATACTATGACATCCGTCACTCACCACTTTCTATTCTCCCCAACAAACATTCAGTTTACCTTTTGCTTAAAAAAAGTAGATTGAATTGTTCCCCCATACCATCTATTTTCTTTGAAAGGACACTACTTTCATAGTACCCTTCCAAAGAGGGGAAAATGCAGACACCCTAATTTCACATCTGTCATAAATCAATTAATTCCCCTTCCTCATTTCTCACAAAAATACACTTCGAATTAATCAAATATAATTTGATTAATTATCCATTTCAAAATCTAAAAAATAACCCAATCTTAACCACATGTCATTATTCTCCATGTTTTTCTACTATTGAATTAAAAATTCAAATTCAAATCCTCACCCACCCTTCATGGTCCCCACTCACCTAAAATCCTCCACTTATGAATTAAAAAATATAATTCAAATCCTCACCCATTCTTCGTGGCCCCCACTCATCTAATCTTGCCCAAATTTTCAAACCATGATTACTTAAATTACTCTAAGTTAATCACTCCCTTAGGCTATAAATACAACCTTACCCCTCCCCTCTAAACACACGGAGAATAAGCTTGAATTTCATATCTAAGTTCTTGCATCCTTTGAGCAAAGAACATCCTTTTGCCTCATCCTAATGCCCAAATAGCCTCATAATATTTTTTCCCATCTGGTGCAAAGTAAGAGGATCATTGTTGCAGGAAGGTCTTGCTCTGTCTTGAAGAAAAGCACCTATATAACATATAATCAGGGCTCAATCCAAGTTTCCTAGCCCATTCTGAGGTTTGCTAGGAAATTCAAAGGATGAGGTATGATTATTGGTATTTTACTTCCTTGTTAGTAGTGTATTTTTCCTAGCTTACACATGTATTATGATAGAAAGAAACATACAAGCATACATACTTAGCATGAAAAAGAAAGAGAACTCATAAGAGAGAAGTATGCATTAGAATCATTGATATTCATGTATATATTATAATAGACAACCTTATTACATCCATGGAACCATTACAGAGGGTTATAGAGAAGCAGACCGCAGTCATGCATTACACTAGATTTATATAACTCAGCTACCAAAAAGAAAATTTACAACACCCAAGCCTAATGCATCCTCTCCCGAATACAACTATCCACTTGACAGAGTCCTCGCAGCATTTCTGCAAAGCTCCACCCACTCTCTATGTATATATTTCTATCTCTATAGGTGCTTGTATTTATAGCTTTTTTGGACTACCAAATCACCCTCTAGCACCCTCACATCTAGTGCCAAGTTTCCGAATGTGGTCCTCCATGCAAGCATGCTTCTCCAGGCCTGAGCTTTCCACTTTATCCCATGATGTTCTTCTAGAAGATTCTATCGCATGCATACTCCTTCCTGGGCCAACCTGTCACCAAGCTGACATCTTATCCATGTGCAATCAGGTCATGCTTTTCACGTGTTCTACTCTAGACGTCCAAATTGACTAAGTCCCAAACCCTCGGTTCTGTCTTCGTGCGTCACGCACCACAGGATTCCTTTAACCCTTCTCTTGCGCACTTTTTCCTTGCATGTCATTCCATAACTGGGATCTTGCGCACCTACGCACCTTCATACTTGGTCAATATTATAGGGGTCCAAAAAATACTGGAAAAAAACACATGCCTTGATATCCCTAAAAAATAGGGACTTCATGGCACGAAAAATAATTTACGTGAAACTAGATTTTTCAATGATCATTACCTCCAATTTTTTCGCGATTTCTCCCACCGGAACCCTGAGAAGTGAAGAGGTAGCTCGCTGCCTTTTTCACTGATATTCTTCATGTGGCAAGGAAGATTGATGATGAAAACTCAGTCCTCCATATCCCTAAAAAATAGGGACTTCATGGTGTAAAAACTAGTTCACACGAAACTAGATTTTTCAATGATCATTCCCTTCAATTTTCGCGCGATTTCATTCACTGGAACCCTGAGAAGTGAAGAGGTAGCTTGCTGCCTTATTCACTGATATTATTCATATGATAGGGTAGGATGCTGGTGAAAAATAATTCCTCCATATCCATAAAAAATAGGGACTTCTTGGCTTAAAAACTAGTTCACGCAAAACTAGATTTTCAACGATCATTCCCTCCAATTTTTGCACGATTTCGCCCACTTGAACCCTGAGAAGTGGAGAGGTAGCTCATTGTTTTTTTACACTAATGTGTCATGGAAGCCATTAATGGAGCTTAAAATTTTTAGGTCTTATTTTTTTCTCCGTTCGCGATGAAATCAACTCCATTGTGATAGGTTTTTGCTTCTTGTCTCACTCGTGAAATTTCTCTTCGATCCAGTGTCTAGTTTGATGGGAAATTGAACCTTGTTCTTCGTGGAGCCGGAAGTGAAATTTATTTGCTATGATAATTCCTTTCTAAAAATGGGAGGTTTGAAGGTGTGTTTTTAATTTCCTTAGACAGTGGATAAATCAACAATAGAAAGTTCTTTGTTTTGTGTAATGGCTTGCAAGATATGTTTGAATCTGTGTCTCACGACAACAGAGGTTTTTGAATAATTCCTTTACTCTTCTCTTTTGTTCTTCATTCATTTGGATCTTTTGGTCAATATATTCTTTGAAACCTATGCATACTCATGGAGTGGAAGGTTTTGTTTCCATGGCAGAGCTGGTTTGGAGTAATAATGGTGGATTGAGGTGTTCTTTGCAACTTTTCTTGTGGTAGTGAGAAGCAGCAAGAAGCGGCAAACAATTAGATTTTTTTCAAATTTTTGAGTTTCAGTTGGGAAAATTTTCATGTCCCTAATGTCCCTCACCTCAAAGGGACATGAGGAACATCAATTTTCATAGTGTGCCTCAGCTTGACATGTAGTAGAGATCTGACGACAGAGGATTAAATCCCAAAAAATAGCTTTAAAGCACTAAGGGGCTAGAAGTTGGTCACATGGGTGACCAGAAGTCTCCTTAGGGGTTGGGCACATTTTTACAACCTTGATATCCCTGACCTCAAAGGGACATGAGGTACATCATTTTTCACGGTGTGCTAGGCGATGACATTTGGCAGCAATCCAATGGTGAAGGATTTGAGCTCCCGTAAGCACCTGGGGTCTAACTGATGAGGGTCCAGAGGGCTTATGGGGGCTAGCCACATTTTTACAACCTTTATGTCCCTAACCTTGAGGGATGTGAGGGACAAAAAATTGCACCAAGCTCCTGGAGATGACACGTGTCCTTCCAAAATTAAATTAACTCTCGAACTTGCTCTAAGAAGGCAACTTGAAATGGCAATAACTTGAGCTCCCGATGGACATTTTGATTAAATTTTATATGATATTGACTATAAATGGCCTTCCAAATCCAATGGATGGGATTATAGGTCTTGATTCCTCAATTTCATACCTGAAAAATCAGAGTTTTGATCCGGTACTCCACCTATGCATGAGAAAAACTGCTTACAGACCCATTGCACCACAGTTTTGTGAAAAAAACTAATTCCACCATATTTTAGGGATTTGAATTCCATTTACGATTATGTTTAATTTTTCTCCTAACTCCATCTGGAGCTCCTAGAATCACCTTCGGAAGCTCAACAATTGTTTTGGCCTGTGCACTGCCTAGGCCTATGAACCCTGATTTTAGCGAAACTATCCCAAATTCTCTAGATCCTTCTTGAATATTCCTAAATCACTTCCATGATGTCCCAAGGCCTTTAAATCACTTACATTTCTAGTTTGGGTTTTCTGTTCTTCTCTATGGGGTTTCTCTGGTCCTAGGAAGGCCAATGATAGCCCTTCCCACAGCTGCCTGAAGTTTGTATTTTTCAATGAACTCCTAAAATCACCTAGGGGGGTTGAATTAAATTTCCTAAATCACCTAGGGGACTGATTTAACATCATATAGGATGTCACTAGACTGAATAGGTAGACTCGGGGTGCCTTGGAATGGTAAAAAATGAAAAAATTGGCATAGGGGTATCGTTGTTATGCTCAAAAATTGTCAATTTCCATATTGCACATTTGCATGACAACATAATCCTACAGATTGAGATGATGTAGTGTGGATTTGGAAGGAAACACAACTTCTATGGCTAGGGTTTCAATAATTAGGGCACAAAATACAAAATTTGAACTAGAGATTATAACAGTGTTGCTTCAAAGGATTGTGACAAAAGGCTTAGAGTACTAAGGTAGAGCAAGGGACAAGGTGAGATTTTGAGTGTGTACAAATGGAATGGCACCAACAAAATAAATGACTACCTCACCAAATAGGAAAGTCAAGGGAAAATAAAAGTTGACACCTACCATAGACGTCTAGGAAGAATGTTACTCATAAATACAGTACCTTAATGGAGTATTGATGAGAAAGGATTGGGTGTGTCATGTTAGGAACATGGCCGTGAGAGACTACAATCATCAGAAATATTTACTAGTGTACAACATGGCAACATAAATTATTTAGCCAAAAGAGAATATAACACCTTAGGATAAGCCCGTGTATGAGGACAAGGTGAAAAGGTTATTATAGAAGGCTCGGATACTACAGTTATACGAGCTTTTGTTCTTTGGCAAGACTAAGATATTATACCAACGACTGATGTCACGTATTCACGAAGACTTATTCTACTTCATAGGAAGGAGGATGTATATTACCACACAATTAATTGAAAAAAATACTAGTCTGATTGATACAGAAGTCACATTTGAGGAAGACCTAGCTTGTGACTCTAATGTAAAGAAGACTGCTAAGGAGTTTGAATATTAAAACGAAGGTCACACGATGGAAATAAAAAAAAATTATGATCCTGTCATGAGGATGGCGATGCATTTACTCACAAATTTAAATAGCTAAGAAAGATGGACATATGTGAATAAACGATTGTTGCATGTATGTAAGAAGATATCATAAGGAATGATATATAATATTGGTTCCTTTATAGCAAAGGAGGTCATTGAAGCTGCGTGCAATGGAGAGAAGATTATCTTTGGAAACGTTTTATTGGTGATAGCGTTCTTTGAGATTGGGGTACCCGACGGGCCAAAGGAAGAGATATGAGACTATCATGAAGAAGATCCCTCCCCTGTAAAATGGTTTGCCAAATATACCTATGATTTGGTGACACCAATATATAAGGTGCGTTTAGATAAATGGTATAAAAAAATGTGTGATGCATTTGGTGTAGAATGGCGAATTCTGAGAGAGTTGTTTGCTCTTGTAGATGGTATTTCTGAGTTCTTAGTCTATCAAAAGTTTTTTATTGGGTGGTTTACATTAACCGATGGTACTAAGAGCCCATGGTGTAAAATTCCATTTTCTTTTACAACACAGTACATTTAGGGTGTCGTGAATAGGTTTAAAGAGGCATAGAAGTTAAGATTCGACCTAAGAAAAGTGGATAAGGAGCACTATGAGATGCTTCAAACACTTGTTTACTCCAAGAAGCATGCATATGAAGAGAAGTATGTATCAAATAACATTCACTTGTATAAACCGGTTACATTACCAGTAGCTTTGATGACTGTAACAATGATATACATATATCTAAGGCCCTAGTTTATTGATGGGGCATTCATAGAAGACGATGTGAGTAATCCTAAAGAACCCTCCATGAGGAAAAAAGGTTAAACAAAAGAAAAGAGTGTGTGACAAAGTTCCCATAGTTTATGGAAGTGAGGAAGGAAGGATAAGACTCTTGTTCCTAGTGCGCTCGGAGGGAAAACATCAATGCATAGAGAGGAAAAGCCAAGCACATATGTGAGGAGGTAGCCTACTAGAGGTAGGTCACTAGTTAAGAAGAAATAGAAGGTAGTACCAAGTTCAGATTATAAGGAAATAGAGATTCAGAAAGAATAAGAAGAAGAGGCTGAAAGTAACGAAGAGGTGGTAGGAAAGGTGAGCCCTCATGTGTACACCATTGATGAATAAGGCACAGAAGGCCAGAGTGAGGACAAACAGGCTATGAATGTGGATGAACAAGGTATCGGGGCACCCGTCATACAAAATACAAAAGAAAAACTGGAACCAACTACGGAGCATGGGATGAGGTGCACCCCCGAATCTGAGCTAGAGCATAGGTTAGAGAAGGAAGTTGTAGAATTTATTGAACATCTAGTAGAGCATGAGTTAGCATGAGGAGAAGGAGAAAGGAGTGAAGGAAAAAATGAGTCATTATGCGTGGGGACATCTCTTGTAGTGGGTTTTCCCAAGGGTGTTCGTGGGAATAAAAGGAGGCCAAGGTATACTCCATAGGGTCCAATAATACAATATGTTGACAACCTAAGAAAAGTTTTACGTGTGAGGTATCAGAGTATGATGCCTCTGGAACAATTATTTTTTTGGTCATTTTTTAGTAGGGATGAAGCTTTGTCATGCATAAGGAAGATGATTTCTTGGGTGCTTGAGTCACATATCAAGCCATAGTTTGAGGTAAGAACTCACTCATTAATAAGTATTATGGAAATAAAAACCTCTGGTGATACATATCCAATAGCGAATTCCCAGTAGTTATTAGATAAACAAGCGTGCAATGTGTTGAATAAGTTATCAGCGGAGGTTGGTGCTAGAATTTTTGATAAGAATAACAAGACATGATTTATGTAGAGGGATTTGGATGAAAATAATAAGGAAATAGAAAAGGAGATAAAAGAGAAAGAAAAAAATATTGCACAGTTAAAAGAGGAGTTGAGGGAAGAAAAGGGTTGGACGCACACGTCATATAAAAAGGTAGAATGAATATCTGATGCAATCTTACTAGTGCACCCAGATCTGGTCCCCCCTAATAAAACCACATATGAATCTATTTTTCATTTCCTAAAATCTTTACCATGCATAATTACCTCGTAATAACCACCTCTTACATTAGAATATGTAGAAGAAGTTATCGCGTGACAGAAATAACATGAAAAAGAACTCGTTAAAACTATCATAACCCAATAAAGTGAGTTAATTGAGGAAGTAAAAACAACTATTCATATTGCAAAAATTTTCTATGATAACTACGAGGATAGAGATCATGTAGTAGGATTACTTTCTTCCAAGGATGAAGTAGATTTGAAATAATTCTAGGCCAAGAACAAAGGAAACAAGGAAAATGAGAAATAATATTGGCCAAGGTTGAGAAAAAGAGGGAGGCAATTGATCTGTTAAGAGCCACGATAAAGAGATAATTGAAGGAACTCTAACCTCAAGTCATGTGGAGGATGGACTCACTAGTTGATGCAAGAAATTAACTAGAGACTATGGTCGAAACACTGAAGGTAAAGGGTGAGGAATTGACTATTGCAGAGGTTCATATAATTGTGGGTGAAACCCTAAATCAAGAAAGTGCAGAGTTAGAGGGATGGAAAACGTTGGAAGTAGTGGTGAATAAGGAATTCCCCCTTCTTTTTTCCCAATAAATTATGGCTATTATGGCTATTATTCATGTTGTCAAGAAATGGAGGCCTTATCTAATGGGTAGACACTTCAAGGTGAAAATTGATCATGATAGTCTCAAATACACTTTGGAGTAAAGATTATCATCTGAGGAACAACAAAAGTGGGTAACAAAAATGTTTGGCTATGATTTTGAAATCATATACAAAAAGGGTAAAGAAAATGTAGTAGCCGATGCATTGTCTAAAAGGGATACAACCACAAACACATTACTATGTGCAATGTCCATGTTGAAGGTCAATTGGGTAAATGAAGCAAGATTGGAATGGGATCAGGAAAAGGATACACAAGCTCTAATACATAATACCAAGAAAGGTTCTATAACATATAACAAATTCAAGTGGAAAGGTAATTCCCTATGGTACAAGGACATGTTATACTTGTGCAAAGATTTTGAGTTGAAGCATAAGATTCTTACATAGCTACATGCATTTCCTATTGGAGGACACTCTAGATTTTTAAAGACATATCATAGAATAAAAAAGAGAATTCTTTTGGGAAGGAATCAAGGGTGATGTGTAAAATTTTGTACCAAAGTGTTTGGTGTGCCAGTAGAACAAAGGTGAAACCATTAAGACATCAGGTCTATTACAACCATTACCAATTCCTAGCTAAAGGTGGGAGGAGGTTTCCATGGATTTCATTACAGGGTTGCCTTGTTCAGAGGGTAAGAATATTATTTTGGTGATTATGGACAGGCTCACAAAAGATGTCCATTTTTTTTCCCTCTCACACCCATTTACAGATAGTACAGTCACATTTATTTTGTTGGAAACCATTCAAAAGCTAAATGGAACCCGTAAGATAATTGTAAGTGATCGTGATCCTATTTTCACGAGTAATTTTTGGACAAAATTATTTGCATGTTTGGGTACTCAGCTAGCTCACATTTTATCTTACCATCCTCAAATTGATGAGTAAATAAAAGTGGTCAACAAATTCTTGGAGGGTTATCTACATTGTTTTGTATTAGATAAGCAGGAACATTGCGTTAAATGGCTACCACTTATAGAATGGTGGTATAACACATCTTTTCCTACCTCTTCTCAAATGACCCCATTTTTAGCATGATATGGTTACCATCCACCATCTATCACTTCTTCCTTGAAGGTGTAAACTAAGGTCAAAGATGTTGAGGAACACATTCAACATTCACAAGAAGTTTTTCTGGTTTGAGGGAGAATTCGATGTTGGCACAAAACAAGATGAAACAACAAACATATCAACATTGTAGTGAAAGACACTTTGAAATTGGTGACTGGGTTTTTGTACGTCTATAGCCTTATAAGAAGATGTCCTTGAAGTAACAGAATAAGGACAACAAACTTGCTCCTAAATAATATGGTCCTTATCAGGTTCTATAGAAAATTGGAAGTGTTGCTTATAAAATAGAGTTGCCTTAATCTTCATGCATACACCCAATATTTCATGTTTCCTTCTTGAAGAAGGTTATTGGACAAAAATTTGTAGCCCAGACAGAACTACCAAAACTTGATGAGGAAGGAAGAATCATTTTGGAGCCAAAGAAGATTCTACAAACACATACTAAGAGGCTGAGAACCAGAGACATTAAGGAATATTTGATCAATTAGAAGAATCTAAGCATAGAGGATGTGAACTAGGACGATGAAGGTTTTCTGCAGCAACATCCAAGATTATTCAACATGGAGGAAAACATTGGTTTGAAGGAGAAGGGCATGCTACGCCCATAACCTATTTCTTATATTAGGATATGAGTAGCCGACTTATGGCTTACCATATCATTTTATTGTGTCCTTTATACTTTCTCATTCTTAGTAGGTTAGCCTAAGTGATGGCCATAGGTTAGAAATGGTATATATAGGTGATAGTGAGTAGTAGTTTAGGAGGATATTGAGATTGAAGTGTTATTATTTAGTTTGGAGGTTTCCCCCTTGAAGTGGCTAAGTGATCTATCTATCATATTTTGATCTTATCTCCATATATTTGAGTTATATTGATGATATTGTGGTTCCTTGACCTCATCAAAAATAAATCTTTTTATCATTACAGTCATATGTCTATATGACACAAACCCTTTGGTTCCCTTATCACTTGACTTCTTGGCCTCGTTAGTCCACCTTTATGGAAACATCAAGTTTCGTTCCTTTGACCTTGTCAAAACATCCTTTTTATTTCCCCTTTCCATTGTTAAGTCATACATCTATAGGAAATGAGCCTTTTGGTTCCCCCATCACTTGATTTTCTGACAACACCCATCTTATTTTTATACCTCATCCTAGGGCATCATCTCTCATCTTTCCATCCTTGCATCTTTCCATCTATCTCTTTCAAACTCATGATTGATTCCCTATTAGGTCATCAATCCATAGTTTGAGGGGGATAACCTCATCATATAAATTTGCATCTTTCATCTATCACAGCTCCTTTTTGTCTCGTGGCTTGCCTCAAAACCACTCAACAAAAAGGGGAAAATGTAAACACCTAAAATTAGCACAGTTAATCCCCGTGTTTGCATCTTCTATCACACCTTCATTATCACATCACTATCATATTATACATTAAATCCATTATCACGCCATTATCATTTTATCCATTAAATCCTTATCCTAAGTTTTATTTCTCCCCCATTATGTTTACTCCTTGTAAATATCATTCTATGGTTGTAAAATCCTATTTTATTCTTTCCTAAACCACCCAAAACCACATAGAAAACAAAATAAAACAAAATTAACTCCCTATTGACCATTTAACAACATTCCTAACACGTATAACCTCTTTCAACATACATTGACTCAATTTGGGAAGCTATTACAACCTTTTTTTCCCATATTTCCTATATCGTTGGTGATTCTAACAAATCGCCAGTGATTCTCCTTTGTTGACATAAACTTATATAAACGTGTGTTATATTTTCATTTAAAGTTAGCTTCCTCAAGCTAGGCTTAGATTATAACAGGACATTTCTCAAGGAATTCATATTACAATATTACTATATTATAGTCCTCCCCATCACAACAATATCCAAAACTCTTTTCTTTAGCCTTGGAAGTCATTCAAAAATCCAGGAATTCAACTCAACAAATCTTCTGACATCTGCAGTCCTCTCTTGAGTACTATCATCCACTCAATCTTATCTATCAATGTATGTAAGGTAAGTGCCTTCCTATTTCTTTATTATCTCATTTGTTCATCATTTACAAGCATCGGTCAATTCTATCTCATTTATTATCTTCTTTTACACTTCCACATTAATCACAGACGATTCCCCTAAATCACCAGCGATCGGCCCTAATCGCTGAAAATTCCTTTTTGTTAGATCGGTTAACCTATAAAATTTCCTTCCTAACATCCAGATCTCAATCTTAATTGCCACACTACCTTTGCAAGTTCTCGTTGAACATTATCAAACTCCTTTGAGACATCTTTAGGAGTTTATCAATTATCTAAACAAAATCCATCATCTTGCTAACTTTTGTGAGTACACAACCATTTACATCCTTGTTCCTTTGAGCCATTTTGTGATTCCTATATTCCCTTTGGATAAGGTATCACCATCTGATCCGAAAATAATCAGATTATTACTACCTGATCTCGGACCTGTGTAGGCTTTAATTAATTGCCGACATTTTTCTCCTTTTAAGTAATCAATTTTAAATAATGCAAGACAATAACGACAATTGCACATAGATTGATTACGGAGTTCAGCAATTTCCTATGTCTCCAGGTTCTTATCGAATTGTTCCACTAGTCAAAACTTGTAAGTTACAATAGTACTTTCACAAGAAAACCTAATGGAAACTATTAAGAACTTGCTTAGAAGAATATCCAGACCTTCGGACGACAAGGGTGAAAGATAGCACCTGACTTCCACTTTCCTGGCGTATTTGGCAAGCTCTATGGCTCCAACTCCACAGTTCGGAAACCTCCAGTTCTCGATTGGCCTTCCAGATGCTAATACAACGCCCTATGGCTCTCTGGTCGACATTCCAGGCTCCGCAATAATTTACTATGGTGCTATGGGCCGACTAGGTAGTTTGAATAACTTCTAGCCACAATAATTTTAATTTATTATTGCCTAAATATAATAGGTCAACAATAATTAAAATATCAATGCCTAAATAAATATTTAGGTCTTCACACAACTATAATTTCTCATCCTCCTCTTGGCTCGGACTTCACCTCCAACATTCTAGGAATGATCTTCTCCGTATTTTGTGTGTGTCCATTATAATAGAATGGGTTCCCTATTTATACAAAAACTAGGGCCCTTAAAAAATGCAATACATATTATCTTAAGGCTATTATAAGCCTCATCTTGTAAAATGAATGGGATCAAATATTCCAAAAATTTGGTTTACATGTTTAAATGGGATTAATCCCCATGTTGGCGGATTTGCATTTTTAATGGGATAAAATCCCAATTTGAGCGGCTAAGGTAAGTGGGTTAAATCCCATATTTGGTGGGATGGAAATTGTTTAAGGCTTTAAATAGCCTTACCCCATGCAAACATAGTGGTCAAAGGACCACATGAGCATAACCACCCCCTACCACCGCTTCACCACCTTCTCTCCTCCACGTGGAAGATTCCACTACAACCGCTTCACAAATGAACTTAGCATAATGTACACTTAAGTAGGTAAGTGAGAATTATGTGGGTAAGGTGGAATATTGTGGATTATACTAATGTTTGAACATATTATATATATATATATATATATATATATATATATATATATATATATACACACACACGTGGCATTTGGGAATAATGTGTAGTGGAGTTACCAAGTAAATAAAAATTCGACCCATACTATGGGGTATCGAAAATAATTAACTCGGTCATCATGTAGTCCACGTGGTTAGGAGAATTATGTGGGTAAGGTGGAATATTGCAGTTTATACTAATGTTTGAACACACACACACACACACACACACACACACACACACACACACACACACACACACACACACACACACACACACACACACACACACACACACATGTCGCATTTAGGAATAATGTGTAGTGGAGTTACCAAGTAAATAAAAATTCGACCCATACCATGGGGTATCGAAAATAATTAACTCGGTTAGCATGTAGTCCACTTGTCATCTCCCGATAATCGAGTGAAGTCGATGAGTGGTGGCAAGCCACATGGTGGCTTGTGGACCCACCACGTCGGTGATAATACCATAGTCCACACGGAGGTCGGGCTCCCCTTCGTGATTGGGCGGTGGCTTGTTCCCGTGCACCATTTTTATGCTCATCAAAGACTGGTGATTGAAAACCAAAGAACAAATTCCTTTTGCCTTTTTGCCACGTGTCGTAGTGCCATTGGTCCAATATTGACCAATTGACCAAAGTTAACTTTCCTGTTGACTAAACTTTGACCAGACATATCTAGAGCTTCCGATGTCCGTTTGTCACGTTATCATAGTCGATGGAAAGCTCTTGAAATGATTTTATGCACTGACACCTTTTAGGGATGTTTAGGGAACTTTTGAAATAAAAAATGATCCCTTGATCACACCTCCCCTCTGAGATGGCTTTTTGTCCCAAAAGGCTTCCATACTGTCCTGAATCTAAAAAAATCTACTGCCACCTCGGAAGTGCTACAGTAGTAGACCCTTGGGTCTTCTCCTCCAACCTTCTCACTTCGACAACTCTACTCTGATCTTGGGACTTGTGGGTTATGGGCCCACGACACTTCTGCTGCGCCACTCTGATATCTGAAGAAGACCTCCACGCCTCTGCTTTATGGTGCTAAGTTTCTGAATGAAACCTCAAAACTCCTTATGTGCGGTGCTAAGCTTCTTGATATATGACAACAAGGATCTTCTTTGACTATATAACACAGTTCCAGGCTTCGAGTTGATTCTACAGAATCCAAACTGGTTTGAAGGAACTCCATGTTACGTAGAGCTTTGATTGATCTGATGTTAATGATGGACAATGACTTGTCCCTTTTCAGACCTCAATGCCTCCGATGCACGATGCTAAGTATCTGTAGACCTCAACTCCTCCAATACATGATGCTAAGTCTCTATAGAGATCAACGCCTCTGATGCATGATTCTAAGTCTATTGATTAGCTACCATTCATATGTGTGGTCGCAATGCCTTGACACCGAATGACGTTCCGAGCTAATCCTTTGAGAGCTCCTCTTGTTGACATACTAATATCATGTACCATTTTGTTACACAGTCGCAATGCCTCTACACATAATGAAGTTTCAACCTGATGTTAATGTCAACGGTGATTTAGCTACCATTCTATTACACAGTCACAATGCCTCTACACAGAATGAAGTTCCGAGAAGATATTTTGTGAACTTTACTGTCTATACAAATGACAGATCAATCTCCAAGCTTTATATGAGTTAATTCTTGTGTCCAAGCTATAACAGGTACTCATACATTGATTAGTAGATAGGTGCCCCTAACAGGGTCTTTATACAACTTTCAAATACAAGTGTAAGGAAATTATATCCTAATACATCATGTAGAACTAGTTATAAAAATGCTCCATTTTTGGAGTCTTGTACAATAAGCTTAAAATACCAATTCTATAGGAAAATAATTTTGCATGGTAAACCTATCGTGAAATTTCTCCTACTTGGTGGCTTATGTACTTGGTCTTTTCCACTGCATCGCAATGTGGATTGACTTAATTTGTCTCCTCCCTACTGGACCAATAACTCAACAAGGAAAAATATACTGCATCTTATGGTGTTAGAACAATTCACCAAAAATAATTGCCCTCTGGGGTCTTACTAATGCAAGTATAACATAGTACGAAATTGCCCAGAATTGGGTCTCTAACTAATGTGTCTTGTATGGTTAGATGTATACAAACATTTCCCTCAAAGGGGTCTTACCAATACATTCTACCTTACACATTAGTTTTCTGGTTTTATAAGAGCATTAAATAATGCTCGATAACCTAAAACAATAATTGAGCAATATATCAACATATTATTACACCTTAAATTCCTTACCAGCTGTAGAATCCTTAGTGTCGGCTTATCTCAATATATGCCTTGTGGATCGTTGAACGATTTTTTATCTACATATGAGATACAATGGATTCATCCAAATAGAAATGTGAGAAAATTACTGAGTATGTTAAATATGTCTCTCATTCTATCCCACCAATTTGGAATCCAAAAGTACAAGCCAATGCCATCCTTGTCAAAGCAACATGTACTGATTAACCTACTCAATACCAACTTGCTTCAGAGATTAGCAAGTTTGCAGGTGTCGATTACCAGCTCTAATACCAAACTTGATTAGATATTATCAATTTTGCAAGCCAATAACCTGCTCTGATACCAAACTTGATCCGAAAATAATTAGATTATTATTACCTGATCTCAGACCCGTGTAGGCTTTAATTAATTGCCGACAATTTTCTCCTTTTAAGTAATCAATTTTAAATAATGCAAGACAATAACGACAATTGCACACAGATTGATTACGGAGTTCAGCAATTACCTACGTCTCTGGGTTCTTATCGAACCGTTCCACTAGTCAAAACTTGTAAGTTACAATAGTAATTTCACAAGAAAACCTAATGGAAACTATTAAGAACTTGCTTAGAAGAATATCCAGACCTTCAGACGACAAGGGTGAAAGATAACACCCGAATTCCACTTTCCTAGCGTATTCGGCAAGCTCTATGGCTCCAACTCCACGGTTCGAAAACCTCCGGTTCTCGATCGGCCTTCGAGACGTTAATACAATGCCCTATGGCTCTCCGGTCGACATTCCAGGCTCCACAATAATTTACTGTGGTGCTATGGGCTGACTAGGTAGTTTGAATAACTCCTAGCCACAATAATTTTAATTTATTATTGCCTAAAAATAATAGGTCAACAATAATTAAAATATCAATGCCTAAATAAATATTTAGGTCTTCACACTACTACAATTTCTCATCCTCCTCTTGGCTCAGATTTCACCTCCAACACTCTAGGAATGAGCTTCTCCGTATTTTGTGTGTGTCCATTACAATAGAAAATTCCTTTCTGTTAGATCAGTTAACCTATAAAATTTCCTTCCTAACATCCAGATTTCAATCTTAATTGCCACACTACCTTTGCAAGTTCTCGTTGAACATTATCAAACTCCTTTGAGACATCTTTAGGAGTTTATCAATCATCTAAATAAAATCCATCATCTTGCTAACTTTTATGAGTACATAAACATCTACATCCTTCTTCCTTTGAGCCATTTTGTGATTCCTATATTCCCTTTGGATAAGGTATCACCATCATACCATCATATAGTCATGGACTGTGTCACTCCCTTTACCTTTGTATTGGTGGTTATATCATTTGTTTTATCATTTTATCTTATCATTATCAGATTAATTTTTTGAACGGTGATTGGAATCCTTGCAAGGAAATCCATTGACTTTAGGGACTTGCCTTTTCTAGGAAATCCACCATATATCTATCTAATCCCATCTTTTTTTAGTTTCTGAGCATTACAAGTGACCTATCCCATTGGAAAGGAGTTATATGCACGCTTAGATCCGACGACGTCATTCAAGCATCAAGATCAACATCCATATTTATAGGTATCAGTAAACCCCACTGTCTTTTGAGGTGGGTTTTGTTTTTATTATTTCACTTCATTAAGTTAAAGAAAGAAAGTAAAAACATATTTGAAAAACTGCTATGGCGACTATTTGGACAACTTCAAAATAATCATACTAGTAGCCTACCATTTCTTGTTGGATTTCATGGAGGAAATCAAGTTGGTTCTTAATATCCTTAATGTCAGGTATGAATCTGATGGCACATAATGTGAGCTCATGGAGGATGTCAAACCACTTCCGCATGAAAGGTTGATGAATGATCGAGATATTGTAGATGATTTTGATTAGATGAGACTAACAAGGAATTGTCATCTTGTAATGTGAAAACAAGCCGCTAGAATGCTCATAGAGGCTAGTTGGTTTGAATTTCATTGACTTGTTGACCGTAGGACCGTTTGGAAAGCTGGTGGATGTAAAATCAAGGTGTTGTGGCTCCTTATAGTAGAAAAACTTCATTACAGGGATTTTAGGATTGTTGGAGTGACAGATAAGTTACGTACTAGCTCGAGGATTTATGAGAGGAAAGGCCAAAAGTCTCAAAAACATCCTTGAAATAGGAGTTGAAACTCTTATTTATAATTGCTGTTAATTTTTTAGAATCATCGGCTATCTGAGAAATTCAGAGAAGCATTTGGAAGTGGTTTCAACCAATTTCAAAATAGGATTTTTGAGTATATAGAAAAGGGAAAATGGTTGGGAAGAGGTTAGGTGATTTGGGGAGGTTAGAATGTTGGGATTAAATGGGTTAGGGATGGTTTAGAAATGGTTTGGTGGTTTTAGGGGAGTTAGGGAAATTTTAGATGAGTAAAATATGGTTTATGAAGGGGTAACAATTGATTTTACAGGGTGAGAGGAATGACTTAGGTAATGTTTATAGTGACAGGTTTTGCTAAAGTATTGTGCATGTGAGGGGAGTAGGCAGGTGATGAAAACTTGGTGTCTACAAATACCTTTCCCTACTCAATGATTTTCTTAACCCATCTCTCGCTATCCTTCCCTATCATCATGTAACCTTGTGCTTTCTTGATTGTCTTGGGATCAACACTGCTAATTTGAGGAATGTATTTGATCATAAGAGAGGATGTTGATTCGGGTTCTGAGAAGGGTTGAATGTAAGCACTGAGATATTTTAAATATTCTTCAAATTAAACAATTGTTTTATTATATTCTTCGTTCCAAACAAGAAGGTAGAAGTTGATTATTTGAATAGATGAGAGTCAACATCGTGTGAAACTTGACCCAATGAGATGCAGGTCAAATTGTAGTCTGACAGAGTCATGTTCTCAATGGGCTTGTCTTTCTTAGGTCTATAAATTTCAACACTTCTTTCCTGAAGTACTACTGAAGAAGTGAGATATTGTTTGGGCCTTCTTTCTTCACTTGGACTTCATTGCCCTTGTAATTGCTGTAAGACTGGGTAGGGTAGTGAGTTGTGTTGTCCTTGGACCACTTTCAATCATTTCTTTAATCCATGGAAATGACTCTTTAGGAGTTTACACAATTTCGGTCAATAGAGCACTTTCAGAAGCTTACTATGGAATCAACTCTTGATCACTGCAAGCTTTGACATTTGGGAAGACATCCCTGGATGCCCTTGAAGAAATGGTGTTGTAACGTATTACTCTTACAATTCTAACTCACCTTGAATAACACTTTGAGCTTACTTAAATAACTCCACTCATTTGGTCGAATCTTCCAACTCACTTAGGTTTACTTAGCTCATCAAGTTTATTTAGGAAGCTTAACAAGGGGGTGTGAATGGATCAAACCTAATTGATGAGTCTACCTAGCTCTAATTTTTAATGGAGCTTTGACTCTTTTTTAATCTACTTTGATTGTAAAATTCCCATGGATTTTGTCTATTGTTCCCTATGGTGTTATGCTTTGCTACTGTGACTAGAATGATGCCTAAAGACCTATGTGAAGGATGAATTCCCCTTTTTGAGCTATGAAACCTTCATACAACCCTATGAAGATGAAAAAAATGGTGAGATAACTGAAAATGGATCCTACTACAACTTTTTGCACTCAAAACTGTAAATTTCTATTTTTAGCTGTTGGGATCCAGGAGCTGTTATATTGGGAAATGTTTCTTTTTTTAGTTGAAATCATTTTTTTGCAACCCCAACATGCTTGGAGTCCTTTTAAAGAAGTTTATTTACCATTTTTAAGAGCTTATATTTTTATAAAGTTACTTTTTGCTTTTTTCTTTTTTGGTGCTTTTTTACTATTTTGGCCTAGATTGTCTTAGTTTGTCATCTCAGTCGTTTTCTGAGTTTGTTGCTTTGAAGGATTTTGATATTTTAAGAAATTTTAAAATTTTAGTAAGTACAAGCACCAGGTACTTAATATTTTTATAAAATATTCTTCCACACCTTGGATTGATAAAAATCCAACTTCTCTGGAATAGGCTTTTCTTCTGGATATTGTGCTCAAAATTCTAGCTCAAACCATCTGTTGGAATGGCGGGAAATTGAAAAAGTGAGAGCTAGGATATAAATATAGGGTTTTATGCCATTGAAAATTAGGGTTACCTTTGTTTCTTCTATTTATTTCTTCTTTTAGGCACTTCAGAGAGAGATATGGTGAAAATCTTGTCTGATTCCAATCACTAGGTTAGGAGATATGAGTTTTTCTTGTTTTTAGATATGGAGTCAGTCTGGAAAAAAATGGGCACGGTGTCTATACAAAAAGAAATGTCTTGGGTGATTTTCAGAAGTGAACATGGAGTAATGAAGAAAAAATTGAGGAATGGAGGAGGGAAATTTATTCATAACTTTCTTTCTGGCAATAGCTTTCTTGATTACACATGAAGAAGAAGCACGATGGTTATGTGTTTAAAAACTTAGTTGTTTAAAACTTCTTGGGCTTAGGACCATTTTTTTGTTCCAAATATATGAAGGGGGTAGGAAATTTGGTGCAAGAAAATTCTCCCTCCTCTTAGCTTGACAAGTGGAAAATGGAGATTGGCTAGCGGAGGAGAGAGAAAAATCACTTGAAAAGCTCTCAGGGGCTAAAATTGGGTCACATGGAGGACCTGGGAAAGGGATAGGATTAGGATAATTTTTGTGTCCCAATTGTCCCAAGGGGATGGGATAGTTGGTGCAATAAAATTCACCCTCACTTAGTGAGGACAAGTGGTGGAAGCTGATTTGGTGAGGCGGAGAGGAGAAGGGGCTAAAAATTGTCTTGCAGAGCCTTCCCAGGGTCACGTGGAAATCAGTGGCCAAGCTAGGTATGGGGAAAAATTTGTTTCTGAAATATCCTAAGGGGAAGGGATAGTTGGTGCAAGAAAATTCTCCCTCTCTTGGTGAGGACAAGTGCCACATTTTTATTTGAGGATGGGGATAGCTAAAAAAGGGTGGAAAGGGGCTTAACTTATAATATTAGGCTTCGTCGGGGTCACATGGTGATCCAAGGAGTATCTTGGGCTTGGGAGAATTTTTGTGTCCCAAATATCCCAAGGGGATGGGACATATGAGATAATAAAATAATGCCATCACTTGGTGATGACATGTTTCTACCTTCAAATTTGGTTGTCTCGAAATCATACCTTGGAAAGAAGCTTGACGACAACGTTTCTGGAGCATCTAGAGGTCTTTTCAGGAACTTCTATATATGAATTTGAATGAAAAAAAGCATTTTTCAAAGAATGAAATGGGTCCCATGCTTTGACTTTTCCTTCAACCCCCTAAAAAATATTCTTTTGTCTTGGGACTATAAGTTATGCATGTTGAAAACATACTGTGAGAAGAAGTGCATGTGTCTTGTGAAAAAATTGAAACCACCATTATTTAGAGCACTAAATGACATTTCCATCGATATATTTTTTGACCTAAAACTCATTACAGAGATCCCAAAACCACTTCTCGAATCTCAGGTTTTGTTTTAAACTGTAAGCTCCTTCGCCTTTAAAAACCTGCTTTTGTTGAATTGGCTTTTAAACCTTAAAATATTTCCTGAATATTCCTTAACCACTTTCACAATGTTCTTAGCTCATCAATACCAAATCTTGATGAATTTGAGCCTTTGATTATCTCCCAAAGGATGTGCATCGTGCATCGAGCTCATCCATTTGATCCATGTCATCATCCAACATTGTTGTATCAAAATGAGAAGAACAAATTGGCTCATACCTATCTTACATTTCCATGGCCTGAGTCAAGATCTCAAGACTGAGTTGAGGGTCATTGGTTGTTTCCACAGTCCTCAAGATGTCTTGTGCATATTATTCATTTGCTACTGCCATATACTCAGTCTCTTCCTTATTGGAAGAATCTTTGCATCATTCCTCTAAGATATGGTTGAAAATATGATCTACACATGGCCAAACTTCATCTGAAGCATCCTTTCTCTCCTATTCATTTCTTATCAACCAAGGCTCATATTCTTGTAAGAATGGGCATACTTGATCTTCAACACTCTCAAATAAGGAGAAAATATCCAAGCTATGCGGGAAAGGAACTTTGTTAAGCTTGAGATCCATTTCATTGTCTTCATGATGAGAAGTAGAGAACCATGTTGGGGTAGAAATATGGGAAGAATTTTCAACTTGATCTTGATCATTCATTATTAAATATTATTTCTCATATGGAAAATGAAAGGTTTCATACTCACCATGATGATCAACATTATGCTTCGTGGGTGAGAATGGTGGAGTTAACTCGTCGAAGAGGTTATGCTCAAATTTATCATTCTCCTTGACTTTGAAAGAGAAATTTACCTCTTCGATTTTTTCATCCATGGTTGTATCGAGAAGGTAACTTGATTCTTCACCTATCTCCATTTCATCATTCAATATTTCATCATCACTTGAAGAATCAAAATAGGAAGGAAAATTATCCATGATTACCTTGAATTCATCGTCTTGAGATGCTTCTTGTACTTCTTCATGATTGATGGTGTCGTAAGAAAGCATTAGATCTTTTGTTGTACATCAAGAATCCGCCTCATTTTAATTCTTTGTTTAATCAATGGGTTGGCCTTGAGATCCAATGAGTTGATCAGGTTCAACCATCATGTATTCCTCATCATCCTCCATAGCAAGATAACCTTTTGTTGTTCTTGAATTCTCATCTTTGTAAGGACTGGTCCAGAATGATGGTTGATCATATATTTGCACTTCTTGGTATTATAATTCTTCTTCATTATCACTCATTAGTACCTCATTCAAATCTGGAAATTTATTCATGGCATTGTGGTAAATGAACATGACATGGATTCATTACTTAATGGAGTCTTCTTTAAAAATACATTTTCTCTTGAAATCCTATTTTTTATTTTTGTAATATATACTTTTTTTAAAAAAATTTGGGAAGAGATATTTTTGGGTGCACTTGAGAAAATCTCTCCTCAGCAGATTCTCCAAAAAATGTTGGTGAGAAAATTTTTCGATATGGAAAATTAGGTGTCTCCACTAATGTTCACGGGGCTGTGCCCCTCTGTATTGAATGATGCAGCTCCCATTTTTTGAATGTAAACTAATCTAATCCTATATATAAATGTGGGGTGGCCAATAGGTCAGGGATCGCACAAGAACACTCCATTAAACCTGTGGCAAAGTGCTTGTACGGCGTATAAGAGAGAAAATTACAACAATGAGGGGTGAAGGAGGGAAATTATGAAAGGAAAGCTATTGTTGTTAGTAGGCCAATTGCAGAGTTCACACCTAATAACTGGAGTAGTTCGAAATTCAATCTAGAAGAAAACAACAATGAATTTAGTGGGACTAATAAATTAAAGACACAAAGTTCCTTAGATTCATCTATCAAGGATGCAAAGTTCCTTTGCAGCACTATGCTTGCAAAGTGCTTAAAAGAGAGAACTAGAATAATACTTAAGAAAAGAGGAATGCAAGAAATGTAAATTTTTTCGTGTGCATTGATGATACAAAGCTCAACAACAACAATCCAAAATTTCTACAACATAGATTCTATCAAAATATAGCATTTTCGAGATCCTTTGGAATGGAGAGGCCATCCCAATTTATAGCAATGTGAATTGACTCTTTGCCTACCCCCCACATGACTCTTTATGATCTAATTCAACTCGTGACTTTTCACCTTCCTAAGAAAAAAGGGTGCTGCAATGGATTAATATTACAATTCCAAAACACCTTGGAGAGCATGATGAGCTGACTTAAACAACTCCACTCACCTTGGCCGACTCTTCTAGTTCACTTAGGTTTACTTAGCTCATTGAGTTCAATTAGGCAACTTACCGAGGGGGTGTGAATGCCTCAAACCTGATTGATGAGTCTACTTGGCTCGAATTTTCAAAAAATATTTGAATCTTATTGAATCTACTTTGATTGTTTAATGCCCTTGTATTTTTTCTACTTCGCCCTACGATGTTATGCTTTTCTACTGTGATGGGAATGATGCCTGAGGACCTATATGAAGGATGAATTATCTTGTTTGAGCTATGTAACCTTTGTAAAACCATGTGAAGATGAAAAAAGAAATGAAATAATTGAAAAATGGAGCCTACTGCAACTTTTCGCAATCAAAACTAGAACTTTCTATTTCTAGCTATAGGGATCCGGGAGCTATTATTTTGGGAAATGTTACTTTTTTTTACTTCAAATCAGTTTTGTGGAACCCCAACATGGTTAAAACCCTCCTACAAAATTTTCTTTTTTCCATTTTTAATCACTTTCTACTTTTACAAAGTTGTTTTTTATTTTTTCTTTTATGGTGCTATTTTACTTTTTTGGCCCAGATTGTCCTAGTTTATCATCTCGGTCATTTTTTGAGTTTGAAGGGTTTTTCTATTTTAAGAAAGTTCATATTTTTAGAAAGTATTATTCCACACCTCGTATTGACAAAAAATCAGCTTCTCTAGAATAGGCTTGTCTTATGGATGTTGTGCTCAAAATTCGAGCTCAAACCGTCTGCCAGAATGGCAGGAAATTGAAAAAGCGAGAGCTATGGTAGAAATATAGGGTTTGATACCATTAAAAATAAGGGTTACCTCTAGTTCTTCTATTTATTTCTTCTTGTAAGTACCTTTGAGAGAGATATATATGGTGAATATATCGTCCAATTTCGATTACCAGGTTGGGAGATATGAGTTTTTCATGTTTTTTGGTTGTGGAGTCGATTTCGCAAAAAATAGGCATGATGTTTGTGGAAAAAGTAATGTATTAGGTGATTATAAGAAGTGAACATGGAGGAATGAAGAAACAATGGAGGAATGGAGGAGGGAAATGGAGTTTATAACTTTCTTTCCGGCAACAACTTTCTCAAACACACACGGAGAAGAAGCAGGACAGTTATGTTTTTTTACAATTTTTGACTTTTTAAAACTTCTTGGGCTTGGGAAAAATTGTGTCCCAAATTTTCCAAGGGGATGGGAAAATTTGTTCAAGAAAATGCACCCTCATCTCAGCTTGAAAAGTGGCAGACGGATATTGGTCGATAGAGGAGAGAGAAAAATCACTTGAAAAACTCCTAGGGGCTAAAACTAGGTCACATGGAGTACTTGGGAAATGGCTAGGCTCAGGTGCATTTTTGTGTCCCAAATATCCCAAGGGGATAATAAATTTGGTACATGAAAATTCACCCCCACCTGGCGAGGACAAGTCGTGGAAGCTGATTCGTTGAGGCAGAGAGGAGAGGGGGCTAAAAATTGGCCTACAGAACCTTCCTGGGGTCACATGGAGAATCAATGGCCAAGCTGGGTATGGGGCACATTTTTGTATCCCAAAGGTATCAAGGGTATTGGATAGTTAGTGTATGAAAATTCTCCATCACTTGGTGAGGAAAAGTGGCACATTTTGATTAGAGGATGGGGATATACTGAAAAAGGGTGCAAAGGGGCCTAACTAACAAGATTAGGCTTCGTTGGGGTCCACATGATGATCCAGGGGGATATCTTGGGATTGGGAACATTTTTGTGTCCAAAATGTCCGAAGGGGATGGGATAGATGGGACACAAAATTTTCCCATCACCTGGTGATGAGATGTTTCCACCTTCAAATTTGGCCAAGTCTCGAAAGCATACCTTAGAGAAAAGATTGACAAATAAGTTTATGGAGAATCCAAAAGTATTTTCAAGAAATTATTTATATGAATTTTAATGAAAACATCATTTTGAGAAGAATGATATGGGTCCCATGCTCTGATTCTTCTTGAAAACCCCTCAAAAATATCTTTTTTCTCGGGACCGCAAGTTGTGTATACTGAAAACAAACTATGGGAAGAAGTTTGTGTGTCTTGTGTAAAACTTGAAACCACCATCATTTAAATAAATTAATTACCTTTCCATTTATATCTTGTTTTACCTACAACTCATTACAGAGCTCTCGGAATCACTTCCCAAAGCTCAAGTGTTGTTTTGAGTTGCAAGCTCATTCACCTTCAAAAACCCGCTTTCACTGAATTGGCTCCCAAAAGTTAAAATATTTCTTAAATATTCCTAAACCACTTGCACATATTTTTTAGATCCTTAATACCAACTCCTGATGAATTTGATCCTTTTATTCTCTCCCGGGGGATGTGCATCGGTCTTGGGAAGGCTAAAAACAACCCTTCTAGGATCAATGAAGAAATTGCCTTGAGAAGTACTATATCAGAAGGATTCCATGATATTTATTTTATATTTCAAAAACATGGGAAAGGTTGGTATAATACAAATGAGCACTTAAAGGATGGGAATAGACATGTCAGCGAGGGGAAACTGATCTAGGGGAGTTCTTATGCGGGTTTACAAGTAGGAAATTTGACACTAGGGTATAATTGTCATGTTTTCATCACTAAATTTTTCCCATGTAAAAAATCATAACAAAAAGAACATAAAAATAGAAGCACAAGTAAAACAATGCGTGATGAATGAAAGAGAAGGATCTAAAATAGGAAGATCAACCTCAACATGATTATTCCCAAGGATTTGTGCATATGTAAGGGGAGGATAGAAAGGAGGAGTGATAGGTCCATAGATGATAGAATTTATAGCATCAAGAGACTCCAGAGAAATATATTCATCATTAACAAGGCCTTCTTCATCAAAAAAATTTATTAGGTCCTCAACACATGTCTCATTAGTAGCAATAGACTCATAATAATCATGAACACTAGTGGCCTTTACGGGGGGTAACAATACAACATTAGGGTTATGTTTGTAAATATTTGTAAACACATAAGGTATTGTGGGATTGTAAGTAGGGTTAATATCATACTTGCGATAGAAATATGTTTCGTCCTTAGCATTGGTGAAATAAGGTTGAATACCAGTCATAGGAATGGATTCATACTTAGGAGAACTAGACTTGGATTGATGGTTTCAAAAATTCTTTTGATAGGCCATGAGGAATATAAAAAAATGAAGGACTCTAGAGAAAGGTAGGTTTTGATCAATAAACAAGTTAACCAAATGATTTAATAAAATTAAAATGATGATAAGGAAACTGCTAATTAGATAAAATAACAATAACATAAAATATTTAGCTGAAGAAGTACAAACATGAGTGATAGATATGCTTTCTAGAATAAATCATCTTTCCACCATAGGTCAGGAATGATTCTAGGTTGGTGAATGATTTAAACAGACGACAAGCATAGTCTAGGGTATGTAAGATCTGATTTTGAAACTGGCATGCGATGATCTCAGAGATAGGATCTCTTAGGAGAGGACACATGTTCTTGGGCGCTATCATCTATTTTGGGTGCTAGTGTCTGCATGATAAACCATGATATGATTATTTATGTGTCACTTATTCTCACCTTTGGATCATCATAGTTTACTTCATGTTTACTCCACTTCTACTCTATCAGACATTTACCTACCAAAAAAATCCTAGCTACTTGTACAAAACTCAAGCACACATTACACTGAATAAAAAACATATGAGAGATTCAAAATGACCCCAATGATCACCTCGATGTGATGTTGTCATCAAGTGTTGTGCTACATTTCATACTCCATGTAGTTCTTGTGGTGTGTGATTGAAATTATGTCCCTTGAGCTAGGATTCCCTAGTGCCAGTTCCAAAAATAATGGTGGGCTACAACTACTTTGTCCCAATGCAAGAACATGTGATATGGAATTTGGAATAGCCTTCCATATGTAGTGAATAATGTAGCCCATAATGCAATCCCTTATGTTTCTCTTGTGTATGTGGTAGATATAGAAATGATTTCCCAATTTATGAGAGAGAGAGAGAGAGATAACACGAGGACCAACGAATTGCATGAACATCAAGGTAGTTACACTCAAATGAAAATGCAAAAACTATCCAAGTAATCAATAAGTAATTAACCACTAAGAAATTGTGCATGCTAGAAAAGGGTCTAATCATTCTCATAGATAAGAAAAAGAAGTACATATAGGAGTGATGTGTAAATCCCATGATTTAACTTGTTATATCCTAAAATAGGAGAGGGGAGTTACAATATAAGAATGGAATGTAACTCCCATATGACATATGAAACAATGACACACATCATAGATTCTAAGACAGAATCTATCATACATCATATAACTTCTGATGACTTGCCTAAATACCTATGACTAGACTAAGTGAGATGAATCACCATGGGTGAGGGAAATTCACCTAATAAATAAATAATAAGTGAATAATATCCCCTCACACCAACACCCTTCCTTCAACATATCTTAGGATGAGGCATGGAAAGAAGAAAAAGAAATGGGTCCCAACAAGCTATGCTTAATGAGGTACCCATGTACAATAAGGATATCAAGTAATAAAAGAAAACCCAAGGGAAAAATATCCACTTACAAGAGATAGAAGAATCCCCTAAAAAATAAGAAAGATGCATCATATGGGTCCCAATAAAAAAATCCTGATGAAGTATCCATGTTCAAACTGTAATATTTTTAGAAGAAAAGGAGAAGGAGAAGAAGATAACTATCTAGATCCCCCAAAATATCTAACTACCTGAAGCCAAAGAAGTCTCATGGAGTGAAAAGGCATGGTTCTTATCTAAGGAACTATGCTCCTCATGCAAGGTAGAAGTTTTGAATTCCCTATAAAGGGATAGTGAATCCACAGTAGCAATAAAGAAGGAATGTGGAGTATCATGTAACTGTGTAGAAGACTGCTTGATATCTAATAAGTCCTTAATCAAAATGCCTACTCCCTGAAATGACTGTGGTGGACCAGAAGTAGGTGGATCAAGAAGTAACTCCTAAAAATCTTGAAGGTGACAAGTGGATAGTGGAAGTGGGTCCCCATCACTACCGTAGTCATTTGTGCTAGAAAATAAGTCCTCATAATCAGAAATTTGCTCAAGCTTAGAAGTGTCATCAAGTACATGTGAATAAGGTTAAGAATATAAGGGAGGGATAAAGTGGGAGAAATAATATCAGTACTATAATGTACTAGCCACGTGTAGATGTTTGAAATCACACGCAAGGGATGCGCAAAGGGGCACATGCATGTAGGAGGGATCAGCACACAGAGGTTCACGCATGAGTAAAAAGAATCTGAGACGTAGCTGATTTTCTAAAGACACGAATAAAAATAGAAAAGAAGAGGAAGAGTGACATCTAAGAAAGGTTTATAAATAGACAGAAGCATGATAGCTTAGGACACACACAAAGGAATTTATATTTGGAAAAAGCACATGCAAGGAAAAAATAAGATCATGCACAAATCGAGCTAATAATAGGAATAAAACAAGTCATGTATATTTAGGTTAATCTATTATTAGCATAGAATGTAAAAATCATGAAGGCTATTTTCACGCATGTTTATTATTAGGAAGGTGCATGAAGTGGTGAAGGGAAAGTCCCCACACTTATATATAGGTAGTGCATCTATGTTAGAGGGTCTGTGTGTACGTATGCATGTTAGATATTCTTAAGCATTTAAGTGTTATGTAGTCATGAGTTTTGGAACTTGAATGAGGGCACACAAGTCTTATGCATGAAGTTACTGAGGTTATTGTAATCAGTTATTTGTTATGTAATATAATTATGTTTATGATGGTGTTCGAGAATATCAGTGCTATATTTATTCTTGAATGACTTGCTTTCTTATTATATGTGTTTCCAAATGTCATGGTTGTGGTGATTACTAGGCATGAATAAATGTCTTGGTTATGAATACAATGAATATGCATGCTAACTTCCTGATAAGCATAACAAAGGAGGGACCTGGTGGTTGTGCACGCTTCAGGTGAGAATTCAGATTTGTCTAGATGAGATGCCAACACGCATATCTTTAGAGTGGTAAACAAAGACTACAAAAGTGTCATCAAGTACACGTGAATCAGATGAAGAATTTGAAGGAGGGATAAAGTGGGAGAAATAATATAGATAAGTATGATTATCAAATCAACCAATTGTAATGATAGTTTATTTTCTACATAGACCATATGAAATTGAAATACTTGGTTAACAAACTTGTTTTGCAAGGGTGCATCTACCGGTGGATAATTATTTTTCAGGAATTTGATTTTACAGTTGTTGTAAAGCCAAGAAAGAGAAATCTAGAACTTTATCATTTATCATGGATCAATTCTAGAGAAGACACACTGAGTATTAAGGGCACTATGCCCAACATGCAATTGTTTAGTTTGAATCACACGACGATGGATTTCAAGGACATTGCAATATTTTTACGCACTGGACTTGTGTTAGAGGGAATGAAGACACTAGAGAAGAAACAACTTGTTATTCGAGTTGTGACGTATCAACTCATTGGAGGAGATTTGTATAATATGGTTCGCGACGAGGTCTTACATATGTGTGTTCTAGAGCATGAGTGTGAAGCCATTATGGAAAAAGCTCATGGAGGTATTGCAAGAGGATATTATGCAGGACATGTGACTGTGTGCAAGATCCTTCTAGTTGGCTTATGGTGGGAGACATTGTACAAAGATACTAAGGATTTTGACAAAGCATGTGATCACTGTCAAAGGGTTGGTAAGCCTGGAAGTCAAGATGAAATTCCTTTGTGACCTATAACGAGTGCATAACCTTTTGAGAAATGGGTTGTTGATTTTGTGGGACCTATTACACCACCTGCGCGTAGGAATGGAACATGATATATCATCACATGTACTGATTACTTAACCAAATGGGTAGAGGCTATGCCTACAATATATTGTACAACAACAAGGTTCCTTTAGGAGAATATTATCAGTAGGTATGGATGCCCTTTGAGCTTCACAAGAGATAGAGGAGCTCATTTCTTGAATAAAACAATTAGAATTCTATTGGCATAGTTTATGGTGGCACACCATAAGACCACTCCTTATCACCCTCAAGTAAATGGCACTACTGAGGCTTTCAACAATATCTTGGGACAAACACTCATGAAGATATGTGATGTTAGGAGAAAGGATTGGGATGACAAGGTATCAACTATTCTTTGGGTATATAGAATAACCTATAAATAGTTGAATAAGGCCATACACCTTTTTTAGTTGGTGTTTGGCACAAAGGTTATTTTACCCGTGGAGTTTTTATTACCATCACTACATATTGCACGTGTAGGTGGATTGTTTGATGAAAAGGTCGTGGAAGAGTGCATTGAAAAATTTATGCAACTAGATAAACGGTGAGCCATTACGTGTTGGAGCTAGAATACTGAGAAAGCACAACAAAAGGCTTCACATGACCGACACATCAAGAACAAGTCTTTTACATTTGGAAAGATCGTGCTTCTGTATGACTCCAAGTTTACATGTTCCCTAGGAAAGTTAAAGATCCACTTTTTGGGACCCTTTGTAGTGACCAAGATACTTGAATCAAGCACATGTCAATTGCAAGCGTTGGAGGGAACCATGTTTCCCGGTTACTTCAATGGGAGTAAGTTGAAGCCCTACTATCAATAAGCTTCTTTGTGTTTATAATAAGGAAATGTTTCCACTTATATTAGATTTCCTTTCCTTTTTGTTTTTTCTTTGCTTTTTTTATTGTAATAAGTGAGCGTAGGAGCCAATTACTATTTATTGAGTTGATGTGCAAAGGACTGCACATAATTTTAGTGTGGGGTGGAAGGAGGTATGAATACTAAACAAGAAAACTTTGATGATGGTACATACCTTAGGGTAGGTACAAAGGTGCACATGACATTGTTAAAAGATGAGGTGTTAGGTGAATATGAATCATCAACGTGCACAGGAAAAAAAGGAAGGTGTTCCAAGTTGTTAGGATGAAGGTTCTTGAAGAAGATTCATCATATTGGAAGCCATGCAAATAAGAGGTTGCACAGTGTAAAGCGAGGGAGGCAGCAACATGAGGTACTACTTGGTATGAAGCACAAAGGAAGATGGTTTGCAACACAATAAAAGGCATGTAAGGATGTATGTAGGATTTGAAAGTAGTGGGTGTGCCAGAATGTTAAGATTTCTGCGCACGCAAAAGAAAAACATGGAAGAAAGTAAAAAGTGACTTAGGAGGAAAAATGTGTTTTAAAAGGAAAATTGTTCTTTTAAATAGAAAAATGGGAAAAAGTGTTTTAAAGCCAAAAAGTGAGTCAAGTGTGAGAAAGTTATAAAAAGGGGAAAATCAAGTCAATTATTTCCTTGTATTTGAAGATATTTGAGCAATGGAGAAGCTGAGCAACCAAGTGTGACTAACTGAATCAACTAGCAAGTGAACTTGAGTAACGTGCAGAGAATTTTTGTGGAGATCCTTCATAGGGAAAAGTAGAAGTTTGAACGAGAAGTTAGGGCACAGTCAGTTAGGGTTTGCAGAAGTTGGTGATTAAACAGTTAAGGTTCACAGAGCTTGGTCACTTTGAAGTAAGGGTGCGTAAGGAAGGCTAAGGATTTGGCATAGAAGGGTTTAAAGAATACCTGTGGAATGATTTGTAGTAAGTTGTAATGGCACCAAAGAAGGATACCTTAACATCACCTAAGGGAAAAGGAAATGGTAGAACCAAGAAGACCAAGGTTGAAGACCCACCAGAGGAGTTGTTCTCGGAAACACAATATATGAGAGCTTGGTCACTTTGAAGTAAGGGTGCGTAAGGAAGGCTAAGGATTTGGCACAGAAGGGTTTGAAGAATACCTATGGAACTATTTGTAATAAGTTGTAATGGCACCAAAGAAGGATACCTTAACATCACCTAAGGGAAAAGGAAATAGTAGAACTAAGAAGACCAAGGTTGAAGACCCACCAGAGGAGTTGTTCTCGGAAACACAATATCCCACGAAAGTAAGTATGCCTCAATAGTGGACTCCACATCGCGCAAACTAAAAAATTAGTGAGTTCAATCATAGGGAATTAGGGAATGAGGCGACATTAAACAAGGACATGCTATGAGAGTTTCTGACCAAGAATGCATAAATTTAGTTACTTGTAGATGACTCAATAAGGAAGATTCTTGAGAAGGTATGGTTCCTACAATTGTTTCAGCTAACGTACTTTGGGATACTTACACACCTCTTCCAATGGTTGGTGTTGAGGGTGCATGAAGATTACCTCTACTTCACTGGCTGGAGAATGAGGATTACATCTCGACTGATTAGGTGTGTTACATGGTTGCAAGAGACAAGAAAATACATGGGCTTAGATCTACGAGATGATGCAAAGATTGATGAATCAGCAACCAAGTTGTAGTATGAAATGGGAGTAGAGCCATGACTGTGGAAAAAATTGAAGACCTTGCAAACAAAGTAGCGGCCAAGCTGGTGAGTTAGAAGCTTGGTACCTCAGAGAGATGGGGGGAAGTGAATAAGAAATTCTTCTACATCATGCATAAGATGGCACAAAAAACACAATATAACATTGAGTAGTCCATCGCCACTAGGATTGTTGAGGAGGCCAAGGTACAAAGTGAGGAAGGAGCTAAGATCGTGTGGGGTTTGATTTTGTTACTGATTGTATTATGAGAAGTTAGTGTTCCAGACAGACCAAAGGAGGATATGTGGGTCCACCCTAGAGAAGATCAGTCCCCTACGGTGTAATTTGTAGATTTTATGTGTGAGGGGGCATTCAAAAATCAGTACAATGCACATTTGGATAAGAGGTATAACAAGATGCACACAACATAGGGAGATTCCTGAAGAAGTTTGGGATTAGGAAAAGTTTTTAGTAATGCAACACGTTATCCTTACATGGTTTATGATCACCAAGGGAGAAATGGGGTCGTGGCATAAACTACCATTTGCATTTACAACAAAATAATTTAAATGCACAGTGAACAAAATAAAGTATGCGTAGAAGTTGACCTTCAATGTAAAAAATGTGGATTCAGACTAGCATACCTTGTGAATAACCTTTAGATATGCTACCAGGCTAGCGTACTTAGATATGTTAGAGCAAGATACCTTAGATTTGAACCCGATGATGAATGTTATAGTCATGGGAATGATATGCAGGGTCTTTATGGTGTTGCACCCAAAGACAAAGGATGGAGAAGAGATTGAGGTATGTGACTCACATATGCCTTAACCAAAGAAGTGAAATGTGTAGATTCCAAAGTGCAGTCGAGAGGATTCCTTGTCTAAAGAAGAAGAAGAAGAGGATCCTATGCCCTTGATGTAATACAAAAGAAAGAAGTACATCGAGGGCATATGATGATCTCAATCAGCCAAGGTAAGTCCACTAAGGACTAAGAAGGGGTACTTAGGGGCCCAAGTGATTTCTTATGATGAAGAAGACTCGGAGGAGAAAGTGGTATAAGAGTTGAGACATGAGAAGTACACACATGAGATAAAGCCATCAGTAGAAATAAATCCTAGCTCGAAGAAACATGAGGAGGGTGAACGACATAGAAGCTCATGCAGAGAGAAAGAAACAATGTGTGAAGAAGAGATACACAACACCCAAGAAGAGCCCAAGGAAGAAAATGCAGGTGAAAACTCTTATGTCATCAAGGAGGATAAGGGTGTTGGAGGTGAGACTAGCACATGGCCATTCACACTAAGGAAGCAATGGACCAAGGCTAAAGTAGTAAGGAAACAAAGGCCTCCCCAATCAACGCATATGTATTTTTTTGATGATCCTACGAAGGTATTTAGGGTGATATTTCAAATCACCATCTGTACAAAGAAGTTGTTTTGATGGGACCTAATGGGCAAGGAAGGAGGGATCACATGCACAAAGAAGATGTTTTCATGGAGTATGCATACACATGTAGAGGATCCAGAGTTTGAGATTAGTAATAGGTCCTACTCCACCTTGGAGTTGAAGAAGTGGCCACGAAATCAGTACAAGATTGTTGACCCCATGAGGTTGACTGATGAATAGGCATGTAATACCTTGAATAAAATGACAATAGAGGTTACATGCAAGAATTTGGATAAGGAGAATAAGGAGTGCAAAGTCAAGAGCCTAAATATTGATGTCAAAGGGGAGTAGAAGCACACAAAGGATGCCTATGATAGGGAAAGAGTGTTGGTGAAGCAAATAATAGGTGCATGCCCCACCCTAGTAAGCTAAGCTTGGACTGAATATAATGATGTAATGGAGTACCTCAAGGATTTGGTAGGAATGCTACTTCTGAACATTAAGAGTGGCATGAGGCCATCAGCAAAATAATTTTTCAAAGAGAAGGAAAATAATAAAGAGACTGTGGATGCCAAGATAGATGAGTGTGAGGCTATATTCACATAGATCAAGGATGCCATTATCAAGGCTGATATGGATTTTGATAGGTGTCAGAAGAGTGACCCTATCATCAGTGCGTGTGTGGAAAAAGAGGAAGCAAAGATTAAGGTAATACAAGTGAAGACACTAACTAACAAGCTGGAGCATATAAATTTCATAGAAGAAGTATCAGCACAGAAGGAACTAATAAAGGCCGTGAGAGATACACTAGAGTTTCGGATCAAATAGATCTAACTCTTGGTTTTGGAACGTATGGATATGTTGGAGGGAATGAATTTAGAGTTGAGTATAGTCATAAAGGAATTCAAGAAAAGAGAGCATGAAGCGACGTCTGACCAAATTTCAGGTATTGTAGAGGCAACACCCAGGAAGGCAAAAGAGGAGCTCATGAAGTGGAATTTTTTGAAGATGCATTAAGCGCAGAGTTCTTAGAGCTCCTCCAACAACCTGATGCTTAAGGAAGCTTGTGCACGAGATTGGAATTCATTCTTTATTCCATATTATTAGGGAATTATTCTCTATTCTTTGAACATTCTTTGATTCATTCATTGATTGGAGAGATAAGTTGGGTGACACATTACCGCGTACAATAAGGATCAATGAACGAAAGTTTGTGCATGAGCAGATAGAGTCCAAGACTTAGCCAATTTTCCAAAGACAAAACTAAAAATGGAAAATTAGAGGAAGAGTGGCATCTAAGAAAGGTTTATAAATAGACAAAAGCAAGATAGCTTGGGATGCACACAAAGGAAATTATATTTGGAAAAATCACATGCAAGGACAAAAGAATATCATGCACAGGTTGAGCTAATAATAGGATTAAAACAAGTCATGTATAGTTGGGTTAATCTATTATTAGCATATAATGTAAAAATCATGCATGCTATTTTCACGCACGCCTAGTATTAGAAAGGTGCATAAAGCGATGGAAGGAAAGTCCCCACCCTTATATATAGGAAGTGCATCTATGTTATATTCATGAGTTTTTGGAACTTGTATGAGGGCACACATGTCCTGTGCATGAAGGTACTGAGGTTATTGTAATCAATTATTTGTTATGTAATACAATTATGTTTATGATGGTGTTCAGGAATATTGGTGTTATTATTCTTCTTGAATGACTTGTTTCCTTATTATATGTGTTTCCAATTGTCATGGTTGTGATTATTATGCATGAATAAATGTATGGGTTACGAATATGATGAATATGCATGATGACTTCCTGATAAGCATAACAAAGGAGGGACCTGGTGGTTATGCGCGCTTAGGGTGAGCATTTAGATTTTTTTGGATGTGGTGCCAACATGCATAGCTTTAGAGTGGTAAACAAATACTACATAAATTTCATCAAGTACAAGTGAATCAGATGAATAATTTGGAGGGATAAAGTGGGAGAAAGAATATATCCAAGTATGATGATTAAATAAACCCACTGCAATGATAGTCTCATTATGCAACTCTCTTATGTGTACTAAAATGGAGTGAACTCGACCCATATGCCCTAACCAAGGTGAGTAATCTATTAGATTGATAAGATATTGGTTGACAATGAGGAAATACTTAGAATATTTTTAAATGTTCCACCACTCACTTCAACAAAACCTCTCCCAAAAACTTGATTAGAAGTGTCATCACCCAATCAAATAAAAGACATATCACATGGCTCTAATGAAGTGAACTACATGTATGAAGGGGACATATGATGTGAGGCACAAAAATCAATAACCCATACAGGATTCAGTGGTACAACTGCAACTAGAGCTCCTCCCTTTGTTTTCTCCTTTCTTGATTCTTTCTTTCCCTTTTCCATTATCATTTTCCTTGGAGGATTCATGGGTTGATGAATATGGTTTGATACACTTTCATACACCTATGTTGTTATTCTCAAGAAGATTCTGGAGGAGTTCAATCAACTTATTCAAACATTAAATTTCACCATGCCTACTTGTGCAATACCCACATTTGGTCTTCTCTTGCATACGCTTAACACTAGAAGAGGAAGTGGTGGAATTTGGTTTAGTGGTGGGTTGTTCCTTCTTGTTCTCATGATCCTTGTTCTATTTATTTTCTTTTGAAGCCTTTTGTTTGTCATGCTTTGCAAGTAGAGCATGTGATTCTGTGGATTTTAGTGTACCCATTTGAATTAGTTTATCTTGTTTCTGATTAAAGTCAGCAAAAAACTCATCAAAGGAGGGAATTTCCATTGTGTTCCAAGTTCCCTTTTGGTTACATGGAAGGTAGAGACAAAAATAAAATAATTAGGACCTAGTTTTGCGAACACAAAAAGAATAAATTTTGAGACCTTTTTGTCAACTCCACATTTTTTCAATTACATTCTCACATATTTGAACTTGGTGAAGTAGTCCTGAAGTGTATCAAAACTTCTAGGGCTAAGACTAATTATCTCGTTTTCTATTTTGTGCCCTCTCATTTCATCTTATTTTTAGAAAAAAATACTCTGAGGTGTCCCAAACATCCTTGGGTATTTTGGTTGAAGTTATATGAAACCGTGGATTTGGTGACTCAGAAAGACATAAGAATCCATAAGCTTCATTACATTTGTCAAACCATTTCTCTTTCTCTATAGCATATGTTGGTTTAGTTTGTCAACCTATAGTTATTGTTAGGTTCATTATTAATTAACTATATATTAATTATGCCTTTGATATTAATTAATATATTTATTGTGTATATGGGTATATTATAAACCATATTATTGTTTTATTCAAAACATTACGGATGATGTTATATTGTTTTAACAATATTATTTTTGTGCTTCCCCGAATGTAATTTGGAAGCTACTGTATTTTAAATTTGTTGTTGCATTGTTGCAACTCCTCTTTTGTTTATATCCTGGTTATCCAATATGTATAAATATTGTAGCCTGCACCATTTTACCTATTTGATTGAGTTTAATAAATTTATCAGGCTTCCGCCCTTGTTTCTCAATCTACATTTAGTACCAGAGTGAGAATCTGGACCTGTGAAGCAGAGAAGGTTGGAGAGAGGAAGCATACAGTTTTGGAGGAGATTCTGCTCTCTAGGAGAGCCTGTATTGTTTCTAGCAACTTCCCAAAATTTTCTGCATATCCACAACCTCATGTCATTCTCCAGGTGTTTGTAAGGCAATTTTTTTTTGCCTTGGTGCCTCCTACACCAGGTAAAATTTGCTCCGTGGATACAATTTTTAAAAAAAATTCCTCAACAAGGGTTTTGTTGGTGTGTGTTATTTTCCACATCATTAGGTGAGTCATCTCACTTAGGTGAGATCATAGGTCCATGTGTCATTTAGGGGTCATTATGAGATTCTCTTATGCAGCAGTGTGTCAGTGTGTATGTGTGTCATATGTGTCATTGGGAGTTACACTTCTATTTTGGGAATGTAACTCCCCCTCTCTACTCAAGTTGTCATGATTGCAGCACTGGGGGTTACTCAGCACCTCCTATATGTACACCCCATTTGATATATGAGATAGAGGAGAGTTTTATGGCTTAACCAGGTTATGCCCGTGTTTCAAATCTTTGCATGCACATTCGATTGATGCTCACTCCTCCCGAGATCTCTTAATGCTGTCGTTCGCACGTCCATTGATGTGCACGTCATCCCTCATGATCCTCGCTTGTGTGTTTTAAACCCTCTTTCATGGTATCAGAGCGGATCTTGTGGATCCATGCACTCTTCGGCGTTGCTCATGTGTTTCCAGCTTCCAGCGTGATATTCAAATTTTGTTGCGTGTGTCGTAATGGATATTCTGTTTTTATGTTTATTGCATTGATTTCAGGCATTTTCCTATCTCCGTTCAGTTTTCGGGTGTTCGTGGGTTCATTTTTGGGGTTTAATGGTTTTGCATCTTTGCATGCAGTTTTAGAGGTGTTTTTTGCATTCCAAGTTGTAGATCTATGTGATTTTTTTTTGTTTTGTGCATGAGTTTTCTTGGTTCGACGTTCATTTTCCTTGCATTGGGTTTATGCTTCACAATCTTGGACCATTCAGTTCTCCTCACTGCCTTATTGAAGCATGTGCCCACCTTGCTTGATGGCTCCTATGTTCTCATGCTCTGCACCTCCTTGTCTCTACATCATTGGAGCCTTGGCTTACTCACCTAAAATCTACTTGTGATGTCCTTAGACATTCATGCATTGGTTTTCAGTTGTGTTTGTGTTGGCGAGCTCCTTTTTTAGCCAACTCGTTGTGTGGCAACTGTGTGTTTGGGTTTGAGCTGGCTGTTTCAACTGACCTGTTGCTGCGACCTGCCTCCTCGTGCTTCCGCTTGACTAGAAACTCTGTGCCCACTCAGGCCAGTTACCCTCATCTCGACTCCCCAGATGCTTGAATTCCAGATCTCTACTTGTGGTTTTTTTGCTGCAGTGTTTTAATTTACCATTTGCTCATGGTATTGTGCTCTGCTCCTAGATTTCCACTTGCTCGTGGATTTTCCATGGTATTATGCTCTAGTCCTCTGGTCTCAATCCTTGGATGTTCAGTCTAACGCTCTGCGCACCAAAGCTATCAACGTAGTTGCTAGTGGTCAGCCATTTGTCTCCTGGCTTTTCTGAGTGATCTCTACCTAGCCTACATCGACCTATACATGCAGCGAGACCGTTACTCTGCCCAACCTGCATTTTCACACCTCCTACACAACATTGGCACGTTTTTCACCTCTCCACGCACAACTTAGCCGTTACTATTCTCCAAGGCTGGTTTCCCTAGTCACGTTTAACATCTCCTCGAGCTCATGCAACTCTATCCTGCAGCAAGAGTCCACCATGATCAATAAAACTTCAGCACGTAGACTTGGCATTTTTGGTGGTTTAGCTCAGTTCTGGCACATGGACAACTCTTGAGTTCCACGTGGCTTGACTGCTCTAAACATGGGCCCACCTCCTTTCCAACTTCTTTTTAATGTTTTATGGTGTTCTAAAAATTAAAAAAATTCAGTATCATGGCATTGTAATTTTTTTAAAAGGATTTGGGTTTTTGGCTTGTTTTATTCTCCCTCCTACGAGTGTTGAAGACAGAGGGCGAGGTCCAAGGTTGGCAAGAGGTTAATCCCCCCTCACATTCATAATAAACCCTATCTAAAATTTCATGTCATTTCCAATGGGTACCCACACGATACCCTTTGCACCCAACTCGTGCACTTTTTTACTGCATTTGTAGCATCTAGTGCATTTTTCCATTAGTTACAGGAATCATTTTAACGCCATAATTGTTGACTCACAACTCATTTTTGAGTGCTTATTTAGTCAAAGTTGCATGATTTTATACACATTATGTGATGGAATTGTTAGTTTTTTAAATGCACTATTTTTATAAAGTGCCACATTCTGGGGGGTTGCTTGTACTCTTGGGCTTTCACACGCAGATGCATTATCAGCCGAGTCTGACATCTTACTTTTGTGCATATTGAATTCCAAATCATGGAGAGTGCTCTTTCCATACTTGAGTGTCGTAGGATCACTTTACATCCTCCACCACTTCTCACCGGGAGAGGGAACTATTCAGCTTGGCGTGCTTCCATGGAACATTACTTCACCCATGAGGGTCTTTTACCCTTCTTGCTTGGGCCAGCTCCTACACCCATTGATCATCGTCACCTAGAGGACTTTCTTGACACTTGCGACCATGTCTTTGGTCACATGATGATGCATGTCTCTAGATCTCTCAGGTTTCACGTGGCAGACTCAGATCCACCCCACCGTGTCTGGTGCATTCTTCATTCCCTCTATGGAGACCCTTCACATACTGCTGCCATTGTTACTGCTATTGATTCAGTTGTCTCCTCTATTTTTTCATGTGATGGTATTTCCACTGACATAGACTTGTTTGGTTCTACTTTTGATGACGAGGAATGTGCACCCAGTTCTGATGCCGAGAGTACTACAGAGGACTCCTCCTATTTCTCTCACTATTCTAGAGAGTGTTAACACTTCCCACATCTCATCAGATATCGAGAAGTCTCCTTCTCAGTCTCATACATTCATAACACCCACCTCATTTCCACTTCAAGTGTGCGAGGCCACTTCCACTCCTCTACCTTCATTAGATGACTCATACCTATATGACATTGCTCTTCTATTTTTTGAGCCCCCTCATTGGGATGAGTATATGCCTGACCTTAGTCGTCTTTTCACAGAGTACACTTGTGATGCACTACAGGTTCCTCATCCATCTACAGGTATTTTAGAGGAAATCATCATCTATGTTATTGGGAGTGCCCCTTCCGGGAATCATATCACTTCCACATTTCTAGAGACCTTCATTGATCCACCATCAACTGTGGATCCCTTTTTTGTTGTGGAGGTTTTTTCTTCCCTTCACATCACTTGGACATCCTTTCTGCGGGTGTTTCTCTTTTTTACTATGATAGTTCTATGCACGTGGCATTACCTTTGGTTCCTTGGCACTCACTCGCTATACCTATGTCACACTTCTATGCACCAAACTTAGAGTTCTTCGTGTTGCTACCTTCAGTTTCCATTATGGAGTGGGTGGACTTCCAGTGTGTCATTTCTATTCTTCATAAGGGTAGGCACACAATTTTTTGCGGTTGGATCTTCTTCAGTCCAGAGGTAGAGGATATTTTCATCGACATTCTTCTGGGAGACCTCCTAGAGCTGCAGAGTTTAGATACATCCATGGCATCTTCTGCATTCCACTTGTCTCCCTCTTCTTTTCTCTTCTTCTTCTTTCTGATAGATTGCCTCTTTGTACATGGGTACCTTTTCAAGCTCGTCTAGAGCTGGGAACCATATTTGGCATCTTTCTTAGATTAGAGAGTGTGTTTTTGTCTTGTGGTGGATGTTTTTCCCACTGGGTTTTCCTTCACTACTTGGCATCTTTTCTCATGTACATGGGTACCTCATTAGGCTTTCTTCCAGGAACCATTTCTCGTTTGCGAATTTCCACCTCATCCTAAGTTACGATGAAAGGGGGTGTTGGTGTGTATTTTTTTCCACATCATTAGGTGAGTCATCTCACTTAGGCTAAGATCATAGGTCCATGTGTCATTTAGGGGTCATAATGAGATTCTCTTACACGTCAGTGCATCTGTGCGTCATATGCGTCATTGGGAGTTACACTTCTATTCTGGGAATGTAACTCCCCCTCTCTAATCGATTTTTCATGATTACAACACTGGGGGTTACTCAACACCTCTTTTATGTACACCCCATTTGATCTATGAGATAGAGAAGAGTTTTATGGCTTAACTAGGTTATACCTGTGTTTCAAGTCTTTGCATGCACATTTGGTTGATGTTCGTTCCTCCCGAGATCTCTTCATGCCATTTTTCGCATGTCCGTTGATGTGCATGTCGTCCCTCATGATCCTCGCTTGCGGGTTTTAAACCCTCTTTTAGGTTTTATCTCTAATTGAGAAGGAGAAATTTAGTCTCTGATATCTTTTTATCAGACCTCTACATTTAGAGGTATATCTAGTTTTGGAGGTTAAGCATTGGTCACACATTTCTTGCAAAAGGAGACCGAGCTCTAAATTGTGCATTGGTAATCCATGTATTGCTCTAGACGAGTTCATTTGTGTATTGGTAAACCTCAAAGGGATGAGCCCCTCTACCTCTACACAACCTGTGAGCCGAGTTTTGTATTAATCAAAACCAAATTAAAATTGAAATCGATGTTCTGTGCATTGGATTGAATGTCTCAAGCTTTGTTTTGACGTGATCCAGTCTCCAAAGGACCCTGCAAACTACTCCACGTTTAATATGAGAAGATCCTTCCTCCAAAGAACCCTGCAATATAAACAACGCACAGTCCACGAGCTATGACCTCCATCAGCATTCACCTGCACAAAATATGTCCCTCCTTCATACATAGTGAGCTACACTCTGGACAACTTGCAACCTGCACAAGTCTTCACCGTAAGCTTCCTCCACTCCTACATGTAGTCATTCGACCCCAACAAGCCATCTCTGCAAATAAAAAACAATGGTATAAAAAAAATACACAGAAGCAATCAATTTCCACGAATGGATTGGTTGGAAATCAAAGGAATCACAAAACTATGTTAAATAAAACAAAAAGGCAAGGAGATAACAAGGAGATCCATTTTTCGAGCTGGGGAAACCCTAAACCACATGCAAACTCTCCTCCAAACTCACAATCAATCTAGAGCTCCACCTCTGCCACATTTTCCTTTTCAACAGGTTAGTTCAACTTTCGTCTTATTTATATACACGTTGCTTCATTTCATTACCCAAGCGCTCATAGAGCCTAAGTGGATAGAGGAATAGACTTAGAAGTGGGAGGTGCATGGTTCGAATCACACAAAAACACAAGTTTTTTGAATTTTAAAATTTGAAGGCAAATTTAGAAAAAGATTCAAATTTGGAGGAAGATTTAGCGTAAAAACCACTGCTAAACCATTTAGTTATAACTAAACATGTCACTAAATATTTAGCGAGAAAAACCCTAATTTAGGGTAAAAACAAAATTCTCCTAATAGGCTTGTTTTTTCATTCGGGGCATTTTTGCAAAAGGAGGCCTATCCGGAAAATGCATTTTCAGCTATATTTTTGCAATTTTTTGGCGTAGTGGGTCATTTTGGGCTCCGAAAGCCACCAGGGCCCACAACACAAAAAAAAATCATTCATTCAATTTTTCCAAAATTTTGAATGTAATTTGTATACTTTAGAATATTGCACTAATTTACAGGTTACCATATTCAACTACAAACTTTGTAACTACTCAGAAACTGGTAGATTATTGTACTAAAAAAAATAAAAATTCATTCTAAAACACTCACGAGATCCTAGATCTCATTCGCAGCGTTCGGTATATACAGTGCCTCTAGGAAGCACTTATTAGATAAAGTCGTATCATGACCACTACTGCACTTAATGCCTAATATAGCTGAAACAATTTCATCTGGGCATCGACCCTTTAAATCTATGGGGAGTAATAAGGTCACAGTGCACACACTATGAGCCATCCCATCCGTCTGTGAATGATTACATGACATAAATCCAGACTAAGAAATTATCCAAGTATGTAGAAAAGTTATGTGCGCGTATGAGGATATTTCTTTGAGTCAGTGTCAATAATCACACAGACCCCTCTCAGTACTATCTTGGTACCATGTATCGAACTCTTTCATGTACGTTAACGCCACTTTCACGTACCTCTGGGTATATAGAAAGGGCGAGATTCTTCCACGTACCCGTTGGGTAAATCAGAAGGGCGCGTATATAGAAAGATTCAGTATATCAAACTGACAGTATATAGATTTGGAGACCTTATACTTGGAGTGATAAGAGCCAAACCCTATCAGTGTTTTCTGCAAAATGGGCACCAATGCCCCCAAAATTTTTCTTCCAAATTCACAACTACTCAGAGGAAACAACTATGTTGTATGGAAGACAAAATTCAAGACACTGTTTGAGTTTGAAGAGATATGGCTTGTTGTGAATAGTATTATGACTAGATCAACTACTGATACAACACAACAGTAGCAGTTTGATAGAGCAGATCAGAAATCCAAACTTATCATCTTTTTTGGAGTTTTTGACGATGTGCAACCCCACATTCATGATGTCACAATATCCAAAGAAGCATGGAATAAGTTGAGCATTGTGTATGAGGCCAAAAAAAAGAATGTCATTTTGAATTTTCAGAGTCAGTTACACACACTGAAGTTCAAACAAAATGAGAAAATCAAAGCTTTCTTAAGAATATTTGTAGAATTAAGGGCTTCACTTCTAGCCCTAAGAGAAATGGTCAAAGATGATGATCTTGTTCCCATTATTCTGAGAGCACTCCCTTCTTCATACCACATTTTTTTAACAACACTAAACTTGTCATATACGACAATTACTTTTGACAAATTGGTAAACCTACTGCAAAAAGAGGAAGCAATGCACAATAAGGATGATGAAGAAGAGAAAGCACTTTCTACACATCAAAAATGGAAAGGAAAAGGTAACGGAAAACATAATTCCTATCAAAAGTCCCAACATCAGAATCAGTATCACGGGGACAAACAACACAAGAAGCAGTGTCCAATTTGTAAAAAAGGACATGACTTAAAATATTGTTGGTATAATACTTACAAGAAAGGTTTGTCAAGAAAATTTGGACCTCCACAACAATAATATTACAAGGGAAATTCTTACCAACAATCACAGGGTAGAAAAATGGGGAACTGGAAAATAAGACACCATCAGCAAGGAAATATTGCTGAGTAAGAACGAAAATTCAGATAATGAAGACTTCTTGTATACATTGCTCGATCAAGTGAACCATCCACGTCATCTAGTGATGTTATAGTATGTTGATTTGGGAGCCACTCGACACATGACTGGACAGAAAGATTGGTTTACTTCAATGAGGGACACGCCATCAAAAAATCATGTTTCGTTGGGAGATGATTCTTCATATATAGTTCAGGGGATTGGGAAAATCTCTCTACCCCTTGGTTCATGCAACTGCAGACTATCTAATGTCTTATATGTACCTCGGTTGACAAATAATCTACTTTCCATCAGTCAAATCCTTGATCACAACCTAAAAAATGAATTTGACAGTCATTCTGGCAAGAAAACATGTTTGATTTGAGACAGATCAAGAGGCTTGAAAATAGTTGCAAAATCCTCCAATCTGGGACGTATGTTCCAACTTGATTTTTTCCATAAAGATGATCAGGCACTTATGGCTAAAAACTCTACCTTAGCATATTTGTGGCATTAGAGACTTGGTCATGTTAGTTTTAAGTATCTCGAGAAACTTCACCAGCTTAATATGGTACATGGGCTACCATTTCTTCAGAAAGATACAGACAAGTGTCCTCACTACCTAGTAGGAAAAAAACATAGAGTGTCATTCCAGAAGAGTACATTTTGAGCTCATGGTAAGCTTGATTTGGTTCATACCGATCTTTGTGGTTCGATGCAACCGTGTCATTCTGGATTTTAATACGTCATTCTCATGTGTTGACGATTATTCCAGAAAAATGTGAATTTTTTTGTCTTTGCAATAAAAGTGAAGTTTTTTAAACCTTCAAGAGGTTCAAAGTAGGTAGTTGAGAACAAAATTAGTCGTCACATCAGAACTCTCTAATCAGATCAAGGGGGGACTTCACCAGTAATGAGTTCAAAGACTACCTACAAAATCACGGGATTTGTCAAAAAATGCCTCCTCCACACGCACCGCAAAAGAATAGTGTTTTTTAGAGAAGAAATCATAGTGTTATGGAAATGGTGTGATGCATGATTGATGATTCTAGACATGCAAAGACATTTTAGGCAAAATTAGCAAAGATATCAGTGTATTTGTTGAACAGAGTGCCCACAGTTGCTCTTGAGGGAGTAACACCACAAGAAGCATGGTCAAAACGGAAACCATCTATTACACACCTCAGAGTATTTGGGTGAAAATAAAAAATGCACATACCCTAGAAAAATATAAATAAATTAGACATGAAGTCACAAAAACTTGTCTTCATTGGGTACAATGAAGAGACTCTTAAGTACAAATTGATGGATCTTAAGACCCGGAGAATTCTACACCAACAGAGATGTTGAGTTTTTTGAGAAGAAGGAATCAGAGTCTCCTCTTCCAGACTCACCAGATGTATATTTTTCACCAGTTGTAAAAAATTGAAGCTGATCATGAAAGTGAATATGGGGATGATGGTGTTGATCAGATAGAACCAAAACCCACAGGAACAGTTCAACGTATGCCCAAGTGGTGTACTAGCACATTACGAGATGTAAGAATGGATGCTCCACCGAATACATCCATCCCTAGACCACGAACTCATAGTAAAACAAGAGAAGAAGTTAACTTTGCTTTGATGAGTAGAGTAATTGAATTTGATGAGCCATCTATAGTATAGGATGCCCTACAATCAAAAGTATTAGAAAGATGCCATGGATTCTTAATATCAATCAGTGATGAAAAACAACACTTGGCAGCTTGTCGATCTTCCACCAGGGAAGAAACACATTAGATGAAGATGGATATTTAAAACAAAGTACAAAGTAGATGGGACAGTGGAAAATTACAAAGTGAGACTAGTTGCAAAGGGGTATGCACAAAAATAAAGCATTGACTATGAGGAGACATTTGCTCCGACAGCTAAGATCAAAATGATCAGGATGATCTTGGCTCTAGCTGCATAGTTTGGTTGGAAATTCCATCAGATGGATGTAAAAAGTGCCTTCCTAAATAGAGATTTACAAAAGAAGTCTACATGACTCAACCTAAGGGATATGTATTACCTGATCAAGAAGCAAAGGTATACAGACTCAGGAAATCTTGGTATGGCCTTAAACATGCACCTTGGGCTTGGTACATCAAGATTGATGAGCATCTCACATAACATGGATTTGTTAGAAATCCATACGATCCTAATCTTTATCTCAAAAAGTCAAAGGGGGGAGATTGTGATTTTTGTTATCTATGTCGACGATCTAGTCATTCACTGGTAGTTTAGTGAGGATGGTCGATGCAATGAAGAAAGATCTTAATTGATCGTTCGACATGACTGATCTCGAGGTTGATGCATTATTGTCTTAGATTAGAAGTATGGCAGAAATAGAATCAAATTTTTGTTTCTCAAATGAAATCATACCAAGACAAAGCTTGATAAATTCAGGATGATGGATTGCACACCAATTGGTATACCCATGGAGAACATATTGTAGTTATCTCGTTCTGATCCATCTCTTGAGGTAAGTGCCACTCTCTATCAGAAGTTGATTGGGAGTCTCATTTACCTTGATCTACACTAGACCAGATATTAACTTTGCAGTGAGCTATCTATCTAGGTTCATGTAGGAACCCAAATATTTCTTATTGGAAAACAACAAGGTGCATCTTAAGATATCTCAAAGGATTGGTGGATCTTTGTCTAGAATACAAGAAGAGTGACAAATTATTCTTTACTGGATATTTGGATTCAGAACATGCAGGCAATATTGATGACAGAAAAGCCACTTTAGGATTTGTATTTTTTATGGGATCTGGACCAATATCATGGGGAAGCAAGAAACAACACTTTGTTTCTCGCTCTTCCACAGAAACTAAGTATCATTCTGTAGGAGAAGTTTTCTGTGAAGCAATACGTCTACGTCACATACTGGAAGGACTTGGAATACCACAAGACAAACCAACCATCATGTATGTTGACAACGAAGGTGTTCTCAAATTTGTTCACAATCCATTTTTTTATGAGAGAACAAAGCACATTGAGGTACAGGTTCATTTCATACATGAGCATGTTTTGAAGCACAACATCTAGCTTCAATTTTTTCTAACAGTTGAACAATGAGCAGATATCTTCACAAATTCACTTGCACGTGAAAATTTTGAGTTATTCAAAGAATTCATCTCCTCATCCCTTGAGACAATGCATAATTAAGGAGGGGAATGTTAGGTTTATTATTAATTAACTATATATTAACTATGCATTTGATATTAATTAATATATTTATTGTGTATATGGTAATATTATAAACCATATTATTGTTTTATTCAAAACATTACGGATGTTGTTATACTGTTTTAACAATATTATTGTTGTGCTTCCTCGGATGTAATTTGGAAGCTACTATATTTTAAATTTGTTGTTGCATTGTTGCAACTCCTATTTTGTTTGTATCCTGACTATCCAATATGTATAAATATTGTAGCCTGCACCATTGTACCTGGTTGATTGAGTTTAATAAACTTATCAGGCTTCTGCCCCTGTTTCTCAATCTACAGTTATCTTATAAAGATTCTTATTTTGCAAGGTGAGTGACACAAAATCCTTCCATTTGTGATGGTTGAAGGGAGTATGCAAAACAACTAAATTTAGAACCATGAAAATTTAGAGTGAGATTGTAAAAGAAAATAATGAAGGCAGAAAAAAGGAATCACAACAGTTTTGCACCCCCTGTTTGCGGCACCTTATAATTAGTGCGTTGATTAGAATATGATGTGTTCATGTGACGTGAAATAATTGGCCACTCACCTTACAATTGGTGAAAAATCATGGAAGTGTTGAGACCACAATAAGTTTTGATCGTGCACAACAAAACAACACCATAACTAGCACAAACAAAAATTTGTAAACAAGCGAAAACGGGGAAAAATAAGGTCTTGTGTGAGAAAAAGCATCTCACATTGTAGTTAGCACTCCCTTGCCGTAAATTTGTGGTGGTCAGGCTCACTAACCCTTAAACAATAATAAGAGCTCAAAAATGTTACAAAACAACCTTCGGAACACAAACAAGCTCCAGAAACGTGATAAAAGCCTTTAAAAAATCCTTATTCCTTTATAATATCCTCCAAAAACACGTTAGAGAAAAAAGGTCTAATAACCCTTAGTTTAGATTTTTCCTAATTACCCTAATTAATCTAATTTGGTTCAAAAATCAATAAGCCTTTAAAAGAAACTAACTTCTAAAAAAGTTTTATTAATTAATTAATAATTAAAAATCTAATAGAGAAATTAGTTAAATTTAAAACTACTTTTAATTCAATTAAATTTTAACAAAAAAAGAATAGGGTAAAGGGAAGGAAAAACTTAAAAATGCTATGGATGGAAAGAGGTAAAGGAAGGGGTTGAAGGGTTTGGTCGAGTTAAAAGCCGACCTTAGGAGAGGGTTATAGGAAGAGATGAATCGGATCTACTTGGAGAGGGCTCGAGATAAAGGAGACTAAGATGGTCTAGTGAGGATGCAACCGAGGAGTAAGGAGACAAAGACAGGGATCAAAAGTGAGGGGCTTAGTAGACATGGTTATCTGTGATGTGAGCCTAGCAACGATGAGCGAGAAAGGAGATAGAGATGCGACATAAGGTTTCCTACAAGCTACTAAATGGCACAAGGGTTGAGCTCATAGAACAACTTGATGGTGAGACGTGGGTCTACAAAAAGAAGTGAAGGGTCTAAGCCCAAGTTGGCTTGGAAAGGCCAAGAAATGAGTTAGAAAGGGACTCGATAGATCCTTGAGGATGATTGAGCTTGAGGTGGCTTTGTTTGCAGAGGTTTGCAGCCCCGTGAGAGGGTGAGCAAGGGGGCGGAGTCCGAGGTGGCTCAATAGAGCAGACAAGGGAAAGATAGGTCTAATCCTAAGGTGGCTCAATTGAGATGCCAAGAAGAGCTTGAGGAGCTCGAGGGGAGGCTAAGGAAGGAGCTCGACAGAGGGAATTATGTAGGGGTGAGGATTTTGGGTAGACATGGATGTACGAGGAGAGAGGGTAATCAAACATGTACTGCAACACAACAAGAACCTCAAAATTTAGATCCTTACTACTTTTAGCCATGACTACCTAGATTTAACTGGAAAACACCTATCCTACACATACATCAATAGAAACATAAAAAAAACAGTAAACTCTCAAATACGAGATTAGCCCAAATTAATGTTAAAAATACAAAAATCAAATACATATTTAAAAACTTGAAAAAAGAGCTAATAAAACCACAAAATCGAGAGTAACTAGCAACAACCAATGTGAATGACATGATTACTGAAATGTATCTTTGATACTATATGAGAGAGAGAGAGAGCATGAAGACCAACAAAATGCGTGCATGTAAACGTAGTTGCACTCGAACGGAAACACAAAAATATCCAAGTAATCAGCAAGCAATTAACCACCAAGAAATTGTGTATGAAAGAAAAGTGTCTTCTCATTATCATAGATAAAAAAATTACATATAGGAGTTTTGTGTAACTCCCATGCATGGATTTGTCATACCCCTAAAATAGGAAAGGGGAGTTACGATCCAAGAATGGTATGTAATTCACATATGACATATGCCACAATGACGTGTATGGCAAATTCTATGACAAAATATGTCATACATCATATAACTCCTAATTAATCGCCTAAAAACATATGAATCACCTAAGTGAGATGATTCACCATGGGTGAGGGAAATTCACCTAATAAATAAATAATAAATGAACAATATCCCCTTAGAATAGTTAGTAGGTCATGTGTGTGTGTGTGAGTGAGTTCTTTGTTTGCACTTTGGCACATAGTGACACCAAAAGCTGACCTAGGTCATGAAAAGGAGACAAGAAAAGACCCAAAGCCAAAGCAAACTAACTAAGGAAAAAATCAAGAAAAAAGGAAAGAAGCACCCAGAGGGACATTAGCGTATGGGCGTTACTATCTTGTCTGGGTGGTACTGTTCTACAACAAGAGAATAGAAACAAAAATAAAAACATGAACATGGATCCATGTGTCTCGACCAAAAAGATGAAAATATCGAATAAAAACGTAAGCATAGAAAAAAAAGCAAGATAAAGACCAAAGAGGTGTCACTAGTGCCTAGTTTCCATACTTAGAAATCATATATATAACAACATACTAGAGGCGTAATGTAATAGTAATAAGTGCATATTTTAGTGACTACACCAGGTGAGTTGGGGCAGATGATAACCCTTAAATCAATGCAATAGTCCAACCAACTAAGGGGTGAGTCACCTACTAGGAATTGAGCCATGTGTCAATTAAGCAATGAGTTTCCTTAGCTAATAAAATGGAGCAATTCATAGCCACGACCACATCCTACCTAATCCACCCAAGGCTTAAAAAATTCTTTCCTCAACCACTGTGTGGTCAACGCAAGACTAACCCACTAAACATATCCAAAGTTTCAAAATACATGCGATGGAGGGGATTTGAACCCCTAATGCAACATATAGTAAGATAATCCTTTGCCATTAGCCCACAGGGCTTGAACAATTATATAAGGCTAAATTTTTATATGAAGAATAGGTGTTAAAGGATTGTGTTAAGTCATGAGCCATTTTTGGAGAGATTTATCCCATTTCCATGGAGAGAAGGCACATTTTGTAATTTTTTCTACAAAAATGATTTAGAACAACATAGTAGAGATATTTTTCCCCATGTTGGAGAATTTTTTCCCGTTTTGGAGAGATAAACCCGCCTCAGGAAGAGAAAGAAAGCCCATTTTGAAGAAACAAGAGCATGTACTTTGTCTAATTTTTACATGGAGAGATATTGGAAACTTCCTAGAAGCTGAGAAGTGTTTACAAGCCCTGTTGTATGTAATGGATATTTTGATGTAAGATTTATATTTATTTTCTATCATTAATAGGATCGGTTCATTGTTATGTGAATCCAAAGATGTAGTCCCTCACAGACAAACTCTGTTATCAATCTTGGAGTTTCTTGTCTCCAATTTTCCTTCATTTCTACTATTTTATTTAGTTCATATCTGAATTTTAAGTGTATAAACCAATTAACGTAATTTACATGTTTTAAGAGAAATTGGAAAATGAAGAGATTAATTGCGAAATTGAGTGTATGGTTGTAATTAGATAATTACACTTTAGTTTCATAGTTATAAAGTGTCAACTTTAGCATAGTACATTAAATTGAGAATTTTTAATAATCATCCATAAAAATAGTTAACTGAGTTAGTTGCATTTACACCATTTTCATATCAGCGGTCATAACACAATGAACCACATTTACAACTACATTTATTGAGCACACTTAGAAACACAAACAAATAAAAAATGGAAAGGAAAACAAACCAAAATGGAAAATATTTATAAGGGAAGGAAGGAATTTTTTTTATATACAAACCCAACAAGAGGTTGAGAAAAGTAGGTATCAATACAGAGCAACAAATTGAATGCATGATGCTTATGCAAACCGAAGGAAATCAACTAAGCACACAAAGTTTTTATCGTGGATCTACATTTCTTAAGAAGAAGGAAGGGTATAAACCAGAGATCCAGACATAAATTGATAATGAATTATGAACTTACATGATCCAAATGATTGTTTTGATACTTGTTCAAAATTCTATCTCTTTTATGACGAGGATTTGCTTATACAAGCTATTCACTCTATTTCTATATCAACCTGGACACCGACTTGCATGGATATCTATTATTAACTTCTTAATAGCCGTAAACTATTTTCTCTTTAATGTTATTCTCAGGAGAATCATTAACTACCCCAACACATTATTCTTGTTTCATTTTCATGCCTTCATTTAATTCACATGCTTTTGAGTTGAACCAAGCATCACTTACTTCTTCTGGAGATGAAGCAAATATAAAACAGTGATAAAAAACATACTCACAAACTATCTTTATTTCTACAAAAGAGGATCATGTGCATTCTTTCTCAAGGGAATCATTATCATCATCATCCAATTTCACAGGACACAATTCCTATTTCTGGTAGAACAATTGTTTCAGAAAAAACTTCTCGTCTTATCTTCTTTGTGTTGACTCAGAGAACAACTTTCAATAAGACTTACCCAAAATATTTTCATGGGTTTGCATTCTTTTCTCATCAAAAAGTGTTTCAGAAAGGATATTAGGTGCTTCCAAGTTCTCTTCTTCAATTTTAAATACCTATAAATTGGGTCGAGGATCACAGAAAACAATGAAGTTATGGATAATCGTCTAAATATCACTCTCTTAAAGGATATCCCATGAAGAGTGAGGATTCGTCTCAATAAGGTCTTATTTCTTTTTTGTGTCTATTTGATGAACAACAATCTCAGTGAGCATGGGATCACCCCTTCCGAGATAGAAGTATTAATTTTTCTTGCAAACAATTTCCTCAAAGAGCTCTCTCACATGATGAGATGATGTTGTATAAAATAACTTTGTTTCTTTACATTCCTCAAAATATTCATTCTTAGTAATTTTGAAAGGAAAAGCTTCATGTGACACATAAAGAGTGTATTTATTAGAAGCCTAAACATTTTTATTAGGTACATAAGACTTCATGGTGTGGAATATTTTCAATAATTACATCTAGTAGATTAAGATTTGTTTCCAGGCACGGGAGCATCTCAACCTCATTAGATTTCCTCTTTTAAATATATTTATCCTTGAGATGATATGATATCGTGTTTTTCTGCAACATTATATATCTCTTTTCATTTTCTTCATCAATTTTCTAGATTTTGTTAGAGTAGGTATTTACCTTAGCTCATGTTCACCTAGGTATTTTATTTACCTTTATTGTATTTATCCTCACCCACTTGTGTGTGTGGATATTTCTTTTATTTATTTAGATATTAAGAGATATTATCTAATTAAGTATAGTTCTTTCCTTGATCTATGGTATTGACTAGATACTTTATGTCTAGTTCTCCCCTAAATCTATGGTCTTGACTAGTTCTTTGATGACTAGTTATTTCCTTGATTTATGGCTTGATCTACGACCTTGACTGGTTCTTTGATTGTTATTCCTTGCCTATTTAAGCAAGGCCCATTCTCAATGTATTGCATTTGAGTTCCATAATAATATATGATATTGTTTCTCATTTGTTTGCAAAGGTTTTATATAAAGTTATTCTGGCGAATTATTTTTATCTTATTGATCGTGGTGTTTGATTAACATCTGTGTTCTTGGCTTGGTACGATCTGGTTATCGTTTCTTTCATGGTATTAGAGCAGGAGATTGCTATTGACATCCATCTGTAAGTTTTATTTTGCAAATAAATTATTTGTGTATTCATATATTTGGGATTTGTTTGTATGTTGTTGCTGCATGCATTTTTATGGAAAATAGAGGCTTCACCCATTAAAATCCTTAGCCCTTGGTCATATGGTATGGTCATATGAGGGCTTAAAACTTGTGATTCCTACTAGTAGGTGCTTAACTTGAGCCCCCTCTAATTTTATTTATGTGGTGAAGGCAACAACAATTTATTTTGTTTTAGTGGCAACTAAAATAAATAACAGAGCAAAATATTAAAAAGCTTGTACCTTTTGATCGGTAACTCGGTTTTGAGTGCCATTTTTTGTAAAAGTGCTTATTTTTTCGTGCTCTTTCCATTGGAGTTATTTATTTTGAGACTTGCACACTATAATTATAAAGTGCCAAATATGGATGAGTGTTGTAATCAATTGTGGACGCAATTTCGGCTGAGCCCGACGTCCTAAATTTTTGGGAGTTGCAGTTTGTACTTATCATGGATTCTGAGAATGATATGCTTTTTTTTTTAAGTATGTGGACTTCAAGAGGATATTGTAAAATTTGTGGAAGAAAATAGATCACTCAAGAAGTGAAATTCTCTTCTACAATCACTCATTCACGATAAGGATACAATAATACACTCCCTGCAGAAAAAACTTGCATCACCATCATATTATGGATAACCATATCCATGCTCCTAGTCCACTTGCAGTTGTTGCTATTGTACCCACTGACATTGATCTATCAGTCTTTGAGCCTGAACCTGCTTTTGATGCTTCTAACCCTGTGAGGCTTGTTATTGCATGCTCTTCCACATCTGTGCCTATTACCGTACCACATGTTGTGTATCATATTTCTGCTCAGCTGCATGGCTTTTTAAAGAAGCATACCACTACATTCAGTTCTCGCATGCTCCGTTCTATGAGTCTCACTAGCAGAGTCATTGGTAGACATTCACAGGGTATTGTTTCATCAATTCCACATGTTAAGTGGAATTCTTGTCATGACATTGGTTTTCGAGCAGATACTTCATTAGGATCACACATTGACAGAGCTTGTTTTTTTGTTCGCTCAACTCTTTCTGAGGATCCTAAGCAACACATGAGCTCTACATCTTCACTCAAGCTTGAGAAACGTGAGATTTCAGTTGTCAGACATGATCAACCTAACACACATTCTGATGTTCTTTTGCATGCACCCATTGTGTATTTTGCACCAAGTCATATGCAGGTATTTTCTTCATCCATCCGTGTTAATTTGGGGTTGATATCTAATCACTCATGGCAACGACATAGGCATTCGTTGAGAGGACTCTATAGGCGTGGCTCCTCCACCATTCAGCCTCTTGGTCCATTTTCTATACCTTCTACATTGTGATGCTTCTTGTTTTGAGCCTTTTTCTTTAGCAGGTGTAGTGTATCTCTCTTGTTTGTTGAGAGATTTTGTATCTGTATTTTCAAAACTTTTGGCATGTTGGCAGTCTCTCTTGTGGGGGAGCTATTCTGGTGGAGCTCAGTGTTAGTTTGTCAGTGTTTGAGTAGTTGTTTTGACAACTCATACAGATTTGTAGCACCACTCCACCCATTCAGCAGTATGGGAGGGTGTGGTGTTGATCTTGCTTCTTTAGGTTTCATGTCCTTGCCTTGTTACCTTGGCTTTTCTTGGATCGTGACACTCTGGAGTTTGTGTCCTTACCTTGTTGCTTTGGTTATTATTCTTGGATCGTGGTACACCTATTTGCAGCAGTTGGTCAAATTATGTTTGGTGTTTTTTTTACACTTTCGACATCACTCCGTTGACAGTCTCCTTGTATGGAGCTATTCTGGTAGAGCCCAGTGTCAGTTTTTTTTTAGTTTTGTGATCGAGTAGTTGATTTAGACCATAGTGCACACCAAAATTCTTCAACATTGTACGATTTTTTTGAGCCGAGCTTCTTGGGATGCCTTGGAGCGGGTCTTTACTCTCTTTACTTTGTTGTTATTGGTTTTGGGTACCTTGCGGTGTCCCTTTTTTTCCAGTTATTGTACATGAGTACCTCATCAGGCCTAGTTGTCGGGACTCATATTGTGGACATGCCACTTCTATTTTGGCCCCTAGCTTCACTTGAGGGGGGGGGTGTCAGAGTAGGTATTTACCTTAGCTCATGTTCACCTAGGTACTTTATTTACATTTATTGTATTTATCCTCACCCACTTGTGTGTGTGGATATTTCTTTTATTTATTCAGATATTAGGAGATATTATCTAGTTATTAGATATAGTTCTTTCCTTGATCTATGGTCTTAACTAGTTCTTTGATGACTAGTTATTTCCTTGATTTATGGCTTGATCTACGACCTTGACTGGTTCTTAGATTGTTATTCCTTGTCTATTTAAGCAAGGCCCATTCTCAATGTATTGCATTTGAGTTCCATAATAATATATGATATTGCTTCTCATTTGTTTGCAAAGGTTTTATGTAAAGTTATTCTGGCGAATTACTTTCATCTTATTGATTGTGGTGTTTGATTAGCATCTTTGTTCTTGGCTTGGTACGATCTATTTATCGTTCCTTTCAGATTTCTGATCATCAAAAAGTTTTATCATTAATTTTATTCCTTTGAAAACACTCCTTAAAAAAAATTCCATTTAAATGTGATTATGTGATCAATGGATAAAACAAGTTAATCCACTATATTGTTCTTTTCCTTTAGTATACACACTTTCTTGTTTTCTTCTAGAACTTGTAGGGGTATGAAAACAACTTTATTTCTGCTTTTTGGTGTATTAACACTTTTGAAATATGATCCCTTCTCTTCAATGCAATAGGGGTCATTACGGTGGAAAGAAAATGAGAAAATATTCTTTCCTTATGCTTTCTCAATCTTCTAAAGAGTTTGACCCAAAATAAGATATACTTTTGTTGATTTAATATTCATACCTCTATAGAAGTCCAACAAGAACCACTCCTCCTCAAGATCATCAAGAACTTGATTATCTTGAAAGGGAGGATCATTTTCTTCATTTTCATTGTTATCACTATCAACAGTTGGCATAGAGTGCCAATTTTCAGTTTTGTTTACCAACTTAAAATAAAGTCACCAACCTCCATTCTAGGGGAGGTTCCTTGATATAGAAATCAAATACACTAGGTAGTTAAGTCTCAAGGAGAATTTCTTAAAACTGCCGATAATATTTAATGTTTTTTTGTGTGATTTTAGTTGTTTAAATGGATCACCCAATGAAAGCATCATAAAATATACAATAGTAAGGAAAACACCTATTGATAGGGTGTTCTTTCTTTGCATTTAAATTTTTAAGAAGGGAAGTTCCCTTGTATGATGGAGGTGTTTTTTATTTTTTGTGCTTGAAATAAAAAAGACAATAAAATGGGAAAGAGAAAGGAAGAAGAAAAGGGAAAAAAGAGGAGGAAGATAGAAACCCACAACCAAATAGACATAGATAACTGTTTGGATATCTCAAGGTGAAACACAAAATATAAGTCTCTCTTTCACATAAAAGGCATCATATAACAATAGACGCGCAAAGGATAAAAACAAGCTAGAAGCATAAAGTCTTCATGGTTCATGAACTAGATAGATATGATCCAAAGTCCACATGTAAGGATATGCAAAACAAAATTTTGTATTAGTGCATCACGTACAATGAGATAATATTGAAAATATCAATATATCTTTAATGACAAACAAGAAAGCATATTTCATAATCAGAAGACAATAATATCATAAGATAGTTCTCATTCTACTTGTTTGCATTCTTTATTCAAGAGATTAGGAAATAATATGCACACACAAAGTTGCAATAGATTCTCATTGAGAGAGAACATAAATATTCCCCTTTATAATTTATCACAAGCCTTATATAGGCACTTTCTCCAAAAAAACAAATAGTTAAATAACTACTTTTTGACTTAACTTGGATTTAACTCAAGTTATTTTATTACATTATTAGAAGCATTTTACATTTTGTTATAAATTAATTTAAAAAGAATTAATTTACTTTTAGATGATTCATTTTATGACTTGAATAATTTTAACTAATTCAAATATAATTAATATAATTTTATATGATTATTTCCTCTAAAATCCTCAACTTGGAGTTCTTAATTCAACTCGGTGTCTCCACATAGTCCTTAACACCATTGATTTGCAAGACATTTCTACTTTTGAAAGTTTAATCACCACCATTTCTTTGATAGTACCATAATCATGGTCTTACTCTAGTATTTGTTTCCATTACAAGAACACCCTCAACACTAACAATGGGGGAAATTATATGCGTCAAAGACTTTAATACATTACCATATTTTCCAACCTTGCATAAGCTTTTCAGTACGGTTTGGCTTATCTAGCACTCACAAATTCGGTGGGGTCCACACTCTCCTCTAATAAAAAAATCAATTATTATTAAATTTTTTATTAGTGGAGAGACGTGGGCCCTACTAATTTGTGAGCGCTAAATAAGGAAAGTAATCCTTGTAAATTTCAACATAATAAATAAAACCCTTGAGCACCATTTCATCAAGGTTTTGACACATTGATACTTTGACCTTTAATGAGCTTGATTTTACATTCATGTGTGAACTTCACCTCATTTCATCACCTTCAATTTATTTCATGTGCCACAGAATGCATTCATCCTTCAGGATAGATTGGATTAATTATACAACCAGTTCTTTTTTGTTTGAATCTTCAAACATTTTACACTCTCTAAGAATATGCCAAAGAATGACACAATGTTGCAGGAGCCTTTTATCCTTGAATGGTGATGATATCTACATTTTGTGCCGTATTTTGCAATTAAGTCATTTTTTAAACAATTTGAGTGTATACAGATTTTCATTTCATTCAATGAGATTATTCTCATCTCTCAATTCAGCTGCAATAGTTCAGTAATGAGGTTGAGCCACTACTTGGAACCCATCTGTAATTATTTAGTATGCTTGTTTCTCCTTCGCTTCATAGAACTTCCTAAATATTCTCCAACTCAGTTTGATCTTGATCTTCACCAAGAAATCATGAGTGAACTTTTTCGCTAAGATCCAAATATATTTATGAGCATCATGATTGATAAAGCCGCCATGCATTCATGTTTGCACAAGTGCTCATATGTGTAGCTAAACTAATTAGTGCACTTTACATAAATATAGGCATCTGAGAACCTCATGAACTATGATCAATTGGTGTAAAAATTATTTTTCCCTGAATGTTTCATTCTAGGAACTTTATCCATTCACTTTTTTCACCTTTGGGTAGTATCTCTATGCAATTCTATCACATGATTTGCCTTATGGGTGGTGTCTCAATTTCAAGAGGAAGCTACTCCATTTCTCCAAATTGAGTTTTCACTCCATTGTCCATTTAGCTATATGTAACTTTTAATCTCCCATCAATTACTAATGAGATGATTAGAACATGTTCCATTGGATCTCATGAAGAACGATTAAACGGTTACAAGGATGGTTGAGTCTCCACACGGTGTTTTAATAAAACAATGTACCCAGGCTTCGTCAGGCTTCGTGTCACTATTTTCCAAAGAAACCCTCATCACTTCCATTGTTCCTTTTAAGAGGTGACAAGGTGATTAAGCAATGTGAATTCTAGTTTAGTTTGGTGCCACATGAGCATTTATTAATATTTTCTTGTGAGCTCTAGCCTTGTTTTGTTTTCAATCTTGCAATATGATCACCTAATGTTTTGATGACTTCATCCTAAAATTTTAATTTTTAACTCAAGCATCTTGGCTAAGTTCTACATGTTATTTGTGATCCTTTGATCGAGACAAGGCCACAACTTGGATGTATGAGTTTTAATTAATTTAAAATCTTGCATAGGCTTATATTCACAATTTTTTATAACTGTTATTGAGCTTTAGAGTAATTACCTATAAGAAATAATTCCAAGATAAATTACTAAAATATTGAATCATAAGTAAATAAAATGGAATAAAATTAATATAATAATAAAATATACCATAAAAGATTTGAGAAAAAAATTGTCAAGTAGGAAAACCGGTATACCGAAAGAAAAATCTGCGTGTTATTAAAAGATAACCCAAAGTATTTACAAGATAACACAATGTGCATATAATTTTTTATAAGAACGAATATAATGAAGAGAGAATACATTTTGGAGAAAGACTAAAAGAATCCTAAATAAACTCTCTAAAATATATGATTGAAGAAGTGTAGAATTGTTAATGAAGAGACCCAAACACTTGTAAAATAGAGTGAAAATAGAATAAAGAGTTAGACAATAATTCCAATAATTACATAAGCCAACCTTCTAAGTGTGTGCCTAGTGTCACTATTTCCCGTGAAGTGAAGGGAAGTGGGTGCAAAGTGGCAAAAGAATTACATTTGAAATATAGCTCAAATATTATTTATAATGAGGAATATCTCTAATAAGACAAAAGAGGTGAAGGTTACATGTCACTTCATATTATTCAGATTATGTGAATTTATAATTCACATTATAATAAATTAAAATATTGGGATATTTAATATATCTAAATAAAATTTAAACTCTAACACTCCCCATTAAGATTTATTTGAGGGTTACAAAAAAGGAGAACACTTTAAACATAGAAGGGAGATATCATTACACAACACTCTGAAGTCCCCATGATGACAACTTAGTTCAAGAGAAAAAAATACAATATTTTAATGATTTGATTGGAGAAAAACAAAAAAGATCTTTAATTTCTTCAAAAAGATTTCAATGTTAAAGTGAAATCATTGGAAATATCTCAATAATGCTCTACAGATGAGAAGGTCAATCCTCTTTAGGATACCGACCAAAAAAAGGAAGATGGTGAGAAAAATTCCTCTTGACCTATTAAACACAAAAAACTTACACCAATATTTAGTTTTAAAATAATAATTTTATCAAAAGTAAGATCTATGAATACATTTTTAAGTAATAAAATTAGATCTATTAAAATATAAAAGAGCAAAAAAGACAACTTCCAAAATAAAGTGTTAGTTTTATTATGGATAGAGCATGGTTAAAAAAAATTGTTTAAGAAAAAGATACTATATGTAAATCCTACCTTCAAAATATTTATGAATCACCACGAAGGGTTAAAGATAATACAAAGTTATGTAAAAAAGTTCTTCTTTGATAAATTGGCTCTAAAAACAACTTTTTTTCTAGGAAACTTACACTTGAATAATTAATTATGAAAGGAAGGAAGACATAGTTGTAGACATGCATTAAAACACTCCAAATAAGTAAGGAATACACAGTTTATAAAACATAATAAATGCAAGCTTAAAAAGGCAAAAAAATGCATATACAACCCAAGAAAATTAGAAAATTATGATGTTTAATATTTCACAAAGGATATCTTACATAATTCACTTGAATACTTTAAAAAAAGTAACACCATTATTCTTTGAATATATGTAGTCACTAAATCATGCACTTTGGGTATTATTTAGTCTAAGTCTCATATTACTATTCATATGGTTTTTGAGTGAAGAAAGTACTAATTAACCCATATCCTTTGGCCATTTTATTTTTATTTTTGTCATCACTTCCGACCTTCCGCATATACTTGCCCAGTCGGTTTTTCCATTTTGCATTTATCCTATTTTTGAATGGGGCACCCAGCCAAGACTAGGGTTCCCCAGGTGCCCTTATCCACTCTAGGGTGCCCTGATCCCCTTTACACTTTACTCTCATCTTTTGGGCACTTTCTAGCCATTTGAGCTTTTCATATTTTTGGTACTCGACCTTTTTCGAGGTTAATTATGAAATTAGAACAAGAGAAAAATATAAATATAAAGTTATGATACCATAATGAGGGACCAAGCACTAAGCACTTACTACCACCACCTAAGGTTGCATCCATCCAAGGCATCTAGAACTCCATTTGCATCCATCTAGCTCCATCACAAGGGATAAGGTTGATTCATTTGCATCACACTTCATAGGATGGGAGTTTATTCTATTCCATGCACCATCTATTTACATTATACATCTAGTTATTGCTCACTACTTCACAAAGTGCGACTGACACAAGAGCACATAAGGTACGATTTTCACACACATACCTAGAACTACATTTGGGTTTGAAATGTAGTGCAACACTCAATTAGTAAGTCCACCATTGTGACTACTGAGGACAGTTCGACCCCTTCATATGCATCTTTATTTTTTTAGGGTTTTGAGATTTGGCTTGGGGTTTTACAAGTCTCTTCTTCATCTTTGATTCGCAGCGACATCTAGAGCAATCTAGTGACATCAATGTGGTAGGAAGCGAAGGTAGATGATCACTTAATGACACCTTAGATGAGGTTCCCTAGTCATTTTTGCAGACCAAGGCACCCAGATCTCAAACCAGGGCACCCCAGGTGCCTCCATCCCTTTTCAGGTGCTCCAGTCTACTCAAACATCTCAGATCTACACTTTTATGAGCCTTAATGCAGTCATTTCCTCCTCCTGTCTATACAGTCTTCACTGCAACACAATCTTGTCTCATCTATGAATCAGCTAAGGCCTCTCTAACCATTCTTTGTACATTTAGGGTTTTATATTTTCATAGCTTAGTTGTTTGGGTCATTTTCCTTCATTTATTTAGTTGTTATTTATTGTTGTGCATAATAATAGATTAAATTAAATTAGATCCCTATTTTCCATTTTAGTTTAATCACTTTAGTGATCCTGACTACTTCAACCCTTCCTTTTGACAATGTCATCTCCTTATCAGGTCATAACTCAATCATCTTATCCTTCTTTTGCACTAACTAAAGTATTTAGTATAGTTACTACCGTTGCTTATTTCATGCAAGTGCATACTTAACATCCCCCTCATTTTGTTACGCCTAGGGTTGACCCTTTTATCAATGTAATTACTACTTGTCGTACATGTCCTCCTATGGCTCCACCCACTACTATTCCTCCACTTATCACTTCATCAATACCTCCTACTGCTTCCAAGGGTTATGACATCATTGAACAACTTAAAAATACACCAACTAAGATTTCTCTTTATTAATTATTGTGCAGTGCACTAGAATATCATAATACATTAGAAGCAACCCTTCGTGATATTCATATAGAAAGTGATAACTTTGCGGTGACCTTTACACATCTCATACAGTCTCTCACAAATTTGTCACATACCATCTCTTTCACTAATGAGGATATATCACCCTTCGCTAAAATCATTCCATGTGCACCCTTGCTCATTACTCTTGTCATCAGCACCACTTGCATCAAACGAGTACTCATTGATAATGGGTTAGTTGTCAATCTATGCGCTCATTCTCTTTTAAAACAATTGAGTATTAATGATAATCTCATTTCTAATAATTCTACTCTCATCCAAGGTTATGATTCTACCACTCATACATGTTTAGGAATTATCTCATTACACATTCAGGTTGGGCCAAAGACCATTCTCACCGACTTCTATGTTATAGATGCTTCTTTCCAATTCAATATGTTGCTAGGAAGACCTTGGATTCACGCAATGCAAGTAGTCCCATTTAATGTTCACCAATGTGTTAAATTCTTACATGATAGCTATGGACACATATTTACTACGGATCCCGAGTCATTCAAATACTATCACATAGAACCCATTATTGTTATGCATATTCCACCTTCGCAATGTATCCCATATAGTAGCCTCAACACATATGAAATTGGTCAATTTAGTGCTTTTCCACCTTCTTCTGTCGCTTCAAGTACTCCTACTATTTCTACTCACACTACGATAATTATCTCATCCACCATACCTCCTCCCATGAGAACTTCTTTTATGCCTATCGAAACAACATCCACTCCACCTAGTGCCACTCGTAGCAATATACTTGACAAAGCCATACAACATGATGATTCCCATAGAGATGGTTTTGAGGACTTTGATGACGAATTCGATGCTATAGAACTCACTGATGAAGCATTAGGTCAACTAAATTTCACACCTGTTGACGTAGATGACTCGTACATTGAAGACACATTTGTGGCTGGTGGCCCGAGTGAATATAAGTTCAAGAGCCCTCCTACCAATGTTATGATACCTTATCAGAGATTTGTTAACACTGTCAAGATATTTCATTTCATCTCCTACATGCAATCTGCATCTTCCACCACCTCCTTTCACATGCACACTATTCATTAAAAAATCTTATTGGCATAACATCCCAATCAATCATACTTGTTCTGATACTATTTGCACACTTGAGGGTTTAACTCGACTTGGTTTGACACTTAATGACAACTTGCCACCAATTCACTCACCTCATCTTTATCACGACTAATTGTCACATTACGACCGCTTATGGCCTTCACATGTTTCATTTGATGATATTTGTTAACCGCACGTTCTCCTTGCACTTTTCCACTGACACTTGGGAAATCTTGGCTTGACTATATTGGTGGTAATTTAGACACAAACCACACTTTTCTAACGTTTCCTATGCCATTTGGAAGTGTCTCCATAGGCAATGACTCATCTCCATCTTATGGTCTGAATATTTCTCGTTGGTATGCACATGAATGTCCAGCAGTACCCTTCATTGATGAAGAATATGCCATGAGTGTCTACACATTACGTCACAAAGGTTCTTCATATGATCCACCTCATTTTATTTCTTATCATGTCTCTAATGTTGCTCTGGTAGGCTTCAATCCTGACACTGATGATCTTCTTGATAATGTCACATGACTGTATTCACCACCACACACTTGGGGGGGGGCATAGCATCCAACACATCCCCCCCCTCATATTAGCATCAACACATCTCTCATACTTGCATAGTCATACATCAATCTCTTAACATATGCATATTCATCTACACTTTAGCATCGTCATTACCCGATGACACACTCTTGTGCTTCAGTTCACACTTGACTGTTGAGGGCATACTACACATGAACCCCACACATTGCACAATAGGTACTACATATTACGTCTCTTCACACATCTCGTTTCATATGTCTTATGTCTTACATTCTATATTCTACATCATTTTGACTATTGCGCATCTACACATCATACATATTCTACATACCATACTAGTATTCATCACACATGCCTCACATTACTATTGTCTACATGTATAGCATTACATACTACTCATCCTACATACTACATAGCACACACTTCACATTATTAGGATATCTACACATCTTGCATTACATTCTATACATCGCATATTTACACATTTTTCTCATCACATGGTCTTCTGTTATCATCATACTACATCTTCTTCTATGCGTTCCACTCACTACCCTATGATGCACTCTAGTTTCACTCGGTCCATACTCAATTTTGAGGGTATACAAATCAAATGGACCTCATCAAATTCATGCATTCATAATTCAATCCCTCCTATCATGTGACATTCCTAGGTTAGTGATATACACTATAGGTTAAATGGTCACCTTCTCCATCATCTTGTAGTGGTATATGCATTAGGCTACATCACTACTCCCTCTATTCATCTTATAGTGATATATGCTTTAGGCTAAATCATCACTCCTACACTCCTTCATGATCATTTAGGATTTTCCTATGTGATATACGCTTTGGATATAGGGTTATGTACACATCATCTTTAGGTCGCATATCATTAACACACATACACATTCACCACAGTGTGCTACACACAACACACATTTTGACCATTTCTCGATGATGCACTCTTTTTTACAGTTCATTCTTGACTGTTAAGGGGGAAAACTAAATGAACCTCACTACATACAACTCCATTCACTCGGGGGGCATGCATCTCCTATCATCCATCTTGCATTCCATTCCATCCATCCATAACATGTTACATATCTTGGTTGCATCTACTCTTGCTTGCATTTTCTTGTTCATGTTCACTTTATTACACATGCTAGATAGCTATATTCTATGTCATTATCTTTACCATACACACATGCGTGTTCACATCCTTCTCTAGTTTTGATCGCAAATATAGGTCTCCTACATGCAACATGGATGCTTGGCACACTACCAGTCCCACAACGGCTACTAAGGGCAACACTACCAGTCCCACAATGGCTGTTGGGGGCATCCACATTCGTATACTACAGGTGTTATTGTTTCATTTTGTTTTATAGCATATTAGCTTCTTAGCTATACATGCTCTTGACATATGGGTTATCTTTCTAACATGCTAACGGGTGCTTCGTGTGTAACATTTATTTTGTAGGAATACTTTCTACCATGGCTATCTGGTTGTTTTCCTACTATTGTTTGTATGTTGTTTTCTATTATATTGGGGCCTTGCTCTTTGTTTTGGTGTGCACACTTGTTAGTTTGTATGCAACCATTATGGCCTTGAGTGTCTTATGATATCGTGAGTGGTGTCCCATGTTTGTAACCCACTTTGGCTGTCTATATTGTCTTCTTGGGTGTTTACATTATCATTTTTCTTGCTTGCTTCTACATTTTCTGCATAGCTTACACTTGTTTTATACATACATGTTTGTTCGTACTAACACGTGTTTCTAGCCATTTGTTTATGTGTGCCTTATTTTCTACCAAGAGCATTCCCTTCCCCTTGAAGGGAATAATGCATTCCCTTCCCCTTGAAGGGAATAATTTATGTGGTCAGTTCTCTTTTGGGGTCACATCTTCCTATCCGCGACATTGCATGCACCCCTAAAGAGGTGGGCATCATTTGGGGTTTACACACTACACAATGCTCTACACCGGTACAGTTCATTTTTTTGTCCTTGACATAGTGGGTTATATAGGGAGTGGGTTCAAACCAGTCTATAGAAATCTGATACACAACGACATTACAGGACAGGTTGTCCTTAGCATTTTGGGGAGTAGTTACAGGTTAGAGGATACAACAGACTTTCCTCCCTAAAATACTTCGGCCTGTGGCATCGGATCTCCCAAAAAACAAGGTAGTATAGAGTCCTCTTCACATTCTCAGGGAAGTAGTTACAGGTTAGAGAATAACACAGCTTTATCCCTACACTTTTTTGGCCATAGTGGCGTGAGATCACCCAAAAAACTTGCACTTCAATGACGGTTACAGGCTATCCTTTTTATGCCCTATCTATCATCACAGATCAGGTACACATGTTCCTTTTACATTTTCATACTTTCATTATAGTTTATTTACTATATACATGTGGTTTTTACGCATATACATGCATATTTGACTACTTGATCATCTTATCCTTCGTAGGTCCATCTGTATGGGAAGCAAGTAGTCAACAAAAACAACAACAAAGTTGTGTTAGTTCTGAGCATCTTAAAGCATCACTTTACCTTTCTTGACACTTTCAATCATTTCTAGTCTTAACTCCATGCAATCCAAGTCATCTTCATACTCTTCACACTATACCTTGGTGTTAGTAACCTTTAAAGCTCTGAATAACCCTTTTACTGCAAAATTGCCAATTTTCAACAAGCAACTAAAGGTCAACCATGTTTAGATTCATGCAACTATTACTCCCCTTGGAAAAAATGCCTCAAATTCTAGCTTAAGAGCATAACTTAGAGTTATTGGTCTAGCTATCATTCCTTGAATTCAACTCTACAACTTTGTCAAGGTCCTAAAGCTCCAATTCAGTCTTCTACAGTCATGTTTAACTGAGATAACTTCACATTATCACCAACTTGACCAGTGAGAGAAACATCTCCTTCATACCTGGAATGGTCATGACAACAAACATGTCAACCTCCTGAAGGATTAGGGACACACTTCCCCTATCTTAGAGAGTCCATATACATCATGAGCAACTTGCCAATATTGTTAGAGGACTTATAAGAACATTTCGATAGCCAAAATCATCATTAAGTAATTAATAGAGTGCCTTGTGGTACCTAAACACCTGCAACCACATTCAATGAAAATTGTATCAAGCTTCTCTTGTTTTAGAGACAAGGATATGACCTTCTTAGCACTCATACCACTCTTTATGAGTATTGTAACTGAGTGACATCCTTCACTTGAAGGTCAAGGTCAATGTATAGGCCTAGGTCTTGATCAATTCACCCTTGAATGAACTACATCTTCAACCATCATGAAAATCCCATGTAAAAGACTGAGAGCCAACTTTAAGACTTCATTACTACTGACTCCATGCAAAAACAAGCATCTACAGACTTGTAGAGTGTAGCTTTGGGCTAAAACGTGATTTGCATCCTTCAACCATAAACATCTTACATAAAATCAACCAATATATGCAAACCAACAAATTTGAAGAATCGCATACCTTTTAGGATGACATTAAGCTTTGAAGAACACTTCATACCACTAAATCAATGTAACTCTTCCTTCTTTGACCACTTGAAGCATGTAGGTTATCATCTTCCACTATGGAGCACCAGTAGACTCTGAATCACACATTTTCACTTGAGATCACCAACAAGATATCTTCCAAACACTTTGAAATCATGTCAACAATATAAACCCCTCAATAAAATTATCAAGAATGAGTGAAACTATCTTCCATACCTGAGTTACTAACAATATTGATCACTGGAAAATAGTCCAACACTGTCATGTGTAACTGAAAATATACCCTTTCTTGAATCCTCAAACCTTTCCCATCCTCTAGTCCTATGAGCTAAGATGATTTGTTCAAAATTTTGTCCTCAAACTCCTTCATTTGACATTTCAAAACTAAGTTTCCATGCAAACGGCTCATTGGGACTGTGTAAACACAGTCAAGAGGCAAGTATACCAATTTTTGTATTTATGATATTGACAACATTTCATCAACCCTGAGAAAGATGTCATAGACTTCTTAGAACCTCTGAACAGTAGATATCATGTTGAAGCATACCTATTTCATCATTTTAGTTTGAAGATACCTTGAAACTTAGCTTGTTTAAGTCACATACTGCCATACCCTGTTTTGTCCTTCATCTACACATTGTAGTTGGTTGTAGAAAGAGAAATTTATACCTTGACCATGCCTATACAAGTACAATGAGCTAGTGAGCTAGCTCCCCCTCAACCTGAGACTCCTTTTGACCTCCATTGACATCTCAGGATTGATTTGAATATCCTTTTGACCACATACTCATATCCATGATTTTTGATGACATCTTCATAGCTCCATAGAGGAGATATACACAATTTTTCTTCTTACTTTGAGTCTGCGCATTTAGACTATCAAGTGTATGAAATTCTTATACTGATTCAAGAGTATTTAATGCACCTTATCATAAATTTTCAATATTTACAATACTTGGTTACAAAATTGTGATTCCCTCATACCACTTTGGTCATAGAGAGGACTCCCAAACAATTCTTCTTTATGACTCAAACCAGACAGAGAATACATGGTATTCTTGAGAACACTTAACACAAGAACCCAGATAATTGACTATGAGAAACTAGATAGATGCATGTTCTTCGATGTAGTAAATTAAGCTAACTTTTCTCTGTTTACTTGATGCCAGATGACCCTTTTGATCTTTTGACGTACTCAAGTCACCTCAGAGAAGATGGACACATTCATCCATAGCATTACTTCATGAACTTCATAGACTTCTAACATATATCATGAACTCATGTTTCAAGTGATCTTGACAATCCTACAAAGCACTTCATACTTTAACATGTATGCTTTGAAGAGCATCAACACAAGAAAAAACATGACATTCACATCATGACTCCAGTTATGCATCATTTAATTGCTTTATGTAGTTACTTAATACAATCAGGGATTAAAAGAGCTAAACCAGATCAGAAATGTACCTTTGACTTCTGATATATTTATAAAAATGTCTCTTCTTAACACTTTATAATGATAACTTCACTCCAAACCTCATTATTGCTTCCTCCAAAAGAGTGTGTCTCCTAGAAGCATAGATAAGACACTCTTTTCTTGATGGATTTTATCATAACTGTAAGAAGTCATCAAAACCATATGATGACTCCATATTCCCTTTGTTTGTCCTTCCATTCTTGCTAACCTTCTTGGTTATAGTTCTAGGAGTAATAACTTCATTACCCAAGCTTTCATTGTTTGTTTGAGTGCCTGATAAGCATAGTTCATGCACTTGTTCTACCATTGCTTGAGGTAGAATTTCTTCATCCTTTGTATTGGAGCTATTGTGTTGTTTCTTTCTTTTGTCATCACTTGTTGATATCTCATGTGAACTAGATTCTCCTTACAATATGCTATCTTGTTTTGCCCCTTCAATATCTTCCCATGTTACTTTCTTTCCAATCTTTGTTATTTCAGCTTGTGACTCTACTTTCTTGGCTGATTTTGTATGAGTGTGTTTGATTTCATCTTTTCTCCTGTAGATGAGCTTTCTCTTAAGACAATGTCTTGCAAAGTGTCCAACTTTGTTGCACTTGAAGGAAACTAATTGACTCTTGTCTCTAGGTGTATTTTCTATCCATTCTTGCTTCATAGGTTCCTCAAGACAATATTTTTCTATGTGACCCTTCTCATGACAATTAAAACAAAATTTCTTATTTTCATACTCAGTCCTAAAATCTCTCCATGGATTCTCCTTATCTATCTTTCTCATAAAGTCTCTAGCTCTATGTCCAAAAACATAGCACGAAAAACAATATCCATTAAATTTTCTCTCATATATGGATGCATTTGGTTGTCTGAACCTTCCTGTGTTCATATTCTTGGTATGCTTCTTATTTGTTTGCTTGTTGGGACCATCCTTTTCTTCTTCCTTGTTCTCTAAATGGTTTGATTCAGGCTTCAAATCTCTTTTCTTTTCATATTTCATTTCTCCTCTAAGAGTACTAGGGTCTGCACTTAATTTTTCACATTCCTTAGTCTTTGCTTGGATGGATGCTTGACATGAATTATGTTTAATTTCACCAGAATGTCTTTGTAGATCATTAAATTGATTTGTAACTTTTTTCAGTTCAGTCTACATGGTCTATACTTCCTCTTCAAGTTTCAGGTAGTCATTTTCTTTTTGTTTCAGGGCTCTTGAAACATTGTCTAAAAATTAAGCCACTTCATTTAGTTCTTCAACATAGTGAGCTTCCATGTGCTTAATCTCATTGTTTAGACCTTCTATCAAAGATTGAGAAATCTCATACTTTCTCTTCAAGATTGATTCAACTAAAGAATTCATGCTTGTGTCTTCAGGATCACCTCCAAGTTGTTAGGCTTAACTCTGGAGGACCATGATCTAATACCAATTGTTAGATATCACAAGCACTGAGAGGGGGGTGAATTAGTATTGATCACATCAACAACTTCTAAAAATTCCTGAAAAGAACTAGCAATCAAACCATGAACACAAATTAAGGTGTGTGCAAGAACATAAGTATACAGGACACCAAATTTATAGTGGGAAACCCTTAGAGGGAGAAAACCCACTTGAAATCAAAGTCTTTTATTAAGAGCATGCATTCTTAACATACAATGATTTCCAATTTTTTTTAGCACCCACTCAACCTGAGAAGCATCCACTTCATAGTCCTTCAAGCACCCAATAGGCTAGTTTAACAAGCTACAACTTGCAAGGAGCTCCTACCCCTATAACCAAAGCACCCACTTAGGAAAATACAATAACAATTTTGTAATTTGATCATCTAGTTACTTGTTTCTTAATCAACAGATCATGATCTCCTTTCTAGCACAACTTGTTCATTTTATCATGTTCTACCCCTTATTCTCTATATTTTGCACCTTTACACTTTCAAGAATGTATGACTTACACTTCACTTCCAGTTTATGCCTTGATTCCACCTGCTAGATTACTGTGTTTGAGAATTATTCTTCAAAAACAATCTGAGGTTTTAAGTTCTGTATGATTTCCTATTCAACTCACTCTTACACATTATTGTTGTTCATTGATCTTTCATCATAGTCATCAACACTTCAATTGCAGTCCTTTGTTTTCTTCTTCACACCCTTACATTGTCTTAAATATCCTTCAATCATTCATTCTTTCCTTGGTTACATTCCATTATCAGTTCTCTATTTTTCATTGTGTGCATACATTCATTGTTTTTCTTTACACCGAGTCATCATACCACCTAATTTTATTTATATATATTCATTGTATCATTCTTAGTGTATGCATATCTACAATACTCGCAACAATTCATGTTTATCACAATGAATTTGAGTCACAAAATTGTATCTGTCTATGCAACTTATTTAAGAATTTGTTGTAACTCCTCATTAACCCTCTGACTTCATTTCACATCTCATCTTAGCAAATGATTTGAGCTCAATGACTCTTCAACTTTTCTGTTGTAACATCAACAAAACTAACTTACTCTACTTGCAAATAGGAAAAAAAAAAATGTAAGTAACAAAAAAAAAATCTTCTTCGAGCTACAGACTGTTTATTTCATTTATCTCTTGTTTTTCATATCCTTACCAACTTTAAATAGAGCTTGACACTTGTTTTGTATAGCAAGACCTATGTATTGAATTTTCCTCTTCTTGTTGTGTAGGTGAAAGGTTTTCTTGAGATGGAACTAAAAGAGACTTTTAGGAATTCAATTAGAGATTCAAGTACTTTGAAAGGGACCATTTCAAAACCCTAACAACTTCACAACTTCACCCTTTTATAACACTGAAACATGTTACAGGCTGTTATAGGAGAGTACAATTCATTTGAAGGAAATGAATCTTGTTCAAACCTCAAACATGTTTTCTAATATCTTTTCACCTTCTTTAGATCATATTTCAATTCATGATTTGGTTCAAACATCAAGAATTTCATGAAATAGAGAGGAAACCTCAGTTTACCAGTCTAAACATGGATTTTTGAATTTATATTGCAGAAAACTCTTAGTATAGTCAACCAAATCACCTAAAAAATTCTTCAGTGTGGTCCTGATGTCTAGGCAGAGCATTCCATAAACAATTTGCAATTTTACTAGTGAAATTGGAAGAAAACTTCAAAACCCTTCCTCATGCCCTAGAATCAAAGTTCATGGGACTAAGACATCCCGAGAGGAGAAAAAGATTGATTTCTTGATTATTTTTTAGTGAATTTCAACATGTCTTTCTCCTGTAGCTTCATCTTATCACCCTCCATATATTCCAAGTGAAAACCAAACTTGAATACCTTTCCTTTTCTCCCAATTGTCTAACAGATGTGCACAGTGTTCAACAATTAAGCTTAAGCATAATGTGACAGGTGACATTTGGGATCTTGGTTTGCTTAGGAGACTAATTAAGCCTTCTAGTCCTTCTTTGACATGCAAACACCACATTCAACCTCCAAACAACTACCTCTAACCCTACAAATGGTGCTCATGTAGTCAAGTGATCTAAACAGTGCAGTTTTGTTGGTGTTCTTGCAAGGTTACCTTGAGACAAAACATAATTCTTGTATTCTTCCATAAGACAAGAGTACGTAAATGATGGTTTTGATAGGTCTCACTAATAAATTTGATGTTTGATGTCTTGTTTCTTAACAGGTCCATACATGACTTGATAGGAGAATTATATTGTCCAAGAATTGCCCTCTGAGTATAAGCTAATCCAGTTGGAGTTTTGTTTGCTCATTCATGAGTCTCTGAGATTGAAGTCTGCTAGAGGAATAAGCCATGAGTTGAAATGTATTCAATCATGCTAAATTGAAAGGAATATGACCACTTTTCAGCTCAAATGACCATTTTGCACATTGCACCCTAACTGTGCATTTATGATTGAGTGAGGTTGGCCTAAAAGAACTTGACTTGCTACAAGCAAATTGATGAATATTTACCTTCAAACACCATCTAATCCTGTAAAACAATCATAAGATCACTTTTAGGCTCTTTATAAATGATCAAACATGACCCTTGATATCAATTTCATCATCTTGCTTGTATCGATTCAGAACACAGTCCAGGAGAGAGAAAAATTGCTTCACTAAAATGTTCATATCTTTTCAAAAACATGTCTAAATGACTTAAGAATTCATACACTAGATCATGCTTGGAATACTCTTCAAAAATTCCTTCTATGATTTATCTGAAGGAGACACTATATTTTTTCTTGGCACCTAAGAAGCTAGAGGCCTCAAAATGAGTTTTCCAAGAAGGTTGTTTTAGAAAATCTCGAATAACTCTAAATCCCCATTAAAGAATCTAATGAAATTTGACATGGATCATTGCAAGACATCCCTCTATAAATTATAATTTTTTGTTAGCCACAAGTTTGATTTTTAAGCTCTGGCCACTCACATTTACCTTGGAAAACACAACCAGTTCTCAAGACCACTTTCTATGTATTTTGAGTTTTTACTCATGGAGATGAACTAAGCCTTGAACTTGCTTAAACATACTGTAGACACCATTCCAAAGTTTTTCCCATGCTTTTGTAACCATTTAATGACCTGCACTTTTCCTTTACATCTCATGACCTACACTTTTCCTTTAAACATATGCAAAAGGCACTACCACTCAACCTTAATATCCCTTACAGTTATCACTTCACCTTTCACTCCTTTTCCATCAATGCCACTTGACATAAATGACAATACCAATGACCAGGGTTCAATGGGTTAGAAATATGATTTTGCATATATAAACGTTCATTATTTGAAGGAGATGAAAAATTGCTATCAATATCAACATTAAAAATATACTTTTCTAAAGATGCAATCTTAATAGTCATTGTGTCAATAAAATTGTGCAAGTCTCCTAATTTCATATAAAAAAGAGTTTTGCAATCCATTAATAGTCTTATTTTGACATTCAAGTTGACACTTAAGAGCAATAATTTCACTATTTTGAGACAAACTGTGTTGCTTTATAATTCTAAAAGCTAAAACTAATGCCAATTCAAACATTACAACAAAATATATAAAAAATGATGACCATTAAACAAATAATATCAAATAAAAAATATAACTCAAAAAAATAATTGTAATTGATTTTTCAAAATCTGCACATTTTCAAAAATAACACTTTAAGAGGAAATTGGAAAGAAAAATCTAAAGGATTTATTTTTAAAGATAATGAAGAAAATGAAAAAATATTACATCAAAAACATGAATAAAAACTTTTTTTTATTTTTGAGAGTTTTCATTTCCTAAACTGTAATATGGGTTAGGATATAAATTCTGCATATATTTTCCAACATATGTTGGGCCCATAGATTTTTATTCTTTAATTTTTAAGTCCATAGGGGACTAAATATTCTTTATTAATGATCCACTATTATTTGAGGGGGGACGTCCGGAACTTGTGAGGAGGATGCATGTGATAAAAGAAGGGAAGCACACACACCAAGAAAAGGAGTAGGTGAAGGAAAAAACATGAAAGAAAGGAACCAAATTCCACACAAGGAAAGGAGAACATCAAAAGATACATAGGAACATGCAGAAGCATAAGCTAAGATGAAGGCATGCAAGGCAAAAGAAGATAAAGATAAACATGTGTCCAAAGATACACTTCAAGTTGCAGGTTGAATTACTTGCATGAATCCAACAGAAAGCTTGGATAAAATTATAACTTGGTTAAGGATAAACAGTGATCTTCTACGAGTGTCACCATGTAGAGTAGTGGTAAGGCGGAGAGTGGCATATTTTATTCACCACCTAGATGCACTAGTTAAAAATGTAGGTGTAACTCAAAGGCTATTAATATCTCTTGGAAGAATAGTGAATGCCAAGTATCCACTAATATAAATACCCGAATCATTAGAGAAAGAAATATAGATATACACAGAGTTAAGGGGTGTGAGAGTTTTAAGGAACAAGATTGCACCTTTTGGACTTACTGTTGAGATGGTCGAGCTTGTAGGACACTGAAATATCATGAATGTAAATGGGATATTGTTAATTAATATGTGAGGATTATGTGGCTTGGTCAATATTTGACTATGTTGTTCATTTTTTTAGAACTTACATGCTCAAGACTGTTTACTCACTATCTACTTCAACCTTGCTAACCTTGATGGGACTTGGAGACCTTTCGTGCTTTGAGTGAGCGCACCCTATACCACACTACGATGTGATAGGCCCGCAAAAAGGATAAGGGGAAAACTTGCGGGTGATGGTTTCCATATTCTCACGCACATGAGTACATAGCAAGAGTACACTAGATGACCAACATTTTGATTTTATTGTCGTAGCCCTCATAAAAATGCAAGGTTGAAGTGGACAAAGTATGTTATAGTTGACGCAAAAAAATATAGAGGCCTAACTGCACACTATTGAGGACGCATTTTCCAAACAACATTCAAGCCATGAAAAATGTTCGCCATGAGCATGGGTAGAATCCAACCTCTATGATGCATTATATGATACATTTTTCTGCAAACTTTCAGTACATTTGAATGCATGGTTAGCTTCCTATTATCTAGGAAAAAATTAGAATTTGTGTCGAAAGCATCCTTCGACTTCCGAACACATGAAACAACTTGTGAGAAATAACTCAACTAGGACATGTGCAATAGACTACTGGTGAAAAGAAACACTTCAGAGCTATATCATTGAGTATTCAATCTCAACATTCTCTTGTACACACAAAGCACAGTTCAAGTTTTTTAAGGATCCACAGGGATTGTACTTAAAGAAACTATCATATTGTTGTGTAAGGATCAATACGGAACCTCATGCACATCGAAGAGGGTTGCACCTCCATTGGTGATGAGAACGCTTCACGTAATCAGTAAGAGCATGAATCATAAAATGAGAATCAAGTATAGAAAAGACAATGGTGTGTCTAACATGATCATAGATCAAACATAAGAGGTACATATAGGAGTGTTATGTAACTCATGTGCATGACATGTGTACACAACTCTAACTAACCTTATTGACCTATTCCACTATGACTTATTCTCACTAAGTGAGATGACTAACCATCTATGGTGGAATTTTTTTCGAATAACGACGAAACAAGTCATATACACCAATACCTCCCTTCATTGAAGTTGAGGTAGAGGTCATGAAAACTTGGAACTGAAAGAGAACTCCCCTAAATAACTAAGAAAAATATATCAATGGGGCTCAACTTAATCCTAATAAAGTACCCATATACAAACAAGAATCTTTCTAGAAAAGAAAAAGATGAGAAATGAAATGGGTCCCAAGAACTAGGCTTGATGAGGTACCCATGTATAATAAGGATCTCAACTAATGGAGGAAAAATCTCTAAGGGAAAACATCCACTTACAAGAGATAAAAGACTCCCTAAAAAACCTAAGAAAGATGCATCAAATGAGTCCCAACAACTAAAGGCCTAATAAGGTACTCATGTACAAACTGTAATCTTTCTAGAAGAATATAAGAAAACTAGAAATCTCAAAGAAGATAGGTGACTGCAACAGACCTCGCCCCAATAAGAGACCTCGAGTGAAGATACTTCACCTCAGTGAAAGGCTTGGTGAAAATGTCTACAACCATATCAGAAGTCTGACAATACTACAATTTGATGATGTCATCATGAATCGACTCCCGAATGAAGTGCATATGTATCTCAATGTGCTTTGTCTACTGATGTTGAACTAGATTTTGGAAAATTGAGATGGTGCCCATGTTGTCCCAGTAGATGATAGTAGGTTGCCGATAGTGAATACTGAACTTTGTCAAGATACCCTATAACCAAATAACTTTTGTGGCAGTGTTAACTGCTCCTCTGTATTCCACTTTTGTAAAATATATCACAATTGTATTCTATTTTTTGCTAGACCAACTAACTGGACCCGAACCCAGAGAAAAATTGTAGCCTAACGTAGGTTTCTGATGATTTAAATCACCGGCCCAATCAGAATCAGTATATCAAACTAAATCAATATCTACTCCTAGATAGTGACTGTCATCTATGTAAGTGCCACAAACATAGTGAAGGATCAGCTTCACTACTTTCCAATGAAACTCACGAGGATCTTGCATGAATCTAGACACGATCCCAATGGCATATGATAGATCCGAACATGTGTGAGTAAGGTAAATCAAGCTCCCCACCAATTATCGATAAAGGGTACCATCAACCAAGGGAGTAGAGCAATCAGAAACCAACTTAACCCTAAAAAGAAAAGGAGTAGGAGAACGCTTACAATTGAACATATGGAATTGAGCAAGAAAATCAAGGGAGTAATTAGGCTGCAAAATTATAATTCCTGCATCAAATTCGAAATCTAAATCCCAAGAAAGTAATGAAGAAATCCTAAGTCAAACATAGAAAAATTATTAGATAAGGAAATCTTCACATAATTGATGATAGAGGAAGAGCTTCTCATGATCAACAAGTCATCAACATACAAAACAAGGATAAGTATGGAGTCATCTTGCCATAGAATGTTAAAATTTGGGTCACACCAAGTGAACCCTAATGTAAGTATAAAGGAGTCCATCTTGGCATACCAAGCTCGATGGGCTTATTTAAGACCACAAAGAGACTTCTTTAACTTACAAACGAGGGACGGATCATGGACATAACCCGAAGGTTATTCCATGTATATCTCTTCCTCCAGGTCCTCATGAAGGAAGGCACTCTTAACATCCATTTGATGGACTTCCCATCTGTTCTCCATAGCAATGATGAGGGTCAATATAATAAAAGTCATTTTCACAACTGGAACAAAGGTTTGTAAGTAATCAACCCCAGCCACCTGAGAGAAACCCTTAGATACTAGTCATGCTTTAAAAGTATAGACGTCTCCTTCTACACCATACTTTGTTCGGAACACCCACTTACATACATCAAATGATTTTTCTTCCTTTAAGAAGAGGGGTGAGATCCCAAGTATCGTTCTTCATGAGTGAGGAATACTCCTCATCCAGGGTAGAATTCCACTCAGAAAGACTATAAGCCTCCCGAAAATAATGAGGGTCAAAAGTGTAGGTGAAGGAGAGAGGTCCAATGAACTTTGAGTGAGTCTACCTCTTGTCCAAAGGATCTCCCTTCCACTCTCCAACACTCTGCAAAGTTTTCCTATCCCAACAAGGACTAGGAGGATTAGGCTCAAAGTCAGAAGATTCTTCACTCAAGTGAGAAGGAACAAGGTTCCACTCAACACTACTATCAAAATCAGAAGACTCCGAAGCATGAGGGTCAGGAGGCATAAGAGGATAAAGTGGAGGAGGAGTATGCTCAACAACATCATCATCTGAAGAGTCATATTTAGAATCAGAAAGTATAAGAACCTCGAAAGGTAGAGAAGTAAAAGTCAAATACGACTTATAAAATTTCACACTTCTCTCGATATAAAGATCATGAGTAGTAGGATTCAACAATCAATATCCCTTCACGCCATCAGGATGCCCGAAAAAGATACAAGGTTTGGATTTTGGTTCCAAAGCCTTGCGTTTATTTTTGGGAATCCAGGCCATAGCCTTGGGTCCAAAGACTCAAAAATGCTCAACATCAGGTTTGTGTCCAAACCATGCTTTAAAGGGTGTCATCCCTCTTACTACCTTGTGTGGAACATGATTCTGAATGTAACAAGCACAATTCATTGCTTCAGCCTAATACTGCAGAGGAAGGGACTTTGATTGAACCATTCAAGTGGCCATCTACTTAAGTGTTCAATTCTTTCTTTCCGCAACTCCATTTTGTGAAGGGCTATAAGCAACTATATGTTGCAAACAAATCCCACCAGAAGTACAAAAATCCTCAAAACTATTATTCACATACTTGCCTCCATTTATAGATCAAAGAACCTTGATAGACCACTCCGCTTGTTTCTCAGCAAGAGCCTTAAAGTCCTAAAAGTGATCAAAAACTTCAAACTTAAGCTTAAGAAAATACACCCAAGTGTAAAGCGAAAAGTCATCAATGAAGGTTAATATATAAAAATATTTAGTAAACAAAGGAGATGGGAAAGAGAAACATATGTCATTATGAACAAAATCCAAAAGACAAGTACCTCTCCAGGTTTTTCTTTTGTCAAAAATCTTTTTAGGGTGCTTCCTGAGGGCACAACCCTCAAAAATACCCTTAAACATTTGATGTGGTGTAACTCATTGACCATTTTGTTTTGGCTCAATTATTTAAGGTAACACAAATTCAAATGGCCAAAATTCTCATGTCATAGCTTACTAACCTCATCTGCATAAGTGAGAAAGGAAATGGGCGTCAAATCAAAATTAAAGTGGGAAAAGGTATACAACCGTGAACAGTGATTCACCTTTCCCTCAACCATTATAGTGTCATTTTGAAGCTCACAAATAATCACCGAGTTAGGACAAAATTCAGCTTGCATTCCTTCACCAAGGTGAGTGATTTGGTGAACCGATAGGAGATTGGTAGAGAGGTCAAGAACACTCGATACTTGGTTAAATGTTCCCTCATCCATCTCCACCAATCTACTACAAGAAACCGACATTGTAGTGTCATTACCCAAAGTGATTTGGGACATGCCGCATGGTTCAATGTTAGAGAAATCAACATGCGAAGAAGTCATGTGGTGTGTGTTATCTCTCGAAAGTGCACCTGGTAGAGAGATAGCAGCAGGTTTTCTAATTCTGCAATAGATCTCTCTCTCTCTCTCTCTCTCTCTCTCTCTCTCTCTCTCTCTCTCTCTCTCTCTCTCTCTCTCTCTCGTAGATACAATGGGGACACCTCAGGTCTGTGGGTATACCTATTTTGAGGTGAACCTCCGGGGTTAAAAGGTCGGTTCCTTATTGGTGTTCACTAAAATGTTTTCTGGGAGTTTAAGGGAAAAAGATGACTATAAATTTAAATAATACTAAGGTGATACACCAAATTTGAGATGAGAACTTGACTGAGTGACATACACAACTGATTTGTGAAGAATTCTTTAGGTGCACGAACCAATTAATAATTTCTATAGGAAATAAGGGCAAAACACTTAATTTGTGCTGAGGGAGAATCACAACAGCACTAGTAAGCTAATGTGCACAATAAGATTTCATAGGAAATTTGCAGTAGGGTAACGTGATTAATCAGGGAATATTGATTCACAAGATTAATATTGACATACACAAGACTACAGAATAACTTGGAAAGGCAAGAATAATTCACACTCAGAGGGAAAAACTGGCAGAAATTGCTTCAGTACTCATATCAAAAGTTCTCTGGGAAAAATCTCTGAAAAATTCCCCCCCCCCTTGTGCTTTGCAAGAGCACACAATATATAGCAAAAGTTCACCCCCTTCCTAAAAATAGCCTAAAAGTTATACTCGCCCATGTATCCTAATTTTACCCTTTATTTAATAATAAATAAAGGAATAAAATAATAAAAACTAAAGTATGTGATAAAAATAGGCATTATCAGCCTTAGATACAATATAGTCAAACTGAAGTTGACTATTCTATTTTTAAGAAAGAAAGGTGAATAGTTTGCTAAAATTACAAATTGCTTGCTAGGCAAGTCTTCTTTCTTTGCACACGTAAACTCTTCATCTTCTCTATTATGTCCTATTGTGAAGGCATGCAAAATATCATCTCCTATGTGTAGGAAAAAGGATGCAACCATTAGCAATATTTGCAAAATTTAAAATTGAAGTGGGGACCACCTCCAGTGTATACATGCTTTGATTTTCTCCACCTTTTTAGATGGTCACATGAGTGACACTTTGCAAATTTTAGTTTAATACTCCCCATGCGGGGACCACCTTGGTTTGTTTGAAATTTTGGATGCTGCCACCTTTGTGGACTAAGCAATATGCATGTGTTTTTGATAAAAGGGGACCACCCTTGGTCATTGGCATGCATAGTTTATAATTCACCTTTTCGATGATCATGGCACATAATGTGTTTTGTTTTTTTGCATTGGTATTATAGTTTCAAACTTTTGAAAAAGTCCCTTGTAATGATTAATTGAGGGTCCACGTGGGCTAGCCCCCCCCCCCCATGATGACTCACCCTTTTGCGAACCTTAGCCTGTGGTAACTTAACCTTGGGCGGTTTGGCTTGGATTTTGTGAAGTGTTTGGGGCCTTTGATCTTTGTACTGGAATGCACGATGCCGTCGATTCTCCATCTGCAGTTAGGGTTTCGAACCCCGTCATTAATTATGGTTGGTGGCATTTAATTAGGGCTTATCACTTCAGAACCTGTGTGGACCAATCACCGTTTGATCTTCCACTTGGCATTTGGTGATCGATTGATCCTTAACCGTGGGTTAGGGTTTTGAAACCCTAGTTCGATGGAAGGTTTATACACTTGGGCTTCGCACTTGGTCATTTCATTTGGTTTTTCATTTTGTGGGCGAAGCCCTGGAAATTTTTTCCTCGCTCTACATTTTTTATGAAAGCATGGAGATCTTGGAGGTCTTTGAGCCTGTATTTTTCATTTTGGAGACCTTCAACGCCATTCGATTACGACTGGGTGTGCATTTTTTAGGAGCTCGAAGGTATTCTTTTGTATTTCATTTCCTGTAGCTCGACTTGTAGCTTGGATTTTCTCTTCTGAGTATTATCTAAAGATCATTTAATCTATTTACTTGTTGTTTATCCTTTGTGGACCATTCGAATGACTACCTTACTTCTGGTTTTCTGTCTGGTTTTTCGATTCAGTTGCTAATGAGCTCAAATAGGAGTTAGCAGAGGGAAGTTCCGCCATTGTTTTGCTTGTTTGTTTTGTCTTCGTCCTCGGGCACGGTGAGTTCCAACATTGTTTTCTATTTTCCTTTTGAGCTCGAGTTTTAGCTCTACAACTCTGAAACATGGAAATACCAGTCATAATCTTCGCAAATACTTTGCATGTGAAGTCTCTCTCTTGCTTCTGTAGTGAACTTTCAAACTCTGATTTGTTAAGGCTCCTTTCTGTGCATGAGTTTGATATTTTATAGATATGGCTCATTATTTGGAAGTGTTAACTATTTTTCTGTTTCTCATTTGATACTCGAACTCTGTCCATTCTTCTTTTGATAGATACATACCTGGTAGTTTGTCATTTACTCCTTCATTTTGTAGATGCATAGTTTGTATATTATGTCTCTTCATGCAATGAGAAAACTGTAAACCTTGATTATTTGCAAGTGTAAAAGAAGTGTAAAGGACTTGGACTGCCTTTTGTAGATACAACCATTTTATTATGAATTTTGACTGCATAAGTTCCTTTGGTACTTGTCAAATTTTGTATTGGGAATCCACTCCATCCTTCCTGTAGATGCATATTTGTAATTTATGACTCATTCCTTCATTCTGTAGAGGCAAAAATGCTTGTTTTTGAGTAATTTCTCACTATAGATGCATGCTTGAATTGTTGAACTCTGTTCTGGAAAGCATGCTTTGATTGAATACTTGCTGAGCTTTGTAGTTTTATTTCTTCAGTTGGAAGATGAATACCATCTTGTATATTCTGTAGCTTTGACAGTTCACTTGGAATAATGACTTTCTGGAAATTGTATACTATTTCTTTGTTGCAAACATGATAGCATTCCATTATGTATAATGAAATAGATGCTCCTTTTCTGGAAAATGAAGAAAATACTTATTTTCCTTTTCTGTAATGACTTTTCCTTTTTCAGAACTCATGGTAGATATTGTATTTCAAATTTTGCATTAGAATATCATTTCTGTTTTTCTGGAAAAGTCCATTTTGCAAGGGTAAACTCTGGAATTTTTTTTCCAAAATCCTTCTCTCTCCAGATTCTTATGATTTAACCATTCTGAAAAAGATATAAACATCTCTCTTGCTTGTTTGATTACTTGAATGAGCTGTCCATGCTGGCTTTACTTGATTCATTGCAACTTCTGAAAATTGTGAAGTAGTTGCCCTTTGATTCACACTTGAATTTGGAAATTAAAAAGAACTTTTGATAGTTGTAGCATGATGAAAATTTGGAATACCTGTATGTTTCATTTGATCATGATATCAACTTAGAAGTGATGAAACATGTACTTTTCTTGACTATTTTTATTCCCTTTGAAGCTCAGATAGTTTAGAAAGCTTGTAGTAGCTTTAAAAAACTTGTATTTCAATTCTATTTTAAATAAAAAGTCAATTTTACAAGGGGAGACTCTGGCAAAAATTTTCTAAAATCCTTCTATCTCCTTTTCTAAATTTTCAATCCTGATTTGCAAAAGTATCTCTTTCTTGACCTATTCTGATGCTTCTTTCTTCTATAAACCATCTGAAAATGATATTTTATCCTCATTCAGTAACTGCTTCCTTCTTAACCAGTTAAACTGATTTTCATTCTATGTTGCAACCTGTTCCTGCAAAACTCAGAAATAAGTTAGAAATAAATAGGCTTTTTGGCCTCTCTTGTATCCATGTGGTTTATTTCTTCTTCTTTCCTTCTTCTGCAAGTTGTCTTACAACTTCCTTCATGTGTTATTTTTCACATCTGTTTCTTTTCCAACTACTTCAGATTCTGCCCTTTCTAACCCAATCCTTAGCTTCTTTGATTTTCTCTTGCCACTCATTTCACTTTATGTACTCTGCTTTTTCCTTTGCTGCCAGCCTATCTGTATCTCTTTCTCATCCTGTGTCATGCATTTCTGTATTTCTTTCCTTCAAGTACCATTAGATACATTGAACTTAGGATATGTATTTGCTTTAGAACATGAGTATTGGAATAACATTGTACCCTGAGCTCAAAATTTGACAGATACTGCTCTTGTCTTGCAGGTGAAAGAAGATGGAGATGGAAGTGGAAGATGGAAGAGTTGAGATGGAGATGGAGATGATGAGGAGCGGGGATAGAAGACAGAAAGGCAATGATGGATTCCTTTTTACTCCTCTACTCTTGTTCTTTAGCACATGCAGTATTCTCATTTCCATGTATATGATGAGTCACTTAGTCATATCCCACGGCTTGTGTGGGAAAACTTATGATCTCTTATGAATAAAACATTAAATTGAAATAATGAGTTGATTATCTCTTTCTGCATTCAGTTTTCCTTTGATTGTACAATGATGTAGGCAACTCAATATCTCAATAAAATGAATTAACATAAGGGATAATCTTAAAATGAATACCTGTAACTTCCACTAGATAACCATTGAATGAAATGTGCCTCCTTGTATGTTGTTTAACTGTCTTAGCCTATACCTTTCAACTTGACTCTTTCCTGCTACCTACATTTAGACATTATTGTCACCATTTTTTTGTCAGTATTTTCTTGACGTAAGTAGTAGGAAAGGAGTCAGTTGTAATCATTTATGACAGTGTAGATAGATGCAATCTCATTAATTACAAACAACTCTAATGAACACAAGTCAATAAGTATGATAGGCACCAAGATAATAACTGTGAATCTGATTACTTGAAAACTACCACTATGTCTGTTGTTCCAAAACTATACACCTCACATACTCTGCAATCCGGTGTCTTCATCAAGATAACACAGTTGTCCTTTGGGGCTTGTGTTCTTTTGCTGAGGATATTCGTGAAATTGTAAACTATGTGATCTGTTATGTTTTGTAACAGCACACATAGCTGCAGATTTCACTTAATCTATTCCACAAATCAGCAGTAACAAAATAATTTGGTAAAATTCCCTTAGCTTAGGTATACTTCTCCAAAGCTACCCATTGTAACAAAGTTTTGAGTTGCCCATTTTCGCACAAGTGCAAAAATTTTCAACAGTGTGAGGAACCAAAATCTATAATTTACGTTAATGAAGGAGCAACTCGAGTTATAAGGTCCTTTCCTTTCTTCTTATCATATTTAGACTCTCTTGCAATTGAATACTCAGCTTTCAAAGAATTTTTTTAAAGAGACTCGGGAACACTTATATGATTGTTCTCAAGTAAACGAGTAAGGTGATCAATCTGTTTTCTCATACAATGATGCTCTTCATGACTAGTCTTCTTGCAATAGGAACATGTACACTTTTATTTCTTCACTTTAGGCTCAGAATTTGAATCATTTGTGTTAGGTTTGGTTTTGTCTTTGGTTGGTCTTGGTTTCCTTCTTAGATTGGTCCTTTTCTCTTTATTCTTTTCGGTCTTCTTCCCCTTACCAATACTTGCCACAAGGTCATGTGACTTGGACGTAAGATACCCCATTTGAATGATTTTGTCATGTTTTCCAATGAGTTAGGACCAAAAATTGTCAAATGAGGGCATATTCCAAGCACTACCCATAGCGGCTTTCATAGCATGAAAAGTTGACACGAAGACGGAGTATTCAGGACCTAACTTAGAGAGAATAGAAAATATCAACAGAGAATATTTCTTCTCCACTTTACATTCATTTAACAACAATATAGTGTGTGCAAAATTCAAGAATAATGCATGTAGGGTTTCAAAGTCACTAGGATTTAATCCTAGTAGTTCATTTTCCAACTCATGCGCTCTCATGTCATCTTGTTGTCCAAAAATTTCATCTAACATTTTCCACGCTGAATTGGGTGTTTTGGATGACTCAATGTGGAAGAGCAAGTCAGTAAAAATAGACATACAAAGAATACCTAAGGCTTCGTCACTTCGGTTCAACCACTTAGATTTTTCAGGCTCATCATCATGTTCAGTCTCAACTCCCATGGTGATGTGAAATAACATTTTACCCCTTAGTTTCATTACCATAATTCGAAATAATTTGAATGGAAAAAGAAAAGGAATTGAAAGTGCATCCATAGCGAAGATAGAGAAAGAAGGAATATATAAAAAAAATCAAGCAACACAATCATCCAGGACAATATTATAACCCCATGCTTTTGGCACTTTATAGTTTAGTGCATTGGATACAATATGGTTCGAATGTGCGTCATATAACAATTGGTCACTCACCTTGCAATCAACGTAATAACATGCAAGAGAGGAGACCAAAATCAAGTTTCTTTGATCATAGAAAATCACACCGTAAACAAGCACAAAAAGTTAAAAAAAGAGAAGGGGGGAAATCGAGTCTTGTTGTGAGCTAAAAAGAGGCATGAAGAGTTGAGAAGGGCAGAGAATAAAGGCTTCAAGGTCATTAGATTTAATCAACACATATTGGTGCATTTATGAGCTAAAAAGGAGAGAGATTTGTTTGAAAGTATTTTGAATGGAGAGAGCTGACAAAGTGATCACAATCAGTTGTTGGTGCAAAAATTACTTAAGTGATCTTCATATTTAGGTGGTTAGGTGGGTGCTTAGTCATCTTAGAGGGTTGTATCCTCCTTGTATGGTTGGTGCCTTACTAAATAGGGGTTGGTGCTTCTTGTGGGGTTGGTGCTCTTAGTAAAGTGGGTGTTTCACTAAATTATTTTTTGTTGTTTAATATACGCAAAGGTTCATGTGGTTTTCTTCCCCTTGAGGGTTTCCCACTATATATCTTATGTTGTTGTGTTCTATCTTTTGCATCATGTTCTTGTGAATGGTTGTTACATGGTTAATAAGTTCACAATGGTTAATGAATGTTGAATGGTTAACACAAGCAAAATTATTTAAAGTAAAATTGTTAAAGGATCGATTCACCCCCCTCTCAGTCATTGTGCTTCCAATAGTTGGTATCAGAGTAAGGTCCTTGTAAATAGTAAATGTCCTTTTGTATAAATTCTAACATCTTGGAGGAGATCATTGAAGCACAAAAAAGAGAAAATAATCTGATGTTGAAACAACATCGATGTTTTTAAGAAATGGATAATGAAGAAGTTATGGAATTGATTTTCCAAGTAGAGTTGGTACTCCAAAGATCAGGATTAGTTATCTGAATGTTGAGTGTGAGCAAAGCATCAAAGAGCTTGGAATCTCAAGATGAGGTTAGCGATAGAAGCCCTAAAATCTAAAGAATGCAGATATACAGTCATGTACGAAGATGAGTTAGATGTCCTTAAAGATAGAGTTCAGAGGCAATATTATAGGGAATCTTGAATTACCTATGAGCACAAGTTGATAGAAGAAGTTGTTTAGGATAATGAAGATAAGAAGTCTAAACATACTATTAGACATGAAGGAAGAACTAGTGGAGGATGACAACCCAATGCCAAGAAGGTCAATCTCAAGAACAATGCAAGGTCTGATCCTATCAAGACAACCAAATGCAATGAGGTATAGTTATTATTTTAATGCTTATTGTTATACATGAAATTAATCTGGTCATAGAGGTAAGAGAATGTGCAAAAGAAGGCCCTCAAGGAATGTGTATTCATGGGATTATGGAAGGTTATTTGAATTGCTCAATGTTATTCATGCTATGAATATGGTCATAAGGATATGGATTGTAGTTGTAATCTCAAATCATATGATTCAAGAGGTAAGAATGGTATTTTATGCTACAACTATCATAAATTAGGTCACATTGTTTGATTTTACTATGAAAATGAATCTTTAAGGTACAAAAACTAGTTTTATGCTTCTAAAATGCAAGATAGAATAAGAATGTTCAACAAGAAAGATCAATTCTAAAATATGTACACCTAAGATAGTTTGAACCTATTAGTGAAGTGAAGGATGAGTCCTAAGCATGAGGACAAGAAAGAAGACATAAAATCATACATAAACATCAAGAAGGAAGAAAAACAAAAACTTCAAGTGTTGCATTAGATTTAGATCCATCTACCAGAAAAGGTGAAGTGTTATGAGCTAAAAATTGTGTCCAGAGATCTATTAATGAGGTTAAGAAATATGAGTGGAGAGATTTAGACATACCTAATCACTAATCAATCATCAACTCAAAATTACTGGAGTGGTCTACCATGATTTAGGTGAACAAGCCAAGTGCATTAAATATAATCATATGTGGTTGTAACATGTTTTTAATCTGTAGAAGAAGGGAAGGTTGCCTGTAATCAATCAAGCCTAATGTTGCTCAAAGAAGAGCAAGAAGACTCACTAAAGTGATGCAGGAGCATCGATGCTAAAAAGATCAATTTTGTGTATTTAATATATAATTCGGTGTTATTTAGAGTCCATTTGCAAAGGTGCTCATGTGGTCATGTTCTAATCCATTTGAGGGTTTCATATGTTTGTAATAAGTGGTATTTTGGAGTGTTCTCCCTCCAAAAACCATCATGTTAAATATTCAAATAAGTCTAGTGTTTCCTATACCTAGGAGTTAATAATTTTAGTCATCTATTTGTTATTATGAATGTATAAAAAGGTTAGTCATAAATGGTTCATGCATGCAATAAGTATTTAAAGTAAAATTATTAAAGGATCCTATTCTAGACCCTAGATCTCAGTCTAGTTAAGTGCTTCCAAGCCTAGGTGAGTATCAGTGCAAGGTCCTTCTCAACCTAATTACCAATAGCTTGGAGGAGATCATTAAAGAACAAAATAGTATTCGAATGTATGGAGAAAGGTCATGATGAGGTTGTTTAAGTTGGTGAGAGGAAGAGGATAGGTTGACTGTATCAAGTAAAGTTGGTACTCTTAAGAATGTTTTAAGAATCTCCATTGATCTAAAGTCAATAGTCTTCTTAAGGAGCTTGAATTTTGTGTATTAGGTGCTTTGTTGGTTGACTTGGTGTAGGTATGAAATTCAAGTTGCATTTTGCATAAAAGTTTGAGAAGAGTTCATGTTTGTTCTATAGGGAATCTTGAATTATTATTGGGCATATTTAGATGTTGGAACAATATCTTGTGTACATGTGTATATGGTATGTAAATTCTGTATTATTCTAGTCAGGAAGCAAGCCCTAGTGAAGAGGTGATTAGTGATAAGGAGGTCACTCTCACAGAACAATACAAGGTCTGATCCTATTATGTGCATAAGGTATGGATGAGGACAATATGATAAATTCTTAATTGCATAACTCTAAATGACCTAAAATTTTTACCATGATTTTGATGATGTTGTGGTGAGAGAATGTGAAAAAGGTTCTCAAGGAATATGTATTCATGGGATTGTTGAAGTACTATTTGAGTTATGATAGTGTTTCTGCTTGCAATGGACTAAGGCTACACATAAGGCTATCTGATGTAATGTAACTACTTAGAAAAACAATCATAACAGTCAATGACATAATGAAAAATGTCATGTGTTATAATTGTGGAACATACTTGTTACTTGTAGCAAGACTAATATTTGGACTTGATAGTTCCAACTATATGACATGAATAGAAAATTGTTCAAGCAGGACTACTTATTCTAAAGAAGCATGTACACCAAAGCAGTATTTGAGGAAAGGTAAGAGAAGTTGAAGATTTTGTTGGTTTGCATCATTTTCACGAGTTGATATGGAATGTAATAAGGTATAGGAACCATATTTAAATAGTTTTTATAGATTCCATTAGGAAATGTCAGTCTTTGTATTTTGTTTATTTCATCTATAGGATTTTCCTTGAGAAGGGCTACAAGCGAGTATAAGGCCTAGAAGTTAGAGATTGTATAAATCAATGAAAGATAGTGTCAAGTTTCTTCAGATAAGCCATGATCTTGTTTTTTTGGTGTATTCAAGGAATGAAATCAAGATTTTTTATAGCTTAAGTATGATTCATTTTTTTGAGTATATTTTATCCCTAATTGGGAAAGATTCAGGTTGTGGTTGAGGAAGTGTGCTTATAGCATGTCTTTTGTGATTTTTTGTTATGTGATGAATCTATAGAGGATTTAGTTAGTGATTGATGTTAGTCATCAAGCTAAGAAGAGTGTATGCAAGGTGATGAACCTAAAAATTATAACTACAAGTTAGATATGATAAGGATGCATGGAGATTTGGGACTCCCCCAAGGAGTTTCATATTTTTCTAGTGTCCTAAACAAGCATGGGGTGTCTTCATTAGGATTCATGAAGAAATTCATCAGTTATGATAAGCAAAAAAGGTTGGTTGTTGGGTAGAAATCATAATATGAGTTGTAATGAAGGTACAAATGATGTATGTTTTGTTCTATCTTTAATTAGTGAGATATGCTTCTTGAAGAAGTGTATCAGGTTTCAAAAGTTTTGTCAGTTACATCAAGAAGATATGTTTTTATCCCGTTAGTCATGTCATAAGTTATGATTGTGTATTACAAGGGCAAGTTTGGTGGTCTGACCTAGAGCATGAAAAAAGTTAGGAGGTGTATTGTTGTATGTAATCCTTATGACTATTGGTCTGTAGTTAGAAAAATGCAGTTTGAAGAGTGGCACCATGTTGAAGGTATGACTACATGAGTGATATGGGGTCTAAGATATATCATATTCTCCTAGAATAAGTATGAAGGTCTTGAAGCTTGGAGTTGTGTTCAAATGGCTGCATAAAGACTTTATAAGATTGACAACAAGTATTAATAAACATGAATATGAGAAAACAGAGTTGAAGGGTATTAGGAAAGCTTCTAAATAGTTTTGAAGTAAGATATATGTTCATAATAAGTTTAGTATACTCTAAGTAATTTTAGACATGTTGACATGACTTGTAAGATGTAAAAGGTTGCTCTAAGTGCTATATGTTATTAATAAGATGTTCCATGAGGTACGTATATTCATTTAATGGTTTTAGCCTATTAGTTATATGGTATAATGATCTGGTAAGTTTATTGTCCTAGCTGGTTTGAAGTGGTTAATATTTGTGTGTGGGCCATAGATAAGTATTAGCCAAGGTAGGTTTGTTGCTATTAGTCATGATCTGGTTCTATGATAGTGTTCTAAACATGATAAGTTGATTGTAATCAAGGTATTCTTTGTTGGTTTAAATGATCATTTCCCTAGAGGTATGTGATTGCATTTGAAGAATCCAAAGATGGAAATCTACATCAGTCAAAATTGGAGAAGGTAACATGAATGTATAAGGAGAGTTTTTAGATTGTTATAAGAGGCCATAAGAAGAGGATGGAAAATATAGAAAATCATTGTTGGTGTGCTATTGGTATCTTGAGTATGTATTATCAAGTTAGTAGCATAAAAAATATAAATATTGTTGTGAAATAGATGGTGACCTGGTCAGAGGTATGTCTCAAAGTTGCTTGAGGAGGATATTTTATTGCTTGAAGGTTGAGATGGTATATGTGATTCAAGTAAGAGAAAGTTTTGGTTTTCTCTACAAGTGATAAATGTATCTTTAATCATGAAATATTAGCTAGGCTATTAGTCTAAGTCTTGATCTAAGTTTTTGCATTGGGTAAGTTCATTTGATATTTTCAATGATGAAGGAGCCCTATTTTTCCTAAATAAGTTATGAATCAAAAGAGTGAGAGTATGGTTTTTCTTGAGTTTCACATTTGGAATGTGTCATAGAGTGTTATAGGACTCAAGGGGAGTCTGTTATGATGAGACCAACTCATTGTAAACATAATGGTGTCAAAATTATTAGAATGTATAGTAAGTTTTGTAAATCTCAATGATGTCCCTTGGCCATGATGCATTATATAAAGGTGCATGTATTGTACTGATAATGTTGAATCCCTTAATGACAACTATGTAGGTTAAATGAAGAAAAATATTTTCTTTTTTATGATTACTTGATCATTCCATCAAGTTCATGAATATTTATTGCAAGGAAAAGGTATGTAACTTTTTGGTTAAATTTATCTATTCATGTTTAATAAAAGGTATCTAAGAGTCAAGGAGAGCGAGATGTAGGAGTCTATCATAAGAAGTGATTTCTTTATTGAGTCATTAAGAAGTTGATGCATGGATCAATGGGGATTTTCCAACATAATCAAGTAAATGTGTCAAAAGTGATAAAGATGATGATAAAAATTCAAAGCTAAAAGTATGAAAAATATTGATCTCATAGGTATGATTACTTGAAGGCATTTATAGGTAGGGGGAGTGTGTCAAGAAGGATGAATGTTGCTAGTGATAGGTCTGTGAAGCTTAGTTGAACATGAAGGTGTCCAAAATGTTTGATTGATTTTCTCAACCAAAGGGGGGGATAAAAATAAAGATGCCTACAACAAGATTGAAGACCAAAATTTGGTATGCATTTGTTCAAGGGGAGTCATGTATGTTTTCTCAAGGGGGGAATCTAAGGTGAAGTCAATCAAGTTCCATGGATTATCTACAACATTTGAGGTCATAACAAAACTAAAAAGGTGAACACACACTCAGGTGGATCTTGCAAGTAAGTGTATGCATTGATGTTTAAGTTTTTAGGTCAAGATTTTTTTATAGCCTTTTTCATAAATGTCAAATGGGGAAAGTTTACTTAGAAAAAAGAAGAAGTCTAGAGGTGTTTGCATGATATGGTTTCCATCGATGTTTCTGATGATGGTTTCCATTAATGACAAAGGGGGAGATTTTTTGACATGGTGTCATTGTTTTTGTCATTAATGTCATGCTACATTGAAATAAAAGGGTGTCTAAGTGGCATACGTTTATATATAAGGTGAAATTCATCAAGAATATTGAAGGTTGATTGATACTGAAATGATGAGGTTTCATGAAGTGTTTTTGTAGCATTGTGTCTTGGTGCTTTTGCATGGTTTGGGGAATGATTCAAGCAAGAAAGGTACAGATATTTTGCTCTAGAGGTGATAAAAGGTTGATAGTGTGTATAACATGTTATATATGATGTTTTTCATGCATTAATGAGTCTATAAGATGGATATTAGGTCATTTTATGTGATACATCTATTGAGACAAGTCATTCTAGGCCTAATCCTAAACCTAGTTCATAGTAGATGGAGTGGTAGATTAAAGTATAAGGTAGAGAAAATAAGTACAAGCATGTAAAGAGTGTTTTTTAGGTTTCAGGGCATGTGTGGAAGATGTCAAAGGTCATTATTCAAGTCAATAATGTATGATGAAGGTCCTTTGAAGCAAGAACATTGAATACAAGGAAAGAAATCATGGGAAAACCATGGTGTATGGTGAGTTTTAGAGGTGAGGGCATGGATAATAATTGGAGAACATCAAGGAGGCTGTTGCAGAGGTGTGAGAAAAGTCTTAGGTCAAGAGGATGAAGATAATGCATGAAAAGTTGTTTTGGGTTTTACTGAGATCTCAAAACACTCATTCCCAACTTGATAGGCAAGCTTGAATACTCACCCACACATGTGTACTTTGCATGGGGGTATGAGCCTTTTGTGGATGTTAGGGAATGGAGATAAGAAGGTTTTTTAAGAAGAATGAGGTCAAATGAACGTCAAACATTTATGAAAGATTGTTAAGAAGCAGAGTAGGTATAAACCCTCCCTAAAACCCTAGTTTCATAGTGATAGGAAAAATATGATTGGTATGGGCATGTTATGGCATAAGAAGGCTAATGTGAAGATTCAGAGATGTAGAGACCTCTTCATATCTCATTTTGGTGGTGGTTGCATACTCTAGGTGTTTTGGTAAAATACAAAAAAACCTTTGTTTTGAAGAAATTTGTAGGTGCAATCATGCATTGAAGGTCTCATGGTGAAAGACCAATTGTGGGTTCTAGCTTGAGATGTGTACTAAGTGTCCATAAATTGATTGGGGTAGGTTCAATGCAAGTATTTGGTGAAATCCTTCCTCCAAGTGTGCCTACCGCTAAAGGCCTTATAAAGTCAAAACTAGTCTTGAAGGACCAATGGTGTGTGAGTTGTTTTGCATGTTGTAGCATTGATTTATGGGCATGAATAATGTGTTGAGGTCTGATGTGATGTGTTGAAACTCTTAGTGTGATCAAATGAGGTGATGTTATGTTGAAACCCTAATGGCCTCATCAATTCTATTAGGCTTATCAAGAAGGTGGTTTAGAACAGGTATGCAAGATCAGTCTTCTCCATGTGACATATGAATGTGAGTGTTTGGAGATGTTGTCCATGATGTTGGTGAAGTGTTCCATGTTGTGACAGAGTGTAGAAGTAAAGTTTAAGGTGTTGGAGCTTGATGATGAGTTAACTAGTTATTTAGGCCTAGAACGAGATTTGAGTAGTTCTAGAGATGGAGTTGTTTCATTGAATGATGCCTTTTTTGGTGGATGATATGAGTTGTGTGAGTTTCTTGACATAAAGAGCTTTCCAGTGATGTGTTACTTATGCCTTGATGAGGTGATTTGTTGTGAGAACCAGCTTGTCTTTCAAGACCTATTTTTGAGCCTTATCAGCATGTTTAAGCAAGGTTAGAGAAGGAAGTGGATTTGGGTGTTATGCCTTGTTTGGTGATATCGTATGGTGTTGGTGAGTTAGTAGGGATCATGTTGCATCTGTAAAAGTGCCCAAGAAGTCTTGACAGCATGTTATGAGGTGAGAAGGTGTTCACTTTTGGAGGATGACAATTAGGTGCCTAAGACCTAGTTAGTGGTGCTTGTTTATTGGTGTGAATCATGATGAAGATGGATGGAACAAAGGTTCTTGAGCTTGTTGATAGATTCTAGAGGATGTAGTTGATGTGTCCTAAGCTGTTGGAGCCTTGGTGGTGTTAAATCATGCATTTGAAATTAAAAAATATTACTGTTGGAGGAGATGCCTTGTTTCTAGGCCTAATTGAGTAGTTTGGGTTTTAGGCTTGTACCGACCTTTATGGTCTCTCTATGTAATTTATATAAGAGTGTAGAGTGTGTTTTCATGTTGATAATGACCGACATTAATGGTCTTTTCCGACCTAAGTTGGTTTAGGAAATGAGTCATGTATAAAGGTAAGTGGTGTTTTGCTCATTTGAGCTAGAGTAGAGGAGAGAGATGTGAGCGAGCTAAAAGATAGTGTGAGAGGTATGAGGGCTCTAAGGTAGATCTGAAAAGAGGCATGTAGAGTTGATAAGGGCACAGAAGAAAGGCTTCAAGATCATTAGACCTAATCAACACATGTTGGTGTATTTATGAGCGAATAAAGAGAGAGAATTGTTTGAAAGGGTTTTGAGTGGAGAGAGTTGGCAAAGTGATCACAATCGATTGTTGGAGCAATAAGTAATTAAGTGATCTTCATATTTAGGTGGTTAGGTGGGTGCTTAGTTGTCTTAGGGGGTAAATTCCCTGCTCTGATGAAAGTAAAAATTTCAAAATTTTGAGTTTAAGTGTTTTCTCTAATGTACCGAAGTCGTGAAATTGAGAAAAATCTGCGTTTTGGGTCATTTTGTATGTATTTCGGGCCTGTCGGACATTTTTGTCCCGCGTGTCCCAAGTTCCGAAGTGCGTTCTGTTCCCCGATCGGCCGAAATCCCCGAAGTTGTTCCATTTTCGGGCCTGTCGGAACTTTTTGTCCCAACTGTCCCAAGTTCAAAAGTGCGCTCTGTTCCCCGATCGGCCGAAATCCCCGAACCGCGTACCCTCTTTCATGTTCCAAGTGTCCCAAAGTTTTGTTCGGAACCGCCTTCGATTTTCCCAAATGTCCCAAAGTCAATTATGCAAGCTGTTCCATTTTCGGCCGAAACACCCGAACCGCGTACTTCGCTCTTTCATGTTCCAAATGTCCCAAAGTTTTCTGCAAGTTGTTCCATTTTCGGCCGAAACGCCCGAACCGCGTACTTCACGTACTTTTCGTTCCAAATGTCCCAAACTTTTCTGGACTCATTGTCACCTTTTCGGCCGATTCGCCCGAACCGCGTCCTTCGCGCGTTTTCGTCCCAGATGTCCCAAAATGCATTTGTGCGTCTTCTCCCTGTTTCGCCCGAGTCGGCCGAGCCGCGTGTTTCGCGCATTCGCGTCTCACATGTCCCAAGCGAACCAAATGCCATTCATACTTAGTTTTTCCCGCTCTACCCGAATATGTTGTTTTTCAAACTAATAGATATGAATTTAATGCGCATTGATCACCTTTCTCTCTCCTCAACGGCTATATAACGGGCAGACCCCCTTTTTGCATTTCTCACACTGCTTCCTTGCTATCTTTTGCTCGAACATCTTGCTGGCGAATAAGGTTTTCGATGACGTCAAGGATAATCTATCAAAATCCTGGGAAGATCAGAGTCTTGGAGGAGGCTTGGGAGAACTGAAGAACAGCTGGCAGAAGGACGAAGTTTTCAAGACACTGGTCATCTCTGCTTTCAAAGACATACACTGTCATCTTCAGGATGAGACTTCTGAGACATAGCTGAGGCGTTAAAGAAATTCAGGCAGCGGATTCTGAAGTCAGTGGGTCCCTCTCAGTGACTGGCCACCTGTCTTCTTCTCCTTGTTCTTTTCTCTTCTTCCCTTTCTTTTTCCGTTTTCTTTGTAAGAAGTTAAGGTATTGCGATTGGCGGTCCTTAACTGTTCTTGGTTAAAGAAGCGGTTACGAAGAGTAACTGATTTGTAAGCTATATAATGGCCTTCCTTACGCCATTCTGAAGGAGGAAGAATTTGGCATATTTTCTGAAAGTGTAAATAGATCATAAAGAAATCAATACAGAAGGACTTTCCATTCTTTGTCTATCTGATCTCTGTTACTCCTAAGCTTTCATTTATTTTCTTTGTGAAGATCATTTGTCTCAAGTTCATTAGTCTTGCCGATTGCATACTCTTCGACTTTGCAAGCACGGTGATCTTGTATAACCAAGAAGGAACTTTGTGTCCTTGATTAATGAGTCTGTGTTATGTTAAGAAACTTTGTGTTCTAGCAGATGTTATTTACAGAACTTTGTGTCTTTGAATTCCATCTTATTTATCCGATACAAATGATCTTGTTTCAATTCACTGTGACTTCGCATACATAAAGAATTACTCTGATATCTATAATTCTGCATGTTGCCTTTCTGCTCTTTCCCGTACTCTCATTTCCTCAGTCCTTTTTGTAATTGATGATCTTCATAGAAAACACTTTCGTAATATCCAAGTTTAACCAACAAATCATGTCTTGTACATTTGTAAATAGGTTCGTTTCTGAATAAGGGAACCTCTCCCATTAAAGAGGAGGGACTTCTTGTCCCCTGACTGTTGCTCTTCTTAAAAGTCCTATTTGACGACCAACAGTTTTTGGCGACTCCGCTGGGGAAAATCATATTCCAGTTCTGTAATTTTTCGATCATCCTTTGATCTGGCGACTCCGCGTTTTACTCGAGGGAGGAGGGCCCTTGGTGTTGAAGATTCTCAGTTTCAGCTTTTGGAGCAGCAGGGTTTTCCTTTCCCTTCAACAAGAAATAGAAGGACTCGTTCGACAAGCACTCCACCTGCTCAAGACAGAATTCCTACGGGTGGTATTCCTTCAGAGCCAGCTAGCCCTAATCTTCAAGCTTTGATTCTTGCTGGTGTTGCAGTCCCTCTCCAAGCCGTTTTTCCAAGAATGGCGGCGCCATTACCATGGGGTCATCGTGTTGGGCCCCTGGCCCTTACTCAGCCTTTGCATGAGTTACCCAGAGGTAACCGGAAGAACTTTCCTAAATTCAAAGGCGATGGCAAAGTGCATCCTGATGAACACATCGCAGCCTTCGTTGTTGCATGTGGAGTTCTGGGAGTCGAATATGAAGACGTCTCCGTAAGGCTGTTCGTTGAGACGTTACAAGATAATGCTGCTGATTGGTTCTACCACCTTCCGGCTGGCGCTATCACCGACTGGGACACAATGAGAACTCAGTTCGAAAACCGTTTCAAGCCGGCAGAAGATGTACATGCCTTGCTAGCCCAAATCTCTCAGATAAAGAAAGATTCACAAGAGCCCATGAGAGAATTTGTGGCCCGGTTCAACAAATTGATCAATAAAATTCCGCAGCCTACCCGACCTGTTGATCAAATTCAAAAATGTTTCTTCCTAAATGCTCAATCGCCCAAAGTTAGTTATGCACTAAGAAGGGCTAATCTCGCAACATTGGTCGAGGATCAAACTCTCGCTGTTAGTATCGAGGATGACTTGATCATGTCAGGGAAGTTGAGAAGAGACCCTCCCAAATCTAAGTCTGCTGCTTCTTCCTCTTCCACCCCTGGACCTAATACTGATCCATTAGTTCAGAAACTTGCAAATGATCTTATTGCTATAAAGAAACAATTGGCTCAGCACGCTCCTTATGCAGACGTTCCAAGGAGAAATTTTCAGCCCAGAAATCATTTGCCTGCTTCTCAAACAAGATTAGCACTTGAAGGACCTCCTGTTAAAGTCCCTGTCAATGCGACCTGCGAGGTGGAAGAACCAGATGACGATGAAGATAACGAAGCTTGCGAAGAGTTTGCGAGAGAAGTTGATGACGAAGCAGACGAACTTGAGGGATCTCGAGTAAATTTCTTCACCACTGAGGGCATTGATGATGGAGATGATTATGATGAAGTGGTAGCAGACATGAATAGCGAATCATTCGCTGTCATGACTCGAGAACAGACAAATCAGAGGGAGAAAGTGACACAGCCTATCAAGAAATCTAAGGAGCAGTCGACAACTATTCCCGTGATTGCAAAAAGAGGATCTCCTATCCCTACTTCATCTACACCAAAGGTGAGTCCTATTAATCCTACTACTAAAATTGCTTCTTCTTTTTCTCCTAAAGTTGATAAGCCTAGAGTACCGAATGATGATGGCCCGTCCACTTCTGGATCTTTTGATATTGTTGATCACCTGAAAAAGACCAAGGTCCAAATCTCAGAAGCTGAGTATTATCAAACCCATCCCAAAGCTTTTGCCAAAATGATCCACTTTGTCAATTCCCACTCTAAGACCACCTCTAAAGGCCTTTTGCCCACTCCTCCTTCTGCACCACAGCCTAGTCTGGTAGCCGCTGTCACCTCGCCTAATGACAAAATCAAGCCTTTTTATGTAACACTTCTTATAGCTGGTCATAGGCTCAGTAATTGTGTCATAGATTCCGGAGCCTCAGATAATGTGATGCCTGCTAAAGTAGCTCATGCTTTAGGCCTGACCCTCACACGCACTTATGGATCTTGTTACTCCATGGAGAGTAAAGAAGTGCCCCTGGTCGGGAGAATTAAAGATGCACAAGTAGCTTTTGCTGCTTTGCCCGAGAAGAAAGTGTTGGCTACCATCTTAGTGGCAGATATTCCCCCTTCATACGGGATGTTGCTAAGTAGGAACTTCTGTAAGGACGTGGGTGGGGAAATCCAAATGGACTGGTCACATGCACTCGTGCCTGTCAATGGACAAATGAAGAAGTTGCTGCCTGAGAAGCAGTCTGAGTATATTGTGCAGAAAACGGATGATCCTAGAGCACAAATACTCTACGAGGATATGGGGCATGGTAACTACATGATTATGTCCCCTGATGAAATCCGACCCCCCAAAGTGTCTCCTAAAGATCCTAATGGGGTTTGGATTTTAGAGTTTGATGGAAGTTGTTCCTCAGCTGGTTCCGGAGCCGGTGTCCTGCTGGTGTCACCTGAAGGAAGCCTACACCCCTTTTCATTTAAGTTGCAGTTCGAGAATACTAATAACACAGCAGAATACGAGGCTCTCATTCTCGGATTGCAAGTGGCCAAAGAACAAGGTGTAAAGAATCTTCTGGCTCGTGGTGATGCAGAATTGATTGTAAAGCAGGTCAGAAACCTTTTTCAAGTAAAAAATGGAAGGCTGAAACATTACCGGAATCAGGTTTGGGATTCCATTGAATTCCTTGATGCTTTCTCTATCGAAGCAGTACCTAGGGAAAAGAACAGCAGGGCTGATTCACTAGCTGTCTCAGGGTCGCTACTGATTCCTCATCCTGATTTCTCTCAAGACAAGTTCACCATTGAGATGATCCATCGACCCAGTGTACCTGATAACACCAATAACTGGCAGGTTTTCAATGATGATCAACATTTGCTTTCCTTCCTGGAACTCAAGGGTAATTTCGAACAGCTGTATTTTGAGGGAAGTGACAACCTACCTCGTGAGAGTGTGCCCTTTGACAAAGCAGTCACCCAAGGGGAAGAAACAGGTCAGGAAGGGTGCATTAAACTCAAGGGGAATAAGATTCCTAAAGGATTGGTAAGCTTAGAGGAACTGTTTGATAAACATGACAGGTATGTGAAGTCTAGAGCTTCTACTGGACCTCAGCAATCAGCTGAGTATGACAAAATCAATATTGGGAGTTCTAATGACCCTAAGCTAGTGAATATTGGAAAATGTTGCACAGCAGATGAGAGGAGAAAAGCAATTGATCTTCTAAGGAGGTATAAGGATGTTCTTGCTTATTCTTATGAAGATTTGAAAGCTTTCAAACCAAAAGATATGCAGCACTCGATTCCTCTCAAACCAGGAATTAAACCTTTTAAGCAGAAACAGAGGCAGTATAATCCCAAAATAGCTGACACCATCTTTCAGGAAATTCAGAAGTTGTTGAAGGCTAAAATCATTTTTCCCATTCACCATTCAACATGGATTGCAAATATTGTGCCTGTTAGGAAGAAAAATGGTGAGATCCGCATCTGTGTTGATTTCAGGAACCTGAATCAGGCGTCTTTGAAAGATAATTATCCTTTGCCTATGATGGATCAGGTCTTGCAAGCAGTTACAGGGTCTGAAATGTTATCCATGCTCGATGGATTCTCGGGATACAATCAGGTAGAGGTTGATACTGCAGATCAACACAAGACAACTTTCACTACTCCTTGGGGTACCTTTGCTTACAAGAGGATGCCTTTTGGGCTCATTAATGCTGGTGCCACTTTTCAGAGAGCCATGGATCTGGCTTTTGGAAGCTTGAAAGGGAAGTGTATTGTCATATATCTTGATGACCTGACAGTGTTTTCCAAGACAAGAGCGGATCATTTTGATCACCTAGAGACAGTTCTGCTGAGATGCAGAGAGCATGGGATCTCTCTGAACCCTAAAAAATCTGTCTTTTGTGTCACTGAGGGAAAGTTATTAGGGCACATCGTTTCCAAGGATGGTATTAAGATTGATCCTGAACGAGTTCAAGCCATCCAACAAATTCCTCTCCCAACCAGCAAAAAGGGCGTGCACTCCTTCTTTGGTAAGATAAATTTCTTGAGAAGATTCATCCCTGATTTTGCAGAGTTAACTTTGAATATTTCTCAGATGATGAAAGGGAAGCAAACATTTGGTTGGTCTTCTGAAGGAAAGGAATCCTTTGAAGGTATCAAGAGAGCTATTGCTAAAACTCCTGTTTTAGCCTGTCCTGATTTCAGCAAAGATTTCATCATCTATTGCTATGCTACAGATAATACCTTGGCTGCTGTCTTAACTCAAGAAGACTCTAATGAGCATGAACTCCCAATTGCGTTCATGAGCTATATTCTGAAAGATCATGAGTTGAAATACACCATGATGGAGAAGCATGCTTTTGCAGTGGTCAAAGCTGTTAAGCAGTTTCGTTTTTATATCCTCAACTCTCACTCCATGGTGCTGGTTCCAGATACAACTGTTAAGTCAATTCTCACACAACAAGAATTTGGATCCAAGAGAGGGAACTGGGTTGCTAAGGTCCAAGAGTATGACATTGACATCAAACCGACCAAGCTGGTTCGTGGAAAAGGCCTTTGTGAGCTCATTGCTGAAGGAGCTAAACATGAGTTGCTGGAGGAGAAAGCTGACATTCCTACCGTTCTGTTCCTTAGCTCAGTTGATGAATGGTATGCTGACATCGCCCATTTTCTCACCTATGGGGAATGCCCCTCTCATTTAACTGCCAAAGAAAAGAGGACTGTTAAATTGAGGTCAGTGCAATATGTATTGTGGGAAAATGCTTTGTTCAAGCGTGGGTTAGATGGGAGATTTTTGAAGTGTGTGGACAAGGAACAACAGAGAAAGTTGCTCTCAGCTTTTCATGATCAGGCATGTGGAGGGCACTATTCATCAACGGTTACAGCTCATAAGATACTCCGTGGAGGATACTACTGGCCTTCCTTGTTCAGAGATGCATCCAAGTGGGTTGATAAATGTGAGGCTTGTCAGACTTTTGTGGGAAGACCTAAATTGGCTTCTTTGCCTCTCAAGCCAGTTGTGATTGAGGAACCATTTCAACAGTGGGGTTTGGACTTCATTGGTACACTTAATCCTGCTTCTAGTGCTGGTCACACTCATGTGCTAACTGCCACTGACTATTTCACCAAATGGGTGGAAGCTATTCCAGTCAAGAGTACTACTTCTGAAGTGGTGTGCAGCTTCATTAAAGAGAACATCTTGGTAAGGTATGGTGTACCTAATAAGATTGTAACAGATAATGCTTCGAATTTCTCTTCAACTGAGATAATGGATTTCTGCTACGGGTATGGCATCTCCCTGGCTCATTCTTCAGATTATTACCCCCAGGGAAATGGGCAAGCAGAATCCACTAACAAAAATCTGGTGACTATCATAAGGAAGTTGGTCAATGAGTCTCAACGAAACTGGCACAAGAAGCTCTATGATGCTCTTTGGGCAGACAGGATTACACCAAAGAGAGCTATTGGAATGTCTCCTTTTCAAGTGGTATATGGAGTAGAAGCTCAATTGCCAGTGACAGTGGAACTGCCAGCCTTGCACCTAATGAAGGCCATTGAAGATACTAGTTTCAGAGATGCTTTGGACAAGAGAATTATGTACCTGCACAAACTGAATGAGGACAGATTGATGGTTGCTGATAGGATATCTGTTCACCAGCAGAAGGTAAAGGTCCTGTTTGACAAGAAAGCTAGGTTCAGAGATTTCCAAGTTGGAGACACCGTGCTGTTATGGGACAAAAGACATGAACCTCGTGGCAGCCATGGAAAGTTTGATTCCCTGTGGCTCGGACCTTTCAAGATCAGACACTTTGCTGGTGAGAATTCCTTTTATCTTGATTACATGGATGGTTCTTCTCTCCCACTTCCTTATAGTGGGCAGTATCTCAAGTTGTTCAAGTCCTAGGTGATTAGGGAGTCCCTTGTATATTCTGTACAGCGTTTTTGCTTTTCTTTCCTTTTTGTTTTGGTGTGTTGCCCTCTGTATTGGTCTGTTTTTGACTCCGTTGCCCAATGGATAAGGTACTGGTCTGCTTCCCCGAGTTTGTCTAAGTTCTTGCCTTGTCTCATTCCTTGAATTTATGCCAAGTCATCCCCAGAAGGAGCCAGCTGTTGTCCACTCAAAATTCCCTACTCTGATGAAAGTAAAAAATTTCAAAATTTTGAGTTTAAGTGTTTTCTCTAATGTACCGAAGTCGTGAAATTGAGAAAAATCTGCAGTTTTGGGTCATTTTGTATGTATTTCGGGCCTGTCAGACATTTTTGTCCCGCGTGTCCCAAGTTCCGAAGTGCGTTCTGTTCCCCGATCGGCCGAAATCCCCGAAGTTGTTCCATTTTCGGGCCTGTCGAACTTTTTGTCCCATGTCCCAAGTTCAAAAGTGCGCTCTGTTCCCCGATCGGCCGAAATCCCCGAAATTTTCGTCCCAAATGTCCCAAAGTCAATTCGTGCAAGTTGTTCCATTTTCGGCCGAAACACCCGAACCGCGTACTTCGGAACTTTCATGTTCCAAATGTCCCAAAGTCAATTATGCAAGTTGTTCCATTTTCGGCCGAAACACCCGAACCGCGTACTTCGCTCTTTCATGTCCAAATGTCCCAAACTTTTCTGCAAGTTGTTCCATTTTCAGCCGAAACACCCGAACCGTGTATTTCACGTACTTTCGTTCCAAATGTCCCAAACTTTTTTGGACTCATTGTCACCTTTTCGGCCGATTCGCCCGAACCGCGTCCTTCGCGCGTTTTCGTCCCAGATGTCCCAAAATGCATTTGTGCGTCTTCTCCCTGTTTCACCCGAGTCGGCCGAGCCGCGTGTTTCGCGCATTCGCGTCTCACATGTCCCAAGCGAACCAAATGCCATTCATACTTAGTTTTTCCCGCTCTACCCGAATATGTTGTTTTTCAAACTAATAGATATGAATTTAATGCGCATTGATCACCTTTCTCTCTCCTCAACGGCTATATAACGGGCAGACCCCCTTTTTGCATTTCTCACACTGCTTCCTTGCTATCTTTTGCTCGAACATCTTGCTGGCGAATAAGGTTTTCGATGACGTCAAGGATAATCTATCAAAATCCTGGGAAGATCAGAGTCTTGGAGGAGGCTTGGGAGAACTGAAGAACAGCTGGCAGAAGGACGAAGTTTTCAAGACACTGGTCATCTCTGCTTTCAAAGACATACACTGTCATCTTCAGGATGAGACTTCTGAGACATAGCTGAGGCGTTAAAGAAATTCAGGCAGCGGATTCTGAAGTCAGTGGGTCCCTCTCAGTGACTGGCCACCTGTCTTCTTCTCCTTGTTCTTTTCTCTTCTTCCCTTTCTTTTTCCGTTTTCTTTGTAAGAAGTTAAGGTATTGCGATTGGCGGTCCTTAACTGTTCTTGGTTAAAGAAGCGGTTACGAAGAGTAACTGATTTGTAAGCTATATAATGGCCTTCTTTACGCCATTCTGAAGGAGGAAGAATTTGGCATATTTTCTGAAAGTGTAAATAGATCATAAAGAAATCAATACAGAAGGACTTTCCATTCTTTGTCTATCTGATCTCTGTTACTCCTAAGCTTTCATTTATTTTCTTTGTGAAGATCATTTGTCTCAAGTTCATTAGTCTTGCCGATTGCATACTCTTCGACTTTGCAAGCACGGTGATCTTGTATAACCAAGAAGGAACTTTGTGTCCTTGATTAATGAGTCTGTGTTATGTTAAGAAACTTTGTGTTCTAGCAGATGTTATTTACAGAACTTTGTGTCTTTGAATTCCATCTTATTTATCCGATACAAATGATCTTGTTTCAATTCACTGTGACTTCGCATACATAAAGAATTACTCTGATATCTATAATTCTGCATGTTGCCTTTCTGCTCTTTCCCGTACTCTCATTTCCTCAGTCCTTTTTGTAATTGATGATCTTCATAGAAAACACTTTCGTAATATCCAAGTTTAACCAACAAATCATGTCTTGTACATTTGTAAATAGGTTCGTTTCTGAATAAGGGAACCTCTCCCATTAAAGAGGAGGGACTTCTTGTCCCCTGACTGTTGCTCTTCTTAAAAGTCCTATTTGCAGTATAGATTCTGAATTAAATAAGAGGTTTGCAACTTTCACTACCCTTGAAAATAATTGCTTTAATGTTCATTTTCAAGACATCTAGACAAAGATCCACCTCGTTCACTCACTAGTCACACCTATCCTCTTGAATAGTTGTGAAGTTTGGGAACCATAACTTCAAGATGAGGACCGAAAATGAATAGAGAGCAAAGGTCATAATGTTATCCAAACATATACATGCCAAGAGATCAGTCCCTCCTGCCATCATCTTTACAAAATTTGACATATTGCTTCTCATTACTTCATGGTGACTATGATTCACATACTCATACAAGTGAATAGCTCCCAAAGTAGTTTTCATAGGTATGCATGCCTTGTTTTTAGATCATCAATGGAGTTGGCAAAGTAAGGGGTTGATGCATGTTGGTACGCAAGAGCCTCCTCATTGCTTCACCTCTTTGATCTTGATATTGATAGGCCACCCCTGCATAGTTTTATCATGGATGTTCCTCATCTCTTTAAGAAAGAGATAAACAAGGGCATTCATACTGCTATTTACTGAGCGTATCTCAAGTCTACATGGACTCAACCTAAAGAGCCACTAGCCTCAAAGCTTCAACACTGCTCAGAGTTATATCTTCACTTTAGTGATGGGTTCATTCAAACAAAACTACAATTACCTTGCAGCTTTAGAATTATTCTTTCTCAGCTCAGAGTTTGTTCCTGTTTGCTTTGCATTGAGACGGACCACCATATCCCTTAAGAGCATCATATTTATTATATTTTCTCTTTAGAGTCTGAGATCGAGGACCATTTTATTTTTAGATTATCTCCTTATTACAACATAAATGGATAGTGTGTTTTCCTCTTCAAAGATTCTCTTGGCTCTCTGCAAACATTCATGAGTTATGAAGACTATAAATGTTTATTTGTCTTCTTACAAGAGATGTTCAACCTTCACTAACAACTTCTCAAACATAAGCCTCCAAGGTTGGCTTGCACCAAGTTGATTACATTCGAATTCCAGTCATTTGACATCATCAAGAGAAAGAGGCCTTGTGGTCATCCTCTAAATTATGTTATACCAGTGAGACGTCGCAGACTTATGACTCAAATGGCCTAACACACATCACTCACTTCTTCACCACTTTGAGTATCAAAAGTGCTTCTCCAAAGCATCATTCTTCAACTCACCAAGGAAGATCCCTCTCTTTCTGAGTTTCTTTATGGCATCTATGTTGAATTGTTGTTCTTTTTTTCAATTTAGTTTCTCTTGGATGTGCCATTGCAGTCAACCTTTTTTCTTTGCATTATATTTTTATGCAGTTTCATGGACCATACTTAACCTTTTTCTTGACATTAATAGATAAATTACATTAAAATCAAACTATTAGTAAATATATGTACTGCATTGTCAATGTAAAATCACTTCCCCATAAGTAGAGTCCCTCTCACCACCCCAACATATGGAGAGAGATCGGGTAGGGGGTGTCATTGTCGCCCCCCACACTTTAGATAGATCAGAGGAGGGACGGAGCCTCTAGTTCAACCCATTATATAGTTAAAAGGGGACTATAGTCTTAGGCAGAACCCACATAAATAAGATACACAGGGAGAGCTATTGTTAAATGGTGTAGAATATTATTATTATAAAATTTGTAAGTAATTATAATCTTTAGCGTGAAAAGTAATTGAGAAAAAAAAACGTAATACAAAGTGTGCTCAGTGCAATATATTAAAAATAACATGCAATTATTAATTGAAAATATTTATTTGAAATCTTCAAAATTTTAACGAGTAGGAAAATAGTAGAAGTGATAATGTGAAAGAAGTGACTTATTCCAAAAAGGACCCCTCACCCAATTGTGGAGGGGTCAAAACAGAGTTAATACTTACAAAAACGTTAGTGATATGGATGTGATGCAATGCCATGGGATAGGATCGAATCATAAGCAAGTATACTGATTGGCCATTGGGCCATTATAATTAAATAAAATTATGATATTGTTGACCCACATTAAAACAATTAAAAATCTGGTTCGTAATTTTTATTTATGAGGGCAATAATAGAGTCTTGAGTCCATATAGTTATTAAAAACAATTAAGAGTAGATAGATGAAGTTGTGATATTGGTGGTCATTTTATAAAACCTATTTTAATTGGTAAACACCATTAAATACAAAGTAAGAAGATTCCTTCTCTTCAAATGTTATTTTTAAATATGTTTGTTCCAAAATTATCTGCAGTCCAACGAAGACAGAAGCATTAATATAATGAACAATGAACATTCATAAGGCATTGGGAAGTTTGGAGTAAGTTTATGAGTCTATGTTAATAAATAAAAAATGTGACAGGCAATAAATTGAAAGGAAAGATAGAATAAACCAAAAAAAGTTATACATATATTTGTACATCATGGATGAGAAATGGGCCTTACTCAAGAAGGCCCCCTCATCCAAATACTATTCTTGCAGTGTAGATAACACCATCTAATTACATTTCCCATTTCATGGCTTCCATAAAGAACAGAAGGTGACAGGATGGTTCTTCCTTCATGAAGCAACACAACCCTCGTCTCCCATTCCATGGCCTCCATAAAACACAGAAGGTGACAGGATGTTTCTTCCTCCATAAAGAAACACGACTCTCATCTCCCATTTCATGGCTTCCATAAAGAGCAGAAGGTGACGGGATGGTTCTTCCACCATAAAGAAACACAACCCTCATCCAACCTCATCTCCCAGTTGGAATCATGTTTGCGAAGCATGATTCTTGCACCTTCTAATATTTCATCGCTAGGCATTTCAGACATGAATCCCCTTTCCATAACTCTGTTGCCCCATTTCACATGACCCTCATTTCTCTCCACGCGAGAGGCATCACCATATGCAACATTATTAACCAAGGCCATGGCTGCCTCCCCCTCTAGCACCCTCCTCTCCTCACACTCTCTCCCCTTGAAACATGCACTGGTAGAGTCCAAGAATCTCCATAGATGGTCCACTGACTTTTGAAACCTTTCCAAGAAATCAGGGGATGAATGATCCACATCATTATCACTCAACACAAACAAGAGGGGATTAAGGCCTCTTGCAAATTGGATAAACTTGTCCCTTGGTGAGAGTGATGTTAATTGATCATCCATGCCATCACTTTTGTCGAAGCCTTCTTGTAGGAGTTGATGACCCCTAAACTGCAAGCAAATGGCCAGTGCTTCATCTTCTTTAACCCCTAGAACTTCCTTGGTGAGGGACTCTAGGGGTTGAGCAATAACATTGAGCTCCATATTAAGGTTTAAGCTCTTTGCAAACCTATCCAAGCGATTAGGAAAGTCGTTGGAAGGGGGTCCAGCAGAAAAGGGTGCTCCTAGAGTGTCTGATATAACAGTTAGCCTTAGCAGACTAGGAGGCCCAGATGGTCTCTTGGCCACTGCTTCAATGAAAGTGGGCCATTGCATTCCATGAGAAACACCAATGTCAATTACGTGGAGGGTCTCACTGATCTTGTCTTCAAAGGCCTCAAGTAGAGCTCCATTGACTATCTTGTAGATCAACTGATACCATGGGCTCACCTCATGAAACTTGAGCAGAGCCTTGTGGAACAACCTGGGATCTGCAGAGAGGAATTCTGAGCAAGGAAGGGTCCCCCCAGCATGTGTAATTTTGGCAGTAAGAGCTTTTAGCCCATGCGCTGCAAGCCTGTGGTTTGCATCCCCTGAGGCTGAGGCCAGATCATGGAGAACCCATATGAGATGTTGGATACGAAATATGTTGTTGTTGGCTATGGCTACTGCACATGGGTTCAGTAGTTGTTCAGCCCATCTTGATTCCTTGGATGGATTAGGTGAAGAATTCTGTTGTCCACCTGATTTGCCTTTGATGTTGTTGTTGTTGCTATTGTTGCATTTCTTACTCACACTGTCTGAATCCATTTGATTCTCTGACTCTGCACCATTACGAGCACCCAACTTGTTGGTCTCTGGGGGAGAGTACAAGTGGGTGTCCTGGTGGACACTCTCTCCTGTATGAGGAGAGTTTACATTGTTGTCTAAGACATTTGAGAGCTTCCCTGTGATGGATTGATCTAGGGCAGAGTTGTTGGCATTCGCACAGTGTTTGCCTCTTTTTCTCTTCTTGCCTGCCTTCGATAATTCTTCTATATCATTCTGCATCCCACAAACAATCTAATTAATCCGTTGCCATTTTGTAATATCTCATCCAAAAATGGTTAAATGAACAACATAACCTGGACAACAAATCTTTTAAAAAATACTAAGAAAGTAAATACTGTTTCATAGTATGATTATCTGTTCACTGTTTCATAGAAGCCTTGAAGCTAAACTATTAGCAAGAACAAAATCATCCTATGTTTCACAATCTATTCCAGACAACAAGCCAATTAATTGCAGAGCCAAAACGACTCCAACCACAGTGGCACCTTCAATATAATCAGTTCCTCCAGTATCAGCACCATATATTTTTGAAATGAAACAGAGCAAGAGTCGAGTTGAGTTGCAATACAGCTTCAACACAAATGGACTGCACCTAGCAAAAAGTGCTTTGATACTAAATGTTCTGATATAACAAAACACATATACTAAATGTTCTTGATATGTTTATTCTGGTCTGTGACACACACTAGAGTTTTCCTATAGCATAAATCCATTTGTGAGAGGGCATACAATTTGAGGTTGAGCTCTTACTAAAAGATATTGCTTGGATAGGCTTCACACCCACTTTGGATTTCAGGGTTTAACTCCCTTCGTCCCTTGTGGGTTTTGAAAAATAACAGCAAACCCTATACATAAAAACCCTTGGAGAAACTTTCCATTAAATCTGCCTGCTCGCCCAAGTAACATAGATTCCCACATACCTAGACGTGCACCAGTTTTCTAAATGTTGATGTATAAATCGCACCTAAGAGGACAGCCTAAGAGGACATCATCATACCCACAGCCTACAGGCAAGACCCTTTTTCACGTAACCTTTGCATGAGCAGAAATCGTGGGCATAAATCCTGGATCAATATACACAAACACAAAGAAGATCCAGACGAATGCTAAACTAATCCATTCAATTCACTTAAACACCTAATAATCACGTTCAATCAGGATCCCAAATGTATTACAACCAACATGAAATTGACTGCAACCAAAATACAAACTACCCACAAATAAAAACAGAGCTAAAATGATCATACCTTTAATGGGTCGGCCTTAAAACTGTCTTCTGCATCACCCCATTGGGCAGGTAGGCGAGGTGAACCATTGGTGCTCAAAGATGGCTCCATGAGAAAATGAGGGTCATCGCTCATTTCCATACCCATTCCCATGGTGGGCAGTGCAGCAGTCTCCCACAGGGAGGCCTGATCGTGATCCTCTACATCTACAAGCTGGAATGGATCCATTGAAGAGCACTCATCCCCAATGTCCAGCCATTCAAACAGAGATCCATATTCACCCCTTTCCCCCATTCTAACTCTCCCTTCTGCTGTTCTACATCACCTCCACAACCAGTACTAGAATCCCTGATTTATATGGTGTTTGGGCTGCTCAAATCAGTGGCAGATATATATACATGAATCAAAATCTTCAGGAATATTTCTCAATACTTTAAACAGTAGGTAATGTACCTACAAACCATACGTTTTGTTTTCGTTGACTTGATTTAAGATCGTTTTCTGTGATTGTGGAAAACGTAATGCTTGAACAATTTTCAAGCATTATTACATGGCTGCCATGGAAACGTGATTTAGACTTCGTATTTTGCACGGAACATGGCATTACTGTAATGTTTAAGCATTATTTTCCAGTCAAAATCTTACACCTGTGACATTGGCTAATTTTATTTTGAAGCGGTTGCATTCACTGCATTTGTATAATGGCAAGGGTGATTTTAAAATAATTTATGGTAAAGTGAGAGGGCATTTAAATATTTTTGTTGATGGCAGAGTTGTGTGTCAAATTTCGTTGTAAACAATGGGGTTGATTTGCCAAGATACCTAAAGATCCCCAGCCAAGATAGTTTCACGATTGTTGGACTTAATGGGGTCATTTTTGATGCAGGTTTCACAATAAGTTAAAAGTTTAACTAGTTTAACTTTTATTTTGGATTTGTTTTATGATTTTGTTTGTGGAAGAGTTTTACATCAATTAAGATTTCATTAGTTTTTTAAAAAGATTTTAATTATTTTGAATATTTTAGATTTATTTATGTGATATACATTGAGATGTATAATATGGAGAGATATATGTTAGATTTTTCTTGCAAGTTTTGTTTATTAAGAGATTCATATTGATTAATGAATTGGTTGATTGGTGATTTATTTTTATTTGTACATTTTAAGTGAATTATGTTGTGGAATGTGCATAACAATAAATAGGATGTAAGAGTTTGTAATAAGATCTAATTAATTCACCATTAATTATACATGAATAATATAGTAATACTTGCAACAATTGATAAACAATAGCTCAAATACATAGAGGAGATGAAGACTTAGTTGTACATAGTGGTGTAGGGATGATCTGGGTGTGCCAACTGGATAAAAAGGCTATTATGACTTATAAATGCTTCGTTCCTAATTTTGGATCTGAAAAATGCTCTTGTCCAAGAACAATAATAGGGTCAGGATGTGTTTTACGGTCTTGACCTTTTGTATGGCCTTGGACCCTCTTGCAGCAAGGTCATGCAATTTTATGTGCACTTCACTTGCCTGAAAATATGTTGCAATGCATGTCTCTCTTGCTCGCACAACCTTGGGATGACCTATAATCCTCTGCAACAAGTGGAAACCCTAGAAAGCTACAATACCCTTCATCAAAACATTAATAAATCAAAAGGAGAAATCATGTGTGGCGAGGTTGGACTGCCCTTGGCAATTGACCCGACTAAACCAATCCAAGTGTTACATTACATGCCCCTCGTGTGAGATCAAGCCTCATGTAATTCTCCTAGGTGCTTGTAGAAGTGTGAGTGCGGTTTAAGACAACCCCCATTGGTGCCCTCGTGTTCTTGACACAAATATAGTGGGCTAACTATATAGTATAGATGTACCATGTGTGGTAGCAGTGTGATGTGGTGTGCTTCAATTGTACAACCTAACCCTTTTATTCCTTGAAATTTTGGCAATGCTTGGAGTGATTTTGTTCTTACTAAGGCCTGACTATATGACCTTTGCATGCTTGGAAATGAAGGAAGTTGGACACTTTGACTTGGTCGATTGCTTTAGACTTGCAGTAGACACTGCTCTAATTGACGTGTAACTAATTTGGGAAGATTTAAGAGAGACTTAAGTTCTTTTCGAATGATATGCAATAGGAGCGTGTAAGAATGTCAAGTGAGTTATAAAGTGATATTGACATGCTTACATAACCTTCTATAGTTGAAATATTACAAAAAGGCCGACCCTAGGAAGATGAAATGACACAATAAAGATATAAAATTGAAAACAAAGTCAGAGAATGGAAAGGCCAGAACCACACAAGTTGGCCATGACTGGATTTCACATTCGGGCAAAACTATATGGTCCAGGATATGAGAGATGTGATGCCAAACAAAACATTGTAAAATTATGCACATGGTTAGTTTACTACTTTAATTAAATAATAGTTCCCTAATTGATGACAAAGCAGAGTGTAAAGATGAGAAAGTCACAAAAGAGTTAGAGAGATATAGTGGTTAGATTCTGAATGTAAGCATTTGTCTTAGAAAGGGAGCATAGCCAAACTTGGCATTGCGAAAAGCCAAGTTAGCAAATTTTAGTGTTTTCATTGTTGAAGAATTTTATATTAATTAATGACTTCGTTGATAGGTGAGGAGCTCACCATTTTTAACTTTAACATATGATTTATCACGATTTTATAAATAAAATCGAAATGGAGGCTTTAATCTAATTGTGCTAAGAGTTTCACTTTGACTAATGAATTCATTGATTGATGATTTATTTATTGAAGAATTTCACATTTATTAATGACTCTATTGATTGGTGATATATTGCTTCAGTCTAACTGTACTAAGGTCAAAGGGACTTCACCATGCCATCGTATGCCACTCATTGTAATAAGTTGTTGAGAGAAGGGAGTTGAGTTCGAATTTTTGTAATGGAATTTTAATAAATTACTGAAAGGAGGAAGTTTATTCATTATTTATATATTAAAAATATTTTCCTCGCGATCCTCTTGCAACTAAAATGCCCATAAGATTTGAATGTGAGTAGACAAGAAAAAAGCTTGCCCACTTTATTATTTTAAGTGTTAATTTTGATTAAAATTTTCCAAAATCTTATTAATCTTACCTCCCAATGATAGTGTATATAATGTGTTATTCTATTTTTGCCCAATAAAATTGTGAGAGGTAACTTTTAATTGGGCATCTTATTTTTTCATATATAAACTATTCTGTAAAAACATGTTAAAATATAAATGATTTAGTTAAAATAGGTTCATGGAGTTTTCGTTTTTTTTTTAAATTTAAAAATTCGAATAAAGTGAGAGTAAGGTATTATAGTTTCAATATAAGATTGTTGGACTTTGGCATGGCAATTCAATTTTGTGAGTATGAACATGTGAATTCTTAACGTGTTTAATGATGACAAAGGTAAGGCGATGACACTTGAAGCACATAAATATAATGAATGAAGTAATTGAAGATGGTGTTCCTCAAAATTAATTATACAAATATTTGTAAATGACATACACATTCTACTTAATACGAGACAAGAATTGGTAAAAAAAAAATTAAAAATGTAAACCAATGTTGTTGACTTATTTGCTCCTACATAAAGTTTGGGTAGCATATTAACTTTCAAATTGATTTAGATTTTATGATGTAGTTTCACATTGTTACTATTAGGTGTTTATTCCTTTCTTTACTCTCACAATAACAATGAATATTTTTTTTCCTCCCTTCAATCTCATGAAGGGCCTTCATGAAGAGTTTATAACTTCTATGAAATAGCCATTCATAATTTGAATATATATTGTTCATAAACTAGATGGTAATATTTTCAATCTACAAAATATTATGCTCTCCATATCAATATAATTCATCTTATATTGTATAAGAAGAGCTAGACAAAGTAAAATGACTTTGAAAAGATTAGAAAGATTTTTACACAAGTGCCTTTTTTGGTTTCTAAACAAGCTCAAAAGGTCTCTTACTTTTATTAAACAATCATATCACTCTTATTGACTTAAAGACAAATGAATTTGAGCCCCCCAAAAGCAAATTTTAATAGCTAAGACCAAGTAAAACATATTATTCCTTTTAAGGTTGAATTTGTGACCGTCTATAACAATTTCATATTTGTGAACGAGAAATAAGAGCCCACAAAAGACAAATATAAGCATGGCAAATATTTATTGGGTTGAATAGCAAAGTGGGGTGTTTTCCCTTTGTTGGAGATAGATAGTATGATTGTTTGGTAAAATGGGGGTGGTCTCCCCCTTTTGAAAATAATGAAAATATATTTATTTAAGAGAAATAAAATTAATTTATAACTATTTTTTAATTTTTTAATAATTATTGTCAAAATAATGGATGGTAATTGCCATTATATATGGATTTATATTTTATTGAAATTGTTTTGAAGTTTTGTTTTTTTATAGAAATATAAGGAAAAAAATATATAGTGACATTTTTTTTTTTATATTTAAAAAAAAAAAACTACAAATTGTATACATCAAAACGATTTCAATAATAAATAATTTTTTTAGAAATTTGAAATTATCTATATTTCATTTTGTTAATTATATATTATTATTTTCAACAGAAGGAAGAGCAATCCATTTTGTTAAACAATTTTATAAGTATCTCCAACAAAAAAAGAACACCCTATTTTGCCAAACAACCGTATAATTAATATGTCCCTCTAATTTTTATCGGCTAATGAATAGTCAAATAGAGGATGATGATTGAAATTACGTAGAATTGCATCCTGATATACGACCATCACAAATACATCTTCAAAAACAACCATCACAGTTTTTTGATTTGTAGAGTTAGACTACGGTAAACGAATGTCTAATACATCTAAATAAAGTTTAATTAATTATTTTCTTACGTAAAATTAGAAACATACTTCGAATATCACAAAATTTGATGATAATTATGAACTAGGATATAAGAACACATGTTTAAAAATGACACTAAATTTACTCAAAAAATGAAAAATGACTTAAGATTATTATACAAGGAAGAGTGGCACTCTTAACATACACAAAACATGGGTGGTATTCGTCATAGTAGTAGAAGAAATTTTAACGTCAACGAGGCTACCAAATACAACCTATGCGAGAAAAAATAGATAACATGGAAGTGAAAAATATATTGACGATAATACTCGCCTTATTATTAAATAAAGCATGATGCTTAGATAGGTACATCGCTAATATGCTCGTTAGTAGGTACGTGACTCCATTGAATTTGGACACATATAAATTGGTTTTGCGCTTACTTTTGGTCGCACGTTCCACCGCCGTGCGACACTTCACATTTAAAAGATGGACAACGTGCCATTCCCATTTGGCAATGTTTTTATTGAGTGAAAAGTCCATCATCTTGACCGGAATTAAATATATAAGTTTATAACCCACCCACCCCTTAAGAAAGGGTCAAGACGCACTTAATTTTTCCGCTGGAAATTTACGACCTTACTTACTAAAGTGCCACTTAAGTTGACTATTCTAGGGTTTAAATTTGACGTTCATATATATATAGTGTTTTAGGTTGTGAAATTTATATTTTTTAATAAAATTATTTATATATAAAATTGTTAAAATGAATTAATGGTGTTTTATATAGTTGTATCAATATTTTGTTAACATTATTATTATTATTTTATTGAGTGCCTCTAGGGGTGTCGTACAATTGGGTACTGGATTACATAGTTTAATGGTATCTATGCCTAAGTTCTAAATTGAACATATAGATTAAACCAATGATCGCCTTCATCGAAGCAACTTTGCATCGTCAAAATATCCAAGGCACAATCCTGGCCTCAACCATTTGACTCTTCGTGTTGGGTGTCTATAGGCATTGCACTCAACAAGACTTGATCCCTAGTGGGCTCATTGAAAGCCATACATCAACATCAATAGACCAAAGGCTCTTTGACTATTAACATTGTTTTGTATATTTTGAAGGGAAAAATTGAAAATTTATCATCATAAAAAAATGTTTTATGGGTATATGTAGTTGTCAAATTTAAACCTTTATTGTAATATGAAGAACATGTTTGGTGTAGGTATATAGAAACTATAGATTATTGAATATTAATGAAATTGGAAATGCAATGACATATCTATTAATGAAAAAATAAAGAGAACTCAAAGTTGTAATTGATCAAGATGGTTTATGATAAAAATGTGGTTTGTTGGTATATATATTAGACAATGAATAAAGAAAATATGATTACACATGAAGAGCTTTAAAACAATTAAGTAATAAGGCACATAATAAACATATGAAATTTGATGAATAAACAATAGGGAGATGGCAAAGCATCTTTGAAGGATAAAATAACTCAAGAAGAAGGATCTCTCGATGGAGGATATGGGGTTACCCAACCTCTTAAATAGTATATTGCATAATCAAAGGCACAAACACTCCCTATGCAAGCGGTAGAGGAACTAACAACCCATCATTTTCTTCGTCAGCATAAGAGAAGTCCAACACAATGACCCAACAACTGGCTTTCCCTGAGGTAGCCACAATCCCTCCCTTGCCCCCTCCCCCCTTGAGGAGGAGGGGCAAAGAAAACACTACAAGAAAATCTTCGTTGTTTCCTAGGCCAAAATGAAGGAGAGCCTTATTTCAGCAAGATACCTGGAGGGAACCAACTCATGGTGCATGGAACACTCCCCCCATAGTTGAACAACTCCTATATTTTGTGGAATTTCCATTGCTTAAATATTAAAGAAGGCAAAGGTGAACACATAAAAGTTATTATTAGTGGAAAACTAGTGAGGCATAGCCTCATTTAAAAAAAATAGGATTCATATAATTCCAAAAGTTGAAAGAGAATGAAAACACTATTTTTTTTAAAATGAGGGCATTGTGTGTCATCCTTTTAGCATAATCTTGAAATATCACCCTCCTCTAATTGATGGGCTATGGGTGGAAAGGAATGAAAAGGTTTTGAATTTGTTTCCAAGTCTCATGAGCATAAAGGAAGGTTTTAAAAAAAGATTTTAAAGGTCTCAAGTCTATTACATGTAGGGAATTTGGATGGTGAATTCAAAACTGAACGAGTCTCTCTCCTAACTACAAACATTGATAGATTAAACACCATAAGAGATGGGGGAGTCTAGGTCAAATTTTCAATCAAGGATCTGGTTAAGATGGGAAATGGACGTTTGAGGTGAAGAGTTAAGATTACACCGACTGTGTCACTTTCCAAGAGCTAAAGAAAAGGGACTCATTTAAGTTGATACAACGTACATGATGGGTAGTGCTTAAAAGGCATACCATAGTTCCAATGCCAAACTTTCCACTAAGTAGCTAGTAGTTAAAGCCACAACTTGTGCATCATAACATCAACATGAACTCATATATATGTAAGATAAATGGCATATCAAAACAACCATGAAGTCCAATCTTAAGAAGACATAACATCTCACACAACGAAAATGCCATTTTCAAAACGTTAAAAAGCTTTTATATCTGGGATTTCGGTAAGTGAAAGGATGTAGTTATAAGGAATGGAAAACCACTAGATATTGTGTTCATTAAAGGAAATGCTATATCTAAATTTTTTTCCTACCCATTTGAGAAATGATTAAGTTTTCTCAAAGGATTTCTAAATACTTTTAACAACAAAAGGCCTCTCAATCTTAATGAGGATGGAGGTAATGCTCAAGGTTTGCAACCCAATAATTTTCCAATTAGACTTGTCGGAAGGCAAGTCTACAACAATGTAGTGCCATTTTTTTTACAAGCTTTAAGGCTTTCAATGGTGGGAACAACCAATTTAGCTCATACAATTACACTCTACTTATAAATGTCAACAATTCTCATGCATCCTTTTTTATATGGGAGACAATAGAATTACTAATAAAGCTTTTATGAAAGCCCCTTGTTTTCTTGGCATTGGCCCAAAGAAAGTCTCTAACTAGCTTGGAATTTTTTTGATAGGAAAACTTAGATAGCACCCAAAAATAATAGTAGTATACATGCATGGAATCCAAGATCTTAGTGCAAATATATAATTTCCCTACCAATGATTGGGTTTGGTAATCTAAAGAGAAATTTTCTTTTCAACTCTTTTTGACACATTTTACCACATCTCGAGTTATCAAAGGAAAAATGATGCCCAAGAATTGTAACCTCTCCCCTATGTTCATCCACTTTCATTGGAGGTTATTCGACTACTTCGGCATTAACATCATAATCTAGCTAAAAAACTGCGTTCGAGAGAAATGAAACTCAAACTAGAGCCTTTGCAAAAAGTGTCAACGCAATCTAGGGATTCATAGAATGGAGCTTCATTCTCAAAGGGTGTAAGAAAGGAATCCTAAAAAATGACCAATACTAAGCCAACTCTTCTTATATGGAGGCATGATTCCTTTGATAATCCTTTTCTCAACTCTGCAATCTAGAAGATAACCAAAATCCTTTATAACAATGACATATAATGTAGGATCCAACGAGAAACCTCATTATATGGATTGGTATAAAGGCCAAATGTCTCATATTTGCAGTTATTAATGGTAAAACAAGTCAAGGCATCAAATAAGACATTTTGTATAACCATGAGTAAAAAAATCCCAATCCTAAAGCTTTTAACGTGTTGAGGATGAATGGCCATTCAGTGTGTTGATTATATTTTTCAAAATCCATTTTCAAATTCAAAGTTCACTTACGAGAATCATAGGGGCATTTTATCCCTTCTGTGTAATTATAATATCCAAGATATACCAACTTTTGAGAAACTTGATTTTCTCTAGTTGGATAATTTCAAGAAGATTATGTTATATGTGGATCATTGTAGCTTTAACAAGGATTTTGTATGAGGCATTTAACAAGGTGATAGCTTTCCAACTAGTGATGTGTTTGGTATCTCCCATTTTATGGATAAGTTTATTATTTCCTTGATCAATAACCTTCCTTATAGAATATTTCTACAGAGATTCATATTAAATCTAAAGAAAGTTTGGCTAAACACATTGTCATGTAGATTTCTAGGTCTCGCAAGAGAACCCCATCAACTCTTGGTGCTTTATTATTGGCCATGTTTTGTGCCACCACATAAATCTCTTCCATGTCAAGTGGAGCATCACAAACCCATTAAGTATAATGACTAGACTTGTGAGGAATCATATTGCTGCACACTTAAAAATCTTAAGCATGCTCTAGAAAATCATTTTGGGATTGGAACAATAATTTATAGTGGTCTAGAAAATTTGAAGATATCTCAAAAATATGATAAGGAAGCCATGTGAACTTTTGATGGCTTTAATATGCTCTTGGACTTGATTTTCCCTAAAATATTTAAATAAATATTTTTTAGACTTGATCTCCCACATTGAGCCAGTATAAACAGGTATATGTTTGAGTAAATTTGGTAGCATGACATTCTACAATCTCAAGCTTATATTTGAGAGAAACAACTATTGCCTCTAACTATATAACCAAAGCGTAAAATTATGTCCCACTTTTTGGCATTTGTGTATACTAGAAAAATATGTCCCACAGACAAACTTGAATTCACATATTTTTAAGATCTTAGATATACAGAGACAAAAGGAATTCGTAATTTTCTTAAAATGTAATGTTTGTTAAGTATATTTTAGGGTTTATTTAGTAGACAATTATTTCAAAAAAAATTAACCACCTAATGGAACACAATATTATGCTTAGACCATAATATCACATCATTACACACACACACACACACACACACACACACACACACACACACACACACACACACACACACACACACACACACACACACACACACACACACACACACACACACACACACACACACATGTGCATATGTGTGTGTGTGTGTGTACATCTCTATATTGTATATATGTATACATACATGTACATATACATACATACATATAAATATTTGCTCAAATTACACCATGACCCTTTCAAACTATTTGGACAAGGCACTACGAACCCTCTTTTTAACCCTCGTCATTTTCTTTTCATAGTTTTTCAGAAAGACAGTGGCATGACTGACAATGTTGTTACACCACTCAATCCAACTTGAAGCACAACACAAATGTGGAAAAGGTTCCACACTTTTTTAAAATAATGTCAATAAGCATAACTTACAATGTTATAGATGGTGGTGGAGTGTAAAATTGTGAGATATTAATAAAACTAACTTTGATTTTGATGTCCATTTTATTGTCAAAAGGAAGTTTTGTTCTAAAATTTTACATTCATTTGATCATTATATATGAGTTTTTCTTTTTGTTTGGAGAATGTGATTGAAAAAATATGATATCTTGGGAATTCAATGGAGTTTGGAGTCATTTTATTGAGCCAACAAAGTGGTACAACAAAATTGAGACCATTTGTCGCTAATCACTAGGAAATTTGTAGAGAAAATATTATAATTGTTATTCTATATGGTATAGAAAATCCAATATAGGTGCCTCAAAATTGATAGCTCTCCACATTTTTCAAATAAACATATTTAAGATATATGCATTAGTACATACAATTTTGTTATCCATCCTAATAGCTCCTTACAAGTATCGAGGGAGTTTGGATCAATGGTACATGAAATGTTGCTTATATTTATGCATCAATATATAAACATTATTAATGGGTAGGTATGAAGGTTTATTTCTTTATTTATGTAATAGAGGTTTAAAAAATCCTAAAGTGAAACTATTATATTAATTTATTTATATTTTAAGAATGATAAATATAATTTTTAAATTTTTAAAAAATATTCACTGTGATTTAGATTTCATAAAAAATGGTGAATTCATTTTTCCTTAACTTATAAATATTTGATTGATAAATTAAAAAATTACAATTTATTACTCAATATCTTTTACTAGTTTTTATATTATATATTATTATAAATTTGCTTACAAACACTTAGATTTTTATAGATATGGAAAGGGATTTTAGATATATAAATCTACTAGCTAATCGCAGTTAAAGGGTAATTAAGTTTAATCATATAAAGTCAACAATAATAGCTTAATTAAAGAAATAAGTATCTAATCTAGATCATAACATAGGAAAGGAGGAAAATAACTTGGAATTAATTAAATATTTGGAAAGACTAGAAAATTAGGTTTCTAGACAAAATCATGCTGAAATTAGATAATATAGATAATATCTTTAGTGTTAATATGTAGAAAACAAGTCTAGAAAACAAGAAGAACAACTCATAGAAAAATTGAACCCTAAAATCCTATTGACTAGTTTCGAGGAGATAGGAAAACCTACAAAAATGACATAATTTATACAATAATGGTTGTGTCTTATGAGGTAAATCTAACTTTTAAAACATGTTAATTGTGCTTTAATATGTAAAAGCATATCTTAGATTATTTGATTCTATTGTGAACCACTAAGAATTTGATCTCCTTTGGCCAAATGCTAAAATATGTTCATGTCCTTCTAAAACCCATAAAAAATGGGGGATGTTAATGGGGGCATGTGTTACCCCTCCATTATTATTATGCCTTTTATGATTTGAAAAAATTGTAATAAACACTCAATGCATGTCAACACTCAATCATGTGTATACAAGTTTCCTAAATCTTATCTTTCAATGCATGCTACAACTAGTATATGTTAGAATGAATCTCTAAATGCTTGATTTTTAATTTTAGTATGGATATACTTCATAAATATAATATATTATGCTCTTATATTTTCAATATCAGTCCTTGTATGCCTAGATTTGGATTACCTGCAAGATGGATTAGCTGATATGAAATGTATAAATCAATACCACTTAAACAAAATGGGTTTATGCTGCCATTGTGAAGAGGACAAGTATGGGTTCTTTCATTGAATAGAGTGGGTAAAAACTCTTTCAGATATGAATCTAAACCTACACGCAAGCACACTTGGAAAATGTTTGTTGTTTTTTGTTATTAGGGGACCTGTCTCGATCATATCCCTAACCCTTTTAAGAAGATAAAATACATTTTATTGAATAAAATGAAAAAATAGTAAATGAAAATGACAAATATACCTTACTCAGATCGCAACGCAATTATAGTTATGACTCACTAAAAATTGCAAGACAATCATAATTGTGATTCCTGCATGAATTGGAATTTTGCTAAAACAATCATGCAATAAGGTGTATCTATCCTTTATTCTTCACTTTCACTTCTTCAAGACCTGTAAAATTGAGATATATGAGCAAGAAAAATCAAGTATAATCTTAGTGCACCAAGAGTCGAAGGTTGGAATGTGATGCGCCAGAATTAGCAGGAACTTGACAAGGTCATAACTTGAGTTCCGGGTGTCCGTTTGAGTCCGTTTTTTTTTGAAACCAAGTGTTTCGATGAGACGAACGTAGCGGCAACCAGCCCTACTGGTTGGGGCAAATTTTTGACACATTTTCGGGCCCTAAATCCGCCATCTTGAGGCCGAAAATTAGGATTTAAGTTATAGTTCGGTTTTTTCCTATTTTTGAGCATTAGTTAATTTTAGTCTATTAATTGCATTATGAGTTAGAAAGTTGACAATTCCTCTAATTTAGGGATGTAGAAGATGCATGGAATTTCTGTGCTCATAGGAATAAGCATGCAAACTTACTAAGAATAACAGGTTCTAGTAAATTGCTAAAAATAGTAATTTTTCGCCACCTAGAGTAGATTTAGTCAGAGTTAGCTAGAGTTTACTTGGCAACTCGAGTTGGGAGTTGTTTTCCTATTTAGGAAACATTGTAATTCATTATTTTATAAAAAAGAAGGAGATCTATTTTCTTTTGGAGTTCATAATATTTGCAGCATATCTGGTTTGTTCTTAATTTGGCTGCATTAGAATGATGGGGATGCGTGGTGTTATGCAATTTTTGATTGCATAGGGGGGTGAGACACATATGTGTGAAATGATAGGATCCATAGTGCATTGGGCATGTACATGGGTAGGTGGGATGGAAAAAATTAAATGTGAGTGGGTGAGGGTTAGTAAATGAATGGTGAGGTGTCTTTTATCCCCATTTTTGTGGGGTTTTATATTTTTTATTTGATTTTATGGGATTATTTGATTAGCTTGGGGATTTTATGGTGTTTTTGTTATTTTTGAATAAGAGACCTTATTCAAAAGGTGTGTTTTCTAAAGTCTACATTTTGCCCCCTTTTAGAGTGCGTATTGTAGCAAGCAAGATGTAGCACAAAAAATGAAGACGAGTGGTGAGGTTTCTTTTATCAATACTACTTAAGCAAAATGAGATGATGTTTCCATTGTGAAGAGGGAAATTATGGGTTCTTTCATTGCATAAATTGGGTAAAAACTCTTTTAGATTTGAATCTAAATCGGCACACAAACACACTTGGAAAATGTTAGTTATTTTTGGTGGTTATGGGACTTTCCTTGGTCACATCCCTAACCCTTTTAAAGAGATAAAATACATTTTATTGATTAAATGTAAAAAATAATAAATGAAAATGAAGAATATACCTGGGGTTTTATATTTTTTATTTGATTTTGTGGGATTATTTGATTTTTTAAGGATTTTTATGCTTTATGATATTTTTGTATTTTTGAATAAGAGACCTTATGCATAAGGTGTGTTTTCTAGTATTTACACTCACGTAATAAAGGAATAACTTGATGTGTGATCATTTGTGAGGTATTTTTTAATGTTCTAATGCATTAATGTACTAACGTAATCTGATATATAAGAGGCGGGGAATGAAAAGAAAATGACCCAATAAACAAATACAAGAGAAGCAATACTTCACATAATCTTTAAGATAAATAGGAATAGAGAGATAATATACATAAAATAACATGATACACAATATATATCTTAGGAGACTATTTTTTGAAAAAATCCTATTGGAGCTCAAAATTGCACCCTACCTTGAGTCAAAGACAACCCTGGATTTGGTGGTAACCTGGGATTGTCTCCAAGTTGTGGGAATTAAACTGAGATAGACCTTCAAAGAATGTTGGTTCCTCTAACTAATTCTAATGCTAAACTACTCCTAAGAATGGAAATGCAACTAACTAACTCTACTCTATCATTCCAAAGCACCATGGTGAGAAGGAGATGCATAAAACGAGAATCCTAAACTAAAGATAGGTGATAACACCAAGAAATGGGGGAAATACACTCTTAGATAAGTGAAAATGGGAGGAAAATGAAGGAGGAGAAGGTAGATATGAGTGCCACAATCTAAAACAACATTCAAACCACCATTTCCATGGAGCACACTAGATTCAAACCCTGCAAAGAGAATAAAACATGCACAATGTACCTATCGATGAAATGAATGGAAAGAAAATGTAATAGAACACAAGATAGGGTAGATAATAACCACAAAACATAAATTTTATTGCTTCAAGTAGATGCACAATCCATTACAATGAAGGAGAAAGGAAAATATTACCATGTAGATATGGTGCAGGGGATCTAGCTTGAACTTAACCTATAACTGATTTGAAGGCTTGTAATAGATAATTATTTTCTAAGAATTCAACTTTCTTAGGTTAACTTACCTTTCCCCTACTCTGAGGATCCTTCTTATGAGTTTTATTGTCTTATTTTTGCTTCAAACACCTTAACTTATGCTTCTATCCCTTGAGGTTTGTTTGAGACCTAGTATATGCTTATGTATGGAAGTTAAACAACTAGAGAGGCTTATTTGATATCAAACAGATTAGAGGTGATCACTTTATGATCACTACACCAATTCCATATGAATGTTTAGTATCCTATACTCTCATGCAAGACTGTTTCAGCTACTAAAATCCACTTATGAGTTTTACAACATGCATACCTTTTGAGCTCTCTTGGCTTGCATACTTACCTCACACAGAGAAATGGTGTCACAAGATCTCTGCAACCAATTTGAATATGTTCAAACCATAAAAATAAATCTTTAGACTCCCTTATGACTACTCAAGCAATGGTATTCAATGTTGGATTCTCAAAACTCTGCTCTAGCCTTTCATGGCTCATGTATGCTCAGCTCAAGGTCTAAATTACAAGTAACAACCTTCCATGTTATGGATCCATGCTAAACCAACCTCCATCATCAAATTTTAGGTGTCTATAACCTTCTCTTACTGGTTCTAAGCTATTTTCCCAATTCACAACTTCTAGTAACCCTTAAGTGCTCTAATACAATCTGCACAATCAACCTTTACATGTAATGGTAGGGTTTCACGGAATGATTCTATGCTTGATAGAATTATTTCAACATATTCAAGGTGGTCAAGATCCTTCAAGTGTTGTTCTAGAGATAATTTACCTTTTCACCTTCCTTGTAGCCTATCATTGTCAATTATTACAGTCTTTACCAGTCCTACAGTCACTCTATGTTCAAATGAAGACAAATTCATCATGAAATTCTCCATAGGATAATTACTATGCCTCAATCATGCTTAGTTCAACCTTTCATAATGCTCTATAATCATACTATCAAGTATTAAATGTAATTCTGCCTTCTTACATGTACACAATGTAATCTTCTTGGAGCTCGAAGCAACAATCACGTGGATCTCTGAATGTAATGCATCAATCACCATAAGATTTTGGGGTCATCTAATTCACATGGAGACAAGATGATTTGAAATTTTTAGACAATTTCATCAATTCAACCAAAAGTTGTGGAAAGCCCTAAAACGAGCCCAAGAGTGAACATTTTGCAGTAACAATCAAATTACACATTTTCAAGGTTCATAAAAATTATGGTTGTAATCTACATCACCTGCAGTACCTTTCAAAATCAAAATTCAAGAGAAATTATGCTAATAAATAGGACTGAGGGTTTCTCATCCACTGTCCTGGCAGGGTTTCCATGCACAGTCCACTAAACAAGCAATTTTCTTCCAAAATAGAGCAATTTATTTATCATCATCATACATGCAACATTCTTCCTTATTGAACCTATAAAATCCCTGTCCTACTTCATTTCACTCAAGCCACCTATGAATAGGCATGTATTTGAAAGAGTTGACAAATGAAAGAGTTGACGAATCGTATCAGAAACTGTGCACCACGATGAAGTTACACTCTGGCTAAATTGTAATGGCTCCAACATAATCACAAGGAAGAATCGATCAATAACTGAATAAATTGCATAACAGAACAAAGCTTGCACATGTAGAGAAAAGACAATGGAGTGTCTTGGCATGCTCATAAATGTCAAATGAAGGGATATATATTAGGGTGCTGAGTAACCCTAGTGCATGACTCAATAGCAAACCCTAAACCTAACCCTAAACCTAACCCATGTAAGATGACCCTCCATATGTGAGTGGAGGACACATAGGATAACTCACACTAACACCCTCTTCATCAAAGTTGGGGTAGTGGCTATGAGACAGACGGAAAGAGAAGACACTCCTAAACAACTAAGAAAGATGTGTCAATGGGGCCTGGCAACTAAAGGCCTGATAAGGTGCCCATATACAAACAACATCTTCCTAGAAGAAGAAGAAGAAAAGAAGGACTACGTAGCCCAAAGAAGATGAGTGCATCAACAGAAGACCTCACCCCAAGAAGAGACCGTAAGTGAAGAAAATTCATCTCAGTGAAGGGCTTGGTAAATAAATATGCAATCTGATCAACTTTTTGAATGCCGATGATACCATCATGAATAAGCTCTCGTATGAAGTGCATATGGATCTCAATGTGCTTCATCTATTGATGTTGAACTGGATTTCTGTAAATAGAGATAGTGCTCGTGTTATCACAATAGATAATGGTAGGCCACTGAAGGTGGATGCCAAACTTTGTCAGAATACCATGTAGCCAAATAGCTTCTGTGGCAGTGTTAACTACTCCTCTGTATTCTACCTCTATAGATGATATCACAATTGCATTTTGCTTCTTGCTAGACCAACTAATAGGACCTAAACCAAGAGAGAAACTATAGCTAGAAGTAGATTTCTGATGATCTAAGTCACCAGCCCAGTCAGAATCTGTGAACCCAATCAATTCAATATCTACCCCTCCATGATAGTGAATGCCATCAGTATAGGTTCCATGAACATAATGAAGGATCCATTTAGCTTCTTTCCAATGTAGCTCATGTGGCTCCTGCATGAATCTAGACACGATCCCAATAGCATACGATAAATCTCGTCGAGTGTGAGTCAAGTAAATCAAGCTCCCCACCAACTGTCGATAAAGGGTACCATCAACCAAGGGAGTAGAGCAATCAAAAACCAACTTAACCCCGGAAAGAAAAGGAGTAGGAGAAGACTTGAAATCAGACATCTAAAAATGAGCTAACAAATCAAGAGCATACTTAGGTTGCGAAATCAAAATTCTCGAGTCAGATTGTGAAATCTAGATCCCAAGAAAGTAATGAAGCAGACCTAAGTCAGTCATGGAAAACCTATTGGCCAAGGCAGTATTCATAGAATAAATGATAGAGGAAGAGCTCCCGGTGATCAAAAATTCATCAATATAGAGAACAAGAATGAGTATGGAGTCATCTTGTCGTAGAATATAAACATTTGGATCAGAGTGACACCTAGTAAACCCTGATGTAAGTAAAAAGGAGTCCATCTTGTCATACCAATCATGAGGGGCTTGTTTAAGGCCATAAAGAGACTTCTTTAACTTACAAACGAGGGAGGGATCATGGACATAACCTAGAGGTTGTTCCATGTAGATCTCTTCCTCTAGGTCCCCATGAAGGAAGGCACTCTTAACGTCCATTTGATGGACTTTCCATCTGTTTGTTGTGGCAATGACTAGGGTCAGTCGAATAGAAGTCATCTTCATAACCAGAGAAAAGGTTTTAGTATAATCAACCCCAGCTATCTGGGAGAAACCCTTAGCTACTAATCATGCTTTAAATTTTTTGACATCTCCATCTACTCCATACTTTGTTCGGAACACCCACTTACACCAAACGATTTTTCTTCCTTTCGGAAGAGGGGTGAGATCCCAAGTATCGTTCTTCATGAGAGAGGAATATTCCTCATTCATGGTAGAATCCCACTTAGGAATACCAGAAGCCTCCCAAAAAGACTTAGGATCAGAAGCAGAGGTGAAGAAAGAGTGGGGTCCAACGAAATTTGAGCGAGTACGTCTCATATCTGAAGTATCTACAACTAAATCTCTAGCACTTTCCAAAATTTTCCTAGCCCAAAGAGGACCAGGAGGATCAGGCTCAGAGTCAGAAGATTCTTCACTTGAGTGAGAAGGGACATAGTCCTCATCATCACTATTGTCAGAATCATAAGAATTAAAGGTTTGATGGTCAGGAGGATCAAGAAGAGGATCGTGCTCAATAATATCATTATCTGATGAGTCAGAATCTAAATCAACAAGCTGAAGAACCTCAATAGGTGGAGAATTAGAAGTCAAAGAAGACTCATCGAACTTAACACTTCTCTCAATATACAGCTCATGAGAAGTAGGATTCATCAATCGATATCCCTTCATACCATCAGGATACCCTACAAAGATACAAGGTTTGGATTGTGGTTCCAAAGCCTTGTGTTTCTTCTTGGGAATCCAAGCCATAGCCTTGGATCTGAAGACTCGAAAGTGCTCAACATCAGGATTGCATCCAAACAGGCTTTAAAGGGTGTCATCCCTCTTACTGCCTTGTGTGGAACACAGTTCTGAATGTAATTAGCACAATTCACTGCTTCAGCCCAATACTACGGAGGAAGAGACTTCGAGTGAATCATACAAGTGGCCATCTCTTTAAGAGTATGGTTCTTTCTTTCTGCTACTCCATTATGTGAAGGGCTGTATGCAACTGTATGCTACAAGGAGATCCCTTCAGAAGTACAAAAATCCATGAACCTATTGTTTACATATTCACCTCCATTTTCAGTTTGAAGAACCTTGATAGACCATTCCGCCTGTTTCTCAGCAAGAGCCTTAAAGTCTTGAAAATGTTCAAAGACTTCAGACTTAAGCTTAAGAAAATATACCCAAGTATATCGCGAATAGTCATCAATGAAGGTCAGCACATAAAGAGCTCTAGTAAACGAAGGAGATGGAAATGGACCAGAAATGTCATTGTGAACAAGATCCAAAGGACGAGTAGCTCTCTAGGATTTTCCTTTGTCAAAGTTCTTTTCAGGATGCTTTCCAAGGGTACAACCCTCACAAAGACCCTTAGAAAACTTGACACGGGGTAACCCGTTGACCATTTCATTTTGGCTTAATTTTTCAAGGTAGTGATAATTTAGATGTCTGAACCGCTCATGCCATAGCTTACTAACCTCATTTGCATGAGTGAGAAAAGCAGTGAGCATAGAATTAGAAGTAAAGTGGGAAAATGTATACAACCATAAACAGTGATCCACCTTTCCCTTAGCCATTGTAGTGTCATTGTTAAGATCATGAATAATCACCAAGTTAGGACCAAATTCCACTCACATTCCTTCACCAAGGTGAGTAATTTGGTAAACTGATAGGAGATTGGTAGAGAGATCAGGAACGCTCAACACTTGGTTGAATGTTCCCCTATCCATCTCTACCGATCCACTACTAGAAACCGACACTGTCGTGTCATTACCCATCATGATTTGGGACATCCCACAAGGCTCGATGTTGGAGAACTCAACATGTGAAGAACCCATGTGGTGCGAGGCACTGAAATCTATAATCCATGTCGATGAAGGAGCAACTTTGGCTACAAGGGCCTTTCCTTTCTTCTTATCAGATTTAGAACCTTTTGTAGTGGAAGACTTAGCCTTTGGAGAATTTTGTTTGATAGACTTAGGAACACCTATTTTATTTTTCTCAAGTAATTGAGTAAGGTGATCAATTTGTTTTCTCATACACATATGCTCTTTATGACCAGGCTTCTTGCAATAGGAACACAAATACCTGTCTTTCTTTTCTCTAGGCTCAGAAGTTGAAGCGTTCATGTTATTTTTAGTATCAATCTTGGTTTCTTTCTTAGGTTGATCCTTTTTTTTCTTTCTTCTTTTCAGTCTTCTTTTCCTTACTAGTACTTGCTACAAGGGCATGTGACTTGGACTTGAGAGACCCCATTTGAATGAGTTTGTCCTGTTCTCGAATGAGTTGGGATGAAAAACAGTCAAAGGAGGGCATATTCCAATCCTTGCCCAAGGTAACTTTTGTAGCATAAAAAGTTGACACAAAGACATAATATTCAGGACCTAACTTAGAGAGAATCGACAAGATTAGTTGAGAATATTTCTTCTCTACTTGACATTCCTTTAACAATGATCTAGTGTGGACAAACTTCGAGAAGAATGCTTGTAGGTTTTCAAAATCACTAGGATTTAACCCTAGTAGTTTGTTTTCCAACTCATGCGCTCTCATGTCATTGTGTTGTCCAAACATTTCATCTAATGTTGTCCACGCAGACTTAGGTGTTTCAGATGACTCAATGTGGAAGAGCAAGTTGGGAGAAACAAACATGCAAAGAAGCCCTAAAGCTTCATCACTGCAGTTCAACCACTTAGATTTTTCAGGTTTTTCATCTGGTTTAGTCTCACTTCCCATGGTGATGCAAAATAACCCTTTACCCCTTAGTTTCATAATTATTTTTGATCTCCATTTGAAAAAGTTGAACAACGTAAATAAAGGAATTGAAAGTGCATCCATAGTGAAAAGAGAGAAGAAATGCAGAAAAAAACACAACCACCCAGGACAATATAATAACCCCATGCTTTCGACACTTTATAGTTTAGTGCGTTGAATACAATCAGGTCCGAGTGTGCATCTTGCAACACTTGGTAACTCACCTTGCAATTAACATAATAACGCGTAAGAGAGGAGACCACAATCATGTTTCGGGAAGCGCAACAAAGTGACATCGTACACAAGCACAATAGAAAAAAACTAGGAAGGAGGTGAAATTAGATCCTGGTTGTGAGAAAAAAATGTCTCACGTCGCAAATGATACCCCCTTGTTGCAAATTGTGGTAGATGGGCTCACTAGTCGCAAGCAATAATAAGGGTAAAAATACAATGGTTTAGATGAACTCAAGATGAGTCCCGAGGATCTTCAAAATGCCGCAAAAGCACACGGAAGACAAAAAGTGCTCAGAGTGTCACTGCACAAATGAGCACACGATTAGTAAAAAAATCAACAATAACGCGTTAAAATTTTCCATTTGGAAATGTCCGATTTAGCTAATTTTAGAACTATTTGGACTAAAAAACGATAAAGAACGTTAATTTAAAAAGGGGATTTTAAAAAATCTTTATCTAATCATAAATGAGAATCGTAATTTTTTTAAAATTAATTACGATTAATATCTAATTTAAAAAACTTAATTAAATATATTTAAAATACTTAAATATTAGAAAGTGTTTTAATATATTAAGGAAAGCTTTAAAAAAAACGATATATTAGAAAAAGTTTTAATTAGAAATTATTATTTTTTTAAATGGAAAGATTTTTTTTAAAAACTAACCAAAAAAAGATTAAGCTTTTTGTGATTTAAAAAAATAAAGAATTTAAAAAATACTTTCTAAACTTACCAAAGTAAGAAAGCTTATGTATTACCAAAAATGTGCAGTTCGTGAAAGGAAACTTACCAAAATGTGTGGACTAGTGTGTAGGTTTTTGCTGGAGGTGAGAGCACGGTAGAGGAGAAAGATCACAGGGGCAGATCAGAGTTGGGGTCAAGGCAGGGCATGACAGATCAGACACGACTAGCATACATGCAAGGAAAGGTGAGCATTGGCTAGAAAAGAGAATTAGTTTGGTGCATTTGGGCGAGCACGTTGGTGAATCCACAACCAATAAACTACCAGTAAACAACATAGGAGCACACAGAAGAGCCACACAACCACGGTTTGGGAGGAGAGAGGGACCCTCCACAAGCAGAGAGCACACCACGAGCGAGCTGACCACAACCATGAGCAAGTTGACCACAACCACGAGCACACAAGAAAAAAAACCAGACCATAGAGGAGAGAAGGCTTGGGACAGAGCCGAAACCCCACAAATGTTGCAGTCTAAAATGCCAAGAACATGATTTTTTTTGACCCGAATCTGCAAAAAAAGCAAAAAAACACAGAGAAACTAGAAAAAAACCAAAGATCTAAAAAAAAATTCAGTTTAATAAAAAAATTTAAAAACTTCTATTTTAACCGATCTCCAAATGTAGCTATAGCTAACTAAATTTATCTACAAAACCCCTGAAAGACTCAAGGAGATCTGCACATGCACGAACAACACAACAAAATGACATATTTCCAAGAGAAACTTGTTAAATACATTAGCAAGGAAAAAATTAGAATATAATGATCAAAAAATTACACAAGGAGTTAAAAAAATGAAAAACAAGAGTAATCACAACTCAACAAACAAGTGCATGTTTACCCGATCTCAACTATAATAACATGAAAGAGTTGAAAAATCGTAGTAGAAACTGTGCACCATGATGAAGTTGCACTCTGGTTGAATCGTAATGGCTCCAACATAATCATAAGGAAGAATCGATCAACAACTGAATAACTTGCATAACAGAACAAAGCTTGCACATGTAGAGAAAAGACAATGGAGTGTCTTGGCATGGTCATAAATGTCAAATGAAAGGATACATATAGGGTGCTGAGTAACCCTAGTGCATGACTCAATAACAAACCCTAAACCTAACCCATGTGAGATGACCCTCCATATGTGAGTGGAGGACACATAGGATAACTCACACCAATAGTATTAGCTAAGTATAGACTTCCTAAACAACCTCTTAAGCTAACTCAACTCTCCTAATAAGACTCAACAACCTTCCTAGCTTAGATAAGACCATTTAATGCTTGGAAATCCATACAAGTATTATAATCCCACTTAAGGGTGAGGATTCCAAGTCTTATTTATCCATTCTTACATATTTTTGGCCATTATCCACATATTAGGCCTTATTACAAGCTTAAGAACACTTATTCAAATCTTGACAAATTTGAATGAGTGTTTATTGAGGCAAATAAACATGACTAAACATAGAATTCCTAGAATAGCATATTTTATTGGTCTCATATGACATTATTATGTTTTTCACTTGATGCTCCTGCATCAAGATATCTAAATCTGAGGCCTGCAACTCAAGAACACTTGTGGAATACTTTGAAATGATGCCCTTGCATTCTAAGAGTATCCAACATTACAAATGAACATCATTTTTTAATTTATAGAAAATGGGAGAGAGAGAGAGAGAGAGGAGGGAAAATAGAGGGAACTCAAATTCTTGCTTCCACCCATTGAAAACATGCATTAAATCTATGAAAATAGGTATGGGCACCCTTATAATACCATTCCCCCATGATACCTTGCTTGTAGGAGAAAGAATGGGCACTATACCTCATCAAATGTGGTAGTTGAGCTATATGGAACTGTTATTTTTAATCATGGGAGTATTTCCTCTTTTTCACCCACCTACCCTCATCAAATTCAATAAATCTAGTTTTTGTGGTGTAGAAGATGAAGAGACCTTTTCAACAGTACTAGTTTTATGAAATTTGGAGTTGTGGAGAAAAATCTATGGCCATGTGGATTTCTAGGGCTTGAGAGGAACAAAAGGTTCTCAGCGGAGCACTACAATCCACACTTTATCTATTTTTTCTTTGTATGGCTGGAACGGCTGATCAGGGAATAGATGTAAATGAGGAATGGTTCTTTTATTCTCCTAGGACCCACGTTACCCACAGTGTTTGGTGGCTTGTGTGATCGACGAATCAAATTGTGGGTGGTGGAACAATTCCACCTACGACTCACGTTCTTGCATATCCCCCAATTTCCAAAACTTTGTGCTCTACTTTCATTAGTTTCCCTGTGCCGTTTAGCTTATCAGTCAATTGGTTATCTAGAGGAACTCAAGAACTATTCCTCTGGATCCACAGGTTCCCACAAGTCTTGCTTTCCCTACATCCAAATCTTTGTTCCTTTGTTCTAATTGTCTGTACGCATCCCCACACCACTATCCCATTACTTACTTTGTTGGCCAAAATGCGTCTATGGGGAACCAATGACCCTGAGGAACTTTCTCCATTTGCACATAGTTCCCTTACACTACCCCATTCTCATGTTGTGGCTCGATCAACAAATCAGGGACCATGATTAACTTGGGAATTGTTCTGCTCATGCCCAAAAAACTCACAATACATAATCAACTCCCCTATTACGTCTGAAAGGTTCATGTAGAGAACTTTAAACCCTGGGGAATAGTTCCACTAGTTCCCAGAAAGCCCAATCCATCTGCATTACATTATAAATGACCCAATTTCTTGAATTTTCGGTTAAGTAAAGGAACGAGGGGCTAGGAAATAAGGAAAGGATCATCCCAAAATCAAATTTCTACATTTTTCATTAGTTACACCTGTTCAATTCAAGAGAATTACTTATTTTTCCCATTTCTTCTCCAAGGCTCCATCATACTGCCTTAGTCCAAATTTGTCAAGTTAGCCAATTTGTAGGGGGAAGATTTTGATAACACTTTGGGGGCTCACGAGGTAATATGTTTGCTAGATTGAAGAGATTAGTAACCTTGAAGGATCTATTGGGCATGGAGAAAGCATGCTATTCTGAAAATTGATTTGAAACTTGAATTCTCACCCTTGAATCCACCTAGAGTACTGCTTAGACCTGGAACTAGTCTGTGATGATTGAATTAATCACTCTTATTATAATTTTTTCTGAATTAAGCTTTATAAGAGTGGAAAATTTTATTGAATTGATCTTTTCACCATGTTTCCACTACAACTGATCTATTGGGACAAATGAATGAAAACATGAAATTGTCCCCTAATTTGATTTTAGTTGGTCTGCATTTAGTTATTTTGAGATATTGCAGTTGATCGTTGAAAAATTGAAGCTCTTCTCACCACATAATTCTTCAGAGTCATCGTATAAAGCACTATGCAATGAAACCATGCCATCTAAAAGCAACAAAACACTTTACAGAGCACTTAGGGAATTGAAACCTACACTACCAACAAGACAATGTGCTTATAACACTTGGAGGAATTGAAAAATAATCTACTATGTACAAGATGTAATGAAACGACTTAATGGGAATTTTTGAGATAAATCCTATTGCCTAGGATTTATAATGCATTTCTATTAAGGTCAAATAACTCAAAAGAGTTAGCTTCTTTGCAAGAACTAATGATATATGGTCCACTCCAAATTGCATCAAATTTATAGTGTTTTCCTGGTTTAGCTATGTTAGATTCCCATTTCAAGACTACATCATCTATCTTGAAGTTTTGAGTCCTAGCCCTTATATCAAACCATTTCTTAGTTGATTTTTGATTTCATTCTAATTTGATCATGACAGAATTTCTTAATTATTTAAGCTCAACCAATTCTACCATTTTGATTTCTCTTTTATATGTACCCTCAAATTCTAATTGTTTGGCTAATTCGAGTGAAGGCAATTCAAGTGAAAAAGGAAGTCTAGCTTCTTTTCCATAGACAAGTTTATAAGGGGAAGTACCAATTTCCTTCTTCATTGTATTCATGTCAGCCCAAAGAGAATGTATCACCTTTGTGTGTCACTGTATTTGATTGATATCCATTGTTCTTTTCATGATCTAATTAAGTTCTGCCAAACCATTACCTTGAGGGTAGTATTTGGAGGAAGTCTTCAAATAAATTCCAAGTCCAAGAGCATTTAGAAATTTTAGATCCTAAGAAATCTTTTACATTATCAGAGATGATAGTTTGAGAAATACCAAACCTTGAAAAAATGTCTTCAAGGAAGTCCAATATAACAGATTCATTTTCTTCCTTGAGTGGCAAAACCTCTGTCCACATGGTAAAGTATTCTATCGCTATCAAAACCCATTTGTAACCAGCACTAGATGGAGGATTAATCATGTGAATGAAATCAAGACCATATTGGGAAAATGATTATCTTCTTGAATTGGATGAAGTGGAAGGGAAACCAACCTTTTCTTACTAGTGAAGAAAGCACATTCCCTATATTTTCTGACCCATTTGTGAGTATCCACAAACAATGTGGGCCAAAAGTGTAGATCAAGAATTTCGCGCTTGTTACCTGTCCAAGTTAATGCACCAAACTAAACACAAAAACCTTGAAAAACTCCAATGAAATCGATACCTGATGGACAAGATCCGAAGATGTAGATGGATAAGGAAGCCGATGTAGATAAGACGGGCGCACACGAGCAATTCTGCACAGTAGATCCAAGTAACCTGCGAGACACCGATGCTTGATAGAAAAAGACCACGTTAAAAGATATTTAGGTGGACTGCTCGAGAAGCGGGTCCGGGAAGCGATAAGCTCCCTCGGCGGATGTCAGTCCATGTTTTCAATTAAGTAAAGAAGTATACATGATAAAAGATGTACGTACAAGACTAGATTTTCTGATCAAAGTAATAAACAGAATCTAAACAGCAGACAGAAAGCAACAGAAAATAGGGAACTGTGAAAACAAAGCTAGATTTGTGTTACCTGTGTCTTTTTACCTGTCTGCAGGATGATCAGCGTCGATTATGTAGAATCGGCGTCGACTGGTTAAGATCGGCGTCGACTGATGTAAGATCGGCGTCGACTGATATAGATCGGCGTCGATCCGAGACAAAGTGCAAGAAGATTTGGAAATCGAAAAGCGAAGGCCAGATCGTCAACGTCTGCTGGATCTGCAGAAGCCAGAGAGATACTGGCAAGACTCCACCTGTGCTGGGTGCAGGAACAGAGTCACCAGAAAATCAATGGAGATGTGCGATGTTGATGTGATAAGAGCAGAGTAACGGTGCTCCTCTCAGGGATTGATTTGGACAAGATCCACTCTCATTCGATAGATAATGTTCACACTTGATGCTAAAAGATCTCTCGTTCTCTCTCTTACAATTTGTGTCTCTTGTCACGATCTGTCTCTCTCTGTGTTCCCCCAGAACTGAGTTCTGGGCTTCTATTTATAATCGGCGCCGCTCCGAAAAATTGGCGTCGACCGAGTACCGGTCGGCGCCGATCACGGAACAGACTCCCGAGACGGCCAAAATGAGCGATTTCTGGAAAGATAAGAGTGATCCCTCCACCTCAAATATGGGAAATATCCCGCTTTGGGAGGAGGAGAAATAGGGGGGATATATGGATAGGATAGATATGGGGTAGATAAGTGGTTAGGATACATGTGAAAAGGTGTAATTAAATAGTTAATATTTAATTACTCACGGGTAAAACATAATGGGGTGAATTAAACTTAGGATAGGTGTTTAAATCACAAATCGAATAATATCCCAAGGGGATAGTGGTGATATAAACGTGCCCCAGGTTACCTGAGAGAGCAAACGCGCACGAGGGACACCAAATTGGATAATCAATTTTAGGTGTCTACATTTTGCCCCTTTTTGTCAAGTAACTTGCGATAAGCAAGGTTGTGAGACAAAAACAAGGAGGTGGAAGAAAGGAAGAAAAAGTGATGATGCGATCCCCCTCAAACTAGGGATGGGATGGGTGATAGAACAAACGATCCCAAGTTTGAAAAAGGTAGATGAAAACACGGGATGCCCCAGCTGGATGTCTGGAGTAGATCTGATCATTGATGATGCACAAACATGAATAAAGAGGTAGCCACCTAAGGAACTCATATTGGTAGGGCAGACTAGACGGTCTCCTCATGAGACGACGTTAGTACCTACAGACCCATGAGTGTAAGGAGGGCTGCAAAATAGTCAGCATCTAAAGAGAGACACATTGGTAGGGACAACCAGATGGTCTGCAAAGCAGACGATGTTAGTGCCTACAGACCCGTTTAACTCTAAGTTGCCAAAAAGTACGAGTGCCCCACGCAAAGGGAACAAACTCGAAATGGACGGTGATATCAAAAATATGTGCCAAAAGGCAACATTCAGTGCACAATAATGACCAGATAAATAAGCCAAGCATCAACACTATGGCAAAGAGAAATGGAAAATCGGCGGCGATCACAATAATCGGCGTCGACCTAAATAAACGGCGCCGACCAAAAAAATCGGCGCCGACCGTTCACAGCACATATAAATATGTGAACGGAAAACGTGAACGATTTATTTACACCGTGACGATTGATTCAGAGAGAGTCAAAAATTGGATTTGAGCACCATGGAAGCCTCTGGAAGCGGTCAGAAGCGGAGGAGGACACGACCTGGGGTAAGTGGTTCTTCTTGAACCCGCCGTATTTATTTTTGTTTTGTTTTGTTTTTGTTTTGTTTCTATTGTGCTTGGTGGGAGGCCAGGGTGTGTTTAACATCTGCCGCAGCAATCGGCATCGATTGGTAGAATCGATGCCGATTTTATGTAGGCGGCGCCGATTAATATTAATCGGCGTCGACTATATATAAACGACGCCGATTGTATTTAATCGACGCCGATTAGATAGACTTAAATCAAAATTTGTTTTGGATGTTCAGATTTGGGTAAATATGAGGCTAATATTGCTCTTGATCTCGTGGATGCAGGCACGAGAGGTACTACACATGAGGGATGTGATTCCCGAGCTACTGGAGACCATTCTCCCTGACGTGACTGATGCAGATTGGCGGCATTTAGAGTTAGCCGGGCTCGGGGGCTTTAGGTACTACAGACGAGTGCCGCGAGATGTAGAGTTGATGTGAGCACTAGTGCGACGATGGGATAGCCAGACTTGCACTTTTTGGTTCAGGACGGGTGAGATGACCATCACCCATGAGGATATATACAGGATTTTGAGACTGCCGATCACTGGGGACCCGATAGAGATTACACCACGAGAGCAGCAGCAGAGGGCCCTAGTTCGATTGTATGGAGATAGGGCAGATGATTCAGAGATAGTGTCCGGGGCAGTGCGGATAGCCTCGCAGTATAGACAGGATAGTCCCAGGAGCAGACAGATAGTTTTGATTCAGATGGCGATATCCTATTTTGCTCTACCAGATTCAGGAGGCGGGAGATTCCCACTGTTATTATTAGATTGCATTTGCGACATCCTGCAGTTCAGACAGGTGTTTGCTTTTGCTGATGCTTTGATAGCTCAGATATATCATGAGTTATGGATGTATACCACTGGCCAGAGGACAGGTATCGATGTTAGTTTTGTGCTCCATTGCTGGGCATATGAGCATATAGCAGTGATCAGGCCATCCGGGCTTCCTTGGATGCCAGCAGCAGTGGGAGCTATTGATTACGGATTCCGGTGATGGCGGGCCGATATGGCCTCGGAGATACAGGTAGATCTGCAGATTGGTATACTGAGCGTTTCAGGACGCTGACACCAGAGCAGGTCATCTGGAGACCATATCAGGTATTTCTGACATGGGCTGGTCAGGATGCTCACTTGGTGGCATTGAGACGGAGCAGGGTGGTTAGGGGTCGCAGGCCTGACATGTGGGAGCGCATCCCGTTTATGCGGGTATTGAGACAGTTCGGCCTAGTACAGACAGTGCCAACTACTTACAGGCCTTATAGGCGAGACATCAGAGAGACTGATCTGCCGATTTTGATCCCGACAGATCCATTGAGAGAGGCCCCACCCTCCACAGACAGTGATGATGATGTCGGAGTAGGTGATGGTTATGCGGCATGGTATGCGACAGAGCTACCACGACACCTTCCGGCATCTATAGATGCCGATGAGGAGGATATGGCTACAGTGCTGGAGAGACTGGAGGGAGAGCACGCCACCCTGACACATACACACCAGGTGGCTCTCGAGGAGATCAGAGCTCTGACAGGGGAGAGGGATGCCCTGATTTTGGAGAGAGACACCGCTCGCCAGGAGTGAGATACAGCGATCCAGCAGAGGGATCGCTACCATCGACATAGGGAGGCCCTCAGGGCCAAATATGGGGAGACAGGTACCATGTCAGAGTCTGGGACACAGGGCACGACCATAGGAGGGGCACCACCAGCAGCACCAGCAGCACCACTACGAGCACCTGGTACCGTGAGCTTGAGCACATATCAGTCTCTCCTCGCTGAGGTGAGATACTACGAGGATGCCCTAGCGCAGCATGCCCCAGATGTGCCTCGGTACGGGGCGAGGAGGAGATCAGCGACAGCCACAGCGAGCGGGGCATCAGAGGGAGGGAGCACCGGGAGAGACCGAGGTGGGCAGAGGCCTCCAGCAGCAGGTGCGTCTAGCTCGATAGGCGGCGGCCAGGAGAGACAGCCTGGTCCAGAGGAGGGTGGAGGAGATAGTGTCCTCCACGCATCAGATTTTACGATATAGGGATTGATGTATTTTGTATCAGTGTAGTGATGTAGCCTCGATTGGAAGGCATTGTATAGATGGCTTGATTGAGAGCCACCCATTTTTTGTTGTACAGACACTCATGTATATATATAGATTCATCATTTCCTTTGTCATATGATTGTTCTCCTGCTTTTTAATTTTGATATACATGGATAGATGTAGCGTAATTGTGATGGATGTAGACATATGCTGAGAGATGATAAATAGATGTGATTGGATGAACATAGACATAGAGGATAGATAGACGTGATGTAATTTGATGTGATTGATATGTGGATTTAATTTTGATGAAAAATAGATATAGATAGATGTAGTGTAACTTGGATGTACATATTTTTAGATGTTTTGATGGATAGATGGATAGATGTGATTGATGTATGGATTTAATTTTGATGAAAAATGGATATAGATAGATGTAGTGTAACTTGGATGTACATATTTTTAGATAGATGGATAGATGGATAGATGTGATAGATGGATTTAATTTTGATGGGATTGATAGATTCGGTATGTTTGAGGATGTTAATTTAATTTTGATGAAAATAGATAGACAGATCCACATGTGTTGACAATACATGCTTTGATATGATAAGATGAAATTAGATAGATGATAAATTTTGATTAAATTAACATGTGAAATGTCAATTTAACTGGATGAATAACAAATAATAATGGGGAATACTCTTTGCGAGAGCCAAGGATGTAATGAAAATGACCTTGATTAGAAATAAAGGAAATACACCCAGATAAGAAAAAAAATGATAAGCTGGACTCCCAACCGACCATAAATAGAATCTGGATAGGAAACCAAAAGATCATGCATGCAAGGCCCTATATGAGGTTAAAATAAACCTGACACTAACTAGCCGCAAACCAGATTTAGGAGGGAAACGGAAGGAGCAGTAAGTAGGTATCTTGTCAAAATTTACAAGGGACAGAATACATGTCCATACTGGGAAAATAGGATTCTCCATATGATCGACAAAAGGTCTTATATCTCAGCTTCATGATTTCTGGCAGAAAAGCAAACTGATCAATGCGGGAAGTTTGCTAGATATGGAAAGACTGATCAATACGGGAAGTCTTTCAGTGATGCTAAAAAGTGTATAAACTGACTGAAAGGCTGATCAATGCAAGAAGCCTTGAGTATTCCTTTGAGAAACAGTCGTCCTTCAAGGGAGCAGTCTGTATTTTGAATTTTAATGATAGCCATCCTTCGAGGGCATGGTCTATATCTTTTGATTCATTTGATTGTATGGGTAGCTGTCCTTCAAGGGATCAGTCTATCCCCTTTTTTCTTTTTTCTTTTTTGAAAAACTTTTGGAAGAAGCTGAGTTTAGACCTAGATAGATCAGATAGAGGGGAAGAAAACGTATAAAGAGCACGCACTCATGCCCCGAGTAGATCCGATTAAGATAAGCACTTGGGACAAATGAAACGGTGATTAAGGTGTTCCTACCATGAGGAGAAACATATCCAGAAGAAAAATGCTATGAGTAGAGCCGCGATACTCATATTTAAGGTAAAAAAGACAATAGGCGGAGAACCACATAATTTCGAATCACCATGAAAGTATATGACTGGTTGTTAGACGGATGAAAGATCTGTCTTGCGACTAGATTTGTGTAAGATAGATTTTAACAGTAGAAGGGCCGTAGATGCAAGGCATTAAGAGGTTCCACTTCAGGTATACCATCCATGGAAGATAGACGATAAGCCCCCGACCCATATTTATGAGTAATAACGTACGGACCCATCCAGTTGGGAGCAAACTTACCACGCTGACTCCTTTCGAGTGTAGTGACATTTTGATTTTCTTTAAGAACAAGATCACCAATTTTGAAGTCACGGTGCTGCAAGTGCTTGTTATAAGCACGTTTGACACGCTCAAGATAGACTTGATGATGTTCAAGAGCATTGAGACGCCGCTCATCTAATAATTCAAGTTGTGCTAGACGATTTTGACGATAGTCCTCATCAGAGACAAATTCTCTAAGAGAAACACGGAGAGATGGGATTTGGACTTCCAAAGGAAGAACAGCCTCAGACCCATAGACGAGAGAGAAGGGAGTAGCACCAGTAGGAGTACGAATGCTAGTCCGATAAGCCCAGAGAGCAAAAGGGATATGTAAATGCCAATCCCTACCAGCTCGACTAGTTACCTTTGCGAGGATATTACGCAAAGTTTTATTGGAAGCTTCGGCCTGACCATTAGCTTGAGGATAGTATGGAGAAGAAAAGCTGAGTTTGATATTGAAAGCGTTGCAGAGGTTCTGCAAATCAACGTTCTTGAAAGACTTACCGTTATCTGTGATGAGTTTGTGTGGAACACCAAAGCGACAAATGATGTGCTGATAGACAAAATCAACTATGGGTTTAGCTTTTGTTGAAGAAAGAGGGATAGCTTCCACCCACTTAGTAAAGTATTCAGTGGCAGTAATGATAGAATGATGACGCTGTGAAGAACGGGGATTGATGAGACCAATGAGATCAAGACCCCATTGCGAAAAAGGCCACAAATCCGCTGTAGGTTGTAAAGCTTGACTAGGGATATGTGTGAGATTGGAATGTTGTTGACACTTGACGCATTTCTTAGTGTATTCACAACAATCTCGATTAAGAGAAGGCCAATAATATCCCAAACGTAAGATGCGTTTAGCTACGGCCAAGCCACTAAAATGGCCACCACAGATACCGTCATGGACCTCCTGGATAGCTTTAGATGATTCAAGGGTTTTGAGGCACCGAAGCAAAATACCATCAAAGCCGCGTTTGTAGAGGATCCCGCCTAGAATAGTATAGCGATTAGCGCGTAGGATAAAAGATCTTCTACCATTGGAAGTCAGATCTGGAGGAAGCACCGAATGAGATAGATAATCAACGATCTGTTGATACCACTCATACTGAGTATGGGTTGTGACAGCATGGATTGAAGTTAATTGCCTAAGATGAGATGGTTGATCTAATCGTTGCACAGCCACATAAAGTCGCGAGTCCTCGGTAAAAGGTGGGATAAGTGAGGCTAACGAAGCCATTGTATCTGCGAATCGATTCGCAGTGCGAGGAATAGCTTGGATAGTGAATTTATCGAAAGATTGGAGTTGAACGAGAACGATATCACGATATTTTTGAAGGATATCATTCCTGCATTGATAGACACCCGTGACTTGATTAACGATGAGTTCAGAATCACCAAAGATGTCAATATGACGAGCACCGAGATTAATGGCATTTTGAAGACCCAAGACAAGAGCTTCATATTCAGCCATATTATTGGTGCACTCAAAGTTCAATTTGTGTGCGACTGGGATAGGCGTACCCCAAGGAGGAATCATCACGAAACCTGCACCTCCCCCTTGCTGGCATTTGGATCCATCAAAGAAGAGCTTTACTTTAAATGGAGACAGACCAAAATCAATTTGTTGGATATATTCATCGGGGAATTGAGCAAGGGGGACTTGAGTGTCCGGAAGAGGAGCATCAGCTAATTGATCTGCAATGACCTGACCCTTGATAGACTTTTGCGGGATAAACTCGAGATCAAATTCTGTCATAAGCATGAGCCAACGAGTGATACGATCATTGTGATAAGGCTTCGCATGAATTGTCTTGAGTGGATTGACACTTGTGACAATGTAAGTTTTGTGATTAAGGAGGTAATGACGAAGCTTAGAAGTTGCGAAGAAGAGAGCACAACACAGCCTTTCAGCTTCGGAATAACGTGTTTCATACTCATGGAGGGTGCGACTGATGTAATAGACAGCTTGTTCTTTACCGCAAGCATCCCGATGCGAGATCATGGCTCCCAGAGCATGGTCAGTCACAGAGATATAAAGATAGAAAGGCTCCCCCTCGCGTGGAGGTGTAAGCACAGGTGGAGAAAGAAGATAAGCTTTGAGATCATCGAAGGCCTTTTGGCAATGTTCATCCCATTCAAAATGAACATTCTTACGGAGGAGATGATGAAAAGGTTGACAACGGTCTGACAATTGTGAGATAAAACGACGCACTGATTGAAGACGTCCTTGGAGACTGCGGAGTTGTTTTAAGTTAGAAGGGGGAGGCATCTCAAGGATAGCTTTTATTTTTGCGGGGTCTACTTCAATACCCCTAATGGAAATGATATAACCTAAAAGTTTACCAGTGAGAACGCCAAACACGCACTTAGATGGATTTAGACGAAGACAAAAGTGAATAAGCCTCTCAAAGAGAGGTGCAAGAATGAAAAGATGATCCTGACGACGTTTGGATTTACCGAGGAGATCGTCGACGTAATCTTCCACAGTTTTGTGTAAGAGATCATGGAAGATGTAGGTCATTGCTCGCTGATAGGTTGCTCCTGCGTTCTTAAGACCGAAAGGCATGACACGATAACAAAAGGTCCCCCAAGGAGTTATGAAAGAAGTCTTATGTTGGTCTTCTGGTGCGATGAGAATTTGATTATACCCAGAGAAACCATCCATAAGAGAAAGCATCTCATGACCCGCAGTTAAATCCACGAGTTGGTCGATATTAGGTAGAGGAAAATCATCTTTTGGACAAGCAAGATTAAGATCCCGGAAGTCGGTACAAATTCAAATTTTCCCAGTAGCTTTAGTTACTGGTACTACATTGGAAACCCATTGTGGATAATCGATGGGTTGGATGAAGTTAGCCGAGAGCAAGCGCTGCAATTCTTCTTTAACAAGAAGGGCTACTCTAGGGTGCATTTTACGCAATTTTTGTTTAACCGGTTTGATGTCGGGAAGAGTAACGATATTGTGGACCACAATATCGGGATCGAGTCCTGGCATATCCTCATATGACCAAGCAAAGGCTTGACGATGGTTGGAAAGAAAAGTGGTAAAGTCTCCTAACTCCTGTGGATTAAGGGATTGGCCGACCTTAATGATGCGAGGGTCTTTAGAAGTCCCTATATTAAGGTCGACAGTGGCTTCGTTGAGAAGCGTAGACGTGTCAGAAGGAATGGTTTTAGGAAGATAGGAATCCTCTGCCCCCAGATAGGTGAGGACAGAATCATCATCCGCACAGTGGATAGTGTTGATAGTAGGAGAGTCATCTCCAACTATTTCAGGGAAAATTAACGGTATGGAAGTGGACCTGTCATTAGTCTTATAGTCTAGTGGCCCTAAGGAAATGGTATTGATTAAAAAAAAAAGTTAGACGGGATGGAAATGGCGTCGTCCACATCGAGTGATGCTTCTGACTTAGCGGGAGAAGATGGTTCCTCAATAGGAAGAGGCTCATCGAGAACAGTGACGGTGGCTTTTGAAAGAGGTTTAAATCCTAAACCAAATTTTTGATGTGGCTTGAGAGTTGGAATGGACGCGAGGTCATGCACACCTTGTTCATATTTACCTAAGCCAAAGCCCTTCCACGCGCATCGATATAAATAAGTTTTTGCAAACGTGGGATTCTGTAGACAATCGAACCCTGTTAAATAAGGTTTGGTCCTAGGAGGAGAATCCGGGTGATAGTGAGGCATGTATCAAGACCACCGTAAATGAAATTAGTCTGTTGATTGGGCAGACCAATGGTGACGATGCGACCAAGACCTGGCTGATATTCAGGTTGTTTGTCTGGTCTACCATACTCACTAGGTTTGAGATGGGTGTCAAAAGAAAGGAGAGGAAGCTCTCCTAGTGAGAAATGCTGCAATGTCTCTTCTAAATTTTGTACATCCGGTAGTTTGGTTGCAGGTATGGAAGAAGATGAGGCCCCGTCAGGAGAACAAGCATTTTCCTTTAGAGGGGCAGACCCTGTGGTCATGTCGCATTGTGCGGAAGGAAAAGGATCTCCTGGATGAGTATAGATTTTGCCCTCATATTGATATTTTAAGCATCGATGGAGGGTGGATGGGACACAATGCATTGCACGAATCCAGGAGCATCCGAGGATCATATTATAGTGGAATTTCCCTTCAACAATGTAAAAGAGTTCGTGAAGCAACTTCTTACCTACTCGAATGGGTAGGACCACAGTTCCTAAAGTAACTGCTAGCTGATCGTTAAATGATCGAAGAGCGAAAGGCGGGGGTGACACTACGTTCTTTGGTAACTTAAGTTGCTCGAATGTGTGCGAGGAGATGACGTTGAGTGCAGCTCCACTGTCGATCATAATGCGTTTTAATGTAGTGTTGTCGATTTGGACTGTGATAAAGAGGGGAGCCTCCAAATCCTCGGAAGAAAGGGAAGGAATTTCTGAATCTTCAAAAGAAATGGCGGTTGATGGTCTATTCAATCCAACAACCATCTCTAAAGGCTGGGGCTCATCTGAATTCACTGCGATGCGACGCAGATTATCAATCAGAGCCTGGCGATGTTGCGGAGAGGATTGAATGAGGTCAAAAAGAGACATTTTGACCGGAGCCTGGGTGAGTTGTTTCATAACACTCTCCTCAACTGACACGGGAATTTGAGCCCGAGGTGCAGCACGAATAGAGACCCGAGGTCTCGGGGCTAATGAGGAAGGAGGAACTCCTTCGGGGGCTGCAGAAATGACAACCCGTGGTCGAGATGCTGTAGATGAGGATGGATTATCATACTGTTGGGTTCTCGTGGCGATATGAATTGTGTCGATTTGAGAAGGTGGAAGATCATTTGGAGTGGAATCACTAGAAGTAGAGGTCTGAGTAGATCGTTGGGGCTCAGATGGAGCTAAGATGACAGGAGATACTTGTTTCTCCTCCTCCAGCAAAAGATCACTTTCTTCCAAAAGGCTGTTGACAACAGATCGAAGAGCTTTACATCCCTCAGTATCATGACCCGGGGTACGGTGGTAAGCACAAATCAAATCAGAGTTAAACCAAGTAGGTTTAACTCCTTTAGGGTTATAGGGTTTAATCGGAGGAAGAGATATGGATGAAGATTGGATAAGTTGGCGAAGGATTTCAGTATAGAACCCGGTAGACAAAGATGAGGACAGAGATGATGAAGGCACCTCTTTTACTTTAACAGACTGCCGAGGTAAAAGAACCTGCATGTTAGGTTTGACAGTCTTTTTAGGGATCATCTTATTTTTTTGGACATCTGGAGGAGCAGCCTTGGGCACTTGAGATGGAAGTAAGTGAGACATGATTGATTTCGGTGGAGGGGGAGCCCCTAAAATAGATTTTGAAGATGATGGAGATGTGACAAGTGTTGTGGTCTTCAGAGATAAGGGAGGCTGCTTGGTCGAAACTAATGATGATTTAGATGATGTCGATTTAGATGAGGGAGAAGCTTCCAAAGTAGGTATAATCGGAGGAACAGAGGGTGCCCTGGTTTTTGGTAACGAAGATGATGATTCTGATAAAAGAGGTGACGTCTTTTTAGTAGGTAAGTCCACTTTTCGAGGTGCTAGTGAAGAATGTGTTGTAGAAGAAGATGATGGTTTTGATAAGTTTGTAGAAGAAGATGCCTTCTCAGCGGACAAATCCAATCTTTTATGAGGCGCAGAGAGAGATTTTTGTGGGAAAGCACCAAGAGTCTTGATGGTTCGAAATATGGGCTTTCCTTTTTCAGGGATGGTGACAATTTCAACCGCATAAGGTGATTGTAACCTTTTCGGGGGAAGCAAATGGGGAGGTACTGATGGCGCAACGTTAGATTTCGGTTGTCTCGGTCTAAGTTCAGGAACCGAGCGTATAGGTGTTGGTGCTACTTCTTTAGATTTCCCCTTAATAGGCAAAGTAGCATTGGTGATGGAAGAAGTGAGTGATGAAGAAGCAGTTCCTTGCGAGGGAACTACTTCTGGTACAGTAATTGTGGGTGAAACTACTGTAGGAAAGGAAACAGGAAGAGTCAAAATCGAAGACGCTTCCGTCGAAGTCGGCACAACTATAGGTACGTTCACCAAGGGCATAGTCGCAGCAAAAATGGGAGAAACAGAAGTAGATGTATCCGCGGTGGAAACTCGAAGGGATGTAATTGCCTCGAGCATTGAAAGAATGTCTGACGATGAGACAGATGAGGATGACACTATCTCGGGTATGGACGGAAGATCAGACAAAGAAGCAGAGAGAGGTGAATCCGTATCTAACAATGTTGGAATATTCAAAGACGGGCTATCTGAAGATGGTGGAATCCCAACGATTAACGAAGCGAAAGGAGGCTCTGATTCGGTCGATGTGTTTGCAGATGGCTTAGTTTTAGAAGAAGATTCTTCAGTAGAGATGAAGCTGATAGTATGAGTGTTTGGTTTTTGAGACTCTGAAGCATCATGGTTCGGGGAATGATTGGGAAAAGGTTGTTTAAAGACATCCAGTGCTTGATTTGGGGGAGCATTTGGGTTATCCAGAATGAGCTCGCCTTTATCAATGAATTTCTGGACAAGATTTTTGAAGGTCTGACATCGTTCGATGTCATGACCTTTGGTTCTATGATAATGACAGAAGTCATTTTCCCTATACCAGAATGGACGTTCTTGGCTTTCATCAATATTCCTAATGGGGGGAAGTTCGATCATGTGGACTTCCAACATTTTTTCCAGGATAGAAGCATATGATTCCCCCAATGAAGTGAAAGATCGAGATGATGAGGTCCCTTTTCGAGAAGATGAGGAGTCTCTTCGTGGTGTTTGATTAGAAGTGGTATCGGCTCGTGATGTTTTTAATACAATAGCATTGGTGGATCCCTGATTCTTGTCTTTAGAAGTGGAAGGATTTGATTTGGTAAACCGAGAAAAATCTGGTTTAGATTTAGAGCGAAGTTTTAACTTCCCTTGTTCAATGGCGCGAGATTCAAGTTTGCGTGCCATCGTAAAGGCTTCTTCAAATGTATGAAAGGTCTGGATCCTTAAAGTGGAAGAAATATGATTAGCACAAGATCGAGTAAACAACTCGATCTGTTGGGATTGAGGAAGGGAGAAAGACAATTGGTTTATTATCCCTCTCCAACGAGCGACAAAGTCTGCAATAGACTCATCATCGAATTGACGAATGTTATAAAGATCTGTAATCGAGATCTTATGCGCGATATTTATTGAAAAGTTTTCAACAAACATCTGGGCCAATTGAGAGAAAGAAAACAAGGAATGTTGAGGAATGTTATTGTACCAGTCTAAAGCAGGACCTGCTAGAGACATAGGAAAAGTACGGAGCATAAGCTCCTGATCCTGGACTATGAGGTAGCAAGCATGTTTGAATGCTCGCAAATGCTGTTGAGGGTCCTCCCGACTATGAAATTTTGAAAATTTAGGAAGTTCCCATTGGGGAGGATAAGGCTTAAAAGCCACTGAGGGGTGAATGGGTTCATTACATACTTCTTCAAAAGAGTATGAAGGACGAGCCCCTTTGGTGGAGGCTTCCAAGTCTATGATTTTCTTGAAAAGAATTTGAACCACGTCAGATTGAGGAGGAGGCACACTGGCATGTCCTACATAAGAAGCAAATGGTGGATGTTGTTGAGGTGTCAATGGGGGATTCATCTGTTGATTGATAGGATGATAAGAGGAGTAACCAGGCGTTCTGGGTGACGCCTGGTGGGGTATTTGTTGTGAAGGAGCCTGTGTATAGGTAGGCTGTGAGATAATAAGTGGTTGAGAAAATGAAGGTTGGATGACAGACGGAGCCTGTGATTGGTGGACTCCTATGCTTGTTGACTGAATCGGAACAGATTGAGGAACATGGGTGCCGATTTGATTGGACATATTGGGGAACAAGACCTGAAAGAGGCTTTCTACTGCCGGATTAGTTATTAAGGGCACCGATGCTAGAGGATGGGCGAAGGTCACTGTTGCTGGAACATTGGAAGAAAGACCCACTGGAGGACGAGAAGCAGGAACCAACTGACTAGTCGAAGGGGGTTGACTCATAAAGGGGTACTGACCCTGGGACACAATGGATGGCATAGATGAATTAACAGCAATATGCGGGTGCACAGACGCACTCATTATAGCCAGAGAAGAGGACCTCTCAGAAGTAGGTTGTGGAATAGTCGAGGTAACTGCGGCGTTAGGAATAGGTAAGACTATTTGAGAACTAGTCGATATGGTCGGTGGAAGAGAAAAAGGAGGCACAGGTGCGCCACCCTCCTCCGTGGCTCGAGGCGAGAAAAATGATGCTAACTGTTCTACAAAGGCCTGGGATGGTTCACGAGGATAATCGTACACTTGCTGGATTGGTGGTCCCTGATCAGATATTTGAATAGACTTGTGTACTAGGTAGTCCATGAGGGCTACCGGATTGCGATCAAGGAGCACCTGAAATTCAGGATCCCCGCGAGGAACATACTCTGAGTCAGAAGCAGATGATATTTCTGAAGGACTAGGGGAAGCTGGACGTGATGGGGTTGCTTTGGCCTGATAGAAAGGATTATATGACCAGGATGGGGAACCAACTAACAGCGGTCCCGAGGAAGACCTGGGGGGTGCCGAAACATCCACACTAGTGGTGATCTCGGAGGAAGAAGGGGCTAATTGAGCCATTCTTCTAGATTGTAACCGAGTGATGACCGTCATAAACAAGCAGAAAAGAAGATTGACCTAACTAATGCACAGACAATTCAAGCAGCGTAGGTGATTATCTCTTTTAAGTTTTTATGCTTTTAAGAAAGAAAATATTAGGGAGGGCCTTTTAGAACAGGAACTACTCAGATAGCCAAACTAAGGATGGTTTGAGGGGTGTTTTGGTGAGGAGTCCCGAAGGCACTTCAGTAAAAGACCGGTACGTGGCTTGATATAGGGGCCTACCCCCGCACTTCACACACCGCTGCGATAAGGGAGTCGGGTGCTTTGCCAATATATACCAGAACTTCCGTGAATTTATAGCGCGGCCCGAGTACCGCGTAGGCTCTTCCTCTTGGATGTCACTTCCAAGTAGGCGAGGCCAGGGAAAGAATTTTTGTTTAAATGCTTTATACCTAGTGATTTTGGCTTTGTGTGCAAGGGTGAAAAATAAAAATCAAATAGTGTCACTACCGATTTTGATCAATTTTCCAGCCTAATTAAAACTAGATGAAAAACATACAGCAGAAATGACAAAGAAAGAGTTCTTTTTTTTTAAGCACTTAAAAACGAAGTGTTTGATTTCGATGAAGACAAGTCAAACAGATTCTTTCCCAAATGCGATTAAATTCTTTTTAAGTACCAACAATTGAAATGTTCGGATGTGATAGACAACAAACAAAGAAATTTTATTTTTTTTTGTAGTTCCTAAAAAGGAGAAAACACCGTAAAAGAGAAATACCTGTAGATTTAGCTCTCCAAGGTGTGTGGACTTCAAAAAGCACGTTGTTGAGCTCTCCCCCTCGAACAATCCCACGAACAAGCAAAGTGCTCCGCAAGAAAAGGTTAAAACAAAATCCAGAAAGATATATCCAGATAATGGTGAAACGAAAATTTCTATTTTAAGGAACTAGAAAAATTTCAAGGAAATAACAATTTCGCATAAAGAGATGGATCAAACATGCAAACTTGAAATCAAAATGAAATATTTACTAATTTTATAAATAGAAATTGGAATTGAAATTTGTAAGAAAAGAAAGGACCTAACTTTGCAAATTCAGAAATGAAAGAAACAAGATGAAACGATGAAAGGAAATGCTCAAGCAGAACTGATAAAAATCAGTGAAGAAAAAGAACAAAGCTCAAAACTAGAAAAGAGATGAACTTACCAATAAGGGACTTTGGTTGGGTCCCACCGGGCGTGCCAGAATGTAGATCAAGAATTTCGCGCTTGTTACCTGTCCAAGTTAATGCACCAAACTAAACACAAAAACCCTGAAAAACTCCAATGAAATCGATACCTGATGGACAAGATCCGAAGATGTAGATGGATAAGGAAGCCGATGTAGATAAGACGGGCGCACATGAGCAATTCTGCACAGTAGATCCAAGTAACCTGCGAGACACCGATGCTTGACAGAAAAAGACCACGTTAAAAGATATTTAGGTGGACTGCCCGAGAAGCGGGTCCGGAAGCGGTAAGCTCCCTCGGCGGATGTCAGTCCACGTTTTCAATTAAGTAAAGAAGTATACATGATAAAAGATGTACGTACAAGACTAGATTTTCTGATCAAAGTAATAAACAGAATCTAAACAGCAGACAGAAAGCAACAGAAAATAGGGAACTGTGAAAACAAAGCTGGATTTGTGTTACCTGTGTCTTTTTACCTGTCTGCAGGATGATCGGCGTCGATTATGTAGAATCGGCGTCGACTGGTTAAAATCGGCGTCGACTGATGTAAATCGGCGTCGACTGATATAGATCGGCGTCGATCCGAGACAAAGTGTGAGAAGATTTGGAAATCAGAAAGCGAAGGCCAGATCGTCAACGTCTGCTGGATCTGCAGAAGCCGGAGAGATACTGGCAAGGCTCCACCTGTGCTGGATGCAGGAACAGAGTCACCAGAAAATCAATGGAGACGTGCGATGTTGATGTGATAAGAGTAGAGTAACGGTGCTCCTCTCAGGGATTGATTTGGACAAGATCCGCTCTCATTCGATAGATAATGTTCACACTTGATGCTAAAAGATCTCTCGTTCTCTCTCTTACAATCTATGTCTTTGTGTCACGATCTGTGTTCCTTTGTCCTCCCAGAACTGAGTTCTGGGCTTCTATTTATAATCGGCGCCGCTCCGAAAAATCGGCGTCGACCGAGTACCGGTCGGCGCCGATCACGGAACAGACTCCCGAGATGGCCAAAATGAGCGATTTCTGGAAAGATAAGAGTGATCCCTCCACCTCAAATACGGGAAATATCCCGCTTTGGGAGGAGGAGAAATAGGGGGGATATATGGATAGGATAGATATGGGGTAGATAAGTGGTTAGGATACATGTGAAAAGGTGTAATTAAATAGTTAATATTTAATTACTCACAGGTAAAACATAATGGGGTGAATTAAACTTAGGATAGGTGTTTAAATCACAAATTGAATAATATCCCAAGGGGATAGTGGTGATATAAACGTGTCCCAGGTTACCTGAGAGAGAAAACGCATGACGAGGGACACCAAATTGGATAATCAATTTTAGGTCATAGACCAAGTGCCCAAAGTGGGACCAGGACATCCCACAGTGCCCCAGTATAGGCTAGGGCACACTAATTTTGATCTAGAATGACGGGGTAATTATGAAATGGGAAGATAAGTGCAATAAAATATGTGAGAATGATGACATAAAATATAATGTAAAGATGGACAAAAGGTTGGATTAATTAGTACTTTATCCACTTGAGAACCTTCTAATTAAACAGGTTGTAAGAACATTCAACGTAACAAACCAATGTATAGAATTGAATTTTATCGTTAAGAACAAATAATCACACATGTGGCTTAATAGACAACAAAAAGCACATGGGTGCATGCAAGTAGATCTGAATGTGTTCAGACAGTGCACAAAGGAGTTTGAGGAACACATATCCAATAGTAATTTGATGGATTCCTTCGTCCCACACAAGATTGATTTTTTATCCGATATTTCAACACAATAGACTCAAAGAAGATGTCAAAATATTTTATTCAATAGTCCAAAACGACACGATGTGGATGTAAAATTTATTGCCCTACCATTTTGTAGGAAAATGAGGGATATTGAAACATTCCTCGACAAATTTGATCTTTCTATATCACTATATTGAAAAATAATATTTCCTTCAATACAATTCCATTTTCAGGGTGAGGAAAAGTATGATAGCCCCTCACAAAACTATTATGCATTCCTCATGGAAAGGATCTAGCGCCGCTTTGATAATAAATCTATAATTTGGTTAGAGTATATACAACAACATATTCAAATCAACATAGAGAAAGAAAAAAGAAAATAATAATAATAATATATTTAGGATTAATTAAGAGAACAATACCGATGCTATTATTTAACCATAATAATAGGAAAGCAACTTCCTATAAAATAGGAAGTGATACAAAAAAAAACTTGTTAAAGGTTTTATGGGTGAAACAAAACTCTATGAATAATATATTTTTAAAATAACATATTATAACAACATAAGAGTAATAATTACCCTAGTAATTATTAATTACAAATAGATATGAGACAACTAATTTCCTAACAAAGCACCCATATAATCAAGTAATGCATTCTCAGTAGTAAAAGTATCAAGGTTATCCCAAAAAATAGATGCATCATTACTAATGAGCTCTGGATGTAACAAGGGAAGTTACATAATATGATAGGTGGTATAAGTATCCAAAGGGTGTGTAAAAGGAGGTTAGTACCCTAGCCCAAACTTGTGTGTCCATACATGAAGGTCCCAAAGATATGCAATTTATGCTCTTGTTGATCAGAGAAGCCAAAATGACAGAAATATTCATACCCTAACTTGTATCTAGATAATTCTTGACTAGTATCAAAGGGAGCAAGTAGGTTAGTGGTATGTTCAATATAATTACAATATTAAAAAGGGGAAGGATCAATCGACACATCATAAGTAGTGCCCTAATAATGAGATCTAATTCGTGCATGTAGTGTAAAAGGGACTATGTGCATAACATAGATCCAAGGTCTCCCAAGGAGAATATTAAATTTAAGGTCATTTAGCATGACATGAAACATGATATTAATTATACAAGGGCTGATATTGACCGGTAATTGAATAATGCCTAAGACATGCTTGGGAATATTGTCAAAACCACTGATAGAGATAGAGGAATGCGCGAGAAATGATTTCATCACTCCTAGGTGTCGAACTAAAAGTGATGTAACAAATGTTAATGCTAGATCCACTTATTGAATAAGGCACATTTGATGCATACTTTTTTATAAAAACTTAGATATACAAGGGAGGGTCATGTCCTAAAAATTCTAGTGATTATAGAGCATCAGTTGTGAAAGTAATTTGATTTCCTCATTAAGGGATATAGTGGAAGTGAACTCTATGATATAAATACTCAGGTGATGTATGGAGAGGAATGTAATGGGTAGCCAAGTACTTCTTAAGGTTATTGAGTCAATCCAGATGATTTTGTAGATAAGTGTGAATGGATATGTTCATGATGAAGTGATTCTTAGGTAATCTAAAAAATCTAAAAGAATAAGAAATAACCGAATAAAGGATTCAACAGTAGGAAAGATGTAGAAATAAAGAAGAAAAGAATTGGTAAGAGAGATAATTCATGGTGGCAAAATATAAATTGAAACCCTAGAAGGTACCATGAGGAAGGGCTGGGTTCACCAAAATAATTAACTAAAATTGGACTAACTATGTAGTGCTAAGGTAGTTAATCTAAGCTATCATAAGTTGTACTAAAGTAAGTAAATGTAGTAAAGAAATATTTTAATGATCTAAGAAAAAATCTCGAAAATGAAATACTAAATCCTAATGTGCAATAGGGAAAGAGGAAAGAACTGAAATTGTAGAAGAGGGACAAAAGCCTCACAATTTTATTAATATTCAATCAAATCAATTATAGATTAGGAATGAATGATATATTTATATATATTACACATTCATGTTTAAACAAATATGGGTGTTACACAGGTGTAACCAGAAACCATGTATGAAATAATGTCGAGAAATAAATTGTTATAACTATACAACAATAAACTCATATAAGAATACAAATGGTTATTAAAACATCACCATATAACAATAAATTCAAACAACCTATTTACCTAAGTAACAATGCATAGTTACAAGGTAAACTATTCTTACCCTAACATTCCCCCCCTTAATTTTGCATTATCTCAAGAGATGAGGAGAGGAAATCTCTGAACAACTGGAACTTGTCACGTACAAGTGACTTTATGAAGATATCTACTTGTTGTTCATCTATTGGGAAAAAATGAATTTATATGTTGTGTTTCAAGACATGCCCGCGTATGAAATGAACTTGTACTTTGATGTGATTTTTTCTCTCATGAAATAATAGATTGTGAAAAAGTTTGAGAACACTTTTATTGTCAACATACAAGGTGGTCGATTTGTCCTATGGTATTCCAAGTACTTCTGGTATGTGACGTAGTTATATCACTTTGCAGACAACTTCACTTACAACAAAATTTTCAGCTTCTGTAGAAGAGTGAGAAACAAAGTGTTGTTTATTTCTTCCCCATGATATCGGTTTGGATCCCAAAAAGAATACAAATCCTGAAGTATATTTCTTGTCATCAATGTTTCTTGCATGATCTATTTCTGAATATCCAATCAAGAAGAAGTTATCGTTCTTCTTGTACTCTAGAACAAGATCTACTCTTCTCTTGAGATATCTCAAGATCTACCTTGTTGCCTTCCAATGATAAAATCTATGTTCCTACATGAACCTAGATAGATATCTCAATGCAAATATGATATCTAGTCTAGTGTAGGTCAGGTGAATGAGACTCATAATCAACAGCTGATAGAGAGTTGCATTTACCGTAGGAGATGGATCTGAACAAGATAACTACAGTCTCATTTCCATATGTGTAACAATAGTTATGTAATCCATCATCCTAAATTTATTGAGTGTTGTCTTGGTATAATTCAAACGAGAAACAAAGCTATGATTCTCTTTCTATCATACTTACAATCCAAGACACTAGTATATCATCCTGATATCTTTCATGTCGAATGATCAGTTAAGATATTTCTTTGTTGAATAGATCATATTCACTAAACCTCCAATGATGAATAGATCGTCAAAAAAGACAATAACAATAAAAATTTCCCCCCTTCCTTTTTGAGGTAGAGATTGGGATCATATGGATTTCTGACAAATCCATGTTGTACGAGATGCTCATCAATTTTGATGTACCAAGCCTGGGGTGCCTGTTTAAAGCCATATAGATATTTCCTGAGTCTACATACCTTTGTTTCTTAACTAGGTACAACATATCCCTCAAGTTGAGTCATGTATACTTCTTCATGTAGATATCCATTCAGAAAGAAAATTTTCACGTCCATCTGATGGAATTTCCAACCAAACTGTGCAACTAGAGAAAAGATCATCCTGATCATTTTGATCTTAGATGTGGGAGAACATGTCTCCTCATAGTCAATGAATTATTTTTGTGCATACCCCTTTGCTACCAGTCTTGTTTGTACTTGTCTATGGTACTATCTGATTTTTAATTTGTTTTAAAAATCCATCTGTAACTAATGGGTTTCTTTCGTGGTGGAATTTTTACAAGTTGCCAAGTGTTGTTTTTCATTATTGAATTATACTCAGTATCTATGATATCTTTCAAAACTTTTGAATGTAGGGATTCCTGGGCTGTAGATAGATCACCAGATTTAATAACTCTTCTCATCAAAGAAAAGTTTACTTCTTAGCATGCTTTACTTTGAGTCCATGGTCTAGTGGTGGATGTATTTGATGGAGCATCCAATTTTACATCACGTATCATATTAGTATATCACTTGGGCATATGTTGTTCTTCTCCCATGGGTCATGGTTCTATCTGATCATAACCATCTTCCTCATCATTACTGTCATCATCTATGGGAACATCAACTTATGTTTTTACACCAAGTGTAAAATCTACATCAAGTGAGTTTGGAGGAGGAGTCTCTGCTTCCATCTTCTCAAAGAACTCAACATCTTTGTTGGTGTAGGATTTTTTGGTATTTGGATCCATCAATATGTACCCAAGAGTATCTTCATTATAGCTAATGAAAAAGAGTTTATGTGACTTAATATCTAACTTATTTCTATTTTTATTGGGTATGTACATGCTAGATTTACACCCGAACACTCTGAGGTGTGTAACGGATGAATTCCTTTTTGACCATGCTTCATATGACATTACTTCATCAAGTGCAAATATGGGAACTCTGTTCAAAAAATAAACTATTGTCTTTACTTCTTATGCCTAAAATGTCCTCGTCAATCCAAAATCATCAATCATGCAACACACCATTTCCATGATAGTACGATTTCTTCTCTCATCAACTGTTGCGGTGTGTGGGTAGGAGGAATTTATCTACAAATCTCATGAGCTTGCAGGTAGGATTTGAAATCGTTACTGGTCAATTACCCTCCTTGATATGAGTGGAGAGTTTTTATGTGACAACCAGTCTCATTCTCTAGAGCCACTTTGAACTATTTGAAGGTTTCAAAAGCTTCACTTTTCTTACGAAGACAATATATCCACATTTTTCTCGAATAATCATAAAAAAAGCATGAAGTATTGAAATATAGAATGACTTCGATGCATCACAGCGTAAAGATCAACATGAACCAGATCAAGCTTACCATGAGCTCGATAATTACTCTTCTGTAATGAAGCTATGTCTTGTTTTCCTGCTAGGTAGTGAAGACTCTTATCTATATCCTTTTGGATAGATGGAAATCCTTATACTAGATTGTACCGATGAAGTGTTTGGAGATACTTGAAATTGATGTGACCAAGTCTCCGATGCCACAACTGTGCAAAGGTAGAATTATTAGCTAGAAGTGCTTGATCATGTCTGTGGAAAAAATCAAGATGGAACATAGGTCCCACATTAGAGGCTTTTGCAACAATTTTCAAGCCTCGTGATTTGTCTCAAATAAAACAACTTTTCTTGTTGGAATAAGTATCAAAGTCAATATTTAGATTGTGATCTAGAAGCTAACTAACTGATAGTATATTTTTTGTTAACTGAGGGGCATATGATACATATGATAGTCTATAATTACATGAACCAAGAGGTAGAGAAATGTTCCCAATACCCTATACTATGTATGAAGAATCATCACCTAACGAAACATGATTTTTCAAAGTGTGTCCCTCATTTTGGTAAACCAATCTCTGTGGCCGGTCATGTGTTGAGTGGATCCTGAATCAACATACTAGATATTAATAGATGATGTGGAAGGTTCACTTTATCGAGAAATGTACAAGAAGTATTCATTATCCAAATTTTATTTTTACTCAACTATATTACCTTGCTGATGGGATTTTCTTCACCAGTTCCCCTTCTTCTGACCTTTATTGTAGTTAGAATGTCCCTTATGAGATTGTTGATTTTGAGGTCTAGAATGACTTGATGAACCTTTCTTATAGGTATCAAACCAACAATATTTTATATCATGTCCTCTTTTGAAGATGACAGATTTATTCTTATTCTTATTCTGTTTGGCCCCATGTTGATTTTGTGTTTGGGACTTTTGAGAGGAATACGATTTGAATTTTCCTTTTCCTTTCCATTTCTGATGAGAAGAAAGTTCTTGATCCTCTTTGTCATATTTTTTTACACTGCTTCCTCTTATTGCATTAGATTCACCAGCTTGTCAAAACTAATTGTCTAATTTGACAAGCTGAGTGTTTTCACAAAAATATAGTATGAAGGAGGGAGTGCTCTCAGAACAATGGGAACAAGAGCTGTATTAGTGACCTCCTTTCACAGGGATAGAAGTGAAGCCCTCAATTCTACAACTCTTCACAAGAAAGCCTCCACTTTCTTGTTTAGCTTGAATTTGAGTGTATGTAATTGACTCTGAAAATTCAATATTGTGTTCTTCTTTTTTGTATCATACATGGTGCTTAACTTATCCCACACTTATTTGGTTGTTTTGGCATCTCAAATATGGAGTTTCATGTCATCAGACACTACGAACAAGATTATGAATTTGGCCTTTTGATTGGCCTTGTCAAACTATCTCTGTTGGGATGCATCATTTGGTGATATGGTTGTGGAACCATTCACAACAGGACAAATCTCTTCAAACTCTAGTTGTGTTTTGATCTCAGTCTTCCATGCACCATCATTATCTCCTCTTAGGAGTTGTGAGTATGGAAGAAAGAACTTAGTGGAATTGGTGCCCATTTTTTGAATTAACTGACAAAGGGTAAGGTTGTTATCACTCTAGGTAAAAGGTCTCCCAATCTATATACCATCAGTCTGATATATTGAACCTTTCTATACACACACCCTTTCGATATACCCATCGATATGTGGAAGAAGATTTCCCTTTCGATATACCTGGTGGTACGTGAAAGAGGTATTAATATACATGAAAGAATTCAATATGTGGTACAAAGATAGTACTAAAAGGGGTATTTGCAATTATTGACACCGATTCAAAGAAATATGCTCATACATGTGCATTCAGTGTCCAGATTTATGTTATGCAATCATTCACAGATGGAAGAGAGGGATCAAAGTGTGTGTACTATGTCCTTTTTTATCCTTGTCGATTTATAGAGATGATGCCCAGATGAAGTTGTTACAACTATATTAGGCGCTAAGTGCAGTAGTAGTCAACCAACTTTACCCGTAAGCACTTTTGAGAGGCAATGTATACACATAAGGCTGAAAAAGAGATTTGAAGATCTCATGAGTGTTACATAATCAAATTTCATTGTTTTTATTTTCAAATCTTTACCATTTTTTTAGTTACAATGTTTACAGTTGAATATGACAACTTGCAAATTAGTACAATCCACTGAAATATACACTGAAAAACCACAAAAATAGCTGAAAATACACTTTTTAGATACCCCCCTTTACAAAAATTGCTCAGAATAATTTTTTAAGCAAAGTAGGAGAATTGTTTTACCCTTTAATAGGGTTTTCTCTGCTAAATTTGGCAAAGGGTTTAGCTGTAGATAATGGCTTTAATGAGGATTTTAGCCGCCAAGTTTTGTGGTAAGTGCTAAAAAACCCACCAAATTCAAAAAATATTAAAATAGGTCGATTGGGTTGGGGGTCGAACCCCAAACTTTACCACACCCAATGCCTTACAAGATTCCACTTAACCAATATAGCCCACAATGCACATGCAATGTATGATGGAAAAATATAAATTTAAACACTATTTTCCTAACCTTTTGTTTTAAATCTAAGGCGGTGCCTTTGAAGTAGTCCATGTGGCCACGCAGAGAGGAGGATGGATTAGGTCTTCTTCACCAAGAATGGATCTGATCTCCTTTTGTTTCCATTTCTTAAAATTTTGTATTATTACCACCGTTTATTTCTTTTTCAGGTATCCTCCTTAGTTCTTTAAATGTAGGGACTTGGTCTGATTCGTAGGTTATGATCACCATTTGGATTAAAGGGTGAGATTTGTTTATAATTGAGTGTTGTGGCAGGCTCAATCAGAGATTTTTGTGCACCTTGTGTATTTTATTGACTCCGCCACATGTGTGTAGGTTTAATGGCTCAACACGTATGGTTGCACCAAGAGCTCTTTTGAATTCTTAATAGCTTGGCATTTAGGAGGAGCATGTCCTCAACTCACCCTTTCAGGATGACTTGCCGATTCGCCTGGATGGAAATCACACTTGACTCGGTCAGTGAAAATTTTTCTGATGTAAGGATCAACTCATCTAAACAATTTTATCACATTATAAATGTAAAAGTAACTCAATTAAAATGCTTGGATCACCCTTTTTGCAAGTAGCTCAGTCAGAAATTTCCCAATATGTGCTTAACTCACCTCCAACCTTAACATAAACTCCTTAAATAATAACAACCTTCTAGTTGTAACAGTCACTATAAGCACCTCCAAATTAGAGGGAAAACCCCTAGTTGGGGAGTTTTTTATTTCTAATATGATTTTTTGCTTTTAGAACTAGAATTGTTCAACAAGAAAAAATTCCTAGTGCAGGAGGTGCCAATGCAAAAAAAATTACTTTTCAAAGATGTGAACAGAACAAGAGGTTTTGGGGATGCAGGGATGGGGTTGAGAAGTTGTAAGAGGCTACACAGGCTCTCCAAATGCTTCTCTAAGATCCTCTATCTCTTTTTCACTCTCTCTTTGCACACCTTCTATGCTCACACAGGCTCCTCTAACCTACTCTGGCACCAAATGTAGAAGAGGGATAGAAGCCTCATAATTATATTAATGTTCAATCATCCAAATTATAATAGTGATGGCTAGAATATTTATAGATATTGCACAACCAAGTATAAACAAATAATAAGTTGCACAGGTCCAAAAATACACACATATGTGAATTTGATGAGATAATAATATGGTTATAGAAACATAACCATATAACAATAACCATACGCAACTTACAATATGCCAAATAATATGGTTCCAACCTACCTAAGCATAAGTAACAAAATAACTATCAAAGGTAAATGCTAAATTAGCTATTGTAAAATATTTTTTACCTAACATTCAAAAGATTATTCTTTGTAGCACACTTTCCTTTAACTTGGTGGATGACCAATTCAATATCCCCAAAGATTTGCAATGTTTTGATTTTTCTCTTTTCAGCAATTAGAATACCATGCACCAATGCCTTATACTCTTCTACATTTTTTGAACATGAAAACTACAATCTATAGGCAAAGAAGAATTTCTCGTTCATCTGAGAAATTAGTACCACACCTGCCCCACCTCCATTTCTTCTTCTATATCCATCAAATAACATATTCCATAATCTAGAAGCACTATCATTTTATTTCTTGAGTTGTGCAGGTAAAGTAGACCTTCTTCAAGAAGGAAGTAGGTTCCAAGTCTAGTTTCCACAATTGTATCATTGGGATCAAATTCATAATGTTATTTTTCCCATTCAACTAATAAAATATCAAGGATTGAAGGTGGAATAGGTTGCTCTTCTGAAACTGACTCTTTCTCTTGGTCTACTTGTATTAGGAAATTTGATTAGAGAGGAGTGGGATTATAAGACTCAATATGGTAAGAAAATATAGGCTCATCTTGTATGGTAAATCTTGTACCATATCTATTTCTTAGGAGCATATGAGACCAATTTGAATACAAGTAGCCACATACTATGGTAGTGAAATCTCTTGATAAGCAAATGGAAAACATGGGAGGCAAGTCAATTATTGATATATCATGAGTTATGGATAAGCTTGGACAAGCATGAAGGTTTAACTCAAGATCTTTTATCACTTTTAAGATGCCAACAATTGAACCATCAAGTTGCAAGACATGTTTAGAAACATGGATGTACTTAATACCTAGGATATCAACAATACTTTTCGGCATTACAAAAGTACTAGCCCATAAATCAATCATGAAATTATTAACCAAATGTTTTCCCACACTTAAGGACATATAAAAGGGTGGGGTTTTTACAATTTTTCTTACATGTTCTTCCTTTTATTAGCACAAATTAACAGTAGCATGAGTGTTTTGAACAATTGAATCAAGTTGACAAATTTTCTTGAGAGATTCATGTAGGAGGTACCTTTGTGATGGAATAACCAAAGCATCCCACATTGTCACATTAACACTTGTTTTCTTCATCTACTCAACAATGTTGAAAGGAAGGCCCATGGACTTGTGCATTTGAGGTACAATATTCCCCTTCCTTGATATCTGCAACATTTGGATAGGAATATTTAGTTGGAAAGTAAATTACTTGTCTAAAATGAGATTTTTAGGAACCTCATGAAATCTATTTTTACTTGCATCGATCATAACTTCCTTTTCCTTGTTGATAGTGTTGTCTTGATTAGAAGAAGATGATAGTTGAGAATCCAACATTCTCTTCTTAAACCTTGTGTTATTAGCAACATGAGTTTGAGGCCTATTGGAATTGTGCACTACTTGATTGATTACACAAAACTCATCAGCCCCAAAGAACATAAGATTAGTATCTGGATTGACCTTTTGAGCTCCTTCTAGATTAAAATTGGTTGTTTCTATAAACGATTCTTGTTGATTGAATTTTTTTAAACCATAAAGGTCTGAGTTTGCAATGCATTTGCAAAAATATAGTAATTATGTGGCTAGTTCTATGGTAAACACCATTCTGTTTCTTGTATTATGTTGTTTTGCATTAGAGCCAATGCTTTACTTGCACTTACAGTAGGAAGTGACTAAGTATGAGTAACTATTTGAAGTGGAACATGTGCATTTTGACCTTGCCACCTATCATTTTCTTGATTTTTCCCATATCTTTTGTTAGGGTATTATTTTCTATAGGGCTAATAACCGTGATTGTATCTTTAATTAGAAGATTGTTCTTAGTTGGGATAATTTCTATAAGATTGGGCTTGTTGTTTTTCCAAGGATATAACTTTGTTTGAAAAATTTATGATCAAGACCTTCATTTCATCATCATAATTTTACTTTTGAGGAGAATAAGATGTGGAGGGATTAGGTTGGTTACTTTTCTTAGGAATGGGAGAAATGGTAGGTTGCAAAGCTTGAGGCAATTTTGGGAACAAAGGAATGAGCATCATAGGGGCTATTTTTCCATATTATATTAGACAATTCTCATCCCTAATGGATACTGGATAGACATCAGGTAACTTAATAACACCCATAGATTGTATCATAACAACAATATTAGAATTCAATGCTCTTAAGAAGTAAAGAAAAACACCTTGCAAAGTCAGTCTCAAGAGAGTTGGAATTCTATCCCATTTCCTCTGAAATTTGAAATTAAAATCCACCAGGAGATCATTAGGAGATATTTTGATCATTGTTAGCTACTCTAACAAGGAGATATTGTCTACCTTTTCCCCAAATTGATTTACAAAGTGCAGTGCCAAGTCCATCCCAGTTGGTAATAGAGGCGGGTCTTAATCTTCTGTACCATTGGAGTCTTTTACCTTTGAGTGAAAAAGATAGTAGCCTAACTTCCACATCATCTTCTATAACTAGATGAAAAGAGAATACATTTGCAACATCCTAAATGTGCTCAGCAGGAGTAACTTGATTCTCACCAGTAAAAAAGGAATACTTTTGAGTGTAGTTACTAGTATGTCATGTTGCATGGGAAGATCCTAAGGAATAATAACATTGATCCTAAGGAATAATAACATTGAAGCTAAGAAAGGGTAAATTCCTATGTGCTACCATAAATGAAATGGGTCTTAGAACTCTAGAAGACAACAAGAAAGGTCTACTAGGAGGAGAAGTACAAAGAGTTCTATTTGGCAGTGATGGCGATCCTTAAACTAATCCACCTCTTCTTCTTCTCCTCAGTGATAGCTACAAGTAATAAAAGGATCATTCTTCCATTTATCTTGACCTTGTCTAAATTCTTCTCATGAAATTGAGAACCTTGACTACTAAAACTAGTTGATATGAAGATTGGAGTCACCATATGTGTATAAACAAGCCTCCAAAGGATGGTAATTACTAAGTCACACAACAAAACTTAGCGAAATATTGAAAATAAAACTTTCAATCTCCCACTGGGCATGCCGGAACTATTGGAAAAGTGAAAGCACTAAGGTGGCTAAGATATTGTGATGGAACACCTAAAAAATATAAATATTTCAATATGGGTCCCACCGGGTGTGCCAAAACTATTGGAGCTCAAAATTTCACCCTACCTTGAGTCATAGACAACCTAGGAATTTGAGGCAATATGGGGTTGTCTTCAAGTTGTGGGACTTGAACTGAGATAGACCTCCAGAGAAGGTTGGTTCCTCTACCTAGTTCTAATGCTAAAATACTCCTAAGAATGGAAATGCAACTAAATAACTCTATTCTATCATTCTAAGGGACTAGGGTGAGAAGGATATGCATATAATGGGAATCCTAAATGAAAGAGAGGTGCTAACACCAATAAGAGGGGGAAATACACTCTTAGATAAGTGAAAATGGAAGGAAAATGAAGGAGGAGAGGGAAAACATAAGGGCCACAATCCAAAACAACATTCAAACCATCATTTCCATGGAGCACAATAGATTCAAACCTTGCAAGGAGAATAACACATGCACAATATACTTGCATATGCAATGAAAGTAAAGAAAATGCAATAGAACACAAGCTAGGGCAGATAATAACAAAAAAAACATGAATTTTATTGCTTTAAGTAGATGCAAAATCCATTACAATGAAGGAGAAAGGAAAGGATCACCATGTAGATATCCAAATTTGAGGCCTGTAACTCAAGAACACATGTGTAACACTTTGAAATGATGCCCTTGCATTCTAAGAGTATCTGACATTACAAATGAAAATCATTTTTTAATTTATAGAAAATGGGAGAGAGAGAGGAGGGAAAATAAAGGGAAATCAAATTCTTTCTTCCAACCATCAACAACATGCATTAAATATCTGAAAATAGGTATGAGAACCCTTATAATACCATTCCCCCACGATACCTTGCTTGTAGGAGAAAAAATGGGCACCATACCTCACCAAATGTGGTATTTGAGCTACATGGAATTGTTATTTTTAATACTGAGAATATTTCCTATTTTTCACCCACCTAACCTCATCAAATTCAAGAAATCTAGTTTCTGTGGTGTAGAAAGAGACCTATCTAAAGGTACCAATTTTATGAAATTTGGAGTTGTGTAGAAAAATTTATGGCCACGCAGATTTTTGGGGCTTGGGAGGAACACAAGGTTCTTAACACAACACTATAGTTCATATTTAATCTATTTTTTCTTTTTGCCGTTGGATTGACCAATCAGGGAATGGAGGGAAGTGAGGAATGGTTCATTTGATGTCCCAGGACCCACTTTACTGGTAGTGTTTGGTGTTTTGTGTGATTGGTGAATCAGATTGCGGGTTGAACTGTGGAACATTTCCACTCGTGACTCAAGTTCTTGCATCTCCCCCACATTACACAACTCTTTTCTCCACTTCCATTAGTTTCCCCATGCTATTTATCTTGTCAGTCAATCGGTGATCTAGAGGAACTCAAGAATTATTCCTCTGGATCCTTAGGTTCCCACAAGTCTTAATTTCCCCGCATCTAACTCTTTTATGATTTGTTCCTTCATTCCAATTGTCCATCCACATCCCCGTATTGTTGTCCCATCGCTTAATATTTTGGTTGAAACGTTCCTATGGGGAACTGACAAACCTGAGGAACTTGTTCCATTTGCACATAGTTCCTCTATATTACAGTTCCTACGCACCTAAAAAAAACCCTCAATACCTTACCCCCTTCTCATTTTCTGGCCCAATCGGTAAATCAAGGAATAATATTAACTTGGGAACTTTTCCACCCACATCTGAAAAACCCGCAATACACAATCAACTCCCCTGTTGCAGCTGAAAGGCACATGCAAAGAACTTGAAGCCCTAGGGAATAGTTCCAGTAGTTATTTATGGGTCGTTGTATTCTCCAATCATTTAACTAACAAATTCTTTTACAAGTGTCATTATAAAACCAGGGTTGTGTGTCCAAGGCTGTATACAATGAAGCTCTATGCAACTCAATTTTTTGGTGGTTCCTTTTGGGGGTTTTTGTTGTTATGTTTCTCTTTGTCTTTATTAATCTATGGAAATGTAATGCTAAACTACTAAAACAACATTACTGTAATGAAATGCATTCAATGGAAATACTTTGTTGGAATTGAAATGCACACACCAAAGTAATATAATAGAATTCAAATAACACACACTCTGAATTGAAATTGTAGAATTGAAATGATGCACTCAAAATTGAAAGTGCATGAAAATAATAACACACACTGAATGGAAAGTACAATAAAGGAAATAAGTAATTACATTCAAAATGTAACTTATCAGAAACCACGAGCATGCATAAACGTAAAAGACTACAGTTGCCTTGGTCGAGTGGGCCCTTGCTCTTCCTCAGGACGGAGGTACTCTCAACACCACAAGATATTCAAACAACATCTAATATATTAATTCATAAAAGTTCCATAACATACTCAATACATAATCAAAAAATAGATACTAACTCTTATAAACTGTATTGCAGATTACCAACATCAACTAACTACTAAATTTTTCTTCAAGGAGAAGTCTACATAGACATAGTTAGTCACACATCATGCAAAAATTTTAGCCACTTCAAGTTCCTCCACTATAACCCTATTAAATTTCATTAAATCCTATGGAACTGCTAAAAATAAGATCCATGTTTAAAGGCTGTCAATGGAAAGAGTCTTCCATGATTGCACAATGACTCTAGACTCGGAATCCTTGATTACAATTCCCAGCATTGGAAGTAAGTGTCCACTATTATCCTACACATGTCACAACATTTCACTCATAGAGGTGATTAGTGGGAGAATATATGGTTGATAAGTTGCATGAAACAAAACAAGAGAAATGCATTGAACTTACTAGGATACAACTACATAAAGCATCCCTATACACTAATTAATCATGTTCAATGATAAATCAATAATCACATAGATGATATAAACAAGTCAATTAATGCACTCATCATCTCCCTTGCACTTTACCTATTGCATGTCCCTATGCAAATCATCTTTTCCTTTCCCTAAAGCCAAGATGTTTTGCCATATCATATTCCTCAAACTAATCTGCATATTGTTTCCTAGTTCCTTTACATCCTTGATTGTTGGAAATAACTTCCACCCAAGTTGTGAAACTATCATGTAACTGGGCAGCGTTATTCTGCCAGGTAGTAATCAGATTTAGGAGAAGAGGTGGCCTCACCTGTGTTCCTACCAACTCATCACTGTATTCCTTGTCATTTTTCTTAGACAACTGCCAAATTATTGTAACCAATGCATCACCCCTCTGCATACACTAACTGAGATTATGAGGGGAGATACATTCCCTCCTTTTTAATGGAAATTTTAAGGTATCCCATCTTCTATCACAGGCCTTTTTTGCTTCACAAAAATGCTATTGAATATAGGCCTCAAAATCTTGCACACATTTCAATAGAATATTTGAAGTAGTTTCTCCAACACTAGCTTGATAATAAAGAGATCAGAATTTTTTCTTCATGGCCACATCATTGTGATGGGTAGGCCTAATGTAGAAACCTAAGGTGTGATCTATTTGAGTGAAAATGTTTGTTTTTTCACCCCAGGTAATTTGGTTCCTAAACAAGGATTGAAAGGATTTTAACTAAAAATATCCCACAAATAGATTAATAAATAAATCAGGCACATTGGTGACCAACATGTTGTGGAGGTAAAATTCACATAGTTGATTTTGTATTGTAGGGGTACTATTTTGATAAATTGACAAAAAGGTTTCTTCATTAGGAGCTTCATGATGTTCTTGACTACACATTCTCATTAATTTCCTAGCATAGAATTTCTCTTGGACAAACAAGTTATAGACAAAATAAGGTTTCCTACAGGCCAGAAGCTTACAAGCCAACAGACAAAGTATAAAATAGATTCTAACTTCTTCTCATTCACATTGGCCTCAATCTCCTCTTTTAACTTTTTATTTTCCTTTTTAATTCTTTATTCCAAATAGATAACAAATTTAAATCATCCCATAATTCAAGGCCTATATCTCTTTGTCTCTTGAGACTGCTAACCTCTACCTTCAAAGCAGCAATTTCCCTCACTTTTTCTACAGTTCTTTGTGTAAGTGCAATTTGTAAAGATAAGTTGGTTTCTTGCATACCTTTTAAATTTTCCTTTAGGGAGGAAATTTCATCTAGATAACACTTCAGTACATCATATACATGTGATTCTTAGCCTCCAATCTCCTTTTCCACAAATTCTAGCATCGAGGTCTGTATATTTGGTGTTGAAGGCATTTTCGGAGCTCCTGACTCAGTTTCTGGCGCTGTAGAAATATATGGACTCTGTGTTACAGGGATAGTTGTTGTGAATATATCATCCTTAGATTGGTCATCAGGGAGAGTAGAGGTACCAACCTCTTCCTTCTCCTCCACAATGGTAGTAGAATCTTCATGAAAAACTTATAGCTGGGAAACTTCAGGTCTCTGTAAAGTACAAGAGCTTCTTGGCTTCAACAAAATAGAAGAAGGAAATGTTAAAGTGTTGTTACCCTTAGAATTTTGTAGTATAGAAGATGGACTATCTCAACTACGAGGTTCTCCCACAGTCTCTTGTGAAGGGCAATGAGCTGAATTGATCTTAGTTTGAATAGTGGGAGATGGTCCCTTCTTGATTTTATTTTTTTTAGAACTTTCCCCTTCACTTATTTGTTTGATCCTTCTCTTGGGTCTATAGAAAACCTGATGTGAATTGAATAAGCCCTGGGTGTTTCAATGCAGCCCTACCACCCTCATTTTTTATATTTCTGTTCCACTTTAATAACTGCATCAGCTAAATATTCAGGTAAATTTACCCTGAGTGCAGGGTTTATGAAACCTGTTGACCCATTTCACAACTTCCTTCCAAATACTAGACAAAATTTCAGCTTAATCCCCTTCTTAGTACCATATGAAGTGAGGATTAATTCTAAAAGAGCTTTGCCAACCTCATGAAATAGGGGAATTAGGTATTTAAGAGGATATTTTTTCATAACCTTGAGACCGAAGTCTGGTAAACTAGACAGGTCATAAATAACATAACTAATTTATACTCTTTTTCCCCTAATTCACAAGCAAGTGGATTCAAAATATATCAAAAACTCATCAACTAAATTTTCATCGAAGCCCTCAAATTTCCTAATAAATTCTAACCAGCCAACATCATAAAATACCTGGGAAATTACAACATTTTGGAGCAATGGGTCTAGAGAGTTTGGTTCAGATTTATTCTTCTGCCCCACAATATATACAAATTTAAAAATTTATGCAGAAGAATGATGTTGTGTTCAAACTCACAGAGAAATGGCATGAAGTGTTTAGTGAGTGAAAATTTGAAATATACCACAATCTTTTAATTTCCTTAGGTCGATGCTAAATTGGCGATGTGAAAAGTTGAAAGGACCAAGTATGCATGGGAATTTTTAATACATGGTATGACACAAACCCCATCATATTAAATAATAATTCCAACTATCCTTCTTATAAAAAATCTTGTCTTTTTCTTATAAATTCATCACATGTAGTATCATTGCTAATTATGATTCATTACACCCCTACTCCATGTCACAAGATTTTGAATGATATTACCAATAAATACATTGAAAATTGTGTATTGATTTAATCATGCTAAGAAAATGCAATGGGGAAGTACTTCAAAAGTTAATATCCATAGCGAAGTAAAATACACTTACCCTTGTCAGCTCAGCTTCTCGATATCCATAGATTTCCACATCCCGCGCTCATAGAAAAAATGTGAGTAGTGTACATTCTAACAATAGACATGCCCACCTTTATTGAAAGCATGAAAAAAAAAACAAAACTACAATCTAAGGGAAAGAAGATCGAAAGCATGATCATATTTCTTTATTCAAATTTAAAAATGACTACTCATGATGAGAAGAGCCAGACTCCTCCACTAAATCCATTTCCTTGCATAACAGCATATCTTTGCTGAAAGTTTCTTTATCTAGAGGAAACTGATACATCCTTAATTTATGTCCATTTACCAGAAGAGTTCTTATTTCTCCATCAATCGGTAATAATCTCACAGAGCCATTATCAAAGAATTGTTTGATCTAGTATGGTCCCAACCATCTTGTCCTTGGATTTCCTTTGAACTGTTAATACTTTGAGTCAAAAAGTAAGACCCAATCTCCCTCATTGAAATTCCTATATTTGATACGAGCATCGTTCTAAGATTTTATTTGATGTTGAAGAATCTTAATTTTTTGTTGTGCCTCCATCCTCATTTCACCCATCTCTTTCAGTTGCATTACTCTCTCACGTTGTGCTTCATCTAAATCGATACCAACTTCCATTGTTGTCCTCCAAGCTTGAAATTCAAACTCAATGGGTAACAATGGATTCTTACCATACCCAAGTTCATATGGGGAGACAACAATAGTGATATTCCATGTTGTATTGTAGGCCTAAACCACTTATGGGAGTTTTGGTACCCAGTTTTTTGTCTGCATTGACAACTTTAGTTAAAATACTCTCCAGCTCTCTATTTGTAACTTCTACCTACCCTTTGGATTGGGGGTGATATGGTGATAAATTCCGATGCTTGATTCAATATATCTCTAGGAAAGCCTCAATCATGTTAGACATAAATTGAGGTCCTTGATCAGATACAATAGCTCTAGGAGCACCAAATCTTGGCATAAACTTGCTATACAAAAAATCAGCTACAATATCTTCATTGGTAGATGCCAATAATTGAACCTCGACCCACTTTGTGACATAATTAGTGCACACTAATAGGTACTCTTTCCCAAATGATGGGGGATCAAAATTTCCAACGAAATCAATACCCCACTTCTTAAATAATCCTAATACCAGCTGAGGATTGACAGGCATTTGCATGGATAATGTAGGCTTTCCCATTCTTTGACATGCATCACACTGCCACATGTACTTCTTGATAGACTTGTGAAGAGAAGGCTAGTAATACCCAACTCCAAGGACCTTGTGAATTTTCCTCTTCATTAAGTAATTTCCTCCTCCAAGTTCATCATGAAAAGCTCTCAGTATGTCATATACTTCATCCTCATGAACACACCTATGAAGAACCATATCAGAACAACATTTAAATAAAATTCCGTTACACCATTTACATGTTGAGTTGTTTTTAACTAATCTCTTTCATTCCTTATTGGTAAAGTAAGCTAGAAACTTCCTTGTAGTTAGGTAATGTGCAAGATCAACAAACCATGGAGGCTGATTCAATATTGCAAATAAGTGTTCATCTGGAAAATGAGCCTAGACTGCTTCTTCTTCAGAAACATTCAATCTTGAAAGGAAATCAACAACAAAATTAGTATTTCCTATCTTATCAATAATTTTTAAGTTAAATTCTTGTAACAAGAGTAACCATATGATAATTTAGCCCCACACCACTGGTTTATTCATCAAATACCTTATGGCCGAATGGTTGGTATAAACAAAGATTTTGTATCTAGTAATATAATGTTTGAATTTTTTCAAATAGAAAACAACAACTAAAAACTATTTTTCCATAGTGGTGTAGTTTCTCTCTGTAGGGGTCAGATTTTTGTTGATAAAATAAATGGCATACATCTAATCTCCTTTGTTAGATAGATAAAAATGACCTCAGTGTTGGGCGTGTAAATATAGGGTGCTAAAAGAGCGCGTGATGCTACAATATATATGAAGCCCCCAGGATCAAGACTTATCCATTTCTATTTTAAAGTCTATTTTTGGAGTTAGCATGTTGAGCACAAAAATACATGAAGACTTACAGTCCACACAATGGTATTTTGGGAACAAGCAATGACTAAGCGTCATGCATAGTTTAGGATAATAATAGGATTTCTACTTAGAGTTGACTATAGGAAGTTTATTGTTAGAGCACTTACATGTTGTGCATCCTTTTATAAAGGTGCATGGCTATTATTAGCATGTGACCTATTTTGATAAGTGCATGGGTGGTGAAGGGCAAGTCCCCACCCCTATATGCATATGTATTGATTTTCAGTGTTTTTTGTGTATCAACTTGTAGAGTTATGCTGCTTGTTTTGTCACGCGCATGACTCATGGAGATAATTATGTAATGTAAGAAGCTTATGTGTTTTATAGTATTTAATACAATGGTTCATATTGGCTAGATAATGGTGTTGAACATGATTGAATCTGGTTTTTTCATGGTAAATCTTGTTATAGTCATTGTTTAGTTCATCTTACATAAATTCTAAGATCTACATCTGGTTTATACACCATGTGTTGTTTACTATTGGTTATGAATCTAAATACCTATATGCACCATCATGCTAAAATTTTGATTAAGCAACCATAAAGAGGGACTTGGTGCCTTTGCACACTTGGGGTAAGCACTCATCTCAGGCTGAGTGATGTGCTAGTGCGCTTGGTTTGTTCATAGTAAATTATAGGCTGCATCATTGGTTTCATTGCAGGGAATTTTTTTCAGTTATTTTCATAATGTTGTGTGATGAAGACATACTGGTTGACTTTAGAAAGTGTTGAGGAGTGGATAATAGATATGAAAGAAGAGTACACTCAGAGATTCAACACCAGATATGAGTTTGACGCATGCGCATGGGTGGAGTATAATATGTATGACTGCTTATATGAGAGCTTCTTTTCTATCTTTCTAATAGAGCTATATGAGTGGCTGGTTTCTTACACATCTAAAAAGAATTGGAGGTTTCACACACTTGTCTGGATGTAAGAAATTTTTTAGGCCCTTTATGATGCTGATCTGATTTGGATGTGCATTATGGATACTTAGTTCCGTAGTGTTCTAAATAACTATATTTTGGAGTTCTCAATTTCCACTTACTCTTTTCCAAAGGTACCTATGTTTCAATTTTTAACGTTATCCCATGGGAACATATGTGCATGGAATTCCACTGGCGATCAAGATCTTGATGGTAACCCTGATTTTGGAAGAGAAGCCTATGACTAGCTAAACCCCACCACATGCGGGTGTAGGAGTAGGTGTGGTGAAGGATGGAGGACCTAGCGGTAGAGAGTAAAAGAGAATAAAGGAGGCTTGAGTTTAATAAGGATCACAAGAGGGATTTAGAGAAGCAATGTAAGATTTCAGAATAGATGGCATTGAGGAGAGAGATGACTCATGAAGGATTTAGAGCTCATGTAGAAGATGTAGAGCCAGAGCATATGAAAATCTCCCATTTGGTAAAGTATGACACAGAACCCTCATTGGCCTCTTATGAGAGTGCGCCAACATAGAAAACATGGGCCACAGGAGCACATCTGAATCTACCTAGAAACCTAGTTCTTACATTTGGATTTCTAGTTTCTAGTATAACTAGTAGTCATCAAGCTATTTTGGGTAGTAGAGCAGCAAGAGGTAGAGTTGACTTATCAACAAGTTCAGGAGTGAATCAAATAACAAGTACATTTATGGCTGGGAAGATGTATTCCCTATTATTTGGAGGACCAGTTGGAGGAACCTTTTCAGGTGTGTCATTGACGCAGAACAAAAACGTTCATAACTTTGAACTCACATCATGGAGTAGCAAAACTTTGCAGACTGTAGGAGTTTATTTTAGCACCAATGTTGGGACATAGGGAATTGCATCCTCTGGTTAAATTGTTGTTATAGGTGGAGGATTATGAGGAATAGGTGGCTCGAGATCTGGTGGATCTGGAGGTGGAGGTAATAAAGGATGTTCTGGATTTGGTGGGCATGGTCCTCATTAGCACTAGAATATTTACATAGAGATGTCAATTAATATCCCAAATTATGGGGGAATAGAAGATGCTTCTGAGCATGTCCATATGTGTGAGATACTATGGCACGTGAAAGGAATTATAGCTTTAGAGTGCAAGGCCAATCAATTTATAACTATGTTACAGGGATGTGCGCAAAACTTGTACAAGAAGTTTGACCCTAATCAAACTTGTGTGGATTATAAGTTTTTACGAGATGCTTTCATTAAATAATTTTATATCCCTAAGTTCGAGCATAAAAGTATAAGTGTGCTAAAGGATATCAAGTAGGGCACTACTAAGAGTGTCCAAGAATATGATGCTCATTTCAAAACACTTTTATCTAAACTATCATATGATATCCATGCAAGTCAACATGCACAATGGTTCATCAGAGGTTTGATCATGCCTTTTAGGAGGGTGCTCTCACATAAGACTTATACAGACCCACGTGAGGCACTGGAAGTAGCTTTACGCACTGAGGTAGTCAGGAGCATAAACACTGGAGTGAGCCCATTCTTTGAATCTCAAATTATGGAAATGAAAAAATAGTTAGAGAAACTATCATCCAATACAACACATGAGACACACAGTGGAATTTGGTGCACAGATTGTGAAGTAGAGGGGCATTCTAAGGATAATTATCCTCATAGATCAGTGCACTCCTTGCTGCTGGATTGTGAGATATGTCATTTATACTATGATGCAAATCATTTTCCATTATTGCAACATGCAATAAGGAAGAACCGTTCTTGCTACTATAAGATTTTACCGTCCACAACTCATAATACTAAAGATTTCAGGTTGATTGATTAGATCCATGATGCCATTGATATTAATGTGTGATAGATAGAACTCTAAGGATAAAAGTGAGCAACATGATCATGATCACACTCAAGGGTGATATGATCAAAATGAAGGTCGTTTTGAGGGAGGCCATGGTAGAGGTCGAGGATGCCATGGTGACTTCATAGGCTGAGGCCGTGCTAGTGGACGAGGTGAGTTCCCTCATGGAACATGCTATACATGCAGATCTCTTGACCATTATAGGTGCAAATGTCCTCAGAACATTACTTGTTCTTTTTGTAGAAAGAATCATAACTATGAAGAATTCTTGGATTTATATGAACATTTGAGCAAGAAGCACAAACATGAGAATAAGGGGGCATAGATGGTTAGGATATAATGTGCTGTGGAGAACCAATGGATGTCAAAGTTAGCACTAAATCCTGATGTAGTACCTATGAATATTACTACACGTGTTGAGGTACGTGTGCCAAAGAAACATTGTAATAGAATCCTACCATTACTAAGGATGAGGTTTTACATGCAAAATATCCAAACCCTACACACCAAAAGGAGGTTTATCAAGAAACCATGGAGGTACTTAGAAATGTGCATGGTAAAATACAATGTTTAAGGGAATGGTTGTAGAAGTTGGAAAAAAAGAAGGCAGCTGAGACTTTTTAGTCAGATGTTGATGATCTAAAATAAGTATGTAGGATGCTGCATCAAGAGAACATTATTCCATTACTAGGGAGTTGGTTAAAAGCAAACACTCCATGCGCTGGTATTAAGAATGGATGAAATTTTTTTCATTCTAATCTCCCCCAATAGCTTGGATTATGAGAAGGAGATCAATCTGAATGATGTTGTGGATGGATGGTTTTTAAGAAATATCTTGATTGACACTGGCGTAAAAGTGAATGTGCTTACTTTAGATGCATGGGTTTGGATGGGTAGACCTCCATTGCAACCATCTTCCAATGTGTTGTATATGGAAAATCAGACTAAGGCCATGCCAATTGGAGTATTGAAATATGCATCCATTACTATATAGGGGGCCGAGTTCACTGGGGACTTTGAGGTCTTAGCGCTTGTAGAAGTGGACAACTTCCCATCTCTGCTTGGGTACCCTTGGTGCTATGCAAATAATGTTGATGTACTATTTAATAAGGGATATATAAATTTCAAGAACAAGGAAGAACAAGTTATTATCCCTTTGAAAGATGGGAAATATGCACCTTATGTTGAGCCCTTAAGTGAAGAAGATTTGAACAACATTTATGTGCGCACCATTCGAGACCTAGAAGTGCTTAAGCCATCTAAGGAAGGAATTCTCTAGTGGGATGCTGCATAATCCATCAATGATAATACAAGTATTTCCTATAACAATTGGGAACATAGCACTTATGAGATGGTTGGGCATGAGGTAAGAAGTGTAGCTGCATAAGTAAGTAGGTCACATTGTGTTAGGCGGTTAGGTAACAATCGTGTACCCTGGTACACTGGTGAGGGAAACCTTGAGGTATTTTTGTGAGCCATGGAAGTACAGTGGAAGGATTAGGTGGACTGAAAGAATATGTTAGTTTATACCCTACATGGGATAACAACATGCTAGTGGATGGTTCATAGGGATAATCTCATAGAATGAAGAGAAGTGAGAATTGCTCTATCGGCCTAGTTTCTCAAGAGTAATGCACCTACTCACATTTGTGAATATCATGGTAATAATCCTATTCAACACCATGTTCAACAATGTGAGATACTTTGAATAGAGGGGTAGGAAGCTTTACCACCTTCGTTATGGGTGCACAAAATTTATTTTACCTTGCGAGGCTACGTGTGCTTGGTATGTTTATGCAGAGTTACATAAAGAGACTGGAAATTGGAAATACTTGATTGTAGGAATGATCCAGACTTTTGACTACTTCTCCACTAAACCTCCGGTGAAAGAGGAATTTCAAGTTATGAAGCATTTGACTATGGGAGATAGTGCAAAGGCTGAAGAACTCATTCAAGAGTTATTTGGTGAATCATACTTAGAAACGCATTTTGACGAAGTAGATGAGACAAATGCAAAAATCTTGAGTGTGCTTTCCTAGAGAAGAAGAAAGGAAAGATGGTCTATATGGTGGATGATGAAGAAGTGGAAAATTTTGACATAGATCATTCAAAGGGTATGCACAATATCTTAGGCAGTGTGGGTGAGAAGGCATGCACCTACTATGAACCTATAAAGACAAAGAAAGTGAACATTGAGATGGATGTTGAACCTAAGGAGGCTATAATTGGAGATTAATGGTCTGACCCCTAATTGGCTAAGATAATTGAGTTACTACACAATTTCCAGGACATGTTTCCTAGGGGTTACCACGAGTTGAAATGAGTGCATCAATATTTGGGCAAGATGAAAATTAAGTTAAGGAAAGGTGCACACCATGTTAGGAAGAGATGTTATAGGATGAACCCTAACATGCACATAAAAGTTAAAGAAAAAATTGACAAGATGTTGGAATCTGACATTATCAAGCCCATAGAGGAATTAGAGTGGATTAGCCTTATGGTAATCAACATAAAGAAAGATGGAAGAATCATGATTTATGTGGACTACATGGAGCTGAATGCTACATGTGTGATTGATCCTTTCCCTACACCATTCACTGAGGAAATATTGGAAGGCATTGCAGGGCACAAAATTTACTCTTTTACAGATGGATTCTCTGGGTATCATCAAGTAAGAATTGCTAAAGAGGATCAAGAGAAGACAAATTTCACCATTGAATGGGGAATTTTTGCATTCACGGTGATGCCCTTTGGATTGAAGAACACACTTGCAATATTTTTCACACATTGTGGTTCAAGCATTCTAGGATTTTATTCATAAATTATTGCAGGTTTACTTGGATGATTGGACCATGTATGGGCTTATCAAGGATCATTGTGACATTTTGTGGTTAATGTTTGAGAAGTGTATATAGTTAAGCATCTCATTAAATATCAAGAAGTGTGTATTTTCTACACCTTTTGGAACTCTGCTAGGGCATATCATCTGCAAGGAGGGTTTTTTGGTAGATCCAACTAAGGTTGCAGTTATCTTAGGCTTGGAGGCACACACTAGTCAAAGTGAGGTGTGTGGATTCTTGGGCCACACAAGGTATTAAAAGAAGTTTATGAAAGGATATGCTAAGATTTTGCGTGCCCTTGGAAGAGTTATTAAAAGGTAAAGGGAAGTTCTATTGGGGAGAACCACATCAACAAGTATTCAAAGCGATGAAGGAGAGGATTACTATGATGCCTATTCTATGGTTTCCTTTATCGAATCTATCCTTTCTTGTATATATGGATGCCTCTGGCATGGCCATTAGCGTAGTTCTATCTCATCTTGGAGAAGGTATTATAGATCATCCTATCTGCTTTAATAGCAGAAAATTGACTCTCGTAGAACAAAATTATACAACTACAGAGCGTGAGGCTTTATCAATGATCTGTGTTGTATAAGTTCCAATAGTACTTACTAGTAACACCTTCTTTTTCTATAAAGATCACATGGCATTGAGATACTTGGTGAACAAACCCATTTTACATGAGCACATATGTCAATGGGTTCTCTTATTCTAGGAGTTTGACTTTATAGTGGTGGTAAAGCTAGGTAAAAGAAATTTTGGCCCAGATCATTTGTTAAGGATTCAATCAGGAGAGGACATGCAAATTATTGAATATACAATGTTATATGCATAGTTATACATGTTAAATTATGTGCCCTTAGAGTTACAGGATATTGCTGTCTTTTTACGCATAGGTGTGGTGCCCGAAGGAATAAAGGCCTTGGAAAAGAAACAACTTACAACCCGCGCCGAACATTTCATGTTGATCAGTGGTAACTTATACAAACTAGGCTGAGATGAATTATTATGCCAGTTTATACTAGAGCACGAGCACATGGTAATCATGAAGGAGGCTCATGGTGGTATTGTAGGTGGAAACTATGCAAGTGACGCCACCACACATAAGATTCTACTAGCTACTTTATGGTGGGATACCTTGTACAAGGATTGCAAGGGGTATTGTAAGGCATGTGATCACTGTTATCACCTTGGAAAACCTGAGCAGAGAGATGAAATTCCTTTAAGGCCTATTTCTAGTGCAAAACCTTTTTAGAAATAGGTAATTAACTTTGTGGGTCTTAATTCCCCAACCACGCGCAGAACTAGATCACGCTACATCATCAATTATATAGATTATCTACAAGGTGAGTAGAAGTAACACCTATAAAGGATTGTACAACAACAACAACAACATCAAGGTTCTTGTTGGAAAATATTCTTTCCAGGTATGGATGTCCTTTAAATTTGACAAGTGATAGAGGCACTCATTTCCTTAATGAGACCATTAAGATATAATTGGATGAATTTATGGTTGCACACCATAAGATAACACCTTATCACCCTCAGGAAAATGGAACTGCTTAAGATTTCAACAATATATTAAGCAAGACTTCAAAATTTTTTTGTGATGTTGGAAGGAAATATTGGGATGATAAATTTTATGTTGTGCTTTGGGCATATAGAACAACCTACAAATGATTGAATAAGGAAACACCCTTTCAGTTGGTGTTTAGTGTAGAGGCAGTTATGCCCATGGAATTCATTTAACCTTCTTTGCATATTATGTGTGTAAGAGGTCTAGTTGATGAGAAAGCATTGGAAGAGAGAATTAACAAGTTGATACAACTAGATGAGAGGCATGCCATAACATGATGGAGTTAGAAGCAAGAAAAATATAGGAAGAAGGCATGTCACAACATGCATATTGGGGACAAGAAGCTTGAGGTTGGGTAGATGGTACTTCATTATGATTCAAATTTTATACACCACCCAAGAAATCTTAAGGTGCATTGGTTAGGACCGTATGTTATCACTCATATACTTGACTTAGGCACTTGCCAGCTAGAGTTGCTTGATGGAACACAGTTTCCCAGTTACTTCAACGAGAGTAGGCTGAAGCCTTACTATAAATAAGTCTTCTTGGTGTTTTTAATAAGGTAGTATTTCCATTTAGATAGGATTTACCTTACTATATTTCCTTTATATTTTTTTTCCTTCATCTTAATTATGCTTTGTCAATTTAGTTTAGTGTTATGTGTAATAAGCACACTTGTGCACCAGAAGCTGATTAAAATCTCAAGTGTTTTTATGTGTAGAGGACTACACATACCCTTAGTGTGGGGTGGTTAGAGAAGGTTAGTATGGTATAGAAAAGAAATAAACTCATGGGTGACCATAAAGGGAACATGTTTTGAAAAGTGATGAAAACTTCAAGAGGATTGCTCAATGTTAAAGACCACACATAAGGCGGTGAGTGCTTAGTATAAATAAAGGAGGTTGTAGCATTTGAGACTACGTATGTTTGGGTCACATTGCATTTATACTTTGATGTAAGGAAGTGTAGGTAGAGGAGATCTATGACAGATAAGTAGTGGTGCGCCAGAAAGTTATGAATGAGGCGCAAAAGTTTGAGGCGTGCAAGATTCGGGCACGGGAGAAAGAGGTGAAAAATGCTCTCGAAGGGAATTAATGCCATGTACGGTGGTAGATGGAGAAATTAATGAAGGGGAATTTGGAAACTTGGTTTAAAGCTGAAATTTGCAATGAAATTTGTTCCCTTGCGAGTTCGAAGAAAATTGAGAAGTGCGGAGAAGAGCTAGAGATGATGAGCACTCTATAGAGTGAGTAAACATGTTACATTTTGAAGCATGTGGTTGAGCATCCAGGTACGGAAGAAGGATTCAAGTGGTGGCATGTGTGAATGATGGGAGAAATATTTAGGTTTCGTTTGCATGAAAAATAAGGGTTTCATTCACACTCACAGGATCATAAGGAACGATGGCACCACGAAGGGCTCTAGTTGTGGAGAAGGAGGTTGATGACCCAACAGAGGAGTGAATGGTTGAGATGTTACATCCGAAAGAATTTATTGAAGGGAGGCCATGGAAAATAAATATTACATAGTGTAGGGTTTCAGAAATCAACCACCACACTGAGAAACACCTGAAGGATGTCAATTTTTTTTATATGAAGACAAATCAACAATTGGCAGATGGTACTAGGGTTTTGGATGCCTCTGTGAAGAAATTACTTGAAAGCATGGGGGTCATGCAGATTCTAGAATTGCCCTATTTTGGGAAGCCTAATCAGTCATATCAATGGCTCATGTCGTGCATCCATGAAGATTTTTTCTACTTCGCGGGTAGGAGAATGAGGATTATCACCAAGTTTATTGGGAAGGTGACAAGGCTGCATGAATCGGGATTGAAGATCACTTGAGATCTATTAGACAACGAGGGAATTGATGCCATAACCACCCTACATCAGTATAAGAAGGGAGGCCAAGCCTTCAAAGTAACCAACATTGTAGACATGGCCACCAGGGTTACAACATGCTTGACATGAAGTGAGTTTGGTGCCACTGAATGGTGGAATAAGGTGAATATGCATTGGTTACATATAGCACATAAAATGGTCAACAAGAAATATTACAACATTGTTGGGTACATCACATAAAGTCTGGTGAATGAGGTGCATAAAAGTGAGAAGATTACTTTGGATGCAATCGTGTTATTGATTGTATTTAGTGAAATTGGAGTACTCGACAGACCTAGGGAGAAAATCTGGGAGTTTCTGTGGGATAATAAATCCCTAGAGAAGAAATTTTCCAAATACACTTTACGCGAAATTGTTTCTACTGCATATAAGGAGCACCTGGGAAGGTGGTTTAGGGGACTGTGCAAGGCATTTAAAGGAGAATGACATATTCTAGGTCAGCTGCCCAAAGTATTGAATGGAGAAGCTGAGTTTACAGTCTACCAACACTTCATCTTGGGGTGCTTCCATATGCAGGTAGGTGATAAGAGCCCATTATGTAAGTTTCCCTTTTATTTTATTGCTAGATATTTTAAGGAGTCAGTGAATAGGTTCCACGATGTGCGTAAGCTCCAGTTTGACATAGACAAAGTAGACATAAATATCCACACTCTGCACAAGACTTATGTATGGCCAAGGAAAGAGGCCTATGTGGAAACCATGGAATCAAGCAACGTGGACATCACATCGGAGAGTTTGGTCATAAGAAAACTTGAACCTGTGCGCATGTACATTTATCTGAGGTCAAGGTTTAAGGATGGTAAGGTGGTGAAGGGCACATTTATGACACTCCCAAGACCTCTAAAGAAGGGATAGACAGTAGGAGCCTCAAGGAAAGTTACATTGGTGCCCTCTACTCAGGAATATCCATAGCCTACTAAGTTAGAGAACGTCCTAGAGCATGAGGAACCAGAGGACAACACTAGACTTTTGCATACCATAAGAGTTCTATGGAAGAGGCGTACATCTAGAGACACTCATGTAAGGACTTCAAAACTTCTAAGAAGATCACCGCATGTAACTCCTATGAAGAATGAGGAAGAAGAAAGGATAAAGTGCCAAAAATATGTTCCTATAAAGGATAGTGAGGAGGAAGAGTCCCCTCAATAAAGCATGTAGAAGAAGGAGAACACCCCTAGCATTGAGATGCAGGAGGATGAAGATATTAGGGACTCCGTCATATATGAAACCATTGATGACAATATGAGTACCCATGAGCAACACTCAGGTGAAGGGGAAAGAAACACCGATGGGGATACATAATTTCTAGAACACCCCATGCCTGAAGGAGAAGAGAAAGAGGGAGAAGTAAACCAAAATGTCAAAGGAACTATGCAGTAGGATGAGGGCATGGCAATACGAAAAGAAGAAGGTGTGTCTATTCATGAGGACGTTGGCGAACACATAGGTGGGAATAATGATGAAGATGTAGTGGGAACTTGAAATTTGGGCTACTTGGATGACCAAGAAAAAATCATTCACGTCTGCTTCCAGAGAACCCTACCCAATATACAATTATATGGCTGGGATTGGATGGAACTAGAGATGGCCAATATGCACACTCGCAAACAATTATCAAGGAGCATGCAGAGGCACATAGATGAGCTTGATTTTGATGTTTGTGAGGAGGCATGCAACTCAAAGAAGATGAGGAAGGTGCCACATACGTGTCATATGGCCATAAAACCCATGAAATTTATGATGAACAGGTGAGTAACACATTGGTCAAAGTGTCCACTAAAGTAGTGTGCCAAAATATTGATAAGGAAGAAACAGGATGGGTGCTCCTGGAAGATGAGAAAGATAAGGATAAAAAAATCAAACGACTCACCCAAGAGCAGTATAATGCAGTGGCTAAGGTACGGAATGTCAAAAAGATGACCGAGAAAATTGCTTATGAAATCTTGCTGAAAAGGCCTGATTTTCAGAAGAAGGTGCTAGAGGAGTTCAAATCAGAATCACATTACCTCCATACAACCAGTATGCCTCCCTAAACAAAAGGATGCTATAGAAGAAGCATCAAGGGCTAAGGATTTGATTGGAAGGAAGATATCTAGTTATGAGGCTGTTTTGAAAGCCTAAAAAGATGAAATTAAGAACACAGATACAATATTAGCCATGTGTACAATAGCTAATAACTTAATACAGGTAAGGAAAAAGGCAGAGGAGAATGAATTTCTATTGGAAGTAAAGGATGAAACACTTGGGTGAATAGAATGACTTACCTTGTAGAGACAAAACATGACACACTATATGTTGCGAGGAAACAACACATGGATTAGATCAAGGGAATTGGGAAGATCATTACTGCAAAGGTGGATGTTATGAAAGGGATGGTCTCCGGTATGGGAAACATCCTTAGAATTTTGAAAAGTGAGGGTGGAAACATGACTCTAGATGAGTTAGATGGCATCGTTGTGGACATCCCTGACATGGAAAATGCAACACTTAAGGACTGGTACAAATTTGAGGGAGAAATTCAAAGTGAATTTCTAGAATTCATTCTTCCAGAAGAAGAAAAGGGTACCCAATAAGACGACTCACCATATTCTTTATTCTTTTCTCTTTCATTCATTTATCCTATATTCTTTGGAGCAATAAGGTGATTATCCATTATCGGGGTAGTAATCCATTTTAGTGTGGGGTAATGTTGGACAGACAAAAATGACCTAAGTGTTGGGCGCACAAATGTAGGGCGCATAAAGAGCATGCGACACTACAATATATTTGAAGCGCCCAAGATCAGGACTTAGCCATTTCTGTTTTAAAGGCTATTTTTGGAGTTAGTGTGATGAGCACACAAAAATATGAAGAATTAAGGTCCATGCAATGGTGTTTTGGGAATAAGCAATGACTAAGCACCATGCATAGTTTAGGCTAATAATAGGATTTCTACTCATATTTAACTATAGGAAGTCTTTTGTAAAGGCGCATGGCTATTCTTAACATGTGACCTCTTTTGATAAGTGCATGGCATGTGAAGGGTAAGTCCCCACCCCTATATATATGTATTAATTTGCATGGTTTTATGTGTGTCAACTTGTAGAGTTATGTTGCTAGTTTTATCGCACACATGACTCATGGAGATACTTATATAATGTAAGAAACTTCTTAGTTTTACAGTATTTAATACAATGGTTCATATTGGCTAGATAATGGCATTGAACATGACTGAATCTGGTTATTACATGGTAAATCTTGTTATATTCATTATTTAGTTCACCTTACATAAATTCTATGATCTAGATCCGGTTTAAGCAATATGTGTTGTTTACTATAGGTTATGAATCTAAATACCTATATGCACCATCATGCTAACATTCTGATTAAGCAACCATAAAGAGGAACTTGGTGCCTTTGTGCGCTTTGGGTGAGTTCTTAGCTCAGGATGAGTGATGTGTCAGCGCGCATGGGTTGTTCACAGTAAATTCTAGGCGACATCATCCTTCATTTTATCTAAGAACAAATCCCATTATTGTATTAGATGCATCAATTTGAATATGGAAAGGCTACCCCCAGTCAGGTCCTCTTAAGACTTGAACAGTGGTTAACTTATCTTTGATAATCTTGCAATCCTACTGACATTGAGGATACCATTAAAAAACACAATCTTTTATCAGCAAAGAAAACATAGATGCAACAATTTTACTAAAGTCTTTGATGAACTTCCTATAATACCCTGAATGTCCAATGAAACTCTTGATTTTAGTCTGATTTGTTTCCATAGTTAGCTGAGTAATTATTTCAATCTTTTTGGGGTCAACCTATATTCCTTTAGCAGAAATATGATCACTTAAGACAATTCCTTGATCAACCATAATCAAACATTTTTTATGACTCAAGGAAATTTGGTGCTTCTCACATCTAGTTAATACTTTTTCAAGATTGTTTATAGATTCATCAAAAGTGGAACCGTGGACAGTGAATTCATCCATGTAAAATTTAACACAATCATTTTTTAAGATCTATAAAAATGGCCAAAAATGTTCTATGGACAGTAGCATGTGCATTATAAATCCCAAATGGTAGGACTCTATGTGCAAATGTACCCCAAGGACAAGTGAAGGTGGTTTTATCCTTATCAATAGGTGCAATATTAATTTGGTTATACCCACTAAACCAATCCAAGAAGGAGAAATATTTCTTAACTGCAAGATTTTCCAGAACCTAATCAATAAAGGGCAGGGAAAAGTAGTCTTTCTTTGTGGCTTTATTAAGTTCCCTATAGTCTACACAGATTCTCCATTTAATATTTTTCTTGGGAACTATAACTATTGGTGATACCCACTGACTATCAGATATAGGATAGATAAATCCTACCTTTAACAATTTTACTATCTTGTTTTTGACTGTCTCTAAGTATTGGATTAATTCTTTTTTTGTGGTTATCTCATAGGTTTAACATCATCGATGTAGATATGGTGAGTGAATATGCTTGGATGGATCCCTTTCATATCAGTATAATCCTAAGAAAAATCTTGGGAATGCTTCCTCAATATTTCTACAACCCTAGTCTCGTGGTTGGCCTCTAAGTTATTACCAATGGTCAACTCGTTTCCTATGTCAATAGTCACTTGCTTGGTATATTTCAAAAAAGCGAGCTCTACATCAAAATTTAAAGAATTCAAGGGAAAAAAATGAGGCTGAAGTATGTGTAAAATAATCATATTGTCAAGAGACATAACCTTGGTTAAAGGACAATAGAAATCAGTGATTGCACATTCCTCATGATAAGTATAGGTTTCTTTACAAATTTCATTGGAAATTTCACTTACCAAGGTAATATTATCTGTTGTGTTTAGAACAGATGGTTCTATAGCCTCAATTCCAATTTACGTAGCCTCAGTTTTGATTTCTATAGCCACAGTGTCCTCTTCATCAAACATTGTGTATGACTCAACAATTTATTCCTTGTGATTTTTCATTGTAATGGTGGCTAGATAAGAAGAACTCAGATGATTAGTATCAAAATAATCTACCCATACATGTTTACAAACATCCACATATGGTTGTGTAGGAGGATATAATGAAATATTATTTGATTTTTTCCCATTTAAAATGGTCATTTTTCTTGACCTACAGTCAATATATGCAACAACAGTAGTCAACCAAGGCCTTCCTAAGATGACTGGATATCCCAGCTTCTGAGTTTTAGGATGTAAGACCATAAAATCAACAGGATACTCCCAAGATTGAACTGTGACCATTACATCCTCAATCAATCCATCTGGTACAACAATAGATCAATTTTTCAATTGAAGAATGATATTGGTTGGCTATAATCCTGTTAAAGACAATAGATTGAACATATATGTTGTTATAACATTGATGGCAGTAACAAGATCCACCAAAATGTTAGATATTGACTGACCATTTACAAAAATAGTAATAAATGGACTCCTATGATCCCTATATTTTGGTGAAATAAGATTTTCAGCAACAAGATCAACTAGATTCCCTTCCACTTTGACCCTTTTTAGGTAATTCTTCTTTCTTCATGGTGTCTTTATACACTAGTCTCTAATGGTCTGGTTTAATTTAGGAATGTCCCTTATTGACCTTAGAAGTGGGACCTCAATGTTCATCTTTTTCAACTCTTGAACTATTGTTGTTTCTTCTGCAATTTGAGTTTCTTGCAAACGTTCTGGAAAAGGAGCTACATGTGCATTCTTATCTTTTCCTTGACCATTCCTAGTGGCTTGCATTTGTGGAACATGTTCAGTTTCTTCATTTTCCTCAGGTGTATCTTCTTTCTCATTTTCCTCAGGTATTTTTGTGATAACAATAGGAGGATTATTCATTGTTCTCCTAGACCTTAGTCACATACTATTGATAGTATTAACCTACATTGTATCACTATGTCCTGCTTCATTAATTGAAGTTGTATATTGATTTTTAGGGTTTGCTACTGGCTAGGATGGAAGTTGAGTTTGTGTTGCTTTCCCCTGTTGCTGATAGTTGTTTGGTGGGGACATTAAGGCTTGTTGTGGTTGCTAGAACCTCCTATGTTTCTTAGAATTTTGTTGAGGTACCCATTGTTGGTTTTTCCATACATTTGCATTGGCTGGTGGTGTCTAACCCTACTGATTGTAGGCAGTCATCCATGGTGGTGGATATGGGTAAACCATCCAATTTGGTGGTTTCCAATTAAGTTATCCCCAAGTAGGATGAGGATCCTGACTAGGCCATGACATCATCCAGGAGTTCTGAGAATGTCTGGGGGCATACACAACTTGATAATTTGGCCTTTGAACAAAGTTTACCTCTGCATTTTCTTGAGACACAAAATTCAATCTTTTTTTCAACTGAGGTAAGGAAGTGCAATGGTTAGTATCGTGATTAGTGATATCACAGATAAAACACATGTCTATGACATCCAAAGGACACTCTCTCAAAGGATGTATCTTCCTACATTTAGGGCAGTATATGTCTAGATGTTATTTTACAACACTGGTCTTGGATTTCAGCTCATCTATGGTTGATGTTAATTGTGACAAGATGTTTTTTTTCATGTTGGCCATTTCCTTCAAAATTTCTAAGGTACCTAGGGTAGTCTTGGATGTTTTTCTTTTCCTTATACATCCTTGTGTTCTAGAGTGACTTTTGTGTAGCTTAGTGATATCTTCCATGCTAAGTTTGTGCACATCACATCTTCCCATAAGATGGAGGGAATCCTTAATTTCCTCATCAAGTACTTTAAGGAAAACTATCTTCGTTATTTCTACATGTAACTCATAACGTCTCCTCTGATGGAAAAAGAGAAATCTATCCAGATAATCTTCTAGATTTTCATCTTCCTTTTGCTTTATCTGGAAGAACTCTTCTTTCCTATCTCTTCCCCTACAATAGTCTTAATATTTTTCAAAAAAGGTTTTCCATGCTCTCCCTAGAATGAATGGAGTTAGGGGAAAATCCCATGAACCACCTCATAGAAGAGTCTTTGAGGGTGGAAGGAAATCGTTTGATTTTTTTATTGTCTGTTATGTAGTCATATGTCTGGAAAATAAATTTGAATACAAACAGAAACTGATCTGGGTATTCTTTAGACATTCCTCGAAAGATAGGGAGGATGGATGGTGAGATATTTTTCATAGGTGCATCCTCATATTTGTCTAAGACAATGGGATAGGTAAAGGTTATACCCAAGGATCAGTTCTCATTATTCCCGTTGTCTCCCATTTCTGAAGGTTATTCTGGTTCTAAATAGGATGCTGCAAAATGTTTAGAAGGGCTTCTAGGTGTTGTATTAAACTCAGTGTCACTTTAAGTGTTCCCTATCTGTACTCTGTTTAGAGATATTATTTGGATATTATGTGGTATAAATCTCCATTGAATGTCCCGTGGCCTGTGTATCAAGGTTAGTTATATAAACAAGGCCTAGGACTTCTACTAGTTGTATAGATTTACTTCGTTAACACCCATAATATGTAAAGTGAATAAAATGGCGTGTTGTGCTTATGGTTTCCATGGAAACAACGACAAAAATTATGGGTTTTTGTATTCTCTAATTATTTAATGGATATATTCTTCTACTAGTGTCATTATAAAACCAGGGTTATGTGTCCAAGTCTATATGCAATGAAGCTCTATGCAACTCAATTGTTTAGTGGTTCCTTTTGTGGGGTTTTGGTTGTTATGTTTCTTTGTCTTTGCTAATCTATGGAAATGTAATGCTAAACTACTAAAATAACATTACTGTAATGAAATGCATTTAATGGAAATAGTTTGCTGGAATTGAAATACACACACCAAATCAAAATAACAAAATTCAGATAACACACACTTTGAATTGAAATTTCAGAATGGAAATGATACATTCAAAATTGAAATTGAATGAAAGGAAATAACACACACTAAATGGAAATTGTAGTAAAGGAAATAAGTAATTGCATTCAAACTGTAGCTTATCAGAAACCAAAAGCATGCATAAACATAAAAGCCTCCAGACACCTTGGTCGAGTGGGCCCTTTCTCTTCCTTGGGATGAAGGTAATATAAACACCACAGGATATTCAAAACAACATCTAATATATTGATTTAGAAAATTTCCATAACATACTCAATACATAACTGGAAAATAGATACTAACTATTATAAACTATATTATAGATTACCAACATCAACTAACTACTAAATTGTTATTTAAGGAGAAGTCTATATAAACATAGTCAGTTACACATCATGCCAAAATTGTAGGCATTGAGTTCTTCCAATAACAACCCTATTAAAGTTCATTAAATCCTATGGAAATGTTAAAAACAAGATCCATGTTTAAAGGTTGTCAATGGAAAAAGTCTTCCATGATTGCACAATGGCTCTAGACTCAGAATCCTTGATTACAATTCCCAGCATTGGCAGTAAGTGTCCACTATTAACCTACACATGTCACCACATTTCACTCATAGAGGCGATTAGTGGGAGAATATACAATTAACAAGTTGTATGAAATAAAACAAGAGAAATAGATTGAACTTACTAGGATACAACTATATAAAACATCTTCATGCACTAATTAATCATGTTTAATGACAAATCAATAATCACATAGATGATATAAACAAGTCAATTAATGCACTCATCAATTCCCACAAAGCCCGATCCAACTGCACTACATTATAAATGACCCAATTTCTTGAATTTTTGGCTAAGTAAAGGAATGACGGGTTAGGAAAGAAGGGAAGGAGCATCCCAAAATAAAATTTCTCCATTTTTCATCAGTTACACCTATTCAAGTTAAACAAAATCACTTTTTTTTTCTAGTTTCTTCTCCAAGGCTCCATCATACTGCCTTAGTTCATATTTGTCAAGTTGGCCAATTTATAGCGGGGGGGGGGGTGGAAATTGGATAACAAAACCAACACAATAACTTATCTCCTTATTTTATTAACTCAATTATTTTACCATGCAATAATGTAATTCTTGGTTCTTCTCTATCCTACTGTATGTCTAACTATATGTAAGAAAATCAATAGTTCACCATCATAGTAGTACTACAAAATAATGGGTATCAAAACCATGGGCCAAGAACACAACACATAATGGTTTCCCATAAGCATGAGTGACCTAACCACCCATAATAACATATGTTAAACTTACTTATACATGCCCAAAATATTGTAAAGGGGACCTGTTTAGTAGTGTTGGGTTGTACAGTCTATAAGAGTGTAAATCATGGAAAATATACAACACATTTCTAACATTCTCTCACTTATTGAATACTTTACATATGAGATTTCAAGGCCATATAGTTTTCAACTCATGGAAATTGATCCCAGTGATTTTCTACACATGGAAAATTTCTTAGTGCTTATAACCTTTTTCAAAGAATCAACAAAATGATCTTCCATGTCCATCTTCTATAGAAATATATCCTTCTCCACCACCATTTATCTTAAAAATGGTATTAAACATAAATTTGTTTAATTCTAGAATGAAATTCATGGTTATTTTATACACAAATTACACTTTGATTGTCACAATTAATCCTTACAACATTTTGAGTCAATCCAACAATGTAAATATGTCTTTGAAGTCAAACCGCTTCCTTACTTACATGAGTAATTTCCATGAACTTTACTTTTGTGGTGGATATTGCAAAAATTTATTGACATTCACTCATCCAACTTACATCTCCACAAAACAATTTGAAAACATGCCCATTGATAGATATGCACATATCCATATTGCCACCTCATTCTAAATCCACAAAACCATGTAGATTAAGTGTCTTTCTTTCACCAGGATTTCCATAATAACATATTACATAATTATATGTTCCACACACATACCCACAAATCCTCTTAACCGCAATAAAATATTACTTTTTAGGATTTTTATGAATTTTCTAATTACTCCCTCTAGATGAGTAATATCAGGTCTAGTATAAACTATTTCATGCATCAAATTTCCAATCACACTAGCATACAACACTTGAGACATGTCCTCAATTTTTCTTTAGTTTTAGGAAATTATTCAACACATAATTTTTGACCAGCAGGAAAGGGAATACTATTAGGTTTACTTTCTTGTATTTCAAACCTTTGTAATACAATCTCAACGCGATTCTTTTGATTTAACCACAATTTCCTATTTACTCGATCTCTCTTGATTTACATTCCCAAAATAAAATTTACCGCACCTAGATCCTTCCTATCAAATTGAGATGAGAGATGATACTTAACCTCACTAATCATTTTTTAAATGTTACCAATTAATAACATGACATTTACATAAAATATAATGATAACAAAAATTTCACCTTCTTGTTTATAATAAACATAAAGATCAACTTTTCTTCTTCCAATTCCAAGTCCCAACACATACCTGTCAATTTTTTCATTCCACATTCTTGGTGATTGTTTCAAGTGATATAGAGACTTAGTCATCTTACATAAACAATATTCCTTTCCTTTAACCTTAATTTTTTCTAGCTTCTTCATATAGTTTTCTTCATGAAGCTCACCATGTAATTTTTTTGTATTAACATCCATATGTTCTATTTCTATATCGAAAGAAACAAAAATAGCTAGAAGAAATATTATATAATGTAACTTAGAGAAATGATAACAAAATATCACCAAACTATAGTCCCTATACCTATGAGAACCATTTTTCTACTAGGCGAGCTTTATAATTCTTTGTTTTCACTTCTACACTATACTTCTTAAATACCCATTTATAATTGGAACAAGTTTTTTAACAAGAGGTAATTTTACCAAGTACCATTTTGTGATTTTTATTTAAGGACTCCATTTTTTCCACATTTCCTTTTTCCAACACTTGTTTTATTTTGATCCAAAATCCTCCTTTACAATCTTTGAGTCTTCATTAATAATAGCAAAAATGATAAAACAAAATCACAATGGAAATTGAGAGGGATATACCTATCAATTTCCCTTCTCACATGATATGATCTTATCAATAATAGAGTTTTTATTCCTCCTCCCTTGCTTCATATGAATCTTCCTCTTGCAATTTTTTCTCCACTTCATCTTCTATAGTTGCATCAAACTCAGACATAGATTCACCCTCTTCTAGTTCAATATAAGCTTGTTCATTTTCATGCTTTGGTTTTAATTCTTACTTAGTTTGGTGTGAGGTATTTTTCTTATTACTCAGGGAATTTTCCACCTCACATGGTGAGTCATCTAACTTAGGTGAGATCATAAGTCTTTAGGAGTTATATTTCATATGACAGATTTCGTCATGAAATATTTCATTGTCATATGCATCATTAGAATAATAAGAGTTAAATTCCATCTTGGGAATCATAACTTCTTTCTCCCTCATGGAGGGAATGATTTTCCAGACATGAGAGTTACAAAACACTCCCATATGTACCCTCTTATTTTTGATCAGTGAGTCTGAGTAGACCTATTTTTCTATGAGTTTTTTTAATTTTTCGATTATACACTTGATGATTACTTGGAGCTTGTTTGTTTCCATTGGAGTGTAACTTTGTCAATGTACACAAGTTTCTAGTTGCTCCTCACAGAACAATCTCACATGGTATTAGAGATGTGATTTGGTAAATGTGTACTCGCATTCATTGTTGATGAATACTTGTAGTTTCATTTTTTATCATTTCTCGTACAAGTTTTAATCATGGAAATTTGGATTAATATATCTGGTTTTTGGATTTTGTGTTGTTTGGATTTTTTGCATGTGTTGTTAAGGGGTTTTCTAGCTAAACTTGGCTAGTTGTAGCTATCTTTGGTGGAAAACATCTTTTGGAGGTATTTATGGTTGTTTTTATTATAATTTTTCATCGTGTCATTGCTATCCTCCTCCAAGATCGCGTTGTTGTTGGAAAGTTGTATTCAGATCATTACTTTCCTTGCTAAGATCTTCCTTTGCCATGGTCACTGAGTTGGTCATGGGATTGAATTCATATTGGTTCAATCCTACTCTATGTCATGTTATCATCTCGGCCCATAGTTTCTTTCTCAATCATCTTGACTGTTCCATTAGCCTGGCTCATGTGTTCTTCCCCTGTCTCAACTAGCTCGACCTTGTCATTTCTCATTCACCCATCAAAAACCCTAATCACCTTGGTTTCATCCCTACCTCCCACTTGGAGAGCTTCTAACATACCTTTCTATATTAGATCTACTTCACCCAAGCATTAACACCAATCCCTATATGTATGATCCGTTTCGTGTAACCGTCGAGCCTGACCTTTGTTGTGTTTTAATCCTAAAATGCTTCTACCTTAGGATCCTTCCATATGCCATGTGGCACCTACCTGAATCCCTTGACCCATTTGACCATCCTCTTCCCTCCTTTTTAAAATTTTATCCCCACCTTTGTAGCCTTGTTTTTTTAATATAACCATAAGTTTAGTTTAATTTCCTAAATTAAACTTAGGATATATTTTTTTAACATAGCTTCTAAAATATAAGTTATGTTTTTTAATTTTTAAAGGAGGAAATCTATTAGGTAGGTCATTAAGGTTAATTAAGAGGTAGTTTTTTTTTGTAATCAAACCATGCCAATCTAACGTTTGAACTATTTTAATACGCTAAATTAATGAGATAACATTATACCAGTTAGTTGGAGCATCCTTAGCCAAGGGAGTCTGTTGGGTCATTTAGTACTTTTGTGGAAGATGTTCTTGAAAAATGTATAAGGCCCTTCTGACTCATTTTAAGTTATTCTTGAATAGGAAATCACCCATGTTCACTTCCTTGTGGTGCATAGAATTGAGCAGATCAATGATCCTAATGCACTTCCTCCAAGGTAGGTCTCTTAGATCAGAGGATGAGACGGCTAGTTTCTCATGGCTAAAGACTTATCATTCTATTCCCACAATAGACATGGAACTTCTGTCAGAACACCATTTTGTCCAGGGAAAAAACGTATGGATAGTCTGGCCTCAAACACTCAAAACTTGATTGTGGTCACCACACTTTTGCATTTTTATGTTAATTGTAAGGTGAGTGGCCAAATATTTCATGATGCACATTCGAACCCAATTGTAGATCAACGATCATAAACTATAAACTGTAAATCCAATAGGAGGTGAAAATGATCAGTATCCATTAACGGATTTGTGATGCAGAACATATCTTTACTGTAGAATCTCGTTTGCTCATCATTGGTTTTACAATGGAGGCCCAAATCCTGTTGCATATCTCAAGTTGTAGGAATAAAAACAAATTTAGATGTAAAATGATTTAGGTTAATTATGGTGTTGGCAGGTGGTTAATCATGGAATTCCTGGATCACTGTGTTGGAGTCAAATGAAAATAGCCGCGACGAATTTCTTCCAGCTTCCAGTGGAAGAAAAGCTCAGGGGGTATTAACTCGCGTGGGCACGAAGGCTATGGGTCAGATCTTTGTATGTTTCAGAGGAGCCTAACGCTAGATCTGGTCAGACATTGATTTTTCCACAACTACCTGATGGATCCTGGAAAGAATGCTAGAAACATGGATGTTCTGGCCAACAAGATGCCATGTAGATTTCAGGTATGATTTATAGAATGAACTCCATTGCCAATTTGCTCATAGTTAACAGTATTGGGGTTGCAGAGGAGATCGGTCCTCTAAGTATTGATTCACTTTAGATGTACTATTCAAAGAATCCGGAGTTGAGAAAAAATATGCCCAGTTGATGATTACATTGTTGATTCTTTCTAAGCTTGTAATCTGAATAAACGAGTCTTGGCATTTCTAATTAAAAAGCTGTCGGATAAACTATTGAGTCTCTATAGCAGAGTACTCTGGAAAATGCCCTCAAGGGACAACAGTTTCATCCCACCTCATTTGAAGGAAAATGGGTGCATTTGAGTAAAAGAGGAGAACTCACTATCCAAGGTGCCCAAGGCCTTATATCTAAGTTGTTCGGATATACCTTCCTCACGGGTCAGATGCATCGGACATCACCATATTGCTGCAGGATGGATGAAATCAAAGTAGGGTCAAATGCCTGACATGACGCAAGAATGCACAGAATGGCGCATACCAATGAGTGTCAACAGGGAAAAAGTGGAGCTCTTGTCATCACATATCGGGGATATCGTTAGAAATGTATTAATGCTCTTCATCTTGTTTTCGCTTTTTTCATGAAGAAGTTGTGGATTTAGATCTAGTCTCTTTTAATTTAGATGCGCAGTCTGAAAGGTATCCATTTTGTCACGGAAGTTGTCTGGTCCTGACCTCATTGGCTTTTGAAGATGCCTTAAATTTTTGCTGAAAGGTATCCATTTTGTCAAAGTCGTCCGGTCCTGACCTCATTTGCGCCTTTGAAGATGCACTTAAAAGAGTGTTGACATTGGACAATGAATTGACGCGCTGGTGGCAACTTCACCAATAGACCAATGGCTGATTAGTTGCATCTCAATTTTACAGATTATGCGCCTTTAAAAAACGAAAAGGATGTTTAACCTAATATAAAATATGGATGCGCCATAGGTGCACCTTCAGGTAAGGAGCAACGGGAGATACAAGAGCTTTGACAGGATGTAGACCTTGACCCAAACATTCAAGAGGGCCATAACTTTTGAATGGGAGCTCCGATTGCACACAAGGTTGGACTTTTCGGAAAGTCTAAAGATGTCCTCTACCTAACTACGTTGGGTCCTCATCCCGACCTTAATAGATGACACATACAGTCCTGCCACTTTTGGGGTATACAACATGGTCCTAAACTACCAGGATTTTGACAAAATATTTTTGGAAATACAAACTGAGAAGGCAAGGGTCCGCTCTGCGACTGTCTCTCAAAATCTCAGTCGTCAACATAATCTTCCTATAAATTGTCTTTGGTAAGGGCTGAAATATCTATAGGTTGGACCATTGTTTTTTTGGCCCCTAAATTCTTCTCTTTGGCAGGTAGAGTTGTGGAGCTGAAACCGATCCCAGAGGAATCGGTAATGTACATTAGACCTATATACATGTGTGTAGGGCCGCTGTATTGTATCAGAGCCCTCAGAGAAATTACAACTGCATCAATGTGGATGTTTGCTCGAGAGGCCAATATAGTGATTACAACTTTTGCATCCTCCTGATCTGGTTGGTTGTGAATATGTTTATCTATGCATGATTTTAGCAGTTAAATTTACTACTGGTCTGTGTTTAATTGGCAAAACGTATGTTCTTCATTCCTCGGTGCATCACCTCCTTAGCTTAGGTTTGTTTTTATGCATTTTTCTCTCCCTGTCTCCTTGGTAGTTAGATTAGGTTTTAGTAGACTCTCTGCATTTTATTGGTGCATCTGAACAGAGGAATAGGAGCCGGCCTTCATCCGGAGAGCTTTTCCGATTTCGCAAGGTCCCACACTTGGGAAAAGCTCCATGTTGTGCAATCGCACTGAGATTCTCAACCCATCGAGTTGCAGAGTCCCAGGGGTGCTGTGATTCAACACCAACATAAGTACTGGTAAGGGTAAGGATAATAAAGAAGAAAAGAATAAATATAGAAAGGACCAACCTAATAAGGAAACCAAGACTAAATAAATCCAAACCAAATCTAACACGAATGCTTCTACTTCTAAGCCCAAAATGAAGAAGGAAAAGTGTAACTGTTCCTATTGTAAGAAGACTAGACATTATAAGCATCATTGTATGAGAAAATGTTGATCAGAGACACTTGATAAAACACACGCAAGAATTTTACACGGGAAAATAGGCCAAGTTCAAGGGCGCAAAGGGACAGTAAGAACCCCCATGTGCAGGACAAGTCAACATTTAGGACTTAGCCATTTTTGGGCATGAAGATCTATTTTTAGAAGATAGCATGCAGAACACACCAACAATGTAGAGACGTGTGCGCCACACGTTGTCTATTTCTGGAGGATCGGATTCAAAGTGATTTTGCATGGAGATAGTCTAAGAATAGGATTTTAACCTCAGTTAACTATCAATAGTCTATAGATAACACACTTGCATGCGTGGATATACATGAATATGGCGTGTGGCTATTAATAGCATGCGTCCTATTTTTAGAATAGATAAGCGGTGAAGGGCAAGTCCCCACCCTATATATATGTAGTGAATTACCTGGTAGGGAGACGATGGATATAGAGAGATAGATAACATAGTGTGTGTCTGAGGGATAAGTATACAGAGACATGTGCATGTTTCTGGATTACCATATCAAATCCATGTACGCATCAACGGAGATTGCCAGTATTTTAAGAAGCTTCTGTATTATTGTGATAATTAAGAGATGGAAGATATTGAATGAACCTAAGTGTCATTCCTATGTGTAATTGGGTAGTGCATGTTATTATTTCTATCATGATTATTGTTTATACATAGTATTTCCTAGATCTAGATCTGTCATGCAATGTATAATGATGTATTAGTTATGGATCTATATGCTTTAAGTATTCATCATGTTAACATTCTCCTACAACAACCCTAAAGAGGGACATGGTACCTTTGCATGCTTTGGGTGAGTGCTCAGTCTAGGCTGAACGATGTGCCAATGCATCTAGGGTGTTATCTGGTGAATTCTAGGCTGCATCATTGGTTCCATTGTTAGGACCTCTTTTTCAGTTCTTTTCAGGATGGTTCACATTGAAGACATATTGGTTGACCTTAACAAGTATTGAAGAATGGATACGTGATCTGGAGGAAGAATATGCACAGCAGTTTAGTACCGAATCTGAGTACAATGCACGTGTATGGGTGGAACAGAACTTGTCATATTTTCAGTAGAATTATATGACTAGCTGATTGCTCATGTATCTAAGTGAAATTGGAGGTATCACACACTTGTATGGACACAAGAAGAATTTTAGGCCCTTTATGATGTTGATCTGATTTGGAATCGTGTTGTAGATACATGGTTTCGTGGTGTTCTAAATAGTTATATTCTGGAATATTCAATTTAAAAAGTATTCTTACCCAGAGGTAGTTGAATTCTAGTTTTTGTGGTATCCTAGAGGAACACATCTGTAAATTATTCCAATGGAGATCAAGATCTTGATGGTAACTTTAAACCTAGAGAGTAAACTGATGGCTAACTAAAACCCACCATGCGCAGGGGTGGGGACATGATTGGTGAAGGATGGTGGACTTATCACTGCCAAGGCAAAGAGAAGAAAGTTAGATTAAGTATAATGACGCACACGAGAGGGAGATAGAGAAGTAACGTGATGTTTCAGTGCAGATGGAGTTGAGGAGTGAGATGGCCTGTGAGGGATTTGGAGCTCACGTAGAAGACATGGAGCTAGAGCATCAAGAACTCCCCCATCTGAGAAATCATGTTAGGGAACCCTCCTTGGCCTCACAAGGAAACGTGCTAGCAGAGATGACCTGGGATGTGGGCGCGCATCTTAATCCACCTGGTGACCTAGCCCTTATGCTTGGTTTTTCAGTATCTAATACGACAAGTAATCAATAAGTGAATTTGGGAAATAGGAGAACCAGAGTAAGTCACAGAGCAAGTACATCAATGGCAAGAAAAATGACTTCAATGTTATTTGGAGGAACATTTTCAAGTGCATCTTCTGCACAGAATGTAAGCGCACCGAATGTTGGATTCACCTCTGGAAGTGGGACTACCACACAGATGGTAGGGGTTCAGTATAGTACTACTGTCAGAGCACACATGAGTACATCTACAGGTCATATTCCAGCTACAGGTAGAGGATAAGGAGGTATAGGTGGTTCTAGTTCCATTAGATTTGGTGGTTCTAGAGGTAGGGGAAACATAGGAGGTTCTAGATCATGTGGGCAAGGTCCGTACTAACCCCAGAATATTTATATGAAGATATCTCTTCATCTTCTGGAGTATAGAGGCATAGAGGATGCTGCTAAGCATGTGCACATGTGTGAAATATTGTGGCACATAAAAGGGATCACGGCTTCTAAGTGCAAGGAAAGTTAATTTACTACTACATTATAGGGACGTGCACATAGCTGGTATAGGAAGTTTGACCCTGATCAAACTTACGTGGATTATGCAGCACTGAAGGATGTTTTCTTGAAATATTTCTATATCCTAGAATTTGAGAATAAGAGTATAAGTGCACTTAAGGATATCAAACAAGGCACTATTGACAGTGTATGTGAGTATGAAGCCCATTTTAAAACACTCCTATCTAATATTTCTTATGATATTGACGTAAGCCATCATGCACAATGGTTCGTTGGTGGATTGATTATACCGTTTGGAAGAGCACTGTCACATAAGACATACACTGATTTGCATGAAGCACTGGAAGTAGCTTTGCATGTTGAGGAAGTTGGGAGCATTGAAACTAGCATTAGTCCATTATTAGAGGCACAAATTACAACTATGACAAAACAATTAGAGAAGCTATTAGAAAATTCAGCCCATGAAACACGCTTAGGGATTTGGTATACAGATTGTAAAGTGGAAGGTCACACCAAGGATAGTTTTCCTCATAGATCTATACACTCATTACTCTTGGAATATGATATTTGTCATTTGAATCATGACGATAGTCATTGTCCTTTGTTACAGCGTGCGATAAGGAAGAATGTATCTTGTTACTGTAAAATTTTCCAGTCCATGACCCATGATACTGAAGATTTTTGGTTAATTGGTCAGATCCAGGATGCTATAGACATTGGGGTACGATAGAAAAGTGTAACAAATAATTCTAAGGGTAAGAATGAGCACTTGGATTGGGATCATAATCAAATGTGCTATGACAGGAATGAGGGGCGTTTTGAAGGAGATCGTGGAAGAGGATGTGGATATCACAGTGGATATGGAGGACATGGCCACAGTGGAGGAAGAGGTGATTTTCCTTGTGGAACATGTTATACTTGCGGATCTCCTGACCACTATAGGAGCGAATGTCCCCAAAATATTGCATGTTCTTTCTACGGAAAGAACCATAGCTATGAAGAGTGCCCAGACTTATATGAGCATCTGAGTAAGAAACATAAGAAAGAAAACAAATGCACCAGGATTGTTAGAATCTAGTGCATGGTAGAAGATCAGTGGATGCCTAAGATAGCATCAGGACTTAAGGCATTAACAGTGAATATTACTACATGAGCTAAAGTGGAACGTGAAAGAAAGGCATTACACCAGAAGCATACGATCACCAAGGAGGATGTTTTACATGCAAGGTGCCTAGATCCTACTCATCAGAAGGAAGTCTATCAAGAGACCATGGAGGTCCTCAAGAATATTCAAGGTGAGATACAATGTTTAAAGGAGTAGTCAAGGAAGATGGAGCAAAAGAAAGAAGCAGAAAAAGTCCCCTTTGATATTGATGACACCAGAGAGGTTTGTAAAATGCTGTGCTAGGAGAATAGTATTCTATTTCTAGGAAGTTGGTTGAAGGGGAATAACCCACACACAAGCACTGAGAATGAACAAAAAATCCTACATGCAAATATTCCCCCTGACAACATTGACTATGACGATGAAATTACTCTGAATGTTGTTGTGGATGGATGGCTGTTGAGCAACATATTGATTGATACATGTGTAGAAGTGAATATGCTTACATTAGATGTATGGGTGCAAATGGGGATGCCTCCATTGCAGCCATCATATAATGTGTTGTTTATGGAAAATTGGACTAAGGCCACTCCCATAGGATTTTTGAAGGATGCATCTATAACCATACAAGGGGCCAAGTTCACTGGGGATTTTGAGGTATTAGCACTTGTGGAAGCAGACAGTTTTCTAGCCTTACTTGGACGCCCTTGGTGTTATGCGAATAATGCTGACTTGAGATTCAATAAGGGGTATATCAACATTGAGAACAAAAAGGAAAGGGTTGTAATACCTTTGACAGATGGGAATTCTACACCATATGTTGAGCCTCTAAGTGAAGAGGACTTAAATAGAATTTATGTACGTGTTATTCAGGAACCAGAGGTCAATGAGCCATCAAAGGAAGGCATCCTAAAGTGGGAATATTCTCATTCTATTAGTGATACTACAAGTATTTCTTATGAAAATTGGGCTCATGGTACATATGAACTAGTAGGATGCGAGGTAAAAAACACGGTTGCGCGCAAGAATGGAATTCATTTTGTTCGACAGATAGCTAGTGCAGTACCTTGGTATACTGGGGTAGAAGATCTTCCTATATTTTTGAAAGCCATGGAAGCACAATGGAAAAATCAAATTAAGAGAAGATATATGTTAGTGTCTACCTTATGTGGGACAACAACGCATTAGTGGGTAGTCCACAAAGATAAACTTATAGAATGGGAGGAGATTGGAATCACCCTATCTACTAGGTTTTTAAGGAGCAATGCACCTACACTAATATGTAATTATAATGGTCATTAACCTATTCAGCATCACATTCAGTAGTGTGAAAGACTTTGGACAGTGGGACATGAAGCATTACCACCTTCACTCTGGGTGTATAGATTGTATTCTACTCTAAAAGGATGTGCACGCGCCTAATATGTATATACAGAACTACATTGAGAGACTAGGAATTGGAAGAATTTGAATGCAGGAATGATCCAGAACTTTGAATACTTCTCGACTAAACCTCCAGTAGAAGAAGCATTAAAAATTTTCAAGCACTTAACTATGGGAGATAGTGCAAAGGAAGAATATCTTATTTAGGAAATATTTGGTGAGACAGAGTTTGGAGTGTGTTTTGAAAAGGAAGAAGAAATGGACTCCATACTACTTGAACGCGTTTTCCTTGAGAAAGAGAAAGGAAAGATGGTTTACATAGTGGATGATGAAGAAGTTGAGAACTTGGATATTGAACATTCACAAGGGGTGCATGAGGTCTTTGACAGTGCCGAAAAGGATACGTGTTCCTATCATAAACCCATGAAGACAAAGAAGGTGAATATAGGTTCGGAGTCTAAGCCAAAGGAGGTCATAATTAGAGACTATTGGTCTAAATCAGAAGTGGAAAAGATCATTGAGTTACTCAGGGATTATTAGGACTTATTCCCTTGAGGGTATCATGAACTTAAAGGCGTGCATGAATCACTTGGGGAAATGAAGATAAAGCTTATGGACGGTGGACACCCAGTTAGAAAGAGACCTTATAGAATGAATCCCAATTTGAGTGAAAAGGTGAAGGAAGAGATTGATAAGATGCTGAAATCTAGGATTATTCGACCCTTGGATGAGTCAGAATAGGTTAGTCCTATGGTGATAAGTATCAAGAAGGATAGTAGGATTCAAATTTGTGTAGATTACAGGAAGTTGACTACTACATGTATCACAGACCCTTTTCCTACACCATTCATTGAGGAAATATTGGAAGGAGTGGCAGGAAGTGAAATATAGTCATTCATAGATGGGTTTTCCAGGTATCATCACGTTAGGATTGCTCAAGAGGATCAAGAAAGGAAAAAATTTACTACTGAATGGGGCATTTTTTCCTATACTGTGATGCCTTTTGGACTAAAAAATGTGCCTATTATATTCTCCCAGATAGTTGTCCAGGCATTCAAAGATTTTATTCACAACTTCTTATAGGTTTATCTAGATGATTGGATAATATATGGGCTTGTGAAAGATCATTGTGACAATCTGCGCTTAATGTTTGAATGATGCAAAAAATTGAGTATCTCTTTGAACATCAAGAAGTGCATATTTTCTACACCTTTTGGAATACTGTTAGGACATATAACCTGCAAGGAAGGTTTGTTGGTTGATCCAACTAAGGTTGTAGTTATTCTAGGCCTGGAAGTGCCTACCAGTCAAAGTGAGGTGCATAGATTTTTGGGTCACACAGGATATTATTGGAAGTTCATCAAAGGGTATGCCAAAGTTTCTGCATCCTTGGAAGAGTTATTAAAAGGAAAAGGCACATTTTATTGAGGAGAAACGCAACAATGCATGTTTGAGATATTAAAGGTGAAACTTACTACCGCGCCCATTCTGCACTTTCCCTCATGGGATAAACCATTTCATGTGCACGTGGACACCTCTTTCATGGAAATTGGCATTGTGTTAGCTCAACCTAGTGAAGGTATTGTATATCATCCAATTTGATTTGCTAGTAGGAAGCTGACTCTTGCTGAATACAATTATATAACTATAGAGTGTGAAGCTTTGTCAATGATCTATGTATTACACAAGTTTTGACAGTACTTGTTAGCAACACCATTTGTGTTTTATACATATCACATGACATTGAAGTATTTGGTGAACAAATACATATTACAAGGGTGCATATGCAGATGGGTACTCATATTTCAAGAGTTTGACTTCAAAATTGTGGTGAAGCCAGGAAAAAGTAACTCTGGACCAGACCACTTGTTTATAATTGACTCAGGAGAAGAAGCACAGACAATTGAAGAAACCATGCCAAATGCATAGTTATATAGGTTACAACGTGCACCATTAGAATTAGAAGACATTGTTGTCTTTCTACAGACTAGTGTGGCACCAGAAAGAATGAAGGCATTAGAAAAGAAACAACTTGCTACATGCGCTACACCTTATATGTTAATTAGTGGTGACTTGTACAAAATGGACAGGGATGAAATATTACACCGTTGTGTATTGGAACATGAGTGCATGGGTATTATGGAAGAAGCTCATGGTGGAATTGTAGGAGGCCACTATGCGGGTGATGCCACAACGTGTAAAATTTTTCTCGCTGGATTATGGTGGGAGACCCTCTATAAAGATTGTAATGAATTTTGTAAGGCATGTGATCATTGGCAACATCTTGGAAGACCAGGTCAAAGAGATGAGATGCCTTTGAGACCTATTACTAGTGTCGAACTGTTTGAGAAATGGGCCATCAATTTTGTAGGACCTATTTCACCAGCCACACGTAGGACTGGGTTGTGCTATATCATTACTTGTATAGGTTATCTCATAAGGTGGGCAGAATTAGCACCTACGAAGGACTGTACAACTACTACAATAGCTAGGTTTCTATGGGAGAATGTTCTTCTAAGATATGGATGTCCTTTAAGCTTGACAAGTGATAGGGGTACATAATTTTTGAATGAGACAATCAAGATCCTATTAGATGAGTTTATGTTTGCACACCATAAGACTACACCCTATCATCCTTAGGAAAATGGAAATGTTGAGGATTTTAACAAGATTTTGAGCCAGACATTGACAAAAAAATTTGATGTTGGAAGAAAGGATTGGGATGATAAAGTTTCAGCTATTCTTTGGGAATATAGAACAACTTATAAGAGATTGAACAAAGCCACACCATTTCAGTTGGTGTTTGGCATATAAACCGTTCTCCCTATAGAATTTATGTTACCTTCTTTATGCAGTGCGCACTGGAGGTCTAGCTGATGAGTAGAATTTAGAAGAGCATATTGAGAAGATGATTCAACTAGATGAGTGATGAGCCATAACACGATGGAGTCAGAAGTAGGAAAAGGCCAGGCAGAAAGCATGGCATGGTAGAAACATAAGGGATAAGAAGTTTGAGATTGGATAAATGGTATGTCTCTATGAATCTAAGTTCTTGCACCATACAAGAAAACTTAAGGTACATTGGTTAGATCCATCCGCGCATCGACATAGATCACCAATATTATAAGAAACTTTTGTTTTATTGTGATAATTAAGAGATGGAAGATATTGATTAAACCTAAGTGTCATTCCTGTGTGTAATTAGGTAGTGCATGCTCATATTTCTATAATGATTATTATTTAAACCTATTCTTTCCTAGATACATATTTGTCATGCACTATATAATGATGTATTAGTTAGGGATCTATATGCTTTAAGTATTCATCATGTTAACATTCTTCTACAACAACCCTAAAGAGGGACCTAGTACCTTTACGTGCTTCGGGTGAGCGCTCAGTCTAGGCTGAGCAATGTTCCATTACGTCTAAGGTATTATCTGGTGAATTCTAGGTTGCATCAGAAAACAAATAGATCACTTAACTCATTTACTTTAGAATAATAATATAGGTGTTCCTGAGTCTATCAATTTGTTTTTTTTTAAGTCTGAGTCTTCCAAAGACAAATGATTCTAAATCTAAGAAGAAGAAAGGAAAGGCCCTTATAGCTAGAGTTGTCTCCTTCATTGACATGGATCATTGATTCTGGTGCCTCACATCTACATGGGATCTTTGCATGTTGATTTTTCCATACATATTGAGCCATGTGGCATGTCTCAAATCCCTATTGGTTGATGATACTTTACGATGTCAGTTTTGTGATAGTGGATTGGTAGATAGTGGACGATGAAACATTTAACCAAGTGTTGAGTGTTCTTGATGTATCTATCAATCTCCCATTGAGTTTACCAAATCAATCATATTGGTGAAGAAATGTGATGTGTAATTTAATCCTAACTGGGTGATTATTCATGAGATTCATGATGACAAGTTTACAGTGGCTGAAGAGAATGGTGGATCACCGGTCATAGTTATACACGTTCTCCTACTTTACTTATGATCTATGACACCCATTATCCTTACTTACTCATGTAGATGAGGTCAAAAAGCTATGGCATGAGTGTTTTTGTCATCTTAAATATCGTCACCTTGAACAATTGAGCCAAAATGAGATGGTCAATGGGTTACCCCACACCAAATTTTCTAAGAGTCTTTGTGAGGGTTGTGCCCCTTGGAAACATGACCTCGAAGAAAGTTTTGGAAAAGGAAAAGCCTGGAGAGAATTTCATTATTTGGATCTTGTTCATAGTGACATTTCTCAGACCTTTTTCCCATCTCCTTTCATTTACTAGAGTATATTTATATACTTACCTTTATTGATGAGTTTTCACGTTACACATGGTTTTATTTTCTTAAACAGAAATCAGAAGTTTTTGAGAACTTTCGAGACATTCAAGGCTCTTGCTGAGAAACAAACTAAAAGGTATATCAAGGTTATTCAAAATAACAATAGAAGAAAGTATATGAGAAATATGTTATAAATATTTCTGTATCTTTTAAGGGATTTACTTTACAACAGTACAGTTGCTTACAATCCTTCATAAAATGGAGTTGTGAGAAATTAATAACTGAATTCTTACGGAGATGACCACTTATATGGTTCACTATAAATCCCTACCTCTGATAGTATTAGGATAAATCCATGACCTACACTTGTTACATTCATAATCAGTGTTCCACAAAAGGAAATAATATGTGATGACACCCTTTTGAAGCCTTGTTTCGATGCAAACCTGATGGTGAACACTTTTCACATCTTCAAATCCAATGTTATGGCTCTAGATTCCCAAAACTAGATGTAAGGAATTGGAGCCATAGTCCAGTCCTTGTATATTTATAGGGTATTGATCCAAATGACGTCAAGGGGGTTATCAAAATGTTAAAGGATACTAATAACCAACTTGTGCCCATATTGAAAGAAGTATGATATCTTTGAGAAGTGGATGTTCAATGCTTCCACATCTCCACCCACTGAGGTCCTTATACCCCTAAATATTGTTCAAAGATAGTGATTACAGATGATGCTACCTTTGTGAGGATATTTTCCTCCTTCTCCCTTTCAGGTTATAGATGTTTATATACTATTTTTATAATAATAAGTAGTGAACCTGATGAATAAATTTGGAAAGTCACCTTCTAACTCAAGGGAGATGAGGTGTACTTCATCTTATGAGAACTGACATATGCGATAATTTCATGAATTTACTTATTTTAGATAAAATTACAAAAATTGCAGATTACTGGAGGCCTTTAGACATGGGATCGTTTAGGATGAGAGATTTTTTCATCCAAAGTTCACTAGATTTCAACATCCTTCCATACATGTTCTATGCATTACCCTCAATTTTTCCGGGAGGATTTTGAATAGATTCCTAATTGGGATTCTACCATGGATGCAGAAGTTATGGCTCACTCATGAAGTTTGATCCCTTATAATCTCACCACCTGGATCATTTTCTAGATCAAGTAAAAATGTTCGATGGCATGAAAGGATATGGATTGTTGAGCCCTACTACTCATCAACTTTATATTGCCGATAAGTTTGAAGTTTTATGAGTCATTTTTGACTATCAACTTCTCCAGCCGTATGAGGTCCTTATACCACTCTCTAGATGGGGTCTTATTCTTTTGATGATGATCTTGTTGAGCCTCCTCATCCTCCTACTAGTCCACCTACTCCTCCCACTGGCTCATGCTTCAAAATATTATGATTCATGAAAATAGTGATGATGAGGAATTTGTCCCTTATCACTTAGAGTTGGACCATAATATGATAGATTATGTCATCTTGTTACTCTCCTCCTGGTCCTCACTAGGCTAGGAAGACTTTGCAGAGTATAGAAGAGTGGAAAGGGGAACCTTCAGCATGAGATACATTAATCGTTCAAATTTCACTAGACCCCATCACCTTCTTTGTCTCCATGCACAAACCCTTATCCTTTACTGGGAGGCTATTCTAGGTATTCCTAAGTGGTATTCTTCAATGGATAAGGAGCATTCCTCACTCATGAAGAACAATACTTGGGTCCTCACTCCTCAATTCCAAAAGGAAGAAAAATAGTTCAGTGTAAGTGGATGTATCAAACAATGTCATGGTGTTGATGGAGATGTCAAAAAGTATAAAACATGACTTGTATCTAATGGTTTCTCCTAGGTAGTTGGGGTTGATTTTTTAGAGAAATTTATCCTACCCGTTGAAAGATGATTACTTCCATTCGATTGACCCTCACTATCACTGACATGAAAAAATGGGAAGTCCATCAAATGGACATCAAGAGTTCCTTCCTTCTTATAAACCTAGAGGAAGATATCTACACTGGAACAACTCCCAATGGGTTATTTCCATGATTCCTCATCTCTTTTATCAAGTTAAAGAAGTCTCTCTATGGCCTCAAACAAGCCACTTCAATCTTTGTATGCCAAGATGGAATCCTTTCTTCTCAGATCAGGGTTCACTAGGTGTCACTCTGACCCTAATGTTTACATTCTGTGGCAGGATAACTCCATGTTCATCCTTGTTCTGTATGTTGATGACTTATTGATTATGGGTAGGTCTTCCTTGATCATTTATTTTATGAAGATTGCCTTAGCCAACAAGTACTCCATGACTGGCTTGAGTTTTATTCATTAATTTCTTAAGCTACAAATTTCACAATCTGACTCGAGGAATTGTAATTTGACAACCTAAGTATGCACCTTGATTTGCTACCCATACTTAACATGACTGATTGTAAGCCATATCCATACTCTTTTCTTTTACAAGGGTTAATTTAGTAACTGATTTTCTCCACTCCAATAGTCAATGGTACCATTAATTTCCATTTGGTGGGGAGCTTGGTCTATCTAACTCACACTCGACAAAATATTTCATATATTGTTGGGATCACGTCCATATTTATGTAGGAGCCTCATGAGTTGCATTAGAAAGAAACAAAAGTAGATACTTCACTATGTTCATGGGACTCATACTGATGACATTAACTACTTAGGAGGGACTGATATTGATCTACTTGGATTTTAAGATTCTTGATTGGGTCCGATGATCTCATATCATCGAAGGCTAAACTCAGGGCTACAATTTTTTTCTTGGTTTGGGTCCTATCATTTAGTCGAGAAAGAAGAAAAATGTGGTTATGATATCTTCTATCAAGGAATAATATAGTGGAGAATTCAACTGCTACCACAAAAGCTATTTGGATGCAATGGATTCTAGATAGAGTTTGATATTCACTTTATGAGTGGCCTATTATCATTTATTGTGAGAACATGGGAACAATCTCAATTTTACCCAGTATTTGGTTCAGCATCAGCAGAATGAAGCACATTGAGATCCACATGTACTTCATATGGGAACTAATTCACAGAGACATCATTGACTTTCAATATTGTCAATACTTCTAATCAGGTTGTAAAGACATCTTTACCAATCCCTTCAATAAAGCTAAGTTCCTTCACTTGCACACTCTTCTTAAGGTGATGTCTTCTCCAGCTACCCATCTTCTTTAGGTATTTCTAGTCCTCTTCTCTTCTTCTTATTTTCTACAAAGATTGCATATTTTGTACATGGGTACCTCATCATGGACCTTAAGTTTTCAAGACCCATTTAACAGCATCATCTATTAATTTGTCTAAGGGAGTTATCTATATTCTTTCTATGACTTACGATGACCTCTACCTCATCTTATGATGAAGGGTGGTGTTGGTGTGATGTGACTTTCCTCATCATCACTCGGGGTCATTGTCCAACATCACATGGTGATTTATATCACTTGGAGCGAGATCATAGGTCTTTAACAGTTATATGACATATAAATGATTCTGCCATGGAATCTATCATTGTCATAGGTATCATTGGCATCATATGAGTTACATTCCATCTTGGGAATTGTAATTCCTTTCTCCCTCATGGTGGGAATTATTTCTAAGCATGGGAATTACACAACACTCCCATGTGTACCCTCTTAATTTTGATCTATGAGTATAAATAGAATTATTTTTCTATGGGTGATTTTTTGTTTTTTTTATTATGGGTAAATAGTTTTGAAGGGACTATACCCTGTATACAGAAGGCTCAAAAGCCAGATAACCAAAGAGGTAAAAACAACCCAAAAAGGAGCAAAACGTCCAACATTAGAGGGCTCAACAGCCAGATAAGACAAAACAGTAATAAAATAGGATTAAAATGTACATTGATCCAAAAAAAAGTAGTAGAGACAAAAAGTGAACAAGAGATAACCATCACTAGACATCTCAGCCAAAAGACAACACTTCGTAGCTAGTAAATAGCAACAGAACTCTGCATCACTTGATAGCTCGGTCAATCTTGGCTTTGATCGTTTGAAGCGTGATTTTTTGTTGTTCGATTACACACTTGTTGATTACTTGGACCTTGATCATTTCCATTGGAGTATAAATTTTTTGATGTGTATGGATTTCTAGTTGATCCTTGTAGAACAATCCCACACTCAGGAATCCCCTTAACTTCTTCCAATGTTACACTACTATTGTAAATATCCTTCTGTGTTTCTGTATTTCATATCTTGTATATTTTTACACCATTAGAGCATCCAATAAATATGCACTTCATATATTTATCATCTAACTTTGTTATTTTCTCTTTTGGGATATACATATATAAGAAATACAACCAAATACTCTTAAACTTAAAATAGAGTGTTTCCTACAAGTCCTTATTTCTTATGGATTTTTATCTTCAAAGGTAGATGTGGGTGATCCATTGATCAGGTAACAAGAAGTTGTAGCTACTTCTACCCAAAATTTCTTGTCCAAACCTGCACCATTAAGCATAATCCTACCCTTATCAAATAAATTTATGTTCATTTTTTGTAACTTCATTTTTTATGGCATAAATGGAGTTGTCTTCTACCTTTCTATTACACATTTTAAAAATAAATTTTCAAATGCATTAGAGCAATATTCCCTACCATTATCACTTCTAAAAAACTTTACTTTATTTTATGTTTGATTTACCACAATATCCTCAAACTCTTTGAACTTATTTAAAACCTCAAACTTGTTCTACATAAAATATACCTAGGTGTTCCTTGAGAAATAATTTATAAATGTGACATAATAATTTTTTTCTAGTGATGGAACCTTCACAAGTCTAAACACATCATTAAGTATTAAATGTAGAAACCCTTTTGATCTTGTAGAATTTTTAGGAATCTTTACCTTCGTTTACTTTACAAACACACAATATCCACTTAAATAAAAATCTAAAAGACAATTAGAAATTGCTTTAACCATAAATTTTATTTTTAATTCATGAATGATGCATGAGCATCGTAATGTACGTAGATATAAATTTTGACTTGGTAAGACTTAGATAGATTTAGGAGAAGAATAAATTCTATTTTATATCATTCACACCCTTACCAAGCTTCTATATTCTTGTTTTTCATTTTCCCTCCAGAATTTGAATGTCTTAAGATGGTTTAGGAGTCTAGGATCTAGAAAAGGGTCATGGAAACTTTGTAAAGGGGCTTACAAATTTATAATGAGGAGAAAATAAACCCTCCAAGATGTTTCCACATTTCCAAGTTACTTGTCTCCCAAGTTAAGGTTTACTAAATCAATTATAAGTTTGTAACTATCAAGAAACAAAAATAAAATAAGGATTTGTTCAAATGCAGAAGAGGAACGAATTAGAAAAAAAAGTAGAGAGAGTGTAGGTAGGAGGAAAGAGGTCTGAAAAAAAACATAGAACATGTAAAGTATCACATTAGAGGCCCAATGAAGTAGGATTCCTCAAGAAAAATGTGTATACATACCTAAAAATCAGATAAACACAATTTATTCATTAAATTACATGTGATGAATGGGTTAGTTGAAGAAAAGTGATAAGTGTAGAGGAATATATAGAGAGATGAGTAGGTAATCAATTTATTAGGAGGAGTATGTTATATCGGTAAAGTAGAGATAGGAAAATAAGGTGTTCCTCCACATGTTATTTGTATTCTTACACTACAATGAATATATTTGAGGATGTTAGAGGTTGAATATGGTTTAAGAAAAGTTTTTTAATTTGGTATTTCTCTTTGGTGAGATTCTCATATCTTGAAGTGACTTAAATTTTGTTTTCTGAGTATGTAAGATTGTATTAGACTATATGTGCTATTACGTTTTCTTGATAAATATACAAGGGTGTTAGAAACTAGGACACTAAGATGGGGTGAAACAGTGTCTTATCAAATTTACGTTCTCAAATTTGATATGATGAACATATAAAACCATGAGCAAGAAGTTTATAAGAGAGTACACAAAGACAAAAATTTTAATATGGGAAACCCAAACTAGGAAAATACCTAGTGAAACCAAGAACTTGGCTTAGGAAAATATTTTCCTGTATCAATTACATTGATTTCATGGTTGAGATTCAACTCAACCTAGAGCTACAACTCTAAAATTTTGTTCAACAATAACTAACCTTTAGTGAGCTTTAACTCAAAAGGAGGCTTCAATCCCCTACAATTTAACCGGCTACAACTGATCTTCTATAAGCTACTACTTATAAGGAGGATACAACCCCTATATGCTAAGCTGTAACTTAGACTTGTTTTGTGTTTTGGTCATACTTTATTTACTATATTACACAACTGATAATGACCTCTAGATTAGCACAATTTGCTTATTTTTCTCTCTGCTACTAACTTAGCTCTCCTGATCATTTAATGAGATGCAAGGCTCAGTTCACCATGCTCTCCTTTAGTGAATCCACATTAACCTATGTCATACATGATAGCTTTTACACATAAATTCTTCTAATACCTCAGACCTTCAACTTGCTGCATACACCCTAATTTCCCCCCTAAATTTACTTATCAACTTCCTTATTGCACCTGTAATTTCAAAAAAGACTCAACTTTACACTTAATTTTCTCTCTGAATACTTGAAGTGTTCTCTATTTCTTCTTGACTGATAAAATGAGTGCCATGATCACACTCTACTATATATTAATCAACTTATCCAAAATTCACACTCATAACATTAGATCTTTGTCTCCATTCAATATTTTAGTCTCAAAACTCCTTAACGTGCACCTAGATGTATAGTTATAAAATCACAATGTTCTTGCTGCCTTAAGAACTATCATGATCTATTCAAATTGTATCTAAGAATGATCAAGACTAAACAATGAGATATTAATTTCAGTGAACTCATTATATTCTTCTAGTTCACTCACCTTACTTCTACTTTATTTCACACATACTCACTGTATTTGATGTATCTCCTTCATATTTCAAACTCATTTTACTTCAACCTCTTTTCAAAAGCATTCATACACTCTTTCATATTAGATATTTCACCATCATACAATTTCTAATTTTTCAATGCTCTTCAACTTCTTGATTTTAATCACTTTTTGCATTACATACTATCATTTTCCTTCCAATTTTTAGCTTTATTGCTTATGCACACTTTCACTATACATCCATTTTTGTTCCTAGAGAGTTATATAGACATTTTATCTCTTTGCCCTTATAGAATTTACACTATTTCTGAACTACTAGGATTTATCATCCCTTCATCTATCATTTCATTGTCATGCAACCTTATACACCTGCAATGATTTCTATTATTTCACTATCATGCAACCTTACACACTCCTTGACATATCACTATCATGCAACCTTATACACCTACAGTGATTTCTAGTTCACACTAAGTTTTCTTCTTCTATTTGATATCCTTTATTTTTGTCTCATCTCTTCTATATCCAAAACCTGAGAACAATAACATGAGTCCCTTCATTTTATTTCTCTATCTATCTTTCATGATATTCCACCTTGTATATTACACCTCACATTCCATGAGTCACACTTGCTTGAGATCTTGCATGGGATCTACTCATTAACTATTACATAATTTGATTTCCTTCTTTTTTGGACTTATATCTATAGTTAACTCTGAAAGTAACTCTTCATCTTCTCACTTAATTTAAGTTAGCTAAGTGACTCTTCACCTTCATGGTTCTTTCCCTATATTGATCGAGCTAAAATGGTTCATTTTCAAGCATGTAACTGATTAAAAGATTTTAGACTCCTACTTTCTTTGAGTCAGACAATTTCAAGACTCTCCAACTTCTTAAGAAGACCAAACAATGAATTAAAACAACATTACCAGGATTCTATGCATCAAGACTAAAAAAATGGACATTTGAAACGTTTGCACATATATAAAGGTTCATTTTATGCTTAAGGGACACATTTCATAGCTCCAACATCATATTAAACCAAATTTGCAAGTGTATAGTCAATTGAGACTTTAGACTTGTACTTTGATCTTTAACAAGAGCACCACTGTCACAAAAATTCACTTCTCCAAGAAATTTTTTGATCAACCTAAGCATGATCTAGTTATTTCTTGACATTTAGAAGCTTTAAATGAAAGTTTTTGGAGCTCAAACACAAAGGATTTTGAATTTTATGACCACACCCTGTCTGCACAGTGATGAAGAAGTTTTTTTCAAATACTGTTATTGAAATCTCAATCAATCCTTAATAAAATAATTTTTTTTTTGCAACAGGCTCACACTATCCCTGTAGAGGTTTCCCCAAAATTTTAGAAATTTTTATTGGTTTAACTTTGAGATTCAACCAAATTTCTATTGCAAACCCTATAACTAGGGTTTAGGTCACCATGGAATCCCGAGACATCAAAAAATTAGTTTTATTGTTGATTTATTAATGAAGGTTGAATATTCCACCTACTGTGGACTTGAATTAGTGCTCTATGCATTTTCAATGCACCAAAGTAGTATGAAACTATTCAATTAATTCCCAACATAGAGGAAAAATAATGCACAATATAGAGACAATATGAACAGTGCTACTCATGTCAAGTAGTGACTTTATTTTGGGTCTAGTTAGACACTATAAAAGGCTTGAGTGGATGTATGAATCATGATACACCTATTACTAGGGCTAGGATATCATAAATTTTCAATTCATAGTCCAAACCATGTTTGCACAGAGAAAAATAGTCTATATCATAACCAAATGTAACCTTGGCATGCTACAACAAGATCTCTAAGCTACTCCAACACCTTTGGAGATATGTGTTATGAGGAAAAGACCAACATTACACTTTTAACATACTTGGGAACATGCACTAAAGAACAAAGTTATACCTTACAACTCAAAAGCTCTGCTTCATGTTGATCATTGGAGGTAGATTGAGAGTCATGAATGCCAATAACACCTTACTGTTAGGAAAAATTTGAATTTCAAACATTTACTCTGAACTTGGGAAATCACATTCTACTTCAACCCCACAAATTTGAAGCACCCTTACCCTTTAGAGATGATTGTCTCACTCTATGGCTTGAATATGCCACTTGCATCCCACTGAGGGGCCTTGAGAAGAGAAAATATGCTTGAGAAGCCTAAATGACATTATCTATCTTGAATTCATCTCTAGACAACCTTGAATAACTTGAAACAACATCACAATTTGTTTTTTAGGAAAACACATTCATTTTACTTCCACTTCTTTAGGACATGCTTGGTAGAGAGAGAAACACCGATATAATAGAGCTCATAACTTTTTTTATTATTATCCAAATTGCTCCAAACCTTTTGCAAAATTTTAGGATTGAAATTATCTCCAAAAAATTCCTCTATGATTTATCTGAATGAGTCTTCATATTTTTTCTTGGATACTAAGAAGACAAAGGGCTCAAAATGTACTTCTCAATGAACCAATTTTAGAAAAACTAGCATAAATTTCACATAACTCTTCAGAACTTGATGAAATTCGACATAAAGCACAAAAACTCACCCCTCTACATGATCCATGATTTTATTTTTCATAAATATTTCTGAATTATTGAAAACTATCTCATTTTCATCATCCTACACTAATAGTCCTCAAGGCCAACTTTAGTAAAATTTTGAAAATTTCCTCTAGGAGCTAAAAAATCCTTTTTTTGCTCACACATGCCCTAGAAAACATTCCTAGGCTCCTCCCATTCTCACATTGTATTTTCATGACCTGGATCATACTTACACACCCCCAGGCTCTAGAAACAAGCCTAACTGAGCCAGTTTCAACTGAGACTTCCACCAACTGACCTATAATTCAATGTAATATATCTTTCCCATGATAATATCATCATGAATGACCTGTAGACCACATTTTCCAAGTTTTACAACCATGTACATACCTCCAGTGGATGCCTACCTCACTGACCAAGCCTGCAAAACACTAAAACCATCTTTAACTCTCTCTACGAGCTTCAATCATCATTAGAAGGCACTAACAATCAACCTTCATTGCCATCAATACCACTTGAAATCAATGAAAAAATAAATAAATAGGGTTCAACAAGGGTTTCATGGTTTATTGGAAACTTTTGATAATGTATCAATGTTTGAAAACCCTGATAAGAACCTTGTGATATGCTCAAAAAATGAAATCTTAAAATCTTCCTTATAATCACTCATACAAGTCTTAAAGTTGGGTTTCATTATGTGGCATGATATAGTAAGTGTAGGTTATTGACAAAGAATTATAGGATATTTTAACAATAATATGATACGAAAAAAGTGTGATGTATGTGTGAAGAGAAGCAAGAGAAGGAAGGATTGGTAGTAGAGTGAGAGAGGCTACTTAGATCTTCAGGAATTTGGAAGAAATGGTCTCAATGTTACACCGAGATAATAATTTTTTTTTTCTTTAGTCACTAATCTCTTCTTAATAATGGTATGCAATTTACACAAAGTTACTAAATATTGAAGTCATTTATATTTGTTTGTGATCCTCTTAATTATGTGTTGATTCGTTGGAATAACAAACAACCCCTAAAACATTGGAATATGGTTAGAGTAACTAGTAGATAATTTTATTTATATTCCATGATGTTATTTAGCAGGGTGAACGTGAAATCATCACAGAAGCATGAATGTAAACCCTTGAAAGTGTAAGAATATTCATATGTATAATAAGAACTTGTTACAAACCTTTATATTGTAGTAAAGGATAGCTTAAGATAAATGTTATTTGAAGTGTTTAATCCTGTAGGAAGGTGAAGAAAATGAATTTTGGATATGAAAATGATAAGGATAATTTATTACTATAAAAACAGTGACTTTCATAGTTGATACAAGGAACTTTGTTTTGAATATGAAGATTAAATGAAACTTATATCTAATATGAGAACTTAGTTAGATCAAAATCATAACTCATTAAAGGGGATTCACAAGCTCAAGACAAAGATATAAGACACACACACACACACACACACACACACACACACACACACACACACACACACACACACACACACACACACACACACCTAATGAAATTCATGCATTGGTTAGGTCTAGAATGGTCTTATTACTCTACTTTTATAACAATTGTTGACTGTAACTCATTGTTGATCAAGTGAAAGGTGAATTAGATGGTCCTCATCTTGTTATAAAGTGAATTGAAGTGTATAATTATTATTAAGAGATAAATAACAGTTAAAACTCTTATGAAACCACCATTTCACATTTGGAAGAATTTAGGGGCTGACTATAGCCCAATAATGTGATCTTTCTCATTTAACTCTAACTATCATAGAGACTCATTTCTTGTACCACTTTGGGGTTAGTAGATGTTTTGTGACAATAAGTATTGGTTTTTTAGTAATGGAAAATACCTTGTAAAAATTCTTGATGCCTTAAAAAGGATGGTTCTTGGAGAAATTTTATCCTTAACAATCAAGAAGTAGTTGGTTGGCCTTTAACATCTCAAAGAAGTTTCCTGGCATATTCAACTTGAAAAATATTTTTGAATATACAAAAGAATCCTACTGATATGTTTCAAGAAGTCAAAGTTTTGAATTTCAGTATTTTGATCCTAGATAACACTAGTGGATCCCCTAAGTCTTGTTAGAGTTATCCTTGATAGCTCATATACATTTTTTTAAACTCATAGTCCTTGAAAATATTGAAGCATAATTTATTATAACATTTTATCTCCATCAATGAATGCCTTTAATTTCCAATATTTTCCATCCTTTTATGAAAAAATATTCATCTTCTTTGTAGGAGATGAAGGAATTATATTTGCAACTTTATTATCCTCCAAAATCACATAACTATTGCACTCATCACTCATAGTGCTTGAATAAATCTTGAAAAGTGTTCTTGTATGGAATATCCTTGCCAATACCATTTCTATTGAACCATATTTTTAATTTCCTTTATAAATACTACCTATACACCCATACCATTCGTCTTACTTATATATATTAGGATTCTGGTCAAACATGGAATGTGCATAACACTAGGGAGGGTTTTAACCCTTCTATATCTAAACCTCAACATGAATATATTGTGAATTATGGTTTTATAGGTCGAATTGTATTCCAAAAGGAATTAACCTCCATTGATATTTTCACATTCACATAACCACTCCCAATGAGGGGTAATATGATAAGATGCACCTGCGTGAATCAACCATACTCCATCACATGCAAATGAGCTAGAAACCACTAAGAAAAAATCTCCTGATTATTCATAGTCACATGACTTACCATTTTCTGGTCCCATTTTACCACAATTCCAACATTTCCTCTTATCTATTTCTATAGTCTTTAATTTAATTTTGGAATTTGAATGTCCTTGCTTCTTCTTGATTTTCTCTTGGGTATAATCTCTCACATACAAGGAATGCTTTGAATTATAATCCTCAATGAATTTCTCACTAATTTATTTTGATAATAAATCCGCAACTACATCCTCAACTTGTAATTTTCTTATAGTACTAGTAATATCCATAACTAAATTATCCCAAGATTCAAGTAAAAAAATAACAAAGTAATACACTTATCATCTTATTCCATGTTAATATCAACAAAAATCAGCTAACCTAACATATTATTAAATATTTTAAGATGCTTTGTGACAAGGTCATAGTCCTTCATTCTTAACGAATATAAATTATTTTGAAGAAACAATTTGTAAACCATAGACTTTGTCTTTTACAAAGTCCCCAAATTCTCACGTAGCATGAATAGTTTTCTCATTTCATACATTCAAAAAAATAATATTATGGAATACACAATATAATTGTAATCTTTCCCTTCCTATCAATATTTTCCTAATCCTCTACCTTCATGACCGTAGGCATGACTCTAGACACAACAATCCACTGATCTCTATCTACAAGAAGATCCTCCATCTTGAGCTTCCATAACTCAAAATGTTGGGCTTTAAATTTTTCAATCTCAATCCTTACACTTCCACTCATTTCCCTCTACTAAAATATGTTCACAAAAAAAAAATTCCACTCAAATAAAATCTTATTAATAGGGTCAATAAACCCTAACTCTTCACACAAATCTAGAACCTAACTCTAATAGCAAATGAAGAGAATTTGATCTGATAAATAAATATGAGAGAAAAAATACTTCACATAATATTTAAGATAAATAGAAATAGAGAAATGACATACAAAAAATAACATAGTACACAATATATCTTGTGAAACCCCTTCATGAAAAAACCCAACACAATAACTTAACTCCTCTCCTTATTATATCAGCTCGATTGTTTTACTATATAATAATGCAATTCTCAGTTATTTTCTATCCTATTGTGTGCATAAATATATATGTAAGCACATCAGTAGGAAACCATCATAATGGTAATAAAAAACCCATAACGGCTCCCCATAAACATGATTGATCTAACCACCCATATAAATAATGGTTAAAATAACCTATATCGGCCCAAAACCTATAAAGGAGACTCCCTTTGCCATGACATGTTGTACACACACACACACACACACACACACACACACACACACACACACACACACACACACACACACACACACACACACACACAATCTATAGCTCTATTCCACTCAATATTAATCTTGCACAACTTAATGAACATATCCTTGTCCTAATCAAATTATTTATTGGATCAAGCACTAAATAAATAATGCTACAAACTTGACAACCATGCCACTAGTAGTTTCAAAATATCACACCAAATCTTTCATAAATATCTACATATATATGTTATTCTATTATTTTCTTTGCATGTATTCCTATTTTAACTATGTATTCTTCCAAAAGATAGTCCATATTCTCTTCTAGCCATCTCTCTACATATTTTTTTCATGGTAACCATGTTAACATATTCAGGTATCAATGACATAACCATTGTTAGCATGGTAACCATGTTAACATATTGGATTTCCTCATCAGGACATGTTAAGGTTGTTTTCTACATTATGATGTGGGTTATTAACTAAATTTTCGGAGGATTAATTTTCTTATATGCATAGAAAATATATTTTAGAAAACTAAATTCCCATTGTTTCACTATTTTCTTTATGGATTTGCCGAAATGGATAAGGGTATGGGCCAAGGAGGAATACCTATTGTAATGGTTGGTTTAAAGGTCGTTGCGTGTGTTCTGACTTCTTGATCCAATGCTAACTGTGGGAGCTTCCATTTGGCTAGGAGGAACTACCTGAAATACAAAACACGACCACAAAAGAGAGTTAAATAATATATGACATTGGACTGCCTAGCTTATGCTATATCTGAGAAGTGTGATACTTACTATAAGGCCATTAATCTAGCGTTTATAAATCAATACAAAATAACTTAAACATGTAAATAAAAGAATCTAGTGCTAGCGTTCTGATTTGGGTGCCTCATATTACTATCATCATCAATCTGATTAAATACTAAAATGCTATGCAGGTAAAGGTTTTGGGTTGGGTTACAGGTAGCGCAGGTGGTCTATAGGTCACAAACAGAGTCTTGGTAAGGCTGGGTAAGATTTTGGGTTGTTTTGTGTGAGGTAATTATGTTGTTGGTCTGGAACAATGTTATTAGACACAGAGACTGCAATCGGTTAGGGTGACCAATGTTGGTTTAGGTATGACTGATACCGGTTTAGGGTGACCAATGACGGTCACTATGGAAAGTGGATGGGAGTCAGGGGGAGGGTGTTTGGCTCTCTTTTGTCTTGAAACAAAGATTTGGAAAGGTCTCTGAGGGGGAGAGTGAGGTGACAGATCCAAGATAGGTGTGGTAAGGTTTTGAGTGAGGTTTGGGGTAGGCTAAGGGTTGAGCTGTTAGGTTGGGTTGACAGTCATAGTGACTGACATAAATTAAGGAGACCGATGTCGGTATAAGATGAACCGACCACGGTTAGGATTAACCTATTTCGGTGACTGTGGGGAATTGGAAGATGCTGTAGAATGAGTTTTGGGTCCTCTCTGTGACTACACAAAGAGTTTGGAGGGTGTTTGTAAGGTCTAAGTGATGGAGATGGTTTTGGGATAGGTTTTGTGAAGTTTAGGTGGGGTTTGAGGAGGTGGTTGATAGAGAGAAAGCTGAGGGATACATCTAAGTAAGAACAGTGAATAGATGAAGAAAAAAAGAGAATACAAGTGACAGAGGATAAACCAACTTACTTGGAGTTCATAAGGGTTCTAAATGCTTGTAGTGGTGGAGAGGTGGTTGGAGATGCTAGTGAAAGTTGATATGTGGAATGGTGCTCAATGCTACGGTCGTGCTATCGTGAATGAATATACCTTTTGATTATTTTTGGTGTTGTCTATGGTTGTCTGAACATGTGAAAGGGCTCTGGTTCTTTCTTGCATGCAGATCTCATTCGTTCCAACAACTCGAGAATGTGACCAATCTCTCAAAGAAGGTTACCAAAATGAATATAAGGTAGCCGACGATGGTTGAGGGTGACCGACATTGGGTTAGGGTTGACCGGCTTCGGTTAAGGTGGGAAATCCTAGGTTTACTAAAAATTCCAGATCTTGGCAATCTTTTGGGCTAGCTTTATCTATTCTCATAGATCAAAATAGAATGTTACGTTTTAATGAGTGGGAATGTGGTTAGAGGAATAATAGGCATGTGATTTTAGGATTGCACTAAGCCTTAGTTCATTAAGGTAGGTAGGACTAAGTCTTAGTTAGTTGTGGTGAATGAATATTGAGTCCTAGTAAAAGGGAAACATGCTAAGAATAGGTTTGTGATGATGTGTCTAGGTGAGGTGGTGGGGTGAGGTGTCTAGTTGAGGTGGAAATTAGTTTAATTAGGGTAATTAACTAATGAATATTGTGAGCATGGGTAGTACTTTAATTATAAATAATTAAACTAATATTAATGTGGGGTAAAAGGGTCATGGTTAGGTGAATATATTTGAGTTGGCTATTCGAAAAGGGACCAAGAGGAGTGTGACCCAATTTTGATTTCTACACCCATCTTGAATGCTAGAGGCTACTTAACATGATTACATAAGAAAGAAAAATGCTCAAGGTATAGATCAAGGATTTGTAAAACATATATTTATTCTACTCTATTAATATTTAGAATCTTCAAAACCAATAGATTTAACCTACTACTCAAAATTTCTTACATATTTTATACCATTGTAAGTGTCGCTTAGCATTCTAGCCACCTCATTTCCTCTAGTTTTATTCTAAGAGTTTTACATCTACTCTTTTTGTATTTTTATAGAAATTACATAAAATTTATAATCCACATAAGCCTCAATGTTTTAAAACTTACAAAATATAACATTATAGTTGGCTTAGATCTCTACAACCCTCTAAAACATTTTCTAGGACATTATTGTCCATTTTACTTGTTTCATTGGGGTTTTTACTTCATTTTATTTTCTTCCCTATTAGAAATGTGTTGTATATTTTCCATGAGTACATGATGATGTGAGAAACTTTTATTAGTTTATAGAGGATTGTGTAGTAAGATTTGATTTGTCATTACACAAACAAAGTTCACTATAAAGGATTGGGCTATTGAGGCTGCAATATGGGTAGTAAATATTGAAGACTATGGATAAGTGTTATTAATAAACACCAAAAATTAGGTTAACTTGGATGCATTCATGAGAAGGGTTGAGGATATATGAGAAGGAAAGAAGGCTTGTATTATTATTAAGTACACAAATTATGGAGAGGAAGGACATCAGAAACATGATTTCCCTAATATATATGGGAATAAATTGTTATAACTAATTTGTAATTAGTTAAGTATGGAAAAGGTGAATTAGGAAAATATTAAAGAATGTTATAGGATGATTATTATGAATGAATTAATAAAAATTAACCATGCACATTTAGAATAAACCATTAATACTAAATACTATGCTAAAATGATATGATGATTTATAAAAACACACACAGGGATAAATACTTAGTTATGAAAAGTGGTACAGAGATTATCTAAGTGTGCAGACTAGGTTAAAGAGTTATTCTAGATTTGGAAATGCTTTGTCTCTAAAAATAGAACTAAAAAATACTCCTTTGTAGGACTATAAATCTATTCCTAGAATGTGGTATGTTCTTGACGTTTTTATATGATGTTAGAATTATGCAAAGTGGCGTATTACAACTTCATTTTTAGTTCATCTTCTTGGAAACGAGTGTCATTTTTTGTTTATAGGGATCAATTTTTTTTGCACCACCCGTAATAACATGCAAAAAACAAATCCCTAGACACTTACAAAAAACATCATGAAAACATTAGATAACCAAAGGAGATATCAATGTGTGGGTGAGGCTAGACTACCCTTGGTAATCAACCCATGTTGATCCAATCTAATTGCTACACTACATCCCATAACATGATATAAATACTTATGTTTTTCTTTTAGTGTAGATGAGAGTGGCCATGCATATATAATCCAATCCCCTATTATTTCCCTCATGTATCTTTACAAAACAATATTGGGCTATCTATAATGTAGAGAATGTACCTAATGTAGTACTAGTTTGATGTGGTGTGCTTTAGATGCTTAGAATAATTCCCTTTTTTCCCTTAAATCTCGTTGATAATTATTAAAGTGACTTTCTCTTGCTAAGACATGACTCTAGGAACTTTGAGTACTTGGAAATGGAAGAAGCTATGTGCTATCCATTTTCCCTAGGAAAGATGGAGAACTGGGGAGAATTGGACCCGAGCATCAAACAAGGTCTTCATGAAGGAATTTGAGGTTTACAAAAACAATTCCATGTTTTGGGAGTAGTTACAAGGCTTTCAAGAAGTCTGGAATCATTCAGGTAATTATTTCTTCTTCTGGGTTTTAGGGAGGCTCAAAGTAGTTCCAGAGTGAGAACAGGCTCTTGGGGCCCACATTCGATAAAAATGGAAAAGTGGAAAAATTGGCCTTAGGGTACCCTAATGCCCTCTTTTAGCCCTTCTAGTTTTGAATACATTCCCAAAAAATTCAAAAAAGTCTATGGAAAATGTGGAAAAGTTCAAAAAATGGTTAAGAGCCCAACCAACTTGGTCGAGAAAAATAGCCCGGGCGAGCAATGCAAATGGACTAAATTGGTGAGCTAATGGAAAATCGGAGTGTAGCTCAGTGGTCACATTAGAATTGGTATGGGCAAGTTGGCTCACTGAGTCAACTCGGTGATCCTGAATTGAAGATGGAGGTCGATGGATCAGGGGCGAGCTCAACTAGTGAGTGTTGACATTGGTGAGAGTTAACACACTGAGTTATTGGTGAGGTGATTAGGTTGAAAAGTGGTGAAGGTATGTTATAGTTAGGTGTGGGAATGCATCAACATAATGCATTTCATTTGAGTATAATGCATTGTGCAAGGTGGGTTATGAACCTAGGAAACATGTCGGCAAGTTGCACAAGGTCAATGTGGCAATTGGTACATCGCAGAGGTCAATGTCGACTCAGCGGCTCAAGGTTGCACGTCACAAAAATATAGCGCTCAAGCACCTCACCAGGACATACAACAGGTAAGTGGGGTCCTAAGCCCGACACACATGCATGACAAGCTCACCAGGTTAGGAAGCGGAAGTGGGTTTTACAAAACATGAGGCATGCACGTCGAGTTGGTTGTGGAGTTTTGTGTCAAAGGTGCATGATGAGAAAACATGTCACCGAGCCATTATGTAGTTGTATAGAGGAACCCACCTTCGACTTGCATGGTGAGTTAAATGGTGGGTTAGGTGGCGAGTTTCCCAAGGAGCTTGGGTAGGTGGGTGATGCCCCCAAAACTGACCCATACAAAATTGATCATAACTTTCATTATACTCATCAGTTTTGGGAAAAATTACATTCAATGGAAAGAGTATTAAGAGCTCTATGACATGAAATGATTAAAAAAGAGAAATTAATGGATTAGGTGGGTGAAAATTGTAGAAACCTATAGTTTTATAAAATCACTATTATTCCTAATATTGTGCTAGCTATTATCCTTCTTACAAATTGACGATACCTCGTAAAATTGAATCCTCTAACTCATCTTTTACGACATTCGTTTGGTTGCATTTCTCCTATAAACCAATTAATGGCATTAATATAGTTCCTTATTGGCTAAACCATATTCTCATCCTCTTCTATACCACTTTTACTAACTTCCTAGACTATCAATCCATTTCATTCGAGTGATTAGACCTCTCAAAACTCTCTCAGAACCCTAATCCCTCTCTAAGAAAGATTAACTAGCCTAACCTAGTTTAACTAGTCCTAACCGTGATCAACCTCTTCTAAACCTAGTAAAAACTTAATTTGACTCACTAATCAAATTTTTGTCTCCCTTTTAGTCCCACATGCACCAAAATTCCCCCACTTTCTCAAATGGAAAACTATAAATAACCCACTACCCCTAGACCATTTCTAAGAACTCTCCTTCTTCCTAACATAAACTATAGCATTTTGCTTAGGGTTTAGAATTTTTTTCTTTTCTTTTATTGAGCTATTTATTTTTCCATTGCATTACACACCAAACATTGAGTAAATCAGAAGAACCATTGGCCTTGAAGCCATTAATGGTGAGTTCACAGCCAAGAACACAGTTGTTAATCAAACATCACAATCAATAAGATAAAAGTAATTTTTCAGAATAACTTTACATAAACCTTTGCAAAAAAATGAGCAACAATATCATATATTATTATGGAACTCAATGCAATACATTAAGAATGTGCCTTGCTTAAATAGGCAAGGAATAACAATCTAAGAACTAGTCAAGGTCGTAAATCAAGCCATAAATCAAGGAAATAACTAGTCATCAAAGAACTAGTCAAGACCATAGATTTAGGAGAGAACTAAACATCAAGGATCTAGTCAATACCATAGATCAAGGAAAGAACTATACCTAAAAACTAGATAATATCTTCTAATATCTAAATAAGATAAAAGAAATATCCACACACATAAGTGGGTGAGGATAAATACAATAAAGCTAAATAAAGTACCTAGGTGAACATGAGCTAAGGTAAATACCTACTCTAACACCCCTCCTCAAGAGAAGCTAGGGGGAAAAATAGAAGTGGCATGTCCACAGTATGAGTCCTGGAAACTAGGCCTGATGAGGTACTCATGTACAATAACTGGGAAAAATGGACACCGCAAGGTACCCAAAACCAGTAACAAAAAAGTAAAGAGAGTAAAAACCCGCTCCAAGGCATCCCAAGAAGCTCGACTCAAAAAACTCATACAATGCTGAAGAATTTTGGTGTGCACTGTGGTCTAAATCTATTACTTGATCACAAAACTCAAAAACAACTGACACTAGGTTTCAGCAGAATAGCTCCATACAAGGAGACTGTCAACAGAGTGATGTCGAAAGTGCAAAAAAAGAAACACCAAACATAATTTGATCAACTGCTGAAAATAGGTGTGCCATGATCCAAGAACAAAAATCAAAGCAACAAGGCAAGGACACAAAATCTAGAGTATCACGATCCAAGAAAATCCAAGGTAATAAGGCAAGGACACGAAACCCGAAGAAGCAGGATCAACACCAGACCCTCCCATACTATTGAATGGGTGGAGTGATGCTACAAATCTGTATGAGTTACCCAAAACAACTACTCGAACACTGACAACCTAACACTGGAATGCACTAGAATAGATCCCCCATTAGAGATAGTATCAACATGCCAAAAGTGTTGAAAATACAGATACAAAATCTCTCAACAAACAAGAGAGATACCCTACACTTGCTAAAGAAAAATGCTCAAAACAAGAAGCGATCTATTTTCTTCCACAAATTTTACAATATCCTCTTGAAGTCCACATACTTTAGAGAAAAGCATATCTTCTCAGAATCCATGATAGGTACAAATTGTAACTCCCAAAAATTTAGGATGTCGGGCTCAGCTGAAATTGCATCCACAATTGATTACAACACTCCTCCATATTTGGCACTTTATAATTATAGTGCAAGTCTCAAAATAAATAAATCCAATGGAAATATCATGAAAAAAAAGCACTTTTGCAAAAAACGACACTTAAAACTGAGCTACCGATCAAAAGATACAAGCTTTTTAATATTTTGCTCTGTTATTTATTTTAGTTGCCACTAAAATAAAATAAATTGTTGTTTCCTTCACCACACAATTAAAATTAAAGGGGGCTGAAGTTAAGCACCTACTAGTAGGAATCACAAGTTTTAAGCCCTCATATGACCTTACCATATGACCAAAGGCTAAGGATTTTAATGGGTGTCCTTGAATAGCAACCTACGGATTTGCCCGAAATAGTAAAAACGTGCACAACATCCATGGACCCCTACCAAAAAAGGAAAGATTTGAAAACCTTCATGTGCACAAATCAAGATAGATACGCTGCAACAGAAGAAACCCAATACAGATCTTGATAAATTCAATAAACCCGAATAAATAAAATCACATTTTTTCTTGGCTCGAATTCCGAGGCATACCTGTGTGCTTTGTAAAAAAAGTAATTCGCCAAAATAACTTTACATAAACCTTTGCAAACAAATGAGCAACAATATCATATATTATTATGGAACTCAATGCAATACATTGGGAATGGGCCTTGCTTAAATAGGCAAGGAATAACAATCTAAGAACTAGTCAAGGTCGTAGATCAAGCCATAAATCAAGGAAATAACTAGTCATCAAAGAACTAGTCAAGACCATAGATTTAGAATAGAACTAGACATCAAGGATCTTGTCAATACCATAGATCAAGGAAAGAACTATACCTAACAACTAGATAATATCTCCTAATATCTAAATAAGATAAAAGAAATATCCACACACATAAGTGGGTGAGGATAAATACAATAAAGGTAAATAAAGTACCCAGGTGAACATGAGCTACGGTAAAACTTACTCTAACATTTCTCAAATGGAAAACTATAAATAACCCACTACCCCTACACCATTTCTAAGAACTCTCCTTCTTCCTAACATAAACTATAGCATTTTGTTTAGGGTTTAGAGATTTTTTTCTTTTCTTTTATTGAGCTATTTATTTTTCCATTGCACTACACACCAAGCATTGAGTAAATGGGAAGAACCATTAGCCTTGAAGCCATTAATGGTGAGTTCACATTCTCATAATCACAAATTGATTGCTTCTAATCCTTACTAGGTTCATTTGTTAAAGATTTCAAGAATAGAGGATTACTAACTATGTTAGGTTTCTTGTTTCTTTCAAGTTTAATGCATGCAAAGTGATGAATCCTTCTTTATTTCTTATCTGATGGTCCACTGACTAGTTTTTTAAGATCCTTTGGGGTTTCTTTACAGATTCTTACCCCATGTCTATGTCTTTTGCAACTTTTCATTGAACACAAAAATACAAGATGAAGTTATAGGACAATGGAGGCCATAACTAGGTGCAGAAATGAAGTAAATGAAGGTATGGAGGCACATTTCTTCTCCCACAAGACAAAATACAATAGGGCATGGGTTTTTTAGGTTTCCCCATCCATCTTATAGGTACAATGATGATTTTGGGAGGTGATTGAAGTAAGGATTTGTGATTTTATCTCTCTATCTCTCTCTCACATATCCTTCTTCCTATATATTGTAAAAGGAACATTTTTATAGGTTGTTTATTATTCCATTTTCTCCTCTCCATTTTGTAAGTCATTGCAGGTCTAGTGTGAGATAAAACCTACATTTAACTCACAATGACCAAGTCATCACTCTCAGCACTGAGTCAGCACTCCCAGTGCTGAGTCACTACTTAGCCTAACTAACTAAGACTTCTTCCTAAACCTACCTAGACTTATTCTAAGATCTTCTTGCATTATCTCACGTGAAATATACTTCCCTTAGTTGACCCAACAAGGAAAGACGCCAAATCTACGAAGATATACCTATTTTTAGTAAATAGGACTATTTCACCCTAACCGATGCCAGTTTATCCTCGGCTGACATCGGTCACCTCAACCACCATCAATTCCTTTATATAAAAATTTAAAACTCTTTACAAGGTTGGTCATTTAGTTTTGGGAGTTCTATTGCAATCAAGTGAGGATCTCAGAGCCATTCCTTCATCTAAACAACGTCTACATACCACCAGAGTGAAACATAAGAAATAAGTGTTCTTCTAGATTGTTGGAGTATCAATAGGGACACACGGGTTGCACTTCCGCAACATTCAACCATCCATCACATCACCAATCAATCACCAACCACATTTGGTCACAAGATCTTCATAGCAACAAGTAATGTGATTTTAATCATCTGTGCTTACTTTACTGCAAATCTTTTATTTTCTTTCAGTATTTCAGTTTCTACTATTACTCAGATATTTCCATCTTCCCACCAATCCACCAACCCAACCATTTCAAGTCTTTCCACCTTTATTAACCTCTCCCTCTATATTCCTTAGTCTTCTCAGTTATATTACGAGCCTAACCACACTTTCCTCACTCTCTGTGTAATCACAGAGAGGTACACAAGCCATCTTTATTAAGTTATTACCCATTACCCATAACGACATTAGTTTACCCTACCACTGTCAGTTTCACCCCTATATCAGTGTCGGTCGCCTGACTGATATCGATCTCTGTGTCATTTTATACCCTCTAACCAACAAGACTCAATTAAACCAAAACGAAACTAGACGTCACCTGATCACTCCTAGACCCTTTATCATACCTCTATCAGACTTGCAAAACCCATAACAACCTACCAAACCTTCAGATCTTATCATAACTTTTCCTGTTAGATTATATTTACTTATTATATTAGCACAAGGTACCTAAATCATACAATTATAGTAGGTTTTCCTTATTTTATAGCATTTTTTGCATTAAATTTTATTTAAAAGTAGATTGACAACCTTCTAGGAAGCACCTCACTTCTCGGATCTAGCACTCGCTAAGAAGTCCACTAACCTATATTATTAATGTTATTTTGTGGTCTTGTTGCGTTTCTTATAGGTCATTCCTCCTAGCCAAAGGAAAGCTATCCAAGATCATCTTAGATCAAAAATTCAATAACGCACGCATTCTACCTTCGACCTTTTATAGATATTCCTCTTAACCTCTTACCTTATCTATTTTACACAAACTATTTGGTGAAACATTTTGGCACGCTCGGTGGGACCCTTGTTGGGTTTCATTACATTTGTTAATTTTTTAGGGAAAGATCTTGTGTGTCTATTTCATTCGAAACAAGTTCACACTAAGATTCTTCTTTGGAAACATTCTCTTATTCTAATTGTCTCAGTGACATTTGTCTTTTGGGATTAAAAAGAACTCTTTTTTTGTTTCTTGCATTTCATCTAGTGAAAGTCATACTATTTAGCCTTTCATAATTTATTCTCATCAAATATAATTTGTGGATTTGGGTTTAAAATCTTTGCATCTCATTTCTATATGCTCTATTGTAGCTCATTCACATTGTGGGAAACCTATACGCTAGAATTCATGACCAGTTTATGGTTGAAAAATTGAACCGTATCTCACATTTTGCACACACACACACAAACACACACACACTCTCTCTCTCTCTATACCAAACCACTTAAAACAACCTACACATTTCTTAAACAATATATTTTCTGGAAGAAGCTGTGAATGATCACATGATCAAAGGATTGATAGTGGGCTCCATTTAGTTTTATGGCCATTCATCATATCATATTAGAGCCTCGGGTACTGCAAAATATATATTTAGGACACCACGCCAAAAATTACCTGAAACCAACCATAGTTGTTAGTTTCTGTAGGGCACCTTCGGTAATCAAAAAATCTATTCTATTCACAATTCAGTCCCAAATGGCATAAGCCACAACATAAAATATGCACCATAGGATTTTGTGTTAGCTAGCTTTTTCTTGGTTTGTGTTTTGAGGTGTGAGTTTGTTTTCTTCATTTTTTCTCTCCCTACATACTCCGCAATCATAGTTGGTGTATTCTGACTGTTTCTGAGTGTGTTAGGACTAATAATTACCAAAATCGGTCTTTGAGTTGGTATTTTTATTTGACCTAAATCACCAAAAAATCAATTTTTCCATTTTTCACAGATTTCACAGTAAACGATGTTTGTCCAACAACAAACATCAGTTTCATTATCTCACCATCGTCAGTTTTAGGCTATTTTGGTCATTTTTGCCAAAGTAGCATTCAATCTCTATTTCCTTTCTTTCTGTGACTTCCTTTGTCACTTTACTATATTTCTGAGTCTTTGATATTACCTTCAGAGCGCAGTTCTACTTTACTTTTATCATTTATTGCCAGATTTTGTAATCTTTTGTTTCTCCACAGTAATCGACATTGGTTTATCTGACCAGCAGTGATTACCACCAAACCGATGTCAATCTCTTCGTTCTAATTTTTTCAATAAGAATAGAGTTCAAATCACACCTTTTAGACCCATTTTTTTCCATTACTTCTGTGTTTCTGCATCATCAACATGGCTTAGAATACCCATTCTATTATCAGTCACATGATTTTGACTCGTAGACAAGCCAACACTCTTGTATTTCATGTTAGCCATCAACCTCTTCCACCTATCCCATCACCCCCTTCCATCTCATCACGTATGGATCCCAATCACTCTCTTACCATACCCACTAGTGATGAGGAGTTTGCTAGACTCCTTGATTAAAACCCCACCACTTGGTAGTATTACCTTGCTCATTCATCTACCTATGATTCATCAGGGTAGATTGTATACGGCTTGCTTGTGTCTTTTCCTCTTACTCTTGTACCCACTTCTACATCAAATACTACTAGTGTAGCCTTAACCTCTTCCACCTTACCACATGTGGTTTCCCAGCTTGACCCTACATCATTGATATCTACTACACCTATAATATCTATCACTCCTTTGACGTTTGTAATCCCTACGATGTCCATCATGAATTCATCAACCGCCCTTAGTATAGGTCTATCTATGTCCTCTACTTCTCATATACCTATTGCATCTTAGTCACCACCAATGTCAGAAACCCATACTCCCTTCCAAATCCTTGTCCTCTTCATCTCGCAATCTCATCCTCTGATTACTATGAGATTCTTTACATCCACCCCACCTACCTACACCTATCACCAATAGCCCCCTATTCCAACTACCACTTATTCAGGGTACCTTCCCTCTACATCTATTTCAGCCTATGTTTCTTCATCACAATTTTCGTAATCAACACCACCACATACTGGGATGTCGTTCACATCATGCCCACATTATTTACCCCCTTATACTGCAAGGAGTGTCGCATCATCACAACCTACAAATGATCTTATCAAAATGATGATGGACAAGATATAGACATTAGAAGTATCTGTCTATGGATCATGTAACTCTCTAACATATGACAAGATTTGAAACGAACCCATTCACCTGTCCATTCTGATTCATGCATACCCTACACATTGGGAAATGCCTAAATTCAACTGATTCAATAGCAAATAAGACCCGTAATAGCAGTTGTGGTCTTTTAAACATGTGTGTTATCTCATCACTCATGATGACGTTTTTCTCTTACAGACATTCCCAATGTCCTTAATGGGACCATATTTAGATTGGTATGGTTCTCTACCCAAGCACTCCATCTTTTCATTTAATCAGGTAGCTCAGGATTTTCTAGACCACATTTCTATCAACATTATCAAGAGGGTCACCATGACTGAATTGTACGTGACACACCAATATGAAGATGAATCTATTGCAGATTTTGTTGCTTGTTGGTGTAGCCTTATTGACCAAATCACATTCCAATTACCTTAGATGGAGTTGATAGAGTTGTTCACTAGATCTTGTGCTAGACACATCTCACCAACTCTCCAAGTTCAAACCTTCCACACATTTGACAAGGCATTCACCATGGCCCAAAAACTAGAAATTCATGCCATTGAAGAGAAGAAGATACAATTACATAACAAGAATGTTGTGTTTAAATCAAAATGATACCTCTTCTTCCAAACCAAAAAATAATTATTCTAAAGAAAAAGGATTTGCCAACAATAGTTTTGAAATTTGACCCATCTCATCCATCCAACTAATCGAAACTTTCTTCCAACCTTTCTCTTGTTCAGGATTTTGAGTTCAAGTGGGAGAAACGAAAAATATACTCCCATAGGAGAACCCTACTCTTAAGTTTTAGAAAAAATTCTAAAATCCAGAGCAATCACTCTTCCACCCATAAAACCACATACTAGTTTTGACCCTTCTCATTCTGTGCCTCTATGGTATAAAGAAAATGATTACTATAACTATCATCACATTAGAGGTCATAGCGATGGTAATTGTATAAATTTGAAAAACATCATCTAAGAAATGTTAGATAATGGAGATCTCATCTTGGATAACCCTAACGCACTGGCTAATCAGAACCTTCACATCTTCAAGAATTCATTCCCAAATCACACCCTGTCATTTAACCAAACTGGTTAAACTTTGACTAGTGATAGTAATGATCGTTAGGTTCATGTCATTTTCGACATCATACAAACTCCTTATGCTCAATTTCCTTCCATTCCATCTATTGAGGATATTCTTGCACAAGATCATTCATCCATGAAGGGACCTGTATCTTCTACTCCTCTACCCATGGAGGAGTTCCCCTTATCTTCTCCTTCACCTATAGAGGATTCCACCATATCTTCTGATGCAATTACCCACTCACCTCTCAACCTGACGAACAACCCACAGTACTTACTCTCATACCCACAGGAAATTCATGCTTACCTTATTCTTCACCAAAAGAAGAACCCACCTCATCCACCTTACCTTCTCCCCTACCCACATAGGATCATTTAGTAGTGCCCCTTTCTATTGGTGACAATTCTCTAATGGCTTTCAATGATCCTATTGATATTCTCTCATATCTTCTATCCACAGAGTTTGAAGCCATCCATTTCCCTATCTCATAGACATTATTTACAAGGATTAATACCAAATCAACATCATCCTCCCCTACATTGGTGCCATTCTCATGTTTAGATGACTGCTTGGATTATGTTGAAAATTTTGTGCTTTGGGGATGCCTTCGACTGTCTTTCTCAACTGAAATGCAAATGTTGTCCATTGACACTTACACAATCTATCCAAAGGTGTTTCAGACAACCAAACCCACCATGCCCATGCTAGTTGTAGCTAACCCTTCTTCATCAACCTCACCCATACATAAAACATTACCATCAAATAAATTTTTTCCTATGCCTAAAACCCTACCTTCACCTATATATTCATCCCTGTGCAGACCCATTACCACATTAGGAGTCATGCCAATAGCAAGCCTAGTCCATCCTCCTATCAAATTGGATTTAGCCATGTCCTCACAAGCTATCACAAAGACTATTCCCCTACCTAAGAGGAAGACCCAACCTCTTAGGTTGAATATAACACCTTTTCCCACTACTCCTCTGTCACCTTCACCACTTCCATCTATTTTAGGTCCCCACCCATCAACCTTAGTCAAGCAGCCTCCTACCCAAGGTAAACCAAAAACACAGCAACCCACCTCCTCATCATGATCCTCTATTCCACCCAAATTATCTATACAACCTACGCGTTCACCATTACCTACATCCTTTCTACCTCTTATACCTACAATACTTCTTGTATCCTCATCATTATCCATTTCATTCCCTTCTCCTCAAATAGTCCCTTCCACATTTCCTCTTACCACCACCTTCACTACACCTCCATTATCACCTTCTTTAACCCATCCCCTTCCGCCATCCTCCTTCCAGTTTACATCAAGCACTCCTTCTTCACCTTTACCCAAGAAGGTGCAACCCAATCCCAAAACTACATTACCTACCAACAAGGTAGTTAAACCTACACCTACCTCCAACAACTAGTTCACCTGCTACACCTTTACCCAAGAAGGTGCAACCAAACCCGAAAACCACTACTATCTACCAAACAAGTTGTCAAACTTAATCAACCTCCAATTCCACCTCCATTGACTCCTCTCCCACCAAATTCAACCACACTTCCATCCAGACCCACACTTACTTCACATTGTGATCCATTGGCAGGGTCTTACGCCAACATCTTAGCTAACCTTTTGGAAACCTCTGTCATCACATTTCCACTGCTTAGACCTTACAACCCACTCAAACCTAAACCTAAAGGGTTTGATGATACCAAAATTTGTCTCTTACCATCATGTGCTAGGGAATGACATGGAAAACTGTAAGGATTTTAAAACTATTCTTCTCCGACTATGTCCTCTCGAAGAAAACTTTGACGAAGATGATCTTTTAGATGAGGACCCTATTCCACCTGCACCTATTACTACACAACCTTGTCCCATACCTATTCATCGACTTCCATATTAACCTCCATAACCATTTTATCCTCCTCCAACATTTGAGATCAATATGGTCTGCATCATAGAGATAGCCAAACCTCACCAAAATTCTAATGTGTCGCATTGCTTTCACAAAACCATTATATTACCTCACCATATTTTTACATGTCATGTCGCTACACCTTTCATGACTCACCTTCTCCTTCACCATATATCAATATGGTTCAAGTTACCACTTGAGCCTAGAATGAAAAAGGAAAGGAGAAAACAACCAACTCATCCACTACTCGTTTACCCAATATTCCATCTATACCTGCACCCAAAATCACCATCTGTGGACATGTATACCCTATTTCTGATGGGATTTCCCATCGTAAAATGCTTAAAAAATTACACTAGTATCCTCTCAAAAAAAATTGTATGACCTCGTCCAAACCTCTGAGTCTCATCGTCAGACCCTCATTGAAGTCTTACAATCTATTGAGGTTCTACCTAATGACCCTATGCATGTTACATCAATTATCACCCCTCACCACATTGCCTCTCTCACCACTTCTCCCCCTTCCTATGCTCCTGCTACCACTTATCAAGTAGCCACTCTCAGTTTCTCTAACGAAAAGATTGTCCCTCTCCAATCAAATGATCCCAACCCCACCCTATTCATTTTCGTCTACATTGATAATATATACATTCAATGTGTTATGATCAATGGAGGTGCAAGTATCAACATCATTTCCTCCTATGCACACAACCAAATGAGAATCTTGGCCAATTGCATGTATAATAACCTATTTATGATGAGTTCATTTAACTATGCCTTGACTTTCACCCTCAACACCATCATTCTCCACATTCATGTGGGCGCCCGTGCCATTCTTGAATTATTTTGTCTTAGAGGTGCAATTCTAGTACAACCTCCTACTTGGCTGACCATAGATTTGTATCATGGGTTGTGTTCCTTCAACCTTACTCTGTGGTTTAAATTTTGAACATGAAGGGCATAACTGTACCATTCTAGCTGAACCTTCACCATTCAAGACCTATAACATGTATCGACCCAATGATGTCCTTATACCAGTTAAGGCATCTACCACCGCTACCACTTATTCTTCAGCAACTACCTCATCCACCACTACCAACTCCTCTATTCCCACTGCTGTCACAGCTTCTAAAGCTGGCCCATCAGCCAACCATCTACTTCTCAAACATCCAATGTTTCTTTTTCCCCTCCTTCCAATGATTCATCCATTCCCACTACACATACTAACTACTGATTCCTTAGAAGGTGTTTTTCAACACCTCACTCTAGGGGAATACCTCCTTTATAACATTGGCACATTCCTTACTCCTCAAGAGTGTGGTAACCTTCACCAAAATCCCCGTATGATCACTGCATAGGTGAATTTTTCCCCTATGGTCCTCCCAACCTTCACACCAACTTAACGTGTGGCGGATTTGATGATTCTACCTTCTCACCCGAGCCACCTTCCCAAACTCAAAAAATTTCCTTCAACCTTCAATCTCTCACCAACCATCACTTTGCCAACACCTTCCTCGATCATTGCACTTGGAAGGGCTTTGGCTTTAGTTTCTATGAACAAGGCCGTCATATTGTCATTCCTTGCACCACTTGTAAGCATAAAGACCACAATGGTATTGGATTTTCCAAACCACCTTCAAATAAGGCCTAAGTTGAAATCATTGAGGACAATAAACCTTCTCCATCCCCTTCACCTACCTCACCACCTTCACCTACGGGAGTCTATGGATCCATAATCCATTCCTCCTAACATTATTTTTGTGAACATTATTTCCCTGGGACCCTTGACTTATCAAGGTGATGGTGAGGCTACCTCTTCTCTTCCCTTCTTATATTCTAACATGATAAATTATGATACACCTTCTATCAACATCATTCAATGTTAGGATGATGATTCTATTCTTACCTACCTTACTACAGAAGATTCTTATATTCACTAGTTGTTACCTTTTAAGATGCAAACCATGTTGAATGAACCAACCATTGAAATTAACATTCATACTCAAGATGACCCACACATTCTAAAAATAGGCCAATCTTTAGATGTTACTGAACATGAAGCTTTCACTTCTTTCCTCTAGGATCATGGCAACGATTTTGCTTGGTCCTACGTTGATATGTCATGTATCGACCTAAAAATTTTGGTCCACAATATTGTAACCATTCCTGATGCTAAACCTGTGAAACAAAAGCTATAAAAAATGCATCCTCTCATTTCCCTTCTTGTTAATAAAGAACTCCAACACCTCCTTTCTATTTCCTTCATTCTACCCATTGATTATCCCCAATAGATCTATAACATTGTTCTTTTCACAAAAGAAATAGGGGGACTCCGTATTTGCATGGATTTTCGTGACCTTTACCTGGCTTTCCCCAAAGATGAGTTTCCTCTACCTAGTATTGAATAATTAGTTGATCTCACCATCGGCCATGAAATGCTATCACTCATGGATAGTTTCATGGGTTATAACCAAATATTACTCACACCAGAAGATTAACACAAAACCACCTTCATCACTTCTTGGGGAATCTTTTGCTATCGTGTCATGCCCTTTTGCCTTAAAAATGTTGGTGCTACGTATTAGTGGGATATGAATTATATCTTTCATGACATCATGGATAGCATATTGGAAGATTACATCGATGATCTTCTTGCCAAATCCAAACATTGGGCTAAACACCTTGCAGTCCTCAAGGTTTTCTTTTCTTGTCTCATCAAATACCGTGTTCGTCTTCAACTTAAGAAGTGTGTCTTCATTGTTCTCTCAAGAAATATACTTGGTTTTATCATTTCTTTACGTGTCATTAAATTTGATCCCACTAAAATCAAGGCTATTCTCGAGATGCCTCCACCTACTAACCTTCGTCAACTTTGTAGTTTACAAGGAAAGTTACAATCTATTTGTCACTTTATTTCTCAGCTTTCTGATCGCTGCCATCCATTTCATCATATTCTCAAAAAATATGTCTCCTTAAACTGGGATTATGAATGCCACAAATATTTTGAAGCATTAAAGGGATACCTCCTCCAACCACCTATGCTCATTTCATCAAAAGATAACATTCCCTTTTACCTCTACATTTCTACCATAGATCATTCATTGGGGGCCATGCTTGGTCATCACAATAAGCAACATACGAAGCATGCGGTTTATTATATAAGTCATACTCTTCTAGACTATTAGACTAGATACAATCATGTTGAAAAAATATTCCTAGCCCTATTCTTTTTCACTACCAATCTTTGCCATTACCTACCATAAAACCTTCATTGTCACCAACACTGACCACTTGCATTACATGTATGCTAAATCCTACCAACACCAATGTGCCGCATGTTGGCTCATGATTTTGGAAGACCTCGATCTTGAATTCATCCATCAAAAATCCATCAAAGGAAAAACCATTTCTGACTAACTTACAAATGCACCTCTATCCAAAAACCACTTTGCTAACTTCAAATTTCCAGATGAATCCATTACTACCCTCTCCCTAGATGATAGCATTTATTAGATAACCTTATTCTTTGATGGTTCCAAATGCTAACATGGGGGTGGCACATGAGTTATCCTCATTCCTCTTAATGGTGAACCTATTCCATTATCCTTCAAACTATATTTTTATTGCACCAATAACATCACCAACTATGAAGCACCTGTATTGGGTCTGCAAACCGCCATAGCCTTAGATGTTAAATCCATTAATATTTTTGGTGATTCTCAACTAGTTATGAACCAAGTCAATGGTATATACTAGTTTCATAACAAGATACTTCAAAATTACAAGCATCACATTGACATGCTATTGACTGCCTTTAACCATTATGAACTTCAAACCACCCCGCGTTCCAAAATAAAAATTCGTGGATATCATGGCTTGTTTTGCTTCTCAAATACCCACTTCACCCTCTGACTTGAAAATATTTATCACAATAAAAAGGTTACAATCAACTTCTTATCTATTCCGAGAGGTTAACTTTATAGGAAACGTTGAATCTAACCCACGTGACCTTTGGTATAAGAAGTTTTTTAACTACCTTTCCCTTTCAGTTTTGCATCCAGATCTTACTTGCAAGGGAAAACTAGCCTTCCTCAAACGTGTTTCTCCCTATGTCATCATGGGTGGTATTCTCTATAAACATGGCTTTGATGGTATCCTCTTAGAATTCCTTACAAGTTCTGAAACCCCATACACCATCAAGGAAGTTCACGAAGGGATTTGCCGAGGTCATTTTAGTGGCTTTGTTGTCGCTAAGTGCATCCTTCGCCTCAGCTATCACTAGTCAACCCTAAACCAAGACTATTGTGACTATGTAAAATGTTGTATGAAATGTCAACAACATGGTAATCTTCATTACACCCCTAGTCACGCCTTACAAGTCACACGAGACCTTTGGCCTTTCACTCAATGGGGTTTGGATCTTGTCATAGAGATTAACCCTCATTCTTCCCAATTTCATCAATGGATTATTAACGCTATTGAATATTACACTTAATGGGTGGAATTCATACCTCTCATTTCTAAAAAAACTGAGAAAATATGTGAATTCATCAACCATCACATCATTTTTCAATTTAGTGTTCCTCACCACCTCATCACTGATAACAAAAAACAATTTAAAAAAAACCCTACAGAAACTCTATGACGCCGTTGGAATTCAACTCATTTTTTCTTCACCTTATTCTCCTCAAACAAATGGCCAAGCTGAATCCACCAACACAACCCTAAACAAAATTATTATAAAATTTGTTGACGATACTGGTAAGGATTTGCACACGTGCATTCCTTTCATCTTATGGGCTTACCATACTAGTATTCAAACCTCAACCGCTGCCACACCTTTCTCTTTGGTCTAAGGTACAAAGGTTGTTTTGCCTCTCGAAAACCAAATTCCATCTCTTCATATATCACTCAAAGATATGCACAACGATGATAATTTTTTCCAACACCGTTTGATGGAAATTGAGTTATTAGATGAGTGTCATCTAACTTAACTTGATCACCTTAAAATCTACCAAAAGCGTATCAAATGTGCCTACGAAAAACGTGTCCAAGAACAAAAATTCAAGGTCAGTGACCTTGTCCTGAAGGAAAATCAACATGTAACAAAAGTGGAGAAAAGTAAACGGGGAAAATTTGTTCCTAATTGGCATAGACCCTATATCATTACTCATGCCTATGGGTCAGGTGCTTATTGTTTATCTTCACTTAAAGGTAAATCGAAATCTAAGCCCCTCTATGCCTTACATATTCAATCATTCTATTATTGAATCAAGTACTACATCACCTTTTTTCCATTATAAAAGCATTGCTTGAGTACCCATCCCTTTCATTCACCTCTTTTGAGGACCAACAACTAAACATGAATTATCAGATTATCCATCACCTTTCAACCTTATCTTAAATATGAGCACCACAACTCTACTCATGGAATGGTTCTCATGGATACTTTTCATTCTTGTTAGGATGGAATCCCATGGTTGTTCGTCACTTAAAAAACTTCTTGCATAGTTAACCTTTGCATGCTATGGTTTTTCCTTCATAAAGGAAGCCTATACTCCTCTATAGTCGTGTCCATGACCTAAAAGTCTAAAGACGTTCAAAATTAATATATGGGATTTTAAAATTCAACTCCTTAAGTAAAAATTCTAGAAAATAGATGAATCCCTCAAAAAGGACATCTATCTTTCTATCTTGTTGCTATAAATAGAATGCTCCCTCAAAGGAAAACTAGACAAAAACAAGACTATTTTTGCAAAATAAAAATAAAATATTCTGAAGTTCCCACATCGATCAACTTCATGAAGACCTCAAGGATTCATTTTATTTATCCCACATATACTTACCACATCAATCAGTCTATAAAAAACAAAAATAAAATACAAAAAATCAAGAGTACAACTTATTTTGTCATGGACTTTCCTATTTCAGTTTTGGGTATCTTGTAGAAGAGGCATGTTGTCTCACAACAAGGTTACACTGAACAACCCATTTCACCTCATCTTCCTTCCTTTCTCATTTTCTACCTACTCAAGGGACGTGCCAAAAATGTGACATTTCATGATCATGTAAGTTCCTTCACCCTTAGAATAGTCAATCATGTACTTCCTTTAGGGGTTTAATTCATCAACCCGTCCTCGGTATGGTCATTATGGTCCTTTCCACTTATGGAGCATTCCACCTATTTTACCGTTCATCTCTTTTCTTAATTATTGATTATGATACGCAAGACTAGACCTTCGACACCTACATTCTAGGATTTCATCCCCTTCAATGTAGACTTAACCATGCCTAACTGACCTAAACTCAGCCATTCCTAACTGACCTACACTCAACCATACCTATTCAATCTAGAATCAATCATGCCTAAACCCTACCAACTCATTCATACCTCATCACATTCTGCCCTTGCTTATGGGAGAACTACATTGGCCCAAGGCCCCTTTTTGTTGAGGCTATGTACGTAGCACTCTGAGGGCATGGGGCCCTTGGAAGTTAGCTCGACAACTTTTACCCCCGACCAATTTTCCCCCTTTACATTCACATCCAAACTTAGTTAGTTTCCATTTACAAAATAACTTGGAAATTAATATACATAAAAACATACATTGTTTCATCATACCTACCATTTTATAACCTAAACCATATTCTACTTGAATTATTTAATATTTCCATGATATCAATTACTTGGAAATTTAAACACAACATACATACAACACATTATTTCCATAAAATCAGTAACTTGGAAAATTTTTGACTCAACCAGGCCTACACCCGACTCAATCATTCCTATACTTGACTCAACCATGCCTATACCTAATTCAACCATGCCTATACATGACTCAATCATGCCTATACCTGACTCCATCATGCCTACACCTGACTCAATCATGCCTATACCTAACTCCATCATGCCTACATGACCTCGACTCAATCATGCCTAACTCACCTAGTTTCCATAATAAACAATAACAATTAGAATTAAAAAAATTACATCATTAGTCCAATAATCATCATCAACTATATAAATAGGAATGTTTATGTATCAATACATATGTATATAGGGAAAAACAATCAAAGTGTCTCAAAAACTCTCATATACAATCTCGCAAAATCTTTGGCACGCAGGCCAATATATATACCAAAATCAAAATCATCATACACTATCAAATGTCATGATCAATAAACCCCACCTGGGCCCCTCCAACGCTTCCTGCTCCTACTACCATGATTCTCTGTTATCGGCCAATCACCTCACTCGTATCGATCTCGCGGACCCTGCAAATTGAATCCAATTACCCAATAATTTCTTTCCAAGTCAGCCAAGTATAGTACCTGCTATCTAATTTTGCACACATGGCAAGATTGGACAACGGGGTCCTATCACGTTCAAAATGAAATAATAGTCCCAGGAACCCACCTTCGGTTATTAACGAGATGCAATAATTAAAAATAATTCCTAAATTGCATATGAAGAGATCACCTAGCATCGAAAGGCACCCAGTTGATCTCAACTCAGTGAAGAGTTCAGGGTTGAGTTGATAAAGAACCCGGTGTCAAATTGATAATCATCTCAGAAATCATCTCGGTAGAGACTCTCAGTTGTAAGAGCTAGACGATGGTCTTGTTAATGTAAAATATAGCTCATTGAAAATTGACGAATGAAAGGAACTCTACAAGGATCTCGGTGGAGATCGATGCAAAAAGATCTGAAGGCCAAGTCAGGGAGAGTCAAAGTTAACATGATGCCAGGTTTAATCCATTAAGACAGTGCTCGACCAACCACTTGGGAGAATTATCTTGTTTGACTGAGATGATATGAAATTATGCAGATATGGGAGGTTCAACATCATTGAATCTTAGGTTTGTAATTACATAATGGAAGGACTTCTATCGACCCAGGAAGATAGTATAAGCACCATAGAATACCAATGTAAAATTGAGTCAAACCGACATCTTAAAAAGAGCTGTGAATTATAATGGTGTTCAGACCTTCCTCGGCCGAGTATTCGGTGCACAGGCAGCAGGCATGTTGCAGTATAGTAAGAGTTCTTTTGAGCACTTCCAACAAGCAGGTTGTCCAACTATGTTGTTATCTGTTCAGCATCGAATGCATCCTCAAATTTGGGATTTTCCTTCAAGATATTTTTATGAAAATCAATTAAGTGACAGTGAGAGTGTTATCGGGAGACCTGATGAAATTTATTACAAAGATTCTCTATCGAGACCTTACTTGTTTTACGATGTAACTCATGGAAGCGAATCTCATAGAGGTGGAACTGTTTCATATCAGAATATTCATGAGGCACAATTTGCTTTGCAATTATATGAGCATCTTCAATGAGTCACTAAGTTGGCAGGCATAAAGGCTTCTGTTGGGATTATCACACCTTACAAGCTACAGCTGAAATGTTTACACCGAGAGTTTGATGTTATCCTCAAATCTGATGAAGGAAGACTCGGCAGGAGAAAAAATCATGGGGATTCCACGCGCTGGTGGGAATTGTGGAGATAAGGAACGAACTTGCCAAGTTTGTGCGGCGAAGCTGAGGCCGAGGCCCGTGGATTAATGTGTCCAAGCCGTTACATGGGGATTTGGAGCTAGTATGCCGAGGTCAGAGATTTGACGATGGCAGTCCAAGCTGTTAATCCCGCGTTGAGGTATGAATAGGGGAACTCAGGGCAAGCACCGCCAAGTGGAAATATTGGTTTGGTAAACCATGATCAAACTTCCGTGAATGGGAGAAATCCGATCAAACTGCCAAGCGTGGAAATATTATGATGGCTATCCAACATGATACTTCCGCACGGGCTGTGTAAACAGGATCTGAGTCTTTGTGCGAGTCGCCAGGAGGATTAATAAGACAGTTGTGAATTGGAGTGGGTCATGGAGAAAACAACGCGACGTGATACCAATTTCAGCGGAGGCTACAGGCCGCTCATCTCATTATGCAGATATTTGTCAAATGATACCGAGTAACATGGCGAGTGGGGGTCAGCGCTTGCAGTTCGAATACATGGGAAAAGGAGAACATTTCAGAATTTAGCCTGAAGAATCACTCGGTTCACCACTGTGAGGAAAGAAAGTGGCTTCGTATCTCACCCAACGAAGGTGATGCGTTAATGGCTTAGTCGTGGCTCATATGCGAAGAGTTTGACGGGAAAGCAATGTTGAAAACTCATCCAGATGGAAAGGATGCATGTTGCATGGACTGTGGATTGGGTTCCATAGATCATACAAAGAAAGTGTCTCCTTTCATACAGATCCACCCTTGTTAGGATTCCACTAAACTGTTCAGACTTTGAATCAGCTTTAATAGCTGCCACGACCTTCTCCTCGTCCTCTGTACAATTCTGAACTTGATGTGGTCGCGAGGTAAAATCCCACACACAGGAAGCAGGCATGTTGCAGTACAGTAGAAGCCTTTCTTTTGAATGCTTCCAGCAAGCAGGTTGTCCAACTGTGTTGTTATCTGTTCAGTATCGAATGCATCCTCAAATTCGTAGGCTTATCCTTATTCTGAACTCAGATCAAATAGCAGCTGTAGGAAACAAATATTCACTGCCGTGTACGATGGATTGGAGTCACGCTATTCAAGGCTTCATAAAATTTTCCTGAATCAGGAGATGAAGGTTTATTACGGTGCAGAATGAAATGATTCATATTGCTCAGCATGTTTTCTCCTAGAAATGAATTGAATGTGAAGGTCAGCTCTGAAAATACCTGGTTGGCCGTTTTGCATGCTACATCCTTGTTACTTGTAAATGGTCTCTTTGAGAAACTCTGAGGGTAATAGGCAATATTTATACCCTTCCATTATGTACGTCCAATCAGACAATAAAAAGTATTCCTTTACCAGGTTCAGAGAAACTTGTTTTTTACAAATGGACGATTATACTGTAGTTTCAAGCTAATTTTATCTAGCTTTATTTCTATTAGCTTTGATCCACGACTAAGGAAAAATTCATATGGTTGTTACCTGTACATTTTTCCAAGGTCCTCTTGGTTGCCCCAGTTGTTCAATGTATTTTAAGAAGGGATCTTTAACCAAAAATCTATCTTAAGGGTGTCTATCGACATGTTATATGGCATGAACCTGGGTCATCATCATGGCAGCATTACGTCTTTATTGGTAATGGCATTTTCTCATCATTTGGAAGGTACAACTGTACTTATTATGGAAAAGCCAAAACATTTTTACTACAAGTGTTATATGATGAGAAAGAATCCTGAGCATTGTGGTAAAACCATTCTTTTCATAAATGTTGGGTTAAGCTTGGTATTCAAGTGAGTTTGAGCCCAAGAAAGGTAAGATCGTTTGCTGGATGAAGAGCTTGGTGACTTCGCAGGGAGCTCGTGGTGTTTTTTCATGAAGTTTGAACATGGAATGCATAAATGGCCTCGAGTTAACCAAGGAAAATGATAAGAATTGAGTTTGATAGCTCACCATTCGAAGGACTCAATGCAAAAGAGCTCGATTTCCAAGGTAAGGAAAGAGTTGGTGTGGGGTTCAAAATTGAGTGCAACACCGAGTTAGAGGATTCGAAGCTCATCGAGTTTGGCTATGTGCAGATTCTATCCACATGGACCCCCCTCCTCTTCAAGTCAAACGGGTCAACAGGGGGGTCCCGACATTATGTTAATTAAATTAATATTTTTATTTAAATATTTTAATAATAATATTTATTATTATTATTTAAATATTTTATTTAAATATTCTTTTAATTAATTGAGAAGACTAGGTCATCAGGCAATTAATGACCCATGATGGAACCTTCTCAGGTAGTTCAACTAACTGTAATAAATACATCATGGGCCTTCAATTTAGGAATGTAATTATGACCATTTCCTCTTCTTTCTCACATATTCTTCTATAAATGTAAGTTGGAAGCTCATTTCAAAGGGTTCCAACAGTTCAGACAAGTTGGACAGTTAGATATCTCAGGCGAGTGTATACTTTTCAAGAATCCTCTCTCTTCTGCAAGTTGTTCTTGTGTGTTGAGAGAACTTTCAAGCCTCCTCTTCAAGACTGTAATGGCAACTATTGCCTCTTCTGAATGTATGATGCATTGTGCATGTTATTGAAGCAATAAAAGTGTGTGTTTTGTGACTAATCTCGGTCCTTTCATCCTTCTATGCTTCTTTGTGCCTTTCTCGTACTTGCAGGTACACTGTGTAAGTTTAAGTTTCTATTGCAGGTTCTTGGAGTTCTGTGCTTATCGAGTGGTGGAGTATTGCATGTAGTTGAGTTGTGGTGTCTGTTCACCCTTCTTGAGTTCATCCTTCTTCATTGGGAAACTGGTATATTTCTCGGTCTGATAAAGTTTAATAAAGGGAACGCGTGTCTCTTAGTTTGTGGTATCATGTACCCTCTCTAAGTTGCAGTAGGTGAAGTTGACCTGTGGTGCACACACCCTCTTCAAATTAACCCTTCCTGAGTCTGGAAACACCCTTTATCTGGTGCATCACCATCCCTAGTATAGTTTCATTTCTGTAAATCTCTTTCCCTAAAACCCCATGAAAATGTTAGCATAGAATTAGATATTCATTTTTGTTACACTAGGAGTAGTATAGCACTTAGTTTAGGAAGAGGAAGCCAGCCTTCTCCGGAGGTTCACCTCGAGCCCAAGTCCCACAGCTTGAGAGGTGATCCCATGTGTCCCAATCACACCGAACATCCTATTCACATCCTGGCCATTCGGAGGGTGCAGTGATTTGGCGACAACAGTTTTTGGCACACCCGGTGGGACAAAGTTAGTACTTCTCTTATCACTTGTAAAAATAAAAGTACCTGACGACTCTATATCTCTAGATTCCAAATCTCAGTGCGGTAACTTATGCGAAGAATTCATACAAGAGCTTCTTCAAAGAAAGGAAATTATCAGCATACTGAACTTTCCTTGTCTCCTCCAAAGAGAAGAAGAAGAGGCATTTCCACATCCCCAGTTGCAGATTTACCTAGTAGGGGTCATTCAACTCCTCCTTACGGAAGGTTTCCTCCACCCAGGAACAATCAACCTTTCGTTGCTATGGTGAGGAACCAAGTTTTTCCCCTTTTAATGTAATCAGTCCTCTTCTATTGGCTCAACGTGACCCGATACCTGTTGCGGCACTCAAAAGTTTACCCTTCTACACAGGGGAAACTCACGTTACTCCAGTGGAGCATATCTTTGATGTAGCCAGCATCTGTGCAGTACATAATATCACCGAAGACAACATTGCAGTTAGACTTCTTGCTACCTCTTTCAAGGGAAAAGCACTTCAATGGTTTCGTGGGTTAGGTGTTGGCACTATAACCACTTGGGACGAGTTGGGAGAAAAGCTATGTAAACAATTTGAAGACAAAAGTGATCACCTATCACTTTTGGAACAACTTACTACCATAAAGAGAGCTTCCCAAGAATACATGAGTGATTTCAACTTCCGATTCCACAGGACTTGGAATAGGATTCTGGCACTCGTAAAGCCTTCTGCACATAATGCATTCTTGTACTATTTGCGAGCCTTGAATAGCGATGTAGCAGTTATGATCCAGTCCATGGGAGGGACTACACTTCCTGATGCTTACGAAGTTGCCATAAGTGCAGAGAATTCTTTGATTCAGGCTGGAAAGATAGCTCCACGACCACCAATGCCCTTTTCTCCAGATCTTACGAATCATCAGCCTATCATTTCTCCTATTCCAGTAGACTCCAAGCAACCATCTCAATCTTCCCCTACCTCTTCAAATGACCTATTTGAAGTCAAGTCACTACTGCAAAATTTTGGAAATGAGCTCGTTGCACTCAAAAGGCAACAATTTCAATACAATCGTCCATATCAGCCACAAAATCAGCAGTATCAAGCTAACCGTCCTCCTTTTCAAGGAAACAATCAGCCTTGAAATCAAACTACAAGTCAAGTTGCAAATGTCAGGCCCTTGAACTTTCAGAACCCTCTTGCAGCTAGCTCATCTAGAGCTATAGTACCTGTTCAAAATAATCTAGTTCAAGACTACGAATGGTGTTATCCTTGCTCTCAACCTCACAATCAAAATATTTGTCCCAATGGGGTTCTTAGCCAGGCCCTTATGGTTCAAAGTGTATCTGCCCCTTCAGAGTTAACAAACAATTCATCTACACAAGAAGCAGTAGATCAACCGCAGGCACCTGAAGAATCTGCTTTGCTAAACTGGCAAGCAGAAGATTTTTGTGGGTTGAATATAGATTCTTCATCAGTGGCAGCAAACACTCGTTCCAAAAAGAGAGAAATGGAGCCTCAACCTCTCGAAGCTGATCTATCGTCCACTTCTCAACCTGGGTTACAAATGGCAGTTGATAAAAATGCGGGAAAGAAATCACCAGAAACACCGGCTAGCCACGCCATAGGGAAAGATGGTTCTCCAGGCATCACGGTACCCAACAAACATTTTCCAAAGGAGGACCCCAATGCCCAAAAAAGTGTCATCAAAGTTGGAGTGATTCCCTTCAGCATAGTAGAACAAATGAAGAAAACCAATCTGATCGTTACCATGTGGGATGCGCTCTCAATCCCTTCTCAAAGAAACCTGTTGCAAGAAGCTCTGAACAATTTTAGTACAACCAACAGATCACCAAGCCATAGAGTGACAAATACTATAAGTTTGTATCAACCGGAAGGGAAAATCATTCCTACAGAAAACAAACCACCACCATTCTACATTTCCCTGATCATTGGCGACCACCTGGTACATAATTGCATGATCGATTCTGGTGCCAGTAGCTCTGTCATGCCGAAACAAATTACAGATGTACTAGGCATACAATATGTGCCAGTTGCAAGAGGGGTTGTTCAGCTGGATGGCACAGCTGTTAAGACTGTTGGGGTTATCAAAGGACTTCAACTTACCATTCATGCATGCCCAAGTTTGTCATTCACCCAAGACATATCGGTCATCGATCTCCCTCCTCTCTTTGCCATCTGCCTATCACGGGATTTCACTGCCAAGATGGGTGGTTACCTATCAGCTGATTGGTTGCATATGATTCTCAGGACTCGATACGGAACCAAAGTAACTATAAGGGCAGAACCAATCTGCCATAATCATGTAGAACCCTACACTGCTAGTCCCATAAATGGAAATTACACCATCGGCGATCCCGAAGAGGAAGATGCCGATCATGAACCAACCACCCTTGTTGAAGAAGTTCCTGATACTTTGCTAGATGAAGTAAGTAGAGATCATCAGTACGATCCCTACGCTGATGTATTGGTAGAAGAAGAAGCTGGTTTGCTGGTCTTGGAAGAAACAAGATTAGGTACCTACTGTATCCATGAAGAAGATACAATCATACCACAACTTGTCAAAACACCAAGTGATTCTAAAGGACTGTGGCAATTGTTCTTCGATGGCTCAAGAAGTAAGAATGGATCCGGTGCTGGTGTTATGTTAATTTCTCCAGAGGGAGATAAGTACTTCTCATCTTTCCGGTTGCAGTTCAGTTGCACCAACAATGTTGCTGAATACGAGGCTCTTGTGCAAGGAATTCAGCTAGCCCAAAGGAAGGGAATCAAGGCCCTGACTATTTTTGGAGATAGTGAGTTAGTTGTTCATCAAGTTTCGGCACGTAGTGCATCCAAAAATGATCTTTTAAGATCATACAAGAACCGAGTTTGGGACCTGATTGAAGATTTTGAAGCTTTTGGAATCCATGCAATCCCTAGAGATCAAAATCAAGATGCAGATAGGCTTGCTACAATTGGTTCACAATACAACATACCAGTTGATATCATGAAAGAAGGGCAGAAATTTGTTAAAATGGTGGTTCGACCAGCAGTCCCTGATAATGTGAGTAGTTGGCAAGTGTTTGATAGTGACAAATAAATTGTCCTCTTCCTACAAGAAGAGGCGGAGTTTGCTACAAAGAATCAAGATAAGTTACAGGAGTCATATGGTGAGTAAATTATCCAATTGAAAAGCAACAAGCTACCAAAAGGTTTAGTCACTTTGGAATCCATTTTCAATTCAGATGACCAAGCCACAAGACAAAGCCCTAACATGGTGGTCAGAGAAGAATATTTTGAGGAAGTCGAAGTATCAAATGCAAAGTTTCTCAAGATCGGAAAAGTGTGTACTTCTAAGGAGAAAGAAGCTTTCATCAAACTTTGTCAAGAGTATCATGACATCTTTGCATGGAGCTATAAAGATCTGCGTGGTTTTGATCCAGGTCTAGCACAACATACCATCGAACTAGATCCGAATGCTAAGCCAGTTCGTCAAAAACAGAGACCAATTAATCCCAAAATTGAGCCACTAATGAGAAAGGAGCTAACCAAGCTCATCGAGGCCTGTATAATTTTTCCCATCAAGCATTCCTCATGGGTAGCCAATTTGGTGCCCGTGAGGAAGAAGAACGGAGAGATCCGGTTATGCGTAGATTTCAGGGATTTGAATCGTGCATCATTAAAAGACCATTATCCTCTTCCATCGATGGAGCAGATCCTTCAAACGGTGGTAGGAGCTCAAATATTTTCTTTGCTCGATGGATATTTAGGTTACAATCAAATCCTAGTCCAAGAATCTGACCAATTCAAAATGGCTTTCACTACCAAGTGGGGCACGTATGCCTACAATAAAATGCCATTCGGATTGTCCAATGTCGGGGCTAATTTCCAAAGAGCCATGGACATGGCATTTAAGGGACTAATCAACGATATTATTTTGGTTTACCTTGATGATATAACTGTATACTCTAAGCATGCAGAAGATCACATCACGCATCTAAGGAAAGTTTTCCAAAGGTGTAGGGAATTTGGGATTTCACTTAACCCCAAGAAATGTATTTTCACAGTACACGAGGGAAAATTGTTGGGGCATGTGTTTCAGTAGAAGGATTATCAATCGATCCAGCTAGGATTCATTCAATTATGTCCTTATCTCTCCCAAGTCACAAGAAGGGCCTCCAGAGTTTTCTGGGAACCATAAATTTCGTGTGGAGATTCATCCCTCAATTCGTGACATTGGCTAAACCACTGACAACCATGCTAAAGAAAAACATGCCATTCTCATGGACAAAGGAAGGACGAGAAAGCTTTGAAGCCATCAAAATAGCCATTTCCTAAGCTCCCATGCTTGTGAACCCCAGGCTTGACAAAGATTTTATCCTTTATGCTTTTGCAGGTCAAGAGAGCATTTCAGGGATCCTCACCCAACAAAACAACAACCTGATGGAGCAACCAATCACTTTTCTTCAGTCAATCCCTCAAAGACTACGAGTTCAAATACTCATTCATTGAAAAGCAAGTCTTTGCGGTTATTCAAGCTTTGAAGAAATTCAAGCACATGTTGTCCAACAACAAGATTCATCTGATGGTGTCTCATCCAGGTGTCAAGGAGTTTTTGCTGAACAAAGAAATGAATGAAAAGCGTGCTGGATGGATCACGAAGGTAATGGAGTATGACGTGCACATCAAAGTCACTAAACTTGTCAGAGGTAAGGGTTTATGTCAGCAACTTGCTGCAGACATGGAATCAAAATGTAATGAAGATGTGACACTCCTAAATACTGATGAGGATGTTGATCAAGCTGACTGGTTATCCAAAATGAAGAATTTCATCTTCTCAGGAGCATACCCGGACAAACATGGATAAAAACCAAAGATGAACTTTCCATCTTCAATCTATCCCATATGTTTTGGTAGATAGCGTTCTCTTTCGAAAAGATTTGAACGGCGTCCTCCTTCGGTGCATAGGACCAGAACAGGTCAGTAAGATACTAGAAGAGTTTCATAATGGCCTATCTGGAGGACATTATTCCGCACGAACAACAGCTACCAAGATCATGCGAGCTGGCTACTATTGGCCAAATTTATTCAAGGATGCCCATCTTTGGGTAAGGAAATGTAAGGAATGTGCCTTTTTCACAGGTAAGCAGAAGCTGGCAGCTCTTCCATTGCATCCAATTCAAGTGGATCAACCCTTTGTTCAATGGGGGTTGGACTTCATCAGAATGATTAATCCTCCATCCAGTGATGGACATAAGTGGGTCCTTACTGCAACAGACTATTTTACTCAATGGACAGAGGCGGTAGCATTAAAAGAGAGCAATGAAAAGGTAGTTCTAGATTTTTTGGAGGGTATAATGACGAGGTTCGGTGTTCCGTTTACAGTCATTTCAGACAACGCGCTGGCTTTTCTTGGTATGAAATTGAGTGAATGGGCTATTAAAAATGGGGTATACCTCAAAACTTTGTCCAATTACTATCCTCAAGGAAACGGATTGGCTGAGTCTAGCAACAAAAACCTCATAAGGATTATTAAGCGCACAATGGAGACTAACAAGAGGACTTGGCATACACAGCTTAAGACCACCTTATGGGCAGATCGGATCACACCTAAAAGGGCCATCAGAAATTCTCCTTTCGTTTTGGTATATGGAAGAGAGGCAAAACTCCCGCTCTCATTGGAGTTACCTTCTTTGGAGTTAGCTCATCAACTTGAAGTTATAGAGAGTGATCCTCTGACAATAAGGTTTGCTGAACTCATGGAGTTAGAGGAAGTACGAGACAAGGCTATGAAAAATTTGGAGCAGCATCAGGCTCAAGTTAAGAAATATTTTGATAAGAAGACGTCCAACAGGTGTTTTCAAGAGGGAGATTTAGTTCTCAAATGGGATGAAGACAGGGCCAAACCAGGTAGGCATGCCAAGTTTGACGCTCTCTGGAGTGGGCCATACATCATCACAAGTTGCAAAGAGGCAAATTCATTCCGTCTATCTAGGCTCAATGGAGAAGAACTGCCCATTCATGTGAATGGGATACATCTCAAAGCTTGTTTTTGAGAAGCGTTCCACCCCTTTGTAAAGTTAAATTAGGTGTTTTCCTCCAAGTGCTTATGCACATTGTTGTGTGTTGTTGTTTTGCTTTCCTTGTTGTTGTGTTTTGTGTTGTTCTGCACATTGTTTCACCATTGGAAGGTGTCAAGGAGAAGAAAGGTTCAAGGTTTCCATAAGAGTTTCAAAATCTGCTTCATTCAAAATTTTGCAGTGTTCCATGGATGTCAAGCATTCAATAGATTCAGTATACTTCATGCTTAGCATTCTAGGGAGGCCCAGGATATCGGCAATGCTCAAGGAGATTCTGGGATGTGTCAAAGAAAATCATACTACTATTAGGATTCCAACATAGACTCCATGCCCAATGGATGACTTAAGGCTACTGGAATCATGCTTAGTAGGCAATCATCCCCAAGAGGTCGCCAAAAATGTTATCCAATTTTGCACACATGGCAAGATTGGACAACGGGGTCCTATCACGTTCAAAATGAAATAATAGTCCCAGGAACCCATCTCCGGTTATTATCAAGATACAAAAATTAAAAATAATTCCTAAATTGCATATGAAGAGATCACCTAGCATCGAAAGGCACCCAGTTTATCTCAACTCATTGAAGAGTTCAGGGTCGAGTTGATAAAGAATCCGGTGTCAAATTGATAGTCATCTCAGAAATCATCTTGGTAGAGACTCTCAGTTGTAAGAGCTCGACGATGGTCTTGTTAATGCAAAATATAGCTCGTTGAAAATTGACGAATGAAAGGAACTCTACAAGGATCTCGGTAGAGATCGATGCAAAAAGATCTGAAGGCCAAGTCAGGGAGAGTCAAAGTTAACATGATGCCAGGTTTAATCCATTAAGACAATGCTCGACCAACCACTTGGGAGAATTATCTTGTTTGACCGAGATGATATGAAATTATGCAGATATGGGAGGTTCAACATCATTGAATCTCGGGTTTGTAATTACATAATGGAAGGACTTCTATCGACCCAGGAAGATAGTATAAGCACCATAGAATACCAATGTAAAATTGAGTCAAACCGACATCTTAAAAAGAGCTGTGAATTATAATGGTGTTCAGACCTTCCTCGGCCGAGTATTCGGTGCACAGGCAGCAGGCATGTTGCAGTATAGTAAGAGTTCTTTTGAGCACTTCCAACAAGCAGGTTGTCCAACTATGTTGTTATCTGTTCAGCATCGAATGCATCCTCAAATTTGGGATTTTCCTTCAAGATATTTTTATGAAAATCGATTAAGTGACAGTGAGAGTGTTACCGGGAGACCTGATGAAATTTATTACAAAGATTCTCTATCGAGACCTTACTTGTTTTACGATGTAACTCATGGAAGTGAATCTCATAGAGGTGGAACTGTTTCATATCAGAATATTCATGAGGCACAATTTGCTTTGCAATTATATGAGCATCTTCAACGAGTCACTAAGTTGGCAGGCATAAAGGCTTCTGTTGGGATTATCACACCTTACAAGCTACAACTGAAATGTTTACACCAAGAGTTTGATGTTATCCTCAAATCTGATGAAGGAAGACTCAGCAGGAGAAAAAATCATGGGGATTCCACGCGCTGGTGGGAATTGTGGAGATAAGGAACGAACTTGCCAAGTTTGCGCGGCGAAGCTGAGGCCAGGGCCCGTGGATTAATGTGTCCAAGCCGTTACACGGGGATTTGGAGCTAGTATGCCGAGGTCGGAGATTTGATGATGGCAGTCCAAGCTGTTAATCCCGCGTTGAGGTATGAATAGGGGAACTCAGGGCAAGCACCGCCAAGTGGAAATATTGGTTTGGTAAACCATGATCAAACTTCCGTGAATGGGAGAAATCGGATCAAACTGCCAAGCGTGGAAATATTACGATGGCTGTCCAACATGATACTTCCGCACGGGCCATGTAAACAGGATCAAAGTCTTTGTGCGAGTCACAAGGAGGATTAATAAGGCAGTTGTGAATTGGGTGGGTCATGGAGTAATCCTCCAAGCGATAAGGGAGGATGATGGATATTTTTCAGATGGTTGAAGATGGTTGTAGACGTTGAAAAAGTATCCAGTTTCAGGCTCACACTGTGAGAAAGAAAGTGGCCTTCTCACCCAACGGAATACCGTAATTGCGAGAGTTACAGAAAGACAAAGGTTTCCTCATGAAGCCAACAAATAGATGTCTCCTTTCATGATCAGGATTCCACCTTTGCCAGCATACTTCTCCCACGACCTTCTCCTGTCCTCGGGCTTCTGAGCATTCGATGTGGTCGCGAGGAAAAATCCCACGCACAGGCAACAGGCATGTTGCATTACAGTAGAAGCCTTTCTTTTGAACGCTTCCAGCAAGCAGGTTGTCCAACTGTGTTGTTATCTGTTTAGTATCGAATGCATCCTCAAATTTGTAGGCTTATCCTTATTCTTAACTCAAATCGAATAGAAATTGTAGGAAAAAAATATTCACTGCCATGTATGATGGATTGGAGTCACGCTATTCAAGGCTTCATAAAATTTGCCTGAATCAGGAGGTGAAGGTTTATTACGGTGCAGAATGAAACGATTCATATTGCTCAGCATGTTTTCTCCTAGAAATGAATTGAATGTGAAGGTCAACTCTGAAATACCTGGTTGGCCGTTTTGCATGCTACATCCTTGTTACTTGTAAATGGTCTCTTTGAGAAACTCTGAGGGTAATAGGCAATATTTATACCCTTCCATTATGTACGTCCAATCAGACAATAAAAAGTATTCCTTTACCAGGTTCAGAGAAACTTGTTTTTAACAAATGGACGATTATACTGTAGTTTCAAGCTAATTTTATCTAGCTTTATTTCTATTAGCTTTGATCCACGACTAAGGAAAAATTCATATGGTTGTTACCTGTACATTTTTCCAAGGTCCTCTTGGTTGCCCCAGTTGTTCAATGTATTTTTTGAAGGGCTCTTTGACCAAAAATCTGTCTTAAGGGTGTCTATCGACATGTTATGGGCATGAACCTGGGTCATCATCATGGAAGCATTAGGTCTTTATTGGTAATGGCATTTTCTCATCGTTTAGAAGGTACAATTGTGCTTATTATGGCAAAGCTAAAACAATTTTACTACAAGTGTTATATGATGAGGAAGAATCCTGAGCATTGTGGTAAAACCATTCTTTTTAGAAATGTTGGGTTAAGCTCGGTATTCAAGTGAGTTTGAGCCCAGGAAAGGTAAGATCGTTTGTTGGATGAAGAGCTTGGTGACTTCGCAGGGAGCTCGTGGTGTTGTTTCATGAAGTTTGAATGTGGAATGCATAAATGGCCTCGAGTTAACCAAGGAAAACGATAAGAATCGAGTTTGATAGCTCACCATTCGAAGGACTCAATGTAAAAGAGCTCGATTGCCAAGGTAAGGAAAGAGTTGGTGTGGGGTTCAAAATCGAGTGCAACACCGAGTTAGAGGATTCGAAGCTCATCGAGTTTGGCTATGTGCAGATTCTATCCACATGGACCCCCTCCCTCCTCTTCAAGTCAAACGGGTCAATGGGAGGGTCTCGACATTATGTTAATTAAATTAATATTTTTATTTAAATATTTTAATAATAATATTTATTATTATTATTTAAATATTTTATTTAAATATTCTTTTAATTAATTGAGAAGACTAGGTCATCAGGCAATTAATGACCCATGATGGAACCTTCTCAGGTGGTTCAACTAACTGTAATAAATACATCATGGGCCTTCAATTTAGGAATGTAATTATGACCATTTCCTCTTCTTTCTCACATATTCTTCTATAAATGTAAGTTGGAAGCTCATTTCAAAGGGTTCCAACAGTTCAGACAAGTTGGACAGTTAGATATCTCAGGTGAGTGTATACTTTTCAAGAATCCTCTCTCTTCTGCAAGTTGTTCTTGTGTGTTGAGAGAACTTTCAAGCCTCCTCTTCAAGACTGTAATGGAAACTATTGCCTCTTCTGAATGTATGATGCATTGTGCATGTTATTGAAGCAATAAAAGTGTGTGTTTTGTGACTAATCTCGGTCCTTTCATCCTTTTGTGCTTCTTTGTGCCTTTCTCATACTTGCAGGTACACTGTGCAAGTTTAATTTCTATTGCAGGTTCTTGGAGTTTTGTGCTTATCGAGTGGTGAAGTATTGCATGTAGTTGAGTTGTGGTGTCTGTTCACCCTTCTTGAGTTCATCCTTCTTCATTGGGAAACTGTTATATTTCTCGGTCTGATAAATTTTAACAAAGGGAATGCGTGTCTCTTAGTTTGTGGTATCCTATACCCTCTCTAAGTTGCAGTAGGTGAAGTTGACCTGTGGTGCACACACCCTCTTCAAATTAACCCTTCCTGAGTCTGGAAACACCCTTTATTTGGTGCATCACCATCCCTAGTATAGTTTCATTTCTATAAATCTCTTTCCCTAAAACCCCATGAAAATGTTAGCATAAGACTAGATAATCATTTTTGTTACACTAGGAGTAGTACAACACTTAGTTTAGGAAGAGGAATCCGCCCTTCTCTGGAGGTTCACCTCAAGCCCAAGTCCCACAGCTTGAGAGGTGATCGCATGTGTCCCAATCACACTGAACGTCCTATTCACATCCTAGCCATTCGAAGGGTGCAGTGATTTGGCCACAACAGTACCTTGTCCTTTTCTCCATGTAAAATGCACACACACGTTTCACTCTGTGATTTTCACAAAGTTGAAAGGTTAAAATGAATCCGTAATATATGGATTTTTACTTTTTTACCCTACCCCTGACTTGACCAACGTCGATTTACTATGACTGACATCAGTCATGTGTCGTAGTTTACCACGATTGGTCTCCCTTGACTGGCATCAATTCTAAAAAATGGATATCGGTTAGTATGATCGATCCTATTACACCATTTTTCACCACATCTGATTTCCCGAAACCCTTAACACCTAACCCAAGTTTGAACCCATGCTTACCACTCCACCTACTGACTTTATTACCTACTACGCAACTTCACAATCAGTTCCCTAATGTGGCCTTACCTACAGCCTTGCCTAAATCACCCAACACAACCTCACCCATTGTGACACTCAAATTATCTTACTAGTTATACCTTGTGATGATGTTACTCATGTTGTTCAGCCTAATGACCTTACCTTGCCTAATGTCATGTTTTTTTGTCTTGACCTAACCTTTAGTTCCCTGGAACAAACCTATTACCCATTCTTGTACCTTTCACAGTTGTGTTTTAGGACCATATCCTATACCTTGGATACCTGAACCACTTCAACCTTGTTTTGATAGACCTATTAACCTTTGAAAAAGTAGAGTTTGCAAGCTCTTCAACTTGGTACCTTCTTGCATTCTATACGTGTGCACATGTTAGACTTCCACTACCTATTACCCAAACTGAAATCACCCTTACCTACAACCCACCTACCCTTGTTTTCATCACTTACCTATTTATCAAACCACTCACCAACTCTAGTTAACACCTCATCAGTTCCTGGTTTGAGGAGGATCACCTCCACCCATACTTGGGGCAACATAGCCTTAACCCATACTTGGGGAAACCTAATCTTCACTCATACCTAGGGCACCGACTTCCTTTTTTTTTAGCATCACTTATCAATACAAACTATGCAACAAAAAGGGGCAAATGTAGACACCAAATTTGGGTCACACTCCCCTTGGTCCCCTTTAATTAATTAGCGTAACACATTTAACTAATCATTACCCCTTTACCCTATATTAATATTCATCCTCACGTTACTAATTAATTTAATTAAGTTAATTTAATCCTCACACCTCCACTTGACCTTGGACCCATTCCAAGGGCATTTAACTCATAATGACCAAGTCATCACTCTTAACACTGAGCAACGCTCCTAGTGTTAAATCATTACTTGACCCAACTAACCAAGAATTCTTCCTAAACCTAACTAGACTTCATCAAAAATATTCTTTCCTTCTCTCACGTGAACTCTACTTCCCTAAGCGGAACCAACAAGGAAAGCACGCCAAATCATGGAAGATCTCCCTATTTTTGGTAAATAGGAGTATTTCACCCTAATTGATGCCAGTTTATCCTCAACCAACGTCGGTCACCTAAACCGCCATTGGTTCCTTTATATACAATTTTACAACTCTTTGCATGGGTTGGTAATTTAGTTTTGGGAGTTCTATTGCAATCAATTGAGGATCTCAGAGCCATTCCTTCATCCAAACGATGCCTACATACCACCAAAGTGCAACACAAACAACATATTCTCTTCCAGATCATTGCAGTATCTACAAGGACACATGGGTTGCATTGCCACGACACTGAACCAACCATGACATCAACAATCAATCACTATCCACCTTCAGTCATGAGATATTTATAAAAACAAGTAGGTAATGTGATTTTAATCATATGTTCTTACTTTACTATAGATCTTTTATTTTCTTTCAATATTTCAGTTTTTGTTATTACCCAGATATCTCCATCTTCCCACCAATCCACCAATCCAACCATTTCAAGCCTTTCTAGCTTTCTTAACCTCTCCCTCTGTATTCCTAAGTCTTCTCAGTTATACTACAAGCCTAACCACACCTTCCTCACCCTTTTTGTAATCACAGAGAGGTCCAAAATCCATATTTATTAAGTTATTACCAATTTCCCCTACCGACGTCAGTTTACCTTACCACCATCGGTTTCACCCCTATACTAGTGTTAGTCGCCTAACCGATATTGGTCTTTGTGCCATTTTATACCCTGTAACTAGTAAGCCTCAAATTCAACCAAAACTAACTCAGACCTCACCTTATCAATCCTAGACCCTTTATCAAACATGTAAAACCCAGAACAACCTACCAAACCTCTAGATCTAATCATAAATTTTCTTGTTAGATTAGATTTACTTATTGTATTAGCACAAGATACCTAAATCATATAATTACAGTAGGATTTCCTTATTTCATGGTATTTGTTTCGTTAAATTGTATTTAAAAGTGGATTGATAGCCTTCTATGAAGCACCTTTCCTCCTGGATCTAGCACTCGCTAGGTAATTCACTAACCTATATTATTAATGTTATTTTGTGGTCTTGTTGTGTTTCTTATAGGTCATTCCTCCTATCCAAAGGGAAGCTCTCCATGATCATCTCAGATCAAAAAGTTAATAATGCTCACATTCTACCTTCGACCTTCAATTTTACAAGTATTCCTCCTAACCTCTTACCTTATCTATTTTACGCAGACTATTCGGTGAAACACCTCCATTGTAATTAATTGTATAAACTCTTGAAGCAATAAAATCATATTTGTTGTTATTTTGCAACCCTTGTCATTAAAATACTTAGCCCTTGGTCATATGATATGGTCGTATGATGGCTTAAATCTTGTGATTCCTACTAGTAGGTGCTTAACTCCATAGCCATTACATTTTATTCATGTGGCGAAGACAAGAGCATTTTATTTTGTTTTAGTGACAACTAAAATAAATAGTACAACATAAACTTGGAAAGCTTGTATCTTTTGATCGGCAACTCGGATTTGAGTGTTTTTTTTTGTAAAAATAATTTTTTTTTTGGTGCTCTTTCCATTGGAAATATTTACTTTGAGAATAAAACTATAATTATAAAGTTCCATGTTGTAACACACACTCATTATAAAGTGCCAAAATATGGGGGGGCTCTTGTTGCATTGTTTGGGGGTCTTATTGCATTACTTGGTTCTTGCATTTCTTTTGGTTATTTTTTTGAGAATGACATCTACTTCTGCATTATAGTATATTGATCCATTAAAAACACATAATTACCACACATGGAAACCAAGAATGGAAACAACAATTAAGTGGAAAGGATTATGGGCTTTAAATTATTTAGAACAACCAATGTTCACTAGAGAATATGAGAAATTTCAGTACCAATGCAAATTTGATGAGTGTATGGGTTTGATAAGAACTTATGTAAGTGATAGTATTTTGTTTTATTTGGAAAAATGTGACTCTCCTTTCAAAATATGGTAGAAATTGGAGGATTTATTTAGTAAGGTGGATCATATGAGAGCCATACAACTTGAAATTAAGATCACCTCTATTAATCTTGAAGATTTTCTAACAATTATAGACTATCTTAACAAATTCAAGCATTTGTTGACATAGTTGAAGGGGAGTGGAAGAGATAAGAAAGATGAAGAGTGTGTTTACTTGATTCTATCCAAGTTGAGAGGACCATTCCAAATTTTTTCTTCTACCTTTTTCTCTAGCATAGATGCCTTAGGTGACACATTCAAAATGTCTGACTTAGAAACATTTTGTGAAAGACTTACTAGGGAAGAATCCAATTTGTCTCACCTTAAGTCTACCACCTCTCAAAAGGCATTAGTTGCATCTAATTCTAAGGGCAAGGGAAAACCAAAAAGTGAAACCAAATCCACCTCTTCTCCATCTCAAAATGCTCCTAAACCCAAAGAAAACAACTCTAAACCCAAGGAGTCTTCTAAATCCAAGAATAAGTCTAGCCTTTTAGTCTCCTTTTGTGGGGGTAGTGGTCATGAAGAACATAGGTGTTATAAGTGAATGCAAGCCTTAGAGGATGTAGTCAAGAAACACAAAATTTCTATCTCCACTCCACCTCCTTCTAATCAGCATGACAAAGCACTTAATGTTGTTGGGAGATCTCAGTCACAACTTATAGATAGTTGGGTTATAGATTCTCGTGCTTCTCATTAGATGACTTCTTCCTAAGAGTCTTTTGTTTCTCTAGGTTTGAGTTTTCTTCCAAAATTAAGGTTGGATATTATTCATTTCTTTTTGTTGAGGGTAAAGGTGATATACACCTTGATAGTGGCAGTATCCAGATGCATTGTATATTCTTAATAGTACCACAAATTTTCTTTATGTATATCAAATTTGTCATTCTGGTCAAGGAAAAATAGTGACTTTTACACCACATGGGGCAGAAATACGAAATTTTTTGGAGCCTCATTCACTTGTTTCTCAAGGTATTCTTGATTATAGTTCTAGACTATATAACTTTGAGGTTTTTGATGACACTTCCTTTATAGGGAAAAGATTAGTTTCTCATGCAGATTTAGAGAGTAAGTTGGACATCTGAATTACAAATATTTGAAGGATTTGAGAACTCATTTTATGGTAGATGGTCTTCCTAGAGTTTCTTGTGTTGGGGGAGTTTGCTCTGGCTATGCATTAGGGAAACAACACCAAGATCCATTTCCTAAGAATTTTTCCAACAGATTTTCTTCACCACTTGAGCTTGTGCATAGTGACTTGATGGTTTTTCCCACACCCTCTTTCAATGGAGCTAAATATGCACTTACCTTTATTGATAATTTATTGAGGTGTACTTGGGTTTATTTTCTCAAGTACAAAAGTGATGTTTTTTCACACTTCAAAGTCTTTAAGGATTTGGTCGATAAACAATATTCTAGTTTCATAAAGAACCTTCATACTAATAATGGGTGGGAGTACTTCAGTAATGAGTTTTCTGACTTTTTGGAGACTAAAGACATTATTCACTTGCATTCTATTCTTCATGCTCCATAAAATAATGGCTTAATAGAACATAAGGATAGAACTTTGAAGGAATTGACTAACTGTATGATGTATTCTAGAGATTTACCACCTATCTAGTGGGCATAAGTAGTTTATTGTGTTAACTACATTCAAAAACACACACCACACAAAACACTTGAACATTTGACTTTAGAGGAAGCTTGTTCCAACACTAAGTCATATGTCTCATTTTTTTGAGTCTTTGGGAGCCATGATTGGGCATTTGTGCCAAAGAAGACAAGGAAAGCATTGGATAAGAAGAGAATACCATTGATCTTTGTAGGTTATTATGAGGACATGAGAGCTTGTTGAATTTTAGATTCTAATACTCATGACATTATTTTTCAAACACATGTTCAGTTTGATGAGTGCTTCACTCCTCATGATTCTTCATCTTCTTCCATGGCTCCTTTTTCATCTCATCTTGAGAATCCTTTCTTTGAGGATGTTATAGATGTCGTTGAGGATCCTATTCCCACTGATGTTGTCACTATGCCTAAGTGAGCTCATACTACGGTTTCTGAGGCAACACCTTTCATATAGGATCTTCCACCCACTAGGCATCATCACAAAAATTCTAAAGGTTATGGAATTTTGTGTCAAGTAGTTTATGAGGATCCACATTATTTTTCAAAGGCTCATGGGATACATGAGTGGGATGATGTAATGACATATGAGTATTTTTATTTGGTGAAGAATCATACTTTGGATTTGGTATATATTCTTAAAGGAAGAAAGATGGTTAGGTGTAAGGGGGTATACCGAACCAAATATGTAGTTGATGGGTCCATTGACAAGTATAAGGCCTACCTTGTTACAAAGGGTTTTTCACAAGTTGAAGGTATTGATTACTTTGAGACTTTTGCACCCGTTTCCAAGATGGATTCAGTACGCCCTGTACTTTCTATTTCTGCATCACAGGGATGGCCCATATACTAGATGTATGTGAAGAGTGAATTCTTACATGGAGATTTACAAGATGAAATATACATGGAGCAACCTACTGGATTTGTTTAGGATTCTTCTCTTGTTTGTAGGCTCCTAAGGTCTCTCTACAGTCTCAAACAAGCCCCTTGGGATTGGTATGAGAAGATGGCTTCTTTTCTTCTATCTATTAGTTTTGTTCGTTACCACTCCGATCATACAGTGTATCTCCAACATGTTGGTGAGGAAATTGTGATACTTGTCTTCTATGTTGATGATTTGTTACTTATTAGTAACTCTTCTTCCCACATTCAAACTATTCAAGGGATCTTTCTACATAGTTTGACATGATAGATCTTGGGTTATTACATTATTTCCTTGGATTGTAGATTTCTTAGACAGATTCAGGGATTCATTTGAGTCAGCAAAAGTACACCCATGATCTTCTTCAACACTTTGATATGGATGATTGTAAGTCAATTCCATCTCATTTTCAATCTGGGGTTACTCTTACTTCCACTTGTACCACTCCACTTTGTGATACTACTTTCTATAGGCAGTTGGTTGGAAGTATCATGTACTTGAACAATAATCGACCTGATATTTCATTTGCAGTAGGGCTTGTATCTTGGTTTGCACATTCTCCTCATAGTAGTCATTGACAAGATGCTAAAAGGATTTTGCACTAATTGCACGACACTTCCCACTTAGTTGGTTGGATATACAAATTTAGATTGGGCAGGTTCTATTGATGACTGATGTTCCAATTCTGGCTATCTTTTTTTTCTTCGTTCTTCTCCAGTTGCTTAGGCATGAAAAAAACAACATGTTATTGCACTTTCATCTTCAGATGTAGAGTACAGGGTAGAAGTTTCAACAAGTCAGTAGATTCTTTGGCTTCGACAATTATTGATAGATTTTGGATTCCCATAAGATTCATCGAATGTACTTTAGTGTGATAACCAAAGTTTAATTCACATTTCCCACATTCCAATTGAGCACTAAAGCACCAAACATATTGAGATACACATCCACTTCATTCGTCAACACATTCAGGATGGAGTTCTTTAATTGGAGTACATTTTGACTCAGCAGAAGGTTACAAACATCTTTACAAATCCTTTTGTATCACCTCACTACCTTGAGTTGCGTGGAATTCTTGAGGTTTCAGAAGTTGTTCTTGGGGGTGTTCGTGAGAACATATTCCTTCTTCTTATTCTTCTTTCTCTTTCCTTATAACATGATTCCTTCCTTCTTTTGGTTCAATATTTCTCGTGGACATATTGTACATGAGTACCTCATCAGGCCTAGTTGTCGAGACTCATATTGTGGACATGCCACTTCTATTTTGGCCCCTATCTTCACTTGAGGGGGGGTGTTATAGTAGGTATTTACCTTAGCTCATGTTCACCTAGGTAATTTATTTACCTTTACTGTATTTATCCTCACCCAATTATGTGTGTGGATATTTATTTTTATTTATTTAGATGTTAGGGGGATATTATCTAGTTGTCATATAGTTCTTTCCTTGATCTATGGTATTGACTAAATCCTTAATGTCTAGTTCTCTACTAAATCTATGGTCTTAACTAGTTCTTTGATGACTAGTTATTTCTTTGATTCATGGTTTGATCTACGAATTTGAATGGTTCTTAGATTGTTATTCCTTTCCTATATAAGAAAGGCCCATTGTCATTATGTTTCATTGAGTTCCATAATAATATATGATATTGCTACTCATTTGTTTGAAAAGGTTTTGGTAAAGTTATTCTAGCAAATTTCTTTCATCTGATTGATTTTAGTTTTTGATTAGCATCTAAGTTCTTGGCTTGGTATGATCTAGTTATCATTCCTTTTACCTACTTCAGAAAAAGGTATTTTGGGATTTAGCATGTGCAAAACAAGCCCTAATTTCAGAAAACAGTAGATCAAGGACATTGCAAAGGTGGTCTTAAGTTCTGAAAATCACATTTTGGGTTTTGAAGGTTGCATTGCATGAACCGAGTTCCACCCTATGTATTTCGGGGATTGACAGCTGCAAAGCAAGGTCCAACTTCTGAAATCAGGTTTTGGGCCCTTCAAATTTTATATTTCCATTTTATTAGGATCATATGCATGTCTTGGTAAAACCCTAGCCTTTGGAGGCTTATTCTCAACACATCTAGTGACTCCCAAGATTAGAGCCCAGTGGTTTTAGCAGCCCAAACTTCTCAAATTCACGAGAAGAATCCAAACTAGGTCAATAATAAGAGAAGAGGGTATTTTTGATTATTTATAACTATATCTAGGTAGAGGAAGAAGAGTTCATAGATCTCCATCCTCACCAAATAGAACCTTGTCAACACCTCCACCCGGTAGACCTTTCCTTCAATCAAACAGAGTTCTTAGACCTATAAGAATGGCTCAAACACCACCAAATCCATTTTTCAACTTCATGGGTAGCATTCCACTTGCCCTCAATGCCCAAAATCCTATTCTAGTGGCAACATTGAAGAACATTCCCTACTTCACTAGAGAAAATCAGATAAATCCAATTGATCATATCAAGGACATTGCAAATGTTTGTGTCATTCTAGAGATTAATGAGATGGTTGTTGTAGTTGGAATCCTTACCTCTTCTCTTAAAGGAAAACCATTGTAGTGGTTTATCATCCTAACAGATGGGTCCATTAACAATTGGAATAAACTATGTTCAGGACTTCACAACCAATTTAGAGAGAGAGCGGGCAACTTGTCTCTTTTGGAGAAATTGACTACAATCAAGAGGGCTCTAAATGAATAGATGGTTGATTTTAACTTCTGATTCCAATGGACATGGGATAGGATTCCAATCATCGTGAGGCCAATGATGGAAGGTGCACTCCTTTACTTCCTTAAAGCTCTAAATTTTGACATATCCGTGATGATACAGTCTATGGGAGCGACAACATTTATGGGGGCTTATGTCATAGCCATTAGGGCCGAGACTTGTTTGATATAAACTGGTAAACTTGCACCAAGGCCACCTGTGCCTCTCTATCTAGAAATGGGGAATCCTAACCCTTGTTAAGAACCTAAATTAAATCCCATTCCAACCCCTAGGAATCAAAGTTACAGTGAGGCATCTACTTATTTTACTACTTACAAGGAACTACAGGAGGTCATGAAATGACTGCAAAGTTTAGGGAATGAGTTGGTGACCCTCAAGAGGCAACGAGCCTAAAATTCTAGACCTTATTAGCCTTTGTTCCAACCTAATATGTCCCCATATCAGCATAATCAACCTCCAGCTCAAACTACAAATCAAAATGAAAATCAAGGAAAATATCCTGCTATTAAGCCATTTCAACTATACAATCTCAATGCAATTTCAACATCTAGGGCCCTAGTCCTAACCTAGAATATCCTTGCATAGGAATATGAATGGTGTTTCCCTTGTGTCCAAACCCATAATCAAGAAACATGTTTCAACGATGCTCTAAACCCATCCTTAATGGTGTAAAATTTTGGTGTCCCTCAAGAAGAAAACCAAGAATAAATTTAGCAACAAACAAGTACCCATGAAGCACCTCTAAGCGAGACTTCACTTGTGAATTGACAAGCTAAGGATTTCTACGGGATGAATCAAGATCCTTCTTAGGGTGTAGCAACCAACACAAGGTATAAAAAGAGAAATACAGAAGAAGGACAATCATCAAATTCCAGTACTTATGTGCCTCCTATCACACCCTAGGGAGTTAAAAACTCAAAAAAAACTTTGAATCCATCTAGTCAGCCTAAAGGACATGTTGTATCAACCCATGTACTAGTTCAGTGCATGAAAAAATTTTGTTGAGTAAAGGAAAATGGAAGGATAGCTCACCTTTTTTCAACATCATTGATAACATGAAGAAAAAAATGTGAGAATTTCAATGTGGGATTCTCTAACCATTCCAGGATAGAGGGATTTGTTGTAGGAAGTAATGAAAAACTTGTCCATTCCAAGTCATACACCTAGGGATCAAGAAAAGGTGATAACTAATGTAACTCAGCAAGAGGGTGGTCATCAAAAGGGAAACATGAGACCTTCACCATTTTATATATCTTCAACTGCATGATTGACTCAGGTGCAAGTAGCTCAGTGATGCCTAAACAGATTATGGATCAAATTGGTTTAAAATATGAAATTATCTCTAAAGGAGTGGTGCAATTGGATGAGATAATAGTAATAATAGTCAGAATCATTAAAGGTCTGAATCTCAAATTGCATGTTTATCCCAATGTCATAGTATAGTAAGATGTATCAATGATTGACCTACCATCACTCTTCACCTTGTGTTTCTCAAGGAGATTCACGACTAAAATTGGTGGGCACCTATCAATTGATTTGTCCCACATGCTTTTTATAACAAGGTATGGAGCTAAGGCTACAATTAGGTTAAAGCCAATTGCCAACTATCACATTAAACCTCATGTGCCAAGACCAATCAATGTTAATTTCCTAGATTTTGACCAAGAAGAATTTCTAAGTATGCCAGAAATGGGTACTAAGGATGGAGACATTGCAAATTTAACATTAGATGAATGCAAAAATAAGAGGCATGGATATGACCCTTATAGGGAGATGGAAGAAGCTAAGGTAGGTATTTATTGCTTGCCTGAAGAGAATCCACCTCTCCCTAGCATCACCAAACTAGATGAAAAGGATGAAAATGAATTATGATAGTTATTCTTTGATGATTCAAGGAGCAGACGAGGTGCGGGAGGAGCAGAGATGATTATATCTCCAAAAGGTAATAATTACTACTTAGCTTTCTGATTTAAAATAAGTTGTTCCAATAACACAGCTGAATATGAAGCATTAATTCACCTATTAGACTAGGAAAGGAAAAGAGGTATTAAGAACGTAAGTTTTTGGAGATAGTGAGCTAATTGTGAATCAAGTTAAAGGACAGAATGCTATCAAAAATGATCTTTTCAAGAGCTACAAGAATCAAGTGTGGGATCTCATTGAAGAATTTGAATTTTTTAACATTGATTCCATTGCAAGGAAGAAAAATGAGGTTTTTGACAGGTTGGCAGTAATTGGATCCATGTTTGATGTTTTTGAAAGTATCAATAAGGATCAAACTCAGCCTCATATCAAAGTGGTTGTGAGACCAGTTGTTCTGGATAACAATACTAGTTGGAAAGTGTTCGAAAGTGATAAAAAAATCATCAATTTCCTTTAGGAATAATTTGAGATCTCCTCAAGAAACTAGGATAAATTGGAACAACAGTATGGTGATCAAGTGGTTCATCCATGAATAAAAAAATTGCCTAAAGGTCTAGTGACTCTCAAATCCATCTTCAATCCTAATGACCAGTTTAACAAGAGAAGAAAAAATTCAGGTCAAGGGGGAAGATTTAGAGCCCATTTCAATTGGAGAGGGAAAATTAATCTGAATTGGAAAGGTGAGTATTCAATAAGAAAAATTGGATTTCATTCAACTTTGTCAAGAATTTTCGGACATTCTTTTCTTGGAGTTATGAAGACTTGAAAGGATTTAATCTGAGATTAACAAAACATACCATTGAACTAGATTTGGAAGCCAATCCTATCAGATAGAAGGAAAGACCAATAAACCCTCATATTGAGCCTCTCATGAAGGAAAGAACTAAACAAGCTCATTGAGGAAAGCATCATCTTCCCAATCAAGCACTCTTTATGGGTTGCTAATCTTGTGCCAGTGAGGAAGAAGAATGGAGACATTAGATTGTGTGTGGATTTCAAGAACTTGAACAAAGATTCTCTCAAGGACCACTATCTTGCTTCCTTCCATGGAGAAAATATTGCAAATAGTAGTTGGATCAGAAAGGTTTTATCACTCCTAGATGGCTACTCGGGCTACAATCAAGTTATGGTGAAAGAGGAAGACCAATTTAAAACAACCTTCACCATAAAATGGGGTACATATGCTTATACTAAGATGCCATTCGGATTATCAAATTATAGAGCTACATTTCAGAGGGCTATGGACATGGCGTTCAAGGGGCTGATAAATAAGATAGTGCTTGTTTGTACTTGATATGATATCACTATGTTTTCCAAGAATGCAACAAGTCACCTCTTTCACCTCATCAGGTAGTGTTCCAAAGATGTAGGAGAATTAGAGTGTCTCTCAATCTGAAGAAGTGTATATTCCTAGCTCATGAAAGAAAGATCTTGGGCCACATTGTGTCTAAGAAGGGGTTGACAATTGATCCAGAAAGAGTTGAAGCTATCTGTCTACCATTACCTAAGTCACAAGAAATCTCCAAAGCTTCTTGGGGAGGATCAATTTTGTTAGAAAGTTTGTAACTAATTTTTCCACTCTTGTTAAGACCATTAATGATGATGTTAAAGAAGGGTATGGAATTTAAATGGACTGTTAGGAAAAGGAAAGTTTTGAAGCTATCAAGCAAGAAATATCCCAAGCTCCAACTCTCATCAACCTAAATTTCTCCAAGGACTTCATCTCTCTATGCTTTTGGTGGTTCAGACACAATATCTACCATTTTGGTGCAACTAAACAAGGAAGGATCCTAGCAACCCATTGACCTTTCTTCAGTTAGAGCTTCAAGATTATGAAGTGATGTATTCATTCATTGAAAACATGTCCTCATTATTATAAGGAGTTTGAAGAAGTTCATACATTGGTTTCAAACAACAAATTCAATTGCTAGTGTCTCATATTGGGTTGAAGAATTTCTCCTAAACAAGGATTTGATGAAGAAAAGGGAAGGTTGGATTACTCAAGGTCATGGAGTATGAAATTGAAATCAAGGTGACTAAATTGGTCCATGGAAAAGGTTGTGTGAATAGATAGCTTCTAATCAGCATGTTGATTCAAAGTTGAAGGATAAAGAAGTTGTTATGGAGTTCAAGATGATCAAGAACAAGCAGCTAGATGTATGACCTACTCCTTGTTGGACTTGGATATGTGATGCACTTTCTTCAAATAGGTCAATGCCCTCAAGATTTGAGTAAAAGAAAAAATGATATTTTAGGACTCCAATCCATTATGTATGTTCTCATTGATGGAATTTTGTTCAAAAGGATGTGAATGGAGTTGTCTCCTTAGGTGTGTTGAGAACAAATCAAATTGAGAAAGTGTTACATGAGTTCCATGATGGATAAGCTAGAGGTCATTTTACCCCATGAGTAAAAACCCTCAAGATCATGAAGGATGGTTACTATTGGCCCACAATTTTCAGTGACTGATTACGCATGGATCAAAAAGTGTAGGAAGTGTGCATTCTTCATGGGAAAAGAGAAACTAGAAGCAACTCCACTCCACCCAATCTCAGTTGATCAACTATTTATACAGTGGGGATTTAGAATTCATTGGGGTCATCAATCCAAACTCAAGCCAAGGTCACAAATGGATCCTAACAAAAATAGATTATTTCACCAAGTAGACTGAAGGAGTGGCACTCAAGGAGGTAAATGAGTCTAGTATACTGGAATTTTATGAAAAAATTACTACCAGATTTAGTGTCATAGCCACTATCATATCATACAATGCTCTAGCATTCCTTGGCACCAAGATCACTAAGTGGGTTGTTAGGAATGGAATATATTTGAGCACCTCTTCCAATTATTACCCCTAGGGTAATGGGAAAGTTGAGTCCACAAATAATAACTTGCTGAGGATTATCAGAAGGAATCTAGATGAAAATCAAGAGGACATGGCATACCAAATCTCAAATCATACTTGTGGGCTGATAGAATCACACCAAAAATTCAACTAGTAGATCTCCTTATAAGTTAGTCTACAGAAAAGAAGCTAGGCTACACATATCCCTTGAGTTACCAGTATTGGAACTCCTCAAACAGCTGGAGTTATCTGAAATCAAGCCTATGGAATCTAGGTGTGTAAAACTCATGGAGTTGGAAGAGATAAGAGAGCATGCAATACAAACCATGGAGAAATATCAAGCCTTGATCAAAAGGATTTTTGACAAGAAGGCAAAAATAGAAGTTTCCAAGAGGGATACTTGGTTCTGAAATGGGATGATGAAAGGGAAAAACCAGGAAAGAATTCCAAATTTTATGCCACATGGAGTGGTCCTTATATGATCATGGGGTGCAAAAGTAAGCAATGCTTTCCAACTTTCCAAGTTAGATGGAGAAGAACTACAAATTCTAGTCAATGGAATCTATCTCAAACACTGTTACTAAAGTAAATTCTTACCTTTATACATATTAGTTTAGGTTTTCTAATTCATTTAAGAGTTTGTGTACATTTTTTTTTGTTAGAATAGATTTCAGTTTCCCTAGGTGCCTTGGGCACAGGTTTTGTTTCTCCTAGTGATCTATTTACACAGTTCAGTATGCCTCTCGGAAAAATGTCATGACAAGAAGCTCAGAGTTACAGGGAACAGTTACAACCCTCAAAAGGTTTAAAATGTAGAGAAAATAAATTATATTTGGGACAGATCTCAAATGTTTCATTCATCTTGGTCCTAACAAATCAATTTTCATAAATGAAGGAGAATTTTTTTTTAGATCAAATCAATTTTCCACTCATGCAAATTTCAAGATTTTCTTGTTGAGATTGGAAAATTCAAGCGAAAGGAAGTTCCAGGTTCAAAAAATAGTACTTGAATGGCTCGAGGAATAGGTTTTCAAAGTTTTGGATCAATTTTAGGACATTAAATGACTCCATGCCCAATGGAGGCTTTAGGACACTGGTCACTTCACCTACCAGGCAAGTAACACTGCTGAGTCACCAAATTGTCATCCATTTCCCCCAGGAAAGATGAACAATTGGGGAGAATTGGACCCGAGCATAAAATAGGGTCTTCATGAAGGAATATGAGGTTTATAGGTACAATTCCATGTTTTGGGAACAGTTTTAGGGTTCCAGAAGTGTGGAATCATTCAGAAATTTTTTCCTATTCTTGGTTTTTCAGGGGGTTCAAGTAGCCTGGAGTGAAACATGAAAATGGGCTCTGTTATTGGCCCACACCAGTGAAAAAGAGTAAAAACTGAAAAAGTGAAAAATGGCCTCAGTATGGTAACTCATTTTCACCTCTCTTGGCCCTTCTGGTTTTGATGAAATTCCAAAAAGTTTCAAAAAATTAGGTCAAAATGTGGAAAGGTCAAAAAGTGGTTAAGATGCCCAACCACTCATGGCTACGAGCTGGTGGGCGAGTTAAAAGTAGATCACTCGAGAGAGTTTGGATGCTTAATCACATGGATCTTAGATTGGTGAGGCAATGGATGGTCAGGTGCAAAGTTTGAGCTGGTCAGCATCAGTTTGACACAGGTGAGTTGGCGCACCGGAGGAATGGCTCCCATACAAAGTTGAAAATGGAGGCCAACATTTGATCCTCACGAGCTCAACTTGCAAGTGTTGGTGGTCGAAGGGATTTTCGATGCCGATTTGTTCTGATATATTGTAAAGTGGCCCAAAAGGTCACATTTGAGGCAGATTTATTCAGCTGTCAGAGCCAACTCAAGCCCAATTCATGATCTGAGTTGTCAGAGCGTCGTGTATGGGTTTTGCATAAACATGGAAACATGTCAGTGATCATAGGTCAATGTATGGTGCAGTCAGGTTTTAAAGCTCTAAAATTGGTGTTGAGTCACTCGGGGTTGTGGTGCTCAAGTAAATATGCCAACATAAGGTTTGTGTTGGGCCTATGCAAGTATGCAAGTCATGTTGTGTTCCTTTAAAAGATGATGGAGCATTCATTGGCCCCATGAAGCTATTGGGTGTAGAATGCAGTTTGACGAAACATATGGCATGCAACATACTCAGGTGAGTTCACTCAGAGGTGGGTATGGGGATACAAATATGTTGTCCGATGAGTTCATGTATGTTATCATTAGTTTAAATCATAACCCACCTCAAGGTTGACTTCCATGGTCCCTTAAACTGGACTTAGGTTAGGTAAGTTAATTTCCCTTTCTAAGGAGCTTTAGTGGTTGGTGGTGATGACCCCCAAAATAGATCCGTCATACAAAATAACATAACTTTCATCCAACTCATCAGAATTAGCACAAAATTATAGTTAATGGAAAGAGGATTTATTTTTTTGATTCTATGAATGAAATGATTAAAAATGGTAAATTAATGAGTTTGGTAAGACTAAAATGACGATGAATTGACAAGACAATGGAGGTCATACCCAAGTGCAGAAATCAAGTAAATGAAAGTATGGAGGAACATTTATTCTCCCACAAGACAAAGTATAATGGGGCATGTGTTTTGTAGGTTTCCCCATCCCTCTTGAGGTGCAATGATTATTTTAAGAGGTGGTTGAAATATGGATTTGGGATTTTCTTTGTTTCTCTTTCATCTCCTTCTTCCTTTATATTGTAAAAGGAACATTTTTACAGGTTGTTAATTATTGTCCTTTTGATCCTCTCCCTTTTGAAGTAATTACACGTCTACTATGAGCTAAAAACTCCATTTTAATAATTTTACAAGGAATATATGGCTCTTTCTTCCATTTTAATGAGTTGTATCAACTCTTGAAGCAATAAAATCATATTTGTGGTTATTTTGTAACCCTTGTTTGTATGTTATTGCAACTACTGACATCTTCATTACATTTAAAGGTATTTTCTACATTTTTACGGTTTCTTGTATGCTTTGAATGATTTTTTTTAATGGGAATGATAGTGTAAATGTGTGTTTATGGACTATGGTGTTCCCACACCCTTCCTATCTCCATTTTCCTTCATTTTCACCCCCTAGAGAGTGTATCAATCACCCTTCTCTTGGTGTTATCACCCCTTAGTGTAGGATTTCAATCTATCTGACATTTCATATCTCAATCTATCGTACTCGTCTGTCAACTATCTCTCATCACTCTGTCTCCTTGCAAGGATGTCAATTTAGGATATGGGATCTGGTAATTTTCAAAAGGCTTTCGGAATGAGCTAAAGTGCATTACCTCCTAGGTCGCCACTCGTAGCTCATACCTCCTCACAAGAGGGGTGTCTGGTAGAATTTGAGGATTCTAATAAATACAGATTTAATCAACTTACATATTACATAATGTTATAATAAATATTTAAATAAATATTACATCATAACATAAGTAAATAAAGAAATACTTATAGGAAATAAATAACACAGGTGACACAGTATTTATAGTAGAAAACCCCAATAGGGTAAAAACCACTTTAAAAATAACATTTTACTTCAGAGAACTTATTTTACATCCAATAAGATCACCTCCTCCTTTGAAATCCTATTTACCAAGGGTAAAACCAAATCACTTGATTTGCACACCTTTGATATATTTCCCAAATATATCAAATGAGGACCTAAAGTCATTTTTATATAAGGTGATTGATGTATGTCTCCCGACCCACCTTTTTCAACCTAAAATGGTTTATACATACACCTAGGTTTATAATATTTAATATTAGAAATATAATCATTTCATGATATTAAATATTTAACCTAAAGTATATACTTAGGTTAGCATATTTAATAATATAAATATAAATATTTCATATTATTAAATATTAACCTTTATATTAGTTATGGACCCATATACATTAAGGGTTAGTCAGACCACTTACTCATTATGTTCTAACACTCCCCCTTAATGTTAAGTGGGATAACATAACATATGCTAATAGATTACCTGCCCGTGGTAAACTACAGGACTTTACAATATTTAAACCATAAAGGTTTTAGGCTAAGCATATCGGTTGAAGGAATTATAACATCTTCACGATACTCAAGTTTCTTTTTCATACAAAATAATTTGGAATCCCAAAGATCATCCCATGATCAGTGGCTAAGTATGATTTGTGAGTTTTACATGTTCTCACAAGTTCTCATAAAAGGTTATTGAACTTAAGCATATATGAGCCTTTTACAACCGAGGACCTCCTTAACAATATGCTTGTACTGGATGTTTACTAGTAAACTCAATAGCACTAAAGAATTTACTGAAGACCGCCTTTAAGATCTTTTTACACTTCTTTCTAAAAAATAAGGTGAGGAGGTATACATTCCTGAAGGTCATTTTACACTTTCACAAAGGTCTTTTTTTACACTTACTTGAAGGTCTTTTACAAATTCCTGAAGGTATTTTGACAAAAACCAAGTTCCATTAGGAGGTGACATTGTCATGCACACTCCCCCTCAATGGAAACTCTGACAATCCAATCTTTTCAAGAAAGTGACAAAACTTTTCAGCACTCAGGGACTTTGTGAAGATGTCAGCAACATGCTCTTCAGTCAACATGAACTTGAGATTTATCTCATCACTTTACACATTCTCACGCGATGAAGCGTATATGTATCTCAATGTTATTTTTCCTCTGATGTTGAACTGGATTTTTAATCAAGAGTAATACAACTCTGACCACCATATAGAAGATAAATACTTTCATTTAGCTTCCATGTGTATCTCTACCAACAGTCCGTTACAGCCACATGGCTTCTTTACTTCTTCCATTATACTTCTCTTGCCTCAGTAAAAAAAATGGAGACTGTTGATTGTATTTGTTGTTCTAAGTAGTGGTTCATACACCAAAAAACTTGAACACATATCCAGTATATTTTATAACACAACATCAGTATGGTTAGAATCATAAAATCCATATAAGATAGCATTTTCATTCTTATTATAATGCAACCCATAATTGATTTTTCCTTTCGAATATCTAAAAAAAACTTTTGCAAGATTCCAATGATCTTCTAAAAAAGGTTCCTGCATAAACCTTGAAGTAATTCCTTTTTTATAGGAAATATCTAATCTAGTTATGGTTAGATAAATCAAACTATCAACTAACAACGTATATAAAATAGGATCAACCTTTTTCATATGCAGATTTATGATCAATATTTATTCCAACTTCCATTGAAGTAGAAAATGGTTTACAATCAATAATAAGAAACTTTTTCAATATGATGGTTTCATATTGTGTTTTGAAAAATAACAATAGAATAAAATATAATCATACAAATAACATGATGTGAGAGACATAACTCTTTCATTTCAAAGTACTGCTTCAATTTCTCTTTAATCGTATGAATTAAATTAGAATTGTCACCAGACATAAGAAAATTATCAACATATATACATACAATGATAATATGTGAGTTGATGCAACCTAGAATTTACAAGATAACACCCTAGTCATGCTGGCACATCACTCAGCCTAGATTCAGTGCTCACCTGAAGTGTGCAAGGTATCAGGTCCATCTTTAGGGTTGTTATAACATGATGTTAGCATGATGAAGACATAAACATATAGATTCATAACTAATCCATCATTCTACAGTGTATGCTACCCACAAATCTAAGAAAGAACAAGTTTAATAAGTGGTCATCATTGAATAAATAACATGCACTACTAAATTACATAGAATGATACTTAGATTCAGCCAATATCTTCCATCTATTAATAATATAGAAGCTAGTTATAGTACTGTCAATTTATATCAAGGCACATATGGATCTGTTACACACATACACCGCTCTCTATGAAAACATGTCCTCCTCTCTTTCTACTATGCACCTAACATCATATATATAGGGTGGGGACTTTCCCTTCACCACTCAACTATTCTAGAAATAGGTCGCATGCTATTTATAGCCACATGTCATTTATAATTATAGCCACACATGCACGTGTGCTATCTATAGTTCTCTTGCAGCTAACTAAGTGTTAATTCTATTCTTAGCTTGTCTCCATGCATAAATGTTGTGTACTACTTTTCCAAATATAGATAATGCATGGTGCACATGGCTCTACTTCGTTGGTGTGTTCCGCATGCCATCTTCTAAAAATAGATCTTCATGCTCAAAATCGGCTAAGTCCCAAAACTTGAACTTGCCTTCCACGCACAGGTCCTTTCTATCTTCCACACCTTTTATATTGACCTTCCATCCCGCGTGGACTCCTTGTGTGATCTTTGCCGAGTATTCTTTGATCAACATTACCCCACACTAATTTCATTGTCATCCCAATAATGGGTATCTTCAAAAAATTAAAGTAAAGAATATCAATGAAAGAATAAGAATGAAGAATGTGGACCAATAAAGAATTTATTTGAGGTTATTTAAGCAACCTCCTCTGTATCAGTTGGTATCATCACCTCTGGGTACTCCTCTTTTATTGTGGCCTCCAAAACCTACCATTCAGTGAGTTCCTGTTCTGCTTTCTCTGGAATGTTCAACGCAATGGATTCCAACTCATCCCATGCAATTTCCCCTTCTCATTTTGTAGAACCAACACAATACTAGACATTGATGTCATCCTCCCTTCCAAAAGGTCCATCTTCTACGTAATTAGCTTTCCAATCTCTTCCAGCCTAGTCTTATGCGGCTCTTGTGCTGCTGCTAGGGCATCATGCTTTTGTTTAACCATGGACAACCTTTCTACGTGGCCCAATGTCTCATCTTTCATGGTCTTCTGTACCTCATTGTTCTCTTCTAAGGTCTTAATGTTGATGAGCACCTCTGGAGCTGTGCATATGTTTAAAGCTTGATCCATCTTCTTCAAGACTTCTTGTAATGCCTGCAAGAACCCTTCATAAGATACAATTTTTCTCATCATAGATTCCTTCTCCTGTTTGGCATCTTGTTTTGATATTTCTGGTGCTTGCATATGTAGAGTTTCATCTTTGAGAACTAATTCCACCAACTTTCCCACATAGTGTATCGCTGAAGGAAATATCTATGGTACGTTGTGTTCTAAGTGTGGCCTTTCTCTAATTACAGTGTCCCCAATATCCTCTACAATGTTTATGAACAATTCATTCTTCTTCTGTGTGAAGTCCCTTTCTTGAGTTATGTGTGCCATCTCCACGTCCTTCCTCTTCAACTCTTCACGCAACACTTTGATTGTGGAAAATTTATCCATGTTCCTTCTAGCCACCTCCGTAGAAAATTTCACCAGTGCATTACTGACCTACTCATCTGACATGACAGTAGGCTTTACTGTCACGTGTCTATCCTAAGGCACCTTCTTCAATCACCTTGAAATGCATGACTCTTTACACACATAAAATTAAGTCTCATCCATGTGGGTGTGCATCAACCATGATAATTGCTTTCTAGTGCACATGATTTCCATATCCTCGTCCATCAACTCCTAGCCAAATAGATCCTTCTGTGCTATTGTGCTCTGGATGCGGGCCTGGATAATATTTCATGTGTCCATTGCATACCCCATGGCTAGTGTAATGTGCTCCCCACTTGTCCTCCTAGACCTTTGTTTCTTAGGAACTCTAGCCTCCAAATTTGGGACTTGTATCTCCATGTCTTGAGTTTGTTTTGCAGCTATTTCCTCTTGTCTTTCCTCTTCTTCTTCCTTCTCCTTTAATGCCTCATCATTTTCTTCTATGTGCTCTAGAAGTGTAGGAGATGTAGGCGCACTCTCCTTAGACTCTTCCACCTCCTCGTTCAACTTCAGCTTCCTCCTTCTCTGCATGGTCGCTTCCTTTTGGGAACAGAGTTAGGGTGATTTATGCACAGTGGTTGGGGTAACACCTTTGGTCCTTGTTCTTTTGAATTCTCTTTTAAACTTATGCTCCCCTTGGACCGTATTTAAGTCCTCTTCATCCCCCTCTTATGGCTGAGGTGGTGTAATAGCACGCTTAACTTCACCCTGACTTGTAGCATGTCTCCACCCCTATGCTCGAAGTCACCACTATCTTCATGCTCTTCCTTCTCATCCTGCACTTCCATTTACTCTGTGGGCTTAGGCATTGGAATATTATCCATTATATGCTCCCCTTTTGGCGGTGTTGGAAGTGAGAACTCACCTTCCACATATTTTTTGTTCTCCATCTTTAGATTCAACTGGAGATACACCAATGTTGCCCCCAAATCTACTAAAACCAAGCTTATTGGCTTGATATTCAGCACCTCTGAAATAATTCTCTATGTAGGCGCTTCTGCCAGGATATACATACTTCTTCCGCAATGTATGGTAGTCACAGTCTACCTTATTTGCATTGAAGATCAATCTACGTGTGTCGGTAAATCTATGAACATATTCATGAAAATACATTACAGTGAATGCATAGGGTAGCTTACACTAAGGGCTCCAGACTCCATCCTTCATTGGAAAATGTACAATATAGAAATGTTGGTATAGAACAAACTGAACTTGTTTTCCTACCACCACTGGTAGGTCCTTTAGAATGTGACATTCTTCCCCAAATGCCGCACAGAGCTTGTCATACCACTTCTCCACCCTTTGCTTCACTTCATCTGTCATGGCCCCCTTACATAGTTATTTGCTGAATCTTTTAGCTGGGGATTTGTTCTCCATGGGGTATTCCCATATTTTCTCCTTTGGTCCTTCTGGTACCCTAATCTCCATAAACATTAGTGATAGTAGAATAGTCCCAAAGTTGATCTTCCCTCATATGTGTGATTCTTTGACTATTTTCTCTGCAATATAGCCTACAATGTTATAGATCGTCTCTTCTAACATTTTTTGTGCCACATGCAACCACATAGTGTTTACCTGCGACCACCGCTCTTGATCATTCAACTTGGTAACCAAGTGTGCTACAACTTGTACAACTGGACAGTTCTTATATTTGTCTGTCCATTCCATTCGAACCCTTTAGGTATCCCAACTCCTGTTTGGTCTTCAAAATTGTGGCTTTATCTGCAAGGTCACTTTTTATATCTTCTCCTGTGGCCTTCAGACCTATCACTGATGAAACAAGTGAAGATAAAATTCTAACTCTGCGTCCTGCAAAGTAGAAGAAGTATTCATGTACCCTGCTCATGAGCCACTGGTACAAAGGCTCATACTTCCCGAAATATGCCAGCTCATAAAATTGATATACCCCAACTCTCTTCAAACTTTTCTCACCCACATCGTCATACATTGACATGTCATCCACCGTGTGTTTGTTTGTTCTAGTAGTGAGCAAGGAATCGAGCTCCTTTTTTTTCTCTGAGGTCTTGTAATTATATTCACTTAATTTATTTTTTCTAAAGGGTGACTCCTAATATTTGCCGACAATGAATCCTTCTAGGTATTGCATCTCTGAAAAATGACTTTTGGGTGTCATCTCTTCTTCCTCAATGACCACCTTCTTCTTTTGCTTTGCTATTGTTGTAAATGCCTTCTTTGGTGTCATTTCTACCTGGCAAATGTGTTTTCTTCAACCCTGCAACTCTACGAATCAAACCCTATCTCGATTCAATTATGCCCTAGGTGGAAAACTTGTGACCTAATTATTTTCTATCTTCCTGCTTCACTCAAACCCTTCACCACCGGGGATGCAAGCTTCTTATAACACAGATCTGGTTGTCACTCTTGGTTTCACACCCTTCACACCTTAACTCGATCACTCAGCTCTTTGCACTTGGCTCTTCTCATGAATACTCTTAGTTGCAATGGTAAAAATGAACCCGTATCCCTTCCTTATATAATATTTTCAAATTTGATGTATTTATTGCTCCCTCACCTACCAAATATCCCTTCATTTATTGACCAAATTTGTTTGTTCTACCCAGTACATATTTGCACCTAGCTATAACCTTCTAGCGCACCTTCCTATCCTCTGGTCACAGACGTCTCTTTAGCACGTGCTCTTGCACCTGAGTACCTCATCACTGCACCTTCTCCTGGTAGCTAACATGGCCTCCACTTACCTCGCATTATGTTGTTCATTCATCTTCATCCTTGGTCACTTTTTGAGAAGCAATATTCTTTTGACTTAAGGCACACCCGTAACAGCTTATTCCTTTCATATTTCACTTCTCAAAATATTTCTTGGATAAAAAAAACCACCCCACACTAAAACTATGTGCAATCCTCTATGCATAAACATTTTTCATACAATAATTAGCTTCAGGCATGCAAGCACACTTATTACACAAACAACAACTAAATTGACAAAGCATAGTAACAATGAAGGAAATACTGAATTGAAAACCTATACTAAATGGCAACACTACCTTATTAAAAACACCAAGAAGACGTATTTATAGTAGGGCTTCAGCCTACTCTTGTTAAAGTAACCAGGTAGCCATGATCCATCAAGTGCTTCTAACTAGCATGCATCTGAGTTAAGTATAGAAGTGATAACATATGACCCCAAGTAATGTACTTTGAGCTTTCCTGGATGGCGCAAGAACTTTGAGTCATAAATAAGTACCATTTGTCTAATCTCAAACTTCTTATCCCTTATGTTTCTATCATGCTATGCCTTCTACCTAGTCTTTTCCTGCTTCTTAATCCATCGTGCTATGGCTCAACGCTCATCCAGCTGAATCATCTTTGTAATACGTTCTTCTAAAGCGTGTTCATCAACTAGACCTCCAACACGCACAATATGCAAAGGAGGTAACATAAATTCTATAGGGAGAATAACTCTCACACCAAACACCAACTAAAATGGTGTGGATTTGTTCAATCACTTATAAGTTGTTCTATATGTCCAAAACATAGCTGACACTTTGTCATCCCAATCCTTTCTTCCAACATCACATATTTTTGTCAAATTCTGGCCCAAAATTTTGTTAAAAGCCTCAACAGTTCCATTTTCCTGAGGATTATAAGTGTAGTTTTATGGTGTGTAACCATAAACTCATCTAATAGGATCCTGATTGTCTCATTTAAAAAGTGTGTACCTCTATCGCTTGTCAAGCCTTAAAGGACATCCATATCATGTAAGACCATTCTCCCATAGAAATCTAGCTATTGTAGCTGTTGTACAGTCTTTCATAGGTGTTGCTTCTGCCCATTGTGTAAGATAATCTATGTAAGTAATGATATAACACAATCCAGTCCTGCGCGTGGCTGGCGAAATAGGTCCTACAAAATCAATGGCCCATTTCTCAAACAGTTTGGCACTAGCAATTGGTCTCAAAGGCATCTCATCTCTTTTCCCAAGTTTTCCCAAGTGCTAACAATGATTACATGCCTTACAATAATCTTTACAGTCTTTATACAGTGTCTCCCACCATAATCCAACAATTAGGATATTTTGGGCAATCGCATCACCTGCATAATGGCCTCCTCCAATACCACCATGAGCCTCTTCCATGATATCCTTGCACTCATGCTCTAACACATAGCGGTGTAACACTTCATCTCTACCTAACTTGTACACGTCACCACTGATTAACATAAATGGTGTCACGCATATAGCAAGTTGCTTCTTTTCTAATGCTTTCATTCCTTTTGGTGCCATACCTATTCGTAGGAAGACACCAATTTCTTCTAATTCTGTGGGCATGCGTTGTAACATGTATAACTGTGAATAAGGAATTTTTCTTCAATTGTCTATGCATCCTCTCTTGGATTGATTCTAGATAAATGGTTTGGTCCAAAATTGCTTTTCCATGGCTTCACCACCACTGTAAAGTCAAAATCTTGGAATAGGAGCACCCATCTGCATATGCATCCCCGTAAGACGGGCTTGTTTACCAATTACTTCAATGCCATATGATGTATATAAAACACAAATGGTGTTGCTAAAAAGTTCTATCGAAACTTGTACAATGTGTAGATCATTGAAAAAGCTTCACACTTTGTAGTTGTATAATTCCTTTCAGCAGGAGTCAGCTTCCAACTAGCAAAATAGATTGGATTGTCTATAATACCTTCGCCAGGTTGAGCAAGCATAATGCCAATGGCCATACCAGAAGCATCCACATGCATATGAAATGGGTTATCCCATGAGGGGAAGTGCAAAATGGATGCGGTAGTCAATTTCTCTTTTAATACCTCAAACACGCGCTACTGCAGTTCTCCCCAATAAAATGTACCTTTCCCCTTTAGTAACTCTTCCAAGGGTGCAGTAATTTTGGCATACCCTTTTATGAATTTTCTATAATATCCTATATGACCCAAAAATCTACGCACCTTACTTTGACTGGTAGGCACTTCCAGACCTAAAATGACTGCAACCTTGGCTGGATCAACTAGAAAACCTTCCTTGTAGATTATATGTCCTAACAGTATCCCAAATGGTGTAGCAAATATACACTTCTTGATATTCAAAGATATACTCAATTGTCTTCATCGTTCAAACATTAAGTGCAGATTGTCACAATGATCTTTCACAAGCCCATATACTGTCCAATCATCTAGATAGACCTGTAAGAAGTTGTGAATAAAATCTTTGAACGTCTGAACAACTATACACGAAAATACAGTAGGTGTGTTTTTTAATCTAAAGGGCATCACAGTATAGGCAAAGCTGCCCCATTCATTAGTAAGTGTTGTCTTTTCTTGATCCTCTTGAGCAATCTGAACCTAATGACACCCGAAAAATCCATCTATGAAAGAATATATTTCATGCCCTATAACTCCTTCTAGTATTTCCTTAGTGAATGGCGTAGGGAAAGGATCTATGAAACATGTATAATTTATCTCCCTATAGTCTACACATATCCTAATCCATCCGTCCTTCTTGATACTAATCACCATTGGGCTAAACCATTTTGACTCATCAAGGGGCTTGATAATTCCATATTTCAACATTTTATAAATTTCCTCTTTCACCTTTTCACGCAAATTAGGATTCTCCTATAAGGCCTCTTCCTAACTGGGCATGCACCGCCCTTAAGTTTGATCTTCATTTCCCCAAGTGATTCATGTACGCCTTTAAGTTCATGATATCCTCAAGGGAATAATTCCTGAAAATCCCTGAGTAACTCGATAATCTTTGCTACCTCTGAGTCTGACCAGTAGTCCCCAATTATGGCCTCCTTAGGCTTAGACTCTAAACCTATATTCACCTTATTTGTCTTCATGGGTTCATGATAGGTACACATATCCTTTTCTGTACTTTCCAAGACCTTGCACACCCCATGTGAATGTTCAATATCCAGGTTCTCCACTTCCTCATCGTCCATGATGTAGACCATCTTTCCTTTCTCTTTCTCAAGGCAAGCATGCTCAAGTAGTTTGGAGTCTATTTCTTTGTCCTTTTCAAAACATGCACTGAACCTTGTCTCACCGAATAATTCTTGAATATTCTCTTCTACTTTTACACTATCTCCCATAGTTAAGCGTTTGATAAATTTTAATGCCTTTGCTATAGGAGGTTGAGTCGAGAAGTAGTCAAATGTTTGGATCATACCTGCAGCAAACTCTTACTAGTTACCAGTTTCTCTATGTAGTTCTGCATATATGTACCAAGTGCGTGCGCATCCTTAGAGAGTGGAATACAATCTATGCACCTAGAGTGAAGGTGGTAATGATTCTTGTCCTACTGTCCAGAGTCTCTCACATTGCTGAATGTGATGCTAAACAGGTCGATCACCATGATAAGTGTAGATTTGCGTAGGTGCATTGTTCCTTATAAATCTGGTAGAAAAATCTATTCCAATCTCTTCCCAGTTTATAAGGTTATCTCTGTGGACTACCCACCAGTGCGTTGTTGTCCCACGCAGTGTATAAACTAACATATCTCTCCTTGCAACTAGATCTACCCACTACGTTTCCATGGCCTTTAGAAAGGTAGAAAGATCTTTTGTCCCTGTATACTAAGCTACTATGCTTCCTATCCGTTGAATTAAGTGAAAGCTATTCGTGAGTGTAACCAAACTTTTCACCTCGCACCCTACTAGTTCATATGTACCATGAGCCCAATTGTCATAAGAAATACTTGTAGTATCACTAATAGAATGAGAATCCTCCCACTATAGAATGCCTCCTTTTGATGGCTCGTTGACCTCTGGGTCCTGAATAGCACGTACATAGACTCTGTTCAAATCCTCCTCACTTAGAGGCTCAACATATGGCGTAGACTTCCCATCTGTCAAGGGTATAATAACTCTTTCCTCATTGTTTTCAAAGCTGGTATATCCCTTATTGAATCTCAATCAACATTATTTGCATAACACCAAGGGCATTCAAGAAAGGTTGGAAAATTGTCTGCTTCTGCAAGTGCTAATACATCAAAATCCCCAGTGAACTTGGACCCTTATATAGTTATAGATGCATCTTTCAACACTCTTATGGGAGTGGCCTTAGTCCAGTTTGCCATGAATAACACATTAGATGATGGTTACAATGGAGCCCTCCCCATTTGTACCCATGCATCTAATGTCAGCACATTTACTTCCACGCCTGTATCGATCAATATGTTGCTCAAAATCCACCCATCTACAATAGCATTCAAAGTAATTTCTTTGTCATAGTCAATGCTATCAAGAGGAATATTTGCATGCAAAATCTATCATCGGTCTCAAGACTTGCACACAGAGTGTTCCCCTTTAACCAACTTCCCAATAGTGGAATAATGCTCTCTTGGCGCAAGATCTTACACACCTTCCGAAAATCATTGATATCAGTTTGAACTATCTCTGAGGCTTTATTCTGCTCCTTTAGGTACTATATCTCACCTTGAAGATTCCTTATCACTTCCATGGTATCTTGGTAAACTTCCTTCTGATGAGCAGGATCTGGGTACCTTGTATACAAAACATCCTCCTTGGTGGTCGTAGGTTTCTGGTGCAATACCTCTCGCGCGTGTGCAACCTCAACATGTGTAGTAATCTTCATTTTTAATGCCTCAAGCCCCTCTATTATCTTGGGAATCCATTGATCTTCTACCATGTGCTAGATTCTAACCATTCTGGTGCCTTTGTTTTCTTACTTATGCTACTTGCTCAGATGCTCATATAGGTCTGGGCACTCTTCATAGCTATGGTTCTTCCTGCAGAAAGAACATGGATTATTCTGAGGACATTCATGCTTGTAGTGGTCAGGAGATCTACATGTATAACATGTTCTACAAGGAAACTCTCGTCTTCCTCCACCTCAGCCTCATACTCCATATCCACCATGATATCCATGTCCACTTCCACAACCTCCTTTAAAACATCCCTCATTCCTATCATAACGTGTTTGATTATGATCCCGATCCTTATGCTCATTCCTACCCTCAAAATTATCTGTTATACTTTTTTGTCGTACTCCAATGTCTATGGCATCCTGGATCTGACCAAAATACTGACAATCCTTAGTATCATGGGTCGTGGACTTGTAAATCTTGCAAAAGCAAGATGCATTCTTCCTTATCGCGCGTTGTAATAGAGGACAGTGGCTAGCATCGTGATTCAAACGAAAATTTTCACAGTCCAATAGTAATAAGCGTACATATCTACGAGGAAAACTATCCTTCCAGTGTGACCTTCCACCTCACAATTTGTACACCAAATTCTTGAGCATGTTTCATGGGATGAATTTGCTAACAGCTTCTCTAATTGCTTAGCCATAGCTACGAGTGCCTCTAGGAATGGAATGACTCCAGTGTCAATGCTCCCAACTACCTCAACACACATAGCCGCTTCCAATGCTTCACGTGGATCCGTGTAGGTCTTATGTGACAGTGCCCTCCTAAAAGATGTAATCAATCCTCCAACAAACCATTGTGCATGCTGGCTAGCATGGATATCATAAGACAACTTAGATAGGAGTGTCTTAAAACAAGCATCATACTCATGTACACTCTCAATAATGCCTTGCTTGATATCTTTGAGCACACTTATACTCTTTTACTCAAAATCAGGGATATGGAACTATTTCAAGAAAGCATCCCTCAGCACTGCATAATCCAAGTAAGTTTGATCAGGGTCAAACTTCCTATACCAGCTGTGCACGCGCCCCTGCAATGTAGTAGCGAATTGTCTTTCCTTTCACTCAGCATCTGTAAACCCTTTAGTGCACCACAAGATTTCACACATATGTACATGTTTGGAAGCATCCTCTATACCTCTATACTCTGGGAGACAAAGAGACATCCATATAGATATTCTGTGGTTGCTGCAGACCTTGACCACCTGACCTGGAACCTCTTGTGTTCCCTCTGCCTCCAAAACCACAAGATCCACTGGAACTAGAACCACCTATACCTCCTGACCCACCACCTATAGTTGGAATAGGGCCTGTAGATGTACTCCCGTGTTATGACAATAGTACTATATAGAACCCCTACAGTCTATGAAGCAGTTCCACTTCTAGAGTTGAGTCCAGTATTTTTTATGGATGACGCGCCCAAGAATGCTCCTCTAAATGACATTGAAGTTGGCTGTCCTGCCATTGATGTACTTTATCCCTGACTTACTCCTACTTTCCTACTTCCCAAGTTAGTGTGTTGGCTACTTTTTATACTAGATACTGGAAAACAAAGCTCAAAGGCTAGGTCACCAAGTGGATTAAGATGCACACCTGTGGCCCAAGTAGTCTCTACTGGTGCACTTCCGTATGAGGCCAAGAAGGGATATCTGTCATGATTTCCAAGATGGGGGAGTTCCTGGTGCTCTGGCTCCATGTCTTCTACATGAGCCGTAAATCGTTCATGAGCCAGCTCTCTCCTCAATGCCATACTTTCTGCAATGGAACGTTGCTTATCTATTTCCCTCTCGTGTGCCTCATTATATTTAATTCACCTTTCCCCCCTCTGCTTTTCTACCACTAGGTATGCCATCTTAATACCAAGCCCGTTCCTTGCCTCGCGCATAGTGAATTTTAGCTAGCCATCGGTTTACTCTCTAGGTTCAAGGTTACCTTTAAGATATTAATTGCCAGTGGAATACCGTGCAAATATGTCCCTCTTGGATATTGTAAAAACTAGAATTCAACTACCTCTAGGCACAAGTAATTCGAAATTGAATATTCCAGAATATAACTATTTAGAACACCACGAAACCACGTATCTACCACGCGAGTCCAGATCATATCAGCATCATAAAGGGCCTAAAATTCTTCTTGTGTCCAGACAAGTGGGCGATACCTCTAATTCCGCTGAGATGCATAAGTAGTAAGCCACTCATATAGTTCTACTAGAAAGATAGCAAAACAATCTCTCATATAAATGATCATAAAGGTTATGTTCTACCCAAGTACATGCGTTAAACTTAGATCCACTGTTGAATCGTCATGCATATTCTTCCTCTAGATCATGTATCCATTCCTCAATACTTGCTAGAGTCAACCGGTATGTATTCATTGTGAACCATCCTGAAAATAGCTAAACAAGAGGTCCCAGCAATGGAACCAATGATGCAGCCTAGAATTTACAAGATAACACCCTAGTCACACTGGCACATCACTCAGCCTAGATTGACTGCTCACCCAAAGCACACAAGGTATCAGGTCCCTCTTTAGGGTTGCTGTAACAGGATGTTAGCATGATGAAGATAGAAACATATACACTCATAACTAATCCATCATTCTAGAGTGCATGCTACCCACAGATCTAAGAAAGAACGAGCTTAAGTAGTGATCATCATTGAATAAATAACATGCACTACTCAACTACACAGAATGATACTTAGATTCAGCGAATATCTTCCATCTATTAATAATATAAAAGCTCTTTACAGTACTGTCAATTTATATCAAGGCATGTATGGATCTATTACACACATACACCGCTCTTTGTGAAAACACGTCCTCCTCTCTTTCTACTATGTACCTAACATCATATATATAGGGTGGGGAATTTCCCTTCACCGCTTAACCATTCGAGAAGTAGGTCGCATGCTATTGATAGCCACATTCCGTTTACAATTATATCCACACATGCAAGTGTGCTATCTATAGTTCTTTTGCAATTAACTAAGTGTTAATTCTATTCTTAGCTTATCTCCATGCATAAACACTTTGAACCGCTTTTCCAAATATAGATAGTGCATAGCGCACATGTCTCTACTTCATTGGTGTGTTACGCACGCCATCTTCTAAAAATAGATCTTCATGCTCAAAATCGGCTAAGTCCCAAAACCTAAACTTGCCTTCCACACGTGGGTCTTTTTTGTCTTCTACGCCTTTGATCTTGACCTTTCATCCCGTGCGGACTCCTTGTGTGATCTTTACCAAGTATTCTTTAATCAACATGAGTCTTATTGCTTGATAAATATATCATTGTTAGAATAACAATTAACAAAACCTAATAGTTTAAAAAGAAGGAAACAATTTTCACATACCAAGCTCTAAGAGCTTGTTTTAAACCATATAAGAATTTCTCGACTTACAAACATAATTTTCTTTACTAGTTTTTTCAAATCTTTTAGGTTGAAACATGTAAAGTTCATCTTTTGAATCATAATTCAAAAAATTATTTTTATTATCCATTGGGTGGATTTCTCACCCAAGTTGAGTGACAATTACAAATAAGACCCTAATAGTACTCGTTTTAGCTACAAGAAATGTCTCAACATAATCAATACCAGGTTTCTGAGTGAAACCTCTAGCAACAAGTCTAGCTTTATGTTTGTTAATACTACCATCAACATTATATTTTACTTTGAATATCCACCTAGACCCTGTAATACTTCACAACTCATGTTCATACAAAGTAATTAATGCATGGTATATATGATGACTTCTGGTCATTTTCCTAAGGTTAATAGGATTTAAACTTTCTAGCATAGATTGAGCTCAATTTAATTTCTTATCTAGGAAGATAATAGTTTCAAAAACATCTATAGCATCAAAATATCATCATGACCATTTACCAAATCATTATCAAACCATCATTTAGAAGCATTTAATGAAGTAACTTCAAGAGAACAAAACAACACATGTAAACTTTTCACTAGATTATATCTATACATTTCATATAAGTTTTGATAATTAACATGTTCTAACCTTTCATTTCATAGTTTTGAATTATTCAAACTCTGAGATATAAAACAAGATGCAGAAAAGAAATCATCAAAAATATACAGACCATTTCTTTGAATTCCTTCAGGTATTATACTCTCATTACTATCCTTAATATACCAAGTATCCTTCATGCATGGATTCTAGTTGTGTCCATACCTATTTCGGATGTTCAATAATGTCAATGTGTAGAAGGTACTCATCGTTCACATTGCACAAAATCATAGAAAGAGCCTCCTACATTCATTGCAAGAATGCATTCATGTTATCTACAGTTGTTTGATGACAAGTGAAAGTAACCTCACATCCAAAAACAATCATCCAGAGTTTCCTCGCCATAAATTTTGTTTTGACCCAAATGTTGTAGTTGGTTTCATTCAGGATCTAGGTTTTGTTAAGAAAGAAATAGTTGGACGTCATTATTTTTCTAAACCTGTAAAACACACCCCATTATAATATACAATGTACCACATAGTTAGATACATATTTATCGGTAATAAAAACAACACTTTTAATAAAATCAGATCTAAAGAAACTATTTGATCATAACTAATTATGTCATTACAATGCACACTAATTAACTTCCCATGATCAAAATAATAACCAGCAATATAAAGGGCTCTACATTATACCCCATATTTATATAAAAAATATTTTCGACCATATAGAAGTGAAGAGACCCCTAAGAATGTATAACAACGTCAAATTTTTGAAAAAAATAAATATAGACAAATATCCGGACAACTTAAATTTATCGTCTAAATGACCGTCATAATGGCTTATTTTTTGGTCTATCGTGACAATCATTTGACCTTCAATTTTACAATGAAAGTTTCCTAGAACCTACGAGCTTAAATTTGACGTCTAACTGACCGTCATATTGTCTTATGTTTGGTTTACCCTGATAGTCATTTGACCATCAAATTTAATGAAGCCAAAACTTGTGTATTTCTAAAATGTGAAATTCTAGAATTTCTTCTTCTGTATAATATTAGGGAGGTTATATTTTAATACATTATATAACCTATTATAATTTATAATCTAAAAATATATACACTTTTTAAAAAAATGTATATAGTTTATAGAATGTAAATAAAAACCAACATATAGTTCATAAAAATTATAAACTACAGTATATTTTTTTATATAAAAAACACATAACCCTTATTAAAGGGGTTTAAAGGACATAGACCAGGTTAAAAGAATTTTACCATGTGCAAGTAGATTTTTGAGAGCATAGATTACCCTACATATTTTACAGAGGGGACAAGTAATTTCAGCCGACCAATGAAATAAATTGAAGTCCCTATTTTCATGAACCTTGTCTCCTCCCTTCATTTACTCTTAAGTTTACCCCGCACACATTTAAAACTATGGAAATATTACAAAATATTTTATATAATTCCTACAAGATAAAAACTTTAAAATTTTATGTGGCTATAACTACCAATATTTTAATAAATATTTACCACACTTCATGTGGGCCACCAATAAACTAACCATTTTTTTAAAAAAATCTCCGTTTATACTTGAGAGTTCCACATTTATACCTAATATTTTATCTCATTTTATTCTCCAATCCCACTCTTATATAAAAGAAAACCTTTAAATATGTTTATGTATATAATTTTTATAAACTATAAGATATAAATGAATGGGGCCGCCCCCTTACATGGATAATATAAATGGTTAGGGACACATGTTAGGTTTTATTTAATAATTATTAAGATTTAAAAAGTAATTCCTTCATGGCCAAACAATAAACACGGGCCCCCTTACTAACAAAAGTAATCAGTTAAGTTTTTTTTAAACATATATAAACCAAATCTAATAAAATTTATATTTTAAATAGTTTAAACTAACCATATATATATAATATAATTCAAACTTAGGTTTGTTTCTTAAAAAAAAAACCTAGATTTATAAGTTAAGTTTAAATATGAGTTAAACTTAGGCTTAGAATATGGTCTGATGACTCTTCCCTCAATCCCATGTAATTTTAATATGGTTTAAGGCTTTTAATATATAATTTTTTTTTTCAAAACTATGTAAATTTTAATATGATTTATATATAAATTATTATATAAACCTTATTCTATATTATATATATTTTTATTTAAAAATAATAATATAATTTTCAAATTATATAGGATATAGTTATAGATTAACTATAAACTATAGTTTTTGAAATCGAATCTTGTTAGAGGAGACCAAAGAATACGGGTATGAATTTACCTTCAAATTATATAGGATATAGTTATAGATTAACTATAAACTATAGTTTTTGAAATCGAATCTTGTTAGAGAAGACCAAAAAATACGGGTATGAATTTAACCTGCAAACATTTGACATTATAGAAAACATAAAAAATATTTCATATAGTAATAAATTTTTTCTTTTTCTGTATGAGACTTTCATGTAGGTAAATATTTGAAGCCCCTTTCACCTGTGCACACATCAATCTTCAGACAAACATTAATTCCATATAATTTACAAAATATAAATAAAAGTAAGAATCATATCATATTACATCTCCCCTCCCAAAAAATTAGGGATTTAAAATTGAAAAAACCTAAAAAATTTACCGAGAGTTTAATTGCACAAATGTAATGCCAAAATAAATTGGGGAAAAAAGAAGGGGACCAGATACTTTTAAATACCCTTTCTGGTTGGTTGAAAAAACCCGTACAAATTAAATAAAGAAAATACAAAATATTTGATCTTAATTTATTTAATTTACCTCGCTCTGTTACTACGTTAGAATTTGAGGATTCTAATAAATATGGATTTAATCAACTTACATATTACATAATTTTATAATAAATATTTAAATAAAGATTACGTCATAACATAAGTAAATAAAGAAATACTTACAAGAAATAAATAACATAGGTGATGACACTATAGTGGAAAACCTCAATAGGGTAAAAACTACTTTGAAAATAATCTTTTACTTCAGAGAACTTATTTTATATCCAGTAAGATCACCTCCTCCTTTGAAACCCTATTTACCAAGGGTAAAACCAAATCACTTGATTTTCACATCTTTGATATATTTCTCGAATATATCAAATAAGGACATAAAGTCCTTTATATATAAGGTGATCGAGTATGTCTCCTGACCCACCTTTTCAACCTAAAATAGTTGACACATACACCTAGGTTTATAATATTTAATATTAGAAATATAATCATTTCATGATATTAAAAAATTTAACCTAAAATATATACACAGGTTAACATATATAATAATAGAAATAGAAATAGAAATATTATTAAATATTAACCTATATATTAGTGATGGACCCATATACATTAAGGGTTGGCCAGACCACTTAATCATTATGTTCCAACAGTCTCAATTGCAAATTCTCACACCTTGAAACAACTCCATGTTACACAATCACACCGATTACCTCACATACACATGTCAAAAAATTGAAGGGTGTTGTGAATCAGTGATAACACTATACTCTTGGACCTAGTTTGAGAGCTTCAAATCCATGTGATGGATGATCTAACTAATGTCAAAGTAATTTAGGAATATTTAGGAGATCTTTGAGTGATTTAGTGTTGATATTTATAGTAGGATATTTTAAAAATGTCAGGTGAGTTATATTATTCATTTGACATTCTTATGTGGGATTCCAAAGGTTAAACATGTGTATTATGGCCAACCTAAGGAAGATGAAATGACTAACATAATGTTTTCAAATTATAAAAATACACCATAAATGGGAGGTTCCTGGACCATACTCCACTATAGACATTATATGTACGGTTTTGGACACACATATAGTGATGAAAAATCCAACGTTTAGGAATGATACATGTATATGGATTAATCATTTAGTTAATTAATATTTCCTGACTAAATGACAAAGCAATGTGTAAAGATGAAAAAATCAAGATGTGTGTGTGTGCATGTGTGCTTGTATTAATTGGACTTAGAATGTAAGCATTTATCTTACCATGAAAAAAAATCCAAATTTGTCATTTCTAAAGGATAAGTTATCAAAGTTGAGAGTCTACATTCTGTCCCCTTTAAGTGTGAAATTGAAAATTGCATACTTAAAGGAAAAACATACCAAAGTTTACACGCAAACCTTGCCTTTACTTGATGTTTTTTTTCCTTTTTGGTCATGTTGGAACATTCCATGGTGAAACCTACAACACAGTTCATTCAACATCCATAGTATAAATTGAACTATAAACCAAATGTATATAATGTTTGTAAATTTATAAATGTAAACTTGTACAAAGTAAAAGAAAGAGATGAAATACATGGAAGGAATACATATGTACATTTTTAGAGGAATAATTTTTTATTTGTTTTATTTTGGGATTTATATTTTTTTGTTGAGTTACTAAAGGATTGGGGTTGATCAATCCTCAATTATGTCAAAAGAGAAGGAAGAGTAGGAGATGGAATTGAGTACACATGACCTAATACTGAATATGAGAGGTACCAAAGCAACCCATAAAGTGGAAAGAGTAATGTACAGAATATTTTAAAACATTATATCATCCCATGTAAGTAGAAAGAAGAAAGGAAGGAAAATCTAGCAAAACTTAAGTGCTTTGTACCTTCTAACCCATACACCATATTTTTATAGACAAATCTAGGACAAATTTTATAAATATAGCACAAGGTTGAAAATGAATGAATGACCCATGCCCCCATTATGTGTTCAACTAACTATGATTATGCAAATGGTGATTAATGCAAAGAGGAAGATGAAACATGCCTCCAAACATTGTATTCATCACTTTATCTAAATTGTGTAATGGAGAAGGAATGAAGTACTTATGTTCCTTGTATTATACTCTAAAATGTGTCATCTATTTCTAAATTCATACCATAATTTTGTGAATGCATGTAAGAATTTGAAACTGTTGATTTATTTTTTTTAGAAATTTCCCTTAGGTTGAGAACATCCAGTTAGGGTCTATACGATAGTATGATCTTGGCCTTATTTATATAGTTATGAACAATTACGAATTCTATCAATTTTTTTTATCTATAACTACTTCTGAAGATTTATACCCAATAAAACTTGTGATTATGTGTTTTAATATGCCTATAACATCTATAGATATAGAGTATACCTAGATGAATTTCCCATCTTTTGAGGAATATATGATAAATATTGTGAGCATGTGACTCAAAATAAGTTATGTTTACCCATGTCAAATAAGTTTGATAATATGAGCTAGATCACATGGAAGATTATAGTAGTGGACACCAATAGAATATCATTCCTATAAGAAGGTTGTGCATGGTAGACACCATGGTGTAAAAATAAATCAACATGTAACACACACCATGCAAAAGAAACATCAACAATAGAATCATGTTTTAGAGAATAAAACAAGCACAAAGGAAAATAAGTCATTAATCAAGCTACATAAGAAATAGAAAGTGAAAGAGTTACATCAAAGAAAAGAGCCACATACATGGGACACCCACGATGTCACAAGAAAATCACAATGAATGCACACAAGCTACATATATAAAATTAAATATGTACACACTAGAGAGGCAAAAATCCATAAAACATGGGACACGCACAGTGTCATAAGAAAAACAAGGCACTCATGTCACATATAATAACCAGTCAAGTAGTCAAGTAATCAAGTAAGAGAGAAATAAAACAGGTATAGTAAACAATAGTAAAAAATAATATATAGCAAGAGAGGTTAGCATTGCACAAGACACGTGTTAGCCATGTTAGCCCAAGGATAACATATACACAACATAAGGGATTAAGTGTAATCATGAACTAAAATGTAACTGAAATGAAACAAATGAATTTGTATATTATAGGAGATGCCCCCACATTATTACTGTAATCGATAAGGGACTAGGCCACCACTCATCATTTTGTATCAATCTATATATGTCATGCATCTGTTAGTGTGAGTTATCCTATGTGTCCTCCTCTCATGCTGGAGGGTCATCTCATGTGGGTTAGGTTTAGGGTTAGGTTTAGGGTTTCATATGTGTCATGCACTAGGGTTACTCAGCACCCTATATGTACCCCTTTTCTATTCATTTATGAGCATGTTAAGACACTCCGCTGTCTTTCCTCTATGCAAGCTTTGTTTCTGTCAAGCAAGTTCTTCCATTGCTGATCATTTTTTCCTTGTTATCGCTGGAGCTTCCACAATACCGTTGGAGTGCAACTACTTCATGGTGCCTCATTTCTGATTCGATTCCTGCAAACTCTTTTCATGGTATCAGAGTTGAGATCGGGTAAACGCGCAATCAATTTTTTTGTTGTGATTACTCTTACTTGGTTTCGTTATTTTACTTGCATGCAAGTCTTTTGATCATCTTTTTCTGGAAATTATCTTGCTAATATCTCTAACAAGCTTTCTCAGAAAGTTTTTTTTGTGTTTTTTTCTTATGCATGTGCAGGATTTTTCAAAATACCTTGATAAATCAAGGGTTTTTCTACTCTTTTTAGTTGGATGTATCAAAATCTAAAATAGAGATTCTTTTCATTTATTAAAATGGAAGTGAAATTTTTTAAGATCTTTGGTTTTTGTAGGATATTTGTCTATGCATGTTGTCTGTGGTTGCAGGATCTTTGAGTTCTTCAGTAGTGGTTGCTCATCAACAAATTGTTGTCCCTCTGACCATTTTTGGACTATTCAAATTGCTCAAACTGTTCAAAATACAATACAATACGTCCTTTTTTCACTGGGCGTGGCTTGCCTACAATTTTTTTCATTCACTTGCATTTTTTAACCTCTGCTGTGTTTTTTTGCTTGAAGGGGTTGTAAAATCTTATGTATAGGTTGTTCTATCTCTTGCAAAGGACTGTAGACTCCTCCCCTTGGCGCCCATGCACCAGCAAACTATTTTTTTGCCCACGTGGCCTACACTTTTCTCTGCGCGCGGCCTTTTTTTTAATGTTTTTTGTCCTCTAAATGCGGCCTGGTAACATTTCTCAGTGTTTATTAATCCTTGGCGCAGCCTGGTAAAGTTTCCTTGTTGTTCTTTTTCCTCAGCATGGCCTGTTCATTCTGTTTTTTGGCCTGACAACATAAAACGCGGCTGTACACTCATATGTGCGGCCTATACACTCAAACTGGTAAGTTTTTGGTAAGTTTTCAACTTTCCTTTTTTAAATCTTACTCTATAAAATCCTCTACTAAAAAAACGAACCGTAGTTGTATTTGGTAAGTTGAGTTTGTTTTTTTTAAAAACAAATCTTACTCCTTTGTTTTGGTAAGTTTTTTTAAAAATTTCTAATTTACTGTGATTTTTAATTTATATGACAGTTTCTAAAACCAATTTAGAAATTTGTTTTAATTAGAAGCTTTCAATCTTTAAAAAAAAATCTTCATCTAAAATTCTTTTTTTAAACGCCTTCTTTCTAACACTTGTAAGTTTTAGAAAATCTTCAAAAAAGTGCTTTATTCAGTGATTTGTTTAATTAAATCCTTTTTCAAAATTTAGTAGATTTAATTACATTAGATCTACTTTTATTTCATTCACATTATTTAAACAATATATTTCTTTGGCATTATAAAATTTAGTCTTTTTTGGCTAGTTGTATTTTTAACCTTTCGTCGAGTGCCGAAGACGAAGGGTGAGGTCCGGGATTGGCAGGTGGCTAATTCCCCCTCGCAATACAAACAAACCCTATCTCAAATTCCATGTCATTTCCAATGGGCATACATACAACACCTTTTGCATGCGTTTAGGGAACTTTTTTAATCCGTTTGCAAGCTTATTGGTTTTTTCTCATCAATTGCGGGAATTGGTTTTTGCTATAACTTTTGACTCGTTGCTTAGTTTTGAGCACTTCTTTAGTCAAAGTTACATGCTTTTTTACACTCTATATGATGGGATCATTAACTTTGTAAACTCACTAATTTTATAAAGTGCCGCATTCTGGGGGGTGTCTTTGTATTGCTTAAATTCAACTCATTTTTTAAGCTTTGTTCCTTTCCTTTTTTTGTGGACTTGTGAGCGCGTCTTCCACAGTCTTATGAAAAAGGGATTCTTTCGTGTGATGTGAGATGCTTTTTCTCACCACCAGGGTTGACTTTTACCTCCTTTCTTTTTTTTGTTTGTGCTTGTTTATGGTGTCCTTTTTTGTTACGCTCCACAAAACACTGTTGTGGTCTCCTCTCTTGCATGTTATTACACTAATTGCAAGACGAGTTACCAAGTGTTTCAAACTGCATGCACGGACCCGATTGTAATCAACGCACTAAACTATAAAGTGCCGAAAGTAGGGGGTTGTTATTGTCTTGGGTGGTTGTGTTTCTTTTCTGCATTTCCTTCTCTCTCTCTCTCTCTCTCTCACTATGGATGCACTTTCAATTCCTTTGCTTACCCCGTTCAAATTTTTCGAATGGAGATCGAAAATAATAATGAAACTAAGGGGTAAAGGGTTATTCTGCATTACCATGGGAACTGAGACTGAACTAGACAATGAACCTGAAAAATCTAAGTGGTTAAACCATAGTGATGAAGCTTTAGGTCTTCTTTGCATGTCTATTTCTCTTGACTTTCTCTTCCACATTGAGGCATCTGAAACACCTACATCTGTGTGGAAAATGCTGGATGCGATGTTTGGACAACTAGATGACATGAGAGCGCATGAGTTGGAAAATGAACTACTAGGGTTAAATCCTAGTGACTTTGAAAACCTACAAGCCTTCTTCTCGAAATTTGTCCACATTAGATTATTGTTAAAAGGATGTCAAGTAGAAAAGAAATATTCTCAACTGATCTTGTTGATTCTCTCTAAGCTAGGTCCTGAATATTCTTTCTTCATGTCAACTTTCTACGCTACAAAAGTTGTTTTGGGCGATACTTGGACAATGCCTTCCTTTGACTGTTTTTCATCCCAACTCATTCAAGAACATGACAAACTCATTAAAATGGGGTCTCTCAAGTCCAAGTCACATGCCCTTGTAGCAAGTACTAGCAAGGGAAAGAAGAATGAAAAAAAGAAAGAAACTAAGGATCAACCTAAGAAAGAAACCAAGATCAAACCTAAAAATGACACAAACACTTCAACTTCTGAGCCTAGGGCGTAGAAAAGTAAGTATTTGTGTTCCTATTGCAAGAAGTCTGGTCACGATGAGCAACACTATTTTAAGAAACAGATTGATCACTTATCTCATTTACTTGAGAAAAATAAAATAAGTGTTCTTGAATCCATTAAACAAAGTGCTCTGAAGGCCGAGTCTTCTGCTGCAAAAGGTGCTAAAAATGATAAGAAGAAAGGAAAGGCCTTTGTAGCCAAAGTTACTCCTTCATTGACATGGATTATAGATTCCGATGCCTTGCACCACATGGGTTCTTCGCATGTTGAGTTTTCTAACATTGAACCTTGTGGAATGTCCCAAATCACGATGGGTAATGACATGACAGTGTCAATTTCTGGTAGTGGATCAGTAGAGATGGATGGGGGAACATTTAACCAAGTGTTGAGTGTTCCTGATCTCTCTACCAATCTCCTATCGGTTTACCAAATTACTCACCTTGGTGAAGGAATGTGAGTGGAATTTGGTCCTAACTCAGTGATTATTCATGAGCTTAACATGACACTACGTGGCTGAGGGAAAGACAGATCACCATTCACGGTTGTACACCTTATCCCACTTTACTTCTGATTATACGCCCACTGCCTTGCTCACTCATGCAAATGAGGTTAGTAAGCTATGGCATGAGCATTTTGGACATCTAAATTATTGCTACCTTGAACAATTGAGTCAAAACGAAATGGTCAATGGGTTACCTCGCATCAAGTTTTCTAAGGGTCTTTGTGAGGGTTGTACCCTTGGAAAGCATCCTGAAAAGAACTTTGACAAAGGAAAAACCTGGAGAGCCACTCGTCCCTTGGATCTTGTTCACAGCGATGTTTTTGGTCCATTTCCTTCTCCTTCATTTACTAGAGCTCTTTATGTGCTAACCTTCATTGATGACTATTCACGATATACTTGGGTATATTTTCTTAAGCTTAAGTCTGAAGTCTTTGAACATTTTCAGGACTTTAAGGCTCTTGCTGAGAAATAGGAGGAACGGTCTATCAAGGTTCTTCGAATTGACAATGGAGGTGAATATGTAAACAATAGGTTCATGGATTTCTGTACTTCTGAAGGGATCTCTTTGCAACATACAGTTACTTATAGCCCTTCACAGAATGGAGTCGCAAAATGGAGTCACAAAAAGAAAGAACTGTACTCTGAAGGAGATGGCCACTTGTATGATTCACTCGAAGTCTCTTCCTCTGCAGTATTGGACCGAAGCAGTGAATTGTGCAAATTACATTCAGAACTATGTTCCACACAAGGCAGTAAGAGGGATGACACCCTTTGAAGCCTGGTTTGGACCCAAGCCTGATGTTGAGCACTTTCGAGTCTTCGGATCCAAGGTTATGCCTCAGATTCCCAAGAAGAAACGTGGCCTTGGAACCACAATCCAAACCTTGTATCTTTGTAGGGTATCCTAATGAAGTGAAGGGATATCTATTGATGAATTCTACTTCTCATGAGTTATATATCGAGAAAGTGTTAAGTTTTATGAGTCTTCTTCGACTTCTACTTATCCACCTATTGAGGTTCTTCAGCTCACTGATTCAGATTCTAACTCATCAGATGATGATACTGTTGAGCGTGCTCCTCTTCCGGATCCTCCCAACCATCAGACCTTTGAGTCTTTTGATTCTGACAGTAGTGATGATGAGGACTATGTCCCTTCTCACTCAAGTGAAGAATCTTCCGACTCTGAGCCTAATCCTCCTAGTCCCCTTTAGGCCAGGAAAACTTTACAAAGTGCTAGAGATTTAGTTGGAGATACTTCGGATATGAGACATACTCACTCAGATTTCATTGGACCCCACTCTTTCTTCACCTCTGCTTCTTATCCATAGTCTTTTCAGGAGGCTTATGGTATTCCTAAGTGGGATTCTGCCATGGATGAGGAGTATTCCTCTCTCATGAAGAAAGATACTTGGGATCTCACCACTCTTCCGAAAGGAAGAAAAATCGTTCGGTGTAAGTGGGTGTTCCGAACAAAGTATGGAGTAGATGAAGATGTCAAAAATTTTAAAGCGTGATTAGTATCTAAGGGTTTCTCCTAGATAGCTGGGTTTATTATACAGAAACCTTTGCTCCGGTTGTGAAGATGACTTCTATTCAACTGACCCTAGCCATTGCCGCAGTGAACAAATGGAAAGTCCATCAAATGGACGTTAAGAGTGCCTTCCTTCATGGTGACCTAGAGGAAGAGATCTATATGGAACAACCTTCGGGTTATGTCCAAGATTCCTCCCTCATTTGTAAGTTAAAGAAGTCTCTTTATGGTCTACAAACAAGCCCCCCGGGCTTGGTATGCCAAGATGGACTCCTTCTTACTTACATCAGGGTTTACTAGGTGTCACTCTGATCTAAATGTTTATATTCTATGGCAAGATGAGATCCATACTCATTGTTGTTCTATACTTTTGATGACTTGTTGATCACAGGCAACTCTTCCTCTATTATTGATTATGTGAAGATTTCCTTATCCAACAATGTTTTCCATGACTGACTTAGGTCTGCTTCATTACTTCCTTGGGATCTAGATTTCACAATCTGATCCTCAGGAGATATCTCAAAATGCGCTTTGTATGCTCTTGATTTGACTAGCTTTGGTTTCCTGCATGTCCTGGATTGTAAGTCTTCTCCTACTCCTTTTATTTTCTAGGGTTAAGTTGGTTTCAAATTGACTCTACTCCCTTGGTTGATGGTACTCTTTACTGACAGTTAGTTGGGAGCTTGATCTACTTAACTCACACTCGGTCAAATTTATCATATACTGTTGGGATCGTGTCTAGATTCATGCAGGAGCCACATGAGCTACATTGGAAAGCAGCTAGATGGATTTTTCATTATGTTCGTGGCACTTATGCTGATGGCATACACTATCATGGAGGGGTTAAGATATTGACTTGATTGGATTCAATCATATTCTGATTGGGCCAAGTGACTTAGATCATCGGAAATCTACTTCTAGCTACCAGTTTCTCTCTTGGTTTTTGAGTCTATTAGTTGGTCTAGGAAGAAGCAGAATGCAATTGTACGATATCATCTATAGAGGCAGAATATAGAGGAGCAGTTAACGCTGCCACAGAAGCCTATTTGGCTACAGAGTATTCTGATAGAGTTTGGCATCCACTTTTGGCCAGCCTACCATTATCTACTGTGATAACACAAGTACTATCTCTATTTACAGAAATCTAGTTCAACATTAGCGGAGGAAGGCACATTGAGATCCATATGGTGACTTCATACGAGAGCTTATTCATGATGGTATCATCCTGACATTTTGTACATCTTAGCTAGCTGATCAAATTGTAGACTTATTCACCAATGCCTTTCACTGAGATGAAGTTTCTTTACTTACAAGTCTCTTCTTGGGGTGAGGTCTTCTCCAGCTGTCCCATCTTCTTAGGGCTATTTAGTCCTTCTTTTCTTCTTCTTCTTCTAGGAAGATTGTGTTTGTATATGGGCACCTTATCAAGCCTTTAGTTTCTGGGCCCCATTGGCACATCTTTCTTAGTTGTTTAGGGGTTTCTTCCTCTTCTGTCTGATTCATCATAGCTGCTACCCCCAGCTTCGATGAAGGGGGGTGTTAGTGTGAGTTAACCTATGTGTCCTCTTCTCATGTTGGAGGGTCCATCTCACATGGGTTATGTTTAGGGTTTCATATGTGTCATGCACTAGGGTTACTTGTACACCCTTTATGCATACCCCTTTTCTATTCATTTATGAGCATGCCAAGACACTCATGTTATCTTTCCTCTATGCAAGCTTTGTTTCTGTTGAGCAAGTTCTTCCATTACTGATCAATTTTTTCCTTGCGAGTCCGCTGGAGCATTCACGATTCCTTCGTTGGAGTGCAACTACTTCGTGGTGCCTCGTTTCCTATTCGATTCTCATCAAACTCTTTTCAGATCAAGCTCAACATATCTAATGAAGATGCATGTTTAAGGAGTATATAGAAATATATTTTATCTATCAAACCAATATAGAAAAAAAATACGTAAAGGAAAGAGATATCAAATAAAATCATATATTGGTCATGGTTTTATATTTATACAAATATTTGAATGTTTTTTTATTACCTGATTAATTTAATTTTTAATCATTTAAAAAATATATATGTATAGGTAAGGGGAGCACAAGATTTTTTATTCACTATCGAGGAGATAATCCATACTAGGATCAAAATCGATGTGCCGAGGGTCAACATGATTGCATAAATATTGAAAACAAGAGCCATCTAATTATCATGTTTCCTAGAGGTGATATAATGCCATGATGTATTCATCTGTAAAATGAAACCATCAATAAATTCTATTATGGGTCCAGTGTTTCATATTAGATTAATAATCATAGAGGCTATCATATTAAATAGTAGTTATATTATGGAGTAATGGAAATGTAATTGTTGTTGCAAATCAGCAGCACCCCTGGATGTTAATCAGATTTCTAGTTTGATCATACTAGCATCCAGTGTGATTGCACAACATTGAATCCTTTCCCCAAGTGTGGGACTTGAAAAATGAGAAAAGAATCTCCAGATTAGAGGTTGGTTCCTCAACTCCTCTGGTCATTAGGTATATGCACTGACAAGTTGGAGAGGTCTTAAATTCACTAATTCCTACTCTAAATTCCAAGGGAGACAGAGATAGAGAATGTAAGAAAATCTAGAACTAATGCTAATAAGGTGATGCAACAAAGGAGTAGTAAACATTTCTCACTACTGCAAAACATGACACAGTCCAAGAGGAAATATGGCACAAAAATATGTACAAATTACCAAAATTATAATGAAGAGGTTAGGAAATTAGTCAATGATAACACCATGAAGAGGATTTAGAAACTTTTAATCACAGAGCATACATCATCATTTTTAACAGGGCAAAATCACAGTGCATTACAATGACCAAGGAGGCAAAAAATGATGTTGTATTTACATGGAAAAGGTCTGATAATTTCCACCATTTTCACTTCCAAAAAGGGAAGAAAAAGGGGAAGTTGCAATACACTAAAAGAGTGTCTCAAACTCCTAAAAAAATGAGCCCATTCTGGCTTTTACAATGCAAAAAACGAGCCCAAGAGAGAGAAACACGTGGGAAAACATGGAGAGGAGCTTCAAACACTGACGAAAATGCAATAAAAACAGCATATGGGCATCCTTGACAGGTCCATTCCCTGACATTTTTCACCGATGCTGGGAGAGAATACGAGCCATTCTTCATTAAAAAATGGTGGTTGAAACGTCATTTCTGTTGATTTCCACGTGCCAGAGGCATGTTTTCCAATTTTCTCTCCCCAAACTCCATTAAAATACAAAAATCGAGCCATGGAATCATTGTAGAGAATTTTACCAGACTTTTCCTTTGATATAAAGAACGTGAAAAACTGAGCTCTGGATCGAAAGTTATGGCTCATTTGAAAATTTAGGGCAAAATTAGTGCCAAAACGGGATTGACGGGCCGAAAATTTGAAATTTTCCCACCTTTTTTGTCATTTGGGAAAATTTTCCCAAAAATTCTCCATGCTCCGCCTTTCTAGGGTGCCATGTGGCATGATTTCTATTGGTCGTGGGCTCTTCCTGCTTCATTTTCCTTCGCATTTTGGGCATTGGAAAATTTTTTTTTTAAATTCTACACCGGGCCGTTGATGACCTGAGGACATGTGGCATGATCTGATTAATTCCACGTGGGCCTATCTTCTCTTAAATTTTCCATCGGACTGTTTGACCATTTTCCCTAAGCTAGACACGTGGCAGAACCCTATTGGACATGCGGATTTTCCCTTTGTTTATCCCTGCGGGCCTGCCTTCTCCATTTTGTCGCCACGTGGACATGTGGCAACATCCCATTGGCTCGCGTCTCTGGGGGATAGACTTTTCCTTTACCTTTTTCCCTTGAAATTGCTTTGGGAAAACATTCTCAATTTTTTCCCATGCTCCACCAGGCTCCAAGACACATGGCGAGCATCCCATTGGATGTGGGCCTTGAGGGAGCGCTTTCCCTTTTGATTTTTTACACTTGGGTGAAAAAGGAAAGAATCTTTTCACGCCCCCGACGCTGTGGCAACACGTGGCTTGATCTGACTGGTTGGCGGGCTGATAGGGCCAATATTTCTCCAATTTCCTCTCACCAAAACACTTGACCAAATTTTTAAGTCTCCCTCCGTAGCTCCACTAGGTCACGTGGGACACATGGCGTGATTTGATTCACCCGGGCTCTTCCTTCTGGAGAATTTTCCACGGCACCGATACTTAGCCAAATTTTCCTAATTTCTTCCCCTTGGACACGTGGCATCAATTCCTGATTCACCAGATGGGCCATCAGGGCAAAAAATCCTCCATTCTGAAACCTTCACCAAACACTTGGTAAAAATTCCAAGTCTTACCTCCGACCTCCCCGCCACTTCCGAGGAAACGTGGCCTCATCTTATTGGCCGCGGGCTTTTCTAGGGAAAATTTTCCCACAAAAACTCCGTCTGAGCCATAACTTCAAAAATACATGGAGTTAGGAGGAAAACTTTACCTTTCTAGAAAGACGAAGAAAAATCTCTATTCTAATGGTGTCCATTTTCTAGAAGGTTTTAAGTGCATGAAAAGAAAAAAATTATGACTGAGGCATAAGAGAGGGAAGAATGAGAGGGAGTTAGCCATAAAAAATGAGCAAGGGGCTCATTTTGGATAACAATTTTGGCAACTCAGAGAGGTTCATCTGCCTGCTGGATGAAGTTACCAGTTACCTAAAGAAATCCATTAGGCACGGAGTCATCAAATTCTCTGTTTGGTACCCCAACTGATTAGAACACTGCAAGGAGGAAGATGGAGGGTAGAACACCATCTGATTGGAGCAAGGCCTACAAAACACATTTCCTGTAATAGCAAGCTTGTGCTAAAGCACTTAGGGAAAGCAAAGCTAAACTACAACACAAAAATGTTCATAAGCACTTGGAGGAATGAAAAACCTAAGCTAATATGTACAAGGTGGAGAGTTTCCCTTTAGTAGTAATGCTTCAGATGGATTCCATTGACTGGAATCTGTAACTCTTCACCATCCAATGTAGACAATTGGAAGGCATCGTCTGTCCTTACACTTTATGACCATGTATGGGCCACTCCAAATGGCATCAAATTTTGATTTCCTCCCCAGTTTTGCTCTGTCTGCATCCCATTTTAACACTAGATCTCCAACTTGGAAAGATCTATCCTTGGCCTCTCTATCAAAGGTGTTATTTATCAAAGCTTGATCTTTCTCCATTGCTGTAGGATGCCTAATTTCTGATTTCTTGGAGCTCCATCAATTCTACATATCTAACCTCCATGGGCCCAAACTCCAACAACTCCAACTATTTCATGAGTTCCAATGTTGGAAACTCAAGTGACATGGGAAAAATTGCCTCTCTTCCATAAACAAGCTTGAATGGAGAGTTACCTGTAGATCTCTTGGGAGTTATCCTATCAGCCCATAAAGTTGATTTTAATTTGGTATGCCAAGACCTCTGATTCTCATCAAGAATCCTCTTAATGATCCTCAACAAGTTCTTGTTTGTAGATTCAGCCTGGCCATTACCCTGGGGGTAATAGTTTGATGAAGTACTTAGGTAGATCTCGTTCTTGACATCCCATTCAGTCACCTTGGATCCAATGAATGCTAATGCATTATCTAATATTATTATAGCTGGTATGCCAAACCCGGTTACTATTCCCTCATAAAAGTCTAGGATACTAGCTTCATTTGCTTCCTTGAGTGCTACTGCTTCAGTCCACTTAGTGAAGTAATCTGTGGCTATTAAAATCCACTTGTGTCCTTGGCTTGAATTGGGATTAATGACTCCAATGAAGTCTAAACCCCATTGCATGAATGGCTGGTCAACTGAAATTGGATGCAATGGAAGGGCAGTTAGCCTCTCTTTACCTTGAAGAATGCACAATTCTTGCACCTCTTGATCCATGCATAACAATCACTTAAAATCTTGGGCCAATAATAACCAGCCCTCATGATCTTTAGAGCTGTCACTCTTGGTGCAAAATGACCACCAGCTAGTCCACGATGGAACTCTTCCAACATCCTGTGAATCTGATTTGTACCAATGCATCTCAGCAGTACTCCATTCACATCCCTTTTGAACAAAACACCATCAACAAGGGCATATGGGACAGCCTGCAATCTGAAGTGTCTTCTTTGGGTCTTGTTCATCTCTAGAGGGCATAGGCCTGTGCTTAGGAAGTGCATTATATTTGGGTTCAGCAAGGAGTGGGGACACCATTATTTTCCTCTTGAGTGCTTTCTTGCTCATGGCTATCTTGCAACGCCAAAACAGTCTCTTTCTCATTTCATGCTTCCTCTTGTTGCTTAAAATCAGCTGCTCACATAATCCTTTTCCTCTAACCAACTTGGTGACCTTGATCTCTATGTCATATTCCATGACACGAGTAATCCAACCTACTCTTTTTTCATTCAAGTCTTTGTTGAGGAGGAAGTCTTTAACCCCCACATGAGAAACCAACAATTGAACCTTGTTGTTTGAGACTAAATGCTTGAATTTCTTCAAGCTTCTAATTACTGCAAGAACATGCTTCTCAATGAAATAATATCTCACCTCATAGTCCTCCAGGATTTGGCTGAAGAAAGTAATTGGCTACTCATCTTTGTCCTTGTTCTACTGTACCAAAATTGCAGAAATAGTGTCATCACCCTCAAATGCATAGAGGGTGAAATACTTGGAGAAATCCGGGTTGATGAGAGTTGGTGCTTGAGAGATGAATTCTTTGATTACTTCAAAACTTTATTTTCCTTCTGCTTTCCATTTAAAAGTCATGCTTTTCTTTAACATCTTGGTGATAGGTTTGACAAGGGATGAAAAATATGGGACAAACCTCTGAACAAAATTCATTCTCCCCAAGAAACTTTGAAGGGCCTTCTTGTGGCTTGGCAATGGAAGTGCTCTTATGGCTTCAACTCTTTCTAGATCAATTGCTAATCCTTCTTTGGAGACAATGTGGCCAAGGAGTTTTCCTTCATTGGCTAGAAAAATGCACTTTTTAGGATTCAAGGATACTCCAAACCTTCTGCACCTTGTGAACACTTGTCTCAAATGAAAGAGATGGTCTGCTGCATTTTTTGAAAAAACAGTGATATCATCAAGATATATCAGTACTATGTTGTTAATTAAACCCTTGAACGCCATGTCCATTGCCCTTTGGAAGGTAGCTCCAACTTTGGACAGCCCAAATGGCATTTTCCTGTATGCATAAGTTCCCCATTTGGTTGTAAAGGCTGTCTTGAACTGATCTTCTTCCTTCACCATAATCTGATTATACCCTGAATAGCCATCAAGTAGTGAAAACCTCTCAGAGCCAGCAACAACTTGTAAAATTTGCTCCATGGAAGGAAGTGGATAATGATCCTTGAGAGATGCTCTATTCAAATCTCTGAAGTCAACACACAATCTGATTTCCCCACTCTTCTTTCTAACTAGAACCAAGTTGGCAACCCAACTAGAATGCTTGATAGGGAATATGATCCTTGATTATATCAACTTATTCAATTCCTTTCTCATGAGAGGCTCCATGTGTGGATTGACTGGCCTTTGTTTTTGCCTAATGGGCTTAGTATTGGGGTCCAATTCAATGGTGTGTTGAGCTAACTCGGGATTGAAACCTTTCAAATCTTCATAGCTCCAAGCAAACACATCAGGGAATTCTTGACAGAGCTGTATGAATTCATACCTTTCTTTTTCAGTTGTCATCTTACCAATTTGGAGTGATTTTCCTTCTTCCACTGAGATGAATACTGAATCTTCTCTCTTGACTTGGATGTTTTCCTTCTCCTTCCTAAACTGATCATTAGGATTGAAAATGGACTCCAAAGTAATAAGTCCCTTTGGTATTTTGTTGGTTCTCAGCTGCACCACTTGGTCACCATACTGCTGCTCCAACTTCTCCTGATTTTTCGCTGAGAACTCAGCGTCTTCTTGCAAGAAATGGATGATTTGCTGATCATTTTCAAACACTTGCCAAATTACATTTTTGTCTGGCATTGAAGGCCTCACAATCACATGGATGTTTGGCTGTACCTTATCTTTTTGAATGCTTTCAATAACGTCAAAGGCTGCCCCAACTGTTGCAAGCCTGTCAGCAGCTTGGTTCTCTTTTCTAGGAATGGATCTTATGCTAAAGCCCTCAAAATATTCAATGAGGTCCCACACCTTGTTCTTGTAGCACTTGAGCAGATCATTCTTGACAACATGTTGCCCCTTAACTTGGTTGACAATCAACTCACTATCACCAAAGACTTGCAAGTTCTTTATTCCTCTCTTGATTGACCAATGCAGTCCTTGCACCAAAGCTTCATATTCAGCAGTGTTATTAGAGCATGTAAACTGAAATCTAAAAGCTGAATAATACTTAACTCCTTGAGGTGAAACCAGCATGACCCCCCTGCACCTTGTCTACTCCTTGATCCATCAAAAAACAACTGCCATACCTCATTGTCATCCTTGTGGTCTAGCTTGGTGATGCTAGGGATAGGCTGATTTTCTTCATGCATGCAATAGACTCCTAACTCAGATTCTTCTATTTCTTGATAAGGATCAAAAGCATGCACCTTGTTTGCCCATTCATCAAGAGTTAGATCTGGGATACTTCCAACCTTGGTGTTACCTTCATCAGTGCTTGGGTGATCTTCTTGGTCAAACGCTGAATAATTAGCATTTATCTGACTTAGGGTGTAAGGCTCAATGTGAAATTTTGCAATAGGTTCATACCTGATTGTGGCTTTGGTTCCATATCTGGTTCTAAACAACATGTGTGACCAATCAGCAGATAGTATCCTCCAATCTTAGCTGTGAAATCCCTTGACAAACATAGGGCAAAGAGTGGTGGAAGGTCTATTACTGAGACATCTTGTAAAAAAACCACGTTGGGACAGGCATGCAAAGTAAGACTCAAGTTTTTAATCACTCCAAATGTTGTTACTGCTGTCCCATCTAATTATACCACCCCTTTGGATATGGTTTCATATTGAATTCCCAACTGATCAGCTATTTGCTTGGGCATTACTGAACTACTTGCCCCGGAATCAATCATGTAATTGTGTACTAATTGGTTCCCAATGATCAATGAAACATAGAATGGAGGGGGCTTCAACATCTTACCTTACTGTCATCCATGATTCCCCTCAGGCTGGGTAGCATTTTTGAGCACCTTCTCTTGCATTTGGACTTGCTGATTTGAAGTTGACCAGTCCTTCATGGCAGCTTGTAGCAAATCTCTTTGGCCTGGGATAGATAGTGATTCCCACATTGATATGTTTACATTTTTCTTCTTCATCTGATCAGTGATATTGAATGGAGATGAAATCTCCCTTTGTTATCCCTTGGCCTACACATTCATTCCTTGTGCATGGGCAGCAGCAACTGGCATTTGGGCTGGCCTAGGAACTGTTTTAGGCAATCCTTGTGTGCTTGGGATTGCATTTTGCTTGCCAATAGTTTGTGGAGTAATAGAAGGTTGTGGATTGCTTGGGGCCAATGGTTGTTCTTCACCCAAATTTCTCCTCTTTGACCTTGTGTTGGCTGTAACACTTTGGGAAACTGTCTAGTTCATGCCACAAAAATCTTCTGCCTGCCAGTTTACAAGTGTGGTATCATTTGGAGCTGATTTCTGCTGGAATGTTTCTTGTTGCTAGTCATTTCTTTAACTACCTTCACCCTCCACACCAGTTTTTGTCACCATTAATGCTTGATTCAAGGCACCGTTGAATCACATGGACTGGTTATGAGGTTCACTGCATGGGAAACACCAATCATACTCTTGAGCTATATTGTTTTGTACTGGCACTAATGCTTTAGAGGCAGATGTAGCATTGGGATTATAGGGCTGAAATGGTCTGTTGGTAGGAGGCCTTGCTTGATTTAGAATTGCAGCTGGATTAGGTGGTCTTTGGGGTTGATATGGCTGCCTGTTAGGCTAAGCTTGGGGCTGGAAAGAAGGTCTAAAACCTTGGGCTTCCTGCCTCTTGAGAGTAACTAGCTCATTGCCTAGATTTTGCAGCTGCTTCATGACTTCCTAAAGCTCATTTGAGGCACTAGAAGATGAAGTAGAAGCTTTATTCAAATTTTGATTCCTGGGAGTGGGATTAGGAGCTAAATTAGGCGTTTGATTAGTGTTTGGGCTGTCTAAACTTGGAAACAATGGCATTGGAGGTCTAGTAGCCAGCTTGTCAGCTTGTATCAAACAATTTTCAGCTCTAATGGCAATACTATAAGAAATTGGGATAGTTGTGCCTCCCATGGAATGAATTAACATAGAAATATTAGAATTTAAAGCTTTGAGGTAATAAAGAAAAGCACCTTCTGCTGTTGGCCTGACTGCCACTGGAATTCTCTCCCAAGTCCTTTGAAATCTGAAGTTAAAATCAGTCAGCTACTCGTTGGGAGCTCTCTTGATAGTTGTCATCTATTCCAAAAGGGACAAGTTGTCTCCCTTTTCCCCAAACTACTCATGGAGGGCTATACATAGCTGATTCCAATTTTGAATAGAACCTGAGGTAAGGCTCCTGAACCATTGCAAAGGTTTCCCTTTGAATGAAGATGCCAGCAATTTGACAGCAACTTACATCTCATTGATCTCATGGATTGCACAAATGTTGGCAATATCCTTGACATGATCATTGGGAGTGGTATGATTCTCTCCAGTGAAGTATGGGATGTTTTTCAATGCTACAACTGGGATTACATTTTGTGCATTGAGAGCAAGTGGGCTGCTGCCAGTGAAATTGACATAGGGGTTGTTTAGTGCCATTTTTTTTGGCCTTATAACTCTTGTTGATTGAATGACAGGCCTACCAGGTGGAGGAGTTGAGAGAGTTCTATTTGGTGGAGATGGAGACCTTTGGATTCTCCTCCCACTTTTCCTTCTTCTTGGAGATAATTGCAAATATTCAAACAACACTTCTTCTTCTCCAGCTCTTGACCTTGTAGTGATTCTTCTCATGAGTTTTCAGGTCTACACTGCTAAAACCAGCTGATTCTTCTTCCTTGGAGTCGCCAGATGTGCAATTTATAGCTCCTTTAAAGCAAGAACTTGCAACAAATGCACATCAATTTTGTTGCAATGAAGATGAAGACCTCTAAGGTCCCACCAGGTGTGCCAAAACTGTTGTTGCAAATCAACCGCACCCCCTGGATGTTGATCAGATTTCTAGTTTGATCATACTAGCATCCAATGTGATTGCACAATAGTAATATTATTATTATGTTCATCAATATTCCATTTAAGGTGTCGTAGCCAAGAGGGAGATAAGGAAAGGGGGGATGATTGAGGGTCAAGTGTGACCCATACTTTATTTACGATAATAGGTAATCGAAAAGTGGGAAAGGAACATGATATAAACTTGAAAGGTATAATATGGGACAAGTAGCACTACGATATCTGATGGAGTAAACTTGAGGGTGTTGAATGCCTCATAAGTGCAAAAGTTCTTATTTATATCTAAATTCAATGGAACATGTTACCGATATTTATTGTGAATATAAATTTTGTTAGTAAATGTATCAAAGCATAGGCACTTACTTGATTCTGCAACATCCAATGGATTTGATTTTTTTAACTACAAGGATTCTTCAACGAGTATAGTAATAGTTCCATTAGACTTTAGGTTATTAATATTTTTAATCAAATCTTGGCAATGATTGACATTTTGTATAAATATATAGTTGTAGTCATAATATGGCTTACTAGGTTGGTGGCAAATATTTTGAGCATTGTGATGACATGTAGGGGTAAAGGAAGTATGTTATGATCAAGTAAGATACATAACAATTCTTTTGGTGTAACAAGATGTGTTAGAATAGTAATAGAGATAAATGTGAGTATGGGATCAAACATGTTTACAACATGTTGCATTGGATCAATGCTATACATCATTAATTATATGTGATCATCATTTTTATCATGTGAACCAATAAGGGAAGTAGACACAACTTATTATATAGGAAAATGATGTAGAACACCAAGACAACTCATCCAATCAATAATATTAGTTCGAACCAATTAACTCAAATTTTCTCTAAGCTTGCAAAATTGCTTTCTTTTACCAATCAAGAAACCCTCCAAACATGATCTCAACAACCTCCTAAACTCCTAAAACCATCTACCAAGCCAAAATTGCATGTCAAACCATAATTTCAACCCTAGGAGAGATGCTCCTACACCAGAATAGTTACATGAGTATCAGTGATAAAATATTTAAACCAATATCTCCTATGGATAGTAAAAAAAAATAGAGAATGAAACATAGACTCATCTTCATCAAATGTAAGTTAATCTTACATAAACAATAATTATTATCTTCAATAAAAGCCTCATCACTATCTGAGTGATAATCAATAACATTAACTTGTTATTGTGAATTATCCAACAAATAAAGTGTAGTAGTAATAACAACAAGGGGAGGTATAATATAATGAATTGGATTGATGTGGTTTCAAAATTACAAGAAGAAAAAATACTCAGGGATTTCTCAACTAATGGTGCTACATAAGACACAATTTCAACACTATTAATTTTTTCACTAACCACATATGCATCTAACTTATCCAAATGGATGGGATACATAGGAGGAGTAATAATAGGCACATGAGAGTTAGATGTATCAATTTTGTAATATTTGAAGGATCAACATCGGTGATAATGTAAAATTTTGACACATTGATGCACAATAGATGGGATAACTTCCATAGGATGGATTCAAGGACATACTAAGAGTCAATTATAATGAAGAGTGTTGTCCATGATGTGAAATGTAATAGGTAGTTTTTAGGTCCAACTAAAAGATCTTGAGTCATAATGCCCAATGTAGATTATGTGATATTAGTGAATCCTTGTACAATATTAGTAGAGGTGTCAATAAAAGACATCGAAATACCCATTTACTTAAGTAAAGAGATACAAAATATATTCAAACTTATCCATCATCAATTAGAACACACTTGATGAGGAATACTTAAATACACATAATGATAAGAAAATGGTGGGTAATGATCCACACCATGTGGAGAAGGTATCCCAGTAGAACTAAAATTATTTGCATCATCCATAGTTTTAAATGTGTATAAAATAGATACAGAGGTGTAAAGATGAGTATTTTTAGGAAAATAAATAGATTGAAAAGCTTCATATATAATATTTTTATACACAAGTCATTTTTGAAATTCCAAAAGAGATACCTTAAAATGGCAATTACTTAATTTTTCCAAAATATTATACCACTTAGAAGGATTACTAAGTTCAATGATGGGAGGCATGAGTGGTGGAGGTAAATTTGGGTTCCACCAATGGGTTTCTTATTACACCTTGTATTAACCACATTAACTCTAGGGGCCATATGTAAAGGTGTTAAGAGTTAGGATACTATGTAGTAATAAGAATGATTGTAGATTGTATATAAATATAGAGAGGAGTCTCTTTGCACATGAAGTAAGAAGAATCAATATAAGGGTCCCCTCTCACCTAAAGTATGAGCATGAATCTGGTTAAAGGGATGGTAGCTAATACTAGAGTGAGGGAGTGAAACTTTAGGATTAAGGTGCAGATCAAAGAATATATGAGGATAAGTCAAGATGACACATATAAAAAGTAATAATAGATCTAAGAGAAGGATCATGTATAAAAAATAGAAGGAAAAACCCTAGGATACCTAGGATTTGAATGATAGATACAAACAAGGGTTAGGCTCACCAAATGGTTTAACCAATTCCTAATTATTTAAGTATAATAAGAATGAATCGGGAAGAAGTTAAAGAATGTTATAGGTTGATTATTATTAATTAATTAATTAAAATTATATGTGCACATTGAAAATAAAACATTAATACTTGTAACTATGCTAAAATGATATGACGATTGATTCAAACAAGCGAAGTACTTTGCTTTATAGAGTGGTGGAGATATGATATAAGTGTGTAGAATGGGTAAAATATCTATTCTATATTTTGAAATGCTTCATCTCTAAAAATTGGAATTTTAAACTAATCATGTGTAGGTCCATACAACTTTTCTTAGAACATAGTATGATCTTGCATAATTTGTATGGTCTTAGACTTATGCATAGGGGGGTTTTGAAACTTTGTTTTCCCTTCACCTACTTGGGAATGAGTGTTGTTATCTTTCACTATTGCTTTCAAAACTTTGGCGCAATTTACTAGAATTGCAACATATAAAAACCCTAGATACTTACAACAAACTTCATAAGAGAAACAGATAACCAAAGGATAAATAATTTTATGGGTCTGGTTGGACTATGATTGGTGGTCAACTCATCATGAATCAATCCAAGTTCTACACTACATCCTCTTGAGTGGAAGTAAGCCTCATGTAGTTCTCCTAATGTAGGTATAAGTGTGTATGCATATCTAATCCAACCTCTTACTAGTTCCCTTGTGTCTCTTGACACAAATATACTGGGATAAATGTAGAGTAGATATTATACCTAGTATGGTAGTAGAGTGATATGGCGTGCTTCATATTTTTAGGCTAATCCATATTATCCATTGAATCCCTTTAAAAATGCTTGGAATGAATTTCTCTTGTTAAGACATGGCTCTAGGACCTTTGAGTATTTAAAAATGGAGGAAGCTATAAGATTGAACATTGTTTGAGCGCTTCAAACCTATGTGGTGTCTACTCTAACTAATGTGAAACTTCTTTAGGAAGATTTATGAGATTTGTAAGTGATTTGTTGTTGATATTTGTAATAGGAGCTTTTAAAAATATTAGGTGAGTCATAAACTAAATTTGACTTGCTAATATAGGCTTCAAAAGATTAAACATTCGTAATATGAATGAACTATGGAATATGAATAGACTCACATAATGTTTATGATTTGGAAAAAGATTCATTATGTGGGAGATTTCAGGATCATATAGGTCAGCCAAGATTGTGCTCCACTATATACTTGAGATGTGTAGTTTTAAACATACAACTAGTGATGAAAAATCCAAAGTTTAGAGATGATATTTGTAGATGGATTACTATTTTAGCTAATTAATATTTCCTAGATGAAAAACAAAGCAATGTGTAAATATGAATAATATGAGGACACCTAGAATGATTTGGAGGGGAACATGGAAAAAAATGAAAGTAAGTGCAATCTTATGGTAGAAGGCTTCATCCTGCAAAAATGGGTTTCTCAACTCCATTGTCAATGAACTCAAGAACAGGGATAACAAAGGCAAAGGCATGGAGACTAGCAGGAAGAAGGAAATCGAGACGAGGGAAAAATACATTAAGGATCTTGTGTAGCTCTCTACCCATATTTTCAATCATAGCTGATTTTTTGTTTGTTTTCCCTCTTGATCTCCGTTGTAGCTCTTTGTATGGGTTTTTTATAGGGTCTAGACTATTTTTGAATTGTTTTTTGACTAGTTTTGGGCTGGTTTTATGTTGTATGCGCCAGTTGTTTTTTATATTTGGTTTAATTTTGACTCATGAAATGTATATGGTCATATCTGGATTGCAGATCCTTATTGTAATAGGGTAGGGACCTTGCCAAAACCCTCCTTTTACCAAATAAAAAAAAATTGAGTAATTCAACACACACACACACACATGCACGCACGCACGCACGCACACACGCACGCACGCACGCACGCACGCACAAAGAGAGAGAGAGAGAGAGAGAGAGAGAGAGAGAGAGAGAGAGAGAGAGAGAGAGAGAGAGTCATAAGGTTTGTTGAATTTTTTGCTGAAAATTCAAAGTTCCTCGAACTTGTATGTGTCGTGTAATGTTCGTTGAATTTAATGCAATTCACTTTGGGAAAAATGACCAAAAAATGTGGGACAATAAGAGTGGAAAAAACATGGGAAAGAGTGCAAGTTGTTCCTTATAAACCCTACTTTCACTCTACTAAACACATCAAATATAGTTTTCCTTATCTAGGAGAAATACATCAAAATTGTGAGTGTTTTTACTAGATTTGTGAATGTTTATGAGTCGTCATCGTGGTATTTGTGTTGAAACTCAAAAAATGAGCATCAAAGATGGATATTGGTGGTGTGGGAATTGCTAGAGCATTGTAGCAGTACTGTGGGCATTTCAATAGATGTCATGATACTGAAAGAGTTGTTGCCCCGCCGTAGGAGTCACCAAGCTCAAATTTATGTGCATAACAAAGAGGGAGGGCATAAAAACACCGCAGACAGAGTCTCCATCCTTCGCAGTCGTGTCAAAGCCTTCCTCCAACCTCTAGGTAAGAGCAATGTTTTCAATTTTAGCATTAGGTTTCAACACAATTTAGTTTTAGGTTTTGCTTTATTACTTAGTTTACAATTTTTTCTTTTTTCTTTTCATTATTTTAATTCTAGGTTTCATTTCAACACATTTTAATTTTATGTTTTGAAATATTTTTTAGTTTATAATATTTATTTTTCTTTTCTTTTTAAAAACATTTTAAACATCTTTTATATATCGGAGTTTTTTATTTTATTTGCTTTGAACTTTTATGATTTTTTTATTAAAACATTTTTTTAAGTTTGATGCAAAAGAGTTATTTAATTTTTAATATATACTTTTTAATCATATTTTAAATTTCTTTATAGTGTTTTTAATTTTTTATTTTATTCTGTTATTAAATTTTAAATTTTAAATTATTTTTTAATGTTATATTTATTTTTTTAATTTAATATCTTATAATACATTTTCAAAATTTAACTTTTATGATTTGTTTTTTTATCATTTTAATTATTTTAGATTTAATAACTTATAATTTATTAATAAACATTGTAATTGTTTTATTTTTTAAAATTTAACAATGAATAATAAATGTGTTAATTTAATTTATAAAATTTAATAATGGATAATTTTTATTTATTTTTATGGAATCTAAAATTTATTCGAGTTATGATCATGAGGTCATCCCTTATTAATAAATATCTTTTGAAATTAGAACCTTGGTGGATGGTTGTGCAACACCTTTTACAACATCATACACAGTATTGAACCACAACTCATTCAGTACCAAATTATTATTGTTATTTTGTCTTTTTTAAAATTTTGAAGTTGGTTGTTTTTAATTATTAGATAAAATTTTACTAATTTAAATTTCAAATAGTAGTTAAATTTATTAGAAATCAATTTTAGTTTTTAAAATTTTAAATATTATGATTAAATATTAAGTTGTTTTTAGATTTATTTCATTGTTTTTGTTATTTTTTATTTGTTTATGTTTACTTTTATTTTAATACATTAAAGATATTAAAATTATATTCAAAATTATCTTTATTTTTAATTTCTTAAATTTTAAACATATATTCTATCTTTATTTTGTTTCTAAGTGTGCTTTAATTTTGTGGTATTATTTTTGTAGGAAATTTCATGGCTCCTAAGAGATTGTAAGTTGAGGGATGTAAGCACATCAAATGTACAGGGACTGGAAATCAAATCAAATGTAACTTATGCAACAAAGTTTTTATTGGAAATTTAACTAGGGTAGTGAACCACATGTTTAGAAGAGTGGGTGGGATAGGTGGGGGTGTTAAAGCATTTCCTAATTCACACTGTAAATTGCATCCATATTGGAGAGAGATGATAAATAATCACTTGTTGGAAAAAAACATAGCAACACTACAAAAAGAGAATTGAAGAAGCTTGTTGGGTTGGCCAATTTGCCTAAATATCGAGAGGGTGCATGAGATAGTCAGGTGCACAAGTGGGGCGCATAAACACACACAAGTGTCAGTTGAAGTAGGGCGAACCCAGGAAAGGAACAACCAGGACTTAGCTGATTTTGCATGTCACTGGCTAAAAATAGGAAACGCGGTTGGAGTGCAACCCAAGTAAATATAAAATCAAGAAGACTTTGCGGCTGAGAAAGAGCTATTTTGGCACTTAAGTAGAGATCAAAGGTCATGCATGAACCGTGCTAATAATAGGATTAAAGTAGAGATTATTTATATATTAATCTATTATTAGCCTTTTTGTAAAAGCATGTGGCTGCTAGTACATGGCTATTTTGGGCATGTAGTCTATTTTGGGAATGCATGGGCGGTGAAGGGAAAGTCCCCACTCCTATATATGTATTGATCTTCATAGTTTTGGACACCATGATGTAATAGAGTTATACTTCCCTGATTTAGTAGCGGACTTGGCTCTGTGATAGTGACTGTAATGTATTTGACTTCTGTTATGTAATCTTTTGGCTATTAATGGATCATGGTCGTTGGATTCTAGTAATTGATATATCTAAGTATGGTGATCACATGGTGTTATTGGTCTTAGTAATGGTTTGATCTGTTATGTTTTCTTATTACATGTGTTTCCTTATGATGTGTGTAATGATCTAAATATGAATGTATGCTCTAATAATGGTAAAAATTAAGTTGCATGCTAACATCTTGTTAAGCAAGTATAAAGGAGGGACCTAGTATCTTTGTGTGCTTTGGGTGAGCGTTCATTTCTGACTAGATGAAGTTCCAGTGCGCAAAGGCAGTTAGGGTGGTGGAAATAAAGAGACTATATTTTGGTTCCATTACTGGGACCTCTTTTTAAATTGATTTCCAGGATGTTACATATAGATGGCGTACTGATTGAATCTGGAGAGCATTGAAAGTCGAGTACAAGGAATAAGATCAATTTCTATGAAGATATGGTTGTGGACCTGATTTCAATGCACGTAAGTGGGTAGAAGATAATATCTATCATGAGCTTTATGAGACATTTTTTAGCCTTTTTCCAATAGAATTGTATGAGTGGTTGTCATCATACGCATCAAAGAAAATCTGGGTCTACAGGCCAAGTGTTTGGATCCAGGAAGATTTCTAGACTTTGTTTGATACAGATGAATCTTGGACTCATGTTGTAGATTGTTGGTGGGCTGGTGTAGTGTGCAGTTACACTTTGGAGTATGTTATCTCTATGTATTCATGTTTAGAAGTTGTTGAGTTTGAATTCTTGTGCGATCCCATATGGTCTTATTTGCACATTATTCCTTTTGCAATTAAGATCATGGTGATACTGAGTTTGGATCAACTCCCTATGGCTATCTAAACCATCCACCATGCATAGGGGTAGGAGCAGGTGTGGTGAAAGATGGAAAACTTGGTGGTAGAAAGGCAGAGAGAGGAAAGAAGACTAAAGTATAATTAAGTCTATGGAGTTGTGGAGGTAGATGACTCACGAAGGATTTGAAGCTCACATGGAAGACATAGAGCTAGAACATTAGGCTCTCCCACACTTAGGCAAGTGTAGTAGATAGTCCCCTTTGGCTTCCGATGAGAGCATGCTAAAGGAGGAAAGATTGAGAACCATAGGCGTGCATCTGATCACACCTATTGACCTAGCCCTTGCACATGTTGTTCTAGTTCCAGAAGTAGTCATTGATAAGAAAATAAGTATAGGTAATCCAGTAGCTATGGGTAGATATCATTTCCCTTTGAATTAAAAATTGCATCAAACAACACATACACCTATGACATCACAGAAGACATCATTGTTTAGAGGTCTGATTGGAGGAATATTTTTAGGCATATTGTCAAGACAAAGTTTGGGTACGTAGAACATTGGGAATACATCTAAGAGTACTACAACTTCACAGACTATGGGAGTTTATTTTAGCACTACAGTTGGGATGTAAGGAAGTACATCCAATGGTCTGGTGCCCATTACAGGAGGGTCAGGTGGATTAGGAGGATCGGGATCAAGAAAATCAAGTGGTGTTATCCATTTTCCGTACCCCTTATGAAATGGACAACTTAACAGGTCGGAACACCAAAAATTGATGGAAAAATGGAAATGCTTTTGTAGTATGCAGGATTGCTCGTGTTTTGGCTTGACCAAGTTGGTCATAACTCATGGTGAGCTGGCGAGCCATGAACAATCTTGGGGTTAGAAATCAAGCTTATTAGAGAATTGGTTGAGTCTGAGGTTGGTCGGGTGACAGGTTGGTCGACTCGGTTGGTCAGGTGACAAGTTGGTCAGCTTGGTTCGTCGGGTGACAAGTTGGTCAACTTGGTTGATCGGGTGATAGGTTGGTCAACTCAGTTGATTGAGTGACAAGTTGGTCAGCTTGGTTGGTCGCCTCGATGGTTGGTTGGCATGGTTTGACGGGTGATGGGTTTTTCGACATCCAATCTTGGTATGAAAGATAGGTTGGACAACCCGCTGGTTGGTCGGCTCAGTTGGACTGGTAATGGCTTAGTCGGATGGGTGTGTTGGCTAACTTTTTTGGCAGCTTAGGTTCATGGGTTACAATTAGTCGGATGGAAGTTTGTACTAATTGGTTAGTTAGCTCGTCAGTTTGTCAGCTTCCAAAAACTGAGTTAGGGGTCTATTGTTTACACGAAGAAAATTCTCTGCTTCTTAGTATCACTAAACCAGATGCTAAAGATGATGATGAGGTATGGAAACTATTCTTTGATGGCTCAAGGAGTAGGCAAGGTGCTGGAGGAGGAGATATGATTGTTTCACCACAAGGTAAAAAATCTTACTCAGCTTTCCATTTTTCAGTTTGTTTGCTCAAACAACATAGTTGAGTGTGAAGCTTTAATCCATGGGTTGTATTGGGAAATAAAAAAGGGTATTAAAAACTTGCAAGTATTTGGGAATAGTGAGTTAATTGTCAACTAGGTTAGAGGAAAACATGGTGCTAAGAATTATCTACTCAAATCCTACAAGCATTGGGTATGGGATCATATTGAAGACCTTGAAGCATTCAATATTCAAGCCATACCGTGGAAGAAGGATGAGGTCGTGGACAGGCTCTTGGAAATTGGAGCAACATTTGATGTAGTGGATAGTATCAAGAGAGATAAAGGACAACCACATATTCATTTCATTGTAAGGCTAGCTATATCAGATAATAACAAAAGTTGGTAGGTTTTTGAGATTTATCAACAAATCATTAGTTTTTTACAGTAGGAGGTTGAGTTCTCAACTAAAAATCAGGAGAAATTGGAGCAGCAATATGGGTATCAAATAGTGCAATTGCAGACAAACAAATTTCAAAGGGTTTAGTGACTTTAGAGTAAATATTCAAACCAAGTGATCAATTCTAGAAAGAGAAGGAAAAAATTCAAGTAAAAAGGGAGGATTCTGAGCCCATTTCAATTGGAGAAGGTAAGACGCTTCAAATAGGCAAGATGAATAGTGAACAAGAAAAGTATGACCTTATGAAACTTTTCCAAGAATTCCTAGATGTTTTCATGTGGAGCTATGAGGATTTGAAGGATTTTAACCCAAAATTGGCACAACACACCATTGAGTAGCATCCAGAGGCTAATCCTGTCAGGTAAAAAAAAGGCTGGTCAACCCTCATATAGAGCCTCTCATGAAGAAGGAGTTGAATAAGCTCATTGAGGCAAGTATCATTTTCCCAATCAAGCACTCAATTTGGGTGGCTAATCTGGTGCCCGTTAGGAAAAGGAATGGAGAAATCAAGCTGTGTGTGGATTTTCAAGATTTAAACAGGGCCTCCCTCAAGGATTTTCAAGATTTTCAAGATTTTACAGGTAATGTATTGCTTAGAAAGATTCTCCCTCTTAGATGGATATTCGGGCTATAATCAAATTATGGTAAAGGAGGAGGATCGGTTCAAAACAACCTTCACCACAAAATGGGGCACCTATGCACACAGAACAGTGTCGTTTGGGTTATCAAACGCTGAAGCAACATTTCAATGAGCAATGGATATGGAATTTAAGGGGTTGTTAAATAAAATACTACTTGTATATCTTGACGAAATCACTGTATTTTCTAAAAATGCAAGGTCACCTCTTTCATCTCAGACAGGTCTTCTAAAGGTGCAGGAGGTTTGGAGTGTCTTTGAACTTGAAAAAGTGCATATTCATGACATGAGGGTAAATTTCTAGGCCATATTGTATCGAAGGAAGGGCTGACAATTGATCCGGAGAGGGTAGAAACCATCAATGCTCTGCCATTTCCAATTCATAAGAAATATCTCCAAAGTTTCTTGGGGAGGATAAACTTTATTCAGAGGTTTGTACCATATTTTTCCACTATTGTGAAGCCATTAATAATGATGCTGAAGAAGAATTTGGCTTCCAAATGGAAAACAGAGGGAAAATAAATTTTTGAAGCTATCAAGTAGGCCATATCTCAAGCTCCTACTCTCATTAATCCAAACTTCTCTAAAGACTTCTTTCTATACACCTTCGGTGGTTTGGACACCATCTCCGCTATCTTGGTGCAACAGAGTAAGGAAGGACTGGAATAGCCTATTGCATTCTTCAGCCAAGGCCTTATGAACTATGAGGTAAGATATTCATTCATTGAGAAATATGTCCTCATTGTGATTATAAGTTTGAAGAAGTTTAGACATTTAGTGTCAAATAATAGGATTCATCTACTAGTCACACATGTTGGTATAAAATATTTTATTTTAAACAAGGACCTCAATGAAAAAAGGGTTGGATGGGTAACCAATGTCATGGAATATGACATTGATATTAAGGTGACTGAGCTGGTTAGGGAGAAGGGATTATGTGAACAGTTAGCTTCGGGATAACATGTCGAGTCAAGTGGTAAAGGAGAGGTTATTTTGGTGCTACACGGTGATCAAGAGAAATTAGTCGATGCCTCACCCGATCCTTGTTGGAATCAAGATATAGTCCTTTTCCTTTAAACAGATCAAACTCCTCAAGGGATGAGCAAGGACAAAAGAAGATATTTCAGGCTCCATTACATTCCCTTTGTATTGGTTGATGGTATCTTTTTCAAGAAAGATGTAAATGGTGTCCTCCTAAGGTGCCTCAAGGTAGATCAGATAGAGAAGGTACTATATGAATTTCATGGCAGAGAAACAGGTGGCCATTTTTCCCCAAGGGTGACAGATCTTAGAATTATGAAGGCAGGTTTTTATTGGCCTAACCCTTTCATTATTGTTATGGATGGATTAGGAAGTGTAAAAAGTGTGCCTTCTTCATAGGAAAATAGAGGTTAACAGCCCTTCCACTCCACCCATTGTTGTAAATGAACCATTCATGCAAATGGGGGTTGGATTTCATTGGGGTGATTAATCCAAATTTTATCTTAGGCCACAAGTGGATCCTCACAGCCAAAAATTATTTCACCAAGTAGACAGAGGTAGTTGCACTCAAAGAATTAAATGAGGCCAGCATACTAGATTTTTATGAAGGGATGGTGACGAGGTTCGGAGTTCCAGCCACCATTATATCAGATAATGCTTTGGCATTCTTAGGTGCCAAGATCACAGAGTGGGCAGTAAAAAATAGGATATAGTTGAGAACCTTCTAAAATTACTACCCAAAGGGTAATGGGTAGGCCAAGTCCACCAATAAAAATATTTTGAATATTATAAGGAGAAATCTAGATGAGAACCAGAGAACTTCGCACACCAAGTTGAAATCAGCCTTGTGGGCAGAAAGTATTACTCCCAAGAAGTCAACGGGGAACTCTCCTTACAGTTTAGTCTATGGAAGGGAGGCAAGGCTGCCTATATCCCTTGAATTCCCCACATTGGAACTCATGAAGCAACTAGAGATATCTAATTCTAAACACATGGAAGCTAGATATGTAGAGCTCGTGGAGTTAGAGGAGATGAGGAACCAAGCCATGCACATCATGGAGAAGGATCAAGTGTTGATCAAAAGTTTCTTTTACAAGAAGGAAAAGGCTAGAAACTTCTAAGAGGAAAACTTGGTCCTTAAATGGGATGTAGACAAGGAAAATCTAGGAAGGCACTCTAAGTTTGATGCAATATGGAGTGGCCCTTATATGATTTTAGGCTGCAAAGAAAACAACGCTTTTTAGATATCAAGGTTGGAAAAAGAAGAACTGAAAATTCCAGTCAATTGAATCTATCTCAAGCATTTTTATTGAGTGAAATATTCTTCTTGTACATATTAGTTTAGGGGTTATAATTCCTCCAAGTGCTTGTAGCACATTGCATTGTTTTAGTTTTGGTCACTTTTGTAATAAGTGCTTATGCACTCTCTGCATATTCTATTTGGAATGTGTATGTCATTTTCTATTTGTATATAGTTGTGCCCTTATTTCTCTTACACTTTCCAGTTTCAAGAAAAGTTTTGTGAAGAAACAACCAGTCATCAAGCCAGGATTTCTTTTGAAATGAAAATCCCCAATAATTCTCCAGGAGTTAGAGGATATATTTTCAAGTGACGGGCTGGTTCCAGAAATCAATATGACTTCATGCCCAATGTATCCCATAAGGTCACTGGTCTTAAAGATCAAGCAGGAAGATCATCTTGCAGGTTGTCAATTGTTGGGTAAGTGCAGCAAGTTGGGGGATAATTAAGTGGACATCAAATTCTGAATTTTACATCAAAAACAAAAAAACATCAAATTTAGTCTTTCGCGGACTTGAACTATGCCGAAAATTCAAAAATATGTCATAAAAATGGTACCATCGCATAGGGAAGATTGTTAACTTTGTAGAAATATTGATTTTAAAGTGAATAGAATAGGATAAATATCATTTTATAATTTTTTACTCATAGTAGGTCTTTAAGACACTTTTTCCCGTGAATGCTTATGTCTACCTTTAAGACTATAAATTTTGTTTCACTTGTCAGAATGTGATAAAAATTATACCATCCCAGCCGTGGTAAAACTATATACATGTTAAAAAAATTATTTGACTTCAATACTTTTTGATGAAGTTATGGCGGGCAAATGGAAAGTACTCTATTTTCTTTATGTTTTCAGACCACTTTCATGGAAAAAATCATAAAAAATAAAATATTGCTCAAAAAAATACAAAATAAAATCTATCTCAAGATAAATAGCAGCATCTAACTTCTCAATAAAGGAAAAATATATATATCAACTTTTGGTCATCCAAATCGCAGGCAAACAAACTACAATCTTATAGGCATTTTTAAAAAACAATACCAAGTAATTGAATTTTGAGTGTTTAATATAGCTAAGCTTGTCCATTGTTTAAAAACATTAGTATTTTAGAAACTAGAGTCTAGATTCTACGATTCATATTGATATAATTTTATCTAATTTTGAGTGTATGCATTGCTAATAATCCCTACAATTTGATGTTATCTTGTTATTTGCAATATGACGTCCACTTATGACCCCTTTTTTGTCCCCCAACTTGTTTCACTTACCCTGTTATCCATTTTTCAAACCCCTTGTGAAATGGAAAACTTAGCAGGTCAGAACATCGACAGTTGATGGAAAAAGAGAAATACTTTTGTAGTATGCATGGTAGCTCATGTGTTGGCTCAACTGAGTTGGTCATAACTTGTGGTGAGTTGGCGAGCCAGGATGAATCTTGGGGTTGGCAATCGAGCTTATTGGAGAATTTGTTGAGTATGAGGTTGATCAGGTGACAGGTTGGTTGGCTTAGTTAGTCGGATGATAGGTTGGTCAACTTGATTGGTCAGCTCTCTGGTTGGTCAACATGGTTAGATAGGTGATGGGTTAGTCGGTATCCATCCTTGGTACGGAAGATAGGTTGGATAGCCCACTGGTTGGTCGGCTCGGTTGGATGGATGATGGGTTAGTCAGATGGGTGTGTTGGCTGAATTTTGTGGCAACTTAGGTTAGCGGGTTATGATTAGTCGGATGGACACTTATATGACTTGGTTGGTTGGCTCGTCAGCTCATCAATTCATCATCTTCTAGAATGGATGGGTAGTGTGTCATACGGGTAGAGATAGACAGCTGTCTAACCTTCTGGGTTGGATGACCCACAATGTGAAGATGGCAACTCCTGAGTTGATCAAAAATATGAATCGTGTATGGTCACAAAATTAAACGTCATCCAACCCTAATGAATTGGACAAAAATCAGGTTAGACAACTTACTCACAATTTTACGGATCATGGTTAGATGACCGTCTAACCAAAATATGGAAAGGAATAGTAGGCTAGGAAGTTCTCTCAAAAAGATGGACATGTTACAAGCTAGATGAGGGTAGGTGAATGAATGACATCCCAACAAATAGAATTAATGAGGCATGGCGACCATGACCGCCCATGTAGGAAAAGTACCAAAATGAATGGTTTATCATACCTCTTTAATGCATCCTGCTAGTTGGTGACCCAAATTGCCTATATATTGTAAAATTTGCATCATTTTGGGGGATATTTTTTTGGCAAAGCAAAGGAACTCTGTCAAAATTGTTCCAGAGATTTTGTGACCTAAAGGCCTTGAATTTGGGCTTATTGTAAAGGATTTTGTCTTGTGCTTATGATATAATGGATTTTACATGTTTTTTAACAATAAAATTCATCTTTTGTGGTCATTTTCTCCCTAACTTTTATGAATTGCATTTTTTCCCTTCCATTATATTTATAATTATATTGTGCATGTATCTATCTCTTTGTAGACTCTATAATTTGTTATGCTTTATTAATATATGGAATCTAATATTGTCTTGGACTGTGGCATTTCTACCAGCCCTCTCCTTTCCATTTTTCTCCCTATCCTTCACTCACTTGGATTGTATCACCCTTTCTTGGTGCATCACCTTCACTTAGAGTAGTTTTATTTCATGCATCTTTATATCCCTGTCTCCTTAGAAAGCATTCGGATAGGATTGTTTTAGCTTGCCATTCTTTGCACTTTGGGGAAGTCGGCAATAGGTTAGAGGAAGAAGCCAAATTTCTCTAAAGGATTATCCTTCTTGCATTAACCCACACTATAGGATAATCCCATGTTAGGGGTGCTATAAAGCATTAACAGGTAGTTTTGGAGGTGGATGAAATATTGATGGGGGATCTGGTGGGCAGGTTCCACACCCTCATCATCCACATAAAGTTTATTATGATATATCACTTCATTTACACATGCATAGCTGGTAAAAAAATTATGACCCACATCTAACTACAATGGATTATGATGCTTTGCGCTCTGTGTTTCTAGTTGAGTTCCATATTCCAAATTTTGAGAAAAAGAGTTTTAGCATGTTCAAAGACATTGAACAAGGCTTATCTAAGAGCGTAAGGGAGTATGACATGCATTTCAAAATGTTGTTGTCAAAGTGGTCTTATGATATCTATCACAGTTAGCATGCTCATTTTTTTGTTGGTGGATTTTTGACTCCATTTAGATGAGTGCTTTCCCATAAGACTTATGTGGACCCGCAAAAGGCCTTAGAAGTAAATCTACTCATAGAGGTAGTTGGAAGTGTGGACATTGGAGTGAGTCCGTTCTTATAAGTGTAGATTGCAACCATGGAAAAGAAGTTGGAAAATATCTCTGCTAATTCAGCTCATGAGACGTGCAATGGCATATGGTGCACAAACTATGAAGTTTAAGGACATACTAAGGATAGCTACACTTGTAATTTGGTGTGTGCCTTATTGCTAGATTGTGATATTTTTCATTTGGACCATGATGTGATCATATGCCCTCTTTTACAACGCATGATTCAAAAGAATGTGCCTATATAATGTAAGATTTACAAAAACCATACTCATGACACCACTAAATGTAGATTAATTGATCATATTCATGAATCCATTGAGACTGGTGTGCACTAGATTAGTGTAGAAAGTGTGTCTAAAGAAAAAGAGAACAACATAATGAAAGGCGTGTTAATGGAGATAACAAGAATATAGGTTTTCGTGGGGGATATAGAGGCCGAGGTCGTGGCAGTGGTAGAGGAGGATTTTCTAGAGGGACCTACTATCTTTTTGGATCTCTTGATCATTATCAAAGTGAATTCCCTCATAATAACCTTTTCTCTTGATGTGGGAAGAAACACAAGTTATAAAAATGTCTAGATTTATATGAGTAAATGAGTAAACATCACAATAAATACAAGGGTGTGGGAATGACTAATGTACAACATGTAGTTCAAGATAAATGGATGCCAAAGATATCACATAATCAAAAATTACAACCCATTTTAATTACTACATGCGTTGAGGATGCATGCGCACATGAACCTCCAAAGTATAAGACAACTATAACAAAGAAAGAAGTGATAAATTCCAAGTATCCAAATTTTTCACATCAAAAAGAGGTTTACTAAGAGACTGTGGATGTCATTAGGGATCTTCAGGGAGATATTCAATGCTTAAATGAGAACGTGCACATTATGACTCAAGAAAAGAAGGTTAAACTCTTGTAGAAAGACATATATGACCTGAAAGAAGAATGTCAAATGTTGCACAAGGAGAACTTCATCCCTTTGTTGGGAGAATGGTTGCTAGACAAATTACCACACGCTAGTTCTAAGCATGAGAGGTAGATACTTCATGAAAATATATCCCCACATAATCATGAATTTCACAAGGATATTACACTTAATGCAGTCATAGATGGATGGCTTCTAAGAAACATTTTGATAGACACAGGCGCGGAGGTAAATATACTCACGTTAGGTGTATGGAATAAAATGGGAAGACAACCATTGCAAACATCTTTGAATGTGTTCTATATAGAAAACATAACTAGGGATATTCCTATTGGAGTACTAAAGGATGCATATATTGCAATTCAGGGAGCCAATTTTACTAGGGACTTTGAAATATTAGAGCTTGATGAAGCGGATTACTTCCCAACACCACTTGGTTGACCCTGATGTTATGCCAATAATGCATATCTACACTTTAAAAAGGGGTACATTAGCTTTGAGAACAAGGAAAAGTACATCATTATACCTTTGTATGATGAAAATTATGCTCTGTATGTGGAGCCCTTGAGTGAACAGGACTTGAACAGGATATATGCGTGCACAATTAGAGACCCTGAGGTCCCTAAGCCATCTAAGGAAGAAGTGATACAGTGGGATGATTCTCAATCTATTAGTGAGACCACAAGTATTTCTTGTGACAACTGGGTGCATGGAATGTATGAAGTAGTTGGGTAGGAAATAAAGAACATAGTTACTTGTGTGACTAGGCCGCGCACAGTTAGGCTCTTAGGAAACAACCGGGTACTAAGGTACACTAACAAAGGGAATCCTGACACATTTTTATGCACCATGGAGAATTGATGGAATAATGAAGTGGATAGAAGGAATATGTTGGTTTATACTCTGTGCGAGACTGCAACGCATTGGTGGGCAAGACATAGATATGGCATTTTGGAATGGCAAGAAGTGAGAATCTCCTTTTCTACTAGGTGCACTAAGAATAATGTACCTACATATAAATTTCATGGGAAGACTCCTTCCTCTCATCACGTCCATGACTGTGAGAGAAAAAGGGCTCAAGGAAGGGATATATTACCACCATCACTCTGGGTGTATAAGTTTTACTCCACCTTATGTGGTTGCATGCGCACATGGTATGTCCATGCTGAGTTGAAGAGAAAAACATATAATTGGAAAGAGATGAATTTAGGTATGATTCAGACTTTTGATTATTTTTCTGCTAAGTCTCTGGTCTATGAAGCATTGCAGATTATGAAGTGCCTTATATTAGGAGATAGCATGAAGTCTAAAGAACTTATGTTCGAATTTTTTGGGGAACTTGATCTTGAGGAAACAAATGAAGAAGAAATTATTCACGCTTTGAAGGATTAAAAAAGGAAAACTGGTGTATATGATAGATGATGATGAGGTTGATAACCTAGATGCTAACCATACTAAAGGTACGCGCGAGGTGATGGACACCGTAGATGAGAATCCATGCGCATATCATGCTCCTATGAAGATAAATAAGGTTAACATTGGTACCAAGATAGAGCCTAAGGAGGCCATCATTAGTGATTATTGGTCAGAGTAAGAAGTGGCTAAGATTATTGAACTCTTATGCAAATTTCAAGACTTATTTCTGTGGGGCTATAAAGATTTGAAGGGGGTACACCCTTCTTTAGGTGAGATAAAGATAAAACTAAAACAAGTTATGTGCCTGGTTAGGAAGAGGCCTTATAGGATGAATCCTAATCTGTGCGTAAAGGTAAAGGATGAAATTGATAAAATTCTCAAGTGTGGTAAAATTGAGGCTTTTGAGGAATTTGAATGGGTTATCCCCTTGGTCATAAGCATTAAGAAGGATGGAAGGATAAGGATTTGTGTGGACTACAGAGAATTGAATGCTTCATGTGCCATTGATCCTTTTCCCACCCCATTCATAGAATAAATCCTTGAGGGAGTTGCCAAGCGTGAGATATACTCTTTTACAGATGGATTTTTAGGTTATCATTAAGTGTACATCACAAAGGAAGATCAAGAGAAGACAACTTTCACCACCGAATGGGGAAGTTTTACATATAAAGTTATGCCTTTTAGACTAAAGAATGTGCCATCGTTTTTCTCACGCATTGTTTTGTAGGCCTTTCAGTACTTTATTCATAAATTTTTACATGTCTACTTGGATGATTAGACAATGTATGGCTTAGTCGAGGATCATATTGATAATTGTAGACTTATGTTTGAGAGGTGTATGCAGTTGAGCATCTCTCTCAACATTAAAAAGTGCATCTTTACAACACCTTTTGGCACTTTACTTGGGCATATCATTTATAAGGAAGGATTGTTGGTGGACCCAACCAAGATAGTTGTGATCCTAGCTTTGGAAGAACCTAACAATTAGAGTGAAGTGTGTGGATTCCTGGGATATACAGGGTATTATAGGAAATTCATTAAAGGATATGAAAATATTATCATGCCCTTGGAAGAATTATTGAAGGCTAAAGGAAAATTCTATTGGGGTGACGCGCAACATCAGATGTTTGAAACATTGAAGGAAAGGCTGACCATTAAACCTATTTTGTGATTTCCTTCATGGGAAAAACCCTTTCATGTTCATGTTGATGCTTCTAGCATGGAAACTAGCGTAGTGTTGGCGCAACCAAGAGAAGGAATTATAGATCATCCCATTTGATTTGCAATGAGGAAGTTGACACTAGTGGAGTAGAATTACACAACCACTAAGTATGAGGTTTTTTCCATGATCTGTGTGTTGCAAAAGTTCAGACAGTACTTGTTGGAAACACTTTTCATTTTCTACAAAGATCAAATGACGTGCAATTATTTGGTCAACAAGCCTATTTTATAAGGGCACATTTGCAGGTGGATACTACTATTTCAAGAGTTTGATTTTACATTCGTTGTAAAACCAGGAAAGAGCAATTCAGGGCCTTCCCACTTGTTAAGGATCAATTTTGGTGAGGAAACATAGAGCATTAAAGACACAATGTTGGATGCACAGATTTTCAGGTTTAACCACACTCCCATAAATTTAGAATATATTGTAGTATTGTTGCACACTAGACAAGCTCCTGAGGGAATGAAAACATTAGAGAAGAATGAACTTGTAATACATGTCATGCCTTACTAGTTGATTGGTGGAGACTTGTATAATTTAGGATGTGATGAATTTTTGCACCATTTTATTCTAGAGCATGAGCACGATGTTATTATGGAATAATCTCATGGTGGGATTGCAAGAAGACATTATTCTGGTGATAATATAATGCACAAGATTCTAATGGATGGCCTTTGATGGTAAAATTTGTCCAAGGATATTAAGGAATATGTCAAGGCATGTGACCATTATCAATGCCTTGGAAACCCTGGAATGAGAGATGAGATGTCATTGTGGCTTATTGCAAGTACTGAACCTTTTGATAAGTGGGCTATTTAATTTATAGGTCTTATTTCCCCACCCACGTGTAGGACTGGCGCGTGCTATATTATTACTTGTACACACTATATGACAATCTGGGAAGAGGTAACACCTACAAAGTATTGTAAAACAACTATGACATCACAATTCTTATGGGAAAATATTATTAGCAGGTATGGTTGTCCATTGAGCTTAACAAGTGATAGAGGAACTCATTTCTTGAATGAGACAATAAAAATTATTTTGGTAGCTTTTATGGTGGCACACCATAAGAATACTCCTTATAACCCACATGCTAATGGTACTGCTAAAGCCTTCAACAAGATTATGGGACAAAAATTGACAAAAATTTGTAATGTTGGGAGAAAAGATTGGGATGATAAAGTATCAGTTGTACTTTAGGCATATAGGACCACTTATAAGAGATTAAATAAGGCCACACCTTTTCAGTTGGTATTTGGTACAGAGGTTGTATTTCCTATTGAATTTATGTTACCATCCCTACATATTGTGTGCACAAGAGGACTAGATGATGAGAATTTTGTTGAAGAGCGCATTGACAAACTGATGCAATTATATGAGAGGCGAGCAATTTCCCGATGGAGCTATAAGAATGAGAAGGCAAGGCAGAAGACCTGACATGATAGGAACATAAGGAACAAAATATTAGAAGTGGAAAATATGGTTCTTCTATATGATTCCAAGTTTGTGCACCACCCAGGGAAATTGAAAGTGCATTGGTTGGTACCTTTTGTGGTAAGAAAGATACTTGAATCAGGTGCTTTTCAATTACATGAAATGGATGGCACCATGTTAACTGGTTACTTCAATGGGAGTAGGCTGAAGCCCTACTATAAATAAGTCTTCTTGGTGTTTGTAATAAGGTAGTGTTGCCACTTAGATTAGATTTCCCTTTTATGTGTTTCCTTTCATTATTTTTATGCTTTATAAATTTAGTTTTTTGTTTTGTTGTAATAAGCACGTTACGCGTAAGAAGCTAATTACTATCTATTAGATTCATGCACAAAGGACCACACATAATTTTAGTGTGGGGTGGAACAGATATAAGAAAAATGAATCTATTTTTACTAGGATTCAAGTACAAGTTGGCACACAAGTATATATATGGGCTGGATTATGAACATCTTCAAAAGGGATGGTGAGTGCAAAAGAAAGGTGTTACATGTGCCCAAGATGAAGGTTTTTTTAAGGAATTTTTCTCAGATTGAAGACTGCACATAGAAGGATGACCACGTAGTGTAACACAAGGTAGGAAGTAGCATGGGAAACTACTTAGTATGAGGCACATAGGGTTAGGGTCATGGAGGCATGCGTAAGGAGGTATGTGGCCAAAATGTAGTAGGTGTGCTGGAAGGTTATGACTGGTGCATGGAAGAAAACAAAAAAAGTGCATAAAAAGTAGAAAAACATCATTAAAGATGAAGTACAGTGGTAGGTAGAGAGAAATTAATGTGGAAAAGTTAGAAAATTTTATAAAAGGGGTGCATGTGACTTCATTCTCGCCCTACATATTTGATTTTTCAAGATGAGAAGTGTAAATTAAAGATATGGCAAGTGTGCAGTGCAAGTGCATATGTATAGAGCAATGAACTAGGTTAATTTGAGCATAACCTTAGTAGATCTTCTTTGTGGGAAGTTTTAGAGTGAATGGAAGGCATGTGAAAGAAGAGTTTAAGGAACTAGTGTTTGAAAAGGAAAATTTGCAGCTAGGGAAAGTGAGTTTGAGTTCATAGAGGTTTTTGAAGGTAGAATATGGAGAGGATGAGTTATGAGAAGTTGACATGGCACCAAGAAGATCTCCTCTAGCAGTTGCAAGAGGTAGGAGAAGGAACAAGCCCATTGTAGAAGAGGAAGAACCACCTAAAGAGTGATTTTTAGAAATGCAGTGTCTAGAAGGTATGATTATAGGTCGTGTATGGGAGTCCCATGTGCACAAGAGCTGCACTTAGGAAAAAAAATATGAAATCAAAAAGGAGCTTGTTAAGAAGATGGATTTGATGACGGAACATGAAAAACCTATTTACGATAATGCTTGAAAAAATGTTTTGGAGAAAGTGAAGAAGGGACTCATAGAGTGGAATGAAGTTGAGGCTATAATAAACAATGAGTACCATGAACTTCTACAACTAGGTGAAGATTGATGTGCACTGGTTATTATTTCATTTATTATATTCTTTCAAGTATGGAATAACTTATTCTTTATTCCTTTATTATTTAGAGAGATAAGTGTGAAAACCCATTTCTGAGGACAATAATGTAATTAGCGTGGGGTAATGTTGGGTTGGCCAAATTTCCTAAGTATCAAGAGGGCACACGAGACAGTCAGGTGCACAAGTAGGGTGTGTAAACGTGTGAAAGTGTCACTTGAAGTAGGGTGCGCCTAGGAAAGAAACAACCAAGACTTAGCCAATTTTGCATGTCACCGATTAAAAATAGGAAAAGTGGTTCGAGTGTGGCCCAAGTAAAGATAAAAGAAAGAAGTCTTTGTGGCTAAGAAAGATCTATTTTGGGACTAAATTAGATATCAAAGGTCATGTACGAACCATGCTAATAATAGGATTAAAGTAGAGTTTATTTATAGATTAATATATTATTAGCCTTTTTGTAAAATCATGCAGTTGCTAGCACATGGCTATTTTGGGCATGTCATCTATTTTAGGAATGCATAGGCGGTGAAGGGAAATTCCCCACTCCTATACATGTATTTATCTTCATAGTTTTGGACAACGTGATATAATATAGTTATGATTCCCTGATTTACTAGCGCACATGGCTTTGTGATAGTGACTGTGATGTATTCAGCTTCTGCTATGTAATCTTTTGGCTATTAATGGATCATGATGGTTGGATTCTGGTAATTGATATATTTGAGTATGGTGATCACATGGCGCAATTGGTCTTAGTAATGATTTGATATGTTATATTTCCTTATGATGTTTTTAATGATCTACATTTGAATGTATGATTCGATAATGGTAAACATGAAATTGCATGCTAACATCTGGACAAGCAAGTATAAAGGAGAGACCCGGTATCTTTGTGCACTTTGGGTGAGTGTTCAGTTTTGACTGGATGAAGTGCCAACATGCCTAGGTAGTTAGGGTGGTGGAAATAAAGAGACTGCAAATTTATTTCCAGAAACACATCAAAAGCGATTTTATGCAAGTATGTCATCATCACGTATGCAATCAAACACATGTGGTAGTGGAACACTTCTTTTGATTTGGAAGCCAATGAAAAAGAAAGATGTAGATGATGCATTGGAAAATTTGTTTTATTCAAGTTTCATTTTATTCAATATGAAAAGGTGTCTTTTTTTAAAACATAATTAAAACTTATTTTAATTTGACAAAGGATACACTTCTCCTTGTTCAAAGAGGCTAAGTATTGTAACCTTTTAGAAAGGTCAAAAGAAAGGGTGACTAGAAATATGGTAGGCATTAATGACTCTTGGAGTGTAACAAGTTGTGGTATATTGAATGATGGATTGATTGATAAATGTCAACAACCCTTGATTAATATCTTGGTGTATTTTCCTCAAAGAATATATTTTCTTAAATTTGTTGACACCATGAACTGTAAGAAGACTTCAAAGTTTATTTTCAAAGTCTTTGATAGATCAATTCAAGAATTGGTTGAGGAAATGTAGTGTAGATTGTCGCTAATAATGCCACTAATTGTGTAGGCACTAGAAAAAGGATAATGGGAAAGTTTTCTCTAATCTATTGGACCCCTTGTACATCTCATTTCCTAAATTTTTTACTTTAGGAGTTGGAGAAATTTCCATGGGTTCATGAAGTAACTCAAAGGGGAGGACAATTATAAACTTCAAAAGGAACCACCACCTTATATTGAGCATTTATAGACATGATGCATCTAAGGAGTTGTTGAGGCCTTGTGAAACAATGTTTTATTCTTTTCATATCACTTTAAAAAGAGTAGTTGAGGATCTAAAGATGTAATAATGTCATTGATTTGTTGCAATCAATGGGAAATATCTACTTTTTCAACAAGCTCTAAGGGAAAACATGAAAAACAAATTATTCTAAATAGAAAAATTTGGGAAAGTGTAAACAAAGTTCTAAAAGTTTGTGAACCTATTGTGGATGTGCTTTGCATGGTTGATGGTGACACCCCTTGTCGTAACATGGTTTATGAGAATATGGACCATTGTTAGGAATCCATTTAGAATAGATTCAATGATGTGAAGGAAGATTATAAAGAAATATGGGATTTCATTGATGTAATATGGAAAATGAGTCACACACCCTTACATTCAACAACTTATAGGATATTTCATATAGATATAAAGTGATTTTGAAGTCATGGGTGGGATTTATGAAGTTGTTTACAAGATTATTCTAGATCTTGAAATTGTAAGGATAATTAGGCACAAAACAAGGGCATGTAGAATAAGGTATATTTTCAGCATGAGGAGCCATGGATGATAGGAAGCTTCTTGAGGGATCAAAGGGTGGAAATATTATGGATCAAGTGCATAATAACTACAATTCTTTGCTCTTTGAAGTTTTATTGAAGGGGCAAGTGCATTAGCATGTGAAAGGAATTAGATTTGTTTTGATGGCATCCAATCTAAAAAAGAAATAAGTTATTTTTAGTAAATCTAGGAGATCTTGTTTATGTTTGCAAGAATTTGTGGATGTGCATGAAAAATGTGAAAAAAAAATCTTCTTCTTCACAATCCCAACCTATTGCAGAAGACATGAAGGATGCAGATGATCATGAATTCATTTTTGATGGATCTAGTGATTGTCATAATGTCTATGAGCCAAATTCTCTTGATGATATGTAAATTTTTGATGTATCAAGTAGCCTATAAGGCTATAGAGTATGTTTTCTCTATTATGATATTGAACTTTTTAATGTACCAAGTAACCTATAAGGCTATATACTGCATTCGGTCTTTGATGATATACAACATGTTGATGTAAACAATAGCCTCTAAGGCTATACCAGGGTTAGTATGAAGTCTAAAAACTTAATATTACATGTTTAAGATTGTGATTCGACATAATTTCATATGTTTTATGTTTTTCTATTAATCGAACTTAATGGCTATTTTGTTTTTGAACTGTATCCATTGGGTGAACTTGAACCAAAATTTATCCTTGTTGAACTTGAACTTAAAATTTAACCTTGTGTGTGTGTGTGTGTGTGTGTGTGGGTGTGTGTGTGTTTTGGGCTTAAAATATGAGCATTTATCTTAATATGGGAACAAATCCAAACTTTCCATTCCCAAAGGATAAGTTACTAAATTTGAGTGTCTACAAAATCTTCTTATAGCTATAGATGTCAAATCTGAATATTACAAAATTTACAGAGTACGGGGTCATCCTACAATGAAACATCAATCATTGAAACACAATATTTTTTATCCTTAAAGTGTGATTTGTAAAAATTTCAAGTCCACTACACATGAATCCAAATAATGTAGGGCATTGTTGTATTTGCAAGATGAAGTATTATAAGTGTATTTGTACTAAAAGATTAATAAAATCCCTCTTTATAACCTCAATCTTTAGTGAAGTGTATGGAGATGACACTACGAGGGGGATGGGATATTCCTTTACCTAAAAATTATTTAACATGGGGTCCACATTCTCTCAAAAGTATAATGGGTTGGGACCCTCCTATCAAAAATTAGCCACAATGAGCTCCACTATCCCCTTCAGGGTCATGTTGAGGATATCATAATAAAAAAATGGGAAGTAATTCTCTATAGAGACAAGGAGGATATAATTTTCAAAGAGGATATCAATGTGGATATAAATAGTGGTGAATAAGAACCATAACACAACGCTAAAAAATTGTATGTTATATTTATATAGAGGAAAACCACCTTGTGTAAAATGATCCAGGAGATCCATAATATGAAACATATTGTACATGTATTGCAAGGTGCTTATGTAACATAATACATAAGATTTTCCCACATTACAGAATCAAAGAAAGGAAAAATAACTACACAATTTTGAAATGGTGAATGCGGTGCCAAGTAAATCTATATATCTTTATGCAATGATGAGGTTGCAGATGAAAGTCAAAGGGATATAACACATGGAAATTCCATCCTAACCAAAAATAAGTAAAGAAAGAGAAGATAGATACCTTGACCTTGGTATGGAAAATGCATTTCTATAAGTGATCCACGAAAATCCCCACACTAAATCAATAAAAAGGTATAAAATTGCTATAAAACTTTCTACACATGGAATATCTCATCAATATATTTCCAATGCACTTTGAATGGGATAAAATGGAAATTTTCTAAGGAAGATACGGTTTATTGAACATTTTCTTGAACTGGTAAAATAATGGAGTAGGTTACACAAAGATCAGGTGGAATGATGAGAGATTAACAAGTGAAATAATGAGGTGAGAACAAATGGTAGAATGAATTCAATATAAAATATGGTTTTTAGTTTTAGCCTCCAATATTCATTGATTGATGTGGGGCCCACACTATGTGTCAGATGGGGGCCTAGGAACCGATGGGGTCCAGTTTTTATTAGGAGGGGGGCCATGCTACCTATCTTGACATTGTATGGAAATTATTCTTTCTTATAAACCTCTTGTAAGAACAACTTATATTGTATTTGGGACTAAATCACATTATATTTCCAAAGCTCAAAACTATCACCTTGCTAGCTTGGTGAGTCACCACTAAATTCCACATCATCACATAGCTCAGTGAGTTACAGTAAGACAATGAATTCATGCCAAGTCACCACCATACCACCTCACACTAAAACCAAGTCATATGACATCCATCATGTTCAATATTGAGATCACATTCTAACTCATCACAACAGATTAATGTTGAATCGAAAGTGAGATCATTGGCAAGTTCATAGAGCTTGAAAAAAATCATTACTAAGCATGGCCAAATCCATAAGCTAACATAACCACCAAAATCCTATTAAACACTTTGTTTGTTCACTTCCTGTGTAATGTGGGATTTTTATCCCAAATAAGGGGCCTGGGATGATTCTTGGGGGATTTGAACCCCTCACCATGTGCTAAAAGGATAGTGCCCAAACCATTAAGCCACAAGATTACAAACATTATAAAAGCATAATTTTTTATATTTGAAGAGGTGACTTTTAATGTTGCAAGCCCCTTTGGGAGAGTGTGAAAAAATTGGAGAAGTTTTTCTATAGGGATATTTTTGGAGACTGAACCAAGGCATCCCTAGAGACAGTGTAGATATTTTATAGCAAACTAAAAAATCATTTTAATGCAATTATTATTATATAAACCTATTTTTATATCGTAATAGATTAGTTCAAGGGATTTTCTAGACCCAGATACATAAACCATATTGGCTGAACTACTTTATCTCAGGGTTTGATTTGTATTATGTATTTCCCCTTATTTTATCATTAGTTTTATCAATTAATTATTGTTTTATTTAGCTAATTTTTAATCATTTAAAAAAATAGAGAGCATTATTGTAAGTATATGAAAAAGTACAAAATTGTTAAGAAGTCACTTAATTTGAGTTTTCAGATCAGTTTGGTATTAGAGTGATGCAACCTAGAATTCACTGTATAAAACCTAGGAGCGTTGGTACATAACCCAGCCTGAGCCAAGCTCTCACTCGAAATGCGCAAAGGTACCAGGTCCCTCTTTAGAGTTGCTTGTCCAAGATGTTAGTGTGATGAAGATAAAGCATAATAAGATCCATAAATAACCATAAACATTCCACGAAGCATATTCCAAATCTAGCTCTTAAAGAATCATGAATTAAACAATACTATAATAAGATCAACCACACAAAAACTAGTTACAGTCATGTTTAACACCATTATCCAACAAACATACTCCATTACATTAAACACTGTAAAACATAAAAGCTTCTTACATTATAAAGTTTCACCATAAGTCATGCACGCATCAGATCCAACAACATCACTCTATAATAATTCATTACTGTTAAACTTCATATTTCAATACCTACTTATAGGGGTGGCGACTTGCCCTTTACCACCTATGTACTTCCCAAAATAGGTCACATGTTGATAATAGCTATGCACTTTTACAATAACATGCATACATGCAAGTGTGCTAATAATAGACATCCTATAGTTAACTGGAAGAAGTAATCCTATTATTAAATCAAGCTCATGCATGACTCTTATTAGTCACTCTTTCCTAAAATACCATTTGCATGTCACGCAAGTCTCTATCCTGATGTGTGCTCTGCATGTTATCTCAAAAAATAGCTTGTATCCATGAAAATGGCTAAGTCCTGAAATAAACTATCCTGGCACACGTTTCTTTTCCTATCATTCCTCACCTTCAAATATGCCTCGTTCCTACACCTAAATCATATGTGTGTCTTCTCCTTAGAACAATATTGTCTTCTCAACATTACCCCACACTAAATTACATTGTTGTCCCAAAAATGAGGATTCTTTCTGATGTTCCCAAATAATAAAGAATAAGAATTGAATGAAGGTAAAGAATCACTATACAAAAGAATGGGTCTTTACTCTGTAGCTTCCTCTTCTTCAACTGGAAAGATCAAATCTGGATATTCACTTTTAATCTTAGCCTCCAATGTCTATGATTCATCTAGCACAATCCTTGTCTTCTTAGGAATGTCTATAGCGATGGCATGCAACTTGTCCTAAGTAATATTTTTCTTCTCATTCTGTAAAATGTAGACACATTGGCCATAGCAAACATCATTCCTTCAAGAAGATCCATCTTATGTGTTATGATCGTCCTAATATCATCTATCCTCTCCTTATGTGGATCTTGGTCTACTACAAGGGCTTCATGCTTTTGTTTCACTAGTTTCAATCTTTCTGCGTGCCCTAAAGTCTCATCCTTCATTGCTGCCAAAACTTCATTGTCCTCAACTAGAGTTATGATTCTTATTACTGCCTCTAGAGTTGCACACAAATTTAAAGCTTGGTCTACTTTCTTCATCTCATACTTCAAAATATGGAGCAATGCCTCATATGTTGAATTTTTTCTGATCATAGAGGCCCTTGCTCTCTCTGCTTCTTGTTCAACATATTTTGGTGGAGGCATTCTAAGTGGTCCATCCTCTTGCACCAAATCAACCAACATGCATACATAATGCATTACAAAAATAAAATTTTCAGGTACCTTTGGTTCAAGATGAGGCCTTGCTTTCATAATGTAATTGCCAATCTCCTACTCTATGCTAACAAATGCCTCAATATTTGTTCGTTATCACTCCTTCTCTACCTTTAAGCACTCCATCTCCGCAGTTTTATCCTTGTTATCTTCCATCAGTGCTCTAATGGTGGTGTTCTTATCAATATTTCTTCATGCCACCTCAGCAAATACCTTGACTAAAGCATTGTTGACCTTCTCATCAGACATAAGTGTGGGATTTATGGTCATGTGCCTACTCTGAGGTGTTTTCTTTACTCTCCTTAAGACACAAGACTCCTCACACACATCAAAATATGGTTTGTCCATGTAATTTTTCATGGAGTAGGATACTTGTTTTCTTACACACAGTGGCCATACTTGGGTCCATTAGCTCCCACCCATATAACTCCTTAAGGTCCACTGTACTCTAAAACCAGGCGTGGATGATTTTACTTGTGTCCTCAACATATCCCATACTTAGCACAACATATTCTTCACTTCTCATCATCCTTAGCTCCTTAGGAACCTGAGTACCAAGGCTTGGAGTTGGCCCTTCTCCTATCTGAGTTGTAATTGGCACGCTGGTTTTCTCACACTCAGTTTCTTCTTCTTCCTTCACCCCTTCTTCTTCGTCTTTCATTTCTTCATCCTTGGGATCCTCCACATCTTCTGATTACACTAGGGTTCCAAGTGTAATCTCTTCAGACTCCTCTACTGATACAGCCTTGAATTACTAGATAACACCCTAGTCACACTAGCACATCACTCAATCTAGACCGAGCGCTCACCCGAAGCACGCAAAGGTACCAGGTCCCTCTTTAGGGTTGTTGTGTAAATTGTTAGCGTGATGAAGGAATAAACATATAGATCCATAACTAATCCATCATTCTACAATGTATACCATATTCATATTTATGAAGGAACAAATTTAAACAATAATCATGATTGAATAAAGAACATGCACTACTTGGTTACACACAAGAATGACACTTAGATTCAGCTAATAACTTCCATCTATTAATAAACACAGAATCTCCTTACAATAATGGAATTTTATACCAATGCACATATGGATCTGATACAGTAATCCCATCGTATACCTCTCCATACATATATCTCTCTCTAAGTGTGTATGTTCTACTATGTGCTTCACATCATATATATATATATATATATATATATATATATATATATATATATATAGGGTGGGAACTTTCCCTTCACCACTTCTCTATTCCAAAAATAGGCCGCATGCTATTAATAGCCATGCATCATTTACAGGCACAACCACACATGCAAGTGTGTTATCTATAGACCTCTTGCAGTTAACAAAAGTGACAATCCTATTCTTAGCTCGCCTCCATGTAAAATAAGCTTTGATCCAATCCTCTAAAGATAGATAATGTGTGGTTTGCACGTCCCTACATCATTGGTGTGTTCTACATGCCATCTTCTAAAAATAGGTCTTCATGCTCAAAATAGGCTAAGTTCTAAATCTTGAACTTACCCTTTGCGCGTGTGTTCTTCCTATCCATTTGCACCCTTAAACCTAGCCTACTTTCTGTTGGTGTAGGATATTTACCATGCACATAATTTATGTACTTGGGATTCCACCACATAGGTGATTCACCATACTTAGGTGTCATATGGTGTCATTATGGCCTTACACGCATCATAGAGTGTCATAGGAGTTACATTTGACCGGTTATTCCGGGAATGTAACTCCCACCTCTTGACGGCTACATTTGTGGGGGAGTTACATACCCCACTACTATATGTACACCCTTCCATCTTGAGAAATATGGTGGAATGAAATAGAGTATGGATTTGAGTCATTTTTCCCTTAATGCATGCACATTGCTCCCATGGGTGAGTTCTTTCTTGGATCTTGAAGCTACACCATTCCACGGTTGAGTGCAACATTTTGATGCTCACGGATTCCCTCCAGATCTTCGTCATGCCTCCAACATGGTATCAGATTTCAGGGATAGGAATTGTGTTGTTTACCTTAGTTTCTTACTACTCTTCATCTCATAGTTTCTTGTGTAAGCTCTCCTTTGCATGTGCTCTACTTGCATTTTTTTAAAGGGTATTTGGTCAATTTGCACTATCAGATGCTAAGCTCATGATTGCTTCTATACTGCTTTTAATTTATTTCTCAGTCGTTGCATTCACTGCATTCACCAACTCGTGCATAGTTATCACATGCACTCCATCCATCCAACTTGGATTGTTCAGCTCCTTCTTGGTTTGACACGATGGTTTAGTCGTTTGGATCTCATTCCTAGTTTTTTACTTGGTTCGGGGATTGTTTGGTCTTCCGGATCAAGACTTCCTTCTGCATGAACATGTTTTTGCAGTGCCTTGCATCTGTCATCGAATTGGTCCTCAGGTATTACTCTTTCGGGTCTTGTATTGGACTAACAACTTGAGGGTGTTTTTGTGTGAATGTTCTGCATTATTGGCCATCACAACCAACTCAGCTCCACCTTGCCATTCGAGTTGGAGTTTTACCCTGCAGTCATTCTGGCTCCTCAGGTTAGACGAGCTCATGTATTAGCTTTACTCACCCTTACATTAGACCACCTAATGTATATTCACCTTCAGTGCTCTATTCTGCATCCTTTTATCCTACACTGGTAATTTGTTAGCTTGTGCTCGTTGATCTGCCTGCACTCATCTTGTTTGTGTGCATTCACATTGCTCGTATGCCAACGTGCATTACTCCCAACCAACTTGGGTGTTGATTCAATCATTTTTTATGCATTAGATTTACCATTATGTCATCCTACAACTTGAATGGCTCATATGGTTGTTGATCTTAGTGTCATCTCAGTGATTGCTCACGATCTGCATAACTTGCCTACTCGGGAATCTACTCTAGATCTTTGGGTGACCGTTTACCTGCAACTCTACCATCATCAACCTGTGGAAGTTACACTACAATAGAACCCTTCATCTCTAACTGTTACCTAGTTCTTCGGGCACATGGACTCTGAAGTGGGCTCACTGATCTGCTACGTCGACAGTTTCATTGCCATGGAGACCGCTGGGGCTTACTTAACCGTTGGACAGTTACATTGATTTTTTTGACGTCTCAGAACTTCCACCACATGGCTTGACAACATGGGCCCACATCCTCCCTTTTAGACATTGTTTGTAGGTTAAAAAATCCCTCATTTTTAATGTTTTGAGGTAAAACATTCACTTTTAGCATTGTAATAATTTTAAAGCTCTAATTTTGCTTGTATTAATGCCCTTCCTACGCATGTCGAAGACAGAGGGTGAGGTTTGGGGTTGGCAGGAGGCTAATCCCCCCTCCTAAGAAAAACAAACCCTTCTTAAAATTTGATGTCATTTATAATGAGTACCCACAGGACACCCTTTGCACCCATTTTGGGCACTTTTTTAATCAGTTTGTAAAGTTCATTGGCATTTTCCATCAATTGCGGGAATTATATTTTTGCTACAAAATTTTGATTCGCTACTCATTTGTTAGCACTTCTTTAGTCAAATTTGTATGATTTCTTACACATTACATGATGACATTGTCAATTTTATAAACACACTACTTTATAAAGTGCCGCATTCTGGGGGGTTCACTAGTACTCTTGGGTTTTTACACACAAACACATTATCGGCCGAGTCTGACGTCTTGCATTCGTGCACCTTGCACTTCTTGCTTCCGCATCATGGAGGGTGCTCTTTCCAGACTTGAGTGTCATAGGATCTCTTTATAGCCTCTGCAACTTCTTATTGGGAGAGAGAACTATGCAGCTTGGCGTGCTTCTATGGAACATTACTTCGCCTACAAGAGGATCTTTCTGCACTTCTTGGTTGGGCCTGTTCCTGCACCCACTGATCGTCATCATCTTAATGATTTTCTTGAAACGATTGTGACCGTGTCTTTGGTCACATGATGATGCATGTCTCTACATCTCAATGGGTTCATGTGGCAGACTCAGATCCACCGGACCATGTCTGGAGCATTCTTCAGTCCCTTTATGGAGACCCTTCACAAACTGCCGCAATTGTTATTGCAGCTGATTCAGTGGTCTCCTCTATCTTCTTTATGTGATGGACAGTTTCCACTGACACAGGTTTGCTTGGTTCTACTTCTGATGACGAGGATTGTGCATCCTAGTTCTGATGTCGAGAGTACTACAGAGGACTCTTCTCCTCTTTCTCTCACTATTCCAGAGAGTGTTGACACTTCCCACATCTCATCAGATATCGAGCAGTCCCCTTCTACAGTCTCATATAGTCATCACACCCGCCTCCTTTCCACCTCCCGTGTGTGAGGCCCATTTCACTCCTCTACCTTCATTGGATGACTCATACCTATCTGACATCGCTCTTCTGTTTGTTGAGCCCCCTCATTGGGACGAGTATCTACCTGACCTTAGTCGTCTTTTTGACAGATTCCACTTGTGATGCTACTACAGGTCCCTCATCCATCTACAGGTGTTTCAGAGGAGTTCATCATCTCTGTTGTTGGGAGTGCCCCTTCTGAGGACTCTTGCCACTTCCACTTTTCCGGAGACCTTCATTGATCCACCCTTGCTTGTGGATCCCTTTTCTGTTGTGGGGGATCTTTTGTTACTTTCACATCAGTTGGACATCCTTTCTACGGGTGGTCACTCTTCATACTCTGACAGATCTACGCACGTGTGACATTACCTTCGGTTCCTTCGCACTCACTCGCTAGACCTATGTCACACTTTCAGTGCACTAGACTCAGAGTTCTTCGTGTTGCTGCCTTCAGTTTCCTTCGTGGAGTGGGTAGTGACTTCCAGTCACGTCATTTCTAATCCTTCCTAAGGGTATTTCACATCAGTTCCCCTGTGGATGGCTTGCTTCTTCAATGTTTTTCTTCAGAGGTAGAGGATCTGTAAGTCATCGACATACATTATGTTCAATGCAGTTGATCAGGTTCACAGACATTTTCACCTAGCCCTTCACTTTGAAAGAAATATACGTGTATGCCTTCACTTGCGGTCTAAATTTCTAAATGGGGTGAGGCCTCTGTCATTTTTTCCACTTTTCTCACCCTTTGGAAGCTCGTTGTTTCTCGTTTTGTGCTTACTTTCCCTCGAAAATCAATCCCCATGGTCGAATATTGCCTAAAATAAATTTTCCTTTGTTTGTTGACCAAAAAATCCTTCACCCACGAAGAAAAAATCAAATTCGGGCATCTCTGGTAAATTTTGTGTTTTTTACGATAGTACGGGTGTCATTTGCCCATCAAAATTAATCCCAAGCCTCTCCTCCTACGTGGCCATTTTTTGTTGGGTGAGATTCGGTGGGTTTCTTATAAAAACTTAACGCTTTTTGGTTTTGGAAAATTTTGCAAATTTTTCCCACAGCTCCACAAGTCCCCGAGGAGGACATGTGTCGTGTTCTTATTCAAAGGTGGGATGGAAGGATGGCTGGGGACATGGAAGTTTTTTTCCTTTTGGTGAAAAGGAAAAAAGGTGAGGAAAGGACTGCGGGTCTACAAAGGAGCAAAGGGAGACATGTGGCAGGCAGGGAGAAAGGCGAAGCAGTTTGGATAATATCGCCCTTTGGTGAAAAGGTATTATAGACCAAAATAGGCCCGCACGTCCACCAGGACAATCAGGGGTGAACTCGTGGCAGGGCGGGGTCAAAGGGGAGTCTATACTGGTGAAGGAATTAGGCATTTTTGCTTCTTTTTTTTGGTGAAAGGGATGAAAGTTGTGAAAGGGGCCGCATGTCCACCAAGTATAGCGGGGAGACACGTGGTGGGCAAAGTGGGTCGGCGGGTCGCCAGAGGAAAAAGAGAAAAATTTCTCTTTTGGTAAAAAGAATTAGAATGATAATTTGAGGCGTGGCTCTATGAAAAATCAAAAGGTGATAAGTAGAAGGGAACAAATTGGAGGCACGGGCCCGCGGAGGCAAAGTGAAAATTTTTCCCTTAGCAAAAAAAGGGGTTAAAACATGAAATAAGCCCGCGGATCCTAAGCGATAGAGAAGTGGACACATGTCAAGGATATAGGCGGAGGTGCAGGCCCACAGGGAAAAAAGTGAAAAATTTCCAAATTCCAAAAAGGGTGAAAATGTGCAGAATTGAGCCACGACTTCAATGGGACCCACCATATGCCACGTGTCAGCTCCAAATTTCAAGAGCGGAGGGGCAGAGAAAAAATCAAAATTTTACATTTTTCCAAAGATGTTAAAAAGTTGAAAAGTGATCCCAAATCCATTCCCAATCATATTTTGACATGTGGAGGGCCCAGATTGAAGGGGAAAGGGCAAATAAATGGTAACTATGCATTTTTCATTTTGGCTACCATTTTTGCTCCAGGAAGTGTGGAAATGCAAATTTTGAATCAAATTTCATCAATTTTTTGGCAAGTTCATTTCATTTGTGCCTGTAAGGACTAATGAAAGTGGTTTTAGGGATCAATTTGCATATTTGAGGTGTTTTTGAAATAATTTTTGCCCCAGCCCATCCAAAATGTGAAATATCAAATCAAGAAGTTGTAGAATCAAATTTTGGAGGGATAAGGATTAAATAATGAAATGAAAGGGGTCTGCATTCTTGGAGAATGAAAAACATGCCTCCACAATGGATAATGATGAAGGATTTGTAATGATTCACCTTTTTTGAAACACCTGGCAACTTTTGTTGCAAATTTGTTAAATGTCCCTATCTACGAATCATGTTGGAATTTTGTAAAAAACTTGATGTTGGGCATATTATTTTCTTGGGAAAGAAGGATCAAATGTAATAGAATGTTATATAATGCATGTTTTTTGAGATGAAAAAGGTCGAAGAAACTTCGAATTTCACGGGAAAAATATGGGAAAAGTCCCATTCTCTGAGAAACCACCTGAGAACCATTTCTAATTCCTTTCTGCATCAAATTTGTATCATGTTGAGTTGGTTTCAGTTGTAAATCCATCAACAAGCTTTGAGATTGTTCTTATAACATTCCCTTGCTGATAAATTTGGTCATTCTAGATTATTTTGTGTTGTCTCTTGGAAAAATTTGCATGCACTTATGTTTTAGAATGTTTTCAATTTGTGTTTCTTGCTCTTGTTGTAGTCTTGTATTCAAAATCTCTCTTGATCATACATGGTCTAATTTCTTGTTGATAGTTTAGTAGCATTTGCAATCTCACATTCAGAAGAGATTTCATCTGATAAAGAGATAAACAGATTTAAAATCACTTTACCTTCCTTGAATTTAGAGATTGTTTGTAAACCTTTGGGTGCACCTTAGGTCATGATAAAATAGAGGTTTTTGGATGCTTTATTGGTTCATCTACTTCAATATTTTATGGAAGGTTGTCAAATATTGTGTGGAACAGAGTGCAGATTTGGGCCTCCATTTGGTGCACATATCCTGGTTGAAGGAGTACCTTAACACCATTTAAAGCATCTTTATTGTTTAGGTGTTCCAAATTCTTCTACAAAGGTCCTCAAAGAATCTTGATGTACTCTCTTGTTACTCTTCATAGCTCTAAATTCTCTCTCACCAAAAATTCATTTCAAAATAACTAATCCTACCTATAATACCCTTACATTGCATTGTGTGTCCATAAAAGAATTCAATCCATGTTGGTAAAATGCACAAAGCAAATCAGGATTTCATACAATGTCTTCAGTAACCCTTGCCTTGCATTGAAAGATATCTCCATAATCTAGGAAGTGACAACTTGTGAAAGTCAGATTTGGAGTGTTGATCATGATTTTCCCAAGGCCCTTTCCATACCATTTAACAAATATGAGGTATATCTTCATCTCCTTTACCATTTGAGGGTTACAATAATAGGTTCTCTTACCTTGGTTGAAAGGTACAACCTAAAATAGTTAGGACAAGATCAAGTCCTATTTGAGTGCTATCCATCTCTCCACAAATCTTGAGTGCAAACCAGTTAGATCAGGTGTGATCCCCAGACTACAAAACATACACACATCATGATCTATCTTGACTTCAAGCTTATGCCATATCTCATGATGCTGCTCAGAGTAAAAAGGAGAAAAAATTGGGTACCAACACTGGTCACAACACGACATTTAGACCATTTTGATCATCCTATTTAATGCTCCAACTAGTTACTAAGGGAAGACAGTGGTACATTTGGAAGTTCCATACACTTGCTATGTCCTTGGGATATGGTAATATAATATATCTATTATGGAATTGATTCAGAGTTTGCAAGGGGACATAGTCTTTCTAAAGGTGCATAGTTAAAGAAGTAGCATAACCCTTAATTTCATGGCTCATATCTAGATCAAGTCAAGTACTTGTATATTCAGGGATCATTAAAAGAATCTCCATATCCCAAACATTATTCTTTTAGGTAGAACTCTATAGATTCCTGATAAGGCTTAACCATCACACTAGAGATCTTAGCACCAATATCCTTGGTAAATGCATGTAAACATTCTTCTGCTCTATGTTCCTTGACTTGGCCAAGGAGATTTCCTTTGTAATGCAATGTTGTAGCTGCACTTCTATAGGCTTATATATGCGCTGGGACACCATAGGAGTTGGTCATCTTTCACTTACCATTAAAGAGATGGGATTTCTCACATTTGGGGGGGATGTTCTCTGCACACAACATTTACAGATCCTTTTATCTCGAATGTTTCTCGAGAGCTTATTGTTCATGGGTACCTCATCAAGACTTGTTTCCAGACATTCACATATCCATATGTCTTCAAATTTATGTGGTCCATCCTATTCAGGGGCTATGCTTCACTGGGGCATGATTTGAAGTCCTTACACATCAAATTTACCAAGGCATCCATATGATTTTCTGACATGGATTCCTCCACATAGGTGATTATCGAGAACAATGCCAACCTATGGTTCCAATGGGTATACATTATTTCCTTAACAAGCATCATAAAGGGTCATTAGAGTTCCATTTAACTGGCTATTCCGGAAATGGAACCCTATATTGAGCCTGCTTAGGATGGAAGTCAACATGACAAAACTGTAGGGAGTCACATACCATTAGAGATCTTTATGTACACTTCCTTATCATCCCTTGAGGGAGTTATGAGTGGAATGGAATAGAGCTCATGGGATTTGAGTCATTTACCTTAATGGCATGTGAAAATTGGGTGCCATGGGACTTATGTGTTGATTACGGATAGTTGAAAGGATACTCCATTCTTCATGGTTGAGTGCAACATTTAGGCATGCTCAGTCAATTGCCTCCAGGGAAGAAGTTTATCTCGATTCCTAGAGGAGAACTTTCCCACCCGGAATTGTTAATGTGAGTACCTATCGCAAGTGTTCTCCTAGTTCAAGAATCCACCTCGATCTTTAAGCTTTCAACTTGTGCTCATTTAACTTGCTTCTAACTAGGTGCTTCCTTCTAAGGCTGACACATCCTAGGTGAGAGCCTCCTTAATGGCATGTGGTGATTCACATTTTGACCTATGGTTCCTAAGAGCAATGCCCTTCTATCATTCAAGACTACCTCTCTTAAACTGTGACCACTCTTTCATTGTATATCTCCACATTTGATCAAGTCCTCTGTCCTAAACAATTCATGCCTCTATGGTCCTGTGAGTATCTATATGCTCACTCTTTACTCTATATGTGGCTTAAGTCTATATTGCCCCTACAGGGTCAAAGCCTGCACATGGTATCTTCATTCAATTCTTCACTCTGTCTATCCTGAATGGGTAATTGGCAGGATTTGGAGGCTATGCACATTCATCCAGTTGTGTGTTTTCCATTAGGCAGGCTTAGCAGCATTCAACTCATTCTCTACATGCTTACAAGTTATCTAACATAGGCTTAAGATGAAGATATATTCTATGTTGCACAATTGTTTCACTATCCCCAATACAAGCTTACTAGGCTTAATAGTTTATAACATATCAAATGTATCCTTTCAATGTAAGCATACTTACCTAGATATACATAAAGTTTTCGTGAGTGTGCATGGTAGTCACAATCTACCTTGGTCTATGTTATAGATCTGGTGACCGACATCATGTCTAAAGTTTGTGAACTAAATTCCTTTTGAAGAAGTACACAGTGAAATCATAGGGAATTTTTCATGAAGGACTCCATGTCCCATCCTCCCTTGAAAACATACATAAGGTTAACATTTTTGATACATTTCAAGATAGAACTTCCTAAGCCTAGCTAACATGTGGGTGACTATTGGTCATAAAAAGCCAGTCCTCCTGAAAGGTCACATGATTTGTTTCTCGAGTTCCAAGATTTGTTCCCTTTGCTTGAACAGGCCGCTCATAAATCCTTCACATAAATATTTCTCGAACCATTCCTTGGGGGAGATGAAGATCAATTTTAAGTGAAGGTGCACACTCTAATTTGGTTCTTTGAGCCCTTATCAGATGAATCTGAAATTGTGCATATAGGTCAGAGAAGAAATAGACATTAGATGATAGCATCTAGTATAACTGAGGTTATGGACCTGAATCAGAATGGATCAAGCCCTAGTGCCATCATTATCAATAAAGATGGCCAAGTTGTAAGGATATGTGTGGGCTATAGAGATTTTCCTTGAAATGTGTAGCCACATGTTATCATCGATCCTTTGACCAAAACTCATCTTGATTAAAGAAATTGGTAGAGCAGAGTAGCCAGGTGACTACCTGTACTACTAGAAAATTCATGGATGGGTTCTCAGGGTCCATTCCACACAAACCTGAGGAGTATGCTAACTCCTTGTTGGAAGACTAGAGAATAGACAACCTGATCAATTAGATCACTGACTGGGAATATTTTTTCCTACATGTGCCCTTCAGTGCCTTTCAATGTGCCAATTAAAGAATGTGCCTATTGTGTTCCTCAGGCATTTCGGTACGAGCATTTTATGAATTCAGTCCTCATGGAATTTGCTTCATAAGTCTACTTGGTAGAAAACCTTTGGATTTCCAAAGTATGGGAGTTTATATAACTAAGAAAACCCTACCTTCTTGAGCATCATCATGAGGTACTGATGTTTGATCCACCATGTCGGCAATTGATGATATCCCTATTCAACATTAAGAAATGTGATTCTCCCCTGCTACTCCATTTAGAACCCTGATTAGGACATCACTTATATTGCAAGGAAGGCTTACTAGTGGGAATCTCAATCCCATCCAAGTATGCAGTTATTATGGGTATTGGGGGGGCCTTTCTAGTCAAAGCATAGTGCATGGAGTCACTTAGACATATGGGGTCAACCTACAAGAAATTCTTAAAATTTGAGGATGTCTAATAGGCGACATATTTAATGCAATCTTAAATATTCCACCTATAATGTCTACAATAAATATTGAGTAAGATCAAACATTATCATCATAATCATAAGAAAATAGCTCGAAATGCTTACATGAAATAATTAACACATGTGACATAGTATTCTATTAGTGCGAAAACCCTTCACCAATGGGGATAAAAACCACTTCCACGCACAAATAACCTTTTACTTCAGAGAACTTATTTTACATCCAGTAGATCACCTCCTCTTTAAAACCCTATTTACCAAGGGTAAAACTAAATCACTTGGATTGGTTGCACTTACCTCACTTGAATACTTATGATTCCCGAATATATCAAATGAGGACCTACATCATGTCCTTATACAGATTATCATAAGGTGATTAGTGTATGTATCATGCTCCTTCACTGTTTCAAAAATCCTCTCATTAATTGACACATATACCTAGGTTCCATGTGGTACACCTTTGCACCCTAAATATAAACATAAAGTGTGCCTTCCTACATTATAGCTAAATACTTACTCTTCCATGTATATTACCATAGCGTATGAATATTTAACCTCATATAATAGTGATAGACCTCATATGGTAATTTCCAGGGTCACTGGCTTAGATCACATTAATCATTGTGTCCTTCATTCACTCCCATCTTAATGGTCTAAGTGGGAATTAATCACCTATGCTAATATATTAATTACCTATGGTACACTACATGATTTATACATCCTGTAAACCATAAAGGTTTCTCAGGCTAGCATATCCAGTTGTGAAGGACAAATAACAACCACCTTCATCACTACTGGTATGTGTACATCCTCTGCTGCATAAAAATATTTCAGATGGTCCCAATTAGATCATAGCACACATGATCAGTGGCTAAGTACACAAAACACCAATTTTACATATTCTCATAGGTTCTTATAAGCAAGGTTATTGAACCCAATACATTATAGGAGCCTTTTATAGACCAAGGGAAACTCCTTAATAATATGGCAATATGTACTGGATGTTTACCATTAACACTCAATAGCACTTATTTCAAGAGTTTACTTAGAAGACCACTTTTAAGGTCTCTCTACACTTCTTTCTAAAAAATATTTCGAGGAGGTATACATGCCTGAAGGTCTTTTTACACTTTTCCGAAGGTCTTTATACATGTTCCTAGAGGTCTTTTACATTTGCATTTTTATTTTACAGATACCAAGTTCCATTATGAGATGACATTGTCATGCACACTCCCCCTCAACGAAAACTCCAACAATCCAATTTTTTCATGAAAGTGACAGAACATTTCAGCACTCAAGGGATTTGAGAAGATGTTAGCAACCTTCTCTTCAATGGTCACGAACTTGAGATCTATCTCAACACTTATCACCTTCTCACGGATGAAGTGTATATGCATCTCAATGTGCTTCATCCTATGATATTGTATTGGATTATGTGCAAGAGCAATGGTGCTTTGGTTGTCGCATAACAAAGGAAAAATACCTGGATCCTTCATCTTTATCTCATCAAACAACCTCTTTATCCATAGAGTCTCTTTTGCAGCTTCCATTGTGCTTTTATACTTAGCTTCAGTTGAAGAGATAAAAATAGTTGACTTATTTTTGTTGCACCAAGTAATGACACCTGCACCATATTTAAACACATAACCAGAAGTAGATTTTCTATCTAATACATCACCAACATGATCAGAATCACAAAATCCATACAAGTTAGCATTTTCATTCTTAGTATAATGCAACCAATAATTGATTGTTCCCTTAATATATCTAAGAATTCTTTTTGCAAGATTCTAATGATCTCTATAAGGTTCCTACATAGACCTTGAATAAATTCCTACTACATAGTAAATATCTTTTCTAGTTATAGTTAGATAAATCAAACTACCAACTAACTGCCTACATAAAGCAGGATTATCTTTTTCACATGCAGTTGTAGGATCAAGTTTTATTCCAATTTACATAGGAGTATAAGTTGGTTTACAATCAATCATGTTAAACTTTTTCAGTACATTGGTTGCATATTGTGCTTCAGAAACAACAATAAAATGCTTATCTTGATAAACATGCATTCCAATAAAATGATGTAAGACACCAAAATCAGTCATTTCAAAGTATTGTCTAAATTTTTTTTTTATTCTAAAAATTCAAGCAGGACTATCACCAGTCATAATAAAATCATCAACGTATATACAAACAATGATAATATGATATTCTTCTTGTTTAATGAATAAATCATTGTTAGAATAATAATTAACAAAACATAATTGTTTAAATAAGGAATTAAGTTTTGCATACTAAGATCTAGGAGCTTGCTTTAAACCATACAAGGATTTTTTTCAACTTACAAACATAATTTTCTTTACCAGTTTCTTCAAATCATTTACGTTGAGACATGTAAAGTTATTATTTTAAATTGCCATTCAAAAAAAAATTTTTCACGACCATTTGGTGGATTCCCCACCCAAACTAAGACAATAGAAAACAAGGCCCTAACAGTACTCATCTTGGCTATAAGAGAAAAAATTTCAAAATAAACATTATCAAGTTTTTGAGTGAACCCTCTAGCAACAAGTCTAGCTTTATGTTTTTCAATAATACCATCGGCATTATATTTTACTTTGTATAACCATAGAGACCCTATAATAATTCTTTTTTTCAGGAGGAGGAATCAACTCCCAAGTTGATTTTGAATTAGGGCATTATATTTAGCCTACATTACATTGATCCACTTTTGATACCATGTTAAAAATTGAGGATACATCAATTACGGGTTTAATTCATACATACTAAACATTAATAATTTTTTTCATATAATAAAATAAACATTACATAATGAAACAAGTAAATACATACCAAAGATATATACACAAGTGACACAGTATGTATAATGGAAAACCCCAATATGGTAAAAACCACTTGAAATAACCTTTTACTATTAGAGAACCAAATTTACATCCAGTATTTTCCACCACCTCCCTCAAACCCTAATCACAACGGAAAATAATTTTCACCTTTGATATATTTCACTAATATATCAAATGAGGACCTTAATGTCCTTTTTCATAACCACCACATTGATCGGGTATGTCTCCCGTTACCCACCTTTTCACACCTCATAAAGGGTTAGACCTGTACATTACACCTACGTATATCCAATATTTAATATTAGAGAATATAAGTCATTTCATGATATTAAATATTTAACCTTTTAGGAATGTATATAGCTAGGTTACCATATTTAACTAATAGAAATGAGAAATATTCATGTATTATTAAATATTAACCATATATAATAGTAATGGACCGATGAATATATTAAGGGGTGGCCATCCCTACTTAATGCATTGTTATGTTCATTGCAACAACCCATGACCCTTTGGAAAGACTAGCAGAATGAAGCATAGTGTACCATACTCTAAAATAGGTCACTTATATCTTTTGGGACATCTTTAGATTCAGAATATGAGAAGTCAGCCTTCCAGTTGTCAATTACCAAATTCAATACAAGATAATTATATATATACTTAGTTACTTGCTCAAAATATTCAGGACCATTATCTATTCTAAGTCTCTTATACTATCATCACCTGAAGAGTTTTCAACAGATGCATCTAAATTCACTCCAAAGGTATCCATTTATAAATCCACTTTTAAGGGAAAAGGGTTGCCATCTCATACTTACACAAATAACAAGGGGAAGTTCATTTTTCCATTCACACATTCTATTACCCTTCTACATCTACCTACAACCTGCTATCATGTACACTTGCACAAGGGCATCCTAGGGCACAATTCTAACACACACTTCACAGATAAAAATGACATGGAGTCTAAGATGTAGTGCAACAACTCAGTTGTACATTTACTCTTGAGGGTGACTTATAGGGTCAGTTTGCAATACCTATTCTACATCTATTATTTTTATGGATTTGATGTGGTTTATGTGCTTTTTGAAGATGATATTTGTTTTTCAGGTTACAGGTACCCTTGATGATTAAAGAGCGACATACATGTGATAAACAAGGAATATTTACGACACTTTTCTGACATCATTAAAGATCATGTTATGAACATTTCTTTGTAATTCATGGTCACCCATAAGAGGTCTTAAGCACCTAGGATCCCCTGTACTATCATGGGCACCCGCATCTGACATTAATCCCGCAGTGCAAAATTTCTCCTAAGTATTTAGACATTGTTCACCTCATGTTCAGATGTTTTCCCAATCCAAATCACTTCTAGATCAAGCATAAATCAGCTAATTTATTCTTTCTATATCTCTTGCTTATGGTTTTATACTTACTTGCTTATTTTCTTGCATCATATTATACTTAGCAACTATATATCATAATTTGCATTAGTTACTCTACAATGGGGTTTAATAGAAACCTATTTTTATTAAATCAATATGAAAGAAATTCATTGGTTGCAAGTGGATTTCAAAACAAAATATAAGGCAGATGGTTCTATCAACATGTAAAAAGCACGACTAGCTGCAAAGGGATATGTTTAGCAGGAAGGAATTGAATATGAGGAGAGATTTTCACCCACTATGAAGATCAAAACCATCAGCGTTGTCTTTGCAATAAAAATACAAAAAGGATGGAAAATTCAACATATGAACGAAAAAAGTGCTTTCTTGAATGGTGATCTCAAAGAAGAAGTATATAAGACCCATCCAAAAGGATTTATCAATGACAAAAATCTGCATAAGGTATGTTGTCTAATTAATTATTTTTATATGCATAAATAATAACCTAGAGGATGATGCATTAAAATACATGATCACCTATTATAACATGGATTCACTCATAGCCCCTACCAATTCAAATCTATATATCAAAAAGATAGGAACATATATTTTCATTCTAGTTTTATATATGGATGATCTTGTGATCACATGGAGTTTAGAAAATCTTGAGAAAGATGTTAAGAATTATTTGAAGAAATCCTTCGACAATACAGATTTTGGGATACTTAACTATTGTCTTGGCTTGGAGATACGACAAAAGAAGAATCATAATTATATCTCCCAGATGAAATATGCCAATACACTCCTATAAAAATATGGCATGTTTTGTTGTAAAGCTATTTCCACTCTAATGGAAAAATATTTGTAAATTTTTGGATTTTAGGATTAACCTCAAGTAGATGGTACTCATTAAAAATAGCTTTTCAGGAGTCTCATTCACTTAAATTATACTAGACCGAGCCTTTTATTTGTTATGAGATACTGGTTCCAAATTTATTTAGGAGCCAAAGAAATGTCATTGTGTAGTAGCAAAGAATGAGTTGAGATATGTTCTAAGTATAGTTGAATATGGTCTATTATTTTCAGAATAACTCTCAATTCTTCTTGAAAAGATATTCAAACTCGGAGTATGTTTTCGAATTGTTGATGAAAAGAAATAAACTATAGGTTATATTTTTCATCTCAGGTTTGAACCTATCTCTTGGATAGTAAGAATAAAACTATTGGTTTTCTCACATCCACTAAGGTAGAGTATCACACTGCACGAGGACATGTGTGTGAAGAAATTTTATTACGTCGCATTTTAGATGATATAGGCATTCCTGAAGAAAATCCACCCATCATTCACTACGACAATAAAGGTGTGTTAAAGCTTGTGAAAAATCCTTTTTTTCATGAGAGAAAAAATCACATTGAGGTCGAATTTCACTACATTTGAAAAAAAAAAATCTTGAACCACCACATCCAACTCCAGTACTACCCAACATATTCGTCATATTATAGATATACTCATTAAGTCTCTTGGCAATCTGAAATTTGAATTATTTCGAGGGTACATTTGTAAAAACAATGTAATAATTAGGAATGTTAGATTAGTTTTATATTATATTATATTTTATTAATGTTAGTTATGCCTTCATGGAATATTGGTTTCTCTACCCACCCTTCAGTTATCTCCTCATGTAATTGATTGTGGTTGTATATATGTTTCTTCTTTGGTTTGAATAAAGCAATCAATATTTCTCTCTCTCTCTCTCTCTCTCTCTCTCTCTCTCTCTCTCTCTCTCTCTCTCTCTCCTCTCTCTCTCTCTCTCTCTCTCTCTCTTAGTGTCTATCAAATACAAAGTTTTGATTAGATATAGTGTCCATATGTATAAATATGTGTTGTATGTTTTGAGAATGATACTTTTAATGGTTAGTGACTAATAAATATATGACATAATGTTGTGTAGTGCTACTTGAGAAATTCATATGTAGGAATTAGTCATTTAAGTGCATAATTATTTATGAGTTGAGATAAATTCAAAATATTCATTGTCAAATGCCATTTAGGTGTATAGTTAGTTATTTATAAAAAAGTGATCCCCTCATACACACGATATTCATGTATTTTTTTACACAGATCAGAGCTCCCACATGGAACAAAAAGATTTAGTGGATTATCTTGCCTATGCCAATATATGTATATATCTCCCACATGGAGCAAAAGGATTTAGTGGATTATCCCATATATATATAATCTCTAATACTTTATCCAAATTAAATAAATAAAATACAAAACATTTGATCTTAATTTATTTAATTTACCTTGCTATGTTACCATGTTAGAATTTGAGGATTCTAATAAATACGGATTTAATCAAATTACATATTATATAATGTTACAATAAATATTTAAATAAACGTTACATCATAACATAAGTAAATAAAGAGATACTTACAGGAAATAAATAACACAAGTAACACAATATTTATAATGAAAAACCTCAATAGGGTAAAATCCCAAGTTTTGAAAATAACCTTTTACTTCAGATAACTTATTTTATATCTAGTAAGATCACCTCCTCCTTAAAACCCTATTTACCAAGGGTAAAACCAAATCACTTGATTTGCACACCTTTGATATAATTCTTGAATATATCAAATGAGGACCTAAAGTCCTTTTTATATAAGGTGATCGGGTATGTCTCCCGACCCACATTTTCAACCTAAAAGGGTTGACACATATACCTAGGTGAGTGTAATCAATAAATATAAACATAAATGATTCACATTATTAGAAACTTGCCCAATGTATATTACCTAAGTATAAATATTTAATAATAGAAAAGTATTTCATATTATTAAATATTTAACGTATATAATAGTGATGGACCCATATTAATTAAGCGTTGGCCAAACCACTTAATCATTATGTTCCAACACCTTCAGCTTACTTTGGTTGAAGTAACCAAGTAATCGTATTCCATCAAGCACCTCTAACTGGAAAGCGTTGGACTCAAGTATATGAGTGATAACATATGATCCCAACCAATGCACCTTAAGTTTTCCTAGATAGCGCAAAAACTTATAATCATAAAGTAGTACCATCTATCCAACCTCAAGCTTCTTGTCCCTGATGTTTCGTTCATGTCATGCCTTCTGCCTGGCCTTTTCTTGCTTCTGACTCCAACGTGCTATGGTACGCCTCTCATCCAACTGTATTAACCTGTAAATTCATTCTTATAATTCTTTCTCATAAGCTATACCTTCAGCGCGTGCAATATGTAATGAAGGTAACATGAATTCCATTGGAATAATTGCTTCTATGCAAAACACCAACTGAAAGGGTATGGCCTTATTCAACCTCTTGTAGGTTGTTCTAAAAGCCTAAAGAACAACAAAAAATTTATCATCCCAATCTTTCCTTCCAACAGCATAAATTTTGGTCAAAGTTTGGCTCAATATCTTGTTGAAGGCTTCTGCAGTCCCATTTTCCTGAGGATTATAAGGTGTTGTTTTTTGGTGTGTAACCATAAATTCATCTAACAATATCTTGATTATCTCATTCAAGAAGTGTGTGTCCCTATCACTTATCAAGCTCAACAAAAAATATTTTCCCATAAGAACCTGGTTGCTGAACAATCCTTTATAGGTATTGCTTCTACCAACCTAGTAAGATAATATGTGCAAGTGATTATATAGTGTGATCCATTTCTACGTGCGGCTGGGAAAATAGGACCTACAAAGTCTACAACCCATTTCTTAAGTGGCCCTGCACTAGCAATAGGCCTCAGAGGCATTTCATCTCTATGCCCATTTTTTCCAAGATGCTAACAGTGATCACATGCCTTACAATACTCTTTACAAACTTTGTACATAGTCTCCCACCATATTCCAGCTAGTAGAATTTTCCACGCAGTGGCGTCACCTACATAGTGCCCACCTACAATACCACCGTGAGCCTCTTCCATGATATCTATGCGCTCATGTTCTAGTACACACCGTTGCAATACTTCAACTCGGCCAAGTTTGTATAAGTCATACTAATCAACATGAAGGGTGTCGTGCGAATTGAAAGTTGTTTATTCTATAATGCCTTCATTCCTTCTGGTGTTATACTTGTGCATAAAAATAAAATAATATCCTCCAATTCTAAAGGTGTGTGATGTAACATGTATAATTGTGTATCTGATATAGTATCTTTAATTGTTTGTACATCCTCCGCTGATTGAATCCTTAATAAGTGGTCAGGGCCATAATTACTTTTACTTGGTTTTACCATGACAATAAAGTAAAATTATTGGAATAAGAGCACCCACTGACATATACGCCTCTGTAAAACGGGATTATTTACCAAGTATTTTAATGCCATGTGATTAGTATAAAATAAAAAGGGTGTTGCGAGAAAATACTATCTGAGTTTATGCAGTGCGTAGATAATTGACAAGGCCTCGTGCTCTATAGTTGTGTAATTTTGTTTTGCATGAGTCAAATTTCTAGTAGCAAAATAGATATGATGATCTATAGTACCTTCTCCAGGCTGAGCTAACACCATGCCAATGGTCATGCCAGAGGCATCCACATGTACATGAAATGGTTGGTTCCATGAGGTAAAACACAAAATAGGTGTTGTAGTAAGTCTCTCCTTCAATGCCTTAAATGTGCATTGTTACTGTTCTCCCCAATAGAATGTCTCTTTTCCTTTTAATAATTCTTCCAGGGGCACGAAAATATTTGCATAACCTTTGATAAATTTTCTATAATATCCTATGTGGCCCAAGAATCCATGCACCTCACTCTGACTGGTAGGCTCCTCTAGGCCTACAATAACTGTAACCTTAGCTGGATCTACTAACAAACCTTCCTTGCAGATGATATGCCCTAACAGAGTTCCAAAAGGTGTAGCGAACATGCACTTCTTGATGTTTAACTATCTGCATCTTTTAAAAATTAATTACAAATCATCACAATGATCCTTAACAAGCCAATATACCATCCAATCATCCATGTAAACCTATAAGAATTTGTGAATAAAATCCTAGAATGCTTGAACAAATATGCACGAAAATATAGAAAGTGTGTTTTTCAAACCAAAAGGCATCACAATATATTCAAAAATTCTCTATTCAGTGGTGAAATTTGTTTTCTATTGATCCTCTTTTGTAATTCTAACCTGATGATACCCAAAGAATCCATCTGTAAAAGAGTAAACTTCACACCCTACAACACCTTCTAATATTTCCTATGTGAAAGGTGTAGGAAAAGGATCTATCACACATGTAGCATTCAATTCCCTGTAATCCACACAAATCCTGATCTGACCATCCTTCTTGATACTGATTACCATTGGGCTAACCCACTTTGATTCCACTAGGGGCTTAATGATGTCAGGTTTCAACATTTTGTCAATTTCTTCCTTAACTTTTACGTGCACGTTCGGGTTCATCCTTTAAGGTCTCTTCCTGACTAGGCGCAATCCTTCCTTTATCTTAATCTTTATCTCACCTAATGACTCATGCACTCCTTTTAACTCATGGTAGCCCCTAGGAAATAAATCTTGGAAATCACGTAGTAATTCAATTATCGTTGCCACTTCAGAATCAAACCAATAATCCTTGATTATTGCCTCCTTAGGTTAAGTATCCATGTCAATGTTCACTTTCTTGGTCTTCATAGGTTCATGATAGGCATGCATGTTCTTATCGACACTAACTAACACTTCACGTGTACCTACTGAATGAGTTATATCCAGATCATCTACTTCCTCATCAACCACTATGCAAACCATCTTTCCTTTCTCCTTTTCAAATCAAGCGCCCGTAAATAGTTTGGCATCTGTAGCATATACTTCATAAAAACGTGCTCTTAATTCCACCTCAACAGATAACTCCTGAATGATTTCTTCAGCCTTTGTATTGTCTCCTATATTTAAGTGCTTTATGACCCTTAATGCCTCTTCCACCGAAGGTTTAGTAGAGAAGTAGTCAAAATTATGGGTCATTCATGTAATTAAGTCCTGTTAATTTCTAGTCTCCCTATGCATCTTTACATAAACATACCAAGCGCATGCGCAGTCTTGTAAAGTGGAATAAATCTTGTGCACCTAGTGAAGGTGCTAAAGCTTCCTACCCCTCTGTCCAGAGTCTCTCACACTGCTGAATGTGGTGTTAAACAGGTTGGTTACTGTGATACATGTAGATTGTAGTAGGTGCATTGCTCCTGAAGAACTGAGTGGTTAGAGAAATTTTGACTTCATTCCATTCCATGAGATTATCCCTGTGAACCATCCACCAACACGTTGTTGTCCCACATAGGGTATACACTAACATATTTCTTCTTTCCACTTGATATGTTCACTACTCCTCCATGGTGCGTAGGAATACCGTAGGGTTTCCTTCTCCAGTGTACTAAGGTATAGAGTTACCTATCCTCCTAACACAATGAGGTTTGCTTCTCCATGTAAATGCAGTTCTTGCTTTTTTCCCAACCATCTCATATGTTTCATGTGCCTAGTTATCATAAGCAACACTTGTAGTATCACTAATAAACTTTACATCTTGCCACTAGAGGATTCCTTAGATGGCTCAAGTACTTCTGGGTCCCAAATGAAACTTACATAAATTATGTTCAGGTCTTCCTCACTCAAAGGTTCAACATAAGGTGCAGATTTCCCATCTGTCAAAGGGATAATCACTCTTTCTTCCTTATTCTCAAAACTTATATACCCCTTGTTAAACCGTAGATCAACATTATTTTCATAACACCAAGGGCGCCCAAGTAGAGTTGGGAAGTTGTCTGCTTCTGCAAGTACTAAGACCTCAAATTCCCTAGTGAACTTAGCCCCTTGTATAGTAATGGATGCATACTTTAAAACTTTGATTGGAGTGTCCTTAGTTCAATTAGCCATAAATAGTACATTTGAGGATGGTTGCAATAGAGGTCTTCCCATTTGTACCCATGCATCTAAAGTAATCACATTAAATTTCATGCATGTATCGGTCAATATATTACTCAAGAGACACCCATCCACAACAACATTCAGAGTGATCTCCTTATCATAATCCAAACTATGAGGGGGAAGATTAGCATGCAGTATTTTCCATCCATTCTCAATACTTGTGCGTAAAGTGTTTCCCTTTATCCAATTCCCTAATAATGGAATGATATTCTCCTGGTGCAGAATATTGGATACCTCTTTTAAGTCATCAATATCTGATTAGACTATCTTTTGTCCTTCTTTTATTCTAACTTTTGTGACCTGCTCCTTTAGACATTGTATTTCACCCTGAAGATTTTTGAGTACCTCCATGGTCTCTTTATAAACCTCCTTTTGGTGTGCAAGATCCAGGTACCTTATATGTAAAACTTCCTCCTTAGTGATGGTAGGCTTTTGCTATAATGCTTCCCTGGCATGCATAGCTTCAGCACATGCAGTAATCTTCACAGGTAATACCTCAAGTTTTAGTGCCAGGTTTGGCATCCACTAATTTTCCAACGCATGTTGTATTATAACCATCTTTGCACCTTTATTCTCTTGTTTATGTTGCTTGCTAAGATGATCATAGAACTCCAAGAATTCCTCATAGTTTTGATTCTTCCCACAAATAGAACAAGTAATGTTCTAAGGACACTTATACCTATAGTGGTTAGGATATTTGCATGTAAAACACATTCTGTGAGGGAACTTGCCTCATCCACCACCACGGCCTTAGCCCCCAAATCCACCATGGTATCCTTGACTTCTGCCATGACCTCCTTTAAAGTGCCCTTCATTCTGATCATAGTGCACCTGAGCATGGTCACAATCATGGTGCTTAATTTTTCCTTTAGAGTTATCTGATATTTCAATCTTCCACACACTAATATCTATAGCATCATGGATCTAACCAATCAACCGACAATATTTTGTATTGTGATTCCTGGACCAGATAATCTTACAATAACAATATACATTCTTTCTTATCGCATGTTGTAATAATGGGCAGTGGCTTACATCATGGTCCAAATGACATATCTAATAGTCTAGCAACAATGAACATACTAATCTATGAGGACAACTATCCTTAGTGTACCCTTCCACTTTACAATCTATACACCAAATCCCAATGCACATCTCATGTTCTAAATTTTCTGATAGTTTCTCCAACTGCTTTTCCATAGTTGCAATCTATGCCCCTAGGAATGGGCTCACTCCAGTGTCTATACTACTAACTGCTTCATCATGCAAAGTGGCTTCAAGTGCTTCGTGTGGGTCCGTATATGTCTTATGTGACAACACCTATCTAAAAGGTGTGATCAAGCCCCAATGAACCACTGTTCATGTTGGCTTGCATGAATATCATAAGAAAGTTTAGAAAACAATGTCTTGAAACAAGCATCATATTCCCGAACACTCTCAATAGTGCCCTACTTAATATCCTTGAGCACGTTTATACTCTTCTACTCAAACTCAAGGATATGAAACTCCTTGAGGAAAGCATCCTTTAATTTTGCATAATCTATGCAAGTTTGATCAGGGTCAAACTCCCTATACCAATTATGTGAGTTTCCTTATAACATAGTTGCAAACTGAATTGCCATGCACTCAGAAGCCATAATTCCTTTTACATACCACAGTATCTCACACATGTGCATGTGTTTAGCAGCATCTTCTATGCCCCTATACTCTGGTAAATGGAGAGACATCTCCATGTAAATATTGTAGGGTTAATAAAGACCATGCCCACCTAATCCAGAACCTCCTATGTTACTGTTGCCTCTAGAACTACCAAATCCACCAGAACTAGAGCCACATATGCTCCCTAATCCTCCACCTATAGTTAGAAGTGGACCAGTGGATGTACTATCATGTGTCCCAAAAGTGGTACTAAACTGAACTCCTATAGTTTATGAGGTGGTACTACTCCCAGAAGTGAGTCCAAAATTCTATGCACCGGAGTTCTGTGCTGACGATGCACCTAAGAAGGTACCTCCAAACAACAAAGAAGAAATTTTCCTAACCATAGATGTACTTTCTATCTGACTTACTCCTAATCTTCTACTACCCAAACTAGTTTGCTAACTATTGGTTGTACTAGATAATGAAAAACCAAGTGCAAGGGATAGGTTACCAGGTAGATTCAGATGTGCACCCGTGGCCCATGTCATCTCTTCTGCATGCTCCCATGTGAGGCCAAGGAGGTTTCCCTATTATGCTTTCCCAAATGAGGGAGTTCCAGTTGCTCTGGTTCCATGCCTTCTACGTGAGCTTCAAATCCTTCACGAGCCATCTCTCTCCTTAATGCCATCTGCTCTGCAATATCATGTTGCTTCTCTATCTCCCTCTCATGCACCTCATTTTACTCAAGCCACCTTTCTTCTCATTTCCTCTCTACTGCTAGGTCCACCATCCTTCACCAAACCTTCTCTTGTCCTCACATGTGGTGGGGTTTAGCTATCCATTCAAGATTTTGATCGCTAGTGGAATGCCTTGAAAATAATTTCCCCTTGGAAAACATAAAAACTTAAAGTCAGTTACCTTTGTGCAAGAATAAGTGGAAATCGAGTACTCCAAAATATAACTATTTTGAACACCATGGAACTAAGTGTCCACAACACGTGTCCAAATTAGATCAGTATCATAGAGGGCCTGAAATTATTCATGCATCCAAACAAGTGTATGATACCTCAAATTCCTTTTAGAAGCATGAGAAACTAACCACTCGTATAGCTTGACCGAGAAGATAGCAAAGAAGCTCTCATATAAATAGTCATACAAATTCTTCTCCACCCACATGCGTGCATAAAACTCAAATCCAATGTTGAACCTCTAAGCGTACTCTTCTTCCATATTTTTTATGCACTCCTCAACACTTGCTAAGGTCAACCGGTACATCTTCATCATGAACCATCCTAAAAACAACTAAAAAAAGGTCCCAGCAACAGAACCAATGATGCAGCCTAGAATTCACTGTATAAAATCTAGGCATTCTGACACATCACCTAGCCTAAGCTAAGCGCTCACCCAAAGCATGCAAAGGTACCAGGTCCCTCTTTAGAGTTTCTTATGCAGGATGTTAGTGTGATGAAGATAAAGTATATTAAGAATCATAAATAACCATAAACATTCCACGTAGCATATTCCAGATCTAGATTTTAAAGAATCATGAATTAAAAAATAACTATAATATGATCAACCACACAAGAACTAGTTACAATCATGTTTAACACCATTATCCAGCCAACATACTCCATTACATTAAACATTGTAAAACATAAAATATTCTTACATTATAAAGTTTCACCATAAGTCATGTGCACATCAGATCCAGTAGCATAACTCTACAATAATTCACTACTGTTAAACTACATAGTTCAATACCTACTTATAGGGGTTGGGACTTACCCTTCACTGCCTACGCACTTCCCAAAATAGGTCGCATGCTGATAATATCCATGTGCTTTTACAATAACATGCATACATGAAAGTGCGCTAATAATAGAAATCTTATAGTTAACTGGAAGAAGTAACCCTATTATTAACTCAAGTTCATGCATGATGCTTATTAGTCACTTTTTCCCAAAATACCATTTACATGTCACAAAATTCTCCATCCCAATGTGTGCTCTGCATGCTATCACCAAAAATAGCCTATATCCATGAAAACGGAAAAGTCATGAATCAAATTGTCCTGACACGCGTTTCCTTTCCTATCATTCCTCACCTTCCAATGTGCCTTGTTCTTGCACACGAATCATATGTGTGTCTTCTCCTTAGAACAATATTTTCTGCTCAACATAGAGCATTTGATTAAGGTCATTTTAACACCTATTTTGGTAATTTGTAATGCTTTTTATTTTGAATACTACCAGGTCTAAGTATAAGTGAGGTGAAGGATAACTATGGAATTTCTGAGATGATTTCTTAGAGAGAGAATGGACTCAAAAATGGCCTTTCAACAAGCTTTTATGGAAATGAAGAGCATGGTGTAAGATTTATACCGAGAATGAAAACAAATACTTGAAGGTAAATAAAAGAAGGAAAAAATGGTAAGGATAAAGTTAAAGGATAAGAATCTCCAAAAAAATCCTTCATCTACTTCTAAACCATCTATTTCTTCCACTGATGGTGATAAGAAAGTTTATGATGTTTCCTTTGTATTAAAACTTGATGTTAAGATTTATATTCCGATTTATAATGGAGAGCTTAGTGCAGAAAAATTGGATCATTAGGTCAATTAGATTGAATTTTAATGTAGGGTTCAAGAAATTATAGATGAGGAAAAAATTTAGTTAGCTGCTCTTCGTTTGGGTGGTAGAACACTCATTTTATGGGAGAGTAAGACTCAAGAGGATATTTTAAAACATAGTAAAGTGATTTTACCTTGGGCTGATTTTGTTTTTTATTTGAAAAAATAATTTTATCCTTTGAGTTATATGCAACAAACTACTATGGATTGGTAAAATGTGAGACAAACAAAGGGTTGAAGTGTACAGGATTACACTAGGAGTTTAGGAAAATGGATTTTTATTTTTGGCATTCCCCTTTATACTCATGAGACTCTTTTGAAATACAATGGTGGCTTACACTGTTATTTGATACATACCATACTCATGTTCAATCCCACTAACCTTGATAAATTTTGTGTCTAAGCTACCGATATTGAATCAAGGGTTAAGACTACTAAGGAAAACTTCACAAACAAAATAGGAAAACAATAACTTGAAAGAAAAGGTAAATGAAAGGGTAAGACAAAACACACTTCCATGGTTAAGAAAGAAAATAAGAAGATTGCCTGTTAAATTTGTAATAAATAAGAACATGTAAATGCCAAGTCTTAGAAGCTCCATCCATAGCTCAAGCTAAAATGGTTCAATAAAGGAGGTGATAAGAACAACTACAATAATGAAAGATCTTGGATCTGATTCAATTGATGAGACCAAGATCAAAACTATGGGTTTGCAAGGTTCATTTTTTCCTCTCCTATAAGTAATTCTCATACTTATAATTCTAAATCTATGCATGAAAATAAAAGAAAATAGATTTTCCACATTAGAGTAATATCTAAGCATACTAAAATTGACACTCTTTTTTATAGTGGATCTCAAGCTAATCTCATTTCTGAAGATTGTTTTAAGAAATTGGGACTTAAGACTAAAATGCATCCAAAACCTTACCCTTTGGGTTGGGTATGTGATGATGCTAAATTGTTAGTAACTAGAACATGCAAACTTAGATTTACAATCACCTCTAAATTCATTAATGATGTAGAATTATATGTGGTTCCACTTGATATGTGTGGCATTATTATTGGGAGTCCTTATTTGTTTGACATAAATAAATATTCTATAGGGAAGAGAATAGATATCTTCTTGTAAAATACGGGATTGAATACATAGGAAGAGCTCATCAGATAAAGGAAAACTTATCACTTGGGTTAGCAAGATAGATGAAGATGTTTTTTAATCCAAGTAAAAATTTTGTGCTCATGTTTGTAAAAGATAAGGATGATGATAAATCCAAGGATTTTGAAGGTTTTGATCTAAACATAAGAATGAGATAGTTAAAGTTATTTCTAACTATCATGATGTGTTTTAGGAGCCACAAAGTTTACCTTATAAAATAGATATACAACATGAGATTCATTTGTAACCTAATGCACCTCTTCTGAATATTGGCATGTATATGAAGAAATAAAAAAGTAGGTTCTGGAGTTTCTTGAGAATGGAATCATTTGACCAAGAACTTCTTCATATGGTTCCCCTGGAACTATGTTGGTACCCAAGAAAGATCACACTTGGAATATGTGTGTGGATTACTGGGAACTAAATAAAATAAAAGTGAAAAATTACCACCCTCTTCCTCGTATTGATGATTTGATAGATCGGTTGAAAAATGTTGTTTATTTCACTAAGTTATACTTGAGAAGTGGTTATCATCAACTTAGGATGAATGAAGGTGATATTTTGAAAATTGATTTTAAAACTAAGAAAGGTCTATTTGAGTGGCTTGTTACGCCTTTTGGGCTTTGTAATGCACATGCCACATTTATGCATGTTATGAATGATGTATTTAGGCCATTCATATATGATTTTTTTATTGTCTACTTAGATGATATTTTTATCTTCAGTAAAATTTTGGAAGATCATGTTAAACATATTAAGAAAGTCTTGGAAACTTTGTGAAAGGAGAAATTGTATTTGATGATGTAAAAATATGAATTTGGTAAATCATCTTTCATTTACTTAGGATTTGTAGTAGGGGGTGGTGAATTGAAGATTTATCCCTCTAAAGTTGTAGCCATAATGAATTGGCCTAAGTATAACAATTTAATTGAAGTTAGAAGCTTCTTAGGGGAATTCCAATATTGGAGGGAGTTTATTGCTGATTTTTCATTCATTGCAACTCATTTGCATTACTTGAAAAATAATAAAAAAGTCTTTTAGTGGGTAGGAAAGTACCATATATCCTTTGATATGCTGAAGGAAAAGATAAGCACAAGCCTAGCGTTAGCACTACATATTTTATAGTAGTCATTCAAGATTGAAATCTATGCAAGTGATTATGCCATGGGTTCAATATTGATGTAGAAGAGAAAACTTGTGTGTTACCATTTAGAGACTTTCACAAGTGTGGCAATAAATTATCATACTTATGACAAGGATTTGTATGCTTTGGTGTAGATTGTGAAAAAATGGAAGCACTATTTTATGGGAAAAGAAATAATAATCCATCTAGATGAACAACCTTTGCAATATCTTTAGTCATAGTACAAGATACAATAGTCAACGAAATTTCATTAGATGTGGTTTTTATAACAAATCCATATTGTGATCAAGTAAAAAAAAGATACACAAAAAAATATTATTGATAAGCTTTCAAGACCTGATGTTATTGTATCTATTTTTTTGCAAAATAGTCCTTTGACACGTGAAATCTATAAGGAAAAATATGTTAAAGATGTTGAATTAAGGAATTCTCTAAACATTTACATCATGGTAAAAAAGTGGAAGAATTGGGTTATAATTTACATAATGGGTTACTTTATCATCTTGGTAAAATTTGTATTCCACAAGATGAAAGAGTTCATTTGATTAGGGAAGCACATGTCTCTTATTTTTGGTCATTTTTGTATTGGTGAAATAGTTATAAAATTAAAAAGATATTATTTTTTTAACTTAGATGTATGAAAATGTATATAAATATGTAAAAGGTTATATTCTTTGTGCCACAAGTAAGCCTATTAATAGAAGTTTGGGCTTATATACCCCACTTCCTATACCAACCCAACCATGGGAAAGTATTTCCATGGACTTTGTTGGAGTCTTACATATGACAAAAATAAAAGAAAACTATTTATACATGGTTGTGGATAGATTTAAAAAGATGTGTATAGTAGTTCCTTATAAAAAAATATATAACAAGCAAGGAAACTACACATTTTTTCTTCAATAATGTTTGGGTTCATTTTAGTCTTCCCACATCTATTATATCTGATTAGGATTCATGATTTTTTAGGAAGTTTTGGTCAAATATATGGGATTTGATGGATATTAAATTGAATAAATGTATTTCTTTTCATCCACAGACTGGTGAGAAAATGTAAGTGGTCAACTTTACAATAGTGGATTTTCTCTAATGATATTGTATTAAACATACTAATCTTTAGTATGAGTATTTATGTTATGAGTAACATGCTTATAATCGTTCCTTACATTCTTCCACACAAAAGTCTCCTTTTGAGACTTGTTTTTGTTATTTTCCTAAGTATCCTTTTGAATTTTATTTTGGATAAGAGTTAGTGGTGAATGGACATGATGATGTTGATAAATCTAAAAGGTTAATTTAGAAGATATAGATGGTTCATAAATTTTTCCAAGAGCAATTGGAAAAGAGTCAAGCCAAGTACAAGGCTAGGCATGACCAACATCGCATCGATAATCATTTTAAATTTGGTGATTAAGTTTGGATACATATCAGTAAGGAAAGACTTATAAGTGAACGTAAAAAGCTTTAAATAATTAGGCATGACTCATTTAAAATATTGGATAAGATTGATGATAATGCCTTTCAATTAGAATTACCTCCATATATGTAGATATATTCCATTGTGAATGTTGAAAACTTGAAATTGTATGAGCCACCCATGATCATTAACTAGGATGAGACTATTCAAGTACCTTTCATTGAATATTGTTCTCATGAATATCTTGATGAATTATAGGATGATGTCATTCTAGATAGGAGGGTGAGGAATTCATTAATGGGTGATGTGGAATATCTTTGTGTGGATCTAAAAGGAATGCATATAAATAAGGTCAAATGAATGGAAATTGGAAGAGTGAGGGAGTTATACCCTCACCTATTTTCAAAATAAAAGTAAAAAAATTTGGTATTCCAAAAGTTCCTTAGTGGGGAGGAGTGATCTAGGAGGATCCCTACACCGAATCAATCAAAATTTATACAATTTTTATGAAAATGCTTACACATGGAAGATATCGTCAAGAGCTTTCTAACACACTTTGAACAGGAAAAATAGATGTCGCATAAGGAAGAGATGGTCCACTGAATCTTTTCTCCAACTGGAAACAATAATGTAGTAGGTTACACAAAGGTGAGGTGGAATGATGAGAGCTAGACAATTCGATGCATGAGGTGATGAAAAGTGGTAGAGTGGGTTCGAGAAAAAAAATGGTTTTTAGTTTTAGCCTCCATTCTTCGGTAGTTGATGTGGGGCCCACATTATGTGTCAGTTTGGGGCTCAACAACTGGTGGGGTCTACTTTTTATCAGGAGGGGGACCTTTCCAACTATCTTGACATTATATGGGAAGCATTCTTAGTTATAAACCTTTTGGAAGACCAACTTCTATTACATGTGGGACTAAATTACATTATATTTCCAAAGCTCAACAATATCACGTTGCCAGCTCGATGAGTCACCACTGAGTTCCACACTATCACATAGCTCGGCAAGCTATAGTAAGACAAATAATTCATGCCAAGTTACTACCATGCCACCTCACACCACGACCAAGTCATATAACATTTGATGTGTTCAAGACTGAGATCACAATGTAACTCATCAAAATATCTTGATGTTGAGTCCAAAACAAGATCATTGGTGAGTCCATTGAACTTAGAACAAAGCATTGCCAAACGTGGTCAAGGCCATAAGATAACACAACCACCATAGGCTTATTAAAGTCTTTTTTTATTCACTACTCATGCAATTTGGTATTTTTATCCCAAATAAGGGGATTAAGATGAACCTTAGGGGATTCAACCCCCTCACCATTCTTTAAAAGGATAGCGTCAAAACCACTAAGCGACAGGATTTAAAATGTTATAGAAGGGAAATTTTTATATTTTAAGAGGTAAATTTTAAAATTGTAGGCCCCTTTGGGAAAGTGTGAGTGAATTTGATAAAAAAAAATTGTATGGATCTTATTGGATACTAAACTAGGGCATCCCTAGAGATTGTGCATAGATTCTTAGGAGACAAAAGAAACATTTTGACGTAATTATTATTATACAAAGTAATTTTGACATCATAATAGATTGGTTTGAGATATTTTCTAGACCAAAAGATGTAGCTCATATCAAGTGAATTTAATTGTCAATTGGTTTTCTTTGTATTTTTTATTTTCCCTTATTTTTCTCATTTTTTATCAGTTAATTACTATTTAAAAGTTTTAAAACCAATTTTTAATCGTTTATGGAAAATTGAGAGCATTATTTTAAATATTTGAAAACTAGTAAATTATTATGTGAGACACTTAATTTGGTTTTTTTTGTTATTTTAGGCCGCTACATTGTTAAATTCTATTAAGAATAGGGATCTAGGGACTTGGATTGTTGCAAAAGATGAAGCACAAATATATGGTAAAATTATGTATATGATAACAAAAAATGCATTCATTATGTCCCTTAGATATTTTATAAAGCTATTACATGTATTACACACTGAGGATATCTCACAAAATATGGCCCATTTTGTAAAATATCTTTTGGAGTGTACATCGAGTAATTTTCAACACACTAATAAATTTGTATGGTATGTAAAAACTTAGAAACCTTGGGATACATATATATATAGTTAAGTACCATTTTGGCAGGGTATGAAATTAGAGATGAAGAATTTTAGTTTGATGGCATGGTAAACCTGATTCTATAGTCCACATGGGAAGCCATGAGTAAGCTTAGTTTAGGATATAGTCTAATAATGTTGAGCCTAGCATACTACGGTTAAGTGGAACCTATTAGTTGACTAGCGGATGTTGAAATTAGAGTGAGAGATATCAATCTAAAGTAATATTTTGAATTTAATGAAATGAATAAAAATGAGACAAATTATCTAATATTGATTGGGAATAAATGGGATTATGATGGGAAAATTACCATTAATATCATCTCATATCAAATATAAGCTAACTTTGATGATTCCATCATTGTGATCCATATTAATAGGAGTGAATATATTCCCTACACAATACCTAAATATCCCACATACCCATATACACATGAACTAGATATTTGGTTAAAATATTCCCATCAACCAAAGTGGAAATGGTCCTCAAATTTTAAATGGGACACCAAAATATTGCACAACCTCTTTACAAGCTCTTATATATTCCTAAGTATGTACAATAGAGGAAGCCCTATGGATGAATAACCTTTATATACTATTAGGTCACCTACCAAGGAGGGTAAATTTTAATTCCCCCCTAAAAAAAAAACATAGATATTACTTGGTGAATTTCTAAAAATGAATTCCAAAAGTAAGGAGGATTGTAGAAAAAAATGTTTCATAGGGATGGTGAAGTTTTGACAAAATTTAGTGAAAGTTTAACATTGTAGTAGAAACAGAAGTTTGCATACGACTAATCGATAGCATACATAATTCTATCAATTGGTAGCATTCTGCATGTTACCGACTGATAGCATTTAGAATGTTACCAGTTGGTAGTATGCAGAATGTTACCGGATGGTAGCATTCTATATGTTATCGGCTGGTAGCATTTTGTATATGACTAGAAATGATATCGTCCTATAACATTTTGTATGCTATCGGTCAGTAGCATGCATAATGCTACCAATTGGTAGCATTCTATGTGTTACCATCCATGTTGGTGAAACTATTTGTCGATATGGAAAATTAGGTGTTTCCTCAAACACTAACAGGGATATGCCCATCTACATTGAATGGTGCAGCTCACATTATTGAATGTAAATTAATCTACTCCTATCTAAATGTTTTGGGTTGGCTAAATAGGCCAGGGATCACACAGGAACACTCTATTGCACCTGTGGAAAAGTTCTTGTATGGGGTGCAAGGGAGGAAATTGCAGTGATGAGGGATGAATGAGAGAAATTAGACGAAGGAAGTATATTGTTGTGAGTAGGCATAAGAAAAATCCACACCCAATAACTGAAGTAGTTTAGAATTCAATATAGAGGAAAGAAAAAATGAAGCTATCTAGTGAGAAGAAAAAACCTAGACACACAATTCTTAGATTCATTTATCAAATATACACAACTCTTTCTTGATCAATATGCTTGCAAAGTGCATAAAAGATAGGAATAGAAGAAAACATAAGAAAATCAAAATGGAATAAATGTAGCTTCATTTCATACGTTGGTGATACATAGCTCAACAACCAAATTATAATCCACCATTTCTACAAAGAACTAAATTTTCAGGATCTTCATGATCTTTTGAAAGGAGAAGCCACCCCAATTTATAGCAATGTGAATTGACCTCTCATCTCCCCCCCCACCCCACATGACTCTTCACATTCGTATTCCACTTTTAACCTTTTAATTTCCACTAGAAGAGACAAATTGATTATTTCTATTATAATTTCGAGAAAATACTTTTATAATTTACAAATATGTCGCTTAAGTGAATAGGATAAAATACAATTATTGTACTCAACAAAGAATTAGAAAGGAGGTAGAGAAGAGGAGAATGAGGATAGAAGAGAAGGAATGATCCAAACCATGAATTTTGATGAAGATCAGATCTAAATAATTTGAAGATGAAAATATGACCCCTAATGACCCTCCATAATGATGCACCGATGAAAAGCTCCAATGAAGACTACTTGAACACTTCGCCTATTTTGAAAACTCTTGAAATGATAAACCTTTGCCATGCTACTTAAACACACTGAGAAGAGGAGTGATGAGCAATGAGAAGTAGACCACTAAAAATAATTAAAGATGACTCCCCTTATTTATGAAATCCTTCTGATCCTTGAGAAACTATCATATCTTTATGATCAACCATTCATATGGGAGATATTAGATGCACTTTTTTCACACAACCATGATATTTTATTTTGTCACTATGGAAGCATTGATGGTGAATGAAGAATGAGGCCAAATATTTTTGATTCTGAAGGAATATTCCATATATATTTTGATCATTCACTCCATTTTAGATGAAGTGGAATATCTCTCAGGACAAACTTGGCATTTTCCCATTTAGGCACTTTATGCTCACCGCATCGGGGAATGCAGGAATTTACTTGAAAATTGAGCAGAAGGCTTCCATGAGTGCTGAGAACATTATAGAATGAGTGAAAGAATGAAATTTGATCATTTTTATCTCATTTCATCAATTTAATATTTTTTAGCATATTCACCGTGAGTACTCATTCTTAGCAATTTTGCCCAATTTGTCAATTTTGCCAATTTTCGAGTGTCTTGGTCATGGGGGAATGGAATGAGGAGTATGAATGCACATTTTTCTTGAAATTACTATTTTTAGTAGGTTATCCCACAATGAATTAATTAAATATAAATTTTCCTTCCCTTTTTTATATTCGAATAAAACCACCTGCAAAATTTTACATAATTCATTACGAGGCTCTCCTCCAATTTTCGAGAGATTTCGATTGCCAAATTGTTGTAGATATGAAAAATGGTGATTTCTTGCTGTAAAATTCATGTGGATCTGTCAACACTAAAATTTTCCTCCGTAATTTCTATTTCATTAATGTATGTATTAGGAATAGGATGTTGTTAAGTATAATTAGTAGTAGCGTCCGATAGAAGATAACGGTGCTGCCAGTACGACACCGCCAATAATGTATAGTACGGTAATAGTCAAAAGTACAATAGGAATGTTGTGGTAAAAAGTAAATATTTGTCGTAAGTGGTTCGGTAATGTTAAAATGTCAAAGTTGGGGTAAGTGGAGAAGTAGGGTCTACATGATTAGGAATTAGAAATATTATATTGGTAATAAGGACAAGGAGTGAGGTCATAAATATTTTGTGTATTTTATTTGTAAAAAGTCTAAAAATGTGGAACCCATGTGAAATGATAAGGTTTATCTTATCTTAAAAGATAAGCTTACATGTACAGATAAGAGTTAAGGTATGGAATATGATTCGTCAGAGTGGATTTCTTATCCTATCTTAGAGATAAGATGGATAAGCCTGGAAGTTCTATAAATAAAGAGGCCACCCCCCTCATTTAGCATAGAAGGAAGTAGTGAGAAATATTGTATGAAGTGTGTAAAGGAAGCCATCAGTTTAAAGGTGTGTTGAAGAAGCCATTAAGAGGTGTAATTGTAAAGTTTCTCCCATAGTCTTGGTGAAAGGCAAGTGAAGTCAATAACACTTGAAGTACCTCATGGGTGAGATTGTAACAATTTCATGTTAATATTATAATTTACTCTGATATTTCAGATTTATCATCATTCCTTCTTATCATAGTCTATGGTATTCTTGTGTTATGTTTGTTGTTGTGTTTCCAGATTACATCCACCAAACTAAAGGCTGTGCATTAGTAAATAATCATAGCACGAGGAGTTCCCGGTGAAGAATTATCATAGTGCCGGATTGGTGATGACATTTTGGTTCCGTTGCCGGGACCATTCCTCGTTGGTGGATTTTCTGGAGAGATATTCCCACTTAGTCAAAAATCATTTGGAGGGTAACCTTGTTTTTACTGTGCATAGTAGTTACCATGGTAAAGTCATTTTTGTCATGAATAGTATTTACCGCAGTAAAGTCACTTTTTACCATGAATAGTATTTACCACAGTAAAGTCACTTTTTACCGTGAATAGTATTTACCGCAGTAACTTCACTTTTTACTGTGAATAGTGTTTACCACAGTAAAGTCAGTTTTTACCGCAGTAAGTCAAGTTTTACCATAGTTTACCGTGGTCATTTCTATTTTCTATTATAGTGATTTCAATTATTTGTGCACATAAGTCTTGTTGATTGTACTTGTGGGTTGGTATTTCACTGTGGTTACTTTTGAAAATGGGGAAGATTCCTATTTTTTCAGCCCAATCTAATGAAGATGCTTCCTCTTTCATTCAAGAGTTTAAACGATCTTGTATTTGTAATGGCCTTATAAGAAGGGAACAATGGACTGAATTTTTTCCTACCTTTTTGGATGGTTCAGCCCTTAGGTGGTTTGAAACACTAGGTGATAATGTGAAAAACTCATGGGATTTATTAACTGAAAGTTTTCTTGAAGAATTTGGTGAACAACAGAGATATGCAGATCTCATGATCGATATCACAAAGCTATCCCAAGGAGAGAAGGAGAAGATAAGGGATTATCATGCTCGTGTTCTAGAGCTAAGGAGGAAGCTCGATGCCCAGATCCGGAAGGAAGGATTAGCGGATGGGTTGATGAATGGCGTGGATAATCTCCTATGTAAGCACTTCATTCTTGGGATGAAGCCAGAGATCAGACAACGAGTGAAGTATGACCGCCCAGCTACCATTGAACAAGCAAAGGAGATTGCAAGAAGGCAAGAAGAAAGCATGGAAGAGGAGCCCAAAGAAATTGTTGCTAAAGTAGAGCCTACACCAGCACCTTTGGTCCAGAATCCACAACCACTCTCGGTGAGCACAAATCTTTCTCCTAGTACATCTACTGAGTATGAAGATCTGCTCAAGAAGATGGGTCAGTTAACTATTAATCTTCTTCAAGGAAAAGAATTTAGTTCTCAGGGAGGAGATAGAGGTCCAAAAAGAAATATTTCTGAAGTTGTATGTTATGGTTGTTATAAAAAGGGTCATTATAAGTATAATTGTCCAGATAGAGCTTCTACATCTGGTAAAGGAGATAATGATAAAGGAAAAGCACCTGTGAATTCTTTTGATGTAGTAGATAAGAGCATAAATAATGAAGTAGATGTGTTTGTAACAAAAAGAAAGAAAGAAAAAGATAATCAAGATGGAAATGATCCTAAGAAGATGAAAGGAGAAACTAGTAAGAAACATAGGAGAAGAAAGTTGGGTGTGCAGGATTTTCTGATTTCACAGGGGCAAGGACCATACTCCATCTTGGAAGATCTGTCCAAAAGGCCTGCAAATATTACATATGGTCAACTCTTGGCTATGTCTTCTGAGAAGAGGTGGGAGCTGCGAAGTGGACTCAATGCTCGACGAAGGAAGGAGGTTGAGGTCCCTATTTTGGAGGCAGAGGCGGATCCCTATGCTCCACAAGCTGAGGTATTATGTAATGGTATTTCAATTCATGATGTCTTAGTTGATGGAGGTGCTGCAGTTAATGTAATGACCGAGTCTGTAATGAATATGTTGGGTTTAAAAATTGATCGCCCTTCAACACTTCTGTTAAGGTCATTAAATAAGGGAAAAACTAAACCAGAAGGTGTAGTTTCAAATGTGGCAATATCTGTTATGGGTGTTGTATGTGTGGTAGACTTTCAGGTGATGAAAAATGGTACTGTTGCGTACCCAATGTTGCTGGGAAGACCATGGCTAAGGAGAGTTCATGCAAGAAACTACTGGAATGAAGGCTTCATGACACTTGGACGTGGTAGAGAGAGGGTGAAGATAAACGTGATCCCTCGGCATCATAAGGCAGAACCTGTGGATTCAAGTGATGAAACTGATGATTGGACATCCTCTGATTACTCTAGTACCAGTGAAGTGGACACTGAAGATGAAGAAAGTGAGGTTGATGTTTCAGTCATGGATATCCTTCCAGTCACACCGACTCATGACCCCATAAAATTATCTGAAGAAGAAGTTGATGATCGTCTCCAACAAATAAAGATTGGTGATGCTGTGATGGAGAGTGAGAAGGAATCCTACCTCCAGCTCTTTCGAAGGTACATACACATATTCACTTTTGATTACAAGGAACTCCGTCAAGTAAGTTGGGTAGAACATTCTATTGAGCTGGTAGATGGTGCTAAGCCTATAAAGCAAATGCCATATAGAATGAATCCTAATTTTTCCAAGACTGTAAAAGAAGAGATAGATAAGTTGCTTGATGCAGGATTCATATTTGCTGTGGAGAATTCAGAATGGGTTTCTCCCATTGTGATCTCAATAAAAAAGAATGGGAAGCTACGCATTTGTGTTGATTACAGGAAGCTCAATAAGGCAACAAAGAAGGATCATTACCCTCTTCCATTCTCAGATCAGATCTTGGACGAAGTAGCTGGCCAGGAGTGTTATAGTTTTGCTGATGGATATAGCGGATACAACCAAGTCCGTATAGCGGAGAAAGATCAGCTGAAGACCACGTTCACCACTCCTTGGGGAACGTTTGCTTATAGAGTTATGCCTTTTGGGTTGTGTAATGCTCCAGCAACGTTCCAGCGTTTGATGAATAGGGTGTTCGAACCCTACATTGGGAACTTCATCAGAGTATTTCTGGATGATTTTTGCATCTATGGGAGTAAGATGGACCACCTGCACCAGATGGAGACAACATTTCAAAGGTTAGATGAAGCACAAGCCTCACTAAACCCTACAAAGTGTGTCTTTGGATGTTCTAAAGGCGTTTTGTTAGGGCATGTTGTATCCAGAGATGGTATTGGTACTGATCCTGATAAAGTTTCAAAAATCAAAGATTTACCATTTCCTATGAATAGAAGTAAGTTGAGATCATTTTTAGGCCATGTGGGTTACTATAGAAGGTTCATCAAGAATTTCTCAAAGATTGCACAGCCACTAACCCAGTTCTTGAAGAAGGATGTTACTTATGAACCAGGAAATAAGGCGCATGAAGCTTTTGGACAACTGAAGGAAGCCCTGGTGTCTTCACCTGTTTTAAAGAATCCAGATTGGAGCAAGCCATTCATTGTGTACACTGATGCCTCAGATGCAGCACTAGGAAGTACTTTGAGCCAAAAGGATGAAAATGGGAATGAACATCCAGTTTACTTTGGGAGCAGACAAATGAGCAGTGCTGAGGTAAATTATACTGTAACTGAAAAAGAGGCTCTAGCTATCATTTTTGTTGTAAAGAAGTTTAGAAATTACTTGCTAGGGCAGAAATTTATAGTTGTAACAGATCATCAGGCTCTAAAATATATTGTCAATAAGCCTAACCCATCAGGGAGGATAGCAAGATGGATAATTTTGCTACAAGAATTTGAATTTGATATTATAGATAGGCCAGGAAAGAAGCATGTCAATGCAGATGCACTCTCTCGAGCCTATGATGGTTTAGGATCATCTTGTGATGATGATGATTTCCCCGATGCAGCATTGTTCTCCCTTGACACAATCCCTAGTGAATACATAGATATTTGGAATTATCTGAATGAATTCAAGTTTCCTGATGGTGCCAATGCAAAGACTAAGAGAAAGATTACTCAAGCCAGTCGTCCATATTCTATTCTGCATGGAGTATTATTTCGAATAGGACCTGATGGACAGTACAAGAGGGCAGTTGGACGTGATCAAGGGAAGGAGCTGCTAGAAGAATTCCACAATGGTACATGTGGAGGGCACTTCTCTGGACAACTTACAGCAAGAAGGATCTTGGATGCAGGTTATCACTGGCCCACTCTTTTTAAAGATTGTTATAATTATTGTAAGACATGTGATATTTGTCAAACACATGGTAACCGTAAGACTTCATCAGCTCCATTATGCCCTATTCTTCCACTTGGTCCCTTTGAAAAGTGGGGAATAGACATTGTAGGTCCACTTCCAACTACCTCACGCCAAAATAAGTATATTGTAGTTGCCACAGATTATTTAACCAAGTGGGTTGAAGCTAGGCCATTGAAAACAGCTTCCATGGATGAAGTGGCAAGGTTCATATATGAACGCATTGTCACCAGATTTGGTTGTCCATTAGAAATTGTAACAGATCAAGGAAGCCACTTCATTAATGAGGTGGTAGAAGCCCTAGTCAATAAGTTTTCTATTAAGCACAGGAAGGCAACAACATACAAGCCAAGCACAAATGGACAGGTGGAACGAACAAATTTTGTGTTGTGTCAAATTCTAGCAAAAGATGCAGCCTTGCAGGTACATAAATGGGATAAGAGGATTCATGCAGCATTGTGGGCATATAGGGCAACATCAAAGTCAGCAACAGGATACTCCCCATTTCAGTTGGCTTATGGCATTGATCCAGTTCTTCCTATTGAGTTTGATATTCCCACGGTCAGAGTTATGGAAAATGAAAGGATGGATGAAAGTGATTCAGTAAAAGAAAGGTTGGTACATCTTCATTTGCTAGAGGAAATGAGGGAAATAGCTAAGGATACAAGCTATAAGAAGAAAATGAAGCAGAAGGAATACTTTGATCAAAAGATCCGTTGGTCTCCATTTCATGTGAATGACTTGGTTCTAGTATATGATTCCAGATACAAAAAAAGAAGACAGAGAAAATTTCTTCCAAAATGGATGGGGCCCTACAAAATAGCAGTTGTGCATGAAAATGGTACGTACCGACTGGAGGAATTGGATGGCACTCCCATTACGAAATGGGTCAACCACGACAAGTTGAAGATTTTCCAAGCACCAGAATAGTCTACTCCGAGGATGGAGTAGAAGCTAGGAAGGGGGAAGATGTCGACACTAAAATTTTCCTCCGTAATTTCTATTTCATTAATGTATGTATTAGGAATAGGATGTTGTTAAGTATAATTAGTAGTAGCGTCCGATAGAAGATAACGGCGCTGCCAGTACGACGCCGCCAATAATGTATAGTACGGTAATAGTCAAAAGTACAATAGGAATGTTGTGGTAAAAAGTAAATATTTGTCGTAAGTGGTCCGGTAATGTTAAAATGTCAAAGTTGGGGTAAGTAGAGAAGTAGGGTCTACATGATTAGGAATTAGAAATATTATATTGGTAATAAGGACAAGGAGTGAGGTCATAAATATTTTGTGTATTTTATTTGTAAAAAGTCTAAAAATGTGGAACCCATGTGAAATGATAAGGTTTATCTTATCTTAAAAGATAAGCTTACATGTACAGATAAGAGTTAAGGTATGGAATATGATTCGTCAGAGTGGATTTCTTATCCTATCTTAGAGATAAGATGGATAAGCCTGGAAGTTCTATAAATAAAGAGGCCACCCCCCCTCATTTAGCATAGAAGGAAGTAGTGAGAAATATTGTATGAAGTGTGTAAAGGAAGCCATCAGTTTAAAGGTGTGTTGAAGAAGCCATTAAGAGGTGTAATTGTAAAGTTTCTCCCATAGTCTTGGTGGAAGGCAAGTGAAGTCAATAACACTTGAAGTACCTCATGGGTGAGATTGTAACAATTTCATGTTAATATTATAATTTACTCTGATATTTCAGATTTATCATCATTCCTTCTTATCATAGTCTATGGTATTCTTGTGTTATGTTTGTTGTTGTGTTTCCAGATTACATCCACCAAACTAAAGGCTGTGCATTAGTAAATAATCATAGCACGAGGAGTTCCTGGTGAAGAATTATCCTCAGCCTCATGCTGACTTTTGGTACTTGAAAAAAATGGCTAAGTATGGAAGGCTTACCTTGACAAGGACCTTGAAGACGAAGTTGCCAGAGCTCCAGGAGGAATTTTATGATGAACCCTTATATTATTTTGACTCCAAATATCCTTATAAATAAAATGGGATGGGTATAAAGGTATAATTATTCCTAAAACACCCTAAAAATAGCCTTCTTTTTTGGGATCGTAGGGTGTTCCTGCCAAAAATGAGTTGTGGAAAGAAGTTCCTTGGTCTTGTGAAAAAATTGAAATACCACCATGTAGGAATTGAATAAAATTTCCAATGGTATATTTTTTAGTCTCAAACTCATTTAAGAGCTCCTGAAATCTTCTTTAGAATTCCAGGTGATTTTTTGTACTGTAAACTTCTTCACCTTTAAAAACTTGTTTTTACTAAAATTGTCCCTAGGCCTTTAAAACTTTCCAAAATCTTACAAAATTATTTGTAATATATTTATATCTCTTTAAAACCATTCCCACATGATTTTTGAGCTTTACATATACCCCAGAGGGTGCACACCTGTCGTGGGAAAGGCTAGAAATAGCCTTTATAGGTATATTGAAGAGATCACCTTCAAAAGCATTGCAATGGAAGAATTCCATAAACCTATTTTCATATGTGAAACACTTGAGAAAAGTTATCTCAACACAAATTATCACTTGGAGGATTGGGGTAGTGATGTGGGGGCATTACATGAAGCAAATCAAAGTTGATAATCTCTCAATCAATTTTTGTTCATGAGAACAACACAACCCTGTTAGCGGATGATGAGATCATAAGAGATTCAAGTTGTAAACTCTGAATTTTTCTCTCCATAATGAATTCAAATTGCAAGAGCATGTAAATGATCCATGTGAGGTTTTAGAGAGTCTAGGTGGTTGTGTGTGGATTTTAGTTACATGGTAATAGGTCCTAGGATGTGAAAGAGTCATTTGAAATATTAAATTAATGTAAAAATTCCAATAATGTGATAAGAGGCATATATGAAGTTGAAGAGTCACATAGTGAGCCATTATAGTTCCTAAAAGAGTAGTTACAAAAAGAGTAGGAGTTACATACATGGAAAAAAAATTAATATGTGAGAATATAAGAGTAATTAAATCATTCATTCCTCATGTGGAGGAAAAGAGAAACTATGGAGTGAATTAAAAAATCAATTTTGTATGAAGATTGCAAAGGAAATGTTCATGTCTCTGTTTTTGTGTACACATACATGATATGGAAGTTGGATTTGCATTCTTTTGATATTGTGGAGTATAGTATGTTTCACATTCCCTTTCAAGTTAGTGTGTGATTAGTAATACATTATTTCTTGTGTGTGTTTCATGTTCTTGGATGATCTTATTATTGGAGAGAAGGAGATTCATGCTTGACCAGATTGTATAAATGATTACAAGATGTTTAGAATGTTAGTGAAGGTAAGTTGTGATTTTTGAGTGTTTAAACTTGGTGCATGTATGAGAAAGGGATATTGTGATAAGTACTATGCTTGTGCCAAAAATTTATAGTGAACATTACAATATTCTATTGATGTGTGTAGCATGGTAGCTTCCTTTGCATGTTGAGACAACCTTGAGATAGCAAACACTGATAGTGACTGAGCATCAAATACATAAGACTGTGAAATTTGTGCATGATTTAGGAATAAGGGTGTTTAATTTCGATACATGTAAATGTTTACGAGGAAGATATAGATTCAGCTCAGCAAATAAAATTATCTTGTTTCATTGATGAATGCACTTGTTTAACTATAATTGTGTTTTACCCAAGGCATAACAATGAGATAAGTGAATGAAATGAGGGATTTTCATGTTTATCAACTCTTTTTGGTAATAATTCCTTTTTTATCATGATTCCATAGACCTTCGGTTAAAATTTCATGGTTTGAAACAAATAATTGAAGAAGTTATAGCCAAATAACATCTACCATGTGTGTTAGGAGGGTTTCACTGTGAGCATGCTAGGCCTTGCATTTTGGAGCACCAAATCAAATTATTTTTATTTAAAAATATTAATATATGATTATAAGGGACCCAAGAAGGGGATTATGAAATAAGTTTAAATAAATAATGGTTAAAATTTGATAATTCTATGACAATTCAGAAGAGGATGGTTAACACACATTTAAGAGCTAGTATAGATGGGTGATTTACAATGGAAGAGGTCATTTCCTTTTGATATGGAATTTTATACTTCTTAGGATTAAGTTAATCCATAGTGGGTCCTTAAAAAAATTTATTTTTTGTCTTGGAAGTGTCTACACTAAAAGTTACATGAGTTTCAAGACTGTCATAGACTAGTGGTCTTCTATTGAGCAAAAAGTGAAAAAGTGAGTTATAGGGAGTTGGAGAAGGATTTGAAGTATAATATATTTGGAGCACCTTAGTGATGCCAACAGTTAACTAATGAAGTTTTAAAAACCTTCTAGGTGTCCTTATATCACTTTATCCATGGTTTTTGCGAGCATGTTGTCTTAAGGGGCATTTAGTAAGCAAGGTTGATCAAGAAAGGTAATTTGATGAGTTAGGTCATTTTGAATGTTATTGATGAAGTTATTTTAATATGGAAGTAATTTTGGAAATCATAAAATAAGAAAAATAGCAAGATTTACACCTTAGCAAAGGGGCTTGTCAAGCAGGAAATTGTGTAATTGGTAGCAAGGTAAATGTATAAAAGGCCCTAGAGAATTTTGATGAGTTGGTTAATGAATTATCAATGTAATGTAGAAGTTGAACAAGTTATGGTGATGATTATCCTATCTAAGTGAGAATTTTTTAGTTTTAGGAAATGTTTAGCCTTTTTGGGCTTGTTTTGATCCTATGGTGTAGAGCTAAGGAGAAGCGAGTTGGTTGAAAACTTCTTGTTCACAATATATATGCATGATATTATTTTTTCTCTACATCATTTGATATCAAAGTGTTGAATTTATATAGTTTTCATATTTTTATTGTTAACCACAAGTTATTTTTGAGTGATTGATGAATATTTTTATAGGCAATAATCAAGGAAAGAGAAAGTGCAAATCCCATGAAGAGATAAGATTAAAGTGAGTGAGAAGAGGCTGAGAAGAAAGTGAAGAAGACACCAAAAGACCTAGTAAGGCCAAGGTGAGGTGTAGAGAAAGGGAAAGGTGAAAAAGACTTGTCAGAGAATGATAGGATGGAGTTAGAGAGAGAAGAAGTGATTTAAGGGATTGATGGAGATGATAATCCACCAAAGGAGAGAGAAAAAGAGAGGATATAGAGAAAATAAAGAGAGAGGAAATTACACTTGTGGATGCAAAAAAAGATAAGTGAGTCAAAGAGAGAGGTAGAAAGGTTGATTTTGTTGATGAGAGAAGAAGAAAATGAAGAGATTGGTATAATATTGAGAAATAAGATCAAATGGCCCATAAAGAAACTTGTAGAGAGGAGAGAGAGAATGCAGGTGAAGGTACAACTAAGATAAAAAGAGAGGTGACTCAAGAAATTTGAAAGAGAAGAAAATAAGAAGATGCTACGAAAGAAGGAAGTCATTCTTGAAGAAAATAGGAAAATAGAAGATGAAGAAGAGATAATAGATAGGTTTATAGCTTCCATAGGAGAACAAGAATCTAGAAATGAAGAAGTTGAGAATGAGAGAGATAAAGAAGAAATATAAGATGTAGAACAACTTGTAATCCATTTTGAAGGCTTGGATATTGATGGAAAAGAAGAAAACTTAGAGTGCATATTTTTTTATGAGGATGAAGAGTAGTTATAAAGGGTAATAAAATATCTTGAGGAATCTTTGCATGGGGGAATAATAAATTATGATGAGGAAGAGGTTGAGATAGTAAGTGAAGATACAAAAATTGAAGAAGAAATGTAAATGAACTATGAAGAGGAAGAAGACAAAGATGAAGAGGGGCAAGAAGTGATGGAGGAAACCATGAATGAGACCAAATGATATCCAAATTTTTCATCTAATGCTATGTTTGATTGTGTTTTTGGAGTTTTGATAGATAAAGAGATAAATTTTATTGAAGAGAAGGATCTTAAGAGAGATTACAAGAAGAAAATTCAAAGATAAGTTCTCATTTGGGATAAAAAATCCATGGAGATAAAGATGAGTGAGAAAAACAAGAAAAAAAGCAAGCAAGAAATGCATATGGAGATCAAGAAGCAATTGAGTCAAGTGAAGGCAAGTGGAAGGATAAAAACTAATACATGGTACCCAAGTGGATATGAGGGAAGGAAGCACATTGGGAATGAAGGAGGAAGAACTAGAACATGTAAACATGATGAAGACTTGGCTAGAGACTTAGTTGTACAAACAAAGTACATGAAGGATTTTATCCACCTTGGGAGTATGATACAAGGGCATCACATGAAGCACATAAAATTTTATATTCTCTCAATCAAGTTTTGTTTATGAGAACAACAAGTGTTTTAGGGGATAATGAGGTCTTAAGAGATTCAAATTTTAAACTATTCATTTTTCCCTCCATAATGAATTCAAATTACAATAGCATGTAAAGGATCCATATGATGTTTTAGAGAGTCTAGATGGTTGTGTGTAGAGTCTAGTTACAAGGTAATAGGTCCTAAGATGTGAAAGAGTAATTTGAAATGTAAAAATGCCAATAATGTGAAAAGAGGCACATAGGAAGTTGAGAGTCACATAGTGAGTCATTATAGTTCCTAGAAGAGCAATTACAAAAATATTAGGAGTTACATGCATGGAATAATTTTGAATATGTGATAAGATAAGAGTAAGTAAATCATTCATTCCTCATGTTGAGGAAGAGATAAACTATGTAGTGAAGAAAATAAAACATTTTTGTATGAAGATTGTAGAGAAAATATACATATGTCTCTATTTTTGTGTTCACATACATGATATGGTAGTTGGGATTTGCATTCTTGTGTTATTGTGGAGTGTAGTTATGTTGTGTATGCCATTGTGAGTTGGAGTGTGATTAGTAAGACATTGTTTCTTGTGCTTGTTTCATGTTCTTGGATGATCTTATTATTGGAGAGAAGGAGATTCATGCTTGACCAAACTATACAAATGATTGCAGGATGTTTAGAAGCTTAGTGAAGGTAAGTTGTAATCTTTGAGTGTTGAAACTCAGTGTATGCATGATAAAGGAAGCTTGTGATAAGTAATATTCTTGTGCTAGAAATTTATAGTGAAAATTACAAGAGTTTATTGATGTGTGTAGCATGGTAGCTTCCTTTACATGTTGAGACAACCTTGAGATAACAAATTGTGACAGTGACTGAGCATAAAATGCATAGGAATATGAACTTTGTAAAGGATTTAGGAATAAGTTTGTTGAAGGTTCAATACATTGAAATGTTGATGAGGAAGATATAGATCCGTCCAAACAAAGAAAATTATCTTGGTTCATTGATGAATGTACTTGCTTAACTGTAACTGTGTTTTACCCAAGGAAGGGCAATAATATAAGTGAATGAAAGGAGGGATTTTAATTTTTTTTCAAATTCCTACTTGTAAGAATACATTTTTTATTATGATTCCACAAACCTTTAGTTAAAATTTCGTGGTTTGAATCAAATATTCGAAGAAGTTATAGCCAAATAAACCTCTACCGGGTGTGTTAGGAGGGTTTCACTTTGAGTATGTTAGGGCTTGCATTATGGAGGACCAAATCAACTTCTTTTTCTTTGAAACTCTTAATATATGATTATAAGGGTACCCAAGGAGGGGATTAGGAAATAAATTTGGAGAAATAAGGGTTAAAATTTGAGATTTATATGACAGTTTGGAAGAAGATGGTTGACACACAGTAAAGAGCTGGTTTAGATGGGTGATTTACAAAGGAAGTGGTTTTTTCCTTTTGAGATGGAATTTGAAACATATTAGGATTAAATTAATCCATAATGGGTCCTAAAAAGTGTTGATTTTTTTGTCTTGGAAGTGTCTACATTAAAAGTTATGTGAGTTGTAAGATTGTCCTAGACTAGTGGTCTTCTTGTGAGAAAAAAGTGAAAAAGTGGGTTATTAGGAGTTGGGGAAGGATTTGGATTCTAATATTTTAGGAGTCACCTTAGTGATGAAAAAAGAGAACTAATAAAGTTTTAAAAACATTATGGGTTTCCTTAGATAAATATATCCATGGTTGTTGCAAGCATGTTGTCTTAAGAGGCTTTTAGTAAACAAGGTTGATCAAGAAAGGTAATTTAATGAGTTGGGTCATTTTGAATATTATTGATGAAGTGAAATAATATTTTTTGAGCTATTATAATAGGGAAGCAGGTTTGGGAAGTAGAAAAGAAGCAAAAGAGCAAGAATTTCACCTTGAGCGAAGGAGTTCGTCAAGTAAGAAATTGTGCAAGTGGTTAGAAAAGTAAATGTATAGAAGACCCTAGAGAAGTTTGATGAGTTGGTTGATGAATGATAAATGTCATGAAGATGTTGAGCATGGTAGGGTGATGTTCTTATAAATGAATGAATCCTATTCTAAGTGATAATTTTTCATTTTTAGCAAATTTTTATCCTTTTTGGGCTTGTTTTGATCCTCTAATGTAGAGCTAGAGAAGAGAGTTGCTTGAAAACTTATTGTTCATAGTATATATGCATGATATTATGTTTTCTCTGCATCAAGTAAGAATGACACCTAGGGAGAATTGATCTGAAGGAGTTCTCAGGATGGTTTACAAGGATTTTATTTTACATTAGGGTATAGTTGTCATGTTTCATCTTTGAATTTTGTCTTTGCAAAAATACATGACAACATCTGGATCTAACTTGGGGACATGTTTTGGATTGAGTGCAATTAGGACAGAGCAAGAAATAACCCCAGAATCTCAAGAAAACTTGGTTGACCAATGCCTTATCCATTGTGCTTATGGATTCATTTCTTTCAAACACACACACACACACACAAACAAACACACGAAAGGTATAACACAAAGAAGTGGAAAACACCACACAATAAAAAAGGGTAATTATATACAAGGGAAGGAAATTCTCAAAGGAGGGGAAATAATATATACATACCCAAAAATGGGTTGGAAAAAGCACATTCCATCATGGAAGAATGGATTGAAATGAAACCTCTAAATTTCAAATATCACTATCCAATAATACCATGCTCCTGAGATGAATTTACATGACTTGATAAGAAGGATGCCAACCAAGATTCCATCTTTGTACATATATTTCACTGAAAACATTCTTGCATCCAAAGAAAACTATGTTACATGTTCAAAGTTCTTACACCCTATATCTTCTACTTTATGCTTTTTGAAAATGAGAAACCAATCCTCCATGTTCTCAAAAGTGGTAACATTGCATTTATATTGGAAACATTCATCATATTTGAAATACAACATGAAATCATCTCCTAAATCAGCATATAACTTAGATGAATGAGAACAAGCTGGTTTACTTCTTCATTAACAACTTCTTTAAATCTTTTGCTTTGTTTTTATGAGAAACTTCTTTCAAAAATAGATTCCACATCATTGGCATGGAGTTTTTCATCACTCTCAAGTAAATTTTGCAGCATGGAAGCATGTTAGATACAATTAGTGGCTTGGGAAAAGGTGAGTGCAACCTGATTTTAAATCCTTTCACAAGGGTAACACACATTCTCACTTTGTTTTGAAAAAATATCTTTGATAGAAACCAGCTCAACAATCCTCTCCTCATCATCCTCTGTGGTGAGGGTGTTGTCTTTAAGATTGTAAATATTTATAGGAAATTCAAGAATATCCTTTCCTTTGCATTCATGATCTTCTTCACAAAACAAGAAAGAGGAAAACTTGTCTTCACATTCTCTCTCATACATGCATGCATTGAAGAAGAAATCAAGCTCATACATTCTCTTTGTATCATCATAAAACATTGGTGGATGGAAAGAAGAAACACAACTTGCCTCATGTTTATCTTCGATTTCTATGACCCGAGTTAGGATCTCAAGACTAAGTTGAGGGTCTTTAGTTGCTTTTGTATCCTTCAAGATGTATTGTACAGATAAATCCTTTGAGTTTTCCATATACTCATTATTATCTTTACTAGAAAAGTCATTACATTGAGCTTCAAGGAGATGATTGAAAATATGATCCACACATGTCCATGATTCATTTGAAACATCCTTGTTCAAATTCTCAATGCTTCTTATCATCCAAGGTTCACCATATTGTGAGGATAGGTATACGTGGTTCTCAAAATTATTTGAAAAGGAGAAGAGATCCAAGCTATGTGAGAAGGGCACACCTTTGAGCTCAATATCCATTTCATCATGATCATAATGGGAGGTAGAGAACCATGTTGGGGCTGAAATACCTTCAATTTCATCTTGATCATTTCTTGTACCATCTTCTTGTTCTTAAGGTAAGGGAGAGGTTTTGTACTTACTATGACGATCATCATTGTGCTCCTTTAGTGAGGGTACTGACATCATTTCTTCATAAAGGTCATCCTCAATTTTCTCATCCTCCTTAATTTATAGAAATAATTTGAACTCTTCCATTTGTGCATCTGTGATTGATCCAAGAGAAGAATTTAATTCTCCAACTATCTTTGTTCATCATTTAATATTTCATCATCATTTTAAGAATCAAAATAGGAAGGAAAATCATCTATGATTACCTCAAATTCCTCATCTTGAGTTTGGGATGCAAGACAATATTATTTTAATTCTTCATTATTGGTGGAGTCTTTAGAAAGCATTGAATCATTTGTCATGTAATAAGAATCTTCCTCTCTTGAATCCATTATTTCTCTAATGGGTTGCGCCTTGAGCTAGAATGAGTTGATGAATGGAGTTTCAAATGTCATTTATTCTTCATCATAATGCACAGTGTCAGTTTAATTCTCATGAGGAGGTTCAAGGATATGAAATACTTCAGACGTGCTCAAGAATCTTCCATAGATAAACACCTCATAGTGTGGACAATCATCAGGATCTCCTTGAGTTTCTTCATCCTCAACAACACAAAGTGCTTCAAGATGTTCATACCTTCTTTTTAAGGCCAAAGTATACCTCCAAATCATGATAGGATTTGGGATCAGAATTTCCTTCTTCCATGCTTAGAATCCTTTGGAAATATTCTCTTCTCAAAATATCTATTTCTTCATCACTGTATGCAAGGAAATCATCTAGAGGAAGGGAGATGAAAGACAATATTTTGATTTTCTTGGTCAGTTGCGTGAATTTGAAAATTTTACCTTCAGTAGAATCTCCTCTCTCATGATATCCATAAAAAATTTCATATCTTTTATGAATTATCTTCATCTATTTCTTGGATTCTCAATCATTAGCAGTAGAAATCCCCATCTTCTTTCCTCTAGCAACACTCTTCTTAAATTGTATCCACCATGACTTGATGACAAAGTCTTCACAGGAACCAATATTCTCCACCCTGGAAAGTACTTTTCTGGATACTTCAAAGATGGTATGGACCTTATTTTTATTAGCTAATTACAATATTATATTTTTGCAAGAAATGTTCCAGAATGATGGCTGATCAAAAAATTATATTTCTTGGTAGTTATCTTCTTCTTCTTCTTCTTCACTGTCACTCATTGGTACCTCACTCCAATATGGAAATTTCTTCATTACTTTTTGGGGAAAAATGTGAGATGGATTCGTTCCTTGATGCAATTGCCTTCAAAAATTGATTTTTCTTTGAAATCTGATTTTTTTTAATATATACTTTTTTGGTGTTTTGTAGAGTTTTTTTTGGGTGCTAGGGAAGATCTCTCCTCAACGAAGTCATCAAAAAATGTTGGTGAAATAATTTGTTGATATGGAAAATAATTTGTTTCCACCTATGCTCACGGGCTTGCACCCCTCTACATTTAATGGTGTATCTCCAATTATTGAATGTAAACTAATCTACTCCTATCTAAATGTTGTGGGTTGGCCAAATAGGTTGGGGATCACACATGAACACTCCACTGCACCTATGGAAAAGTGCTTGTACAAGATACAAGGGAGGAAATTATAGTGATGAGGGGTGAATGAGAGAAATTATAGAAAGGAAGGTTATTATTGTGTGTAGGCACAAGCAGAATTCACACCCAATAACTGGAGTAGTTCAACATTCAATATAGAGGAAAGAAACAATGAAGCTATCTAGTGAGAAAAAAAAAACTAAACACACAGTTCTTAGATTCATTTATCAAAGTTACATATCTCTTTCTTGATCACTGAGCTTGCAAAGTGCATAAAAGAGAGAAATATAAGAACACATAAGAAAAGGGGAATGGAAGAAATGTAGCTTTATTTCATGTGTTTGTGATACAAAGCTCAAAACCCAAATCACAATCGACCATTACTAAAAAGAACTAAATTTTCAAGATCTTCAAGATCTTTTTAAATGGAGAAGCCCTCCCAATATATAACAATGTGAATTGACCTATCATCTCCCCCAACATGAATCTTCATGTTCCTATTCCACTTATGACCTTTTAACTGCCCCTAGAAGAGACAAATTAAGTATTTATCGTATAATTTTGAGAAAATAATTTTACAATTTACAAATATGTCAGTTAAGTCAATAGGACAAAATGTAATTATTATGCTCAACGAAGAATTAGAAAGGAGGTAGAGAAGAGGAGGACAAGGAGATAATCAAAAGAATGATCTAAAGCATGGATTTTAATGAAAATCAGCTCCAAAGAAGTTGAATATGACAATATTTACTGATGAAAATATCTGATGAATACAACTTCAACACTTTTCCTCTTTTGAAAACTCTTGAAATGATGAATCTTTGCCAAGTTTCTTGAACACACTGAGAAGAGGAGCCATGAGCACCTGAGAAGTATACCATTGGAAACACTTGAAGAGGAAACTCCTTATTGATAAAATATTTCTGATCCTTGAGACACTGTCACATCTTTATGATCAATGATTCACATGGGAGAGATTGGATGAACTTTGTTCACACAACCATGATATTTGATTCTATCACTACGGAAGCACCGACGGTGAACGAAGTATGAGGCCAAATATTTCTAATTCTAAAGGAATAATAAAGGAACCAAAATAAGTTCCTTCTATCTTTTTATCATTCACTCTATGTGAGATGAAGTGAAATAGCTCTTAGGACAAAATTGGCATTTTCCCATTTAGGCACTTTATGCTCACCGCATCAGGGAATACATGAATTTGCTTGAAACTTGAGTGGAAGGATTATGTGAGTTCCAAGAACATTATAGAATAATTGAAACAATTACATATGACCAATTTTAGCTCGTTTCATCCATTTTCTATTTTTAGCATATTCACCATAAGTACCCATTCTTAGCATTTTTTCCCAATTTGTCAATTTTGCTAATTTTCAAGTCTCTCACTCATGGGGGAATGGAATGAGGAGTATGAATGCACATTTTTTCAAACTTACTATTTTTTAGTAGCTGCTCCCATAGCGACTTATTAAAAATATAAATTGGTCTTCCCAGTATTGGATTTGAATGAAACCACTTCCAAAATTTTACATAATTCATTTCAAGGCTCTGCTCAAATTTTGGAGAAATTCCAATTGCCAAATTGTTGTAGATCTTTAAAAAGGTGAATTTTTGCTGGAAACTTCATGTGGATATAAAAAATGAATGACAGAATGGATGAGGGCATGAAAATAATTTTCTTAAAGGCATCCACACAAGGAATCCAAGGTTAAATTCTCATGTCAATTAGAGTTTGAGAATGTAGTCACAAAATCACGCACTTTAGACATTACTTAGTCTCGGTCTTATACTACTATTCATATGGTTTTTGAATGAAGAAAGTACTAATTAACCCCCATCTTTTGACCATTTTACTTTGATTTCTTTCATCACTTTCGACCTCCCACACATGCATGCCTAGTTTGGTTTTGTCATTTTTCATCATTTTAGCCTTGACTAGATCACCCACATGTGCCCTGGTCCTAGTCAGGGTGCCCTGATCCTTTTCCCACTTTCCCTCCTCTTTTTGGGCACTTTCTAGTCATTTTGAACATTTCATATTTCTTTTGGTCTTCCTTTTTGGGGTTAATTACTAACTTAGAACAAGAGAAGTTATGAGAGCATAATGAGGGACCAAGCACTAGTCACTACTATCATCACATAAGGTTACATCCATCAAAGGCTCCATTTACATCCATATAGCTCCATCACATGGCACAAGGCTGGTTCATTTGCATCGCACTACATAGGAAGGAAATTTATTCTATTCATTCCACCATTTTATTACATTTCTACACATAGTTATTTCTTACTACTTTCACAAAGTGTGACTGACACAAGAGCACCTAGGGCATGATTGCACACACAAGGACATAGAACTACATCGAGTCTAAGATTTTGTGCAGCGCTTAGTTAGTAATTCCACCATTATGGTAGTTGAGGATAGTCTAAGCCCTTCATTTACATTTTTCTTTTTTAGGGTTTGATGTTTGTTTTGGGGTTTTGTAGGTCTATCTTTCATAATTGATCATTGATGGAATTCGGCACAAAGTAGTGAATTACACACAATAGACAACAAGGGCCTCATATCATCTACCAAACCTACAATTTTGGTTTCTAAACCTCCTACATATATAAGGGAGCTTAGAACTCAAACTAGGGCACCCACAAGGGCCCTAATCCTCTCTCGAGCACCTCAGTCTAGCCAAATAGTTCAGATCTTTCCTTTTTGAGACCTCTTCATGTTCATTCCTGCTTCCAGAATATTTAGTTCATTATACGACATAGTCTAGATCAGCCTCCAGATTAGCAAAGTTGTTTCCTTACTCTTCTTACACATTAGGGTTTCTTTTTTCATTAGCCTAGCTGTTTGGCTCACTTTTTTATATTTATTTACTACTTTTATTTATTGTTGTTCCTAGTTTAGATCAAATTAATAAATATAAATTTTAGTTAATCATTTTAGTGAACCCAACGTATCCAACCTTTTCTTTTGATCATTTCTTCACCTTATCAAGTCATGACTCAATCGTCTTATCCTAATTTTTCACCTACTAAGGTTTTCAATATAGTGACTATTGCTGTTGTAGACATAAAATTATGCACTTTAGACATTATTTAGTCCTAGTCTCATACTACTATTTAGAAGGTTCTTGAGTGAACAAATTACTAATTAACCCCCATCTTTTTGTCATCCTGTTTTATTTTATTTCATCATTACCAACCTCTTACACCCATATGCCCAGTCATCTTATGTCATCTCACATTATTTTAGCCTCAACTGGGGCACCCAGATTAGTATTGGGGCACCTGTGGGTGTGTTGGTCCCACCAGGGGCACCCTGGTCCCTTTTTCACTTTCCCTCCACTTTTTTGGCTCTTTGTAGCCATTTTAGATCTGTATCTTTCTTGTGGTCGACCTTTTCAAGGTTAATTACAAAATTAGATCAAGAGAACCCTATAAAAATAAATTTATGAGACTAAAATGAGGGACCTAACATCATTTACTATTATCACTCATCTATAGTTACATCCATCTATTGCATTGGAGATCACTTTCATCCACATAGCTCCATCATCTAGGCACAAGGCTAGGATATCTACATCACACTTCATAAAGGGAGGGATTCTACTCTATTCCATGCACACATGCTATTACATTTTCTAAATTTATTTATTACTCAATATTTCACAAAGTGTGACTGGAACAAGAGGACCTAGGGCACATTGTTGGGTTTCATATTAGAACTTAGGGTGAAACCACAGTCAGGGGACAAGCAAGTCCCTCCTCTTTAATGGGATAGGTTCCCTTATTGAAAGCAGGGGAAAAACCTATGTACAAATGCATAGTCTTTCATTCAATTGTGGTTTCCCAATATCCTGAAATGTGTTTTAAGATTAGAAATTTATCAATACATGAGGATAGAAGACTTTGAAGATAGGAGGGAGGAAGAAGAAGACAATACTTTCAGGGAAAATAAATGGCAGAGAAAACCCTTATATGTATTGTGTAAATGAGATAAAAAAAGGAACCATCCACATTTATAACAAACACAATTCACAGACTCAAAGTTCTGGAGATTGTACAAAGTAGAACACATAGTTTCCAAGCATGCAGGGATTAGATGATTCACAGATCAGAACCAGAAAGAAAGAGAAAGCAAAAGAAAAGGGGAAAAACCTTTGTATTGATTTCTTCCAATTTGAAATTACAGTCCCAGAATAATCAAAATTCCAACCTGTACAATGGCTTTCAAAGCCCATGATATAGCTCACAAGCGATGGTTATAACTTCCTCAAAGAAGCAAGAAATAGTTACAACTTATTCTAATCATTCGCGCCCCTTCAAATTCTTGATTCGCAGAGAAATGAATGGTGGAAGAATTTCAAAAATATATGGCCGTTACATTAGTTTTCTAGTTAAAACATGGGCCGTTTGATTTGCTTTTACAACTTCAAATTTGGGCCACCCACGTGGAAGGAATTGATTAGAATGGGCCTGCAGACGTCTTGACTAACTACCATTTGTTTTGTGGGGCCATATATCTGACCCTGGACGCATGGCGGGCCAGTTCTCATTTAGAACCTGCCTCTAGATTTTGTCTTTGAAGTTGCATTAGGCTAACATGTGAAGGCCTCCGCTGATTCTTCAAACTTAGCTGATCTGAGGTATGTTCCTATTTGACTCATGTTGACCCCTAGACACATAGAGAGTTAGTGTTGTTTTGATTTTCCACTTTTTAAGCGCCTTCTAAAATTGTGCCAAGCTAACGCGTGGCTCCTTCCACCAGGATTAGAATTTTCAACAGCCAACTCTGTCTCTCTATTAACCCTGGACATGTGGTGATTTGGTGCTCATTTGGAAATTGGTCCTTTTATGTCACTTTTGGAATTATGTCATTGCGGCATGTGGAGACCTCCACCGACCCGCCCATACTTAGTCAATTTTAACTATCGGCTATGTCCCTTTTGGACCTAGGACATGTGGAGGACTAGTGCAAGTTTGAGAACTTCCCCCGTCTTTGACCCTTGAAGCTGCATCGATGAAGCACGTGTCATTGTCTGCTGAAACTTCAATACTTAGCTGATTTTAGCTTGTTTTACCTTCATTTTGAACCCGGGACACGTGGAAGGCCTATGCTTATTTGAGGATTGTCCCTTGGACCCTTCCCCTGGAGTTGCACCATTTGGACATGTGGGGGCCTCCACTGTCACTTGAAAAATGACCAAACCACATCCAATTAAAGATATACACGTATTACCTATGGACTCTGGGGTAAAAATTAATGGGGAAAATATGCCTGCCATTCTCGACTGTGGGAAGAAAAATAAAAAGAAGGGAAAAGACTCCACTGTTACGCCTGATTTTAAATTATTCTCCATGAACTAGAAAATTACAAACAATACCAGGCTCGACACGATTCAATACTCTAAGGAACAGACTCAAAACTTCAAAAAATGACTCCAAAAGAGGGGAATTTTTTGGCCAACAACAATTGGCTCTTTTGGGGATGACTTGGCTTAGAACGAAGACAAAAGGCAAGATCAAGAACTACAAATAACTCTAGGAAAAGAGGACTAGTGCCTTATCCATTGGGCAAAGTAGTCATAAGAAAAACCAATACAAGGCAACACACACATCAAGGAATAGGAAAGAAAACAAGCCAAAACTAGGAAAGACCCAAAACAAAACATGAAAGAATGGTCAAAGCCAAAACACTGTACAGAATGTACAAAAGGACTTCCTAGTCACCTAAGACTTGAAAAACTTTAGATACTACCCACTATAAGGAAGTGTGAGAGGAGAACCATCCATGTAATGTAGATAAAAAGAGTTTTCTCTAGTAAAATGTCTTATTCTAAAAGGACCAAGCCAAAGAGAATCAAACTTACCATGGCTTCCTCGTGGCTCAGGAATTTTGTCCCAAAGTAGCACAATGTATCCCACTTGGTAGACTCTAAGTTTGGATTTATTGTTAAACAAATCCTTCACTTTCAACTTATGAGCTGCTATCCTGTCCACCACTTGCAATCTGTCTTCATCGAGCTTCTGAAGGTACAAAATTCTCTTATCTAAAGAGCTACTAAAACTTGAATCTTCAATGGTTTTCATCAGATGCAAGGCAGTAAATTCCACCGTGACTAAAAGTTGAGATTCTACACCATACACCACTTAGAAAGGGGACATTCCAATTTCTCTCTTGGGTGTAATTATATTAGCCCAAATTTCTTTATATAGTCTCTTATGCCAATTCCTATGAGAATCATTTACAAGCTTTCTAACTATAGTTACCAGATTCTTGTTTGTCGATTCTGCTTATCCATTCCCTTGGGGGTAGTAATCTAAAGAGTGAGCAAGGGAGATCCCATATCCATAGCATAATTCCATCATCTCAGCAGAAGAAAATTTAGAAGCATTGTCTGTCACAATCTTGTTTGGGATCCCAAACCTGATCAATATGTTTTCCTTAATGAAGTTACAAACTACCTCAGAGGTAGTGCTCTTGACTGGGATGGCTTCCACCCACTTGGTGAAGTAATTTGTGGTAGTCAACACATGAGTATGTCTAGCACTGGAATATGGATTGAGTGCTCCAATGAAGTCTAAACCCCATTGTTGAAATCGCTCTTAAATCACTACAGGATTGAGAGGCAAAGCAACCGACTCAGGTCTTCCAACAAACATTTGGCATGCTTCACATTTACCAACCCATTTTAATGCATCTCTAAATAGAGTGGGTCAATAATAAGCAGCACTAAGTATTTTATGAGCTATTACAGCAGAGGAGAAATGACCTCCACAAGCCTGGTCATGAAAAGCAGAGAACAACTTCTTTTACTCTTCCTTATCTACACACTTCAAAAACCTTCCATCTATGCCTCATTTGAACAAAGCATTTTCCCATAGCACATATTGTGCAAACCTCGGTTTTATGGCTCTCTTCTCTTTAGCACTCAAGTGAGATGGACATTCTCCATATGTCATAAAATGAGCAATGTCAGCATCCCATACATCCGTCGAGCTGAGGAACAAAACAACATGGGAATCAACTTCATCTTTGGACAACTCCTTGGCAGCTCCCTCAACAATGAGTTCACACAATCCCTTACCCTGAACTAGCTTTGTTGTCCTTATATCAAGATCATAATCTTGGACCTTTGATACCCAATTACCTCTCTTGGTTCCAAATTCTTGCTGACTAAGAATGGATTTTATGTTGTATCCGGCACCAGCACCATAGAATGAGAATTAAGAATGTAAAACCTAAACTGCTTGACAACTTTGACAACTACAAAAGCATGTTTCTCCATCATGGTGTACTTCATCTCATGATTTTTCAAGACATAACTCATGAATGTAATTGGGAGCTCATGATCTTCAACATTCTTCTGGGCTAACACAGTAGCTAGGGTATTTTCAGTGGCATAATAGTAGATAATGAAATCTTTGTCAAAGTCTGGGCATGCCAAGATTAGAGTCTTTGCAATAGCTTGTTTAATGTCCTCAAATTATTTCTTCCCTTCAGAGGACCAACCAAAAGTTTTCTTCCCTTGCATAATGTGAGCAATGATCATAGTAAGTTCTACAAAATCAAGGATGAATCTCCTTAAGAAATTGATTTTACCAAAGAAAGAATGGACACATTTCTTACTTGATGGAAGAGGAATTTGTTGGATGGCCTGAACTCTTTCTAGATCAATCTTAATTCCTTCCTTTGAAACAATGTGTCCCAACAGATTTCCTTCTGTGACACAAAACACAAACTTCTTAGGATTTAAAGAAATCCCATGCTCTCTACACTTCTGCAATAATGTTTCAAGGTGTTGGATGTGATCTTTTCTTTCTTTAGAAAACACTATCAAGTCATCCAAATACACAACAATGCATTTCCCTTTCAAACTGCCAAAATCCAAATCCATGGCCCTCTAGAAGGTAGCACTAGCATTGATGAGACCAAATGGCATCCTTTTGTATGCAAAGGTGCCCCAAGGAGTAGTAAAGGTAGTCTTGTGTTGATCAGTAGTATTCACCTCTACTTTATTGTACCCTGAGAATCCATCCAACATAGATAGCATCTCCAAGCCTGTAACATCTTATAAAACTTGTTCCATCATGGGGAGAGGGTAGTTGTCCTTCAAAGAACCCTAATTTAGATTTATGAAGTCCACACAGATCTGGATCTCACCATTCTTCTTCCTGATTGACACTATATTAGCAATCTGCATTAAATTGTGGATGGGGAAGATGATCCTAGCCTTCAAAAGATTTTTTATTTTTGGAAAATTATATCTGCTATCTTTGGATTATATTACATTTTCTTTTGTTTAAAAGGTTTGATCTTAGGCTTAAGAGGAATGAAATGTTGCATTTCTTTAGGCTAAAAATCCTTAAGATCATCATAAGAGTAAGCCAGAACATCAACATACCTCTTCAACAAATTCACCACCTTCTTTTTTTCTTCCTGAGTGCAACATTTTCCAATATTGACCATTTTAGGATCATCAAGACTCCCAATATTCACTTTCTCAGTCTCAGCAGATTGTCGGGCTCCTTGGGAAACTTTAGACTTCATATATCTATCATGTTTATCAAAAATATCCTCCAAACTCACTAGCCCTTTAGGGATTTTGTTTCCTTTTAGTTTGATGCATCCATCTTGATCCATCTCTTCTTTGACACCCTCTTCATTTGATGACACACACTCTCTAGGTAGATTGTCACTTCCTTCAAAGTACAGCTGATCAAAGTTGTCTCTGAGCTCCAAGAAAGAAATCAAATGCTGGTCATCATTAAAAACTTTGCAATTATTTGCATTATCAGGCACATTGGGTCTATGGATCATCTCAATGGTGAATTTTTCTTGAGGAAAATCAGGATGAGGAATTAACAAGGACCCTGAAACAACTAGAGAGTCAGCCCTAGTGTTCCTTTCCCTTGGCACAACTTCAATGGAAAAAGCATCAAGGAATTCAATGGAATCCTAGACCAGATTCCTATAGTGTTTCAACCTTCTGTTCTTTACCTGATAAAGGTCTCTAACTTGTTTTACAATTAGCTTTGCATCTCCATGAGCAAGAAGGTTCTTCACTCCCATTTACTTCACCATGCTCAACTGAAGAATGAGGGCCTCATACTCAACAATATTACTGGTATTTTCAAACTGAAACTTGAAGGAGAAAGGATGAACCTTACCCTCAGGAGAAATGAGCACTACACTAGCTCTAGAACTAGCTGAAGAACAACTCCCATCAAACTCCAAAGTCCACACACCATTAGGGTCAAGCAACACTCCCTTTGGTAGACTTGTCTCCTCTTGTGACATGATCATGTAGTTCCCATGCCCAATGTCTTCATACAATATTTGTGCTTTAGGATCATCTGTCTTTTGCACAATATACTCTATTTGTTTCTCAGGTAGCATATTCTTCATCTTCCCATTGATAGGGATCAAGGCATGTGACCAATCCATTTGAATTTCCCCTCCTACCTCCTTGTATAAATTTCTACTCAGCAACAACCCATATGAAGGAGGAATATCAGCTACCAAAATGGTGGCTAAGACCCTTTTCTCTGGAAAAGCAGCAAAATCTACTTGTGCATCTTTAATTCTACCAACCAAAGGTACTTTCTTACTCTCCATGGAATAGCAAGAGCCATAAGTGTGGGTTAGGGTTAGACCCAAAGCATGGGCCACTTTTGCAGGCATTACATTATCTGATGCTCCTGAATCTATGACACAATTATTGAGTTTATGGCCAACTATGAGAAGGGTCACATAGAATGGTTCAATTTTCTCATTAGGGGACGTGACTGTAGCCACAAGGCTTGATTGAGGTGAGGAATAGGGAATGGATAAAAGGCCTTTAGAAGAATGGGTTGGGGTTCTAGATTTGGAATTTACAAAGTTAACCATTTTGGCAAAGGCTTTAGGATGGGTTTGATAGAATTCTGCCTCAGAAATCTGAATCTTGGTCTTCTTAAGATGGTCTATAATATCAAAAGATCCAGATGTGGATGGAGAATCACTACTAGGAGTAGGAAGAGCTTTTAATCTATCAACATTATCATTTGTTGGACAAGAATTATTAGAAGCATAAGTAGAGGAAGGACTAGCAGAGCTTACATTTTGAGTGGAACTAGTAGGGATAGGAGCTCCTCTTTTTACAACCACTGGGATGGTAATGGGGTACTCCTTGGATATTTGAGCAGGTTGCACCACTTTTTCCTTTTTGTTGGTCTGCTCCCAGGTCATAACAACATATGACTAACTGTTCAATTCAGCCACTACATCATCATAGTCATCTTCATCGTCTACACCTTCAGTGGTGAGGAAATGAACCCGAGAATCACCAGGTTCATCCAGATATTCATCAACTTCCTCTTCTTTTTCATCATAGAGTCCATTTTATTCCTCATCATCAGGCTCAAGAACCTCACAAGTAGCATTGACAAGCACCTTGAGGGGTGGAACTTCAATGGCCAATTTAGTTTGAGGAGAAGGTAGGCGGTTCCTAGGTTGAAAATTATTCCATGGAACATCTTGATATGGAGCATGTTGAGCCAATTATTTCTTGATGGCAATAAGGTAATTAGCAAGATTTTGCACCAACTGATCTACATTACCTCTAGGAGAAGGAGAAGGAGAAGATGCTTTGGATTTGAAAGAATCCCTTTTCAGCTTGTTAGATATGATCAAATAATCTTCCACACTGACAACCAATCTTTGATCAACATCCAAAGTTGCAAGATTTTCTCTCCTCAGGGCATAGCTCACTTTTGAAAATTGAGAAATCAAGAAAAAACACTTCTGAATCTGATCAATAGGTCTAGTATTTATTGGAATCTTGTTAATCAACTTATTGAACTTGGACATAAATTATCTCATAGGCTCATGTGACTCCTTCTTGATTTGAGAAATCTGAGCTAACAAAGCATGCACATCTTCAACAGGTTTGAAACACTACTCAAACTGAGTTTCCATGGTATCCCATATTAGTGATGGTCCCAGCAGGAAGATGGTAAAACCAATCTAAAACATTGTCTTGCAAGGTCTCCACAAACAACCTAACAGAGACATCTTCATGTTCAACTCCCAGGACACCACATGTAACAGTGAAGGCTGCAATGTGTTCATTAGGGTGCACTTTTCCATCACTTCTAAATTTGGGAAAATTCTTCATGTTCCCCTAGGTAACTCATACAATGGTTGAGGAAGATCCATAGACTCAACTCTTTGTCCCCAAGGGTGAGGTGCTGCCATCCTTGGAAAGATTGCTTGAAATGGAACTGAGACACCAGCAAGAATTAGGGCACGAAGATTAGGGCTAAGTTGGGCTTGAGGAATGCTACTACCAGAAGCTGTCTTCAACAGGAGGTGTGCTTGTGGAACAAGCTCTTCTATTTCTTCTTGTTAGAGGAAGTTGAAAATCTTGTTGATCCAAGAGTTGAAATTGGGGATCTTCAATTCCAAGAGCCCTTCTACCACGAGTATATCTAAGAGTTGCCAGATCAAAGAAATGATCAAATTAGTTGTTCTTTTAAAAAGGAAATTTGTTAAACAAATTCCCCAACGGAGTTGACAAAAATTGTTGGGTTTTAGATTTGCACTTAGACTGAAACCACAGTTAGGGGACAAGCAAGTCCCTCCTCTTTAATGGGAGAGGTTCCCTTATTTAAATCAGGTGCAAAAACTATGTACAAATGCACAGTCTTTCATTTAATGGTGGTTTCTTGATATCCTGAAATGTGTTTTAATCCTAGAAAGTTATCAATACATGAGGATAGAAGACTTTGAAGAGAGGAGGGAGGCAGAAGAAGACAATACTTTCAGGGAAAAGAGATGGCAGAGAAAACCCTTATATGTATTGTGCAAATGAGATATAGAATAGAACCATCCACGTTTATAACAGACACAATTCGTAGACTCAAAGTTCTGGAAATTGTACAAACTAGAACAAAAAGTTTCCCAACATGCAAGGATTTGATGATTCACACATCAGAACCAGAAAGAACTAGAAAATAGAAGAAAAGGGGAAAAACCTTTGTATTTATTTATTTTAATTTGAAATTACAGTCCCAGAATAATCAAAATTCCAACCCCTACAATGGATTTGAAAGCTCGTGATATAGCTCACAAGAGACGGTTACAAATTCCTCAAACAAACAAGAAATAGTTACAACTTATTCTAATCATTCGCGCCCCTTCAAATTCTTGATTCGCAGAGAAATGTTAATGGCAGAAGAACAGGTTCAAAAATATATGGCCATTACATTAGTTTTCCAGTTAAAACCTGGGTCGTTCGATTTGATTTTACAACTTCAAATTTGGGCCACCCACGTGGGAGAAATTGACTAGAGTAGGCTTCAGACGTCTTGACTACACCTATTGCATGCTTTCTGACCTTTGAAGTAGTGTCCAGTGCTCATTTAGAACCTACCTCTAGATTTTATCTTTGAAGTTGTGCCAAGCTGACACGTGGATGCCTCTGCTGATTCTTCAAACTTAGCTGATCTGAGGTATGTTCCTGTTTAACTCATGTTGACCCCTTGACACATGGAGAGTTGGTGTTGTTTTGAGTTTTTGCTCTGGAAGCGCCTTCTTAAAATTACGCCGAGATGGCACATGTGGCTCCTTCCGCCGGGGGTTAGAATTTTCAACAGCCAACTCTGTCATCTCTATTGAACCGTAGACACGTGGTGATCTAGTGCTCATTTGGAAATTGATCCTTTTGGTTTTACTTTCAGAAATTGTGTCGTTGAGGCACGTGGAGGCCTCCACCGACTTGCCTATACTTAGCCAATTTTAACTATCGGCTATGTCCCTTTTTGGACCTAGGGCACATGTGGAGGACTGGCGCAAGTTTGAGAACCACCCCCATCTTTGACCCTTGAAGGTACGTGCTGATGAGGCACATGGCGCCGTCTGCTGAACCTTCCATACTTAGCCGATTTTTATCTTGTTTTATCTTCATTTTGAACCCAGGACACGTGGAAGAGCTGGTGCTTACTTGAAGACTGTCCCTTGGACCTTGCCCCTAGAAGTTGCATCATTTGGACACGTGGAGGCTTCTGTTGAACACTTGAAAAATGGCCAGACTGCATCCAATCAAAGATATACACGTATTACGCATGAACTCCGGGGAAAAAATTAATAAGGAAAATACACTTGTCATTCTCGACTGTGGGAAGAAAAATAAAAGGAAGGGAAAAGACTCCACTTTTACGCTTGATTTTAAATTGTTCTCCATGAACTGGAAAATTATAAACAATATCAAGCTCAACGCGATTCAATACTCTAATGAATAGACTCAAAAATTTTGAAAACTGGCTCCAAAAGAGGGGAATTTTGGGTTCGATAACACACATTATGCACACACTCACCAGAACTATATTTGGGTCTAAAGTGTAGTACAATGCTCAGTTCGTAATCCCACTTTTGTGGCAGCTGAGGTTAGTCTAACCCATTCATTTGTATATTTTTTTTAGGGTTTTGATACTTATTTTGGAATTTTGTAGGTCTTTTCATCATCTTGGATTATTGGTGACATCTAGTACAGGACAACAAACTTTATGCGACAGACAATGAAAGTTTTGGACCATCTCCTGAACATGTGAAGCTAAGTCTTAGAAATTTTTTGTAGACTAGGGTGTACATTTGGTAGACCAGGGTGCCCATTTGGCAAACCAAAGTGCCCATAGGTGCCCCAGTCCCTCTCCATGCACTCCAATCCAAGGAATTAGTCCAGATCCATCCTTTTTCAGAGATTATGCACAATCCTTTCTACCTTCATATTTTCTAGTCACCTCTGTGACACAGTCCCGTGAGCATCTATTATTCAATTGACTTATTTCCTCTTCTCTCTTGCATATTAGGGTTATAATTTTCTTTTTCATAGTTGTTTGTGTCATCTTTACATTTATTTACATTTTTTCATAGCTTAGATTAATGGTTCCCACATACTATACTTATTAGTCAATTTTAGTTAATCATTTTGGTGAACCCGTCCTTTCGAATATTTTTCCTTAGGATTCACTAAAAACTCTCATGGCTAAGGATGCTTCTCAATTCAATATTCAATTTGATATTTCTTTGGTTATAGGCCTTGCCCTTCCTTTATTCATATTCCATCTTCCGATATAGATCCTGAAGTTCTAGATGATGATATCATTACTTATATGCATACTATTGATCAAACTGCATTAGCACATGTCCTATATGAGGCTACACAAGCACAAGTACTCAATTTAATCACATAATTACATCTCCAAATTATATTTAATTTTCAGATACTTCTCATTTTACCTCACCTATTAGTTCTCTAGCATTGCATATCGATGATCCTCTCGATGCAATCCTTTTTCTGACATCTTTATCTGATATTGTAGAGCCACAAGCTATTGATGCTTCACTTCCTTCTCATTTGGATGACGGAGGAATTTATCCTCCATCTTTATCTTTGCATGAGATTATTCCTAGCACTGTGCATGAGTCACCCCCATATATCAATTCATCTTCTCCTACTATTTCATCTCCTCTTATTCCATCATCCATGCCTATTAGTTCATCTTCTCCCATAGTGATATCTCCATCAGTCACATCATTGCCTAAGGATGTTTCTAATGTTATTCCTACATTCACTATGGATATACCACCCACATCGTCTACTATAGCTTCTTCGACACCTACTCCCAGTGTGCCTTTAACATCAAAATCTCCTCTATCATCTCTTCATATTCCTATGCTCACTCACCATGGACAATTGTGACCTCTTAATACATTATTGTCATATTACATTATTCCTTCATAGGATATTATCTCTCTCAAGCATGTCATAGGTCAGTTATAATCTCATTTCCAGTCTCTTACTCTAGAAAGTACAGCTTACTATGCTTCTATTGATAACAACTCATTACATGATAACCCTATTCCTACGAATATTCATAACTAAGAATTTCCTAAATTCACTTGATTTTATGGTACTGATGATCCTCATGCTCATCTTCAGTGTTCCCTCATGGCTATGACCTCTTATTCTAATGATAGATTATTACACAAGAACTTTTGACATAGTCTTGTCGTTAAGGCATTGCAATGGTACATTAATCTCCCTTTTGGGTCCATCAGTATTTACTATGACATGAAGGATGCTTTCCTCAATCGTTTCATCCTCAATAATTTCCCTCAAGTTACTTATGATCACCTACCTACTTTACATCATGGCTTTATCTCATTCACTCCACAACATTCTATTGCATGCCCATCTCCAAATGCTACCTCCAAATGGGCTCCAAAGACTACTCCTTCTGCATCTATTGAGCATCACACCATTATTTCTAGTATACCTTCTTCCTCCAATCAAGAGTCTCATAAGAAACCACCCACTTCTTCTAGCATATCTCATTTTATGTTGTTCAAATAACAATTTACCCCTCTCTTCCTATTTGAGCATCGACTATGCAACCACATTGTTCAAATATTCCTACACGTCGGCATAATCCTATTCCTCAGATAGTTAATGCATCTCACCATAGATCACCACCTCGGATTATTCCATGTGTATCTTCTTCACCTCTACATTCTACATCACATAAATCTCCATCACCAACACATTTTGTGATGCCATTACCTTCTTCATATATTTGATTAGAGAACACTTGATAGAACTCACACAAGAAGTCCACGTGGGAAAATAGGCCAGGTTTAAGGGTGCAAATGGATAGGAAGAATGCACGCGTGGAGCAGAAGTTCAACATTCAAGACTTAGCTGATTTTGAGCATGAAGACCTATTTTTAGAAGATGGCGTGTGGAACACACCAATGATGCAGAGACGTGCGCACCACACATTGTCTATCTTTGGAGGATCGGATCGAGGCATTTTTGCATGGAGACGAGCTAAGAATAGGATTGTCACTTCAGTTAACTGTAAGAGGTCTATAGATAACACACTTGCATGTGTGGCTATGCTTGTAAATGGCACGTGGCTACTAATAGCATGCGACCTATTTTTGGAATGGATAAGCAGTGAAGGGAAAGTCTCCACCCTATATATATAAAGTGAATTACCTAAGAGAGAGAGAGAGAGAGAGATATATAGGTATATGCAGAGTGTAAGAGGTAAGCATAAAGAGATATGTGCATATGACTGGATTACTGTATCAGATCCATGCATGCATCAGTATAGAATGCCATTATTGTAAGGAGCTTATGTGTTTATTAATAGATGGAAGTTATTGGCTGAATCTAAGTGTCATTCCTATGTGTAATTGAGTAGTGCATGTTCTTGATTCAATCATGATTATTGTTTAAGTTTGTTCTTTCATAGATCTGAATATGGCATGCATTGTAGAATGATGGATTAGTTATGGATCTATATGTTTCTTCCTTCATCACACTAACATCCTACTATAGTAACCCTAAAGAGGGACCTGGTACCTTTGCGTGCTTTGGGTGAGTGCTCAGTCTAGGCTGAGTGATGTGTCAGTGCGTCTAGGGTGTTATCTGGTAAATTCTAGGCTACATCATTGGTTCTTTGTACTAGGACCTCTTTTTCAATTATTTTCAGGATGGTTCACGATGAAGATGTATCGTTAACTCTAGCAAGTATTGAGGAGTGGATACACGACATGGAGGAAGAATATGCAGGATGGTTCCAGCAGTGGATTTGAGTTTAACGCATGCACTTGGGTAGAACAAAATCTATATGACAACTTATATGAGATTTTTTGCCATATTTCCAGTAGAATTATATGAGTGGCTGATTGCTTATGCATCTAAGCAGAATTGGAGGTATCACGCACTTTTCTGGACACAAGAAGAATTTCAGGCCCTTTATGATGCTGATCTGATATGGAATCGTGCTATGGATATGTGGTTTCATGGTGTTCTAAATAGTTATATTCTAGAATATTCAATTTTGACGTATTCTTGCCTGGAGGTAGCTGAATTCCAATTTTTACGGTATCCTAGAGGAGCATATCTGCAAGGTATTCCACTGGTGATCAAGATCTTGATGGTAACTTTGAACCTGGAGAGTAAACCAATGGCTAACTAAACTTCACCATGCACAAGGGCAAGAAAAGGTTTGGTGAAAGATGGCAGACCTAGTGACAGAAAGACAGAGAGAGGAAAGGCGGCTTAAGTATAATGAGGCACATGAGAGGGAGATAGAGAAGCAGTGTACCATTACATAAAGTATGGCGTTGAGGAGAGAGATGGCTTGTGAAGGATTTGAAGCTCATGTAGAAGACATGGAGTGAAAGCATCAGGAACTCCCCCATATTGGAAAGCATGAAAGATCCCCCCTTGGCTTCACACAGAAGTGCACCAGTAAAGACTACCTGGGCAACAAACACGCATCTTAATCCACTTGGTGACCTAGCCCTTGCACTTGGTTTTCTAGTATCTAGTACGACAAGTAACCAATAAGATAATTTGGGAAGTAGGAGAGTAGGAGTAAGTTAGGGAGCAATTATATCAATGGCAGGACAGACATCTTCAATGATATTTGGAGGAATATTCTTAGGTGCATCATCCGCACAGAACATGAGCATGTGCAAAATGTTGGATTCACCTTTGGAAGTGGAACTACCTCACAGAATATAGGGGTTTAGTATAGTACTACTGTCAAAGCACAGGGGAGTACATCTATAGGTCCTATTCCAGCTACAGGTGGAGGATCAAGAGGTATAGGTGGTTCTAGTTCTATCTGTGGTTCTGGAGGCAGAGGAAACACAAGAGGTTCTGGATCAGGTGGTCAAGGCCCACAACAACCACATAAATATCTATATGGATATGTCTCTTCATCTCCCAAAGTATAGAGGTATAGAGGATGTTTCCAAACATGTGCATATGTGTGAAATATTATGGCACGTGAAAGGGATCACAGCTTCTGAGCGTAAGGCAAGTCAATTTTCTACTACATTACAAGGACGTGCACACAGTTGGTATAGGAAGTTTTGCCTTGATCAAACTTGTGTGGATTATGTAGCATTGAAGGATGCTTTCTTAAAAGAGTTCTATATCCTAAAGTTTGAGCAGAAGAGTATCAACGCACTCAAAGATATCAAGTAAGGCACTAATGAGAGTGTACATGAGTATGATGCCCATTTTAAGACACTTCTATCTAAGTTGTCTTATGATATTCACACCAACCAACATGCACAATGGTTTGTTGGAGGATTGATTACACCATTCAGAAGAGCACTGTCACATAAGACATACATTGATCCATGAAAAGCACTGGAAGCAGCTTTGCATGTTGAGGCAGTTGGGAGCATTGGCATTAGTCCATTCTTAGAGGCATAGATTACAGATATGGAAAAATAGTTAGAGAAGCTATCAGTAAATTCAGCCCATGAAACGTGCTCAGGGATTTGGTATACAGATTGTGAAGTGGAAGGTAACACCAAGGATAGTTTCCCTCGCAGATCTATACATTCATTGTTGTTAGATAGTGAAATATGTCATTTGAATCATGATGCTAGTCACTATCCTTTGTTACAATGTGCATGATAAGGAAGAATGTATCTTATTTTGTAAGAATTTTCATGGTCCACGACCCATGATACTGAGGATTTTCGATTGATTGGTTAGATCCATGATGCTATAGACATTGGGGTATGACAGACAAGTGTAATGGATAACTCTAAGGACAAGAATGAGCACTAGGATCAGGATCATAATCAACTGTGCTATGATAGGAATGAGGGCCATTTTGAAGGAGGTCATGGAAGAGGACATGGATATCGAGGTGGATATGGAGGATGAGGCCGTGGTGGAGGAAGAAGTGATTTTCCTTGAGGAACGTGCTATACATGTGGATCCCCTAATCATTATAGGTGTGAATGTCCCTAGAATGTTACATGTTCTTTTTGTGGAAAGAATCATAGCTATGAGGAGTTCCTAGACTTATATGAGCATCTCAGTAAACATCATAAGTAGGAAAATGAAGGCACAGGGATGGTTAGGATCCAATGCGTGGAGTAAAACCAGTGGATTCCCAAGATAGCACCAGAACCTGAGGCCTTAACTGTGAAGATTACCACACATGATGAAGAGGCATGTGTAAGAGAGGCATTGTACCAGAAGCCTACAATCATTAAGGAGGAGGTTCTGCATGCAAGGTACCAAGATCCTGCCCATCAGAAGGAAGTCTATCAAGAGACCATGGAGGTCCTCAGAAATATTCAAGGCAAAATACAATGTTTAAAAGAGCAGTCTAGAAAGATGGAACAAAATAAGGAAGCAGGGAAGGCCCCCTTTGATATTGATGACATTAGAAAGGTGTGTAAAATGTTGCGCCAAGAGAATATTATTCCATTATTAGGGAATTGGTTGAAGGGGAACACTCCACGCGAAATCACTGAGAATGAATGGTAGATCCTACATGTAAATCTTCCCCCTGATAGCATTGACTATGATAAAGAGATCACTCTGAATGTTGTTGTAGATGGATGGATGTTGAGAAATATTTTGATTGATACAAGTGCAAAAGTCAATGTTCTTACTTTAGATGCAAGGGTACAAATGGGGAGACCTCCATTATTGCCATCATCTAATGTGTTGTTTATGGCAAATAGGACTAAGGCCACTCCCATAGGAGTTTTGAAGGATGCATCCATTACTATAAAAGGGGCCAAATTCACTGGGGATTTTGAGGTATTAGCACTTGCAGAAGCAGATAGTTTTCCAGCCTTACTTGGATGCCTTGGTGTTATGCGAATAATGCTGATTTGAGATTCAATAAGGGGTATATCAAATTTGAGAACAAAGAGGAAAGGGTTGTGATACCTTTGAAAGATGGGAATTCTACAATGTATGTTGAGCCTCTAAGTGAGGAGGACTTTAAAAAAATCTATGTACATGCTATTTAGGACCCAAAGGTCAATGAGCCATTAAAGGAAGGCATCCTATAGTGGGAGGATTCTCACTCTATTAGTGATACTATGAGTATTGCTAGTGACATTTGGGCTCATGGTACATATGAACTAGTAGGATTGTGAGGTAAAAAGTATGGTTGCACGTAAGAATGGACTTCATTCTGTTTGAACAGATAGGTAGTGCAAGTGCCTTGGTATACAGGAGCATAAGATCTTCTGGTATTCTTACAATCAGTGGAAGCATAGTGGACAGATCACATTAAGAGAAGAGACATGTTAACATATGTCTTGTGTAGGACAACAACGTGCTGGTGGGTAGTTCATAGAGATAATCTTATGGAGTGGAAGGAGATCAGAATCACCTTATCTACCAGGTTTGTAAGAAGCAATGCACCTACGTAGATTTACACTTATAATGGTGATCAACCTGTTCAACACCACATTTAACAGTGTGAGAGACTCTGGACAGTAGGACATGAAGCATTACCACCTTCACTCTGGGTGCATAAATTATATTCCACTCTACAAGGATGTGCACATTCTTGGTATGTATACAAAGAACTACATCGAGAGATTAGAAACTGGAAAAATTTGACTATAGGAATGATCCAGACCTTTGACTACTTTTCTTCCCAACCTCCAATAGAAGAGGCATTAAAATTTTTCAAGTGGTTAACCATGGGAGATAGTGCAAAGGCGGAGGAACTCATACAGGAATTATTTGGCAAGACAGAATCAGGCGCGTGTTTTGAAGAAGGAGAAGACTCCATATTTCTTGAACATGCTTGCCTTGAGAAAGAAAAAGGAAAGATGGTGTACATCATGGATGATGAGGAAGTTGAAAACCTAGATATTGACCATTCACAGGGGGCACACGAGGTCTTGGATAGTGCAGATAAGGATATGCACGCATACCATGAACCAATGAAGACAAAGAAGGTCAATATAGGATTAGATGATGAGCCTAAGGAGGTCATAATTAGAGACTATTGGTCAGAATCAGAAGTGGTAAAGATCATTGAGTTACTCAGGGATTATCAGGACTTATTCCCTCGAGGGTATCATGAACTTAAAGGCGTGCATGAATCACTTGGGGAAATGAAGATAAAACTTAAGGAAGGTGCACGTCCAGTGTGAAAGAGACCTTACAGAATGAACCCTAATTTCTATGAAAAGGAAAAAGAAGAGATTGATAACATGTTAAAATCTATAATTATAAATCCCCTTGATGATTCAAAATGGGTTAGTCCAATGGTGATCAGTATCAAGAAGGATGTACAAATCAGAATATGTGTGGACTACAAGGATCTGAATGTTACATGTGTAACAGACCCATTCCCTATGTCATTTACTGAGGAAATAATAGGAGGATTTGTGGGAAGTGAAATATATTCCTTCACAGATGGGTTTTCTGGGTATCATCAGGTTAGGATTTCTCATGAGGATCAAGAAAAGATACTGTGATGCCTTTTGTATTGAAATGTCTACTATATTATCACGCATAGTTTTTCAGGAATTCAAATTTTTACTACTAAATGGGGTAATTTTTCCTATACTGTGACAATGATGCAATTTTGGATTGAAAAAGAAGTGCATATTTGTTACACCTTTTGGAATGTAATTCTCAGACTTAAGGAACATAGTTGAATTGCAAAACATTCAAAAGATTTTATTCACAACTTCTTACAAGTCTACCTCTTTTTCCAGTTATGATTGGACTAATATATGGGACTTGTTAAGGATCATCTGTGACTTAATGTGCACTAATTTTGCTTAATGTTTGAATTTACTATTGCAGACAATTGAGTATCTCTTTGAACATTCAAGAACATGCATATTTGCTACACCTTTTTATGGAATACTAGAATTGCTGGGATCACATAATCTACAAGGAGGGATTGCTTGTTGATCCAGCTAAGGTTGTAGTCATTTTAGGCCTGGAAGCACCTACCAGTAAAAGTGAGGTGCATGGATTTTTAGGTCACATAGGATATTATAGAAAATTTATCAAGGGATATGCAAAAATTTCGCACCTCTGGAGGAGTTACTAAAAGGAAAAGGTACATTCTATTAGGGATAATCAACAGTGCACGTTCGAAACATTGAAAGATAAACTTACTACCGTGCCTATCCTACATTTTCCTTCATGGGACAAACCATTTCATGTACACGTGGATGCTTCTGGCATGGCCATTGGTGCAATATTAGCTCAACCTAGAGAAGGTATTGTCGATCATCCTATCTGCTTTGGTAGTAGGAAGCTGACTCCTACTAAATAAATTATACAACTACAGAGCACAAAGCTTTTCTAATGATCTATGAATTGAACAATTTTTGATAGTATTTGCTAGCTACACCATTTGTATTCTATATGGATCACATGGCATTGAAGTATTTGGTGAACAAACCCATCTTACAAGGGTGCATATGTAGATGGGTACTCCTATTTCAAGAGTTTGATTTCACAGTTGTGGTGAAGCTAGGGAAAAGTAACTCTGGACCAAACCACTTGTCTAGAATCAACTTAGGAGAGGAAGCACAGGTAATTAAACAAACCATGTTAGATGCCCAGTTATATAGGTTACAGCGTGCACCATCAGAATTAGAAGACATTGTTGTCTTTCTACGGACTGGTGTGGCACCAAAAGGAATGAAGGCATTAGAAAAGAAACAACTTGCTATACGTGCAACACTATTTATGTTAATCAGTGGTGACCTCTACAAGTTAGGAAGAGATGAAGTATTGTGTTGTTGTGTATTAGAGCATGAGCGCAAGGATATTATGGAAGAAGCCCATGGTGGTATTGCAGGAGGCCACTATGTAGGTGATGTAATTTCCCAAAAGATCCTACTTGTTGGATTATGGTGGGAGACATTGTATAAAGACTGTAAATAATATTATAAGGCGTGTGACCATTTTCAAAGCCTAGGAAAACTAGGATAAGAGATGAAATGCCACTGAGACCTATTATTAGTGCATAGAACCATTTGAGAAATGGGCCATTAACTTTGAACGACCTATTTCTCTAGTCGTGCGTAGGACTAGATCACTTTATATCATTACTTGCAAAGATTATCTCACACAGTGGGTAGAAGAAACACCTATGAAGGACTGTACAATAACTACAATAGCTAGGTTTCTATGGGAGAATGTTCTTACAAGATATGGATGTCCTTTAAGTTTGACAAGTGATAGGGGTACACACTTTTTAAATGAAACCATAAGGATCCTATTAGATGAGTTTATGGTTTCCCACCATAAGACTACACCTTACCACCCTCAGGCAAATGGAACTGCTGAGGCTTTCAACAAGATTTTGAGCTAGAAATTGAAAAAAAATTGTGATGTTGGAAGAAATTATTTGGATGATAAAGTGTTAGTTGTTCTTTGGGCATATAGAACAACTTATAAGAGATTGAACAAAGCCATACCATTTTAGTTGGTGTTTGGCACATAATTCATTCTCCCTATAGAATTTATGTTACCTTCTTTGTGCATTGCACATGCTGGAGGTCTAGATGATGAGCAGGCTTTAGAAGAGTGGATTGAAAAGATGATTCAGTTGGATGAGCAACGAGCCATAGCATGTTAGAGTCAGAAGAAAGAAAAGGCTAGGAAGAAAGCATGGCATGACAGAAATATAAAGGAGAAAAAATTGGTGGTTGGACAAATGGTACTTATTTATGACTCTAAGTTCTTACGCCATCTAGGCAAGCTCAAATTACATTGGATGGGGTCGTGTGTCATCACTTACATACTTGAATCAGGTACTTGCCAGTTAGAAGCACTTGATGGAACATGGATACCATTTTATTTTAACGGGAGTAGGCTGAAGCCCTACTATAAATAAGTCTTCTTGGTGTTTGTAATAAGGAAATATTTCCATTTAGATTAGGTTTTTAATTATGTATTTCCTTAATGTATTTCCTTCATTGTTGTTATACTTTGTCAATTTAGTTTTTGTTATTGTGTAATAAGCACGCTTGCACGCATGAAGCTAATTATTATGTGAATAATTTTTATGCGCAGAGGACTGCACATACTTTTAGTGTGGGGTGGTTATAGTTATCCAAGTAAAAGACTGTGGGAATTGAAAGGTGAAAGGAATAAGCTGCTACGGGTGTGCTTTAAGTCAAAAGAAGATTACTTCTCAAAAGTGACCAAGGATGGAGATGAATGAAAGGAAAATATAACATGAGGTAAGAAGAGGCCATGATAACTACTAGGAGAAGGTATAGTGATGAGGTACTCAGATGCAAGGGCACTCATCAAAGAGAAGTCTGTGACTAGAGGGTAGGAAGGCAAGCTAGAAGGCTATAACTGGGGTGCAAATATGTACCATGTGGAATGAAAAAATTTGGTCAGTGAATGAGAGGATATTTGGTAGGTGAAGGAGCAATAAATGCATCCAAAATTTAAAAACTCTAGAAGGATGGGATGCAAATTCATTTTTACCATTACTACTAAGATTATTTAAGGAAAGAGCTAAGTGTGAAGAGTCGAGTGATTGGGTTAAGGTGCAAAGGGTGAGAAAAAAAGAATGAAAAAAATATCTATGTGAAAAGAATATTGTGTCCCCGGTGGTGAAGGGTTTGTGCAAAGCAAGGCGACAGAGAGGAGTTAGGGCACAAAGTTTCCACCTATGACATGATTGAATCGAGCTAGGGTTTGATTCAAAAATTGTAGAGTTAAAGAGGAGACAATTACAAGGTAAAAATGGCACCCAAGAAGGCAGCTATAGTAGGAGAAAAAGGAAAGAAGGTGGTCGTCGAGGAGGAAGAGATGACACTTGAAAGATATTTTTAAGAAATTTAATATCCAAGGAGTTTTCGTCATCCAAGAATGGGATTCACACATCAGAAAGAGAAAAGTAAGTGAATATAATCATAGGACCTCAGAGAACAAGAAGGAGATCGATTCCTTTCTCACTATAAGGATGAAAAAACATATGATAGATGACATGCTTGTTTATGATGATGTAGACGAGAAGCTTATGAAGAGAATTGGGGTCTACTAATTTTATGAGTTTCCATATTTCAAGTATGAGCCCTTGTACCAGTGGCTCATGAGCAAAGTGCATGAGCACTTCTTCTAATTTATAGGAAGAACAGTTAGAATATCATCTGTGCTTAACTCAATGGTGACATGTTTTAAGGCCACAGGAGAGGATATAAAGAATGATCTCATAGATAAAGCTGTGATCTTAAAGACCAGACAGGAGTTGGGGTACCTGAAGGGTCCATGTGGTATGGATATAGAAAAGTTAAAGAACTATCTGGTTGTGCAAGTAACAACACACCTTGTTACAAATTTGAATGACCAGGAGTGGTGGTCACAGGTAAATACTATGTGGTTACATGTTGCATGCAAGATGTTAGAAGGAGCAATCTACAATATTGTAGGATACATTGCAGAGAAAATAGTCAAGGAAGCATGCACAGGAGGGAAGATCAATTTTGGGGCTGTTATACTATCATTGGTATTCATGGAAATTGTAGTACTAGATGGTCCAAAGGAAAAGGTATGGGAATACCCTCATGGAGAATAAGCCACCAGCTGAAAGGTTTAACAAGTACCTATATAAAGGGTCTATGATAGATGACATAAAAAAAGGGTGGAGAAATGGTACAACAGACTCCATGTGAAATTTTCAGAAGAGTGGCGCATCCCGAAGGACCTACCATCAGTAATGGGGCAACAAGTCTAGTTTATTGTATATCATCATTTCTACATCACGCGCTTCCCAATGAGAGATGGAGTCTGGAGCCCTTGGTGTAAATTTCCTTACGCATTCACTGCAAGTTATTTCCAAGCATTTGTTCACATATTCATAAACATGTGACTGAACTGGTATTCAATGCAAACAAGGTAGACTGTGACTACCACACATTAAGAAATAAGTATGTGTATCTAGGAAGAAGGGATTATATTGAGAAGCTCATTTTCAGAGGTATTAAATATCTAAGCCAATAAGTTTGGTTGTAGCAGATATAGGGGAAAATTAGTGTATCTTCAGTTGAAGCCCAAGATGGAGAACAATAAGTATGTGGATAATGAATTCACACTCCCAGGGCCACCAAAGGGTAAGCACACAATGGAAAACATATCAGCGCAAAGGCCCACAAAAACTGTTGAAGTAGAGGATGAAGAAGAGGAGCGTGAAGATAGTGGAGGCTTAGAGTGCAGAAGAAAGCAACCATATGACAAAGAAGAGTCACGGATGTGACCACTCCACCTTAGGGATATGACAAAGAGGAAGATACAGAGGTTAAGCAGGGGGAGAACAGATTTAAGAAAGTGTTCAGACGCATAAGGACTCAAGTTGGAACCCCATAAATGGTAAGGAAATCACCCCATCTCTCTCCACACAAGTAGACCCACCTGAGCCAAAGAGGAGAAGAAATTTGAAGTTAGATAAAGAAGCGGAGAATCAAGGGAGAGAGTGTGTGCATCTCCTACCGCACTCAAGCAAGAAGACAAGCCACAGAACGAGGAAGAGCAAAAAGATGAAGAGATGAAGGATGGAGAAGAAAGAGAGAAAGAAACCTTCGGATCCATGCATGTGATTGTTTAAGGTGTAACGGGACAGGCTCCTAACCTTGAAGCTACAATTCCCAAGGGACCTAGATCAATGAGGATGAGTGGGGAACACAGTGCACCAATCATGGGCTATGTAGAGGACACCGAAAAAATCATCTGCACACGTTTCTAAAGCACTGTAGAACAAAAGGATTTATTTGGATGGGAATTAATGGATGGGGATATGGAAATGGTTTGCACTAGAAAGTAACTCTCATGGTTAATGCATACCCAAATGGATGAGAATAAATTTGATGTATGTGAAGAATTCATGGATTTTGAGATGGCTGAAGAAGGCACCCCAAGCTAGACATAGTGATAGTAAAGCCTATTGTCATGTCAGATGAGTAGTTAAGGAATGCATTAGTGAAGGTTTCTACTAAAGTTGCTAAGAAAAAACATGGGACAAGGATCTGCAACAATCAGAGCGTTGCGTGCAAGGAATTGAAGATGAAGGATATAGAGATAGTGTACCTAACTGCAAGAGAAGAACTTAGCAAGCAGAAAAAGAATGAAGTGCATTAATTGGCGTGGTAGAGGCCATTGGAGATCAATGTGATGAAGAGTGTAGCCCACACTATAAAGATCTAAGGTAGCATAGAACAATTACCCTCCAGCAATGCATTCTGTTAGGAGATTTGGTGGACTTGGTGCTTGGAAGATGAACCTCTATCAGAATGCCATTTTCTGCATCATTAGGTGATTCGTCTGAAAAAGAGTGCAGAAAATCGATAAGGTCTATAGTAGTCAAAAAAATTAGGGGTCATTATGAGAGGCCCTTACTGCATCAGCACATCCAAGAAGAATGTGAAAAAGGTCAGTGTGTAAGGGCGTCGAATGGATCATTGAAAGAACCCACACTTCTGATTTTGTGCAATGTTCAACATTCAAGACTCTAGCTGATTGTTGAGCATGGTTGCACCTATTTTTAGAAGAAGGAATAAAGAACACCTCCAATGATGCATATACATGTGTGCCATACATTGATCTATCTTTTAGAGGAGAGTCATATCGCTTAAGCAGGTTCTGCATGTGAGACAAGCTAAGAATAGGATTGCACACTTCAGTTAATGCTCGCTCCTTTCGAGGTCTATCACGATAACACACTTCGCATGTCCATTGATGTGCATATTGTCCCTCGTAAACGACGCGTGGCTAAGAATAGCATGCGACCTATTTAATGAAATCAGATAAGATGGTGAAGGGATCTGTACACTCACCGGTATATATAGGTATGTGAATTACCTAAGATAGAGAGTGTGATCTAGAGATATATAGGTATATGCAGAGCGTAAGAGGTAAGCATAGAGAGAGATGTGCTCTACTTGAACTGGATTACTATATCACCATACCATGCGCTTGCATCGGGGTATAGAATGTGGCATTATTGTAAGGAGCATTGTGTTTATTTTCTAGATGTTTTTGGGTCTAGTGTAGTTGACCACTCCAAGTGTTCGGGTCCTGTGCATGTACATTTGGAGTAGTGCATGTTATTGATTCAATCGTGATTACCTGCCCTTCAGCTACAGCTTGTTCTTGTGCTTACGATGTTGGTCTATGACATTGCAGTGTAGAATGTATGGATTACTTTATGGATGCTATATGTTTCTTCGCTTCATTGGGTGCCTATACATATTTCTTGGCAACAACCCTAAATCTCGTAGGGACATGTGGTACCTTTTGCGCAATGTTGGGTCCTTTGAGCGTGGCTCAGTCTTTACTTGCTGAGTAGACGTGATCTGGAAGAGCATTCTCTACAAGGTGAGGCCATCTTAACTAAAACAAGTTATCCTGAAATAGCATTTTAGATGCTATTCTGGCTCTCCTAAAAGGAAAGTCATTTTAGAAAACTTTGAGAAGTACAATTCATTTTTTGCATCTTAAAAATGTTACAGCCTACATCTTTGTGAAGTAGAATAGAAGGTTTTTTCTTCCTCTGGCACATATATTTTGGCGTTGCCTCGGCGATTCAGACCTACTACAGGTGTGAAGGAAGAGAATACGTGTTTCAAAGCATTTTCTTCTGGCAAATTTTGAAAAAAATGGGTCTTCTCAAGCTAAATTTCCAGCACTCAAAAATCCATGCACGTGGAAAATAAAACCTGTAAATCACTATTAGAACCCCTACATGTTAGAAAATGTTTTTTTTTTTGCATTGAAAATTAAAAAATACCAGAAATCTATTTCTAAACTGCACATGGTTTTCAGACAGTTTTTAGAGCCATTTTGCATTGTTGCAGACCTGCGTCTCTAAGGAACTTTGAGCATTTTGACCTGCCCTATAGCACCTGTAACTTGATACCAGCACATGGTATTTTACTTTTCAGAACTTCCCTTTTAAATTACTCACTTCCAACGTTCTCAAACTCCGAGTGCCTCTTCAAACTCTGAACAACAGGTCAAAAGGCATATGACCACTTAAAAACATAGAAGCACTAAAAAAAATATAAACAAATCTTAGAGTGTTAAACAGATATAACATGTTCCCCCCTTCAAGGCATGTATGTAATTCCATTTTAGGCATGTGCATGTGGGTTTGGGTGCCTAATCCACCTTCCTATGAGTGTCGAAGACCTAGGGCGAGATCTGTAGGGTGCCTGTGCTACTCGAGAGATGATTGCGCCTAGCAGTCAAAATGTGCCTACTGCTAGAGAATTCTTTTCAGGTGCCTACGCTAGGGAGGCAGAAAATACCCTTTGAAAAAAATTTATGCACTTTTTTAGTGCGTGTGCAGCATGGCTGAGGGGTGCTTATGCAAGCAGTTACGGGAATGTTAATAATGCCACAAATTTGGGCATGTGCGGGCTCTTGTAAATTTTAGCGCTTCTTTAGTCAGATTTTCCGATGATTTTTCACACATTAGGTGATGGCTTATGTGTGGGTTTGGGTGTCTATGCACTACTAGAAAAAAGTGATAGCATTATAGGGGGGTCTACACTGGTACTCTTGGGTATGTCACACCGCAAACGCATTATGGGCCGAGTGTGTACGTCTTGATTTTGGGTACCTATGCATCTTGCATTTGGGTGCCTCATGCACCTTTCTGCTAAAAAGATGTGAGTAGTGAGAAGGATCACCTTACAGCCTGGCAGAAAGGTGTTTCACCGAGAGAGAGTCCTATTCATCCCTATAGAATGCTTCCATAGTTACCTTACTTTGCACATTACGACGGTGATGGAGGCCTTCTAGATGATGAGAATAATTCCTAGACCCACTGAGCATCGTCATCTGAGAAGATGACTTCAATTGGATGACCAATGAGCCATATATTTTTTCACGATGGAGTTAGAAACAGGAAAATCGTTCTCAGGCTGAAATCACGTGGCATGATTTAGGAACCACCTAAGGGATATCTGAAGCATTCTGAAATCCTGGTATAAATGCCCTTCACATTACTGCTATGACATCTAAGTTCTTGCTGCCATCCAGTTGAAAACTTCTCCATTAAATTGTGTTGGGGCCATATGTCATCACTTACATACTTGAATCACTTGGCGCTACTTCTAGTTGACGAGGATTATGCATCCATTTCTGATGTGGAGAGTACTACAGAGGACTATTCTCCGATTACTTTCACTATGGGAAAGTAGTGTTGACACTCCCTACATCTCATCAAATAGTCAAGTAGTCCCCTTGGTCAGTTTCATACAGTAAGGACACCCACCTCCTTTCCATTTCCAGTGTATGAGGTTTTCAATTCTACTCTTCTACCTTAATTGGATGACTCATACCTATCATACATGTCTCTTCTGTTTGTTAAGCCCCCTCATTGGGACGAGTATCTAGCATGACCTTGTTCATCTGTGTCACATAAGCGCTACTTGTGACGCACTACAAGTCCCTCATCCATCTACAGGTGTTTCAGAGGAGTTCATCATCTCTGTTGTTGGGAGTGCCCCTTCCAGGAATCATGTCACTTCCACATTTCCGGAGACCTTTATTGATCCACCCTCATTTATGGATCCCTTTTCTGTTGTGGAGGATTTTTTTTCCCTTCACATCACATGGAAATCCTTTCTACAGGTGTTTACTCTTCACATTCTGACAGTTCTACACATGTGGCATTACCTTCGGTTCCTTAGCACTCACTCGCTAGACCTATGTCACACTTCAGTGCACTAGACTCAAAGTTCTTCGTGTTACTGCCTTCAGTTTCCTTTGTGGAGTGGGCATACTTCCAGCACGTCATTTCTATCCTTCCTAAGGGCATTCACATAGCTCGTTGTGGGTGGCTCTTCTTCAGTCCATAGGTAGAGGATCTCATCATCGACATCCTTCTAGGAGACCTCCTAGAGCTACAGAGTTCAGATCCATCCATGACATCTTTTGCATTTCTCTCGTCTCCCTCTTCTTCTCTCTTCTTCTTCTTTCCGAGAGATTTCCTCTTTGTACATGGGTACCTTTTCAGGCTCGTCTAGAGCTAAGACCCATATTTGGCATATTTCTTAGATTAGAGAGTTTTTTGTTCTCTTGTGGTGGATGTTTTTCCCACTGGGTTTTCCTTCACTGCTTGGGACTTCTTTTTTTACTTGGGTACCTCCTCAGTTTTTGTGCTGGGACCCATTTCTCGTTTCTAACTTTCCGCCTCATCCTAAGTTACGATGAAGGGGGGGGTGTTGGTGTGTGTTATTTTCCACATCATTAGGTGAGTCATCTCACTTAGGTGAGATCGTAGGTCCATGTGTCATTTAGGGGTCATTATGAGACTCCCTTACACGTCAGTGCGTCAGCAAGTCATTGTGTCAGCACGTCAGTGCATCATGTGTCATATGCATCATTGGGAGTTACACTTCTATTCTAGGAATGTAACTCCCCCTCTCTACTCTAGTTGTCATGATTGTAACACTGGGGGTTACTCAGCACCTCCTATATGTACACGTCTTTTGAAATATGAGATAGAGGAGAGTTTTATGGCTTAACCAGGTTCTACCCATGTTTCAAATCTTTACATGCACATTTGGTTGATGCTCATTCCTCCCGAGATCTCTTCACGCTACCGTTCGCACATCCGTTGATGTGCACGTCGTCCCTTGTGATCCTTGCTTATGGGTTTTAAACCCTCTTTCAAGAATGATCTCACAAATAAAGCCATGATCTTAAAGACCAGATAGGAGTTGGGTTACTTGAAGGTTCCGCGTGGTATGGATATAGACAAGTTAAAGAAATGTCTGGTTGTGCAAGTAGTATCACACCTTGTTACAAATTTGAATGACCAGGAGTGATGGTCACAGGTAAATACTATGTGGTTATACATTGCGTGTAAGATGTCAGAAGGAGCAGTCTATAATATTTTAGGCTACATTGTAAAGAAAATAGTCGAGGAAGCACGTACAGGAGGGAAGATCAGCTTTGGGGCAGTTCTACTATCACTGGTATTCATGGAAATTAGAGTACCAGACAGACCGAAGGAAAAGGTATGGGAATACCCCATGAAGAATAAGTCACTAGCTGAAAGGTTTAGCAAGTACCTATGGAAAGGGTCCACGACAAATGACATCAAGCAAAGGGTGGAAAAATGGTACGACAGGCTCTATACGGAATTTGGAGAAGAGTGGCACATCCCGAAGGACCTACCATCAGTAGTGGGGAAACAAGTCTAGTTTGTTATATATCAGCATTTATGCATCATGCATTTCCCAATGAGAGATGGAGTCTGGATCCCTTGGTGTAAATTACCTTACGCATTCACTGCAAGGTATTTCCAAGCATTTGTTCACAAATTCACAGACATGTGATGACTGGTATTCAATGTAGATAAGGTAGGCTACGAATACCACATGTTGAGGAAGAAGTATGTGTATCTAGGAAGAAATTCCTATGTCGAGAGGCTTGTTTCAGAGGTATTGAATATTAAGCCAATAAGTTTGGTTGTAGTAGATATAAGGGCAACTTTAGTGTATCTTCAGCTGAAGCCCAAGATGGAGAACAAGACGTATGTGCAGAATGAATTCATGCTCCCAGGGCCACCAAAGGGTAAGCACACAATGGAAAACATATTGACACAAAGGCCTATAGAAACTGTTGAAGTAGAGGATGAAGAAGAGGAGTGTGAAGATAGTGGAGGCTTGGAGCACAAAAGAAAACAACCTTATGATAGAGAAGAGTCACGACGTACAACCACTCCACCTCAGGGACAGGACGAAGAGGAAGATATGGAGGTTGAGCAGGGGGAGCACAGATTTAAGAAAGTGTTCAAACGCACAAGGACTCAAAGTGGAACCCCACAAATGGTAAGGAAATCACCCCATCTCTCTCCACACAAGGAGACCACTGAGCCAAAGAGGAGAATAAATTTTAATTTAGATGAAGAAGTGGAAGAATCAAGGGAGAGAGAGTGTGCATCTCCTATCACACTCGAGCAAGAAAACAAGCCACAGAATGAGGAAGAGCAAAAAGATGAAGAGATGAAGGATGGAGAAGAAAGAGAGAAAGAAACCTTCAGATCCACCCATGTGATTGTTTAAGGTGTAACGGGACAGGCTCCTAACCTTGAAGCTACAATTCCCAAGGGTCCTAGATTGAATGAGGATGAGTGCGGATACACATTCCACCAGCCATGGGGTATATAGAGGACACCAAAAAAATTGTATGCCCACGTTTCCAAAGCACTGTAGAATAAAAGGATTTATTTGGTTGGGAATTAATGGATGGGGATGTGGTGACCATTCACACTAGAAATCAACTCTCATGGTCAATGCATACCCACATGGATGAGCCTTACTTTGATGTATGAAAAAATTCATGCATGTCGAGATGGTTGAAGAAGGCACCCCAAGCTAGACATATGATGGTAAAGCCTACTATTATGTTAGATGAGAAGGTTAGCAACGCATTGGTGAAGGTTTCTACTGAAGTTGCTAGAAGAAACATGGACAAATCTACAGTGATAAGAGCATTACGTGAGGAGATGAAGACAAAGGATACAGAGATAGCACACCTAATGCAAGAGAAGGACTTAACAGTAGAAACAAGAATGAAGTGTGTTAATTGGCATGGTAGAGGAGATTGGAGATCAATGTGATGAAGAGCTAGGCCACACTCTGAAGATCTTAAGGTACTAGAAAAATTTCCCTCGGTAATACATTATGTTAGGAAAGTTGGTGTACTTAGTAGCTTGGATATGAACCTAAAATCATGAATGTCCAAAACCAAAGAATCCTAAAACAAGAGGTAGAATGAGAAAAGGCTTCAGTGATGTGAAAAAAATTGCATCATATGAAGGGTTACTGCAAGCACTCCAAGAAGAATTGAAGAAAGGTAGACTAGACCTTGAACATATATGCACAGCTCCAGAAGTGCTTATCAAGGTAAAGATTCCTGGAAGAAGATAATGTAGGTCAAGAGAGGCTATGAAGGATGATACCTTGGGCCGCGCAGAAAGATTGTCACACTGGTAAAGCAAAAGTGTGAGGCCCTGGCAGTAGCACAAGAGCCACACAAGAAATTGATTAGATGAGCTTGGGAAACTCATTGCACAAAAGATGGATGCTTCTAGAAGGAAGAATGACCTCAATGTCCAGTGTTATGTTGGTATCTACAAAATGAAAAAGGTGATAGTTACCCAAGGGATGAACTAGAGTCTATTATTGTGGACATACCAGAAAAATGCAGAACAAGCATTCGTTGAAGTGGCAGGCCTTAGAGGCCGGAATAAAGGAGGAGTATCTTGAGTTGATACTTCAAACTGATACAGAGCAGGCTGCCTCATAAAAATTATTTATTCATCTACATTCTTTCATTCTTATTATTTCCATTCTTCTATTCTTTACTTCAATTTTTGGAGATACCCATTGTTGGGGAGACAATGAGATTAGTGTGGGGTAATGTTGATCAGAGAATACTTGACAAAACTCACACAAGAATTCCTCATGGGAAAACAGTCCAGGTTTAAGGGTACAAATGGATAGGAAGAACGCACGCACGAATCAAAAGTTCAGCACTTAGGACTTAGCCAATTTTGAGCATGAAGACCTATTTTTAGAAGAGGGCATGTGAAACACACCAACAATGCAGAGACGTGCACGCCACACATTGTCTATCTTTGGAGGATTGGATCGAATCATTTTGCATGGAAACAAGCTAAGAATAGGATTGTCACTTCAGTTAACTGTAAGAGGTCTATAGATAGCACACTTGCATGTGTAGCTATGCCTATAAATGGTGCATCACTATTAATAGCATGTGGCCTATTTTTAGAATAGATAAGTGGTGAAGAGAAATTCCCCACCCTATATATATGTAGTGAATTACCTAAGAGAGAGATGAGAGATATGTAGGTATATGCAGAGCGTAAGAGGTAAGCATAAAGAGATATGTGCATATGACTAAATTACTGTATCAGATCCATGCACGCATCAGTATAGAATGCCATTATTGTAAGGAGCTTTTGTGTTTATTAATAGATGGAAGTTATTGGCTAAATCTAAGTTTCAATCCTGTGTGTAATTGAGTAGTGCATGTTCTTGATTCAATCATGATTATTATTTAAGCTTGTTCTTTCATAGATCTGAATATGGCATGCAGTGTAGAATGATGGATTAGTTATGGATCTATATGTTTCTTCCTTCATCACGCTAACATCATGCTACAACAACCTTAAAGAGGGACTTGGTACCTTTGCGTGCTTTAGGTGAGTGCTCAGTCTAGGTTGAGTGATGTGCCAACACGTCTAGGGTGTTATCTGGTAAATTCTAGGCTGCATCACTCGTCATTATGCATACACCCTTTTCTACACATCTTACATCCTACAATACTTATCCTACATATTTCATTATTAATTTATCTACATACCATTCATATTACACGACACATTTCACATATATTCTACCTCATATACTAGTCTTCGTCACATAGAGTCTAGCATTACATCATCCTACATACTACATTACTTGTCTATTTACTTACATTACATTTCATTATATACATTACACTTTTACACATTCTACACACATTGCGTCTTTAAACATTCTCCTTATCACCTGGTCATATTTCATCCTTACATTATCTTCTACACGTTGCACTCACCACCCTATGATGCACTTTAGTTCCTCGGTCCATACTTGACTGCCGAGGGTTTACAAATCGAATGGACCTTACATTCATCATGTGATTATCATTTGACATTTCATCATGTGAGATTTCTAGGAGAGTGACATATGCTTTAGGCTAAATAATCACATATACATTCTATCATGTTGTAGTGGTATACGTTATAGGATACATCACCACTCCCTTTATCCATCTTGTAGTGATATATGCGTTAGGAATAAATCATCACTCATACAGTCATCTTGTCATGATATATGCTTAGGCTATAAGGTTCACACACATCTCTTCTATATGTCACATATCATCATCACTATGCATATACACATTCATTACAATGTGTTAGACACAACACACACTTCTAACATTACCTGATGATGCACTCTCATTTATAGTTCATTCTTGACTACTGATGGGGTAAAAAAAATGAACCTCACTGCATACACTTCCATTCACTAGGGGGCATGTGGCCCCTATCACTCCGTATTGCATTCCATTCCATCCATCCAGTACATACTACATATTGTGGTTGCTTTTATTCTTGCTTACTTTTGCTTGTTCATGGTCACTTTATTACACATGCTAGTTTGATTACTTGTATGTCATTTATCTATATCATACACATGTGCATTCACACATTTTTCTAATTGTGATCACAGATACAGGTCTCTTGCATGTACCATGGATGCTCGCCTTCTACCCTTCCTATATTGGTCATTGGGGACATCCAAAATCATCTCTCATAGGTGATATTGTCTCATTTGGTACTTAGCACTTTACATTACTTACTTATACATGATTTTTACATACTAGTGATCTTTCTAACATGTTAACGGGTGCTTCATGTGCAACAGTTGTTATGCATGAATATTTGCTTCCATACTTGTTTGTTCTATTGACTACTATTTTTTTCTCTTGTTTGCGAACCTTGCCCTATGTTTGGTGTGCACACTTGTTATTTATTTGTGGCCATGATAGCCTTGTGTGTCTTATGACATCGTGATTTATGTCCCATGTTTGTATCCCTCTTTGTGCATCTTACTTTGTCTTCTTTTGTATTTTACTATCTTTCTTAGTAGCTCATACATTGTTTGCGTAGATTACACATTGTCGTATACATACATATTTTTTCGTAATAACACTTGTCTTTGGCTATCCTTCTTGTTTTTACATGCCTTGGTTTCTACAAGGGCATTCATTTCCCCTACAGGGAAAATTTATAGAGTTCATGTGGTTGGTCCTCTTTTGGGGGTGCATTCTCATATCAGAGACATCACATGTGCCCCCAAATAGGGGAGGCATTATTTGGGGTTTACATACTAACATAGTGCATTTACACCAGTTCAGTTTAGTGTACTTTCTGCCCTTGGCATTGTGGTTTTATATAGAGTGAGTGGGTTTATACCACTCTATGAACCCCATACACAACAGCTTTTACAGGACACGGTGTCCTTAGCATTCTAGGAAGTAGTTACAAGCTTGGAGGTTACAGTGGGTGTACCTCTCTACACCACTTCAGCCAGTGGCATCAGATCACCCAAAAAACTAGGACAATACAAATATCTCTTCACACACATTTAGGGAAGAAGTTAGATCTTGGAGGACACATAGCATTTCCTCCCTACACTTATTTGGCCTATGGTGTGAGATCACCAAAAAAACACACAGTACATGATATCCTTCTACACTCTCTTTCTCGACATGGATCGGGTGCACATGCTCCATTTACATTTGTGTATTTTACATTTACATGGTTTCATATACATGTTTCTTTTACATTGCATTTTTACACATAAATACATACATACATATTTGACTACTTTATCGTTTTCTCCTTACAATTCCAGTCGTATGAGAAACATGCAGTCAAATGGGGATAGCAACAAGAAACAACAAAAATAACATCAACAATAACACTTCGAGACAACACGCACTTTACTAACCATGTAGGTACATCACATACACCGCAACAGCTACACACGTGTTCTGCCTTAGGTTCACTTTCATCACTTTTTCTTTGCACATTTTTCATCTTTAGTTACCATGCTCCTCCATATTTTTGTCATTCCACAATTTTTTTAGTCCTTTAGCGCATTTCTACTACACTCTTCATGGAAATTAGGTATGCATCTCTATCTAATTTATGTTACCAAGATTTATGCTCACCAACATAAAGTGGTGGCAAATGTAAACACAAAATTATGCACTTTAGACACTATTTAGTCCCAGTCTCATACTACTATTTAGAAGGTTCTTGAGTGAAGAAGTTACTAATAACCCACGTCTTTTCACCATCTTGTTTTATTTTGTTTTGTCATTACTGACCTCTTGCACCCATATGCCTAGTCATCTTATGTCACCTTGATTGGGGTGCGCATGGGTGCACTAGTCCCACAGGGGCACCCCGGTTCCTTTTGCACTTTCCCACCACTTTTTGGCTCTTTCTAGCCATTTTAGATCTTTATCTTTATTGTGGTCAGCCTTTTCAAGGTTAATTATGAAATTATATCAAGAGAACCCTATAAATATAAATTTATGATACCATAATGAGGGACCTAGCATCATTCACTACTATCACTCATCTAGAGTTGCATCCATCTATTGCATTGGAGATCACTTGTATCCACATAGTTCCATCATCAAGGCACAAGGCTAGGATATCTGCATCACACTTCATAGGGGGGATTCTATCATATTCCATGCAGACATGTTATTACATTTTCTATATTTAGTTATTGTTCGCTACTTCAGAAACTGTGACTGGCACAAGAGTACCTCGGGTACATTATGCACACACTCATGAGAACTACATTTGGGTTTGAAATGTAGTGCATTTCTCAGTTAGTAAGCCCACTGTTGTGGCAGCTAAGGTCAGTCCAACCCATTCATTTTCATATTTCTTTTTTATGGTTTGGATACTTCTTTTGGTCTTTTCATCATCTTGGATTATTGGCAACATCTAGTACAGGAAAACGAACTTGATGCGACAAACAACGAAAGTTTCATACCATCTAACAAACTTGTAAAGCTCAGTTTAGGATCTTTTGTGCAGACTAGGGAACCCATTTAGCTAACCAATGTGCTTGTAAGCATCCTAGTCACTCTCTAGACACTCCACTCCAAGGAATCAGTCTAGATCCATCCTTTTCGGAGCTTCTACATAGGTCATTGCCACCTTCCTATTTTCCAGTCACCTCAGCGACACATTCCTGTGAGCATTTGTTATTCAACTGAGTTATTTAATCTTCTCTCTTGCATATTAGAGTTAGAATTTCCTTTTTCATAGTTGTTTGTGTCATATTTACATTTATTTGCAGCTATTCATAGCTTATATTAACTATTCCCACATACTATACATTTTGTCGATTTTAGTTAATCAATTGCTAATTTTATGTGTGTGCATACTCAACATCCTCCCTGATTTGTTATGTCTAGGTCTAATCCATCTATTAATGTAGTTACTACTTGTCGTACCCATCTTAATTCGGCTACGGATCTACCCGCTTCTATCCCTCCACCCATTTCTTCGGTAGTTCTTCCTACTACTTCTAAGGGCTATGACATTGTTGAGAAACTTAAAAATACACCCACCAAGATTTCTCTTTATGAATTATTATGCAATGTACCAGATTATCGTAACACGCTAGAAGCTACATTTCATGTTATTTATATTGAAAGTAACAACTCTGTGATGGCCTTTGTAGGTCTTTCACCTTTTTCTAAAAGCAATTTGTGTTTGCCTTTAGTCATTACTATCGTTGTTAGTACCAATTGTATTAAATGAGTACTTATTGATAATGGATCATTCATCAACTTATGTGTTGAGTCTCTTTTAAAACAATTGGGTATTAGTGATACTCTCATTTCTAGAAATTATACTATCATATGAGGTTATGACTTCACCACTTGTACATTCTTAGGAACCATTTGATTCCACATTAGGGTTGGGCCTAAGACTATTCTAATTGATTTTTATGCTATAGATGCTTCGCTTCAATTCAATCTCTTTTTAGGTGGACCTTGGGTTCATCCAATGCAAGTAGTTCCATCTACTATTCACCAATGTGTCAAATTTTTGCATGATCGTTATCACCATACTATCACTGTAGATCTAGAACCATTAAAATATTGTCACATAGACCCTATTACTGCTATACCTATCCCACCTCCACAACGTATCCCATACAGTAGTCTCAACACATATGACATTTGTCAGTCTAGTGCTTTGCTACCTTCTTTTGTTGATACACATACTCTGACTATTTCTACTCATACTATGGAAATCATCTCACCCACCATACCTTCTCTAATGACCACTTCTTCTTCATCTATTGATGTGCCTTTAATTCCTTCCCCTAGTATAACTCCTAAAAATATACTTGATAAAGCAATACAACATGACAATGGCCACACAGATGATTCTGAGGACTCTAATGAAAAATTTGACGTTATCAAACTCACTAATGAAGTATTAGGACAACTTAACTTTACTCCTATAGATGTAGGTGACTCTTGTTTTGAAGAAACCTTTGTGGCTGATGGCCCGGGTGAATATAAATTCAAGACCCCTCCCTTTATTAATGCTATGGTACTATACCAGGGGTCTGGAAATAATGTATACGTTATTTCATCTTCTCTTCCATAGGTTGTAGCTCTGTTGCCCCCTTTTACATGCACATTATTTATCAATGGATCCTTTTGGGAGCACATCCTAATTAACTCCAGTTTCTTAGATATTATTTGTACATGTAACGGTTTGGTTAGGTTTGGCATGACACTTAATGAGATCTTACCACCTCTTCATTCACCACATCTTTATCATGGTTATTTTTTCATTATAATTACTTATGGCCTATGTGTCTTTCATTTGATGGTATTTTTTGCACATGCCCCTCGTGATTCTCCACTCACATTTGGATAGTCTTGGCTTGACTATATTGGTGGTACGATAGATGCTATCCATTTTTTAATTACATTTCCTATGCCTTTTGGCAATATCTCTATTCCTAATGACTCTTCTCCTTATTACACTACGAATATATCTTGTTGGCATGCTCATGGTTGTCCACCAATAGCCTTTACTGATGAGGAATATGCAATAAATGTCTACACACTACACCGCAATGGTTCCTTATATGGCCCTCCTCACTCTATAGCTCATCACGTTTTTTATGCTTCTCTAGTAGGTTTCGACCATGAAAACGATGATCTCATTGATAGCGGCACATAATCACCTTCTCTATCATAAACTTGGGGCATATCATCTAACACATCCACCCTCCTCATATTCGCATAGTTTTATCTCTCATATTTACATTATCGTACCTTCATATCCTCACATAGGCATATTCATCACACATTTTAGCATCGTTATTTCCTGATGACACACTCTTGTGCTTTGGTTCACACTTGACTGTTGAGGGATATCTATACACATGAACCCCACACACTACAATCTTCACACATATCATATTATACATATTACATCATACATCATATATTTAGACTACATCATTTCAAACATTGAAAATTTACATATCATACATACTTTACACATCATATTAGTGTTCATCATATACATTTCATACTCCTATGGTCCATGCATCTAGCATCATAAAATACTCATCCTACATACAACATTACTATATACACATGTTACCTAACACACTGTGCATTCCATTTTACACATTACTACTCATCATATGGTCATCTACTCATCACATATACTACATCTTCTTCTACACATTGCACTCACTACCCTATGATGCACTTTAGTTCTTTGCTCCATACTCAACTGTCAAGGGTTTACAAATCAAATGGACCTTATCATACACATGTGTTCATCACTTGACCTTCCACTATGTGATATTACTAGGTTAGTGACATGCACTTTAGGCTAAATGGTCACCTCTTGCTTTACCTTATAGTGGTATACGCTTTAGGTTGTATCATCATTCCCTCTATTCATCTTGTAGTGATATACGCTTTAGGCTAACATCATCATCAATCTTTCAATCATCTTGTTGTGATATACACTTCGGCTATAACGGTCATGCACACATCATTTCTAGGTCACATATCATCACACATACACATTCATCATAATGCGTTAGACAAAACACACATTATGACCATTTCCCGATGACACACTCTTGTTTACAGTTCATTCTTGACTGCTAAGGGGGAGAAACAAATGAAACTCACTACATACATACACTTGCATTCACTCGGGGGGCACGTGGTTCCTATCATTCCATCTTGCATTCCATTCCACCCATCCACAACATATTGCATATCTTGGTTGCTTTTACTCTTGCTTTACATTTTCTTGTATATAGTCGCTTTATTACACATGATAGTTAGATCTCTTGTATGTCATTTATCTATACCATACACACATGCACATTCATCTCTTTCTTAGTTGTGATGGACAAATACAGGTATTTTACACACAGTACATGATGCTTACCTTCTACCCATCCTACATTGGTCGCTGGGGGCATCCACATTCATCTCTCACAGGTGATCTATGTTTCATTTTGTACTTAGCACTCTATATTACATGGTTATACACGCTTTTGACATATTGGTTATCTTTCTAACATGCTAACGGGTGCTTCATGTGTAACATTTATTCACAGGATTACTTGCTTCCATGGTTATCTATTGTTTGTACTTTTCTGTCCATTATCTTGTATTGTATATGCAGGCCTTGCCCTTTGTTTGGTATGCACACTTGTTTTTTGTATGTGGCCATGATGGCCTTGCACGTCTTGCAACATCATGAGTGATGTCCCATGTTTACAACATGCTTTGTGTGGATTAATTTTGTCTTCTTGCTTGTTTACATTACTACATTGCTTGGTATCTTATACATTGTTTGCGTAGCTTACACATTACTTTATACGATGCACGTTTGTTTGTACTAACACTTGTCTTTGGCTAGCCTCTTTTTTGTACTCACCTCTGTTTATACCAAGCGCTTTCCCTTCCCCCTGCAAAGCATATTTACAAATTTCATGTGGGTTCTCCTCTTTTGGGGCCGCATTCTCCTATCAACAATGTTGCATGCGCCCCTAAAGAGGGGGGCATCATTTGGGGTTTTACATGTTACACAATGCTTATACACCAGTTCAGTTCAGTTCAGTTTCTGCCCTTAGCATTGTGGGTTATACAATGAGTGAGGTTTAGACCAATCTACGAACCCCATACATAGTAGATTTTACTAGGACATGGTTGTCCTTAGCATTTTGTGGAGCATTTACAGGTTAGAGGATACAACAGACTTCCTCTCTATAGTATTTTAGCCAGTGGTGTCAAATCACCCAACAAGCTAGGTAGTAAAAAGATCTCTTCATACATGTTCAGGGAAGTAGTTAAAGGTTGGAGGATACAACATAATTCCTCTATATACTTCTTCGGAATATGGCATTGGATCACCCAAAAAACTTAGGACAGGATATCCTCTTTCTACACCCTTTCTCTCATCACAGATTAGGTGCACATGTTCCATTTTTCATATGTGTATTTTACATTTACATAATCTTACATACATATACATGCATCTTTTACATGTGTTTTTACATATATACATACATATTTGACTTCGTGATCATCTTCTCCTTGCAAGTCCAACCATATTAGATGCAAGCAGTCAAATATAATAATGGGGGCAACAACAACATTTTTCAACAGCACACACAATATTTACCATGCAAGTACATCACACACATCAACAACTACACATGTGTTTCTACTTCACATTCACTCTCATCACTTTTTTGGTCTTTTACGTCTTTAATTTCCACGCTCCATCATCTTTTTGTCACTCCATGTTTTGTTTAATCCTTCGGCGTATTTTCTACATCACTCTACATGGACATCAAGTACATATATCTATCTAATTTATTTTACCAAGTGTTCTGATCACCAACATAAAGTGGAGGAAAATGTAGTCACAAAATCACGCACTTTAGACATTATTTATTCCTGGTCTTATAGTACTATTTATATATTTTTGAGTGAAGAAATTACTAATTAACCCGTCTTTTGGACATTTTATTTTTCTTTCTGTCATCATTGCTGACCTCACACACATGCATGCCTAGTCTATTTTTGTCAGTTTGACTCAGTTTTTCCTTGATAGGGGCACCTACATGTTCCCTAGTCCTAGTTGGGGTGCCTTGATCCTTTTCCCACTTTCCCACCACTTTTTGGGCAATTTCTAGTCATTTTGAACATTTCATATTTCTTGTGGTTGGCCTTTTTAGGGTTAATTACAAAATTAGAATAAGAGAACCATATAAATATAAAGTTATGAGACCATAATGAGGGACCAAGCACTAGTCACTATTGTCATCACCTAAGGTTGTATCCATCTCGATCCATCACAAGGCATAAGGTTGGTTCATCTTGTAGTCACAAAATCAGGCACTTTAGATATTATTTAATCTCAATTTCATACTACTATGTAGAAGGTTCTTGAGTTAAGCTAGTACTAATTAACCCCCTTCTTTTGGTCATCTTGTTTTATTTTATTTCTTCATTTCCTGGCCTTATACACCTACATGCCCAGTCAGCTTTCATCACTTCGCATTATTTTAGCCTCGACTGGGCCGCCCATGGGTGCCCTAGTCCCACCATGGGCACCCTGATCCTTGTTGCACTTTCCCGCCACTTTTTGGGCACTTTCTAGTCATTTGAGATCTTTATCTTTTTGGTGGTTAGCCATTTTGGGGTTAATTATGAAATTAGATCAAGAGAACCCTATAAATATAAAGTTATGAGACCATAATGAGGGACCAAGCACTAGTCACTACTATCATCCATCTAGATTTGCATCCATTTGGAGATCAGTTGCATCCATTAGCTCCATCACAAGGACAAGGCTAGTTCATCTGCATCACACTTCATAGGGGGAGGGATTCTATTCTATTCCATGCACACATTCTATTACATTTTCTACATCTAGTTATTTCTCTCTACTTCACAAAATGTGACTAGCTCAAGAGCACCTAGCGCACATTATGCACACACTCACTAGAACTACATTTGGGTCCAAAATGTAGTGCAACACATAGTAAGCACATTATTGTGGCAATTGAGGTCATTCTGACCCATTCATTTGCATTTTTCTTTTTTTAGGGTTTTGATACTTCTTTTGGTCTTTTACAGGTCTTTTCATCATCTTGGATTATCAGCGACACCTGAATAGTAGGGCAGCCAAATCTGATGCGACACACAATGAGGGTTTCAGACCACCTCCTACCCCTGTGAAATTTAGTTCTAGATATTTTACACAGACCAGGGCACCCATTCTGCAGACCAGAGTGCCCGTAGGCGCCCCAGTCCCTCTCCAAGTGCTCTAGTCCAGATAGATACTCCATATCCATCCTTTTCAAGGCTTCTACACAGTCATTCCTGCTTCCATGTTTCTCCAGTCACCTCTATGCGACACAGTCCAACAATCTCCTCTAATCAGCTGAGTTGTTTTCATCTTCTCTTCTTGCATATTAGGGTTTCATTTCCTTTTTCATAGTTTCTTGGGTCATTTTACATACTTGTTTACTGCATTCATTTACTGTATTTACATGTCATTCTAGATTAGATTAACTATAGGATATCCCACATATTCATCATTTTAGTTAATCATTTTGGTGAACCTGAACACTTTCATGCTTAGGATCCTCATTTTTCATCTATCATGGCTCCCAAAGTTTCTCAATTCTCTTTATCTAATTGTCTTAAGAGATATCCTCATTTCTAGGTTGTTTTGCAAAAATCCTAGACACCATGTATCTGGATGACAATACACTTCCGCACAAAATAAGTTTTATATTCGATCGCTTATTTGAAAACCCTAGTGATCCTCCATCTAATCAACCCCTATTAGACTCAATCCACACTCTACCTTCTTTATTTCAAGATAAATTTAAGGCCATGGAATCCACATTATATCTCTCAAATCTTAAATTCAACAACTTAAGGATGTTTCTCAATCGCATGTTTGTGTTCCTTCTGCATCTTATATGCAATTATGTCCACTACATGTCATCTAGGTGAACCTCGAGACATGTCATTTCCTAAGCCTCTCGTATTTGAGTGTAATACTACACAACATGAAATTATTATTCAGCTCCTTCGTTAGTAGTTGATCACTCTACCACTTACTCATTACTATTCTCCTTATCGGTTAGCAAAATATCAAGGTCATCCATATTGCAATTATCATCTAATCAATGGACATAATGACAATGATTGCCACACTTTTCCACAAATAATCAAACATCTTGAGTGTCAAGGATTTATTTCATTTGCTACACAACATTCTAATATAAATGATAAATCCCATTGGGTTCCTAAATCTGATTCATCTATATCTAATGAGCATCAGGCCAGCCACTCAAGCACCTCAAAGAAACAACCTCTCACAATTAGTTCCACCTATCTCTTCCTACTCATCCACCTACGACATCACCAAATCAATTACCTACCAAAATTAGTTCACAATCTCCTACTAATAATTTGTCTATCATATTACCAAATCAACCTTAGTAACCTCCCTTAAAATTTAGTGCAACTTGGCCTCCTCTCAAGTCTAATCTTGAACCAATCACTTTCATCAAAGCAACTAATTCTCTTACTAGTGGTAAAGATACATATCCCATTCCACCACCATAATCCATCATGGTCCTACTATTAATTTTTTCCAACCATGCTTCACCACTAAACAAAAACTTGGTCTTTGGTAGGTGAATCTTGTCACCCTACCCTCTTGATGACACACCCATATCCTTATGGTTCTTATATGACTGTTAAGGGGTCTGTTATGATAAATAACCTCATTCCATCTTACATCAACACCTCTATCTATTACATAACCACTCATACATACATACCTCTACAATCATCTATCTCTCATTACGCATACCATACGATCTCTCATTATTTATCCCATCATTGAATCAATCTTGAAAACTTCTATAATACTTTCACCCTTCCTTCATATCACTTCATTTATTGAACAACATACATGAATAATACATTATCACACACTTGGGGGCATAGCATTTAACATATCACCCCTATCATGTAGCATGTACAGTGCATCTATTCATTTTGCATTATCATACATCTATCTCGTAGTATAGGCATACTCATCACACATTTTTGCATCATCATTACCCAATGACACACTTTTGTGCTTCAGTTCACACTTGACTGTTGAGGGCTTACTACACATGAACCGCACACACTGCACTATAGGTATTACACACCATATTTATTCACATATTGCATATCATACATCATACATAATATATTTAATCTATATCATTTCGACATTTGTGCATCTATAGCATATTACATCATACATCATTTACATCATTAGTTGATACATATATTTTGATTACATCGTGCATTTACCCATAAATCATAATTACACATCATAATAGTTTGCATTATACATATACAACACTTTCATGGTCTACGAGTCTAGCATTTTACATACTACATTGTGTGCATCTTACACTCAGTAGTCTACAACGTACATTACATTGTATACATCATACATTACATCTTATACATCGTACATTACATCTCACATTACACATTATACATCATACATTTACACATTCTACTCATCACATGGTCGTCTATTATCATTACATATTACATTGTCTTCTACGCATGTTGCACTCACTACCCTATGATGCACTTTAGTTCCTTGGTCCATACTCAACTGTCGAGGGTTTACAAATCAAATGGACCTTACATTCATCACACGTTTATCATTCACCTTTCATCATGTGACATTTCTAGGATAGTGACACACGCTATAGGATAAATCATCACTTACTCTATCATCTTATAGTGGTATACACTTTAGGCTACATCACCACTCCGTATTATTCATATTATAGTGATATACGCTTTAGGATAAGTCATCACTCCTTCATTTCATTTTTTATGATATACGCTTAGGATATAGGATTCATGTACATCTCTTCTATATGTCGCATATCATCATCACTATGCATACATACTCATCACAACGTGCTAGACACAACACACACTATTCGACCATTTCCTGATGACGCACTCTCATGTTTACGGTTCATTCTTGACTGCTGAGGGGGAAAACCAAATGAACCTCACTGCATACATTTCCATTCACTTGGGGGGCACATGACTCCTATCATTCCATTTTGCATTCCATTCCATCCATCCACAACATACTGCATATTATGGTTGCTTTTACTCTTGCTTACTTTTGCTTGTTCATGGTCACTTTATTACACATGCTAGTTAGATTACTTGTATGTCATTTATCTATACCATCCACACATGCGTGTTCATGTCTTTTTCTAGTTGTGATCGCAGATACAGGTCTCTTACACGCAACATGGATGCTCACCTTCTACCCTTCCTACACTGGTTGTTGGGGGCATCCACATTCGTCTCTCACAGGTGTTATTGTTTCATTTTTTACTTAGCACTTTACATTACTTGGTTATACATGCTTTTGACATACTAGTTATCTTTCTAACATGCTAACAGGTGCTTCATGTGCAACATTTTTTATGCAGGGATATTTTCTTCCATACTTGTTTGTTACATTGTTTGTCTATTGTTTTCTCTTGTTTGTGGGCCTTTCCCTTTGTTTGGTGTGCACACTTGTTTGTTGTTTGTGGCCATGATGGCCTTTGTGTGTCTTGCGACATCGTGAGTGATGTCCCATGTTTTCAGCATGCTTTGCGCATATTACTTTATCTTCTTACATGTTTACATTACTACTTTTATTGGTAGCTTTTACACTGTTTGTGTAGCTTACACATTGTTTTATATATGCATGTTTGTTTGTACTAACACTTGTCTTTGGCTAGCCTCTTGTTTGTGTGTGCCTTGGTTTCTACCAAGCATTTTCCCCCTGGGGTACAGTTCATGTGGTTGGTCCTCTTTTGGGGCCACATTCTCCTATCAGTGACATCACATGCGCCCCCAAAGAGGGGGGCATCATTTAGGGTTTTACATACTAACACAATGCATTTACACTGGTTCAGTTCAGTGCACTTTCCACCCTTGGCATTGTGGGTTACATACAACGAGTGGGTTCAGACCAGTCTACAAACCCCGTACACAACAGCTTTTACAGGACATGGTGTCCTTAGCATTCTGGGAAGCAGTTACAGGCTAGGAGGTTACAGTGGGTGTGCCTCCCTACACTACTTCGGTCAGTGGTATCAGATCACCCAAAAAACTAGGATGTACAGAGATCTCTTCACACACATTCAGGGAAGCAGTTAAAGCTTGGAGGATACCAATGGAATTCCTCCCTACACTTCTTTGGCTATGGCGTCGGATCGCCCAAAAAACCTCGGCAGTACAGGATATCCTTTTACACTCTCTTTCTCGACATGGATCAGGTGCACATGTTCCATTTACACTTTTTCATTTACGTATTTTACATTTACATACTTTTACATGCATCTTTTACATTACATTTTTACACATACATACATACATATTTGACTACTTGATCATTTTCTCCTTGCAAGTCCGGCCATATGAGAAACAAGCAGTCAAATGGGGGAATCAACAACAACAACGTCAACAACAACACTTCACGACAACACACACTATACTAACCATGTAGGTACATCACACACATCAGCAACTACACATGTGTTTCCGCCCTAGGTTCACTCTCATCATTTTTTTGCATTTTTCATCTTTAGTTTCCACGCTCCATATTTTTGTCATTCCAGGCTTTGTCTAGTCCATCGACGCATTTTCTACTACAATCTTCATGGACATTAGGTACGCATCTCTATCTACTTTATGTTATCGAGATTTCCGCTCACCAACATAAAGTGGGGGCAAAATGTAGTCACAAAATCATGCACTTTAGATATTATTTAGTCCCGGTTTCATACTACTATTTAGAAGGTTCTTGAGTGAAGAAAGTACTAATTAACCCCCATCTTTTGGTCATCTTCTTTTATTTTATTTTGTCATTCCCGACCTTTTTCACCTATATGCCCAGTTATTTCAATCACTTTATTATTTTAGCCTTGACTAGGGCGTCAAGACTAGTACTGGGGCGCCCATGGGTGCACTAGTCCCACCATGGGCGCCCGATCCCTTTTGCACTTTCTTGTCACTTTTTGGGCTCTTTCTAGCCATTTGAGATCTTTATCTTTTTGGTGGTTGGCCATTTCGGGGTTAATTACAAAATTAGATCAAGAGAACCCTATAAATATAAAGTTATGAGACCATAATGAGGGACCAAACACTAGTCACTACTATCATCCACCTAGAGTTGCATCCATTTGGAGATCATTTGCATCCACTAGCTCCATCACAAGGACAAGGCTAGTTCATCTACATCACACTTCATAGGGGGAGATTCTATTATATTCCATGCACACATTCTATTACATTTTCTACATTTAGTTATTGCTCGCTACTTCACAAAGTGTGACTGACACAAGAGCACCTAGGGCACATTATGCACACACACACACATCAAAACTACATTTGGGTCCAAAATGTAGTGCAACACTTAGTTAGTAAGCCCAAATTTTGTGGAAGGTGAGGTCAGTCCGAACCCATTCATTTGCATTTTTTCTTTTTTTAGGGTTTTGATACTTATTTTGGTCTCTTGCAGGTCTTTTCATCATCTTGGATTATTGGTGACATACGATACAAGGTAGTGAATCTGATGTGACACACAACGAGGGTTTCAAACCACCTCCTAACCCTGTGAAATTCAGTTCTGGATCTTTTAAGTATACTAAGGCACCTATTCTACAAAATAGAGTACTCGCAAGCGCCCCAGTCCCTCTCCAAGGCACTCCAATTTAGATAGATACTCTAGATCCATCCTTTTAGGGGCTTCTGCACAGTCGTTCCTACTTTTGATTTCTCTAGTCACCTTTACAACATATTGAGTTCCAACGAGCTCCTCTAATCAGCTGAGTTCTTTCCTCTTCTCTCTTACATATTAGGGTTAGCATTTCCTTTTGCATAGTTGTTTGGATCATCTACATACTAATTTACTGCATTTACATGTTGTTCTAGATTAGGTTAACTATAGGATATCCCACAAATTCATCATTTTAGTTAATCACGTTTGCATCACACTACATAGGAGGGAATTTTATTCTATTCCATCTACCATTCTATTACATTTCTACACATAGTTATCGTTCACTACTTTCACAAAGTGCAACTAGCACAAGAGCACCTAAGGAATGATTACACACACAAACACATAGAAATACATTGGGTCTAAGATGTAGTGTAACATTCAATTAGTAAGTCCACCATTACAGCAGCTGAGGACAGTCTAACTCCTTCATTTTTATTTTTATTTTTTAGGGTTTGCTACTTGTTTTAGGGTTTTTCAGGTCTATCTTTAATCATTGATCATTGAAGATATTTGGAAAAAAGCAGTGAATTACATGCAATAGATAGTGAGGGCTTCATATCATCTTCTAAACTTGCAAGTTTGGTTTCTTGACCTCTTTCACAACTTAGACTAGGGTGCCCACAGGTGCCCTCATCCTCTCTTGGGCGCCCTAGTCTAGTCAAACAGTTCATATCTATCCTTTTTGAGACCTCTGCATGTTCATTCTTGATTTCAGAATATTTAGTTCATTATAAGACAAACTAGATCAGCTAAGTCATTTCCTTACTCTTCTTGCACATTAGGGTTTCTATTTTCATTAGTGTAGTTGTTTAGGTCACTTTCTATAGCTATTTAATTATTTTATTTAATATTATTTACTATTGTTCCTATTTTAGATTAACTTAATAAATCCACATCTTAGTTAATCAGGGAACATGAGTTATGAGTGAAACTTGGTTTGGGAGATTAGGGCACAAAAGAGGGTGTTCAGTTCTTAAATGTTATGAACCAGATTTAAAAAGTTCTTTAATGGCTACCAAGGAGTTTTCTTTATGGTTTTAATTTATTTTTTGAGAATGCATTCATGGAGGGGAAGATGGAAGAATGAAGCACATTAAACTTAAAGACTTAGCCATTTTTTGGTTTTTTAATCAAATTGCCTCATGGGCACATTTTCCCCCCATTGTCCTCTTGTGATGGTATAGAAGGGATAGAAAAATTTTCCTTCGCCCTATGATGACAAGTGGTGTTCATTGATTGCCTAACGGATGAGGGGGAAATACTAGCGTTTAGCATACCTCAGCACTTCATCAAACTATTACCCCCTGAGTAATGGTCAAGTAGATTCTAAAAACAAGAAGTTGAGAATCGTTAGAAGAACTCTTGATGAGAATCAGAGAACTTGACACATGCATCTCAAATCAGCTCTATGGGCTGATAGATTCACACCCAAGAGGTTTACAGGTAGCTCTCCATACAAGCTTGTATATAGAAAGGAATCAGTGCTACATATATCACTTGAGTTGTCGGCATTGGAAATCATGAAACAGTTGGAACTAGATGAGTTTGAGCCCATGGAAATCAGGTATGCAGAGTTGATGGAATTAGAAAAAGCAAGAGAACATGTAGTGTAAACCATGGAAAAGGATCAAGTATTGATCAAGAGGATATTTGACAAGAAATTTAAATCTAGTTCATTCCAAGTAGGAGACTTCGTATTGAAATGGGATGTTGATCATGCAAATCCAGGAAAGCGTTTCAAGTTTGATGCCATGTGGAGTGGTCCATATATGATCACTGAATGCAAAGGTAGCAAGGCTTTTTGACTAGCACAATTCGATGGTGAAGAACTGCATATTCCAGTCAATGGAATCTATCTCAAATGTTGTTACTAGGGGAAATATTTCTCACCCTTATAGATGTTAGTCTAGGTTTTTTAATTCCTCTAAGTTTTGTGCACATTGTTGTTGTTAATTGGAATACAATTTCCCTAAGTTTTGGTGCACGTTTTTTATTTCTTATAGTGTATGCTTTTTATACAGTTCATCATGCTTCAAGAAAGAGAAACCGTTGTAGTAGGAAGCTCATAGTTACTTGCAAAAATTATAAATTTTAAATTCAAACAGATGCAAGACAACTAAAATAAGTGACATATTTTTGAATCTTCAATTCTTTTGCTTGCTCTAAACAACAACTGAGTTTCTCAGGTCAAAAAATCAGGATTGGTACTACAGTAGATGGGAGTCCCCAATTTTCACTCATCCTTCAGTCAATGTATAAACAGCAGATATAAGCCACAGTGCTCTCCCAAGGTTTGAAAACAGTCCTTACAAGGATCAGTTAGTAGCCTAAGTCTGAAGTAAGCTCGAGTCAAAGTAGAATTGGACATTCAGATGAATAAATAAAATGAAAACTTAATAAGAGTTCCATGATGTCCAAGTTAACAAGTTTCACTCCAATTCTGTAATATACTTCACCCGGATAGAAGATCAATCTCTTCTATCCACACTTGGTAAGGAATCAGATGTTGAGGTAACATTCATAGGTACTCATCATTCAGCCTCATGGATCACAGTTGTTGGAATGGATGAGATCTAGGTTTTAAGAAATTTTCTACCCTAAAAAACCTTGACTTCAAGGTTTTCTTATGAACGTTGAGAGTATGAGCTGTGAGGGGCAGCTTCGAAAGTAGGTAGCATCATCCCAAGCATTTCGGGATCATATTTCAGAGTTCAGATCTGTTCATGGTGATAATGCAAACTCCATGCCCAATGGATAGCTTCAGACAACTAGCCACACTCCATTTAGCAAGTAAATGGCCCTGTTCACTCACCAAATTATTATCTGAAATTTACCCCAAGGTGATTTCGACAAATTGCACAATTTCTTTAGGCTCGGATAGATAGAAATGGTGAAAACAAGAAATCTATATTTTTGGAGGCACCCCTTTGATTTTCTATAACTCCCCTTTTCAAGGAAAATCTGAGTTAGCTAAAATTTGCTTTAAAATGGGGAAAAGGCATGTTTTAATGTATTGCAGGTCTAGGGGCTATGGATGGAATGACTGCGGATTAAACTAGGGTTCCTCATCCTTGACTCGGATCTGAAATGCTAAGGAAACAATGATTTATAGGTAAACCAAGTCCCGACAGCCCGGGCAGTCCAAGTTCCATCGGGTCACAAGTTCCCTGAAAAGCTGATTTACTCGATTTACAAAGGAATGGAAGTAGATCCAATGTATTGTGGAAAAGGCAGAAGTTTGTAGCCTATGCGGTCCAAGTTCCATTTGGTCGTAAGTTCCTCAAAATGTTGACTTGTCCAATTTGTAAAGCAATGAAGTGGGCACAATGTATTGCGGAAAAATCAAGTCCCGGCTACCCAGGTGGTCCAGGTTCCATCAAGCCGCAAGTTCCCCAAAAACCTGCAATACCTGCAATACAAAGGGAAAGTGGTTTAATGTGGATTATAATAGCCCACGTGGAACACCTCGACCCTGAACTTCAAATGGGTGTAACTTTTGACCTAGAGCTCTGATTTTGACAAAATTGGACTTTTTGGAAAGCTCTCAACATCCTCTACGCCTCCAAAAATAGATTTCTTATTTTTAGTAAGGGTAGGTGGGTGAAAATAAAAGAAACATCTCCAGATATAAAAAAATTAAATGTTCAATCACGTAAAATGCAAGAAATCCCTGGCGAACTCAAAATAGCTACTCACACTTAGAAGGTCATAACTTGAGAAATTTTCAACAAATGTTCACAAAATCAGTCTCGTTGGAATTTTCATTCTAAGCTTGACACATAGAAATTAAGAAATGTAGAAATTGATGAATTTTTTATGGTGTTTTTTAATGAAAACAAGCCCAATTTTGTTTGGTTGTTGAAAAGTGGTTGAAGAAGCATTTAATGAGCACGGGCAATAATGCTTCACTGTTACAAGTTGTGGGGTACCTTGAGATTTCTTATGCAGGTCCAAAACCACCAACCATACTCATTTATCATGACTTACAATCAATTGAAAAGTGAATTTTGGCAATTGTATCCTCTCTCTCTCTCCTCTAAAAAATATATAAATTGGAGTGTTGGGCTCATTGTTGGGGAGGATAGTTTGAGTAGAAAATTTCTGTCATTTTAGTTTTGTGAAGCCAATGTGTTGTGGGCCTTTATAGTGGACTTCTTGCATGGTGATCTAGGCCTTCTCTTTTTAATAGTTTGGACTGTGCATATTAATGAACCAATAGATGCAAGTTTTTGGATGTATCTTTGTTTGTGTTTTTTTGCATTCTCCTTGCCTCTCTAATCTTATTGCAGAAGTTTGTGTATACTTTGTGCTCTTGCAAAGATCTATTATTGTTGTCTATGTATGAAAATGTGTTGTGAATGTTGTTGTTAAACTATGGAGAACTGTTATCACCCTCTCTAATCTATATTTTTCTTCCATTTTCACATATTGGGGATTATTCTCACACCATTGTTTTGGTGCATCACCTCTATAGTGTAGTTTTCCTTCATTTACATGTTATTTCTCTCTCCATGGTCCCTTGTAAATTATAGGATAGAGATAGTTAGTAGCTTCATCTTAGTAGAGATAGTTTGCACTACATTTAGGAAGAAGAACCAACTTTCTCTAGAGGTCTATCTCAGGTAGCAAGTCCCACAACTTGGAGATAGTACCCATGTTACCTAGTCACATCATGAGGTCAAGAACACACACTTGTGCAAATCAAAGGTTGTTGTAATTTGGTGATAACACTAACCTACCAAGTTAATGGAAAGAATGAATATATCCCCTTAAGCTTACCTCACATGATAGAATAATATTATCCTACCATCAACATTCTCCACTGTCACGATGACGATGTCATCCTCTATGGGTATTGAGGATCATTATCTTCATAAGACCCTCCCATCTAACATGTCTACCCTCCTTAATGAATCCAATTTCAACATTAACATGGGCTCACTGCAAGAGATACACATTGTCAAAAGCGTCCAACCCTTAGACTTGTGTGAACTCTAAGAATTCATCGTTTTTTATCCAAACATAGTCAAGATTTTGCATGGTTCTAGAGAAATATGCCTGGAATAGACCCAAACATCATCATCCACAATATCATCGCTATCCTGGATGCCAAGCCCGTGAAGAAAAAAATTTGTAGGATGAATCCTCGCATCACACTTCTAATCAAAGACTAACTTTAACATATTCTTTTAGCTAACTTAATACTACCCATTGATTATCCACAATGGGTTTCTATCATCATACATGTCACTAAATCAACTGGAAAATTATGCATCTTCATATACTTCTGATACATGAACCTAGTCTTCCGTAAAGGTGATTTTCCTCTGCCCAACATCAACCAAATCATTGATTTAATAGCATACCATGAAATGTTATTCCTTATGGATGGTTTTTCTTGTCACAATCAAATATTAATTGCACCAAAGGATCAACACAAGACATCCTTTATCATCCTACAGGGAACCTTTTGTTATAGAGTAATGCCTTTTGGCTTGAAAAATGTAAGAGCTACATATTAGCCCGTTGTGACCTATATCTTCCATGATATCATCCATAAAACTATAGAAGACTACATCAATGATATCTTAGGTAAATCCAAACACCAAAGAGACCATCTAGCCATTTTTGATATTATCTTTTTGCATCTTCTCCGGTTTTTCCTTTGCCTTAATCTCACCAAAATTGTATTTAGAGTTCTCACATGAAAACTCCTTAGATTCATACTGTCTATTAGGGGAGTTGAATTTGACCTTGCTAAAGTTAAATCCATTCTCAAAATACCTCCACCATCTAATATTAAGTAATTTTTTAGTCTTTAAGGAAAATATCAATCTATATTTTGTTTCATCTTGTAAGTGTCTAACCGTTGTCAACCCTTCCATCATCTTCTATGAAAATATATCCAAGTGGTATGATAATTTTCAACAGGCCTTTGATGCCTTCAAACAGTATCTCCTATCACCACTCATGCTCACACCTCCACGCAATGGGGTTCCTTTCTATCTATATATCCACAACTTACCATGCCTTGGTCGTCATACTTTCACATCGAAACGAACAAGGTAAGGAACAATTCTTATATTACATAAGTTGCACCCTTCATGAGTACGAAACTTCCTATTCAAAATTCTAAAAGTTGTGTTATTCCTTGTATAAAAAATTTCACTATTTACTTAGTCACAAAACATATGTAGTCATGAACTTCAATCTACTAAAATCCATACATTCTAAATATTATCACAATGATCACATCACTAGATGGCTCATGCTCATGACTGAATTTGACTTTGAGTTCATCTCTTAAAAATTCATTAAGGGGCAGCTCATTATTGATCAACTTACAGAAGCTCCCCTCCATCTAATCAACTAACTTTTGAACACTTATCTAACGAATCAATCTATACTCTCGATCAAGACAAGGCCCCTCTCAAATTTACCTTGTTCTTTAACAGGTCCAAATGTAGGCAGGGGTTGTTGGTGTAGGTGGTATATTTATTCACTTATTTAGTGTTATTCCACCTCGCCAGGTGAGTCATCTCACTTAGGTGGACATGGATCTAGGTGTCATTTTAGTTATGACGGATTCTCTTACAGAATCTGTCATATGTGTAAGTGTGTCATAGGAGTTACATTCCCATTTGGAAAAGTAACTCCTCTTCTCCATTATGGAGGAATCTTATCTTACATGGGAGTTACACATTCACTCCCCCATATGTAGACCATCTCTTTTGAACTATGATAAGCCAATACAAGCTAAGCTAAGGCTTCCATTCCACTCCACTTTTCGAATCTTGAGCTCTCATATGCATGCACATTGCTTTACAAAGCTTGCTTGCTTTAATCTCGCAACTCCTACACTTTGGTGAAGTGTAACTATTCAATGCACGTGAATTCCTTCCAGGTCTTCTTCCTACACTCTTTCATGGTATCATAACATGGGGACCAGAATCACATTACTCACCATCGGTGCTCCACCGTGTAGTTTCTTGTGCAATCTCTCACTTTTGCATGTGCTATACTTGCATATTTTGAGATTTTGTGGGTGTATTTTTAGGGTGTTTGTGTTCTTTAGGTGTTCGAGTTTCTAGTGTTTTTTGAGTTTAGTGTCTTTGACCACTCGATTCTTCATGTTTACATGCACGTTTGGAGGTGTTTTCTTGAGGGCTATTGTGTTTCTAGTTTTTTGAACCCTTCTTCGACCATTCGGGTAGTACCTTCCTTTGCCATCTTGGTTCATGCTCGTGTTGGACTGTCAGACCTCATGCTCGTTGTTTGATACTTCTTGTCCTACACGGCTCAAGTTACCTAGGAGCTTGCTGACTGGTTTGAAATTTCATGCATTACCCTCGCCATTGTTGGTCCCTACTTTTCTGCTATGATTTTTGCCTTGACTACATTGGTTTGTTGTGATTCGTGGATCATACTTTTGTTGGGTCGTGGTTCATTTTTCCACTATTCCCTTCTTGTCATGGCCTTGCCTCGACTCCTCCAGCTCCTTAGTTCTCTTCTACATTCGTTCTAGCTGTGATTTGGTTTTTCACTATTGGCTCGGGTCTACCTGTGTGTGGAAGTTTTTCATGACCGTGGCTTACTGTTGTGTGTTTAACTCAATTTCTCATGCGCCATAGAGCTTTGCATTATCCCTGTACTCATTTCTCCTTATGTTCGTGGCTCGTGCCTTATGTATTTCTCCACTAGCACGCCTTTCTCTGCATTCAACGATACAGGAAGATCAGATAAAACATTTTTAATAGTGGCTCAGTTATTTTTGGATTGTTTTTGGATTCTATTCTAACTGACCACCTACTTGGCCTATTCATCCTTCCTTACTGTGACTGCTTGGTTTTTCCTCCCTGGTATCCTACAACTCGAGTTGTTCGACGATATCTTTTTGGCTGTAGCTTCAAAACCACCAGCTGCTTCCAACTTTTCCTGACATTGGTGCGTTGTCTCTGGTTGCTCAGCACTCTTCATGGCATTGCCTCGGGAGTATATGTTTTAAAATGGCTCCCCCTTCTTCTACTATGACATGGTTACCCAAGGTGAATTCTGACTGCAGCCTTGACACATGGCAGACCTGCAACATCTCCCAACTCAGCGACCTCTCATTCAACACCTCTGCTCCTAATTTACTCGTTGTTGGATTCCTTACTTTGACTCGTAGCACTGCCAGCACGTGGCTCCCAACTGCTGAACATGTGGCTCACTCGTCCACCCTCACCAAGTAGTTCTTGGCACCTGGCTCAGTAACTCAATGGCATACAACTTTCCACATCAGACCCTGTCAACTTAGGTAGTTCACCCCTCGGTTCAGTGCAAACAACCCACCAGCTCGGTCAACTGTGAACCAGATCATCATGAGCCCCATGCATCCCTTTTAAACTTGTTTGGCTGTTAAAACAAACCTTTTTTTTTAAGTTTTGAGGTTAAAAAAAAAATTCCATGGCATTGTAATAAATTTCAAGGTTGTTTTTTGCTTGTATTCTTACCTTCCTACGCATGTCGAAGACTGAGGGCGAGGTCTGGGGTTGGCAAGAGGCTAATCCCCCCTCGCAAGCAAAACAAACTATGCCTAAAATTTGATGTCGTTTCCAACAAGTAGTCACACGATACCCTTTGCACTCGTTTTGAGCACTTTTTTAATGCATTTGCAGCATTTATTGACTTTTTTCATCAGTTGTGGGAATTGTATTTATGCCATAAATTTTGACTCGCTACTCGTTTTTTAGTGCTTCCTTGGTCAAAGTTGCATGATTTCTCACACACTACATGATGGCATTATCAATTTTGTAAATGTACTACTTTTTAAAGTTCCACATTCTTGGGGGGGTTGATTGTACTCTTGGGCCTACACACACAGACGCATTATCAGCCGAGTCCAACGTCTTGCTTTCGTGCACCTTACATCTTGCATTTTTTCATCATGGAGAGTGCTCTTTCCAAACTTGAGCATTGTAGGATCGCGTTACAGCCTCCGCCACTTCTCACCGGGAGAGGGAACTATTCAATTTGGTGTGCTTCCATGGAACATTTCTTTGCCCACGTGGGTCTTTTACCCTTCTTGCTTGGGCCAGTTCCTACACCCACTGATCATCATCATCTAGAGGAATTCCTTGAAACTTTTGACCATGTCTTTGGTCACATGATGATGAATGTCTCTCGATCTCTCTGGTTTCACGTGGCAGACTTAGATCAGCCTCACCGTGTCTGGAGCATTCTTCAATCCTTCTATGGAGACCCTTCACATACTGCCGCCATCGTTGCTACTGCTGATTCAGTCATCTCCTCCATTTCTTCATGTGATGATAGTTCCACTGACATAAAATTACTTGGTTCTACTTCTGATGACGAGGATTGTGTACCCAGTTTTGATCCAAAGAGCATTACAGAGGACTTCTCTCCTCTTTCTCTCACTATTCCAGACATTGTTGTGACCCCCCACATCTCATCAGATATCGAGAAGTCTCATACTCAATCTCACACCATCATTACACCCACCTCCTTTCCACTTCTAGTGTGTGAGGCCCACTTCACTCCTCTACCTTCATTGGATGACTCATACCTATCTAACATCACTCTTCTGTTTGTTGAGCCCCCATTGGGACAAGTATATGCCTAACCTTTGTCATCTTTTCACAGTGTTCACTTGTGATGCTCTACGGGTTCATCATCCATCTACAGGTGTTTCAGAGGATTTCATCATCTCTGTTGTTGGGAGTGCCCCTTCCAGGAATCATGTCACTTCCACATTTCTAGAGACCTTCATTGATCCACCCTCAGCTGTGGATCCCTTTTCTGTTGTGGAGGATGTTTTGTTCCCTTCACATCACTTGGACATCCTATCTGTGGGTGTTCCTCTTCACTCTGATATTTCTACGCACGTGGCATTACCTTCAGTTCCTTGGCACTTACTCGCTAGACCTATGTCACACTTCTGTGCACCAGACTCAGAGTTCTTCGTGTTGCTACCTTCATTTTCCTTTATGGAGTGGGTAGATTTCCAGCACATCATTTATGTCCTTCCTAAGGGTGGGCACACAGTTCATTATGGGTGGCTATTCTTCAGTCTAGAGGCAGACCATCTCGTCATCGACATTCTTCTAGGAGACCTCCTAGAGTTACAGAGTTCAAATCCATCCATGACATCTTTTGCATTCCTCTCGTCTCCCTCTTCTTCTCTCTTCTTCTTCTTTCCGAGAGATTTCCTCCTTGTACATGGGCACCCCTTCAGGCTCGTCTATGGCCAGGACCCATATTTGGCATCTTTCTTAGATTAGAGAGTGTGTTTTTCTCTTATGGTGGATGTTTTTCCCACTGGGTTTTCCTTCACTGCTTGGGATCTTTTTCTTGTACATGGGTACCTCTCAGGCTTTGTACCGAGACCCATTTCTCATTTCTGACTTTCTGCCTCATCCTAAGTTACGATGAAGGGGGGGTGTTCGTGTAGGTGGTATATTTATTCACTTATTTAGTGTTATTCCACCTCACCATGTGAGTCATCTCACTTAGGTGGACATGGATCTAGGTGTCATTTTAGTTATGACAAATTATCTTACAAAATCTGTCATATGTGTAAGTGTGTCATAGGAGTTACATTCCCATTTGGGAAAGTAACTCCTCTTCTCCATTAAGGAGGAATCCTCTCTTACATGGGAGTTACACATTCACTCCCTATATGTACACCATCTCTTTGGATCTATGATAAGCCAATACAAGCTAAGCTAAGGCTTCCATTCCACTCCACTTTTTGAATCTTGAGATCTCATATGCATGCACATTGCTTTACAAAGCTTGCTTACTTTAATCTCGCAACTCCTACACTTTGGTGAAGTGCAACTATTCGATGCACGTGAATTCCTTCTAGGTCTTTGTCCTACACTCTTTCAGGGGGGGGGTGTCAGAATAGTCATAATATTACCTTGGGATAATCCTATTATGTTATATTATAATTTAAACTTCAAATTTACTAATAACATGGCAGAATATAAAACACTCATTATCGGACTCTACATCACTACCTTTCTAGGTATGTAAATACTGGATATCTATGGTGACTCACAACTTGTCATCAATCAAATCAAAAGAATCTATCAATGTAAAAAATGAGGTCCTTAAGAAATACAAAACCATCATCAAATATCTCCTACAACTCTTTAACCATTATGAAATCCAAACAACTCCTTGCTCATCCAATAAATTTTAAGACACGATGGCTTCTCTTACCTCTGTCAATCCTCCATCACCTAATGATTCCAAATTATTTTTTGTACACAAACTCGATCAACCATCTTACACTAACACTAATCTCCCAACTATTAATCATATAGAATCTAGCTCTTTTAATACTTGGTATGATCAAGCATACGACTATCTTTACACTAACACACTACCCTCAAATATATCCTGAAATGGAAAAATATATTTTCAACAACGTGCATCACGCTACTTTATAGTAGGAGGTATCCTTTACAAAATATTATTTAATGGCCTCCTCTTCTAATGTCTCAAAACTCTAGAGGCTCATCTATCTATCCAAGAGGTTGATGACAACATATGTGGTAGATACTTCAATAATTTAGTTGTCGCTAAATGCATCTTATACATAGGCTAATATTGGCCCACACTTAATCAAGATTGTTGTGACTACACTAAGACATGTGTTAATTTCAACAATATTCCAACCTCACACATGTTCCTAGTCATGCTCTTCAGCCAACTCAAGATATTTTTCCCTTCTCACAATGGAGACTCAACCTCATCGGCCTTATTAACCCTCACTCATCACAATGGCATAAATCCATTATTACAGCAACCAAATATTTTACAAAATGGGTGGAAGTAATCCCCTCATTTCTACTAAAGTAAATAAATTTGTCTACTTCATCCATCATCACATTATATGTTGCTTTGGAATTCCTCATAAGCTCATCATAGATAATGGAAAATTATTCAAAAAAAAAATCATAAACTTCACGAAACCTTCAACATCAAACTTAGCTTTTCTACACCATATTATTTGCAAGCAAACAGTCAAGCGGATACCTCTAAAAAATACTCAACAAATCCCCATATAAATTGTTGATCAAGCTAGGTATGATTGCCATCTTCATATTCCCTTTACCTTGTGTTCCTATCAGACTAGCATTTGTACCCCTACAGGTGCTACACCTTTCTCTTTAGTCTACAAAAATAAATTTGTTCTTCCCCTTGAAGTTTAAATTCCATAATTATGCATTTCTCTTAGATATTTCATATTTGATGAGGACTACCATCAATAATGCTTATCACAAATTGAAATATTATACAAATGTCATCTAACCTCACTTGAACATTTCAACATATATCAATAACGAATCAAACGTGCCTATAAAAAAAATCTCAAACAGCATGACTTTAATATTGGTGATCTTATTCTCAAAGAAAACTAACATGTCACTAACATGGAAAAGAGAAAACATGGAAAGTTTTCTCTGAACTATCTTGGACCATAAATTATCACTCATAAATATGGGTCTAGGGCTTATTTTGAGCCTCTTTTAATGGTAAACCTAAAAAAATCCTCTTAACACATTACACTTGCATTCGTTCTACTATTAATGTATCAACTCATGAAATCTTAGTCAAACTATGATATTCTTCCATCAATCGAATAATATTATCATCCTCATAGTTATTAAGAATCATGTGGTATTTTCGTTAGCACATCAGTCATGGCCTTAAATGTGGGCGCCACATCTCTTCTCATAACACATTCCTTATGGAAAAGCTACCCACTCATGGCTAGGGAACCCTGTAATCAGTACTCTCACCATCCTATCTTATCTTATTAAATGACATGACAAGGACATGATTGTAGTTTACACACTTACTTATCCCCTTCTACGTGGGTACCCAAGGTTTCCCTCAACTTGAAATAAAAAAATATCTATGGGATGTATACAATCAAAATATAGATTGATCCCTTGAAGGATGACTCTAAAAAATAAAATCATGTCAAACAAAGTTATAGACCACTCCCTTGAAAGATGACTACCATGAAATCAAAAATCAATAAAATCGTAGACCACTCCCTCGAATAATGGCTACCCAATAAAAATACATAGTAAGGACTTCCTGTATTGATCATTCCTCATATCAAAAAGGGACTTCCTACATTGATCAGTCCTCATATCAAAAAGGGGATTCATGCATCGATTATCCCTCATACAAAAAATCAAAAAAGAAACAATCCCAAGAAATATTCTTGCATTGATTAGCTTTCCCAAAATGCAAGCTTCCCGCATCGATCAACTTGTATCATATATAATATAGTTGGGGAAAAACCATGGGAACTATCAGGAAGATCCTATTTCCCTATGCTTGTTAAACACAAAACATTTCCTATGTCAGACAAGGATAAGATCCAACTATCTCATATTTATCTATAATCCTGGTATAACTAACCATTATGGGTCATATGTTAACATCTAGTATGATGCCACATGTGCAGTATCATACGTATAAATCAATTTACTATCATACACTATATGTGTCCAGAACAGTAAAGAAACAGACATTTCACAATAAGTTCTTATACATCATATAAGTGCATAAATCATACAACAAGATTACCACTTTTCACGATAACGTCTAAAATTGTCATAATATATTATAACACATCCATCTATAATCTAAATCATACATTTCAAATATTTCCATAACTCATCATATCATAACAGAAACCATTAATTAAAACCTCATTAATCACATCTACATTCATCACATTGCAAATTAAAATAAAAAACATAACTCCACAAAAAAATCATATACATATATCCAAAATGTCAGTACATCATCAAGGGCCTAAAAATCCCCATGTATCAAAAATAAAAATCGATAAGAACTCCAAAGAGCCTCATACATAAAAATAATATCTACAAAACTACTAAGTAAACTAAATTTTCATCAAATGAACACTCCCCCTATGCCATTCCCCTAAGCCCCATCTGGCCCTCTGTATAGTCCTCATTCCAAACCTCGTGGTGGTTAACCCATGCTCACAGTACTACTTGATGGAGCCACTTTTTGACATACTAAAAACATTGTATAACAAGGCTCATCTAGAATCCTCCATTGCATTATATCCTCATAATATCGTAGCTCCTCACATGAAGCCTGGTAGTTGGCCATACCCACTATATGGTGGGTAAAAATGTGTCTAAAAAATGTTCACTCTCATCATCCATTCAACTAGGGTATCGAGGAAACGAGTAAGAGACACACTAACACCAACACACAACAGATATAATTAAGGGGGGTACAAGGCCCTTACACTAACACAACTTAAGATTTCCAAGGCCTTAGGTCAAAGAAGAGGAAGGAACCCTATTGGGGGTGATGATGAAAAAAATAAACATGCAAAGTCTATGCTAATAGAAGTAAAGCATGTAAAATGAAATAAAGAATTGAAATACAATACGCTAACCTAACATGTGCATAAAAACTAAGCTAACATAATTTAATGGCAAAGATGTAGTAGACTACTCTATACAAAATTACAAGTCGATTTAGAGAATTTACCTGATGGGGCAATTCTTGATTCTTTTATCTCCAAAAGGACCATACACCAAGAGAGAATAGCTTTTTGGTGGAGAAGGGGAAATAATCTAGTCCTATCTCACTATAGGTGACCCAAAAGTGTAAGCAAACCAATCAAATCAAGAATAATCTCGAAGCCAAGAGTCAAGATGCAATAAATACAAGATCTGAGTCAGTAGATGCAAGTTGGCATAAGAAAGCGGAGCTAATGGTGAGTTCCTTTATGAATTTTATGTTTTCTCTCATGTGGTGAAGATTGTTTTTGGCATTTATATTGACGCTATCAACCATGGATGAAGGCATTGGCCAGGGATTTGAAATAGTGCCAACATTTTCGCTTGTGGGTGATGGTGTCAGCTAGGGAGGGACAATGTGAAGGGGTGTGTGTAATGTGTCATTAGAAAAAAATATAATGCAAGGAAAAAATAATATGGCCATGAGCAAGGAAGGCATCAAAATATTACAAAGAAAATAAAGAAGACAATAGAAAAAGAGGTGGATAAAATAGGATCAAAAGCTATTCTCTCTCCATGTATCATCCCTATCCCAATGGTTACATGAATAACCACACCCATATCCCAAAACAAGCCCCTTGAGGCACCTATTCCTAGAAATATATGCACTAGCAACCTCTAACATAAAAAGATAAATTGTTAGTAACAGGTATGAAAATCAAAGCACAAAAAATTAGGTGTATATATATGCCCCATCCATTGATTATCGCATGTCGCAATAGCGAAACATGGGGTACTCAGTGGAAAGAATGATACATAATACCAAAACTGAAATTATTTGTTGAAATTAAATAATAGACTAGCTGAAATGAAATATGACCATCAATGCCTACCTAATAGTGTCAGTCGTCCTACCACGTACATGCACAATCCATGTTGCTAGAACCCTAGAGAAGCAAAAACGAAAAGAAACACTAGAGGACCATTAGTAAAATAAGACATAAATCACCTAACTAGGGGCCCATGGGATGGATGTCATGGCATAGGATCATAGAGATAAGGTGTCATAGTTTCAAATCCAAGAAACGGGTAGTAACACCGAAAAGTGTAAAAAATCGTATGGTAGAATCTATAAAGAGGTATTGTGATAAAAATCAAAGGTGCAAATGAATAGAACATGAATGATTAGCCCAAAAGGTGAAATGGAAATGCTAAAAAGTGTAACAAACCAATAGGTAGATGTTATAATATTAATTGAGGAAAATAAATCCAAGCAAAACTACGAGCCTAAGTGAGGATGCACAACATCACAGTAATTGTATAGGAAATGTCAGGGTGAATTGAAGCCAAAATAAGCAGAAAAGAGGCCAAAACAACCAATAATAGGGTTTCAAGGTAATTTTAGAGAAAAATAAATCCAAGCAAGGTCAAGAACCTAAGTGATGACATACAAGACTGTGGCAATGCACTAGGAAAGGCTAGGGTGAATCGAAGCCAAGATAGGTGAAATCAAGACCCCAAAACTCCAATGGTAGGAGATGTCATTGAAAAAGAGAGGTGATGATAAACCCAAGTAGGGCAGAGAGCCCAAGAAAGGATAATATTTTTAGAGATGTGTGTAAAACCCAAGGGGGGTGAGAGCCTAGGCTAAAGAAAGATGTAGTCAAGATATTTCTAAAATATGTGTTTAGCCACGAGGGGAAAATGATTGTAGAGTATCAGTGATGATATCGTCAACTTGGTTTATAATATGACTTTGAGCATGAGTGATAACATCCTCAATAGGATGTTGCGTAATAGTTACCTGTTGATGGAATTTAGATCATGTGGCAAACAAAGTGTCATCTATTTGGTCCTCTGACCGAGCGAGGATGCCTTGTTGAATATCATTAAGAGTGGGATGAGGTTCAGGGAAAGGTGGAGGCCCATATGTAGGTTGTGTTCTAGATGGTCTAGGGGAAGTTTGGCATCTTCAAGAGGATTTAGTTCTATGCTTATTTCCACATGAAGAGGGCTCAGGAATCGGGCGTCTGTTATGCATGGCCTAACAATCTACATCAATATGCAAATAGTAGCCATGGTGTGAACAATAAAGCAAAGCCAAGGCAGAAGACAATGTAGTCTTTTGAGATTGATCTCTTCTAACTTCCACTTCAAGATTTTTCATGGGTTTTTTGTAATCTCTACACTCAAATACATCATGCCCTAGGATTTTATGCCATATACAATATGGCTCTATCCCAGAGGCTTATGGAGCCATAAGAGTGAGGATAGGGAAGGATGTGAATGACTAATATGGGTTGGCATGGATGATATCAACGCATCTTATGATTCATCATCCATAAGGTCATCATCTTCATAGTCAAAACTAGTTGTGCACTCGCTTCTTTTAAATGAGGAGGTACATCATATGGTATAGTAACAGAGTTGCGAAGAAAGGGCGATACCAGTGGAGCTGTCTAAGGATCATACACTAGTTTTCTAGGAGACTCAACTGAATGTGAAGATTCTTCTTGTATAATAATCACATTCACATCATAAGTGAGTGTGCTTTAGAGGGTTCTTTGGTAACGTTGGACTTTTCTATCCCAAATTTGGGCATAACTAGCCAAATGGGGATCATCCAAAGTATAACCATCATCATAGTCAAGAGTAGAGATATCTACCACAAAAGATTCAACCATGGTTTCTAACTGAACCATTTTCTCTAGTGGAGGATGAAGTGTATGTGAAATAGTAACAGGAATGGAGTGCTCCTTGTGAGATCACAAGTTAGGAGGAAGTTGGGATATGATGAGATATGGTAGGTCAGAGGTATTAATCCTAATAGTAATCTCATTAGGCTCCTCATCTTCAAAATCCAAGAGATTGGGAGGTGATTGCCTGACCAATTGTGGATGACCCACATTACAATGAAGAGACTCAATAGGATAATTGAAGAGTTGATATTTACGAAATGGGATGGGAAATAGTTTTTGAAGGGTTGGGAATTTAAATGTCCCCTTTTTTAGAGTATCATTATTCCAAGGATTCATATCACCTTGAATTTTATAAATAGTCCCTTGATGTGCAAACTTGACACATTGATATGCTGAAGAGGTGACCACATACATGCGGTGGGTCCAAGTTCGACCGAGGACAATATTATAAGATAGGGGAAAGTTAAAGACCATGACTTTCACATGTATGGTCCTAGGAGGAATAGTGATGGGCATCCAAATGCAACCCATAGCAAGCATCTACCGATGATCATACCCCTGACAAGTAGTACATGTGGTTTTGAATTTTTCTATAGATTAACAGAGGGCTTTGATAAAATCTAATAAGGCCACACATGTGCCAGAACCTTCATCAATGAGGGCACACTTGACCGTGTTTTCACCAATTTATACAGAGATAAAGAGTGGAGGGTCATCTGCCCGAAGCAAGAGCTCATTTGGAATCATAGTAGTTACGGGGAGACATATACAAGTTTGAATGTTAGTGGTATGATCAGTGTAAATGGAAAGTTCTTCACATTAATGGTGGAAGATTTCTTTTGAACCGTGTAATGTAGGAGACTTCCCTAAAGTAGGAGGGAGAGTGAATTTTATATTTTAAAATGTAGTTATAAGATGCTCATGATGGTGAGGTGAAGTGTGCATGATTTTGATGAAGGGGATTGGACCAAGAATTTGAGACAACACTTCTAAGGGATCCCACTCATCATGGCAGGATTGAGCAATGGATTGAGAGTGTTGAGGATACTCAGAATTAGGCTCAGAAGTAGGAGTGATTAAAGATACTTCATAAATTAATATTTTTTTATGCTCCATGTTATTAGCTCGATCAAAGGCATCTGTGATTGGAGGAGTTTCAAACACCTTCATCCCTATAGTAGTTTTGTCACAGGGGCCAATGGCATCCATAGAAGATGAAATTTTGTCTTTGGAGGTTTTATTTTGAAAGACATGAGGGTAAATGACTTTATGAATCTGAGGTTAAAAGGATGGAGGATATTGAGTTTCAATGTATGCTATAACATGACTCATATAATTTATGGAAAGTATGTTCTCAAGAGGATAATCATGATCAACCATGTTTGATGTGGAATTTTCTAGTTTCTTATAGCTTTCACATGTATTGTGGCTAGGCATAGGATCAAAGAAAACTTTGAGTTGTTCATTAAATTGATTGATAGCATTGTGACAATCCTTTTACTTTTGATTGTCATGAGATTTGACCATTTCATTCAAGCACTCTCGAGTGATGGTGTCATGGTCAAATTGAGGGCTACGAAGAATGTGATGGAAACCCTATGGAGGGAACAACAATTTTTATGAGAATGGCCCCAGTTAGCATGCCACCAACAGAAATTTTTCTCTTCATGCCATTGAAGGATGGGTCAAGAAGGATCAAGGATCTGACTAAATGGTTTAGGCATGTGTCATCTCAACTCATCCTTGGTCAATGACTGATAATAAGTAGGCTTTATCTTATTATTATTATATTTTGGTTCAATATTAAAGATATTCCTATTTGAAAAATCCATAAGAGGAAGGGTACATGAGCCCCCTATTTCACCTCAAAAGTAATGTGATAAAATAGATAAGTGGGTAAAGGATGTAGGAGGAATACCAATGTTATGTATATAGTAGAAGGCATTGCACGTGATATAGAATTTTGATCCAAGATGATTGTGTGAGCTTCCCTTTGGCTAGGAGGAATGGTCTGTATAAGAAACACAACAAGAGCACCAAATAGTATTAAATAGCAAGAGTCAGAGGACTATCTAGCAAGGCTAGATCGGGGAAGTGAGACACTTCCGCAAATGCTTATCAATCCTCTATTTAATACAACTTAATGTAAGAAATAATGGTTCCTATTATAGTTGATAAGATTTAGGTATATCTTATTAACATATAATAAGTGAATTTAACTCAACAATCAATGGTTAGAATTAAATTTGGATGATTAATAGGCTAGTTTGGGTCTGTAGGTGTAGCAGAGGCTGTAGGTGAGGTCTAGTGAAATTAGGCAAGGTTTTGGGTTGTTTTACGGAAGTTGTTAACTCATTTTTATAGAAAAAATTGTCAGCCTCAGAGAATGGTATCGCTTATTCGACCGATGTCGGTATAGGAGATAGACCGACACCAGTTGGCTAACCAGTGTCAGTAGGGGAAATTTGGTTCAAATATTAAAAACAAGAATTTGGACCTCTCTGTGATTGCACAGAGAGTGAAGGTGGTGTTGATAAGGTCATGATATTGTTAAGAAGACTCAAGTATGCTAAAAAGGAGGTTGGAAAGGGTGTAAAGGCTTGGGATGGTTGAATAGTGGGTTAGTGGGAAGAAGGTGATATACGGGTAATAGAAGGAATGAAATACAAAAATAAATGAAAGATCTACACTTGAATAAGCACAAATGATAAAATCAAAATACTTACTTGGTATGTTGCAAATCCTATGAGTGGAGGTGGTTGGTGGTTGATCGAAGAAGATATGTCTGTGTCCAATGCCATGGAAGTGAAGTGTGTGTGCTCCTATGATTATTCCAATGTTTTGGAAGGAGAACTAGCTACTTGTCTTATATTGTGGTTGTGTGTTCATCATCAAGATGCAAGAGGGCTTGAAGATTTGAGCTTGAATGCAAAAAGGCTCCAATAACTGAATGACCAACCCAGGTAAAGAGTTGTGAAAATGTATATAAAGTGACCGATGGTGGTTAGGTAACCAATGCCGGCCAAGGAAAAATCAGTGTCAATTAGGGTGAACTAATCCCTTTTACCAAAAATAGGAAGATCTTCCTAGATTTGGCATGTTTTCCAAGTTGATTTCACTTAGGAAATTGGATTTCTCATTAAAAAAGGTAGGAAAGTCATAGAAGAAGTCTAACTACATTTGAGAAGAAATCTCGGTTAGTTAGGTCAAGTGGTGACTCAACACTGGAAGTGATGACTCAATGCTGAGAGTGATGACTTGGTCACTGCGAGTTAAATTCCCTTAGAATAGGTCTAGGGTGAGGTGTCCTGATGAGATGGATGTGTGAGGAGTAAATTAACTTAATTAAAATAATTACATTAATTAATAATGTTAGGATGAATATTAATTCAATTGTAAGTGATTAAATTAATATCAAGGTGTGGAAGGGGACTATGGCTAGGTGCATGCGTTACGTTGATTAATTGAAAGGGATCGAAGGGAGTGTGACCTAAATTTGGTATCTACATTTGCCCCTTTTATCACATAGCTTGTATTGATAAGCGATGCTGAAAAAAATAGAAGGTCGTTGCTTTAGGTATGAGTGAAAGTTAGGTTACCCTAAGTATGGGTGGAGGTTATCCCCCTCAAACCAAGAATTGATGAAATGGTATGTTGATTCAGTGAGTGGTTTGATAAAAAGATAAGTGATCAAAAATAGGGGTGGTTGGTGGGTAGGCAAAGATGGTAAAGGTGTGGGTAATATACGGGGGAATTCAAACACATGCATATGTATAGAATGTGAAAAGGCACTAGGCATAAGAGCTCGAAAACTCTTCTTTATCAAAGGTCAGTAGGATTACCCAAACAAGGTTGATGTGATCCAGGTATCTAGGGTATAGGATATGGTCCTGAAACACAACTAGGATAGGTGCAAGAATGGGCTTGAGGTGTGTTCCAAATAACCAAAGGGTTTGGTTGGGAGAAACGAAATGGCATTAGGCAAGGTAAGGAAAGTAGGAAAAAAAACACAAGTAATGTCATTGTAAGGTATAGTGTGTAAGAAAATTTGAGTGTCCATGGGTGGGTTTTGGTTGAGGTCAAGAGGTAAGGTCATAGGTAAAGCTGTGGGTAAGCCGTGGTATAGGCAAAAATTTGCCCCAAATGAAACAAAGGTCGTGTATTAGGTAATAACATGATAGGGTGAACCACAAGGGCTTGGGTAAGGGTGGGGTAGTAATAAAAACTATAGTAGGAAATCAAATTTGGTGAAGTTAGGAAAAATGGGTTTAGGTATGATGACCGATACCGGTCAAGGTAAACCAATACCAATGTAGAAAAACTGACATCGGTCAATTAGGGCTTCTGACCTATGTCGATCAGTCAGATTTGGTAATAAAACACAAAACCCATATTTTGAAAAGTTCATTTATGTATTTCTATTTAAGGAAAATGACAGAGAGGATGGATTTGGGCTTTTGACATGGGAGAAAAGGACGAGTATATTTTTTAGACTTGGGTGGAGGTAACAGAGTGGTTGGAGGAGTTAGGTAGGAGAAGGTGAAGAGAGTGTGATTCAGTCATGGCTGAGGTAGGAGAAGGTGTTGGAGGACCTCCAGATCAGAGACTGGAGATCTGACCGAGGAAGAAGCGTCGTGTAGAGGTAGAATTCAATCCTCTCTGGTTGTTTTTTATTATAGTTTGAGGTAAAAATGAAGAAATGGGGGTTTGAATTTGAAATTTGAAATTTTAGTAAGAAGGAATGAAATTGGGTATGGGGAGGGTGAAATTCAGGTTAAATAGGTTGTAAAATGGAAATGGGTGGGATTAGGTGGGTTTTGGGTAGATTTTAGATTGTTTTTTCAAAACTTTCAAAGTTTGGGGCGTGGGGGTTCGGCTTTGGGGCCAAACCAATGACCAATGCCAATCGGGCCTTGGCTAACGTCGATAGGCTTATCGGTGTCAATGGGTAAAATGGGTGACTAGTACCGATCAAAGTGGCTAATGCCAATCACTGTAAAAATTGACCAGGTCTTAAACGAGAAGGTTTAGAAGGAAAAAATATGGGAAAATACTATGGTTGGGCAAATGGTTAGGTAATGGGGTAAAAGTAGAGAGATGAGGAGTATAGAAATATAGAATCATGTGGGGTTAAGGTGAAGGTAGGGAAGAACTAGGTGGGTGGTAGGTGAATTGTGTGTCAAATACTAAGGAAAGAAAATGAAGAAATAGAATGTGGGGGAGTGTTGAGGCTACATAAAATATATGATAACTCACTACAATAGGTAGGAAATGGATAGGTAAGTAGGGAAACAATATGTGTTGGATGGGACTAGATAGGAGCGAAGAGATGAGTAAAATAGGTAAGCACTTGACACTATTGATTGGGATGGATGTAGCCACATCACCAGCTAACTATGCATGATAGGGTACCACCATTGTTAGTGCGGATACAAGCCAGCGTCACTGAAGATGAGTGGGAGCACATACAAGATGTGGGGCTTATGGGTATGTAGTGATACAGGCATATCATTTGAGATCATAGTTTGATGGTCACACTCATTGATAGATGGGATGCAGTGACCAATACTTTTCATCTAGCCACTGGCAAGATGACTATCATGTTGGAGGACATGTATAGGATTCTGTGATTACTAATTATGGGAGAGTCTATATATCATATTTCATCAGATGAGGTGATGGATCTAATGGTTGCAATGTTAGGGGAGGTAGTGGGTGACTTGACTGAGAAAAATTCCAGTATTGTTTATGGAGCTATGTACACTACACATCTGTAGGATATCTGGTTGGTAGTACTGATGATGGTGACAATTCGATGTTATGCACTTCTTGACTCTGAGGGTGGCAGATTTCCCTGAGCATTGATGCGAGGCTTACAGGATATAATTGAGGAGTGGGTTTATTTTGCATGGGCTCCTGCATATCTAGTGCATCTTTATAGGTATTTTTGGGCCTATTAGAGGATGCAACGGTATGGCATCTATTGTACGTATCTATTGCATTGTTGGGTGTATGAGCACATAGAGATTATGCACCCACAGGGACTACCGATAGCATATTGGCATCATGGTGGGATGAGAGTAGGCTACAAGAGATGGGTGCTAGTAGGAGTGCATCCCTGAGTAGAGGAGACAACACATGATGTGACCTACTATAGATGACAGTTGGAGGGGTTATACATGATGGATATAGTATGGTGACCATATGTGGGGTTTCCTACTTATAGAGGTATAGTGCATGACTTGTAGGGCCTACAATTACTTAAATGGATACATGGGAGGTGTATCAGTGAGCACAAGATGATTCCAATAGATAAATTCCTACACTAGTTCAAACTGTAGTAGGATGTGCCCCCATTATTCCCTCAGTATCGTAGAGACAGTGTGGAGATACTATTATCTCCGCCACATCTGATAGAGCAAGTAGGGAAGAAGGAGTAGGTGATGAATAGGAGGATAGATGACACAGGTGTGACAGATGGTTACATATGTTGGTGGGAAGCCTAGCTATAGGTGTTATCACCATGACCAAGTTAGCCAAACTTGACTATTGTGCTAGTTCATAGGGATGCTACAGGGGAAGGTGATGGCTTTAGGGGTGTAGTTGACATAGGCATAGGCATAGGTAACCACCTTGACAAGACAAGTGACATCTTTATAGGGGTAACTAGCCCACGCGTAGGCTCAAACTCCTACATAAGCTCCCGTAGGGGACAGAGGACAAGTAGCAGCTCTACAGGCTTAGGTTACAAGTTTATAGGGTCAGTTAATAGCATCCCATGCACAAGTCATAACATTATAGGCAAAGATAGTTGCACATGCACCAGTGCAGGCACCATCTTAGGCACCAAGATAGGGTCCTGTTATATAGGCACTAGCACTGGGATAGGGTCCCTTGGTACAGGAAAAAGGATAGGGGCCACTGGTACAGGGGACATGGGCCATTATTATTAGGGTAGGGTTCACAGGTTGGATCCATAGCAATGGTGTCACCTCAAACAATATCCATGGAAAGGTTCAAGGATGCCCTGAAAAAAGCCCTCTATTATCAAGACAAGATAACAAATGCTAATATTGAGGTTATATCATACGCCAAACATAGGGCCCAATAGGTAGCTAGTTAGAGGACTAGTACATGGACCCGCAATACTAGCACCGCATGTATCCATGGATCTCATAGACATGACGAGAGGCAGGTGACAATTTCACAGAGGCCATAACTAGACAAGGGTGGTAAAATGATTAGCGGGAGGATGATAGGACCAACTAAGGGTGCATGTGATAGTTGATGCAAGGGCCCTAAATGGGGGTGAGGCATGATGATAGGTGATATTGTATTTTGATTTTCATACATATACTGGCATGCATGCCAAAGATGTTAGATTGTACATGAGATTTTTTGAGATATTGTTATCATTTGTAACTTATATACACAAACACTCCCCTTATATAGTTGATTATGATATTGGACTGATGATGTACTTGGTTTTATTTCCATTGTATTGTTATTATGGAAACTTAACTTGATGGATGTTGTAGGTTTTATTTGTAGGTTATGGGAGCTAGTGTTGAGATGTGGAACTCAATTACTTCAGTTTAGAGTGTTATATCAACTTGTTGGAAAACACAGTAACTGACATCGATTATGAAGGGACTGACATCGGTCACCATGATTGGCATTGGTCATGTAAGTAGGAACCATCATTGGTTAGGGCTAACCGGCATCAGTTACCTGTGCGTGAATGTTTTATTTAACTCACGGGAATTAGATCTAATTTTAGTATTAAAGTAAATATATTGATTGTAATTGTATGGCTAAGTGCCCTAAGTTTGTATAAGGTATTTATAAGATAGAAAGCTAGGGTTAGAAGAGAGATTTAATTATTATGGTGAAAATAATTTTGAGAGAGAATTATTGGAGAAGAAGGAGAATCTTGAGAGAAAGAAATTAATGTACATCATGAGAGGTGTGGATCATTGTATATCTTCTCAAAGATTGGGATAATATATTGGCTTGTTTCTTGGTGGATGTAGCCCAAACTGGGCGTACCACGTTAAATCTGGTGTTGATTTATATCTCTTGTTTTGTATATTTCTTCCAGTAGAATATCTACTTTTATTTCATGTATGCTTAGATCTGATATATTATCTGTACAACCTATGTGCTAATCCCAACAACTAGGTGTGTTAGGCATGGTTGAGTTAGATGTAGGCATGAATTTAGAAGGTTTAGGCATGATGGAATTATAAATGTCTAAGTGTTGTTGTGATGGAAATTAGGTTGTGTTAGGCATAGTTGAGTCATAGTTACGCATGGTAGAGTCATAGTGAATTGTCAATATAGTGGTGTCATGGAAGTTAGTTGGTTTTTATGAATAGTTGAGTCAAAAATTTCTAAGTTACTATTTTTTATGGAAATTATGTGTTGTATATTTGGTTTGGTTAAATTTCCAAGTAATTATATCATGGAAATGGAAGATGATTATGATGTGGTTGATTTTGTAGCATGGTAAGTATGACGAAGCGATGTGTGTTTGGTTATACATTAATTTCCAAGTTATTGTGTGGATGGAAACTAATTAGGTTATGATGTGTGTGTAAAAAAGGGGGAAATGGTCAGGGGAAAGAGTGGCCAAGCTAACCTCCAAGGGGACCATGCCCTCGGAGTGCTACCTACATATCCCCGGAAAAAACGGGCCTCAGGCCGATGTATTTCTCCCATAGGGTAGGGAAGAATATGATAAAGTAGATGGATAGGTTGGTCAGTTTAGGCATGGTTGAGTGTTTAAAATGACTTGATGATAATAGATGAGAAATGTTGAGGTAGGTGAAAGGAGAAGAAATCCCAAAAACTAAATGTTGAAGGTCTTGTCATGTGTATAAAAATCAAGAAGTAAGTAAAGGGGAAAATGGTATACGAGGTAAAAAGACTCCATAAGTGGAAATAACCATGATGAGCATACTTAATATAGGGTGATGAACGTAAACCCTCTAAAAGGCATTGTAAGATTGAACTTTCTAAGGGTAAAAGAAGTTACATGATCACAAAGTGTCATATGTGCGCCATATCCCTTGAGTAGGTAGTAAATAAGAAAACAAAGGAGGGTGTGGTGGAAAATCTTGTTTAGCATAACCTTGTTGTGAGACAACATGCATCTTCTGTAGGATATCCAAAACTAGAATAGGCAAGTCCATGACGAAAAAGTTGTATTTTGCTTAACTTTTTGTATTTTCTTTTTTATTTTATTTTATAGACTAATCAATGCAAGAAGTCTATATGGGATGAATAGAATGAATCCTTGAGGTCTTCGTGAAGTTGGTCGATGTGGGAAGCTTCAGCATATTTTTATTTTTATTTTACAAAAATATTTTTCTTTTTGGATAGATTATGTACAATAGGGCTAGCTTTTTATAGTTGTCCTTTGAGGGCTCAGTATATTTATAGTAGCAATATGGAAAGATAGATGTTTTTTTTTAGGGAGTCATCTATTTACAAGAATTTTTACTTAAAGAGTTGAATTTGAAAATCCCATATATTATTTTTGAATTTTTTGGACTTTTACATCATGGACAAGACTATAAAAGAGTATAAGATTCTTTTATGAAGGAAAAACCATAGCACACAGAGGTTATCTATGAAAGAGAAGTTTTAAGTGATGAATGAGCATGGGATTCCATCCTAAAAAGGATGAAAAGTATCCATGAGAATCGTGCCATAAGTAGAGTTATGGTTCTCATATTTAAGATAAGGTTGAAAATGTGGCAGATAATCACACAATTCTGGTGTAGTCATTAGTCCTTAAAAGAGTTAAATGAAAGGAATGGTTCCTCAAGGGATGAGTGTATTAAAAGAAAAAAGGTGATATAGTACTTGATTTAACAATAAAATGGTTGAAGATGCAAGGCATTGAGGGGCTCAAACTCGGGTTTACCTTTGATAGAAGATAAATGATAATCACTTGATCTATAGTATGAGTGATGATATAGGGTCTAAGCCAATTAAGAGAAAACTTGCCCCGTTTACTTTTCTCAGCTTTGATTACATGTTGATTTTTCTTCAAGAAAAGATAGCTGACCTTGAAGGTTAATTCATGGACATGTTTTTCATAGGCACATTTGATACATTTTTGGTAGATTTGAAGGTGATCGAGAGCATTTAAACGGCATTCATCTAGAAGCTAAAGTTGGGCCAAACGGTCTTGGTGAAATTCATCATCATTAAGAATGTCTTTGAGTCAGATATGAAGAGATGGAATTTTTACTTCAAGAGGCAAGAAGGCCTATGTACCATAGAACAAAGAGAAAGGTGTAGCAGTGGTGGAGGTATGAATACTAGTGCGATAATCCCATAAGGCAAAAGGAATATACATGTGCCAATCCTTACCAATATCGTCAACTACTTCAATAAGAATTTTATTAAGAGTTTTGTTAGTCGATTTGGCTTAACCATTTGTTTGAGGGTAATAAGGTGAAGAAAAACTAAGTTGAATGTCAAAGGTGTCATAGAGTTTACATAGGGTTTTGTTTTTAAATTGTTTTCTATTATCATTGATGAGGCGGTGAGGAACACTAAAGTGACAAATGATGTGATGGTTAATGAATTCACAAATTTTCTTAGCTTTGGTAGAAATGAGAGGTATGGCTTCCACCCATTTAGTGTAATATTCAGTTATGGTGATGATCCATTGATTACATTGAGAATAATTAGGGTTAATCTCTCCAACAAGATCCAACCCCCATTGGGAGAAAGGCCAAAGTTCTATGGAGTCCTGTAAGGTGTGACTAGGGGTGTGGTGAAGATTAGTGTGTTGCAGACATTTCACACAACTTTTAACATAGTCACAGTAGTCTTAGTTTAAGGTTGGCCAGTAGTAGCCGAGGCGAAGGATGTACTTAGTGAAAACTAGCCCACTGAAATGATCACTGCAAATCCCATCATGAACTTCCTTAATGGTTTATAGGATTTCAGAACTTGTAAGGCATCGTAGGAGGAAACTGTCAAATCCACGTTTGTAAAGAAGACCCCCCATGATGACATAGTGAGAGACACTTTTGAGGAAGGCTCCTTGTCCATTCCAAGTGAGTTCCAGAGATAGAATTGAGAGGGAAAGATAATTGACAAACTATTTATACCAAATGTCAAGTGGATCAATTTCAATTCTTCCTACAAAGGTAACATCTTGAAATAAATAAGAGGGTGATTACAACTTTTTTAATGTGACAAATATTTTTGAGTGGGAAGGAGAAGCAAGTATTTGAGAAGAAAGGTAGGTCATGGTATCTATGAATTTGTTAGTGTTGCATGGAGTGGTTTGAAGCTCATAATGATCAAAGGCAGTCACAAATATGTCAGCGTGAAGTTTATACTTGAAGTACCTCGTTATGACACTGGTATAAACCATTGACTTGGTTCATTACTAGTTGGGAGTCACCAAAGATATTAATGGATTTAACCTTTAAGGCTATGGCGATTTTAAGACCTAACACAAGTTCTTCATATTTGGCAATGTTATTAGTGCAGTCAAAATCCAATTTGAAAGATAAAGACATAGGCTCACTGTAAAGAGGAATGAGAATGACCCCTACACCAGCCCCACATTGACATTTAGAATCATTGAAAATAAAGGTCATCTAATAAATAGTTTTATCAAGGGAGAGGGTAGTAATGGATTCATTAGGGAAATCAAAGTTAGAAGATTGATTTCTGGAAAGAGGTGCGTCCGCAAGTTGGTCGGAAATGGTTTGTCCTTTAATAGAATTTTGATGGATGAATTCAAGATCTAGGACTGCAAGAAGTATGAGCCAACGTGCAACATGTTAATGTTGGTAAGACTTAAGGTACATGTAGTGTAAGGGGTCAGTATTGGTGACAATGAAGGTTTTGTGATTGAGTAAGTAATGGAAAAGTTTGGTGGCATCGAAGACTAGGGTGAGGTAAAGTTTTTTAGCATGAGTATATCTAGTCTCATAGTCTAAAAGAGTATGAATTATATAATAAACCACCTGATCCCTATGTTGCTCATCGTAATGAGAGAGCATGGCACCCAAGCAATAGTCTGTGGAAAAAATATAGAGGTAAAAGGGTTCGTCGTCCTTCAGTGGGATGAGCACTGGCGGTTGAAGTAGGTATTCCTTTAATGCATTGCAAGATTTTTGGAATTTATCATCGCATTTGAAGGAGACTTCCTTTTTGAGAAGATGATGAAATGGATGGAAGTGGTCAGAAAGCTAAGAAATAAAGTGATGAATAGATTGCAACTTTCCTTGCAAACTACAAAGTTGCCAAAGGTTAGTAGGTGGAGGTATCTCAAGAATGGCCTTTATTTTAGTAGGATCAACTTCAATACCACGTAAATAAATGATGAAACCAAGGATCTTTCTTGAGATAATAGAGAATACACGCTTCTTAGGTTGAAGGAAAATGCAATATTTGATGAGATGGTCAAAGATGACCTTAAGGACTGCAAAGTGTCTGGCCAGCTGATTTGATTTGGCAAGAAGATCATTGACATAATCTTCCAATATGTTATGTATCATGTCGTGAAATATATAATTCATATGTTGATGATATGTGGCACCATTGTTTTTAAGGCCAAAGGGCATGACACAATTGCAGAAGGTCCCATAAGGAGTGATGAAGGTATTTTTTTGTTGATCTTCCGGGGTGAGTAATATTTGCTTATAACCCAAGAAACCGTCTATGAGTGATAACATCTCATGCCCGGTGGTGAGATCAACTAGTTAGTCAATACTAGGTAGAGGAAATTCGTCCTTGGGGCAAGCTAGGTTAAGGTTGCGGAAATCCGTGAAAATATGGAGTCCCCCTATCGCTTTGGTGACAGGAACGATGTTAGAGATCCATTGGGGATAATTAATGGGTAGAATGAAGGAAACATAAAGGAGATGTTGGAGTTCTTCTTTCACAAGAAGGGAAATGTGAGGATGAATTTTTTTGCAGCTTCTGTTTCACGGGTTTAGCATCAAGAATGGTTACGATATTGTGGACTACGATATTTGGGTCAATACCGGGAATATCGCTGTAAGACCAAGAAAAAGTGTTGCTATGATCAAAAAGGAAAGTGGTGAATTCTTCATATTCAACAGCATCTAAAGATTGACCTAGCTTTAGAATGTGTGGGTCATCCTGAGTGTGAATGTTGATCTTAATAGTCGATTAATTCAACATGGTATGTGTCTCAGAAGGTAACAACCGGTGAAGATAAGAATATCCCACACCAAGGTAGGTGAGAATTGTAGACACCCTAAAAATACATACACACTCTATCCTGCTTCTATCTAATTAGAATTAATTAAATTAATTCTATCTCGCCACAATACACCCCTTTGGAATTAATTAAATTAATTCCATCATTCAAATATTCCCCTTTAGAATTAATTAAAATTAATTCTATTACCTAAGCTATATTCCTACCCATTAGAATTAAATAATTTAATTCTATTATGCCTTTAAAATTAATTAAATTAATTCCTACACCCTCTTAGCTAATATAATTAAACATTTAATTATTTAAATGATTAATTATCTCCTTACAATTAAATTAATTTAATTATAACATCCTCTTGGAATTAATTAAATTAATTCCTAACACCTTCTAGCTAATATAATTAAACATTTATTTATTTAAATAGTTAATTATCTCCTCACAATTAAATACTAATTAAATTTAGTTATTTAATTCCACCTATTTCAGTCAACAGCCACTTGGACACCACTTGTACTCCACATCCTCATCCTAGTTAACTACACTTCTAGAATCCTAGAAAGGTGGGGGCAATTGAATTGCACATACAACCACCTTCCCGGATGTAACTTCTGCAATTAAATCTAGTATTGCCCATAAATGCCCTGACACTACTGTAACTTCCTCCAATGTTATTTTTAGCATGTGCATTCAACTGTGTTCAGCCAAATTCCAACCACTTTTGCTTCTGTAAATTGTAATCTTACTCTCTTACAAATCCTCCTGAATTGTTTGAAAATAAACTTTGTCAATTTGCAATCTGAAGCTTTCCAAAGTATCTGTGTTTGTAGCATTTTCACTCACATTTAGATAATATTCAAGAGCACCCACATCCATTTATAAGGTTCCACAGACAAAGTCTCCACAACCTTACTGAGGTTTGTACTAAAGGATTACAGGAAGGTTTGCATTATTATTTGTGTATCTTTCATTACTATAGTTTTTTGTCTTTGCATACGTTTTAGCAGGCCCGGTGGGACTCCCCACATTTCTTTCTTTCATTTTAGTTAATTATTTTGTGATCTAACTCTTTTTTTATGTTTATTATTCTTTTTTAACCATGTTGTCAAAATTTTAGTTTATCAAGTGAAGTACAGAAGTCAGAAAACCAAAAAAACCAGCTACTAGGGCGTTTTTCTCACGTTCAAATTTTTCACTAAGAGTGTTATCGTAGCCCATCTTCCAGAAGCCATAAATTTTTCTCCCAAACTCAGATTGACTTCATTTTTTTAATGGAAAGATATTGAAAATATCTATGCAATGGAAAAATAATTTTTTGATTTAGACTTATAGAAAAATTATGGTTTCATTTCTCCTAACACTTCATTTTTTTAAATAAAAATAAAAAAAATTGTAGTTTTTTTAACTTTAATTCTTTTTTTAACGTAACAACCTCACGTATATGCTCTTTCCTCATGCTTTAAAATTGATCTCGGAAATCAAAAACATGATGGCTTCTATTTATTTTAGGAATTAAATTTTTTTTTTAAATCAAAGCTTATTTTATGTGTATGCTCTTTCCTCACGCTTTTTAAGCGATCTTGGAAATCAAAAACGTGAACTTGCTTCTTTTGGTTTATCCTTTACCTACCTTAGTAAAAATTTCTAATCTTTTTTTACAAGACCCGCTCTCACAAGGTGGATAAAACATTCAAAAACTACCTACTGCGGGTTGTCAAAGGAGTTTAACCAAACCACATTAAAATCAAAAGATTAAAAAAACTACATTCAAAACACTATATTTGTAGGTTTGGTTAAGAGCTACGGCTCGACCGCTTAACTAGAACATAAACCCCTTGTCATAAGCCTTAAACTACAAAAAATGGGGTGGTTTTAGGAACCCTAAAGTAGTCCACACCTTGAGGGAACTGGTGGACGAAACGGGAACATTTTCTCCTACATGACTAGTAAAGCCTTTGTGAATTAGAGTCACAGATATCCTTAGTAGCGACCCTAGTGCAATTCATTCTGAGAAAGGTCTTTACTCAAGGTTTCAAAGGGGGTAAAGTAAAGTTGTCAGCTAGCAATAGCATCACGGTCACTCAGATATACTTCTGAAACCTAGTTGAGAGAGCCACCTAGGAAGCCATGCCTTGTCCAAGCCAATCTAAGATAGAGGCCACAACTTTCACTTCACCACTTTTCATTTTTCTCACATGTTACACGCTTGTGTTTCCCTTTCATTATTCATTTTTTCTTTCTCATTCATCTTGTCACTTTGTACATGTGTCTAAGTCATGGGTTTTGGACATCCATATTCACACTTAAAAACTTTCATTTTCATCGAAGTCTTGACATTGCGATACTCACTTTATCACAGTCAAGTACTCTCTTGATCACCTTGATCTTTCATCATCGTAAGTCTTAAGTTAAACATTATTTTTTTTGAACTCTAAGAATTCCTCACTTTTAAGTTGTCGCTATTTACATCCACTTTGTTGAGTTACGATGTCTTCCATTTTTTATCCTATCATCTTACGTTGTCATACTTCGTAATCATTTTATTGCATTATCGATATCCTCAATATTTCTTCATTTCTCTCATTAAAGTATTCACTTTGTTTTAATTTAAGGTCACTAATCCCTTACTTCCCCCTTGTCTCTTATCTCCATTTTTGTGAGATTTAGACCTTTTTATCATCGTTTATTCACTTCTTATGATCCCCTTGACCTTTTCATTCTTTTAGTACTTTCACTTCTTTGTCGTGTCTTATCTTTTAACACACATTTTTGGTTAAGATTTGACATCATTTGTCATCTTATTAAGTCTCCCCTTTTACTATTCATCTTGTTAAAAGTCGAGCAAATTGTTTCACCGAATAGTGATGCATACTTAAGAGAAAAATAGATAAGATAAGGGTGAGGAGAAATATATGTGAGTGAAGGTGGAAGGTAGAGTGCACGCGTTCTGATTTACTGATCTAATGTTGATTGTGAGAACTTCCTTTTTTCTAGGAGGAATTACTTATGAATAAAAATAAGACCGCAAAAGGAATATTAAATGATACATGTCAATGGACTGCCTAGCATATGCTAGATCCGGGAAATGTAGTACTTCCTATATGGTTGTCAATCCACTACTTAAAACAACTTAATTCAAGAAATGATGTAAACCAATAATGTCCTACTATAGTTGATATGATTTAGGTATCTCATTTAAGTATAATAAACAAATCTAATCTACCAGGCTAGATTATGATCAAATATGGAGGTCAGACAGGTAAATAAAGTGGTTGGAACAGGTCAGGGTCAAGATTTAGGTGATTTGGGTTGTTTGGATGAAATATATGAGGTTGTTGTTACAGGAAGGTTTTCCAGACATAGAGACCAACTTCGGTATGGTATGAGTGATGTCAATTGAGTGAAAACTGACGAAGGTTCAGGTTAACTAGCATCGGTAGGTTTGGGATGATATAAACTTAGTGAATGTGAGTTTTGGTGATTCTCTAGGATTTCCTAGAGAATGGATAGACAATGGAGAGGTAGATGACAGTGTTGGGGGTAATCAAAGGTTCCTAGATTCAGGTATGGGAGGCTGGGAGGTTGTAGGTGGTTACGTAAAGGAATTGACAGGGAGGTGAGAGGTGGTGGGATGTAAAGGAGATTAGAACTTCCAAATAGGGATGAAGAAGATAATCTTAAATAAATATGGGAAGGTGCAGATCCAAATGTACTTACTGGTGTTTGAAAATCGGTGGTTAGATGGAGGTGATGGTTGATCTATGGAACTAATAGTCATTTCCACAGTTATGCTTCCCGAAATGTTACCGTGAATACTTATCTTTCATATCAATGCTTGGTTGTTGGTTCAGGATGTCTAGATGTGCAGGAGTGCTTTGGTGCATGCTTGCATGCATATCTCTCTTCTCCAAAACTTAAATAATTCTTCAAACCTCATAAACAAGGTTACCAAAATGGATATATGGTGACTGAAAATTATTTAGGGTGACCGGTGTCAGTTTCGGATTGACCAGTGTCAGTTAAGGCGGGAAATCCTAGGTTTGTTAAAATGACATATCTTGGCAATCTTTTTAGCTGGCACTGTCCATTCTCATGGATCAAAATGGAATGTTACTTTTAGATAAGTGGGAATGTGGTTTGAGGAAGAATAGACATGTGATTTTAGGGTTGAACTAAATCTTAGTCAATTAAGGTAGGTAAGACTAAGTCTTAGTTAGTTATGGTGAGTGGATATTGAGTCCTAGTAAAAGGGAAACATGCTAAGAATAGATTTATGATGAGGTGTCTAAGTGAGGTGGTGGGGTGAGGTGTCTAGGTGAGGTGGAAATCAGTTTAATTAAGGTAATTAAATAATGAATATTATTACCATCGACATTAATTTAATCATGGGTAATTAAATTAATATACATATGGGGTGAAGGGGGTGTGACCTAAATTTAGTATCTACATTTTTCCCCTTTTTGTCCCGTAGCTTGTATTGATAAGTGATGCTGACAAAAAAAAGAAGTGGTTGTCCCATGTATGGGTAAAGGTGATCCCCCTCAACCCAGGCACTGATGAGGTGTAATACGAAATCAGTGAGTTGGTTGATAAATGTGTAGTTAGTGGAAGTGAAGGTATGTGGGGAAGGGTAGTGGTCAACTTGGGTAATAGGTAATAGGCTAGGGTCCAAAATCAGGTAATGGGTAATGACAATCAAATGCACGCACAATAAAACTCTATAGCGTCTAAGGTTGATAGGTTTAACCAAACAAGGGTAAAGTGATTTAGGTATCCAAGGTATAGGATATGGTCTAGAAACACAACATAGGTTAGGTACAGGAATGTTTAGGTATGTTCTGGTACACCAAAGGTTTGGTCAAGATAAATAGCACGAAAATAGGCAAGGTATGGTTGGTAGGCTAAAACAACATAGGTAACAGAATTGCAAGGTATAATGAATACATAAGGTCAATGGTCACACCAAGTAGGTCAGGTTCAGAAAAATATCTCATGACACAGGTAAGGCCCAAGTATAGGTAAAATAACAAATCCCAAGATGCAACTAAGGAAATGTAGGGGTAGTTTGGGCTTGTAGGTATGGTTCAATAGGTGTCTATAATGATAAAAGGTGTGTGAGCACTAATGGATGCAGGTAAAAGGAAGCTTAGCAAGAGAAAATAGCTATGAGGATTGACCGATGTTGGTTATAAGGTGACCGGCGTCAGTTGTCTAGGGCACAAATATGATCGACATTAGTCAGGTCGATTTGGGTTTATAAAATAAAAATTACGTATTTTATGGAATCATTGTTGTGTTGTGAATTTTGAGAAAATGACAGATTCATTTGACCTTGTAACACTTTTCCTAGAGAGAAGGGCAAGGCATTGTACCAGGCTGAGATGAAGATTACGAGTTGGTGAGAGGACCTAGTAGACGGGTCTATGAGAGCGGTGCGATTGATTTGATTAGTTGGAGGTGAGCAGTGGATTTTGACATGGCAGAGGTGAGAGAGGGTTCAGGTGGACCACCGGTATGATGGATAGCTGTACCACCACGCAGACGGTGCCGTGATGAGGTAGGATTCGATCCAATTCTATGTTTGTTAGTTGAAATAGTTTGTAGAAATTGGTTTGGGTAGGAATTAAATTTGAATTTGGAATTAAAATTTATGAAATGGGAAGGGTAGGAAGTCTAATTTGGGGTAAATCGGAGTAGGGAGAAAGGTAGTGGAGGTTTGAGTAGGATATGGTAGGTATTTAGGGCAGTATGGTAAATTTTTGAGAAATGCGGGAGGGGGGTTTGTGGGTTTGGACGGTGCAAAAATGACCAACATTGGTCAAGGTTTTGTCAACGTCAATTGGTATTGGCCTACATTGGTAAACTATGAGGTGATCAATGTTGGTGATGATGGACCGATGTTGTTCAATCGGGACCGATGTCAGTTGGCTCTAGAGGGAAATAGGTCAATAAGCGAGATAGGGTGGGAGGGAAAGGTAGGAAATGGAATATAACTGCAAGTGTAGTGAGGATGGGTGGGGTAATATGCTCACATAGGGTAATGAGTAGTAAGGGTCTTAGGAGTAGGGTGGTTGGTTAGAAGTGATGTTATGTATGGTCAAGGTTAAACAATGTTGTGATTTGTTGGGTGCAGGCTAGGGACCAGGTGCGGATGAGAGACAGAGTACCTCCTCTTTTACTAGCAGTGCAATCGAGTGTGACTATTGAGGAGTGGAGGCACATGACAGATGTCTGACTGATTGGGGTCAGATGCTACAGGGACATAGTTCAAGATCTTATCTTAATGGTCACACTCATCGATAGATGGGATTCAGTGACTAACACATTTCATCTACCGAAGGGTGAGATCACAGTCACCTTAGAGGACGTTTACAAGATCCTGTGATTACCCATAGTGGGAGAAAATGTGTATTATATTTCTTCAAAGGAATCATAGGAGCTGATGTTGACAGTGTTTGGAGAGGGGATGGTGGAGATAAGGTTCCATAGCACGAACCTGAGCTATGGAGATATGTACGCATCCCATCCTGAGGAGATGAGGTTAGTTGTCCTGATTATGGAGGTAGTGTGTTATTTTGTGCTGCCAGATGTGGAGGCTGGGAGATTCCCATGGGCACTGATAGGGGTTATCCATGAAATGATGGAGGAGAGGACTCATTTTTCTTGGGCACTATCCTACTTAGTGCAGTTATACAGGGATTTATCTATGGGAGGCTTCAAAGGTTCAGTTTGTGTTGCACCTTTCTTCTCCACTGCTGGGCATACAAGCATATCGTATGTGTGGGTCCAATTGGTATGCCTTAGCCAGATGCATTCAATGCGGGCTTGGTTTGAGTTGGCTACAAGCATTGGGTTCCTATTGTTGGAGAGTGTTGGGTTGTCAAGGCTACACATGATGTAGCATACTATAGGCGTATACTAGAGGGGTTGTCTGGAGTGGAAATTATTTGGAGGTCATATGTTGGCTTCCCTTCTTACAGGTAGATGGCAATAGAGTTAGATGAGTTGTAGCTACTCAGATGGATAGAGGGCCATTGTTCTAGAGAGTACGAGATGATACCCATGGATAGAGTCAGACAGTAGTTTAGGCTACCTCAAGATGTGCCTCCATGATTCCCTCAGTACAAGATAGACAACATGGATAATTTGATGCCTCTACCATAGCCGATGGTGTCGACAGGGCAGGAAGAGCAGGCAATGGACCGATGTATTGATGACACCAAAGTTATAGATAGATATAGGTAGTGGTGGGCAGCACAACTACAGGTAGCACCACCAAGGTCAGGGCAGCCTGATCTATCCATAGTTATTATTCAGAGGGACACATTACATGGGCAGGTGGCTACCCTTTTGACATAGCTAGGAGTAGTCCAAGGTCAGCTGCCACGATATGAGGCACAGGTTGCCACATTATAGGCATAGGTAACAGCTCTTCAGACCCAGGTTACACAAGGAAAAGCACCCTCATAGGGTGGAGATGGAGATGGGGGACTGTGGCCTCCCTATAGGCGTAGGTAGAAAGTTTACAATGCCAGTTGGCCACTACACATACGTAGATTGTGACCTTATAGGAATCACCTTAGGCTCAGGGATAGGGTCTCATAGTACAGGCATCAGTGAGATAGGGTCCCATGAGACAAAGAGGAAGGTAGGGTTCACACGTACAGGGGCCGAGACCACCAGTAGCTAGGAAGAGTTTGTAGGCTGCTACAAGACCCATGGCACCACCATAGACAGTGTTGATGGATAGATTCAGGGATGCCCTGAATGAGGCCAGGTACTACCATGATCATTTGATTGCTGTTGGGAGAGACGTCCCTTCCTATGCAGAGTACAGGGTACAGCAGGCCTCGAGTGAGAGGACAAGATCTCGCACACATAGTGCAAAGAGTACATGAGGTTGGTGATCCCAGAGATAGGGTTAGGGAGAGGCCACTAGCTCACAAAGGCCTGACCCAGCTGCAGGTTAGGTAGAGGTGAGGGTTAGACCCATAGAGGGCTGAGAGATGATGGTAGGGCATCGAGATGGAGGAGAGAAGGAGGAGACAGATGAGACTGGCATGGACATCAGATGGGCTGACGATTGATGTTGTCACGTTGTTTATTATTTTATATATATATATATATATATATATATTGGTCTATGTGCCGATGATGGTGAGGTTGTACATGAGAGGTTTTTGAGATTTTTGATCATATACCAGCCTGCATGCCGAAGATGGTGAGGTGGTATATGAGAGTGTTGAGATAATTTTATGTATTTGTATCAGTGTACATTTGTATTGATGTGCAGACTTTCATTGGTATAGATGATGGGATTTATGGTATGGATGATGTAGTTGTTTTAATTTCCATTGTATGTATATAAGTGGAAACTATGTGGATTAGGCATGATGGAGTCAAGTCATTTTAGGCATGATGGTGTCAAGTTAGTTTAAGCATGATGGAATCAGGTCAGTTTAGGCATGATGGATTCAGGTCAGTTTAGGCATGGTTGAGTCAGGTATAGGCATGGTTGAGTTAGGTCGGTTAGGCATGATTGAGTCAAGTCAGTTTAGGCATGGTTGAGTTAGGTCGGTTAGGCATGATTTAGTCAAGTTAGTTTAGGCATGGTTGAGTTAGGTCGGTTTAGGCATGGTTTGATCATGTTTTTAGTTTTTATTTAATTTCCAAGTTATTGGTAACATGGGAAATAAATGATTAGTTATATGTATGTTATGGTGTAAATTTCTAAAAATATTGATATTATAGAAATGTGGAATGATTGATTGGATATTTTTATGATGTGGTAACCTGGTAGATATAGATGTTTATATTAATTTCCTAGTGTTGTAAAAAATGTAAACTAAGATAGAATATGAATAGGAGAATGTGGGGAAAATAGTTTAGGGTAAAGAGTGATCAAGCTAACCTTCTAGGGCCCCATGCCCTAAAAGTGTTACCTACATAGCCCTGGTGAAAAGGGCCCTCAGGTAGATGTAGTTATCCCATAAGCTAGGGAGGAATATGAGGAATTAAAGGAATGGGTTGGGAGGTTTTAGGCATGATTGAGTTAGGTCAACTAGGTATGGTTGAGTTAGGTGATGGGCATGGTTGAATCTTAGGTAATAGTGGAAATTTTTTTAAATGTAGGTGTCGATGGTCTGGGCCTGTATAAGGTAATCAATAAGTAATGAAGAAGGTGAATGGTAAGAGGTGGTAAAAGAGTCACTTAATTGATAAGAACCCTAATGATTCTACCATACCCAAGATAGGCTTATGAATGTTTGACCCTAAAGGCATTGTATAATAGACTATTCTAAAGGTGAAGAAAGTCACATGATCACGAAATGTCACAATTACGGTGAGTCCCTTGAGAAAATAGGAAATTAGGTTGAAAAGGTAATGAGGTGAAAATGGGTGGTTTAGTGTAACGTAATGTGTGACAGCATGTTTACTTAGCAAGAAACCCATTATCAAAAATAGGCAAGTCCGTGACAAAAAGTTATCATTTTCTTCATTTTTTGTTTTTGTTTATGATAGAATGATTGATGTAGGAAGTCTATATGGGATGAGTATATTATCTCCTTGAGGTCTTCGTGAAGTTGATTGATACAAGAAGCTTCTGAACATTTTGTTGTATTTTTGGAGTGATTTTATATAGTTTTCCTTCAAGGGAGCAGTCTATTTATAGTGGCGAGATAATGAGAAGAGTTGTCCCTTTTGAGGGATTCATATTTTTGCTGGAAGTTTGACTCAAGGATTTGAATCCCATTTTTCTTTTGGATATTTAAGTCATGGACAAGACTATAGAGAAAGATTAGTTTCTTGTTTAGAAGACAAAATCATAGCACTCAGAGGTTAACTATGAAAGATATGGTTTCAAATGACGAATGACCATGGGATTCCATCTTTGAAAAAGATGAAAAGTATCCATGAGAATCATTCCATGAGTAGATTTGTGGTACTCATATTGAAGATAAGGCTGAAAGGTGACGGGTAATCACATGACTCTTGTTTAGTCATTAATCCTCAAAACAAGTATCATGGAAGGTGAACGGTGCTGAAGGGATGGGCGGTCAATAGACAAAAGGTGATATAGGACTTGATTTCAACAATAAAATTGTCTAAGATGCAAGGCATTGAGGGGCTCAAGTTTGGGTTTACTTTCAAGTGAAGATAAATGATAAGCACCTTATCCATAGGCATGAGTAATGATATAGGTTCTAAGCCAATTAGGAGAAAATTTTCCCCATTTACTTTTTTCTTCTTTGGTTACATGTTGATTTTCCTTTAGGATGAGATCGCTGACCTAGAAGGTTCGTTCGTGGACACGTTTGTCATAGGCATGTTTGATACGTTTTTGGTAGATCTGGAGATGATCAAGAGCATTGAGACAACACTCATATAACAACTCAAGTTGTGCCAAACGGTCCTGGCGAAAGTCATCGTCATTGAGCATGTCTTGTAGTGAGATGCAGAGAGATGGAATATGTAATTTAAGAAGAAAGATAGCCTCGGTACCGTAGACTAGATAGAAAGGTATGGAAGCAGTCTAAGTGTGAATACTAGTGTGGTAAGCCCACAAAGCGAAAGGAATGTGAGTATGTCAATCCTTCCTAATATCATCAACAACTTTCATAAGAATTTTTTTCAAGGTTTTATTGGTTAATTCTACTTGGCCATTTGTTTTTGGGTAATAAGGTGACAAGAAAATGATTTGAATGCCAAAATCATTGCATAGCTTTTGTAGGGTTTTGTTTTTGAATTGCTTTCCATTATCAATGATGAGGCGGTGAGGAACACCAAAGCGATAAATGATGTGGTGGTTGACGAATTCACATATTTTTTCAAATTTTGTAGAAATGAGGGGAATGGCTTTTACCCATTTAGTGTAGTATTTAGTAGTGGTTATAATCCATTGATGGCATTGTGAAGAATGAGGATTGATCTCTCCAACAAGATCCAAACCCCATTGAGAGAAATGCCAAAGGTCATGTGGGACCTGTAAGGCATGACTAGGGGTATGCTAAAGATTAGCATGTTGCTATCATTTCACACAACGTTTGACATAGTCAAAACAGTCACAGTTTAGGGTTGGCCAATAATTTCCTGGATGAAGAATGCATTTAGCGACAGTTAATCCACTAAAGTGACCTCCACAAATTTCATCATGAACTTCCTTGATGGTGTAGGGAATTTCAGAACTTGTAAGGCATCGTAAGAGAATACCTTTGAAGCCAAATTTATAAAGAAGACCACCCATGATGACATAGCGAGAGACACATTTAAGAAAGGTGTATTCTCCCTTATGAGTGAGATCAGGAGGTAGAATGGAAAGGGAAAGGTAGTCTACAAACTGCTTATACCAAAGGTCACGTGGGTCAGGTGCAACAGTTCTGATAGAGTTGACCCCACGAGGTAAACAAGAGGGTAATTACAACCTTTATATTATGACAAAGATTTTGAAGTTGGCCGGTGAAGCAGGTATCTGTGAAGCTAGGTAGGCCATGGTATCCATAAATTTATTAGTAGAATTTTGGGTGGTTTGAAGTTCGTAACAGTCAAAGGTAGTCAAAAGTATATCGATGTGACATTTGTACCTTTACAGTATTTCGTTACGACACTGGTATATACTATTGACTTGGTTTCCAACCAGTTGGGAATCACCAAAGATATTAATTGATTTAACATCTAGGGAGATGGCAGCTTGAAGGCCTAATACAAGTGCTTCATATTCGGCGATGTTGTTAGTGCAATCAAAATCTAGTTTGAAAGATAAAGGCATAGGTTCACCATCAAGAGGAATGATGATAACACCTGCACCGCCCCCATGTTGACATTTGGAACTGTCAAAGAATAAGTTCATCTAGTAAGTGGTATTGTCTAAAGACGGTAGAAATGGATTCATCTAGAAAATCGAAGTTAGAAGGCTGATCTCTGGAGAGAGGTGCATTTGCTAGTTGGTCAGCGATAGTTTTTCCTTTTACAGACTTTTTATGGATGAATTCGAGGTAAAGTTTTACGAGAAGCATGAGCCAGTGTGCAGCACATTGATGTTGGCAGGGTTTGGCATACATGTAATGTAGGCGATCAGTTTTGGTGATGAAAAAGGTTTTGTGTTTGAGTAGGTAATGATGAAGTTTAGTGGCGACAAAAACTAAGGCTAAACAAAGTTTTTCAGTAGGGTTGTACCTAGTTTCGTAGTCTAGAAGTGTACAACTTATATAATAAATTTCTTGTTCCCTATGCTTCTCGTCACGATGAGCAAGCATGACACCTAGGGAATGGTCAGTAGCAGAAATGTATACGTAAAATAGTTGGTCATCTTCAGGGGGAACAAGCACCGGTGGTTGAAGAAGGTATTATTTTAAGGTGTCAAAGGCTTTATGGCATTCATCGTCCCATTTGAATGAGACATCCTTTTTCAGGAGATGATGAAATGGTTGACAGCAGTCAGAGAGTTGTGAAATGAACCAATGGATAGATTGCAACTTACCTTATAAACTTTGAAGTTGACAGAGAGTAGTAGGTGGAGGCATTTCTAGAATAGCTTTTACTTTAGCAGGATCAAATTTTATACCCCGCAAAGAAATGATGAAACCAAGGAGTTTTCCTAAAAGTACCACGAAGACACATTTCTTAGATTGAAGGTGAACACAATACTTGATGAGGTGGTCAAAGATGACCTTAAGGACTATCAGGTGTTTGGCTCGATGTTTAGACTTGGCAAGAAGGTCATCTACATAATCTTCCAATATACGATGCATGATGTCATGGAAGATATAAGTCATGGCTCGTTGATATGTGGTGCCAGCATTTTTAAGTCCAAAAGGCATGACTCAATAGCAAAAGGTACCCCAAGGAGTGATGAAGGTAGTCTTGTGTTGATCTTCTGGAGTGAGTAATATTTGATTATAACCCAAGAAACCATCCATGAGTGATATCATCTCATGGCCAGTGGTGAGATCAACTAGTTAGTCAATGCCTGGTAGAGGAAATCCATCTTTGGGGCAAGCTAAGTTGAGATCATAGAAATCCATGCAAATGTAGAGTCCCCCTGTCACTTTTGTGACAGGAATGATGTTATAAATCCATTGGGGATAGTCAATGGGTAGGATGAAGGAAACTGAGAGAAGGCGTTGAATTTCTTCTTTGACCATAAGAGAAATGTGAGGATGTGTTTTCCGTAGCTTTTGTTTTATGGGTTTGGCATCAGGAATGGTTATGATATTGTGGACCACAATGTTTGGGTCAATACCAGGCATATCGGCATAGGACCAAGCAAAAGCGTTGCTATGGTCCCAGAGGAAAGAGGTAAAAGCTTCATGTTCAGTCGTATCTAAATATTGGCCTATCTTTAGAATGGGTGGGTCGTCCTAAGTGTTAATGTTGATTTTGATAATTGATTCGTTCAACATGGTTTGTGTCTCAGAAGGTAATGACCAGTGAATAAAAGAATCTTCTACACCAAGGTAGGTGAGTATAAACTCATTGTACTAACATTGAATGACATTAATAGAAGGTGTATCATCATCGATCATATCAGGATACAAGAAGGGAAAAGAAGAGGGAGCCTCACCATTGCATTGATAAGTTAGAGGTCCCAAGGAAATTGTGTTTATGAAAAAAAAAGTTAGGAGGAATGAATTTAGGGTCTATGGACTCCATGGGTGAATGTGGTGACGTTTGTGAATGGGGTGGGGAAGGTTTTCCTTTCTCAATAAGGTCGATGCGGGCCTTCTTTGAAGGTGGCATGGAAAATCCAATGCCACTACGGTCATTGTGTTTACGGGTGGTATATGAAATGATGGTATGGTGGCCTTGTTCATAAAAACTAAAACCAAGGTCTTTCCATACACAGCGATGAAGAAACGTGTGGGTGAAGTGGCGGTTAGTAAGATATTGGAGGTCAGAAGAAAAGGGATGTGTTTGGGATGGAGGTTCGGGTGAATAGGTGGCAATTTCAAGTCCCCCATACGTTAGGTTAGTGTGAAGGTTAGGAGGAACATAAGGGAAAACCTTTCCTACGCAGTAGTCATAATGAGGGTGATGGCATAGGTTTCCATACTCTTGTGGAGTGAGGAATGTGTTGATGTTGTAGAGGCGGTACTCCCCCAGAGTGAGGTGTTGAAAAACACCTTCCAAGGGATCAGTAGTCGGTATAAGGGTAGCGGGGATAGACGAATCACTAGATGATTGGGCCAAAGGGGTATTGGTTGGTTGGGAAGTAGATGGGTTAGTTACAAGCGTTGCGGCCGTAGTAGGAATAAAAGAGTTAGGTGTGGGAGAGGTGGTGGCAGCATTGATGGATGGGGTCATGGGTGAACGAGAAGTGGGGGTAATAGCAGATGCCTTGACTGGTACAAGTACATCGTTAGGTCAGTACAACATGTTACAAGTTTTGAATGGTGATGGGTCAGTGGGGATGGTATAATTATGACCTTCATGTTCGAATGTTACATAGTGGTGTAAAGTGGAAGGGACACAACCCATGATGTGAATCCAAGGTATGTCGATCAATAGGTTATATTGGAACTCTCCCTCTAAGACGTAGAATAGTTCTAGGATAGTGTGAGGACCCACACGAATGTGGAGAATAATGGTACTAATGGTGGAGGTGATGGCATCGTTGAAGGAGTGTAGTATAACTGGGTTATTATGCATACAATTGAAGGGGATGCACATTTGATTGTACGTGAGGGAGGATATAATGTTAATGCTAGCACTTTCATCAATCATGATGCGTTGTACATGTATGTTATCGATATAGACAAAAATGAAAAGGGCAGGATCACAATCATCTGGCTGGAGAGGTATAATCTCTTCATCAGAGAAACTGAGGGTGGCAACTTGATTAGTGGGCATGGGGGTATAAGAAGGAGATGATTTGGTAAGCGAGGCCATGTGGTGAGGGGTGATAATGGAGGCCACTAGTGTGGGGTCATTAGGTAAAAATTCAATGGATTACAATACCTCTATAAGGGCTTGTCTATGAGATTCAAAAGTTTGGATGAGATCATACAAACACATCTTTAGAGGGGATTGATGTAATTATTTTATCATTGTGCGATGGGTGACCCCATCAAAGATAGGGAATGTGGGTCCTCGAATGGTGATTTTGGGCATGGTTGTAGATGGTATATTGGGCACGGTGTTGGTTGACAAGAGAGTTGCTTGTTCTTTTCCTTTGTCTTTCTGGGTGCAGGTGGCAACTTGAACCATGTTAGTCTGAAGGGAGGTGGTAAATGGAGAAGGTGTAGGATGAGTAGTGTAATGGTATGATGGGAAAAAAGCTAATGGTGGGGAAAATCCTTGTGAAGTGAGCTGGGCACACTGGAATTTGGGTGGTGATTTGTCCAATTCTCTTATATAGACCACGTTGATCTCAAATTTTGGAGTTAGAAAAAAGATTGTGGTGGTGGAGATGTTGGACATTGAAGAATCAAGGGATGATAATGTGTGGTGATAGGTGAAGGTGGAACATGGTCCTCATCCAGAAGGTCATCATCGTCAATATTTGTTCAGGAGGAAAAATTTGGATAAGAATAGTTTTTAAAGCCGTACAATTTTCTACATCATGTCCTAACACACGATGATAGGAAAAAATATTGGTTTCATCAAACCCTTTTAGTTTGGGTTTGACAGGATCGTAAGGTCAAAGTGGCGGTAATGTGATGATGGAAGTCTCAAAGATATTGGTTAAAATGTTGGCATAGGACCCTGCTAACAGATCACAATGGGAAGTGAGTGTGGGTTTGGGTAAAGGTGTGGATGATCGTGAGGGAAGAGGCTTTATAGAAGGGGGAATGGGTTGGCCCATTGGTTTGGTAAGTGGTATTGTCTTAGGTTTTGATGGCATCTGCTTGGGTAAAGGTGTGGTAGAAGAGCTAGTAATGGAAGGTTTTCTTGGTTTAACTACCTTATTGGAGGGTAGTGGGTTCTTATCTTTAGGTTATAGCTTCTTGGGTAAAGGTGACATGAGAGTATGGGATACGGAAGGGAAAGCAGATGGTAGAAGAGGACGAGTTACCCATGGGGACAACCGAGTTGTGGTGAAAGTGGTTGGTAGAGGTTGGGTGGATGGTATGGGTTGAAGTCATATAGGAAAAGTTGGGGTTATAGTAACTGGTGGAGGTATAGGTGGTAAGAAGTGCATGGGTGAGGGCGAGGGTGTTTGTTTTTTGGGTGTATGAGGTGTAACGAAGGCCCATGATGCAGTAGTAGGTTGTTTAGATTTTGGCTAGCCATGGGTAAGAGACTATTTAATCAAGGTTGATGGATGGGGCCCTAAGATGGATGGAAAGGGAGAAGGTGAAAAAGGTGTGGTAGGTGAGACCGATGTGTGCGGACTAGAAGGTTGGATCTTCCTTTTAAGCAGAGGGATAATATTGGTGTGGGTTTGGGAAGATATGGCTAAGTCCAATTTGACATGTGGGTGAGTACAGATTGATGTCAGCATGACACCCAAGGTAGTGATGGGTCTACATACAGGTGAGGAGATAGGTGTGGGTAGGTTTTTAGGTCTTGGAACGGTTTTAGTTGTGGGTAGAGGTTTGGATGTAGGTAGGGATGATGAAGAAGAATTTGTTTCAATAGGCATGGTCAATGTCGATCTGGTTGCTGTAAATACCTTTGGGTAGATCGTGGAAGTATTCTTAGGTAACATTTACATTTGGGTCAAAAAGGGAAGCCAAAGATGTCCCCAGGGCATGGAATTATCAACATAATCCAAGTGATCGGCCAGCCACAAAAATGGGACTATTGTAAAAGATGGAGTTGGTTTGGTGGCAATCCCTGTAAAATATTTGTTGAGATAGGGAATTGGCTAGCCTCAGTTTCGGTGGGCAAAAGAGTCAAGATCATATCAATGGGGTCTTGGGCTGTTGAGGGAGAATTACCCCCAACATGTAGTGGTATGTCTGAAGAGTCTCCCATGGGTAGGAGAGATAATAGGTGGGGTGGGGTAGACTTCTCGTGTAGACACCAATTTTTGGTATAACACCCCTCCATCATCTCACATCCATTCAATTCTCACTCTCACTTTTCTTTTTCTTAAATTTAAATAAACCGCATCCATCTATTCACCCAAATTTAATTAATTATAAAATGGGCTCCATATAAACCCATTTAATAATTGACTTTTGGCATCTCTCACATTTTATTTAATTCATGGGTATTAATATACCCATCCAACACCCCTTTATTAATTTAAAATGGAATCTATCATCTCACCTACCATGCCAATCATGTTCCCCACTCACCTAATAAATTCAAACTATGGGCCCAACGTAATCACATCATACCTCTTAACTCAGGTTACCCTACCCAACCCCGGTTACTCGTTAACCCCCATCTAACCTCACCTCCAAGCTATAAATATGGGTTCAGCCCCCTCTTTCAAAAGAGATATGGACTCCGGAGGAGCTGGACTCCAGAGGACGTGAACCCAGAAAACCTAGAAGGAGAGATTGGACCTAGGCCCAGAGAGGAGAAGAAATATCTTAATTAAGTTCTACAAGTTTGAAGGAGAAATCTTTGCCATTGTTTGTTATCCTGTTGATGAGGGTCGTCGATCCTCGCCATTAATAATGTCAATCCAGGTTGGTGTTAAAAGGTTGTATGCATTAAGAGAAGAAGATCTTGGAAAGAAACTCCTTTAAACACAAACCAAACTTGCATAAAATAAATCACACTTGCGGAAATTAAAAGGCACACTTGCAGAAATAAAGTTTGCATGAAAGAAACACACTTGCATGAATTGAAATGCACACTTGCAGAAATAAAGGCACACTTGCATAAATTAATATTGCTAAATTAAAAATAGAGGAAAGAGGAAAGGACACCTGCAGGTTCACAAAATAAATTACATAACATTAAAAAAATAGAAATTTACAACAAAAGGAAAACTGCAGAAATAAAGAAATTACATAACATAAAAAAAAGAAATTTAAAACAAAATGAAAACTGTAAAAATAAAGAAATAAACATTAACACATTGATCCATCTTCCTTGGAATGAGTGGCCAGCTCATTCCTTGGAAGAGGATTTAATTCATACTTTTAATTCAGAACTTGCAGAAAAACTTTACTTCCAAAGATTGGAAAGAAAGAACAAATCTTGATTACTTGGGGAAAAGAAATTACATATCTAAGTGTGGAAGGTTGCATTTATAATTTATGCATCCAACTAACTCTTTATTTTAGGTAATAAAATCTTATCTTATCTTTATTCCAATCATAATAACTAAGATCTCCATCTCCACAAAATATGGAGAAAGATATATTATTGAAGTCAAATCTTATCTCACTTATTTTAGGAAGATTTGCTCCCAAATCTTCTCCTTGCTTTTCGGTAACAAGAATCATAATGATTTTATTCCTCTACATTATTGGAAGGAGGATTTCCCTCAAAATATTATTTTGACAAAATACCTTTCTCGGATTTTCCATTTGGCTTTGTTGTTTTTTATTGTGGAACTTTTGACGTTTGTCAAATACGCTTTTTCCTCAGAATGCAGTTCAATAAAAGTTATATTTATCTTGATTGGTAAAACTTGTAGCAAATATGAATGAGGTTTTTGTTAAACACATTGCTATGAACAAAAACCAATCTCATATTTTCCATTTTAATTTTTTGTTTCTGTTTATGGAACTTTTAGTGCTTGTTTGATACACGTTTGCTCGAACTACAACTCACTAAAAGTTAGATCTCTCTTCATTGGTAAAACCTGTAACAAATATAAATAAGTTTTTTGTTAAACACATTTCTATGAAAAAAAAATCTCTCATATTTTCCATTTGAATTTTCTTTTTTTGTTTATGGAACTTTTAGTGCTTGTCTAATACACATTTCCTCAAACTGCTCATTAAAAGTTAGATCTCTCTTGATTGGTAAAACATGTAACAAATATGATTGAGGTTTTTGTTAAACACATTTCTATGAACAAAAAACTCTCTCATATTTCCCATTGGAATCTCTAAGTTTTCACAATCCCTCAAAAACTGTCATTTCGTTGATGTAAGTTTTGGAACTAAAGTTGTCATTCCTTTTATGCAAGTTCCGAAACTAAATCTGCAAGTTCCAGAACTAAATATGATTTGTCCACGAATTGAAAGTTCGGGAACTAACTACCATTCAATTGATACAAGTTCTAGAACTAAATCTGTGAGTTCTGGAACTAAACCTGCAAGTTTCAGAACTAACTCTGTGAGTTCTGCAGCCAACTCAAAACAACTATAACTTTTGTATGTGACCTCGGATTGAGATGATTCTTTTTTTAAACTTGCATAATTTTTTGAGAGGAATATAAATATGAAATCAGATTATATTTTAAATATAATTTTAATGATCAATTCTAGTTTTCAATATGCTAGCATTATCTTTCCTTTATGGCCTGCATACACAAGACTTTGCATCTTTTCCCAAATAATCAATAGGATTAGTCAAAAAAATAGATAACAAAATATTTATAAAGAATGAACAAGATATATATCCTATATTTTATCTTAAGAAAACTATAAGTTCCTAGATTACATTTAAATCCACTTTCAAAGGTAACTTGGAAGGACAAAATAATGGTAATTTATGACCAATTTATGGCCTCATCACCTGCCATCTTGATGCCCATTTCATCTCCATATCAAAACTGAAGCTAAGTCCACTAGTCATTTTAGTTACTTGTCATTTTAAATTCCATTATTTCTACATAATAACTATTTTTCATGATCTATTATTATCTTGTCTTACACAAGGGCTGACATCCTCCAAGGGATTTAACATCCTCTTAGAACCAACATTGTCTGGGAAACCCCCACATATTGTTATCTAATCTCATTTGTTTCAATTTTGTAGATCTAACTTCTTTGTATCACACATCTATCTTCTCTGCGCTTGTAGATCCACATCTACATATGAGGTTCTAAGCCCTCCATCATTCAAAATTGCTGGTGGCTTCCAATATCAGTTTTCATCCGTATGAGAAGGAAGTTTCTTGTACAGCATCTCCCTTGGTGGAAGAGAAGATGATGATGATTCCCTTATGGATGGGAGAATTAAAAGCATTGACTATTCGGTAGGTTGTGAGGTAGATGGTGAAATGACATTGGCAGAAAGTGTGGGTTCCTCCATGAGAGAAGGGGGAGATGAAGGGGACTCCTCTGTGGGTGAAGGAGTAGACGATGTATGATCCATTATGGGTAGAGGGGATCATGTCATAATTTATTCAATAGAAAAAATAGGTGGGGTTTGAGGAACGACTGATATGATATCAAAAATTGTGTGGACTTCATAGACATTGTTGTCGATGGAGGAAGGTTCACTATTTTGATTGGACAATGGCTTATGGTTAGGGAAAAAAAAATTAAATATGTGCAAATATTGATTTATCGGCACGTTCAATTTGTACATGACAAGGTCTCTGTTATCTATCATCTCTTGGAAATTTTTCTTAAAATTTATGTAGTTACCGTCACTATGGCCTTTGACTCGATGGCAATTACAATAGTCATGTTCCTTATACCATGCAGGCATAAGATGAGTGGGATCGAAACCTGTATGAGGTTTTATGGGAGGAAGTGTAATGGCTCCAGCTTTAAGATTCTTTTCCAAGACTGAAGAATAGGGTTCTCCAATTGATGTTTAACTCCATTGTTCCCACTAGAATTGGAAGGCCTGGACAGGGGAAAGATTGGGAAAACATTGGGCTTGATTAGAGGGATGAGATGGACCTGCTTTGAGAACTACTGTGTTGGCTAATCCTTTAGCTTTTGAATAATTATTTTGGGATTTTGAAGATGAGGAAGAATTGTTTAGTTTGAACGGGGTGTTCTTGTTTTGTAATTGGATTTTCTTTTCTTCAATAGCTTGAATTTCTAGCTTTTGTGCCATGGTGAATGCTTCGTTGAAGGTTCGAAAGGTTTGGACCTGTAGAGTTGGTGAGATGTGTCTGGCATAAGCTCTAGTGAACAAATCAATAAGTTTAGTCTGAGGTAGTTAGTACGTTAATTGGTTGATAATACTCTGCCAATAGGAAACAAAATCTACGATAGATTCATCTTCATACTATCGTGTTGAATACAGGTCAATCATGGTGACCTTCTTGACTACATTGATCGAGAAGTGGTCTAGGAATGCCTGAGCCACTTGGTTGAAGGAGTAGATAGAATGTCTAGGTAAATTGTTGTACCAATCTAAGGTGGGTCCTGTTAGGGACATAGGAAATGTTCATAAGAGCAGAGCATCATCATGGGAAATTAGATAGCACCCATGCTTGAATGACCACAAGTGTTGTTGCGGGTCCTCTTTACTATTGAAATGGTTGAACTTAGGCATTTCCCAATGTACAGGGTATGGGCGAATAGGAATGGATGGATGAATAGGCTCATTATAGATTTCGTCATAGGTTAGGGAGTTACGAGAGCTAGATACCCACACTTCTAATGTCTGCATCTTTTCCATCATCATCCTAATGAGGTCATTGGTGGGTTGTGAGGAATGGGTGCCTCCCGCAATAAAGGGAGGTTGATGATGGGTGTATGATGTAGAGGGAATCCTAGTACATGAGGGTGTGGAATATGAAAACTATGAAGGGGGTATAGATACAGGTGGAATGTACCCCGAATAGGTGACAGATGAAATTGGGTGCTGTTGATGATGCATGTAAACAGGTGGGGTGGTCACGCAGACTCTCGTTAAAATGGGTGGTATAGATTGAGGGATAGAAAGAACCATATTTTGGAAAGGGGTGTGGGTTACAGACACTGTAGGTGGTTGTGACGTAACTAGTACATATGAGGAAAATGGGGAGGATGGGGCTATGCTCAAGGCAATCGGTGAAGGAACAGTTGACACTACGGGTACAATAGATGTCATTAGGGCAGTAGTTATGGCAAAGGTGGAGCCTAACTGAGAAACCACAGGGGTAATGCAGATGAGGGCAGCACCGAGCTAGTGGTAGCTAACGTGGAAGTGGGTGTGAGGGCAGGAGGGATAAATACAAGCATGTTATATATTAACTATCCTGAGGAGTCCCAGGTAGATGAGTGAGTGAGATAGTATTGTAGGGCCCGAGATTCTGATCAAGGAGTCTTACAAACTCCTCATCTCCGGTAGCAATGGGGATAAGTTGAGTTGGATCCATAGGTGACAGGATGGATGGTGGTGATGGACTAGGTGGGAGTGGCTGACGGCTGGCATGAAATACAAGGGTGTTAGTTTGGCTGTGAGTCAACACCATGTGAATTAGTGTTGACCTGGTAAAACTATATTTTGTAAATGACATAGAAAACAAAAAAATAAAGGATGAAGTCTAGGGGCTAAATCTATTCAGTGTTTTCATTAAAAATCAAACACAACAACCGACAATGGTCAGTATGACCAATGATGGTTACAGAGGAACCGACGACAGTTACAATAACCGATACCAGTCATTGTGGAAAGTACCAGTTTCAGCAAATGAAATAAAATTGATGAATATGAGCTGGGGAAACTGTATCTGACAGAGATATCAGAATGTTGGAGGATATGATGGTGTCCTAAGGACAAAAAACAGAAAAAATAGGTGATGAAGGATTTTCCAGGTAAAATAACCAAAAAGAGCCAGAAGCTAACACCGGTTAGGTCAACTGACAATGGTCAGATGAAAACTGATGACAGGTGTTGGACCGACGCTGATTACTGTCAGATGAGAAAAAATAAATAAAAATGGATGTTTGTGAATTAAACTAGATAAAAGGGTCAACCCAAAAATATGAGAATGACTAGATAAGGTCCTGACACACTCAAAAATAGCTAGAATACTCCAACTATGATGGGGAGTGTGAAAGAAAGGAGACAAATGGAGAATCATAACTCACACCTCAAAACGCAAGTCAAGAACAAAGCTAAGAAAAACACGTAATCCTAAAAGTGAATTTATGTTTGTTTTAGCTTATGCTATTAAGATTGACTTGTGAATTTAGAACAGATTTTTTGGTTGGGAATATTTCCTACGAAGAAGGAAATCTAAAGGTGAGGTTTTAGGTTATGTTATGGCGGGGGAGGTCCTTTCTCTGAGTTATGACAGGATAGAGAAACCAGCTTGACACCTACTATCAATCCTCTGATCGTGTGATCGTTGACAGCTTCTTCCAGGTGGGATGTTGTTTAAGAAGATGTGTAAATTCAAATTTGTGTGGTTTGGCAAAGAGAGAGAAGAGAGAAATGTGCTTTCTATGGTTCAATTGTGTCAACCATCAGTTGGGCATGACTTCTAGCATATAGGTTACCCTCATTTTTAAATGTGATAATAATGTAGCATACAAGGATGAAATGCAACAAGATTTTAAACCCAAATCCACAAATTATATTCAATGAGAGAAATAATGAATAGGAAAGAGTATGTCTTTCACTAATGCAATACAAAATAAAAATAAGTGTTCTTTTTAATCCAAACTACGAGTGTCACTGAGACAAGTAGGAGAAGAAGAATGTTTTCCAAGGGAGAAGATTTAATGTGAAATATCTTTCAAAAAGAAATAAACACAAAATGATTCCCTAAGAATGAACAATGTAAAGAACCCAAATGGGTCCCATCGGGTGTGCCAAAATGTTTTTCCGAATAGTGATGTGCACACGTAAGAGGAAAACAGATAAGGTAAGGGTGAGGAGGAATACCTGGAAGGTAGAGTGCGCACATCCTAATTTCCCGATCCAATGCTGATTGTGAGAACTTCCTTTTTGCTAGGAGGAACTACTCGTGAATATAAACAAGACCACAATATAAATATTAAACAATATATGTCAGTGGACTGCCTAACGTATGCTAGATTCAGGAAGTGTGTTACTTCCTAGATGGCTGTCAATCCACTGTTTAAAACAACTTAATGCAAGAAATGATGTAAACCAATAATGTCCTACTATAGTTGATATGATTTAGGTATATCATTCAAGTACAATAAACAAATCTAATCTAATAGGATAGGTGATGATCAGATTTGGAGGTTAGACCAGTAAATAAAGTGGTTAGGACAGGTCAGGGTCGAGCTTTAGCTAATTTGGATTGTCTAGATGAAATATATGAGGTTGTTATTACATGTAGGTTTTCCAGACATAGAGACTGACGTCGATATAGTATGACTGATGTCGATTGAGTGGAAACTGACGATGGTTTGGTTAACCAGTGTCGGTAGGGTTGGGCTGGTAGAAACTTAGTGAGGGTGGTTTTTGGTGATTCTCTGGGATTGCCCAGAGAATGCGCAAACAGATAATGGGGAGGTAGATGACAATGCTAGGAATAGTCAGAGATGATCTGGAGTCGGGTATGGGGAGGTTAAAAGGTTGTAGATGATTAGGTGGAGGGATTGGCAAGAGGGTGAGAGATGATGGGATGCAAAGGAGATTAGAACTCCCAAACAGGATGAAGAAGCTAATCTTAAAAAATATGGGAAGGTGCAGATTCAAATGTACTTATTGGTGTTTATAGACCTGGTGGTTGGATGGAGGTGATGGTTAATCTATGGAACTAGTACTAAGTACCATGGCTGTGCTTCCTAGAATGTTACTGTGAATGCTTGTCTTTCAGATCGGTGTTTGGTTGCTGGTTCAGGATGTCTAGATGTGCAGAAGTGCTCTGGTGCATGCTTGCATGCAGATCTCTCTTCTCCAAAACTTTAATAATTCTTCCAACCTCCCAAAAAAGGTTACCAAAATGGATATATGGTAACCTACAATGGTTTAGGGTGACTGGCATTGGTTTAGGTTGACCGGCGTCGGTTAAGGTGGGAAATCCTAGGTTTACTAAAAATGACAGATCTTGGCAATCTTTTTGGCCAGCTCTGTCCATTCTCACAGATCAAAATGGAATGTTACACTTAGATAAGCGGGAATTTGGTTAGAGGAAGAATAGGCATGTGATTTTAGGGTTGAACTAAGTCTTAGTTAATTAAGGTAGGTAGGACTAAGTCTTAGTTAGTTATGGTGAGTGGATATTGAGTCCTAAGTAAAAGGGAAACATGCTAAGAATAGGTTTATGATGAGGTGTCTAGGTGAGGTGGTGGGGTGAGGTGTCTAGGTGAGGTGGAAATTAGTTTAATTAAGGTAATTAAATAATGAATATTGTGAGCATGGGCATTAATTTAATTATGGGTAATTAAATTAATATACATGTGGGGTGAAGGGGAGTGTGACCTAAATTTGGTGTCTACACAAATCCATCATTTTCTTTCCTAAGTCTCTTCACTTAACATACTTTTGTTAATATTTGAGCATCATCCAACGTGTTTTCAATTTCCTCTTATTGCACTTACAATTGTCGCAAGTTAAGCACACTAATATTTCATCTTTCCCCTCTTTACGTTCACCTTTGTAAAGGACCGTAAAATCATTTCAAACCTCTTCATATTCCTTAACACTCACTTTGTTAAGAATCCTCTAAACTAAAATTTCAACCCATCTTCCACCTTAACATCATTCATTTTGTTAAGTATTCAGAAGTCCCTCTTGTCGTCACTCTTATCACACATTTTTTTAGGAGTTGATTGATTTCATCTTGTTACGTCTTGTCTCCCTTGACATTCATTTTTGTAAGCATGTTTCACTTTTCCCCCTTTGTCATTTCTCTTAACACTTACCATGTTAGGAGTTAACCTTTTTACATTTCTTTATCTCTCGTATCATTCATTTTGATTACGAGTTGATTTCATCCACCTTGTCAAGTCTCTCTTCCTTTAACACTCATTTTTGTTACAGAATAGAGAACATCTAACTTATTTTCATCCTTCTTTCTCTTTACTATCATTTTTTTTAGATACGGGAACTCGACTAACCTTTTTTGTTTCTTCCCCCTTAGCACTCATTTTGTTATGGGTCGAAATTTTTCCATCTTCTTCCCTCTTCCATTTTAGCATTCACTTTGTTAGGATTCAAGGTTTTCAAACATTTTCATCACTTCCATCTTAGCATTCATTTTGCTAAGGGTTGCATTATTCATCGTACCTTTCTTCACTCTACCTCATTTCTCATTACAATGGTGGATTTATACAATTCATCCTTTGCCCAAGAATGGAAAATGATGAAAGACATCATTGTGGGTATGAAAAAACAACGTAAACAATTCAATTTTGATTAATTGTGTCCATACCCTTTTAATATGGACATCTTATGCATACTTTTTCTACATTCTTTTGAGTTGCCCAATTTCAAAAAATACAAGGGCAAAACTAATCCAAGACAGCATATCAAATAATTTTCCATATCATCTCACGAAGTGGCATATAACAATAACTTTATCTTGTGCCTTTTTCCTAGAATTATAGGAGGACAAGCTTTGGATTGGTTCTTACACCATCAAAAGGGATCTATTACCACCTTCACAGACCTCTTAGAGAAGTTCATCAAACATTTTTATTTTAAGCTCACTCGCAATAATAACCATACAAGAGCTTCTCACAATGAATCTTGGAACATCAACTGCAACCACAATGTCATCACTTTTTGTGTCACGGATAATCACAATATGGCTAACATACATGACAAATCAATCAAAATCCAATCACATAACCTAGCCAAGAAACTACACCACGCAAAGTTAAATGAAAGTTTACACCCCTCGGTGAAAGTCTCTCTAGTGTCTTTCATCAACTCAAAGTAGGTGGGATGATAAAATATCCCCTTACAAGACCTTGGATTAAAGGAGAACCTAAGCCATATTGGTACAAACCTCATGCATATTGTGATTTTCATCACATTAATGGCCACTCAACTGATAAATGTACATGTTTTAAGAACTATGTCCAAGATTTAATTGACGGCAGAGAGATCTTTGTAGATTTTGATGATGTAGCTCTTACAACTAATGACATGTCAACTTCGACACCTTCAAATGAAGAGTTTACTATTATTCCCACTTCTATTCAAACTGACATTCCGCTAGATCATAATGAAGGTCAAGTATCTCCCTTTTCAAACTAATCCATTTCTTTTACAAATTTTCTTCCTATAGTCCAAACAGACATTGAACCTATTTTAGACAACAATCTTCTAACACCTGACGAGTGCTTGAATTTTCTCCAAGAATATCTAATAACCCTTGGCATAACAGAAGAGGGTCCTTCATCAAGCACAATTGAGCTACATTCCAGCTCATATGCCTAACATCTCTAGTCTTGTTTTTGAAATACAACCACAACAAGCTTGGACACTTGTGACAATGTAACCTTTTGTGTCCATTATACCTCACATGATCCATCCTACAGGAATATCATCAACGATGATTCCTACTTGTCAAGATATCTACATGAGCACACTTTATGAGGTACGTATACCCAGGAATATCCTTATTCAACTGTTTCAAGATTTAATTGCAAATATTTTGTCCAATTAATTAATTCACAACCTAGAAGGAAAAACATTGACTATTTCCTCTGTATGGCTTACAAGGAACCCTGAGTATACATCTAGATATCCATCCTTCTTTGCTCACACTCTTTTAGTCTCAGGTGAATATGAATCTCAACATATTCCTCACAACGACAATCTTATTCTAATATCACATATGTCTCTCAATCTCATCGAAGACTTATCTACTCACACATCCTTTGAGTTGGAACATGTCCTCCCAAGTCTTGTACTTCGGGATTTACTAAATCATTTGATTCCCTCCTTTGACTTGGTTCTTGTCCACCCAAGTCTTGTATTTCAAGAATTATTGAATATTTTGATTCCCCCTCTTGACTTGGATTTTATCTTAACAAGTCTTGTATCTCATGACCATTCAACTTCAATAAACATGGACCTCTTTCTTGATGAGTCCATTTCAACTCCTAAACATGTTCAATTATTCAAAAAGCACAAAAAGAGAATAAAAATTTGTATTAGAGCATTGTTTGCCAATTGGAAATAGAAAAGTGTGTACAATTAATGTTAGGCATTCAATTTATTGGTAGATACCTTAATCATACCATTATCATATACTCGCCTTCTTCACCTATTACGAAACATGTTAACCTTGTTCCTCTTGGGCATTATGTGTCTCGTCTTTGTTATGGTTTTTATCATTTCATATCTTTTTACCTACGATTTTGTCTCAAAGCTTACTAATGGCAAACTCCTTTCAAGTAATCTCTATCTTTAATAGAAAGCACTAAATTTCTTTACCCGGTCCTTTTTGACCGCCCATCTCAATTTACGGTGTTGAATCCATGCATCCTACTAGTCGCATGAGGCTGAGACTTGGGGGAAAAATTTTCCTTCCCAACAAGCACGCTATCAACATGTAAGGCAAATTAAATCAATTAAAAAATACAAAAAAATTATAAAATCAATACACCTTTCATCCTTCACAGTCTTCGGTGATAAGCCCATACTTCCTACTGGCAATATGAGACTGGGAATGGAGAAAGCCCTTACTCATCTACATTTTGTCTTCGGTGTTGAGACCTTGCCTTTTACTGATGGCATGGGGAAACATGTAGGAGGTCCTTCAAAAAAAAAAATATTTAACTAATAAAGCCTTTATGAAATCTGAATCAAAGTGCTTAATCAAAAACATCCCTAGAAGTAATTTAGTTGCTCATGTTACAGAGACACCAATTCCTTCAACTGGATTTTTCCAATCAATAGGCCATCAATAGATATAAGTCGATTCAAAACCTGTAAAGTGGAATCATCTTGTAATCGATCAGATATTATTGACTAGAGATGAGTTTCATTTCTTCTCACATGGATCATTGTTACAACTTATGTCTTCGCATCCATTATCTTCACCTTTCATATCATTATTCATCTTGTTTTCACATCCTTCATGGCTCTCGGTGATGAGCCCTTGCATCTTCCTAGTTGCGTGAAGCCACGAGCAGAGTGAAACACCCTATCATTTTACCATCTATATTTCTACCAATTGAATGTGATGCTTCAAATTATTTTCACCTGCTTTCAAGCAGTGAGCATTTTTACCGAGTTGTAAAATATCAAAAACATTCAAAAATGTATCACAAAATACAAAAACAATATAAAATGGTCCAAAACTCCAATAATAGTTTCAAATTGTCATAATCAAAACATTCAAATAATGTTTGAAAAAATTTCAGCACCTGGATAACACAATTCAATAACTTCACCATTTGATGGCACTCCTCATGAATGTTCCAGATCATACTCATACTTATTGCTCATGGTGTATATCTATGCTTGAGGAAATCATTTACCCATTCGCAATATAACTTTACTTGGGGTACATTTGGATTTTATATTTTAATCCAATACAGATCAAAATTTAATGGGACCCAACAAGAGTATCTTTTGGAGTATCTAAGTATCACTTCACTCTTCCTCTCTATCCAATCCTCTCGTGTGTTAAGCTATCACTTGGTGGCATTCAATTCTATATATTTCTTCAATGTGGAACACATTTAAAGTGTCATTAGATGTCATTTTTACACGTTGTATTGTATTGTTGTAGTTTTTTAACATTGTGACGATGCTTTTTATTCTTTCAGTTTGTCATTATGTTTTATTTTGTTTACCTTTACTATAGACCAATTGTAGGAAATTTATTGGCATGTGTTTCACCTTTTTCTTAGATTGTCTCCTTAAATTATTAATGAAACAGATAGGGTAATGGGCGTAGGAGGAATACCTGTTCAAATGTCAGTTGACGGTTTGTTGCACGCATATGACTTCTGAATCCACAGCTGATTGTGAGAGCTTCCTTTTGGCTAGGAGGAACTACCTGTAATGAAAGCAAGACCACTAGAAAGAATTAAACAATATGGGCAGTGAACTGCCTAGCATGAGCTAGATCTGGGAAGTATGGTACTTCCTAGATGGTTGTCAGTCCACTGTTTTAAACAAATTAATGTTGTAAACAAAGTAAATCCTATTGTTATTTTAAAATGATTTAGGTATCTCACTTAAAACACAATAATAAATAGATCTAATCTAACAGGCTAAGCTAGAATAGAATCCACAGGTCAAATGGTTGGTTCTGGGTTCTGCAGGTCTAATAAAAGGTCTCAGGTAGGTCACAAGTGAGTGAAGGTAAGCTAAAATTAGGTGGGTAGGCCTCTTTTTAAGGCTGTGTGGGAAAACATAAAGACCGGCGTCGGTCAGGGGTGACCAACCGCGGTTAGGGATAATCGATGCCGGTTACCATGAAATCTAGAAATATCACAGAATGGGGTTTTGGTCTCCTTTGTGATTACACAAGGGATTTTGGTTGGTCAGGATGGGGTAATGGGTGACTGGAGTAGGCTTTTACGAGGTTTTGATGGGTCTATGGAGGTGAAAAGTGTTGGAGATGGTCAATAAGGAGCAAGATAAACAATGGATGATAAAATAATGATGAAATGAAATAACCAGGAAAGTATGATGTAATACTTACTTGAATTTCATTTCTGAAAGTCTGTGTGTGAAGAATGGAGGTGCTGATGATGGGTTTGGACGCTGTAGGTGATCAATGACTGAAAGAAATCTTCTGCATGGGCTACATGCACACTCCTCTTTGCTTAGATAGATCAGAATGTGGCATGGATGGTTGTGTAGGAGAAGATGCTCAATCTCCTTCCTTAGATGTGGGTTTTCGCTGGAATTTGCTCTCTGAAGATGTGTTATCTCTTTAAGATGTATTCTTACTCATCAACCTTCTTCCAATGTTTTCCAACTTGCTTCCAACCTTGAGAATAAGGTTGTTTTGGGGTTAAAAGGGGTAACCGACGGTGGTTTTGACTTAACCGGCGATGGTTAGGGGTAACTGATGTCGGTCAAGGTGGGATTCCTAGGTTTACTAAACTTAGGGAGATCCTCCTGATTTCCTCAGATCTTGTGTGGTTATCCTGTAGATTAGACTAAGAGCTTCTTGTGAGCATGTGGGAATGTGGTTAGAGGGAATGTAGGCATTGATTTTTAGGGTTTGGGTAAGTCTTAGTTAGTTATGGTATCTTACTAAGAGTAGGTCTTAGGTTGAGTTGGCTTGGTGAGGTGTCTAAGTGAATTGTATGTGTAGATATTATTTAAATAAGATATTTAAATAATAAATATAGTGAGGATAATGCATTAATTTAATTAAATTAATATTAGTGATGTGAAGGGGGTCATGGCTAGGTTAATGTGATGAAGGGTGTTTATATGTTGAGGGACGCAATGGGAGTGTGACCTAATTTTAGTGTCTACATTTTGCCCCTTTTTGTTGCATAGCTTGTATTGGTAAGCGATGCAAACAAAAATAAGGTGTGGGTGCCCCATGTGAGGGTGAAGCTGATCCCCCTCAAACCAGGAACTAACACGGTAGTCGGCTGAAGTGGTGAGTGGTTTGACAAAAGGTAAATGTGAGGAAAAGTTAAGTGGGTGCAGGGAAAGAGGGTGAAAGGTCTACTCAGGAAATCTAGGTAATGGGTCAGGGTCAAAGGTAGCAACAGTCAAACACATGCACATGTATAAACTGTAGCACGCTACCAGGTTGAAGAGCAGGCAAACTCTACATCGTCTAAGGTCGATAGGTTTATCCAAACAAGGGTGAAGTGAATCTGGTATCCAAGGTATAGGAGGAAACACAATGTAGGTTAGGTGCAGGAACGTTTAGGTATGTTTCAGTACACCCAAGGTAGGGTCAGGATAAATGGTCACGGTAATAGGCTAGGTAAGGTCATTAGTTCAACAACACAGGTAACAGTGCCGCAAGGTATAGCAAACACATGAGGTCAAAGGTCACTAGTAATGGTCCAGGTCTAAATATCAAGATCACGGCATGAGTAAGGTTGAGGTAGGGGTAAAATAATAAGGCGTCAATAGTGGATGCGAGGAGGTTGAAGAGGGTAGAGGGCCAGAGGTGAAGGTAAAGTGGTCCAGATAGGTGTATGAAAGGCAAAAGAAAGAAGAGGTAAGGAAAATGAGGCAAATGTGAGGGTAATGAGTAGACTGGATAACCGGCATCGGTCGGTATAAACCGATGACAGTGTAGAGGAATCGACAGCGGTAGTCTAGGGCACGAGACTGGCGGTGGTCAAGGGGAACTAATGGCGGTCAGGTTAGGTAGGGTATAAAAAATGAAAAACCCACGTTTGAAAATTCATTTGTACATTGAAAAAGGAGAAAAGGATAAGAATATATAAAAGAGGAATAGGACAAAAGGGTACAATAGAGGGCTTGATTGGTGAGCCACATAGGTGAGAGTGGTTGAGTGAGAGGTGGGACCATGAGAGCAGGTGGCATGATTCGTGTGGCTGAGGAGTGGTTCTTCAGTTGAGGATGACAGAGGCTAGAGAGGGATCGAGAGGATATTCAGGTGATGTTGTTATGATGTGTATGAGTTTTACTTTATTATGATATGGATGGCAAGTAGATGAGTTAGGCATGATAGAGTCAAGTCATAGGCATGGATTGAGTCAGGTCGGTTTAGGCATGGATCAAGTTATGTCGGTTTAGGCATGGATTGAGTCAGGTCAATTTAGATGGATTGAGTCAGGTCGGTATTTTGGTAACAAATGGTAATATAAATGTATGTGTGAGTGTAAAATGTGGAAAATGTTGGGTATGTATGAAAATGTGAAATAATATAAGTGGTAAAAGTTATGTGGTATATGGTTTAGATGTCGAGGTTTTTTTTTAAACAGGAAATCAGGTAAAAGGTGGGGAAAATGGTTAGGGTAAAGAGTGGCCGAGCTAACCTTCTAGGGCCCCATGCCCTGGAAGTGCTGCCTACATAGTCCTAGCAAAAAGGGACCTCAGACCAATGTAGTTCTCCCATAAGCTAGGGAAGAAGATGAAAATTAGGTGGTAGGTTTGTGGTCATGTTATGAGTGTGGATTTAATAAGTGGGGGTAGATGGTAGTAAAAATTTTGTAGGTGAGGGTGACTATGATGAAAGGGGAGGATGACCCCAAAAGGTAAGCGTCGAGGACTAAGTCCTGTATAATAAGATCAAAAGGTGATGAAGAAGAGAAAAGATAAGAAGGGGCAAGAAAGCCACCCAATTGGCAAGGATCAAAACGTATAAAACACATCGATAGATGGCTAATGAATGTAAGACCCCAAAGACATTACATGATTGATAATTCTAAGAGTGACAAAAGTCACATGATCACCAAATGTCATAGGTACAGTAGGTCCCTTAAGGTATGACGTGAAAAGACAAGGGGTAAGGAGGTGTGGGTAATTGGGTCATAAAATGGGAAATAGAATGCCTTGGGCAATAAAGCCAAGATCACAATAGGCCAGTCCATGACGAAAAAGCTTAGTTTTCTTTTTCTCTTTTTTTTTAATTTAAGATAGACTGATCGATGTGGGAAGTCTATATGGGATGAATATATGGCTCCTTGAGGTCTTCGCGAAGCTGATCGATGCGGGAAGCTTTTGAATTTTGATTTTTGAGAAAATAGTCTTCTTTTTTGGAAAGACTATGTAGAGAGTTGTGAGATTTTTATAGCTGTCCTTCAAGGGAGCAGTCTACTTATAGTGACTATTGAAGGTGGAAGATGTCCTTTTGAGGGATTCATCTTTTATATTGGAAGTTTGACTCAAGGAGTGGATCCCTTATATTGGAAGATGTCCTTCTGAGGGATTCATATTTTTTTTTGCTTTTTTGTTTTGGCTTTTAAGTCATGGACGAGACTATAACGAAGCATTTGGTTCTTGTTGAGAAGGAAAGGGTGAACGACCATGGGATCTCATCTAAAATAAGACAAAAAGTATCCGTGAGAATCATGTCATGTGCAGAGCCATGGTACACATATTTAAGAAAAGGCAAAAGGGTGATGGGTAATCACATGATCCTTGTTTAATCGTTGGAGATGAGGTGTGGAAAAGGTAAATGGTGCCTAAGGGATGAGCATGAACTAGATAAAATAGTGATGTAGGACTAGAGGTCAACAGTAGAACGGTCGAAGATGTAATGCGTTAAGGGGCTCAGGTTTGGGTTTACCCTCAAGTGAGGACAAACGATAGGCACCCGATCCATAGGTATGAGTTATGATGTATGGTCCAAGCCAATTAGGAGAAAATTTTCCCCATTTGTTTTTCTCTGCTTTGGTTACATGTTGATTTTCTTTCAAAACAAGGTCACTGACTTGGAAGCTTCGTTCATGAACACGTTTGGCATAAGCATGTTTGATACATTGTTGATAAACTTGAAGGTGATCCAGAGCGTTAAGATGGCGCTCATCTAATAACTCTAGTTGGGCTAAGTTTTCCTGATTAAAGTAATCATCAGTAAGCATGTCAAGGGGGGAGATGCAGAGTGAGGGGATCTAGACTTCAAGAGGTAGAACAGCCTCTGTACCGTAGACCAATGAAAAGGATGTAGCTGCAGTGGAAGTGCGAATACTAATGCGGTATGCCCATAGAGCAAAAGGAATGTGAGTATGCCAATCTTTCCCAGTATCGTCAACCACTTTCATGAGAATTTTATTGAGGGTTTTGTTAGTGGATTTGTCTTAGCCGTTGGTTTGTGGGTAATAAGGTGAGGAGAAACTAAGCTGAATGCTGAAGGCATCGCAAATTTTTTGCAATGTTTTGTTTTTGAATTGTCTTCCATTGTTAGTAATGAGGCAACGAGGGACACCAAAGTGACAAATGATATGATGGTTAATGAACTCACATATTTTCTCGGCTTTCATAGAGATGAGTGGTATGGCTTCTACCCATTTTTTGCAGTATTTGGTAGTGGTTATGATCCATTGATGGCGTTGGGAAGAATGAGGATTTATTTCTCCAACAAGATCCAAACCCCATTGCAAGAAGGGCCAAAGGTCACGAGTGACTTGTAAGGCATGACTAGGTGTATGATGAAGGTTGGAATGTTGTTGACATTTCACACAGCATTTTACATAGTCACAACAATCATGGTTAAGGGTCGGCCAGTAATAGCCTAGGTGAAGGATACACTTAGCAACAGCAAGGCCACTAAATTGACCTCCACATATGCCATCACGAACCTCCTTGATGGTATTGGGAATTTCAAAACTTGTGAGGCATCGTAAAAGAATACCATCAAATCTACACTTATAGAGGAGTCCCCCCAGAATGACAAAACGAGAGACCTTTTTAAGGAAGGTGCATTATCTGTTATGGGTGAGATCAGGAGATAAGATGGAGAGTGAAAGGTAGTCGGAGTATTGTTTATACCAAATGTCACTCAGGTCAGGGGTGTCAGTTCCGATTGAGTAAACATCATGAGGTAAATAATAAGGTGAATGGAGGCATTGTACGGTGACAAATATTTTGGAATCGGTAGGGGAAACGGGTATTTGGAAAGCTAAGCAGGCCATGGTGTCTGTAAATTTTTTGGTTGATCATGGGATGGTTTGGAGGGTATAACGATCAAAGGTGGTCAAAAGTATGTCTACATTATGTTTATACTTTTGAATTATCTCATTATGACATTGGTACATACCATTGACTTAGTTTATGACCAATTGTGAATCACCAAAGATGTGGATTCATTTGACATCAAGGGCATAGGCGGTCTGGAGACCTAATATGAGCACTTTGTACTCACCAATATTGTTGGTGCATTCAAATTCTAGTTTGAAAGACAAAGGCATGGGTTCTCCATCCATAGGGATGAGGATAACACCAGCTCTACCCCCACACTGACACTTAGAACCATCAAAGAACAGTGTCATTTGGTAAGGGGGTTCATCTAGGGAAAGGGTAGCAATGGATTCATCAGGAAAGTTAAAATTAGAGGGTTAGTCCCTAGCAATAGGTATGTTAGCCAGTTGGTCAGTGATAGCCTAGCCCTTAATGGAATTTTGATGAATGAATTCGAGGTCAAGATCAGCTAAAATCATAAGCCATCGCACAATGCGCTGATTTTGATATGGTTTGGCATACATGAAGTGTAAAGGGTCGGTGTTGGTCACAACATAGGTTTTGTGGTTGAGTAAGTAATGGCGGAGTTTGGTAGCAACAAAAATTAAGGCTAAGCAAAGCTTTTCTAGGTGGTTATATCGAGTTTCATAGTCCAAAAGAGTACGGCTTATGCAATAAACCTCCTGCTCTCTATGTTGTTCATCGCGATGAGCGAGCATGGCTCCTAAGGAATGATCAGTTGCTGATATGTATAGGTAAAAAGGTTGATCATCTTTAGGTTGAATGAGTATGGCTGGTTGAAGAAGGTATTGCTTTAGAGCCTCAAAAGATTTTTGATAGTCATCATCCCATTTAAACGAGACATCCTTCCTAAGTAGATGATGAAATGGTTGACATCGATCCAATAATTGTGAAATGAAATGGTGAATGGATTGTAATTTACCTTGCAGGCTACGAATTTGTTTAAGGTTCGTGGGCAGAGGCATTTCTAGAATGGCCTTGACTTTAGTAGGGTAAACTTTTATACCACGTAAGGAAATGATAAATCCTAGGAGTATTCCTGAGAGAACCGCGAAGACGCACTTTTTAGGTTGAAGGCTGACACAATATTTAATGAGGCAGTCAAAGATGGTTTTGAGGACAGTGAGGTTCTCGGTGCGACGTTTAGATTTGGCTAAGAGATCATCCACGTAATCTTCCAATATGCGATGCATAATATCATGGAAGATGTAAGTCATATCATGCTAATATGTAGCACTAGCATTTTTAAGGCCAAAAGGCGTGACTCGATAGTAAAAGGTTCCCTAAGGGGTAATGAATGTAATCTTGTACTGATCTCCTAGGGAAAGAAACATTTGGTTATAACCTGAGAAACATGAGGGAGATCATCTCGTGACCTGCGGTAAGGTCAACCAGTTGATCAATACCGGGCAAGGGAAAATCATCTTTCGGGCAGGCAAGGTAGAGGTCACGAAATCCATGCAAATGCGGAGTCCCCTTGTTGCTTTAGTGATAGGGATAATGCTAGAAATCCAACAAGGATAATCAATGGGTAAGATGAAGGAAACGGAAAGAAGACACTGAAGTTATTCTTTGACGAGAAGAGAAATGCGAGGGTGCATTTTCCTCAACTTTTTCTTGATAGGTTTGGCATTGGGAACGGTTACGATATTGTGGACCACTATGGTGGGGTCAATACCAGGCATTTCTGCGTAAGACCAAGTGAAAGCATGGTTATGATCTCAAAGAAAATAAGTGATGGCTTCATGTTCAACAGCATCTAAAGATTGTTCGATCTTTAGGATGTGCGGGTCATCCTAAGTATGAATGTTGATCTTGATATTCAATTCATTCAACATGATTTGCGTCTCAGAGGGTAACGACCGATGAATATATGAGTCTTCTGCACCAAGGTAGGTCAGTATGGATTCATCATCTTGACATTGAACAACGTTAATGGTCAGTGTTTCATCATCGATCATCTGCAGGATACAAGAATGAGAAGAGTGGAAGGGGCCTTGCACCTTCGCATTGATAGGTCAAAGGCCCCAAGGAAATTGATGTTTATGAAAAAAAAAAGTTAGGAGGGATAGATTCAGGATCCATCGACTCCGTCGGTGAGGGTGGTGATGAAGGTGGAGAAGGGCTAGGGTCCTTGCAATGAATTCAATGTGGGCCTGTTTGGTAGGAGGTTCAAGGAAATCCGATACCACTACGAGTCATTATGTTTTCAAGTGGTACATGAAATAATGGTATGGCGACCTTGCTCATACAAGCCAAAACCAAAACCCTTCTAAGCACATTGGTGAAGGAAGGTGTGGGTGAAATAGCGATTGGTAAGTGATTAGAAGTTAGCAGAAAATGGGTGGGGCTGTGATGGTGGTTCGGGTGTGTAGGTGGTAGTATCAAGTCCCCCATAGGTGAGACTAGTACGAATATGAGGAGGACCATAAAGGAGGTGTTCTCCTATACGGTGATCATAGCGAGGGTGTTGGTGAAGACTTCCATACTCATGTGGAGTAAGGAAGGTGTTGACACTATATAGGTGGTACTCCCCCAGAGTGAGGCGTTGAAAAAAACCTTCCAAGGGATCAGTGATTGGTATGTGGAGAGCAAGTGTGGATAGCTGGTATGGACGATGTGTCGAAGGTCATTGCAGTAGGTGGTGTTAATGAATTAGGAAGCAAATGGGTTAGCCGTGGAGGCTATAGCAGAAATAGGCATGGAGGAGGTATGTGCAGTGAAAGCAGCGGCAGTAATGGTGGGTGTAGGTGTAGGTGTAGGTGAAGTGGTATTGGTTGCGGAAGTAGATGGCATGACTAGGTATAAATACATCTTTGGGTCGGGTAAAGCATGTTACATGTTTTGAAAGGTGATGGGTCAGCTGGAGTGGTATAAGTGTGTCCTTCGTGTTCAAACTTTACACAATGATGTAAAGTGGAGGGAACACAACCCATGAAATGGATCTAGGGTCTACCAAGCAAAAATTTATATTGGAATTCCCCCTCCAAAACATAAAATAATGTCTGGAACAATGCAGGGGCCCACCGCGAACCTGAAGGATGACAGTGCCTAGTGTGGAGGTGATAGCGTAGTTGAATGAACGCAACATGACCAGATGTTTTTGCATGCAATTGTCAGGTATGTGCATTTGAGAAAATGCATGGGATGAAATGATGTTAATGCTAGCGCCTCCATCAATCATCACACAGTGTACCCATATGCCATCAATGTGTATAGAGATGAAAAGGGCTGGGTCTGGGTCCTTGTTTTGGTATGGCGTGCAATCTCCTCCTCTGAGAAGCTAAGGGAGGCCACTTGGTGAACAAGGTGAGGTGAAGATGAAGGTGGTAATTTTGTAAGGGAGGCTACATGATGGGGTGTGATAATGGAGGCTACGAGTGTAGGGTCATTGGGTAAAACCTCGATAGATTGAAGAACCTCCATGAGGGCTTGATGATGGGATTCCAAGGTTTGGATGAGGTCATATAAGGACATTTTGAGTGGAGATTGGTGTAATTTTTTAAGCATGGTGCGATGTGTGATGCCATTAGAAATGGGGTATGTGGGGTTGTGGATAGTTATCTTAGATATGGGTGCAGATGGTATGTTGGGTATAGGATTGGTTGGTGGGTCAGCTACCTTTTCTTTACCCTTTTGTGCATGTGTAGTAACATGTACCATGTTGATTTGAGAGAATTTTTCAAATGGAGAAGTGTGTAGGGTAAGTGGTATAGTGACATGAAGGTAAAAAACATATGAGTAGGAGAAAACCCCTGTTAGGTCAGTTAGGTGCAGCAAAATTTGGGTGGTGGCATGACAAGTTCTCTAATGTGAACCATGTTAATTTCAAATCTGTGGGTGTGGTTCTGGGATCTTTGAGGGTGGAGGTTGTGGTTGATGAGTGGGCAGTGTGGGAATGGGTGTAGGTGAAGCAGGGTCCTCATTTAGAAGTTCGTTTTCATCAAATTTGGTTTCCGGTGGACACAATTGGATAAGGACGGTTTTCAAGGCCTTGTAGTTCTCCACATCGTGCCCTGGCACACGATGGTATGCGCAAATTTTGGTATCATCAAACCCTTTTGGCTTGGGTTTGAGGGGGTCGTAAGGTTGGAGTGGCAGTAATGTGATAACAGAAGTCTCGAGGAGGTTGGTTAAAATTTTGGCATAGAACCCTGCTAGTGGATCAAAATGGGAAGTGAATGTGGGTTTGGGTGTAGGTATGGTTAGTTGTCTGGGAATTGTTTTTGGAAGAGTATGAACAGGTCGACCTATGGGTTTAGGCTCTGGTGTGGTTTGAGGTATCGGTCGAGTTCGTTTGGGTAGGGGTATAGTAGATGGATGGGTAGGAGAGTGTGATTTTGTTTTGACTACCTTGTTGTGGGGTAGTGGGGTTTTGTTTTTGGGTTGCACCTTCTTGGGTAAAGGTGATATGGGTATATGGGGTCTAGAAGGAAAAGCAGATGGAGGAAGAGGATGAGTTACCCATGGGGATAACGGGGGTGCTATGAAGGTAGATGACGCAGGTCGTGCTTGGGGTGTGAGGGACAATGACTGAAGTGTAGTAGGTAGTGAAGCAATGGCTGAAGGTATCGGAGGTATTGGTGGTAAAGAGATAGTAGGTGTGGGTACAAGTCGTGTTGTGTGATAGGGCAGGTTAGAGATTTGTGAGGCAAGGAATGGGTGGTTGTGTTATTGGTTTATGGATGGGTGAAGGGTGCTTGACCCTGTTGGGTAACTAAGGTCTTAAGGTAGATGGGACAAGTGCGGGTGTGATTGGTGTCGTAGGGGTATGAGAGTTGATGAGTTTGTTTCTTGGGTTTGGGTGTTAGAGTAGGTGTGGTATTGACATTGGAGGATGTAGCTAAATCCAATTTAATAGGTGGATGACTAAGGCTGGTGACTGGGGTGACCCCTAAAGTGGTAATAGGTTTAGTGGAGGTAAATGTTGTGTGTATGGGGTTAGATTTAGGTATAGGTCGGATTATGGGTAAAGGTGTGGTTTGAGTACTATTGGGTATCGTGGAAGGGGTTGCGATGGTAGTGGTTGTATGTGGTTTGATGGGTGGAAATGTGCTTGGGTAGATAGTGGAGGTGTCATCGAGGGATCTCTGCATTTGTGTTGAGACAGGGAGTAAGAGGTGCCCCATAACAAAGCTCTATCCACATACTCTAAGTGATCAGCCAAACGTGAGAATGGCACTTCTGTGGGTGAAGTTGGTGAGGACCTAATGGGAATTCCCATAAAATGCATCTTAGAGATGGGGAATTGACCAGCTTCAGCTTCTGTGGGTAAGAGAGCTGAAAGTAGGTCTATTGGATGTTGGGTAGCTAATGGAGAATGCTCGCTAAGAGGCAAAGGTATCTCCACCGGGTCTATGATGAGTGGAAGAGATGATGGGAGTTCCTCAATAATTAAAGGAATGGATAGGTGCTCCTCTGTGGGTGGAGGAGGTAATGGGTGCTCTCTACGAGTGGAGGAGGTATGGTAGGTAAAGGTTCGCTAAGTGGAGAAGCTAGGGGTGAGATGGTCTCAATGTCCGCAAAAGACTCCTCTGTAGGTGATGCAGGAGATAAAGGGTGTTCTTCTATTGGTGAAGGAACAGTGACGGTTGGTTCAAATGTGGAAGGAGGATTTCAGGCTAGGATTTCCTCTATGGAAGGGATGTGAGGTAATTGAGATGTAATAGGTACCTCGTTAAAGATCGCATGAACCTCACGAGTATGGGTATCATGAGTGGATGTCTCACCTGTTTGATTGGATGAAGGGGCATGATTGGGAAATGGTTTTTTAAATATTTGTAGATTTTGGTTGGGGGCGGTGTTGGGATTATCCACAGTTAGCTCACCTTTCTCGAGCATTTCCTGGACAATATTCTTGAAAGTGATGTAGTTACCGTCACTATGACCTTTCACTCGGTGATAGTTGCAGAAATCTTGTTCCTTATACCATGCGGGCATGGGGCGAGTAGGATCAAAACCAGTGTATGGTTTTATGGGTGGAAGGGTGATGGCACCAGCTTTGATAAGATTTTCTAAAACAAAAGAGTAAGGTTCCCCAATTGGGGTATATTTTTGTTGCTCTTGTCTGAATCGAAAAGCCTGAACAGGTGATAGATTAGATGAGGGTGTAGCTTGATTGGATGGATGAGCTGGGCCGGCCTTGAGCACCACTGTGTTAGCGGTACCTTTAGCCTTTGAATAATTGGTTGGTGGTTTAAAAGAAGAAGAGGTTTCATTCGACTTGAATGTCAAATTTTTATTTCGTAATTGGATTTTCTTCTCTTCGATAGCCCGAATCTCTAACTTTCGTGCCATAGTGAATGCCTCATCGAATGTTCTGAAATTTTGGACCTGCAAGGTCTGGGAGATATGTCTGGCACAATCTCGTGTGAAGAGCTCAATTAGTTCAGTTTGTGGCAATTGAAAGGTAAGTTGATTGATCAGGATGTGCTAGCGAGTGAAAAAATTTGTGATAAATTCATCCTCGTATTGACGTGTGGAATATAGATCGGTCATGGTAACTTTCTTGGCAATATTAATAGAAAAATGATCCAAAAAATCTTGGGCTACCTGATTGAATGAAAATATGGAGTGTTTGGGTAACCCACTATACCAGTCTAATGCAGGTCCAGTGAGGGACATGGGAAAAGTTCTCAAAAGTAAGGCATCATCATGAGCAATCAAATAACATCCATGTTTAAACAAGTGCAAATGTTGTTGTGGGTCTTCCTTACTATTGAAGTGGTTGAATTTAGGCATTTCCCAATGCACAGGGTATGAACGGATGGGAATGAATGGGTGAATAGGCTCATTGAAAATATCGTCATAGGTAAGAGAGTTGCGGGAGCCGGAGACCAATGCCTCCAGTGTTTGCATCTTATCCATCATCAATTTAATTAGGTCGTTGGTGGGTTGTGATGATTGGATGCCTCCTATAACGTGAGGAGGTTGGTTTTGGGTATATAATGGGTGTGGAATTCCAGTGTATGGGGCTGTAATGTAAGGATATGGAGAAGAAGACAATGAAATAGGGGGTACATACCTGGAATGAACAATAGATGAAACAAGTGGTTGTTGTTAGTACGTATATGGGGGAGGAAGGGTCGTGGTAACCCTAGTGGTAATAGGGGCTAAATGATTATGGAATGGAAAGAACTACGTTCTGAAATGGGGTAGGGGTCACTGACACTGGAGGTAGGAACGTAGCTACAGGTATGTGTGAGACATTAGGGGCAGATGAGGTCATGTTTGGGGTAGTCATTGAGGATATGGTGGATGTAATGGGAGCTATAGGGGTAACAGATGCAGAAATCATAGCAGGTATAGGACCTAACTGTGAAATGACTGGGGGGTAAAGTGGAAGTGGGCAGCACGGAGCCACATGGGGCTGATGCGGAAGTGGGTGCGAGAGTCGGGGGGATAGATATGGGCATGCCGTATATCAACTAACCCAAGGCATCTCAAGTGGATGAATGGGAGAGGTAAAACTGTAAGGCAGCAGGGTTCTGGTCAAGGAGTCGTGCGAACTCCTCATCTCTGGTAGAGATATTAGTAGGCTGGATAGGATCCATGGCTAGTGATAAAATAGAGGGTGGTGAAGGACTATGTGGGAATGGTTGGAAACTGGCGTGGAACACGAGGGCATTTGCTTGTCTTTGGGTCAGTACCATGTGAACCAGTACTGATCAGGTGAGGTTGCTTCTTGGTAAATGGTATAGAGAACAATTTAAAAAGAATAGATGAAGTAATAAATGGTGGGTGGAATATGAAACAGGCTAACCGATGCCAATTAGGGAAAATAGACGTCGGTCAGGGGTAACCACTACCGGTCACTGTGGAAAATGGACAGTGAGGAAACAATGAGGCAGAAGGCAAAATCTGACAAGTATGCCAAATATGAGGATGTGTAAAATGTTAATGGAAAAAATGACAGTGACAGAGACTGTGGAAAGTGGAAGAAAGTGAAGTGAAAATGTCCTTTTAAATAGGTTAGAAAAAGGACCTGGAACCGACATTGGTTGTGTTTAACTGATGGCGGTTAGAGGTAACCGATGGGGGTTACTGTGAGATTGAAACAGTGATGAGAAAAATTGGTTTTGAATTATAATTTGATGTGGAATCAAACCCAAAAGTCTAAGAATGATGTAGACATGGTCCAGACACACTTAGATGAATTCAGAATACATTGCCTATGATTGGGAGTGTGTGAGGAAAGACAAAAATAATGATCGAAATCTCCTACCTCAAAACGTAAAATTAAAAAACACTAAGAAAAAATGTTCCTAGATTTCCTATTCTATTACGTTTGTTTAGCTTATGCTATTCAGGGACTAACACATGAATTTTGAAATAGATTTTTTGGTGAGGAAGGCTTCCTATGAAGAAAGAGTTCTAAAGGGTGAGGTTTCAGGAATGTTATGGTGGGGGCGGGCTTCGCTCTGAAATATGACTCGACAGAGTAGCGAGCTAGGTGCCCACTATGTCATGATCGTGTGATCACCTATAGATTCTTCTAGGTAAGGTGTTGTTTAAAAATGTATGTATTTTGAATTTTTTGTGGTTTGGTAAGACTCAGAGAAAGAGAAAAGGATAGAAGTGCTTTTCTACGATTTGTTTGTCAACCATGAGCTAGTAATGACTTCCAGCATATAGGTTGCCCTAAATTAATGTGAGATAATGTAGAAAATTAGAATGAAATGTAATGATTTTAAAACCAAAATCAAAAATGTGAAATTGGATGACACAATAAGATGAAGAGAAAGAGGGATGATCTTTCACTAAAATGTAGAAAACATGAAGAAATGATTCTTTTTAATTACACCAAAAGAAAATTTTCTTTTAGAGCAAATAGAAAGAAGGAGTGGATTACCAAGGAAGAAGATTAGTGTGTATGCTTTTAGAAGGGAAAAAAAAACACAATTTTTTCCTAGGAATGAATGAAATGAAAGGAACTCTGGATGGGTCCCACCGGGCGTGCCAAAATGTTTCACCTTTTTCTTAGATTTTTTCTTTGAATTGTTGATGAAACAGATAGGGTAATGGGCATAGGAGGAATACCTGTTCAAATGTCGGTTGATGGGTTGTTGCATGCGTATGACTTCCAAATCCATAGCTGATTGTGAGAGCTTCCTTTTGGCTAGGAGGAACTACCTGTACTGAAAGCAAGACCACTAGAAAGAATTAAACAATATGGGTAGTGAACTGCCTAGCGTGAGCTAAATCCAGGAAGTATGGTACTTCCTAGATGGCTGTCAGTCCACAGTTTTAAACAAATTAATGTTGTAAAGAAATTAAATCCTATTGTTATTTTAAAATGATTTAAGTATCTCACTTAAAGCATGTTATCAGCTAATTTTGACTTTGCAAAATTGTTAAAAAATTAAAAAAAATTAATTAAAAATTGGAAAAATTTTAATTGTGTTACTTTGTGTGGTTAATTGGACTCTTTGCGATCGTCTTATTTTTGTGATCGTTTCGGTCTTCGTTTTGTGATTTTCGGGCAAGAACTCTTCCCACCAGGCTATAAAACACATTAAAATAATTAATTAATAATTAATTAATTAATTGCTCCTTGTTTGATTAAATTAATTTTTTAAAAATCACTTAAGGAGTATTTAATTAAATAAATATAAATTAAGGTTCATCCGACAAGTTTTAGTGTCGGGGAAGTTAGCTTTTGTTTCCAACTGCCGGGTTGGCTTCTCGAACCCGGATTTCCACTTTCCTTGCAATTTCCTTCAAATTTCCTGCACGTGCGTTTTCCTCTGCCAATTGCCAAATCATGAATTGGTAAACGGGCATAAAATTCCCCAATTTCCCACATGGGGAAATTGGACGGGGATTGCCAACCCATTTTTCCATTCCCGTTGGCAATTGCCCATTACTTTTCCCATTTCCCCCTGGCACTTAAGCCACTACCCGGGATGAGAGGAAGTTGAATTAATCCTCGTAACTTCCTCCATCAAACCCGTTGGAAAAAGTTAGAAGCTTCTTTTTCTTCAAGAAGACATAATATTTTGTTAACATTATGCTTTGGTTTTGTTTCCAACAGCTCCATGCCGTTGTGAGTAAAAGAAATTAATCACATCAAAAAGACTTAAGGCAAATACATGCGCATTGGTTGAAGGAAAAGAAAGAAAAAGAAACAGTCTAAAAGAAGAGACCACGTTTTAGAGTCAAATAGGCACTTCTCTCACGCATGCCAAGGGGAATAAAAAAACATTGTAGATAGTTTTTGAGGAAAATTTTCAATGCATGCAAATCCAAAAACAGGAGGAAGTCGCGACAGCAAAATTTCTTTTGAACTGGCCAAGACAGAGAATAGTTTCTAAAAAATTCCTAAGCATGCAGAGGAAGAACTCAGGGAAAGTCCACGCCTAGCAGTCTTTAAATAAAGAAAGAAAAAAAGAGGCAAGCGTGGGAAGAAGCAATGCAGGTTAGAGATTCAGTCATGCAGGGGGAATAACACATATGCAGCTTGCCAGTCATATGTTGCCACCCATTTGATGGAGCACGAAGAGGCATTCGTGGTTTAAGCAAAGTGGATAGGAAGCATACGGAACAGTGTGTGATCTATACTCTGAGGAACAGAATCGATTGATCCATGCGCCATTTCTGTCAAGTAGTGTTTCCATGCATTATAGGATTGCATGTCACCTTTTAACAATGGAGGGAATCAAGAAGCTTTCAATGCCTTCGCACGCCTTCCCATGCATCCAGGAACAGCTTCTCACGTATGCTGAAGAAGATAGAATAGGTGTTTGTATTAATAAACAGTCCAAAACAATGACGCAAAGAAAGCGATTCAGTTTCAGGAAGTAGACGAAACAGGACTGCGTGACGGAATAGGAAGCATGGGACAGCGCATGACAGGTGCGCAAGCGAAACAGTTTTTAAATAAAATAAAAAATAATAGCACACAGTGCTGCGACTCAGGTACTCATGGATACGAACATTCATCGCAAAATATGAAAATCCTGCGCCCATACTGTCAATACTGTTATTGTCAGAGTTAGCCTTCGTAGCTTGGTCTAAATTTGTAAATAAATAACATACTAAAAGAAGCGACCCGAGGCGAACCATGGGCATTAGTCATGTTTGAAAATAATGAATTGTAATAATAATAATACACTTGTTATATTCTGCATTATATCGATCGGCCTGTCAAAGACTGAGACCCATGCGTAATATTGCATATGGATGGCGTGCCTGGGGCACCTTTTGATTAAATTCTTAATGGCCAAAAGCTCCAAATCTGCTAAAGAGCTCGAGGAAGCAAATGGAAGGATCTAATAAATCTGCCCTGAAACGTCATGCAGTTGTAAGGCTCTTCTTTGTTCTGAACTCCATGAAGTCGGCATATGACAAGCATCACCGATACAAATCTGGGTGACAGAAACGTGCAATAGATTTGCGAGCGAGTCCAAAACTGAAGACAAAAGAATTTTCTCTGATATTCTTTCCCACACTGGCCTACCTCAAGCAGTTTTAGTTCCCTGTCACGGTGTAGTGTCAGGAATTGGTAAATGCTTATCCAAAGCATTACGACCCCTCAGAGACGAGGAATTTATGATAGACATGCATCGAACCTTTCTTCTTAATCACACCTGAAGCACATTATATTGAGTTGCTCAAGCAAAAATTCATGACTTTCCTGGGGTCCCCTGCATATTTTTTCTAACTCGCCAGTCTGCGCAAGGATTTCTGAGATGCAAGTTCTGATAAAATGTAGCAAAATTGCAAAAAACAAGCTCGGGCTAGAAACCAAGAGACCTCGGATAAAAATGGCTTCCCAAAGTCCTAGTACCTTGCGTTGAGTTCGTGGAAGAGATTCGAGACATCTAGATGCGAACTCGGCCGAAGTCAATTTTTTGGTGAACCTTCTGTCAAGGGTCTTCCAGCCCATGAATGCACCAGTTTATCTGTATCATCGCGGGCCAAAAGTACGCGAGTTTGACTGGACTCGGCCGACTATGAGTTAGTAACAGCCATTCGGAAGCAGTTGATAGAAGTCAAAATGAATGGATACTTCGACAGTGACCTGCGATACCGGACCTATGCAGTCAGCACGAAATGAGAAGCTATTTTCAAGTCTTGAAACGAGACGCGTCCTGGGATCATCAAACGACGCGAACCGGCTGATTACCCTCAGCGAATCTGGAAAATTAGCTCCCGAACAGTCCGAAGAGTCAACGATGCGATTCATCTTCCGCGTGATCCGTGAGTACTTGAATCGAAATACCGAGGAAAGGTTCGGCCAAAGAAGCCATGAGTGAAATTTCTTAATGGGGAACCTGGTTTATACAATTTTCATAGAGGGACTATATGGGACGCGAAAAGCTTTGCTAGGACCCCGTCGAAACTTCCAATCAAGATCACGCCACGTGATCACCGGGCAGAAAATGGAACATGGAAGCGAAATTTCGGGAGGTTCGGAAGTTCATTGCTTCCTTAGTGACAAGCACCGTCCAGGAATTCATTTCCCGATCCAAATCGGGGAATACGCAATGGGACGCGAAAAGCTGAAGCGGCTGAAGGAGAAGAATGAAAAAGTCAACATTTGGTCTGGATAACTTCAAACAGCCATCCATATGTTTTGAGAGCTCCGAGCTCTGATTTTCACAAAATTAGACTGCATAACGATTATGGGAGTGAAGTATCAACATATATTCGGCTACCATGTCAGTTAATGTTCATGGGCCGCTTGCTTGGATGAACATGAGGTAAGGACGCCTGCTAGTACTCTCGCCTAATAGCTTGCCCAGCACTCAGAAGGCCATTCTACTTTTGCATTTCTCAACGAAATCACACAAAATTGGTGACCTTTGGAATCGTGGTTCCAAGCCCTCGTATGATGCAAAAAAATTCACATACATTGCCTCGATTTGACTGGACCAAAAGAATTGATAAATATTTCTCTCGATGGCAAGAACCAACCGGGTTATCAGAACAGAAGTTTTATCTTGGTATGCTAGGGAGCTTGCCAAATTTCAATCAATTCATGGTCATCATTCTTTATCTGAATGCAGCACAAATGGGATAGTATGGGGACACCTCCATTGCAAGTAATGTGAAATTATTCTCGACTCAACTTCGTTACCATGCCAATCTTATAGGTGGTTGAAGGACAGATTTCAGGATTTCCATTTTCCACTTCTCTTTCCCTTCAACATTTTTCTATAAATTGAGAGTGTTGGGCTCATTGATCCAAACCCTGAGAGTTTTTGGGTAGCAAGGAGCTTGTGCTCAGAATTTCTTTACCTCGAGTAGCCAGATGTGTTGCAGGCTCACATCATGTAGTGGCACTCATACGCTGGTAGCATGGTGATCATCAGGCCCTTAGCTTCGTAATAGACTGACCCACTCAAGTGCATACCAGTAATTCAAATATCAAATACAAGTTCGTGAGCATGTATCTTCCCCTGAAGATGTTTTCTTGCATTCTTCTTGCCCGAAGGATCTTTCCAGGAAGTGTACATTGAGGTTGTGTCTCCTTAAATCGATGTTCGTTGATAGGAATTCATTAAGGATCTCATGATGTGCTTGGAATATTGTTGTGATATTGCATTTTGCAAGCTCCAGGATTCTATGGAGCCGAGATAGTCAATCAAACTCCTTCTTGTGTTGCACTTTTCCTGAAGTATTTCACACATTTGGAAGACTACTTGTCAAGCCAATCGACATTAATTTTGATTTCTGCCCTGTATCACCGCTTTAGTCAAATGTAGGCTTTCATTCCTATGCATTCCTAAGGTACTTTCTCGAATAATCCCTTGGATAATTTAGATGGAGAACAGTTTTGCAGACCTTATTCATGCATTAGAAGTAGATTGTGACAGGTAGTTTAGGAGCAATGCTACCATCTTTCAGCTGGAGGTCTATCTCAAGTAGCAAGTCCCAGACTAGGACTTGGGAGATAGTACCACATGTTATGCAAGTCACATGGCTTTGAGTTCGAGGTATATGCACAGGGGTGCTGTCGATTTGGTGATAAGATTGTAGAAATACAAGTCAAGCCAAAATTCTCGGCACAATACTGAGAAAGACCACACATTCTTTTGGAGGATGTTCACCCAGCCATTTGATAAGATCAGCATATCATCCAACCTCCCAGAACCTACATTTTTTTTATTTCCCTAAAGCCATGAAGAGACTCTTAATTTGCCGAAGGAAAGGAACACGTTGGGCCATGTCACGTAAATACTTAAGATTTCGAGAGATTTTAATTGTTATTGTCGGAGTTAGAATTCGAGCTTGGTCTCGATTTGTTTTTATTAACATACTAAAAGTTTATAATTCGAGACAATTATTATTATCATTTTTAAAATAATAATAATAATAATAATAATAATAATACATGAGAATATTTTTCTTACATCGATGGGGTGTTAGAGACTAAGACCCCAGCCCCGTTTGCATTATTCGGCGTGCCTGAGTCACCTTTTGATTAAATTCATAATGGCCGAAAGATCCAAATCTGTAGGGAGATCGAGGAAGCCAGTGGAAAGATCTAATAAATCTTCCCTAAAATATGAATTCCAAGGAATTATTCCTCTCAGCTCCATCAAGTCGGCATATGACAACATCACCGATACAAATCTGGGTCACATCAACGTGCAACAGTTTTGCGAGCGAGTGAAAACTGAAGGAAAAACCATTTTCTCTTATAGGCTTTACCACAATGGCCTACCTCAAGCCGCAACATTCCCTGTCTCAGTGCAGTGTCCAGAATTGGTGATTGCTTGTGCAGAGCATTACGATCCTAAGAGATGAGGAATTTATAAAGACAATCGCGAGCCTTTCCTCTTAATCACACCTGAACACATTGAGGAGTTGCTTGGAATACCTAAATTTCCTGAGAATGCAGATATCACTCCGCCAGTCTGCGCAAGATTTTTAGGATGAAGAACCCCTAAGATGGAGCAAAATGGCTAACAACAATTGGCTGGTAGCCAAGAAACCTCGGATTGACAGGATCCCCAAATAACTGTACCGCGTTGAGTTCGTGGAAGAGATTGGAGACATGATTAGTCTTCTAAGTTGAGTTTTTGGTTTACCTTCTGCAAGGGTCTTCCACCCATGGATGTACCATTTTATCTTTATCATCCTAGCCAAGAAGGAGTTTGTGGATTGGACCACCACCATCAGCAACACCATTCAAAAGAAATTGATAGAAGTGAAAATGACTGGATGCTTCTACATGACCTCATATCTGACCTATGCAGTAGCACGAAGAAAGCTATTTTCGAGACTTGAAATGAGAGGAGTCCTGGGGTCATCAAACAACGTTTTTCACTATTACCCTCAACTCAGCTTCAAAAATAGTTCTCACCATTTTAGAAGAGTCAACGATGCATTCACCTTCCATGTGATCCAGAACTTGAATCAAAATACCGAGGAAAGGTTTTCCAAAGAAGCCATGAGTGTCATTTCCCAATGGGGAACTTGGTTTATACAATTTTCATCTTTTTCCTACATTCGTGTGAGTGGCTTTACTGGGACCCCCGTGGAAACTTCCCAAGTACGTTAGTGATAAGTGGGCGTTAATGGAGCTGGCGCGGCAATTGTTCCAAGTTCACTTGCTTACTTAGTGACAAGCACCATCCAGGAATACATTTCCCAATCCAAATCGGGAAATACCAATGCCCACACTTATTCAGTGCACAACTTATGGAAAAGGAGTTTTCTCTCATAACCATCCATCCATATGTGAAGAGAGCCCAGTTCGATATCAATGGTTATATGCAAACGATTATGGGAGCGAAGTATCAACATAATCCTACCATGGAGGATTTCTGGGCCACTTGCTCGGATGAACATGAGGTAAGGAGACGGGAGTACTCTCGCCTAACACTTGCTCAGATCAAGGCCTTCCACATCCGGAGTCCTCCCGATTCATTCATAACCGATGATGAGGATGTCGTCGATCCCTCGTATGATGCCATTGCCTTCACACCGTTGCCTCGAATTGACTGGACCAAAAGAGATGAATTTTTTCTCGATGGAAAGAACCAACCAATTATTGAAAAGAAGCATATCTTGGTATGATAGGGAGCTTGCCAAATTTCAAACAATTCTGGATCACGTTTCAGAATCACAAAAATTGCCTATATCAGGACACCTCCATTCGACCAAGGTTTCTTCTCGATCAACTTTGTTACCATCCAATCATACACGACATACAAGAAAAGAATGGTTTCCAAAATCCACTTCACCGAGAAACGTGTCACGAAGAGATAGATTCAAAGATCCAAACCCTAAAGAAGGAAAGGAGCGTGTGTTTGGATTTTCTACCTCGAGTAGAGATTCTTCTACTCACATCATTAATAGCACTCAAACACTGGTAGTAAATGATCCTCTGCCATGCTTCAAAAAAACACCCACTCAAGTGCAAGTAATTCAAATATCAAATACTTTGGAGCACGTAGTTCATGAAGGGATTTCCCAAAATCTCCCAAATGATCAGGAAGTGGACATTGAGGTTGTGTCTCCTCAAATCGAGGTCGTTGATAGGGTTCAAGAAGGATCTCATGATGTCAAGGATAATGAGGATATTGATTTGAGCTCCAGGATTCTAGATGCCGAGATAGTAAATGAAACTCCTTCTTGGGTTGATTCTGAAGTGAAGAAAAGGAAGAGAGTTGTCAAGTAAATCGACATTGATTTTGATGCCCTTTTCAAACTATCGAATGATGCCATTCCTAAGAAGCCTAAGGTACTTTCTCGAATAATGGTGGATAATGATGGAAACAAGTTTGCAGACCTTGTCATTCCACAAGTGGATAAAGAGTGCTATGCTATGACGTCAGCCGACTATGAAATTTCCAGACTAGGACTTGGGAGATCCACGTTAGAAAGTGACATGGCGATGGCTAGAGATTCAATTGATATCGTGCTAAAAATACTGGAGAAATACAAGTCCCAAAATTATCAGCTCAAGGCTGAAAAGAGTCAATTGGTGGAGTATGTTCAGCATTTGATAAATCCCATATCATCCACCTTCCCAGTACCTGATGCGGTGGCTGCCCCATATGAAAAGACTCTTAATTTGTCAAAGGAAATAAACATGTTGGGCCAGGTCACTAAAACTTGGCTTTCGGAGATTCTCGTTTTGGGTCAGGGAGCGATCAAGATTGCAGTTAAGCTTCATGAAGATATCAGTGTATATCTGGATCCAATTCTTTCTTTCAAAGAAACTTTTGTTTCTACTATATCAAATTTGGATGAGATATTGCCTAGTCTGCAGGAGATGACAAGTATGGAATCTTCAGTGTTGGCTATTGAAGGGATTCTCAAATTTTAACATCGAGGGACACGTTTTCTTTGGTGTCTTCATCTCAAATCAAGAAAGACACTTCTTGTGGATTCTATGATCCATTCTGACAACATGTGCAATGAATCTTTCGCTTCACTTTCCTTGATCCAAGAATTCATAGCTGAGATTCCCTGCAACCTAGTAAATGAGCATAATCAAAGGTGTTCATCGGAGCAGGTGGAAGAATAATTTTCACAATTGTTCAAAGACATGTACACTCCTGCCAATAATTTCTTCTTAGGTTTCCATGGAATGGTGTATCAAATTCAAGAACTTGTTTGAGAATGCTCAGTCTAAAATTGTTAATTTAAATGATATGCCAAGTAGAATTCTTCAATTGCGGGTATTTTGTGAGGCTATTCTTCGGCCAAGTGAACCTCCAGAAGAAGAAAAGATTTTTGAAACTTTGGGAAGGTTTAGATCCTTTCAACTAGAAAAAGTAGCAGATCCTAATTTCACCGGTAGTGTAGGGAGTTGATTTTCTTGTTATCTAGCAAATTGGGAGAATCCATTTCTCATACGTTTGAGATAGGCAGACCCCGTTTCAATGGATAAGGCATTGGTTATTATTGTATATTTTAAAAGGTGTTGTTATTTGGGAAACCATTGGATATTTTAAGTAATTTCTATTTTTGGGTTGTATTTAATAAAGTTGGTTAGAAAAAGTCAAAGGTCACTTAAGTGCCTTATTTAATGATCATGTAAAACCCTATAACTACTTTGTAACCAACTTTTTGGTTATAAAAGGAAGTCAGGGACTCATTTGTAAGGGTGACTTTGAGAGAGGAGAAGAAGATACTTTTGTGCAAGCTTTGTTTCAAGAAGAAACTTTGTGTTCTTTGTGAAAAACATTTTGGAGTTAATAGAATAAGAACTTTGTGTCTCATTCATTGTCTCTTGTAACATTTGGTGTTCTTATGTTCATTAGATGTTAGGTGTTTGAATCTTACCTGCAAATATTATCTTTGATCTTATTGTCAACATTAGTAATCAGTTGTTCTAGTTCACAGTGATCAAGCTCTGACTATCTACTTGTTCATGTGTGTTCCCTTTTGCATGTTCTTGTTTGGCTAACTCAAACTCCATTTTATTTTTGTTGGTTATCCATATTTCCTCTTCATGCAATATTAGGCTCTATTTTTACCTAATTCTTGCATGTTCTTTCAGTTCATTCCATTCCACTCCTTTCTTTCATTTCATTCTATCTCCTTCATTCACTGTTCTTCCATTGATGTTCCAAAACACCCCCACATACAATTTTGAATGTACAGATGTAAATATAGTTTTGGCTTTCAATAAAGGCAGCCTCACCTTCATTGAGGAGGGACTTCGTTCCCACACTGCTGCATGTCATTTGCATGCGTGTAAATCCATATGCAGGTGTTTGAATCTTGCATGAAAATATTATCTTTGATCTTATTGTCAACATTAGTAATCAGTTGTTCTAGTTCACAGTGATCAAGCTCTGACTATCTACTTGCTCATGTGTGTTCCCTTTTGCATGTTCTTGTTTGGCTAACTCAAACTCCATTTTATTTGTGTTGGTTATTCATCTTTCCTCTTCATGAAATATTAGGCTTTGTTTTTACCTAACTCTTGCATGTTCTTTCAGTTCATTCCATTCCACTCCTTTCTTTCATTTCATTCTATCTCCTTCATTCACTTTTCTTCCATTGATGTTCCAAAACACCCCCCACATACAATTTTGAATGTACAGATGTAAATACAGTTTTGGTTTTCAATAAAGGCAGCCTCACCTTCATTGAGGAGGGACTTCGTTCCCACACTGTTGCATGTCATTTGCATGCGTGCAAATCCATATGCTAACAAAGCACAATAAGAAATAGATCTAATCTAACAGGCTAAGCTAGAGTAGAATCCATAGGTCAAATGGTTGGTTATGGGTTCTACAGGTCTAATAAAAGGTCTGGGGTAGGTCACAGGTGAGTGAAGGTAAGGTAAAATTAGGTGGGTAGGCCTCTTTTTAAGGTTGTGTGGGAAAACACAGAGACCGGTGTCGGTTAGGGGTGACCAACCGCGATTAGGTATAACCGGTGCCGATTATTGTGAAATCTAGAAATATCACAGAACGGGGTTTGGTCTCCTTTGTGATTGCACAAGGGATTTTGGTTGCTTGCGATGGGGTAATGGGTGACTGGAGTAGGCTTTTGTGAGGTTTTGATGGGTCTATGGAGGTGAAAAGTGTTGGAGATGGTCAATAAGGAGCAAGATAAACAATAGATGATAAAATAATGATGAAATGAAATAACGAGGAAAGTATGATGTCATACTTACTTGGATTTCATTTGTGAATGTCTGTGTGTGAAGGATGGAGGTGATGATGATGGGTTTGGATGGTACAGGTGATCACTAACTCAAAGAAATCTTCTACATGGGTTGCATGCACACTCCTCTTTGCTTAGATAGATCAGAACGTGGCAGGGATGGCTGTGTAGGAGAAGATGCTCAATCTCCTTCCTTAGATGTGAGTTTTTGCTGGAATTTGCTCTCTAAAGATGTGTTATCTCTCTAAGATGTATTCTTGCTCATCAACCTTCTCCCAATGTTTTCTAACTTGCTTCTAACCTTAAGAATAAGGTTTTTTTGGGGTTAAAAGGGGTAACCGACGGTGGTCTAGATTAATCGGTGACGGTTAGGGGTAACCGACGTCGGTCAAGGCAGGATTTCCTACGTTTACCAAACTTTGGGAGATCCTTTTTATTTCCTCAGATCTTGTGTGGTTATCCCACGGATTAGATTGGGAGCTTCTTGTGAGCATGTGGGAATGTGGTTAGAGGGAATGTAGGCATTTATTTTTAGGGTTTGGGTAAGTCTTAGTTAGTTATGGTAACTTGCTAAGAGTAGGTCTTAGGTTGAGTTGGCTTGGTGAGTTGTCTAAGTGAACTATATGTGTAGATATTATTTAAAAAAGATATTTAAATAATAAATACAATGAGGACAATGCATTAATTTAATTAAATTAATATTAGTGATGTGAAGGGGGTCATGGCTAGGTTAATGTGATGAAGGGTGTTTATATGTCGAGGGACACAAGGGGAGTGTGACCTAATTTTAGTGTCTATAGCATGCTAGTTCACATATAACTTTATTTTGTCTTTCTTCCTGTTCATATTGGGTTTATTTTCAATGCTCGTTTCATATTTTCTTATTGCTTGCACGTATTGTGTTTTTCTCCTAGTTTACTTAAACCATGGAGTGTTTTCCTTTTTTCTGTGTATTCATGTTTTTTTCATTTGTGTTTCAAAATTTTCAATACTTGTGAAATAAAAAAAAAACAAATATTTCAAAAATCCAAAAATTAAAATATTTCAAAAATCCAAAAAAAACAAATATTTTTTCAAAACATTCAAAAAATCAAAAAAATTAGAAAACTTTCAGACAATCATTCACTTATCATAGAAATCCTACAATTGGAAAACACTTAAAGTGTATTATTCAACATCTCAATACAATCTTGATAAATGTCATACTTTTATCTATTACCCTAGTGATTGTGTCAATCTTACAACTATCACTTTCTTCCCTTTGCATGATATATTAACTTTGTTTGGGGCAAGTCACTAAATTATTTTTCCTTCACGATATAACTTCACCTGGGAAATTTCAACTTTGATCATTTACACAATGGATTCAACAAGAGTTTCATAAGGAGTCGCTTCAACTCCACTCTTCTAGTCTGATCCTATTCCCATTTGGGAGCATTTGTATCTACTTAATCATCATTTTGGCACACATTAGGGGCATAGCTGATTGTCTTTTTTTGACCTTTTGTTGCATTGTTGATGTTTACTCTTTTTGTACCACTTTCAAGTAGTGTGATCACTTCTTGGTTCCTTTATAACCCCAGTGTCGGCACCTACTTTGTATATTGGGTTTTTTTTCCTTTATATATTTTCTTTACTGTGTGTGTTTGTTTAAGCGCATCTGAGTTAACAATCTTGATTCTTTCATAATCATGGTGAAAACTCTATTGTGTAATAGCAAAAATCAGGTCGCTCTAAAAAAATTAATCTCCAAATAATGTTTATGCTATGGACACGATCCTTTCCCATCCTTGTTTTAATCCCTTGCTTTCTTCCTATCAAGCGATTGTCTGCCGCCTTGCTGCATCATCCACCCACTTGAGGGGGCATTTCTTTACTATGTTGTATGTTTGGGTATCTTGATGCTTCACAATTTTCTACTCGTTGATTTGCATGTGTCTACTATCTTTAAAAGCACTATTACTTTGCAATAGCACTTTAAAGAGGGGAAAAATGTAGACACCCTAAAAATACACATATACTCTATCCTGCTTCTATCTAATTAGAATTAATTAAATTAATTATATCTCACTACAATACATCCCTTTGGAATTAATTAAATTAATTCCATCATTCAAATATTCCCCTTTAGAATTAATTAAAATTAATTCTATTACCTAAGCTATATTCCTACCCATTGGAATTAAATAATTTAATTCTATTATGCCTTTGGAATTAATTAAATTAATTCCTATGCCCTCTTAGCTAATATAATTAAATATTTAATTATTTAAATGGTTAATTATCTCCTCACAATTAAATTAATTTAATTATACCATTCTCTTGGAATTAATTAAATTAATTCCTAACACCTTCTAGCTAATATAATTAAACATTTATTTATTTAAATGGTTAATTATCTCCTCACAATTAAATACTAATTAAATTTGGTTATTTAATTCCACTTATTTCACTCAACAGCCACTTGTACTCCACATCCTCATCCTAGTTAACTACACTTTTAGAATCCTAGAAAGGTAGGGGCAATTAAATTGCATGTACAACCACCTTCCTGGATGCAACTTCTGCAATTAATTCCATTACTGCCCCAAAATGCCCCGACACTACTGTAACTTCCTCCAATGATATTTTTAGCATGTGCATTCAACTATGTTCAACCAACTTCTAACCACTTTTGCTTCTATAAATTGCAAGTTTTCTCTCTTACAAATCCTCCTGAATTGTTTGCAAATAAACTCTGTCAATTTGCAATCTGAAGCTTTCCAAAGTATCTATGTTTATTGATAGGTCAAAGGTCCTAGGAAAATGGTGTTCATGAAAAAAAATAGTTAAGAGGAATGGATTATGGATCCATAGACTCTGTAGGTGAATGGGGTGAAGAATGTTTATCATCTTCAATGAGTTCAACTAGGGCCTTCTTGGAAGGTGGTTCAGCAAATTTGATACCACTGCAGTTTTTATGCTTACGGTTGGTACAAGGAATGACAATATGGTTGCCTTATTCATAGAAGCCAAATCCAAATCCATTCCAAGCACAGTGATGAAGGAAGGTGTGGGTGAAGTGGCGGTTGGTGAGAGATTAGAGATCAAATGAAAAGGGTCGAGTTTTGGAAGGTTGCTCACGAGAGTAGGTAGAAATGTTAGGTCCCCCATATGTTAGTTTGGTGCGAAGGTGGGGAGGACCATAGGGGAAATACCTAGCCTACACATTGATTATAATGTGGGTATTGATGGAGGCTACTTGTAATCTTGAGGAGTAATGAATGTGTCATTGACATTATAGAGGCAGATACTCCCCCCAAGGTAAGGCATTGAAGAAACACCTACCAAGGGATAAAAATGGTTGGTAGTATGAGTTAGTTAGGGAATGGATAGAATCACCAAGATGGTTGAGAAGAAGAAGAATTCAGATGCTTAGAGAAGTAAATGGACTTGGCTTATGGGCTAGATGAAAGAAGCTGCAACAGTGGTAATGGGAATAGAGGATTTGGTTGTGGAAGATGTAGTAGCATAAGTGGTGGATGAGACAGTAGCTAAAGTGGTGGAGGTTATAGTGGTAGATGTGGTATCAGATAGAGAAGAAGTGGTAGTAGTGGTAGATTCCTTAACTGGTATAATTACATAATTAGTTTGATAGAGCATGTTCCAAGTTTTGAATGGTGAGGGCTATATTCTAGAATGGTGTAGTTGTGCCCTTCATGTTCAAATTTTAAATAATGGTGTAAGGTTGAATGGATCACAACCCATGGCACGAATCCAGGGTTAGCAAAGTAACAAATTGTATTAGAATTCCCTATCTAAGATAAAGAATAATTCAGGAATATAACAAGGGCCCGCGCAGATGTGGAGAATGATAGTACCGAGGGTGGGAGTCATAGCGTCGTTAAATGAACATAACATAACTGGGTTATTATGCATGCAATTGTTAGGGATGCACATTTTTTATGCATGGGAGGAAATGATGTTGATACTGGAACCTCCATCAATCATAATGTGTTGAATGTGTGTATTATCAATGTAGACAGAAATGAATAAGGCAAGGTCAGGATAATCAGCTTGGAGAGGTATAATCTCTTCATCATAAAAACTAATATCATAGACTTGATGAATGGTAATGGGAGCAGAAGATGGAGGTGAAGTGGTGAGAGTTGCCACATGATGAGGAGTGATAATGGTGGCGACAAGTGTGGGGTCATTAGGTAGAACCTCAATAGATTCCAAGACCTTGATGAGGGCCTAACGATGAGACTTAGAGGTTTGGATGAGGTCATACAAAGAAATTTTGAGAGGAGACTGGTGTAGTTTTTTAATCACGGTACGATGTGAGAATCCATCAGAAATAGGATATGTCAGCCCACAGATGGTGATTTTGGGTGTAGGTGCAGATGGAATGTTGGGTAAAGGTGTAGTGGATGGTTTTTCTTTCTTCTCTTTTCCTTTTTCTTTTTGTGCATGTGTGAAAACTTGAACCATGTTAATCTGAGGAAGAGAGGGAGATGAATTGTGAAAGGTATAATGATAAGATGGACAAAAACCTAGTGTTGGATAAGAACCCTATGAGATAAGTATAGTGCACTGGCATTTTGGAGGAGGTTTTGACAAGTTCTCTAATCTGGACCATATGATCTTAAAAGGTTGGAGGAGGAAAAGAGGGCTGCAGAGGTGGAGGTGAAGGTCACTAAATAGAAATGGGGTGATGCCGTGTGGCGATAGGTGAGGACAGAATGGGCACTTCATCTAAAAGGTCATCTTCTTCTAAGAGCTCTTCGAGAGAACACAATTGAAGAATAATATTCTTACGGGCCTTACAGTTTTTAACATCATGTCCTAATACACAATTATATGCACAAATCTTGGTATCATCAAACCATTCCAGTTTAGGTTTGAGTTGGTCATAAGGCTTGAGAGGTGGTAATGTGATGACAGAGGTTTCTAAAAAGTTACCAAGGATGGTAGGGTAAGACCCGACCAAGGGATTGCAATGAGAAGTGAGATTGGGTTTGGATGGAGGTTTGGGTGACTTCTGTGGAAGGGGTACTGCTAGAGGTGTAGTTGATTTGGATGTAGGTTTGGGTAACTTTTGTGGAGAAGAAGTTGTTAAAGGTGGAGTTAAAGGTTGAGTAGGTTTAACTACCCTTTTGGTAGGTAGTGTGGTTGGGGATTTGGGTTGAACCTTCTTAGGTAAAGGTGTTGAGAGAGTGCGTGAGGTAGAAGGGAATGTAGAATATGGAATGGAATGGGTCAACCATGGTGAGAGTGGAGGTGCAGTGAAGGTATTGATAGGAGGCAATACGGGAAGTGGAGGTTAAAGAGAGGGTAAAGGTGCGGGTAATTATGAGGACATGGGAAGTGTAGAAAGTATGGGAGATGGGAAAGGCATAGGTAATGTAGAATGTTTGGGTGGGATGGAAGATTGTGGCAAGGATGTAAGTTGTTTCATTTTAAGTTTACCTGGAGAAGGAGGACTGCTTGACCAAGTTTGATGGATGAGGACCTAAGATAGATGGAAGTAGTGAAGGTGAGAGAGGAGTGGGAGAAACTAGGGTACGAGGTCTAAGATGTTGGGTCTTTCTCTTAGGTGGGGGGATAGGCCTCATGATAGTTTGGGACGATGTGGCTAAATCAATCTTAATGAGAGGATGGACTAGACTCGGTGTCGGCACGACCCCTAATGTAGCGGTAGGTTTGGGTGCAGATGTAGGTATAGGTGTAGGTATAGGTTTGGTGTGGGTGGTTGTCGGGGTAATGGAAAAGGTTTGGGTGTAGGTGGATATGATGTAGAAGAGGCTAATATAACTAGCTCAGGTGCGATGGATTTAATGGTCTTGAACACTTTAGGATAAATCATTGAAGTTTCTATGGATGACATTTGCATTTGAGTCGAGACAAGAAGTCAAAGGTATCCCCAAAGGATGGACTTGTCAACATAATCTAAGCGGTCAATTAAATGTGAGAATGGAGTAGAAGTGGAGGGGGGTGATGTTGATTTTGTAGTAATCCCTATAAAGAATGTCTATGAGATAGGAAAATGGTTGGCTTCAGACTCTGTGGGTAGAAGAGACGATAGTCAATCGACATGGTCTTTAAAAGCCAATATGGAATTGTCGCCAACAAGAAGAGATGCCACTAGTAGGTCCTCTGTGGGCAGAGGAGGGGGCAAGGTTGATTATATAGGCTCTTCCTTTGGTAAAGAAGAGAGTGTGTTGGGCTCTTCCATAGGTAGAAGAATGGGTAATGCAGGTTGCTCAACGGGTGGCGAGATGAGTGGGATAGATGCATCCAAAGATAAGGTTGAATCCTCCGCATGTAAAGAAGAAGGTAAGGTAGACTCCTCCATGGGTAGAGAAGTGGATGAAATAGGTGCCTTTGTGGGTGGAGGATCTCATGCAAGAATTTCCTCAATAGATGGGATGGGAGGAAACTGAGCGGAAGGAGCTGGTATGATATCAAAAATGGCATGGACCTCTCGAACGTTGGTATCATTAGTTGAGGTTTCGTTGGCTTGGTTGGATGATGGGGTGTGATTTGGAAATGGTTTCTTAAAGATGTGGAGGTTTTGGTTAGCTGGTGCATTAGGGTTATCCAAGACGAGATCTCCATTATCTAACAATTCTTGGATGATGTTTTTGAAAGTTATATAATTACTGTCACTATGACCTCTAACACGGTGATAATTACAGTAATTGTTCTCCTTGTACCATGCAGGCCCATGATGAGAAGGGTCAAAACTAGTATGTGTTTTGATGGGCAGAAGAGTGATTGCTCCAGATTTTATAAGTTTTCCCAAAACAGAGGAATAAGGTTCTCCAATGGGAGTATATTTTCGTTGTTCCCGCTTGAACTGGAAATTTTGAATGGGAGAAATATTACAAGAAGGTTTTGATTGGTTGGATGGATGAGAAGGGACGGATTTTAAAACCACTATGTTGGTAGATCCTTTTTCTTTAGAATAAGTATTTTGTGGTTTTGAAGAAAAATAAGTGTTATTGGATTTAAATGAAGCACTTTTTTTGCGCAATTGTAACTTCTTCTCTTCGATAACACGAATTTCAAATTTTCGAGCCATGGTGAATGCCTCGTAAAATGTTTGGAATGTTTGAACTTGGAGATTTAGAGAGATATGTCTGGCACAAGCTCTAGTAAACAACTCTATTAATTCAGTTTGAGGTAATTGGAAAGTGAGTTGATTAATAAGGTTCTACCAACCCGTGACAAAATATGTGATAGAATCATCCTCATATTGGCATAATGAATACAAGTCAGTCATGGTAACCTTCTTGATAATGTTAATGGAGAAACGATCAAGAAATTCTTGGGCTAATTAAATGAATGAGAAAATAGAGTGCCGAGGTAGAGAACTATACCAATCCAAGGTAGGTCATGTCAAGGACATTGGGAAAGTTCAGAGAAGTAAGGCTTCATCATGGGAAATCAGATAACATACATGTTTAAAAGATCACAAATGTTGTTACGGATCTTCCTTTCTATTAAATCGGTTAAATTTTGGCATTTCCCAATGTGCGGGGTATGGATGAATTGGAATATAAAAGTGAATAGGATCGTTACAAATCTCATCGTAAGTCAGTGTATTGTGAGAGCTGGAAACATATGCTTCAAGGGTCTGCATCTTGTCCATCATCATCTTGATCAAATCATTAGTCTGATTGGATTCAGTTAGACCTCTAATGGTATAAGGAGGTGGATATGATGAGTAAGACATAGAAGGAACACTTGTATATGGAGGTTTTGAGTAAGTAAATTGAGAAGGGGAGATGTAAGTTGCGGTAGATGATGACAGCATATACCCTGAATGGTAAATGGAGGTGATGGGTGGTGGCCAAGACAAGGTATAGGTGGGAGGAATGTGTGTAGAAACCCTCATTGAAATTGGTGTCAGAGTAGCAGGTATAGACATGACCAAACTCTGGAAAGGGGTAGATGTAACTGGAGGTTGCGAGGTAATAGGAATTGATGAGATGGAAATCCCTACACTAGGGGTCGTAGATGATGGCAAGGTGGATGTCAAAGATGTGATAGGTGTTGTAGGTGTGGAAGATATAGAAGATGTGGGAGTGATATGAGAAATGATAGGTGGTAAGGTAGAAGTAGGTACTGCTACACTAGTGGTGGCCGATACGGAAGTGGGGACCAAAGCAGGAAGGATGGATACAGGCATACCATGGATAAGTTGTCCTGATGAGTCACGGGTAGATGAATGAGCCAAATAATACTGCAAGGTGGGAGGATTGTGATCAAGGAGTTTTTCAAACTCCTTGTCACCTACATATATAACAATAGGTGAGGTGGGGTCCATGGGTCAAGAAATAGAAGGTGGTGAAGGACTAGGTGGTAGTGGTTAGCAACTAGCATAAAATACTAGAGTGTTGGCCTGTCTGCAAGTCAAAACCATGTGAATGGTGGTAGAACATGTAATCTAAGTTCTACTGATGATACAAAAATGCATAAAGATGGAGCAGGATGAATCTATATAGTGGAATTTGATGACTATTTTGATAGAAAATCAAAACATAGAAACCGACGTTAGTTGGCTAACCGATGTCGGTATAGGGTGGTAACTGATGTCGGTCACTGGATTGATGTCGATTACTATGAAGGAAAGGTAGATTTGAAAATATGGAGATAAATGATGAAAATCAAGTGAATATGGACTCTAACAATGATACCAGAAACTCAAAAATGTGATAAAGTGACAGAATAAGTCACAGAAAGTGTCAGTTTGTGAATTGAACATTATTTTTGGGAGAAATAACCAAAACAACAGGGAATCGATTGCTGGTTAGTGAACTGATGCTATGTGAAGAGGTAATCAATGGCAAACCGATACCTACTGTAAATGAATGGAAAAATTAAAAATATAGAGATGAAAAAGTATGATAACCGATTTTGGTGACAACAAATACACATAAAAATGTGATAAACTAGAAAAAGTCACAAAAATTATGGTGTGTAGATTTGAACATTATTTTGGGACCGAAAATACAATAAACCGGCGGTTACAACTGTGTTGGTATAAAGATGTAACTAAGGTTGCTTTACCGATACCGGATACGGTGAAATTTGAAAAAAATTTTTTGGTGATTAAATCAAATAAAAATACCAACCCAAAAATCTGAGTATGGTAGTGATAAGTCCTAACACACTCAGAAAAATGTTGGAATACACCAACTGTGATTGTGGAGTGTGTAGGGAGAGAAAAAGAGATGAAATGATCTCACAACTCAAAACAAAAATCAAGCAAAAGCTAACAAATACGCAAAATCCTAGGAAATTTTATGATTGTGGCTTATGTTTTAAACTGACTGGAGTACAGAGTAGAGTTTTTTGGTCAGCAAGGGTTTAGAAACTGAAAACTATGGATGGTTTCAGGTGAATTTTGGCTTGGGGTCCCCAATATATACTTCAGAATATGCAAGGCCCTACTTTGATATTATGATTGACCAGAACACCAGCTGGATCCACCACTAATCTGATTATTGGTAATTATAAGGAAGGAAGGTGTTTAAGAAGTGTGTAATTTGTTCAAGTGATTTGGTTTGGGGTGTGTATACAAGAAGTGAGCTATGCTTATTCCCCCTAACCATCAGCTGGTCATGACCTCCAGCATATAGGTTGCAAATAAATTTAAATGAGCTAAATGCAACATACACAAGGATGAAATGCACCAATTTTAAACCCAAATCGACAATTAGATTTGATGTAGCAAATGATGAATAGGTCAAGAGGATGTTCCTTCACTACTATGCAAATGCAATAAGGAAGAAATGATTCATTTTAAACACCAAACAAAAAGTGTCTTTTAGACAATTAGAAAAAGAGAATATTACCAGGGAGAAGATTACATGTGAATTTTTTTAGAAAGAAAGAGACACACAATATTTCCCTATATGAATAAAATGCAATGAACCCAAGAGAGGGTCCCACAAGGCCTGCCAAAATGTTTCACCTTAAAAGTAATGTGATAAAACAGATAAGTGGGTAATAGGCGTAGGAGGAATACTTGTGTTATGTAGACGGTAGAAGGCGTTGCGTGCGTTGTAGACTTTTGATCCAAGTTGATTATGTGAGCTTCCCTTTGGCTAGGAGGAATGACCTGTATAAGAAACACAACAAGACCACCGAATAGTATTAAATAGTAAGAGTTAGAGGAATTCCTAACAAGGCTAGATCCAAGAAGCGTGACGCTTCCTCGAATGGTTGTCAATCCTCTATTTAATACAACTTAATGTATGAAATAACAATTCCTATTATAGTTGATAAGATTTAGGTATCTTCTATTAACAAACAACAAGTGAATTTAACTCAATAGGAAATGGTTAGAATTAAATCTAGATGATTAATAGGTTGGTTTGGGTTTGTAGGTATAGCAGAGGTTGTTCATGAGGTATGGGTGAAATTAGGCAAGGTTTTGGGTTGTTTTGGGGAAGTTGTTAACTCATTGTTATAGACAAAATTGCCAGTCTCAAAGACTGGTATCGGTTGGTCGACCAATGTCGGTATAGGCTATAGACCGACGTGGGTTGGCTAACTGGTGTTAGTAGGGGAAATTTGGTTCAAATATTAAAAATGGGAGTTTGGACCTCTCTATGATTGCACAGAGAGTGAAGGCGATGTTTATAAGTTTGTGATATTGTTAACAAGACTTGGGTATGCTGAAAAGGAGGTTGGAAACGGTGTAAAGGTTTGGGATGTTTAAATAGTGGGTTGGTGGGAAGAAGGTGATATACAAGTAATTGAAGGAATGAAATATAGAAAGAAATGAAATATCTACACTTGAATAAGCACAAATGATAAAATCACAATACTTATTTAGTATGTTAAAGATCCTGTGAGTGGAGGTGGTTGGTGGTTGATCAAATAAAAGATGTTTGGGTCCAGTGCCATAGAAGTGAAGCTTGTGTGATTCTGTGAGTATTCTAATGCTCTAGAAGGAGAACTTACTGCTTGTCTTACATTATGGTTGTGTGTTCGTCGTCGAGATGTAGGAGGGCTTGAAGATTTGAGATTGAATGCAAAAAGGCTTCAATAATTGAACAACCAACCCGGGTAAAGAGTTTTAAAAATGTATATAAAGTGACCGATTGCGGTCAGGTAACCGGTGAGAACTGAGGAAAAACCAGCATTGGTTAGGGTGAATTAGTCCCTTTTACCAAAAATAGGAAGATCTTCCCAGATTTGGCATGTTTTCAAAGTTGAGTTCGTTTAGGAAAGTGGAGTTCTTGTTAGAAAAGGTAGGAAATTCATAGAAAAAGTCCAACTAGGTTTGAGAAGAAGTCTCAGTTAGTTGGGTCAAGTGGTGACTCAACATTGGAAGTGATGACTCAATGCTGAGAGTGATGACTTGGTCACTGTGAGTTAAATGCCCCTGGAATGGGTCCAGGGTGAGGTGTCCTAATGAGGTGGATGTGTGAGGACTAAATTAAATTAATTTAAATAATTACATTAATTAATTATGTGAGGATGAATATTAATTCAATTGTAAGTGATTAAATTAATATCAAGGTGTGGAAGGGGACTATGGTTAGGTGCATCTGTTACATTGATTAGTTGAAAGGGATAGAGGGGAGTGTGACCCAAATTTGGTGTCTACAACCCCGTCATCTATGGCATTCTTGTTATTTGACTTTTGGAGGATTTTTATTTGTTTGGTTGTTTGAGTCATAGGAGAATCCTTCTCAAATTACTTCATGAGGTAATCTTGTCTCTTAGCTTGTTATAAAGCTTCATCTAGGGAATTGGGAGAGAAAGACCTAACCTTATATTGAATGTGAGGTTCTAGGGCTCGAAGGAAAAGTTGGAATAGGGTATCATTTGGCATGTTATGTTCTTTTTAGTAGATAGGGTCTTCTAACACTTAATGAATGCTTGAGTTGATTCATTCTCATATTGTTGATCATTAATGAAAGCATTGACGTTATTCTGAGGTAAATCATGATATTGGAATTCATTATCTAGGGTTGATACTAAAGATTCTAGCTCCACTATGGATTTAGGAAGAAAAGTATGACACTAATCTAAGGCATCCCCAGTAAGAGTTCTAGATAAAATTTTAGTGATAGTGTAAGATTTAACTTTGATCCATTTTTTATAAAGGTATTCAAAAGCCTTAATGTGTAGATTGGGATCAGTTGATCCATCATAGGAAATAGAAGGATCAATTCCTCTAATATCCATGTTAGCAATGTAGGGTGTTAGAGGATCTTGTTGGACTAGCTGCAAGATTTTTTTGTGAATGAGAGGTTGGGAAATAAGTTCCCTATTAGGTCCATTAGGTAAGGAAGGGGGAATTACACCCTATAATAATGTGATAGGTACCTAAGATGACTTCTACTTTAGAAGGTACAAATGTTGACAGGTGATTTGGTCTTAAGACGGTCTACTCTTATGACTTGGAAAATCATGTTTGTAGTAGGGAATAATTCATCTACTGAACAGATACATTTTGTCATACTTTTGCTTAATTTAAATGGGAAATTCACCTCCTTTATGCAGAATTAATTCACTACAAGGATCAAGAAATTTGGGTTCAGTTTTTATAAACTCTCCCTATTTTAGAACACCATTACCTTGGATCAATTCCATTGATCCAAGGTATGCTTTTAATTCTTAATTATTGAGGTCAAAATGACCAAGTCTATTAGATCATCTGATCGTTGGATTCAGACTGTGCTAGAAAATTTATGAGGTCTTTAGACCCTATTGTATGTGTATGTTGATGTCACGACCGGTTCTTCTTTTGCTAGTATGTAATGTTGCCTTTAACCAGGAACCTGTGCTATCTATGACTAAAATGTTAGCAACTTAAGCCTAGAGCTAAGTCTAACCTATGTCTTTTGGTCTCTTGAAATTAAAATGTTAAGACCCTAATTATGACCTACCTAAGGACCTATGTTGATTTCCTAAACTAATGTTATCCTAACTTAAAAGGAGGCTAACCTAGAGTGGAGCCTATGGGACACATGGACATTGGGATGAGATTTAATTCATTCTTATCCTTTCGTACCGCTTTGGCATGGGCAATGGAAAATTTGGGGAGAGCTTAGTTGGCATCTCCACTAAATTTAGTTGCATGAAAATTTTAAGATAGTCTTCACCAAAAACGGAGATGGTGGTGGCATGGAAAAGGGAGGGAACTATCTATCCTTTACAGTTAATGTTTTTGAATTTGGAGAAAAACCACCTAGGAAAGTGCGGGAGGGGTTTTGCATGGTTTTTTTGTTCTTGGGTTTATTTTTGAGTTCGAGCTCTGCATGATGTTTTTTATGTTGGTTGAATATTTAGTTCCAATCTTGCTTGACTAATTATTTTTTCTGTTATGTTTGTGGAGCCTATTTTCATGTTAGAGTGTGGTACACCTTTTATGTGTTACACTTGGGCATTTTTACGGCGGTCCAGCTCGCCGGTGAGTGGGTCAGGGGGGTTCGGGGGAAAAGCCCCCGAAGCAAATTTTCATGGGTGGTTTATCAACCCATGGGTAATGGGTAACCATTATGGGCTGTTTTTGGGCCCATGGTTTTTCGGTACCCATTGTTTTGTAAAACCTCCTCTTCGACTACCCATAGGTTTATGGGACGGTATTGTTTTTGCCCATTGTTTGATACCCATGGTTTTGTAAAACTACTTAAGCAATTGTCTATTTATATGGTCTTATGCATATGATAGAATACAAGCAAATGTATTCTAGATGTGTTTTGAATTCGGGTGTGAATTCTATAGATTTTGTTGAGCATAGCTCCAAACGGATCTGGGTATTGTATTGAGAGAGTGGAGGCTTGTAATAAAATCTGAGCAAGTGATTCTTGGTGGACATAGCCCAAATTAGGTGAACCACGTAAAATCTTGTCTCTCTATGTTGTGTTATTTATTCTACACTTTTATTTGAGATCTGTAATATTTTCTGCATATTAATTTCTACTGTTGTGATTCTGTAAGGGATTATTCCGCATATTTTATCTCTTATTCCCTAACATTTTCATTACTTGGAACTATTTTTGGACTTTTTGGAAACTATAAGAAGAAGGAATGGGAAGTATTGAAGGTTCTATTGACATTCATGGCAAAGAAGAAGGTATTGAAGTTACTCAAAGATCTTCTGTTGAATGGTGAAGGAGAAGCGCTACCATGCATGATAGGCTCTACCCATTAAGTTGTTTTGCTTTTACTTAAATGTTTCATTAAAACAAATTTGCTCTTGGGGATAAATAGGTTTTGTATGATGTTATGATCTCTGCTTTTGACACTTGTATTGTTACTGAGGTTATTGTTTGATTCCACTATTGTGATGGAAGATATGTTTTAGGTTTTGAATCCCTTGGTTGGAAATTATTAAATTATGTTTAACTTTTGTTTGTGTCAGAGATGAAGTTGTAACAGTTGTACTCTTATTGAGTTGTGTTAAACTTGTGGGTAGCTCAATTTCTCAAATTCGTAGAACTGGTTGGATGAGAACTTATATCACCTTTGTGAGAACACTTCAGTGTATAAACTGTTAAGTATCTTGTATAATGTGTTGAGCTTGAATGAATCTTTTTGAAATAAACTTATGTGACTCTAGGTTTTAGCATATTCTTTTGAGTTTGAAGGAATGTTCATTACTTGTGATCGTGTATGACCTTCCTTTTATCACTCTGTGGTTGCGACTCTGGGTTTGTGCTAACTTTCTTGTTTCAATCATCTATTCCAATGGTTATTGTGGAAGATGTAATGTTCTAAGTTTGGATTTCTAAGGAACTTTCGTGTATTAAATACTTGTTTTAGCTTTATCCTTCACCAATAAAGGATTGGAAATTTTATTGTGTTAACTCCTTGAAAATAAATTTTTGCTTGAAAAAGGGTAATTTAAAGAAGTGTTTTTCTATCTTCTATTTTTTTGGGAACTTGGGTAACTCCTGAAATTAATTAATTGATGTTCAGAAGGGGAAATTATCTTGGGTTTTTATCTCACTATGTTACCGTTGATGTTATCGATTGTGAGTCTGAATATTTCTTTGGACATGGCTTGATGGGATTAGTTGCATGTTTCATGATCTAGGTTATCGAACTCGGATTCCGCCCCTTTAAGTTTCTAGGCATTAAGGTATCGACAAAAGAGTGGAGACTCCTGTAAGGTTTAATCATTTAATTTACTATCTTCTTTCTTGAATCTTAGTTGGGAAGACTATGTAGACTCTCCTTTTGATTATGTCTCATCCTTTCTCCACTATGTGTGTGGAAAACGGTTACTTGTTGTCTTATGGGTTTTCGATGTTCTCCTTATTATTCTCCTGAGTAATGAAAGGTAATGATTTTTGTGGGTTATCATTTCTTTCCTTCATCGGAACTGTAATCATTCAAATTTGATCTCTGGTTATTTTCTGCTTGGGGAATTTTTGGTAAGGGACAGTAGAGAATGGAATTACCTATTTTATTCTTGATTAGTGTGCTCTTTGTCTAATAATACCTTGAATGTTGAATATATAGTCTCTCTCTCTCTCTCTCTCTCTCTCTCTCTCTCTCTCTCTCTCTCTCTCTCTCTCTCTCTCTCTCTCTCTCTCTCTCTCTCTCTCTCTCTCTCTCTCTCTCTCTCTCTCGATTCTCCTTCTGTATCAATTCTAGGGAATAGACCAGTTTGGTTTGTTTTACCTTCACTCAGACTTTCTTGAAGAATTAAGCCCAATTTTGATAGGATAGGTTAGCTAAAGCAAAGGATTGCATTAATGAATCGTTATGATTGGTTGGAAAATTCTGAGAAGTCTCTTATTGGGTGAAAACATATTTGAATGGTTACAAGAACTGTATCTAATTGTTAAAATCACTTCATTCACCTATTTGACTTTATCCTTAGTTATGTTGTATCTCGTTTGAGATTGTGTGATTAGTTCCAATTGTGTGCTAAATTGATTTCATCCTTTGTCAAAAATCTGTTTAGAGTTGGACCTAAACTTAGATTGGTTTCTAATCCTGAGTTTATGATATAGAATTCTTAAATAAGAAACTCTTTACTAAATATGTTGTTGATCCATCCTAACTTATTCCAATGTTTGATTGAACTTGGCATCTCATATTATAGAATGGAATTAAGAGAAATAAATGCTGAGATAGAAGTATTATTGTGATATCAAATGCTAACCTATTCCTTAGAATTAGTAAGGATAGTTATCTTCTCATGATAGATAGGATTAATTAAGAAGTGAATTATGTTAAATGACATTTGCAAGGCAAAGTGGAATTTGATTAAATAAGTACTTATCTGGATTAATACTTAAATGCTTTTAATTTAAAACAATAGTTGAAAGTTGAAGTTGTTTACATCATGATTTATTTTAAATTATGATACGGTTTATTACCTTACCTCTCTTTCTCTCTTGTGGTTAGTATTTCTTTTGGTATGTCTTTCTGTAATGATTTAACTATTTCATAAAATCAAAGTTCTCTTTATGAAACAGTTAGCTAAAAGCACATCATTTTAATGCTTAGTGCTTATCATGCACAGTTCGATGAACTGGCCTATGCTAGTAATTTTTTGCAGATGGACTTCGTAAGTGATGAAATAAGAAGAGAGCTTTGACAACTTATATTTGTTTATCAAGAGGCTGGATATTTTATGATGAAATATGGATCTTTATTCAAATGTATTTGTTGGAAATGAAAGATGTCCTTGTAATTTATCTTGATATTGTTGTTTTTCACTAGAAATTTCTGAAGTGTTTGAACTTATAATGTATGAATCCCACTTTGATGAATGAAATAGTTGTGGGTTTGTTTGAACTTGATGTGCAATCTTTTTGGGTTTTCTGCGAATGAAATGATAAGCTTATCTCTACTTTCCTTATGTAAATATAAGTAATATACCCTTTTGGGATGGTTTAAAATGAATAAAGATTAAGGGTACTAAATGTATTACACCCTTAATTAAATGCAACTTATTAAAGTTGACATATGTGTTTGGACATTCAACTAAATTAGTATGGCCTTACTAAAACAATGTATGTGGGTAAATGAAACCATGATGATACCTTGTAAAATACTATGGGGTTTTATATGAAATATTAAACCTTTATAGGCAAAAAGGGAAGGCATCTTCCTTGCAATGATTATTACACTATTTTAAAAACCTCTTGGAAATAAATCCGAAAGTTGTCTTTGATAGTGGAAGGTGTGCTTCCTCTTGATGAGTTCCTTAACTAGAATTAGGAATGTAGAAAAAGTAACTTAAAAGAGATTATACTTCATTCCATTGAAGTCTAATATAAAAAGAACTTTATCTGATCTTATGTAAGCTAAGGCTTGGGTTGGTGAGTAAATAATGACACTGTTATGTATGTTGAATCTGTTATTCGAAACATAAATTAAAATGTTAATGGATTAAAAATTAAACTTATGAAATGGTTAGGAGGGAGATGTATCTGCATACAAACTCCAATTGAAGATTTTACTTGAAACCCTAATAGTTAATGAACCTAGTGTTCAGTAGGGTTGCCACAATTAACCCTTAATAAGGAAAATTTAATAATTATTTAACTTATTTCCATGATGTGTTCATCCAAATGAGGTGAACTCGGTCAGATGTTGCCACACGCCAACTGCAGTGCTTCGTGAAGACTTGGGTCTTCATGAGGATATTATATTACAGTTGACATGTTGCAACACCCTTCATAGTTTAATCATCCAGATTTACATAAATAGGACTTGGTCATAGTTCTTCCCTAGGTAGAGTTAGGGGTATGATCCAGTGCTAGGGTCAACTCACGATGACTTAGTGTAACATCTCGCTAATTAACCCTTATTATTTGGTGTTTAAATTATTTGGATAAATACGAATAATGGAAAAAGTATGTCTTTTGAATACTTAATTGCTGCATATTATAAGTATTAAATGTATATTGATTATAATTTCGAAACTTTGTTGTCCAATTCAGATTGCATCGTTGTTACAATTATTTCATGACTACATATATTATTTTTGAGATGTAGTATTTTGGATAAAACCCCTCTGGGTTATAAGTTCATTGGAAGGCATTATAAAACTAATTTGTGGATTATTCTAAAATTATCACCATTAGAGTATTGGGGGCATATTGTCACACCTATGGAATTGATACATAATGTTTGATTATATGTTTTGACTACAAAATTGGAATGCGGTGACTTAACACCATAAAAGCGTGATTATTCAATATATTTATATAATTTGTTTTGGAGCTCATAATGGTAATGACATTAACAAAAAAAGGGGGGTATGGTTTAAAGTTAATAAATCAAATTTATCCACTTTAGTGGATATTAACGTGGATGGGGGAGACTAACTTTAATAAGTGAAAGAAAATTTATTTTAACAAAATTCCTACCCACATTGATATATGAGACTTAGGGTTTCTTAAAAAAAGAGGAAAAAAATAGGAAAGAAGGGATTATTGAGTTTCATTTGGGATTTTGACTTAAGAGAGAGAGAGAGCTCTCATCTTGGAGTCACTCTGCTGATATTTTTTCTTGAATATGTGAATGGAAGCATTTTTATACAAAGCCCTTTTATTTCAATTGAAGTTTGCATTGTGGAAAGGTGATTGGGTTGGAGAAGCTAGAGCTTAAGCACCCGAAGCAAATCAGCTAGGGTTTCAGCTGGTTTAAAGGCAAATTAAACAAAAGAAATTTGATTTGTAGGCAAGGGTTTTCTTCCTTGCTCCCCTTTGTTATAATTTTTGATTAATTGATTCTCTCAGCCTCTCCATGTTTGTTTTTGTTAGATCTTTGCAAAAAAACGTGATGGCTTTGTGTGGAACTGATTTGGGCAAGAAAATAAATTACTGGTAATGAAAATATCAAGTTGGGTGTTTGTTTTTGTTAAATATTTGTAAAAAAACGTGATGGCTTTGTGTGGAATTGATTTGTGCAAGAAAATAAATTACTGGTAATGAAAATATCAAATTGGGTGGTTGTTTTTGTTAGATCTTTGCAAAAAAATGTCATCGATGGCCTAGTATGGAATCGATTTTGGGAATGATTTTACACTGCTCTAAATAAAAATATCAATTTGGGTGTTCATTTTTGTTTGATTTGTGTAAAAAAAATGTGATGGATTGTATAAAATCGATTTGGGCATGAATTTATACTGCTGGAATTAAATATATTAATGTGGATATTTTGGTTATGAAATTCTTGTCAATAAGTCAGTCAAGTCAGTAACTTTTCTGCAGGGGCAAATAGATATAAAATAAACATGCTGCAAAGGTAAAAATTTATGCTGATAAATTCAGAATGATACATAAATTTCCTTTATGTAGATAGATTTCGTTTCTTTTAGTATATATCCCAAGATTTTCCATCTCGGAGGGTTGGATCACTTGATCCACACCTTTTATTTTAACCATATGTTTCATTCATGTTTATGTATGTTTAAATTTGACTGTTGGAGAATTTTAAAAGTGAATATTACAAGGGGAGACTCTGGCGAAATATTTCCAAAAACCTATACTTAGTTATTTTTCGGTGAAAATATATATGTATGACTTTTATGTTATGAGAAATTACACTGAAACAATATTGGATGCAAAATAGATTTTATTTCCGTGTTTCTTCTCTCACCATTTTTGGAATTACTGGAGGAATTCCCATTCCTTAATTGTTGCAGAAGTATTGCTACTGCGGGGTGGTCAAGTTAGACTGTTAGTTTCTTCGACCAATCTTAATTAAGAGTCAAGACTTAGAGTAGCAAGAAGGATTACTCTTGCCAGTTCATTGAAATGATACCCCTCAAACTTGTAGTGTCGAAGGTTAAATAAAGTTTGTTGGATCATCTCACTTCAACTCAAGGAAGTTTGCATGGAATGAGTGTTGTAATAAGGATCTTGGATATAAATATAAATGTACTAATAGTAAATTATACTTGCCTTGGCAAGTTGTATCTTGTAAATGTACTACTGGGAATATCTAATTTCCTTGGCAATGCATTCTTGAAATTGTCCATAGTGGATGTAAGTTGTTAAGTATTAATAAAGTGATGAATGGATTTGTACCAAATTCATGGCAGCATTATGAATGTATTATTTATGTCTATGAGTGGCTAGTAAACAAAACGATTGTTATGTCAAGATAAGGAGACTTTCTATTTAATATTTTGTGCCTCTAATGGTAATAGTTATGAACTAACAATGGAGTTATTTATTAAGAAAGCTCTCTATAAATTTATAACATTACAGGTTATGATCTGATACGATATGATGGGATGACCTTGAGATGATTAAACGAATCCCTTCAAGGAATCTATGATTATTAAAAACCTACATTTCATGAATCAATCTAGATGGGCTAAGATACTAAGATGTGCTATAAGAAAGTGTATAAATATATTTCCCTATCAAGATAAATCAGGTCAAAACATATGGTTCAAAAATGAGTTTAAAGGTTGTTTCTAAATGGTCTAACTTGCAAAAATATTATTCTAGTCTCTTAAGTAAGAATGCATAATATGAGTAATTGTCTTGGTATCTTCCTAAATCTCATAATGGGAAGTAAACTTGAAGGTAATGTAATCAAGCTATGAACTAAAATAGTGCATTCCATAACTACAAATTTATTGGCTCTTTAACATATGTTAAGGGTATGAAGGTCTAATCAAGCTAGGGAATTAGCCTCAAACAAGGAGCGATATTAATCTAGTCTATACTTAATAATGACTATGATCTTTTCTATTAATAGTCATGCCAAGATATAAATATGCCTCAATTAAATTTCAGGAATAATAAATTAGGGGGCACCCATCTTGACCATTGTAGTTGAAAGTCAATTTCAATTTTAAAGGAAAGAGCTCTAACATAAAGAATGGTAAACTTAATCTTTTCTGATTAATTACCTTACAAAGTAAGAGGTACAACTTGAGCGGCATTACCTCGCCCAAAATAAATAAAGGTGAAAGGAGCATTCCTAAAGATGACAATAATTCCTTATCTAGGAGGGTAAAAACAAGTTGAGCTTGCTGCGATTAATTTAAATTAGTAGGACCTATCAGGAATCCTGACTAATGTTTTAATACTCTTTATCTCTTAAAAATGCTAGAATGTATGAAAGGGGGAAATAAGGTGATAATCACTTCATGACCTTATCCTTCTATTCAAGATAATTAAATGCATGAACTAAAATTCATTAAGTCAATGGACTAAGATTAATGAATCTAGATAACTGTGACGAGACGTTTGTGAGGTGATGGGAAGACAAGTTTAGATGCTATGTGCAAGTGTCTATTCTAAGCGTACATAGTACATCTAAAAACTTTGGCCAAAGTAATGTGCTTAGTGGGTACATTGTCTAATCACTGTGATTCCTCAAATCCCAAAGTGTACGATGCCGGATAGAGTTTACTAAGTTAAACTCTAGGTAGACACTGGAGGATCAGTCACATGTTCTCACTACCATAGAGCGGTAAAAATGAGTGAGGCTGAATAAGAACATTCTAATGAATGTTAAGGGTAATCGTGGAGATCAGGGATATATTAACCCTTACAGCTGCATAAGGTTTATCACATTGTTATAGGATGGATTTATTAATTATGACATGTTGCATAAGCTAGCCTTATCTAGATATTTGATTTAATTATGTAGGGGAATGTCTATTTGCTGTTAAGATAATAAGACTTGTTGTATTATTTATCTTAACTGGCTACCTGAATTATATATGTAGAGGAAGGTCTATTGGGAAAAAAAAATCCTTCTAAATTGAGTGCCAAATTTTAGGTTGTTACATTTTGGTATCAGAGCTGAAGGTTGTATCTCTTGGACTTATTGGGTCCTTACGCTTAATAAATTTTGATTATATGAACAAAAGAAAATTGATGAGGGAAGGATATACCACGGAAAATGAACCAGACCAAACTATGCCTCAGGTTTGGTGGTAAATAAGTCAGATAATACTTTAACATTCCTTTGTAACACACTAAACCAGAAGGATGTGTGGAGCAACTGGTAAGTGCGAACAAGATTACCCAAGTCAAACAACTTGGGCTGAATTATGAAAATCAATAAAGGGTTACTTGATTGATTAAACTATCTTTATGACAGATTTGGAACTAAAATCCAATATGGAATAAAAATCCACATAACATAAATGAAATAGATAGAGGAAGAACTATCCACTGTAACAGTGATTACTTATAAGGCCAATTAGGACAGAATGAAATTTACAATAAAATTCTAAGTTTAAATAGTAGAAGAATACAAGAACATTAGCTCTTCTTTATCTATGGCTTGCAGGAAAGAGATAATGGATGGGAAAAAGGAAGAAAAATGTGATCTGTCAGAGTAAAACCTAGGTGTTAAGCATGTCGTAGTTACCTGGAAGAAGGGAACTAGTAAGATGGGACTAACTGGAAACTGAAATAGAATTCAGATTTTTGTGATGGCAAATAATAGGAAATTTGCATGAATCACAACTTTATGTCAGTTATCATGACATTATCATTGATTGAACTCATAGTGAAAAAAGGAGGATGTACTTAAGTTCAGGTAGGAACCTAAGACCTATTAATCTAAAACTTGGTTGTTTGTTTGAAAAACCAATGTCTTAATGATATAGGGGCATCAATTCTGGAATATTGCATAAGATGACAACATCTAATTCTTGATTGAATATAAAATTTGTACTTTCTTAGGCACTTTAGGTGAGCTCTTGGAGCTAATAATCCTGAAAAGTTTTGAATAAATGAGAATTAAATATGACATAGGGGATTTAGATATAAATCTAGGTATATGCATCCATAAATGATATCCTTGTAGGTAAAATATGAACATGTGCATGATTCTATGTGTCATAGATTGTACAAGCTTGACTAGTTGTGATAAAGTAATAATATTATGGCTCTGAAATTGGAGCATATAAAATAAAGGGATGTTTAAATTTTAATTTTCCAAGGTAACTATTAGTTTGTATAAAATGTGTTTGCTCCTAGGAAAGGTTTGGTATGAGATTCTTGTTTCAAGACCTTTTATGCTAAAGATTTATGAGATTACTACTCAATCCTCTACCCGTGATTGTACGGGAAAAATAAAAGGAATAGATTGAGTTGAGATTAATCGGAATGAGTTTCCACTTGAGAGAACACATATTTTGTTTTTATTATTGATATAAGGTAAAATATTCAGGGAGATAGCATGTTTCATAAAGGGGGGGGGGACGGTAGATGAGAGGAAAATCAGTCAAGAAAAGTAAGCTTTTAAAAAAGGAACTTTGTTCATTTTGTAAGAACACAATTAAAATATGTTCCTTATGCTTATGTAATGTGTATGAAGAATTTTTTTAATGGACTCAATGGTTTAATACCCCACCTGGAGTTCCTATGTATGAAAGGTGTGCCAAATTCAAAATCTGGACTGTGTGTGATATCTCGTGAGTTTTGTATGACAATATTTTTATATTTTTCACATGGTTAATAAGGATGAAAAAATTAAGTTCATTTTTGTAGTTGAATAATTTTGGCATAGACATGTTTCTAAATTTTTGTGGCTTAATGTCGAGTGAAACTCTGTAAAATGTATTTTGTTTCTCTTCTTGGTTTGTAGTAGGTACCCAAAAATCTGACTGATAAAACACGAATTCAAAGAAATGGGGAATGAGTTAGAGCTTGAAATTTTTTTTATATGTTCTTAGTGTTTGTACAAACCTTACATAAAAATTTGGGGTCATAACATTAAGAACTAGAAAAGATATAGCGATCTGATTGTTCGCTGCCCTGTGACTGTCCCTATTCGGACAAATTGCTAAAAACTTCACAATTTGAGTTTTATCAAGTGGGTTCCTCTAAAATTGAAACTGTAGGGAATTCATACCCATAAGAACATGTGTGTAAATTTTAGTATTAAATTCACACGTCGGAGAAAGATAAGGTCAATTTTCAGTTTTGGGTTTTTGAGAAGGCCTAGTAGAAGAAGCTAGTTCAAGGAGCATGGTGATTATTAAGAGACTTGCATTGTGATTTGAATCATGAAATTTTGCATAATTCTTAGGGAGCCTAAAGGATGTATAAAAATGGTCTAACCTTATCTGGGATCTCTCTAGATTTCTCCCAATATGAACTCACCAATGGCATTCTTCTTCAGAAGGCTTATAGGACATCTTTGAGTAGTTGATAGAAGCTGAAGTTATTCATTATTAGCAATCATTTTAAAAGTTTATAACACATTCGAATGCCATTTGAGGAATGATCCTAAAGTGAAAAAATCAGAAAATACCCTTGATAATCAAGTTTGCATGTTTTAGGCCTATTTTAGGCTTGAGAAGTGGATTCTTGTGGCAGAGGTGAAAGGGCAAGTTTGTGTTGTTGTTGTTGTTTTCAACCTAACTCTTGGATGTGATAGGCTGCCTTAAAATTTATTTGCATCACAAGAGCATCATGTCCTCCACACCTTTAAATTATAGGAAGGATGGTATATGGAAATAGCCAAAGAGGCTCAAGGGTCTATAAGCTAGATTGAAAAGCAAAAATATAACTATCTGTATTGAACGATCCCTTACTATGAATTTTTCTTGATCTTCCATGATGTATGATTATTTTAAACTACTTTAGATTCTCATGGAGCTGTAGGGTTTTAATGGTATAATAAGCAAGAGAAAGGTTTTGGGGCCTTGAAGGTGCTTATGGGAAGAAATCTTCCACTTTGCCTTCTTGTACAATGAGCAGTGAATGCTACGACAATTTAAATAATTCTTGTCATGATCACTAGCTCATAGACTATTTATGGATCGAATAAGACTACCAAGTTATTGTAGTCCTATCAAGTACTTGTGTGCTTTGACAAAGATGAGGAAGGGAGAAATGAATACTATGGTGAAATTTATAATCCCTGATCAGAGGTTAAATGAGACCATTTCAATTAAATATTTAACGAATCTCTAGTTTTATCTCCCATTCCTTGATGATCTAGAATATATAGTTTGAAGATCATATGTATTGATTTGTGTGCAAGTTACTAAAACCTTTATAGAAGGAATAAAGGAGAAAATTCAAAGCATACCTAACTCAGGTCTACATCCTTGTAAATGTTAATTTAATTCAAGAAAAGTGAGTTACTAAATTTTAAAGCCTTGTTAAGGTATATGATGAATTATAACAAGATCATAATCAATAGAGGAACCTAGAAAAGTATTTAACACGCCAAATATTTTGACCACGTTGTTGTTCTTATAAGTGTTTATATATTATGAGTACCATCCACAGGTATGTAAGAATAAAATTGCGCATGGATATTGAAATTAGAAAAAATTGAACTATATTTGGGAATGCATACCTTAAAGTTGCATAATTTCTTGATGAAGACAAAAATTCTATGTTGAATGAGATGGCTGAGTAAGGCACCTAGGTAAGAAATGGAAGGAAGAGTACGAGTTTGGGCTTCTTTTGTACTAGAGGACAATTGTATGACCCAAATATCTTTTGACAACTACATTAAATATGCTGTAATTTATAGAGAAAAGGACAAAACCATGGTGTATTTGGTAAAAAAAATTGTAGCTTAGGATATTATTGAAATAAAATCCAGCAAATAAATATTTTCCCAAGGAAAAAAACATGAAAAATCAAAAAGGCCAGTGTTTTCCCTGGATTTATTTTGGTATGTATAGTTTGACTTTGATTATCTGATGCATATAGTAAATACTATTGCATGATATGATGGGCTATAATGACAAATTTATGTCATATTTTTGTCTATTTGATAGTTTTTATTGATTGGATAGTTGTTTCAGCCATGCTGTTACTTTCTTCTAAAAAAAGAGTTTGATTATGGAATTTGGTATACTAAATGAAGGTTTATTTGGTAAAAATTTCAGCAGCATTACAATTTCTGGTTATGTGAAAATAGTAATTAATTCATTAGGGATGATGAATCATTTTAGTAGGGAGGAATGTAACATCCCGCTAATTAACCCTTTTAATCGATGTTTAAATTATTTAGATAAATACGAATAATGGAAAATGTATGTCTTTCGAATAATTAGATGCTGCATATTATAAGTATTAAATGCATATTGATTATAATTTCGGAACTTCGTTGTCCGATTTGGATTGCGTCGTTGTTATAATTATTTCATGACTACATATATTATTTTTGAGATGTAGTATTTAGATAAAACCCCTACAGCTTATAAGTTGGTTGGAAGGCATTATAAAACTAATTTGTGGATTATTCTAAAATTATCACCATTAGATTATTGGGGCATATTGTCGCACCCATGGAATTGATACGTAATGTTTGATTGTATGTTTTGACTACAAAATTAGAATGCGGCGACTTAACACTGTAAAAGCGTGATTATTCAATATATTTATATAATTTGTTTTGGGGCTCATAATAGTAATGGCATTAACAAAAAAAGGGGGTATGGTTTAAAGTTAATAAATCAAATTTATCCACTTTAGTGGATATTAACGTGGATGGGGGAGACTAACTTTAATAAGTGAAAGAAAATTTATTTAACAAAATTCCTACCCACATTGATATATGAGACTTAGGGTTTCTTAAAAAAAGAAGACAAAAATAGGAAAGAAGGGATTATTGAGTTTCATTTGGGAATTCAACTTGAGAGAGAGAGAGAGAGAGAGAGAGAGAGAGAGAGAGAGAGAGAGAGAGAGAGAGAGAGAGAGAGAGAGAGAGAGAGAGAGCTCATCTTGGAGTCACTCTGCTGAAATTTTTACCTAAATATGTGAGTGGAAGCATTTTTATACAGAGCCCTTTTATTTCAATTGAAGTTTGCATTGTGGAAGGGTGATTGTGTTGGAGAAGCTGGAGCTTAAGCACCCAAAACAAATCAGCTAGGGTTTTAGCTAGTTTAGAGGAAAATTAAACAAAAGAAAATTGATTTACAGGCAAGGGTTTTCTTCCTTATTCCTCTTTGTTTTTATTTTTGATTCTTTGGTTCTCTCTGCCTCTCCATTTTCGTGGATGTTCATTTCTGTTTGATTTGTGCAAAAAAAAATGTGATGGCTTTGTGTGGAACTAATTTGGGAAAGAAAATAAATTGCTAGTAATGAAAATATCAAGTTAGGTGTTTGTTTTTGTTAGATCTTTGCAAAAAAACGTGATGGCTTTGTGTGGAACTGATTTGGGAAAGAAAATAAATTGCTGGTAATGAAAATATCAAGTTGAGTGTTTATTTTTGTTGGATCTTTGCAAAAAAAATGTGATGGCTGATGCAACCTAGAATTCTTAGTAACACCTAGTCGCGTTGGCACATCACTCAGCCTAGGCTGAGCGCTCACCTGAAGCACGCAAAGGTACCAGGTACCTCTTAAGAGTTGTTGTAGTAGAATGATAGCATGATAAAGTAGTAAACATATATTTTTAGTAACTAATCCATCCATTCATCATTATACTGAACTAGATCTATAAGTGCTTAAATGTAAATCATCATGATAACAACAATATACATTGACAAAACACATCAAACACTGTTGTTTAGCCAATATTCTTTATATATTCATCGCACCAATAGCACAAAAGCTTCATACAATATCAAACATGCGTGCATGGATCTGTTACAATTATCCAGTCTCATGTACTCATGTATCTCTCTTTCTTTAAAGCATGTGTCTTTGTATATCTCTCTTTTTTACTAAGTAATTCATTACATATATATAGGGTGAGGGAACTAGCCCTTCACCACTTAACTCTACCAGAAATAGGTCGCATGCTAATAACAGCGACATGCCTCTTACAACTATAGCCATACATGCAAGTATGGTATCTATAAATCGCTGACAGTTAACTAAAGTGGTAGATCTATTCTTAGCTTATGCCCATGCAAGAGTGAGTTGACATGTTCTTCAAAAATATCCACGAATAGTGGCGTGCAAGTCTCGGCATCGCTTTGTGTGCTCCGCATGCCAATCTCTAAGAATAGACCTGATCTCCAAAATCAGCTAAGTTCTGAAAGTTTGACTCTACACCTCCACACATGATGCTTTCATATACCTTTGCACCTTTTCTCCTGTGTTGTTCTTCCGCGCGGACTCTTTGTGCAAGTTCAGCTAAGTGTTTTCTCTAATCAACATTACCCCACACTAATCTCATTGTCGCCCCGACAATGGCGATGTCCAAAACTTACACAAAGAATGGATAAATAAAGAATGGATAAATTTTGAATAAGGTATACACAGCTGACAAAACTGTTCAAGCCTCAGGCCCCTCCGTTTCATCCTGAAGTCAACTCTGGATATTCTTCTTTGATATCGGCTTCTAGGTTCTCCCACGCTGTCAATGCCACTCCTACCACCTCAAGCACATCTGTAATGATAGACTACAACTCTTCCATAGTGAGTTTCCCTTGCTTATTTTGTATCACAAGCATTACGCTTGACATAGAGGTTTGCACCCCCTCCAATACATCCATCTTTTGAGCAATGAGCTTTCCAAGCTCCTCTAACCTCTCCTTATGTGGTGCCTATGCCGCAGCTAGTGCCTCACACTTTTTCTTCACCAGAACTAACCATTCAGCATAGCCTAGGGTATCATCCTTCATAGCCTTATGGACCTCATTTTCCTCCTCTAATGTTTTCACCATGATCAGCGCATCTAGGGCTATGCATATTGTTAGCGCATGATCGGCTCTCTTTAGTTCATGGTGGGTGGCTTGCAATAGGCCTTCATACATAGCAATCTTCCTTGCTACTGTAGCCTACGCTTTCTCTGACTTTTCCCCAGGATCCTTGGACTATGTTGATACACACACCTTTTCATCCCCCAACATTAATTTTATCATTGTTTTCACATAGTGCATCGTAGAAGGAAATTCTTTTGGTACCTGGGATTCTAGATGTGGGCGTACCTTTAGAACATCATCTCCAATTTCCTCTGCCATACTAACAAAAGTGTCATATTTTCTTTTGATTAAGTCCTTTTCCTCTACTAGGCGCGTTATCTCCACATCCTTGGCTTTCATTGTCTCCATCAGCACCTTAATGGTAGCAAATTTATCAATATTTCTTCTTGCTACTTCAGAAGATACCTTTATTAGAGCATTGCTCACCTGCTCGTCTGACATCGTCGTTGGCTTAATTTTCATGTGGCGCATTTCAGGTGCCTTCTTCAGCCATCTTGACGTGCACAATTCTTCACCAACATCAAATTCAGGCTCATCCATGTGCATGTGCATAGACCATGAAAGATGCTTCCTTGTGCGTAGAGTCACCTTGTCTTCATCCATGAGCACCAATCCAAATAAATCCTTTTTCTCGATGGTGCTCTAAAACCGAGTGTGAATAATCAGCTTTGGGTCTTCTGCATACCCCATGGTATGTGCCTTGGCATCCTCCCCTGTTCGACGAGATCAGAGCCTCCTGGGAATGGTTGCATCAAGGTTAGGAATACTAGATGTATCCCCACCCTTGTCCTATGTAGCCTCTAACTGTTCTCCTTCTTCTCCTTCTATTTTCTCCTCTTTTTGTTGAGGCTTTTCTTCGGTTGGAGATGAAGGGAATTGCTCCAACTTTGATGACACTTTTTTGGGCATTGGGGTCCTCCTTTGGAAAATGTTTATTGGGTACCGTGATGCCTATAGAACCATCTTTCCCTGCGGTGTGGCTAGCCGGTGTTTCTGGTGATTCTTTCCCGCATTTTTATCAACTGCCATTTGTAACCTAGGTTGAGAAGTGGATGTCAAATCAGCTTCGGGAGGTTGAGGCTCCATTGCTCTTTTCTTGGAACGAGTGTTTGCTGCCACTGATGAAGAATCTATATTCAACCCACAAAAATCTTCTGCTTGCCAGTTTAGCAAAGTGGATCACTTCCGAATGGCCAGGATGTGAATAGGACATTCGGTGTGATTGGGACACATGGGATCACCTCTCAAGCTGTGGGACTTGGGCTCAAGGTGAACCTCCGGAGAAGGCCGGCTTCCTCTTCCTAAACTAAGTGTTGTACTACTCCTAGTGTAACAAAAATGATTATCTAGTCCTATGCTAACATTTTCATGGGGTTTTAGGGAAAGAGATTTACAGAAATGAAACTATACTAGGGATGGTGATACACCAAATAAAGGGTGTTTCCAGACTCAGGAAGGGTTAATTTGAAGAGGGTGTGTGCACCACAGGTTAACTTCACCTACTGCAACTTAGAGAGGGTACAAGATACCACAAACTAAGAGACACACATTCCCTTTGTTAAACTTTATCAGACCGAGAAATATACCAGTTTCCCAGTGAAGAAGGATGAACTCAAGAAGGGTGAACAGACACCACAACTCATCTGCATGCAATACTCCACCACTCGATAAGCACAGAACTCTAAGAACCTGCAATAGAAACTTAAACTTGCACAGTGTACCTGCAAGTATGAGAAAGGCACAAAGAATCACATAAGGATGGAAGGACCGAGATTAGTCACAAACACACACTTTTATTGCTTCAATAACATGCATAATGCATCATACATTCAGAAGAGGCAATAGTTGCCATTACAGTCTTGAGGAGGAGGCTTGAAAGTTCTCTCAACACACAAGAACAACTTGCAGAAGAGAGGATTCTTGAAAAGTATACACTCGCCTGAGATATCTAACTGTCCAACTTGTCTGAACTGTTGGAACCCTTTGAAATGAGCTTCCAACTTACATTTATAGAAGAAAATGTGAGAAAGAAGAGGAAATAGTCATAATTACATTCCTAAAATGAAGGCCCATGATGTATTTATTACAGTTAGTTGAACCACTTGAGAAGGTTCCATCATGGGTCATTAATTGCCTGATGACCTAGTCTTCTTAATTAATTAAAAGAATATTTAAATTAAATATTTAAATAATAATAATAAATATTATTATTAAAATATTTAAATAAAAATATTAATTTAATTAACATAATGTCGGGACCCCCCCGTTGACCCATTTGACTTGAAGAGGAGGGGGGTCCATGTGGATAGAGTCTGCACAAATCTCAACTCGGTGAGTTTCGAATCCTCTAACTCGGTGTTGCAATCAATTTTGAACCCCACACTAACTCTTTCCTCGCTTTGGCAATCGGATTCTTTTGCATTGATTCCTTCGGTATTTTGGCAGTGCACTCTGCAATCTTGGCTCCAATCAACAATTATGCCACTATTGGGATCTTAGTATGGCATAAGTAATTGTGAGCTACACAATATACTCATTTTTCCAGAAACTAAAAAGATCCTTTATGTTACAATTTGCAACACATAAAATAAGCCCTTCAAAAAATATATTGAACAACTGGGGCAACCAAGAGGACCTTGGAAAAATGTACATGTAACAACCATATGAATTCTTCCTTAGTCGTGGATCAAAGCTAATAGAAATAAGCTAGCTAAAATTAGCTAGAAACTACAGTATAATCGTCCATTTGTTAAAAACAAGTTTCTCTGAACCTGGTAAAGGAATACTTTTTGTTGTCTGATTAGACGTACATAATGGAAGGGTATAAATATTGCTTATTGCCCACAGAGTTTCTCAAAGAGACCATTTACAAGTGACAAGGATGTGGCATACAAAACGGCCGTATTTCAGAGTTGACCTTCACATTCGATTCGTTTCTAGAAGAAGAAGTGTTGAGCAATATGAATCATTTCATTCTGCACCGTAATAAACCTTCATCTCCTGATTCAGGAAAATTTTATGAAGCCTTGAATGGCGTGACTCCAATCCATCGTACACGGCAGTGAATATTTGTTTCCTGCAGCTGTCATTCGATCTGAGTTCAGAATAAGGATAAGCATGCATTCGATACTGAACAGATAACAACACAGTTGGACAACATGCTTGCTGGAAGCGCTCAAAAGAAAGGCCTCTACTGTACTGCAACATGCCTACTACCTGGTGCGTGGGAGTTTACCTCGCGACCACCGAATGCTCAGAGCTCGAACGGGAGTTGGGAGAAGTATGTTGGCAAAGGCAAACTGATCAGGTCGGACATCTGTTTGTTGCATTTGGTGAAACAGTATCAACGCTTCGTAAGGAAACCCGTGTCTTCTGTAAGCTACAATTATGGTATTCCATGAGAAGGTGTCTCTTTCTTGTGAAAGCATATTCCTGGAAATGCGGGTCTGTAATAGTTGAAGATATATAGAATGGTTTACAGGAATGTTATGCGGGGTAAGCAGAATGTGTGGAGCCTCCTACACCTATCTCTGTGTCATACTCAATTTTGGCCAAGCTAGACCACCATGTCTAATCCTATTAAACACTTCAACTTTCTCATTCCCACATTCCCTGACTTACCTTCCGAGTGACTCGCACAAAGACTCGGATCCTGTTTACACGGCCCGTGCAGAAGTATCATGTTGGATAGCCATTGTATTGTCTCCACTTGGCAATTTGATCTGATTTTTCCAACTCGCGGAAGTCTGATCATGGCTTACCACGGTTATATTTCCACTTGGCAGTGCTTGCCTAAATCTCCCCTACGCGGAGTGAACAGCTTAGACTGCCATCGTCAAATCTCCAACCTCGGCATACCAACTTCAAATCCTTGCGTAACGGCTCAGCCACATTAATCCATGGGCCCCAGCCTCAACTTCGCCGCACAACCTTGGCAAGATAGTAAAATGTTTCCCATTCGCAGGATTACCTGTGGCTTGCCATGATTGTGCTCCCGATTTTTTGGCAGTAGACTCAAACTTCTCCCACGCCCGAAATCTTTTCAATGGCTTGACATCATGTCATTTCCCTTGGAAATGCTCACCTTATTTTCCATGTCTGGGATTGGAGTGCAGGGTTTCATTATCATTTGGCCATATTTCGTTTTGGACAGATGGCCACCGATTTCCACTTTTCCACCCAGCGTGAGGAGACATCATTTTCTCGGTGCAAACATTTCAGCTGTAGCTTGTAAGGTGTGATAATTCCAACGGAATCCTTTATGCCTTCCAACTTAGTGACTCGTTGAAGATGCTCATATAATTGCAAAGAAAATTGTGCCTCATGAATATTCTGATATGAAATAGTTCCACCTCTATGAGATTCTCTTCTATGAGTTACATCGTAAAACCAGTAAGGTCTCGATAGAGAATCTTTGTAATAAATTTCATCAGGTCTCCCGGTAACACTCTCACTGTCACTTAATCGATTTTCATAAAAATATCTTGAAGGAAAATCCCAAATTCGAGGATGCATTCGATGTTGAACAGATAAAAACATAGTTGGACGAATTGCTTGTTGGAAGTGCTCAAAAGAACTTCTGCTATACTGCAACATGTCAACTGCCTGTGCACCAAATGCTCGGCCGAGGAAGGTCTGAACAACGTCAGCGAAAATATATATATTGTATTCACTAATACCCTGGCCCAGCATTCTTGCTGCCTCTGCGAGCTTACCATTGTAAAATTATTTCGAGTAGGCCTCCTAGTTTTGCATTAATCAATGTGCCCTGGAATTGTATCCTAGAAACCATCTTTAATGCATCCACACAAAATGAGTTTCCTTGAATTATCCATCATGCTCGATGAGTCCCATTGATAGGGTTCCATCACGTATCTCTGTTTATGCAACGATCTCCATTCATTTTATGGCACTCTTGATGCCTTGGCTTGCTTTTGAATCACCCTAGCTTTGCAGAATGTGTCCTAAAAGAAGCTCACCACATGATCTCCAAAATGAATGAGTCATGAAGATGAGTCGAACTCCTTATCTCTGCCTTCGCTTCCACCTGTGGCTTGAACCTTTCCAATTCATTGATTTTCAATGAGCTATATTTTGCATTAACAAGACCATCGTCTAGCTCTTACAACTGAGAGTCTCTAATGAGATGATTTCTGAGATGATTATCAATTTGACACCGGGTTCTTTATCAACTCGACCCTGAACTCTTCACTGAGTTGAGATCAACTGGGTGCCTTTCAATGCTAGGTGATCTCTTCATATGCAATTTTGGAATTATTTTTAATTATTGCATCTCGTTAATAACCGAAGGTGGGTTCCTAGGACTATTATTTCATTTTGAACGTGATAGGACCCCGTTGTCCAATCTTGCCATGTGTGCAAAATTGGATAACATGTTCTCCATGGTATGCTTCTCCTTTGGTGGCCCTGGAAGTGCGAACTTGTTTTCCACATACTTGTTATTCTCCATTTTGGGCTTCAGCTGGAGATATATTAGCACAGCCCCGATATCTGCAATGGCCAATGTTCCTAGCTTAATGATAAGAATCTCCAAGATATTATTCTCGTTGTACACATTCCTTCCTGGATATCCATACGTCTTCCACAGGGTGTGTTATTCATAGTCCACCTTGTCTGCATTAAACACTAACCTCTGTGTGTTGGTGAACCAATGAACTGCAGCTTGGAACTATTGTGCGGGGAATGCATAAGGAAGTTTGTACCAGGGGCTCCACGACCCATCTACCATTGGAAAGCGTGTAATATAGAAATGTTGGTAGACTGCAAACTGTACCTGCTTCCCAAGGACTGAAGGCAAATCCTTGGGTATGTTTCATTCCTCTCCAAACGCCACGCAGAGCCTATCATACCAAATCTTTGCGCTCTCCTTCACCTCCTGTGTCATTGACCCCTTGCAAAGATACTTGCTGAATCATTCAGCTGGAGACTTATGATTCATGGGGTATTCCCATATGTTCTCTTTTGGGCCATCTGGTACCCCAATCTCCATGAAGACTAAACTTAGTAAGATACAGCTAAAAATTATTTTATTTCCCGCGTGCACTTCCTCTACTATTTGTTCTGCAATGAAGCTGGCAATGTTATAAGTGGTTCCTTCTAACATGTGCTTTGCCACATGCAACCACATAGAATTAACTTGGGACCAACGTTCTTGGTCATTCAATTTTGTGACCAGGTGTGCTGCTACCTGTACTACTGGATAATTTTTCAGCTTATCAATGTCCATTCCACGCGGTCCTTTCTGATAGCCCAGTGCTTTCTGTGTTTCCAAGATGGCGCTCTTGTCAGCTAGGTCAGTCTTAATATCTTCACCTATTTCCCTTAATCTGGTTACTGTGGCAATAAGGATAGGTGTCAATCTTACCCTTCGTCCTACAAAGCAGAATAAGTCATCATGGACTCAGCTCATCAGCCATCTATACAACGGTGCATACTTTCCAAAGTATGAGAGCTCATATAGTTAGTAGACACTATTCCCTTTCAGTAGCTTTTCCCCGGCATCATCATATATTGGCATGACATCCTCAATTCGCCTGTTCATTCGAGAAGTGAGTAGGTCGTCTAGTTTCTTCTGGTTTTCATTGGTCCGGTGATTATATTCACTTATCTTACTCTGTCGGATGTGGGTATCCCATTCCTGGCCCACAATAACTTCCTCAGGATACTGCATTTTGGAAAAATTACTTTCCATGGCCATCTCTTCTTCTTCCTCCACCACCACCTTCTTTTTCTCCTTTACTGGTGTTGCTTTCTTCTTTAGTGCCATTCTTTCTATAGGTTTTATTTTCTAGACTAGTTGTTGTGTGTTTTGAGTAGTTTGCTTTGAACCCTAACTCAATTCAACCATACCCTAATTTCACATTCACAAAATTGCACACCCTAGCTCTGTTTCGTTACTCTACTTCATTCAAACCCTTTTCCTATGGGATTCAGGCCCTTCCAATAAACAAATATGTCTTTCGTGCCTAGTTCACTTGCTTCGTACCTTGAATCGGTTAGCTTTATGCTCTTCACATGTAGGCTCTTTGTCGAATTCTTGTAGTCGCAAGGGTAAAAATGAAATCGCATCCCATCCTTATATAGATTTATACTTTTTTGCTGCATTAATTACTCCACCTACCAAATTCTCCTCATTTATGACCCATTTTTATCATTTCCACGCGGTATAAATACCTCCACATGCGCCAAATAGATTTATAGCCTTCTAGCATGCATTAATTAAAAATCAAATCGCATCCCTTTTACCAAATTGCTCCTCTACATTTATCCCATTTTTATCATTTCCACGCGGTATACCTTCGCGCCAAATGCCCCTTCTAGCGCACCCTTTTACCCTTTGTCAGACTTCTCCCCTAGCGCCCGAGTACCTCATCAATACATCATCTCTTGGTAGTTACCATGGCTGTCGCTTACCTCGCGTTATACGTTCTGTCATCCATCTTCATCCTTTCTTATCTTGAGAAGCAATCTTTTGTCAGTTACCCTTAGCAACCTTCTTTCTCAACACCCACAACATGACATCTTCGCAGCATATACCTGAGAGTCACCAATAATCCTCCCCACATGAAAATGATGTGTAGTCCTCTACGCATCAACATGCTTTAGATTGTTGTTAGCTTCTTGCGCGTAAGCACGCTTATTACACAAACAAGAGCTAAATTGACAAAGCATAGCAACGATGAAAGAAATACATTAAGGAAATGCATAAAAGGAAACCTAATTTATTTGGCAATATTGCCTTATTACAAACACCAAGAAGACTTATTTATAGTAGGGCTTCAACCTACTCCCATTAAAGTAACCAGGAAACCGTTGTGCCATCAATTGTTTCTAACTGGAAAGCACCTGACTCAAGTATATGAGTGATAACATATGGCCCCAACCAATGTACCTTGAGCTTTCCTGGATGGCACAAAAACTTGGAGTCATACAGAAGTACCATTTGTCCCACCGTAAGTTTCTTATCTCTGATGTGGCTATCATGTCATGCCTTTTGGCACACTTTCTCTTGTTTCTGACTCCAACGTGCGATGGATCGGTGCTCATCTAGTTAAACCATCTTCTCGATCCATTCTTCCAAGGCTTGCTCATCAGCTAGACCTCCAGTGCGCAATGTGCAAAGAAGGTAACATAAATTCTATAGGAAGAACAACTTCCGTGCCAAACACCAATTGAAAAGGTGTGGCTTTGTTCAATCTTTTGTATGTTGTTCTATAAGCCCAAAGAACAACAGATACTTTATCATCCCAATATTTCCTTCCAACATCACAAATCTTGGTCAATGTGTGGCTCAAAATCTTGTTAAAAGCCTCAACAGTCCCATTTTCCTGAGGGTGATAGGGTGTAGTTTTATGGTGGGCAACCATAAACTCGTCTAAAAGAATTCGTATTGTCTCATTTAAAAAATGTGTGCCCCTATCACTTGTTAAACTTAAAGGACAGCCATACCTTGTAAGAACATTCTCCCATAAGAACCTTGCTACTGTAGCCACTGTACAATCCTTTATAGGTGTTGCTTCTACCCATTGGGTAAGATAATCTATACAAGTGATGATATAGCGTGATCCAGTCCTACGCACGACTGGTGAAATAGGCCCGAAAAAGTCAATTGCCCATTTCTCAAAGGGTTTTGCACTTGTAATTGGGCATAGAGGCATCTCATCCCTTTGTCCTGGTCGACCGAGGCATTGACAATGGTCACAGGTCTTACAATACTCTTTACAATCCTTGTACAATGTTTCCCACCACAAACCAGCAAGTAGGATCTTGTGTGATGTTGCATCACCTGCATAGTGGCCACCTACAATACCACCATGTGCTTCTTCCATTATATCTTTTCGTTCATGCTCCAATACACAATGGCGTAACACCTCGTCTCTGCCTAACTTGTACAAATCACCACTGATTAACATGAATGGTGCCGCGCGAATAGCAAGTTGCTTCTTCTCTAAAGCTTTCATGCCTTCTGGTGCCATACCAGTCTTTAGAAAGACAGCAATGTCCTCCAATTCTGATGGCGCACGCTGTAACCTATACAGTTGTGCATCAAGCATGGTCTCTTATATTGTTTGTGCCTCTTCTCCTGATTGAATTCTAGACAAGTGATCCGGTCCAGAATTGCTTTTGCCTAGTTTTACCACAACTGTAAAGTCAAACTCTTGAAATAAGAGTATCCATCGGCATATGTGCCCCTGTAAGATGGGCTTGTTCACCAAATACTTTAATGTCATGTGATCTGTATAAAACAAAAATGGTGTAGCCAACAAATACTGATGAAATTTGTGCAAGGCATAGATCATGGACAAGGCCTCGTGCTCTATAGTGGTATAATTCTATTCTGTAGGGGTCAACTTCCTACTAGCAAAGAAAATGGGATGATCCACAATACCTTCTCCTGGTTGAGCTAAGACGACACCAATGGTTGTGCCAGAGGCATCCACATGAACATGAAAAGGTTTATCCCATGAAGGAAAGTGCAAGATAGGTGCAATAGTAAGTTTCTCCTTCAATATCTCAAATGTGCGCTGCTGTGACTCCCCCCAGTAGAATGTACCTTTTCCCTTGAGCAATTCCTCTAAGGGCATGGAAAATTTTGCATACCCTTTTATAAACTTCCTGTAATACCCTGTATGACCCAAAAATCCGCGCACCTCACGCTGACTGGCTGGTGCTTTCAAGCCTATGATGACTGCAACTTTAGCTGGGTCAACCAACAACCCTTCCTTGCAGATAATGTGTCCTAAAAGTGTGCCAAAGGGAGTAGCAAAGATGCACTTCTTGATGTTCAATGAGATACTCAACTGTTGACATCTTTCAAACATTAAGCGTAGATTGTCACAATGATCCTTAATTAGCCCATAGATGGTCCAATCATCAAGATAGACCTGTAAAAAGTTATGAATAAAATCCTTGAAGGCTTGTACCACTATCCTTGAAAATACAGCAGGTGCATTCTTCAATCCAAAGGGCATCACAGTATAGGCAAAGCTTCCCCATTCAGTAGTGAAGGTGGTTTTCTCTTGATCTTCTGGGGCAATCCTAACCTGATGATAGCCTAAAAACCCATCTGTAAATGAATATATCTCATGCCCAGCTACTCCTAATATTTCCTCCATGAATGGCATAGGAAAGGGATCTGTAACACATGTTGCATTCAACTCTCTATAATCAACACAAATCCGAATCCTACCATCCTTTTTTATGCTTATCACCATAGGACTGACCCATTCTGATTCATCCAATGGTCGAATGATCCCAGATTTCAACATCTTTTCAATCTCCTCTTTTACCTTCTCGTGCAAATTGGGATTCATCTGATATGGTCACTTCCTAATAGGGCACGCACCTTCCTTGAGCTTTATCTTCATTTCTCCGAGTGATATATGCACGCCTTTAAGTTCATGGTATCCTCTTAGGAATAAGTCCTCATAGTCTCGAAGTAACTCTATGATTTTTGCTACCTTTGATTCTGACCAGTAATCCCCAATTATCACCTCCTTAGGTTCATCTTTTGTGCCTATATTGACCTTTTTTGTCTTCATAGGTTCATGATATGCGTGCACATCTACATCTGCACTGGCTAACATTTCACGTGTTCCATGTGAATGATCCACATCCAAGTGCTCAAATTCCTCCTCATCAATTATGTAAACCATCTTCCCCTTATCTTTTTCCAGGGAAGCGCACTCAAGTAGTATGACATCATCTTCTTCATCCACAAAATGTGCCCCTGTCTCTGTCTCACCAAATAATTCCTGAATAAGTTCTTCCACTTTCCCACTGTCTCCCATGGTTAAGCACTTGATAAAGCTTAAAGTTGTGTTCACTAGTGGTGTAGATGAAAAGAAGTCAAAAGTTTGGATCATCCCTGCAGTTAAAGTCTACCAATTACCAGTGTCATGATGTAATTCAGCGTATACATACCAAGCACATGCGTAACCTTGTAGAGTAGAATAAAACTGATGCACCCAAAGTGAGGGCGGTAATGCTTCCTGCCCTACTATCCAGAGTCTCTCACACTGCTGGATATGATGTTGAGCAGGTTGATCACCATGATAAGGGTGAATCTTTGTAGGGGCATTACTTCTTGAAAACTTGGTTGATAAGGCGGTCCCAATCATTCCCCACTCTGAGAGATTATCCCTGTGGACCACCCACCAACGCACGGCTGTCCCGCCCAAAGTATATGACAGCATAGCGCGTCATTTAAGCTGGTCAGCCCAATTTGTTTCCATGGCCTGTAAGAACCCAGACAAATCTTCGGATCCAGTATAGCGGGGTACTGAGCGACCTATACATCGAACAGAGTGAAAACCCTTTTTGCAAGAAACCGCGCACTTAACTTCACGCCCCACCAGTTCATAAGTGCCATGAGCCCAATTATCACAAGCAACCTTGGTAGTATCGTTGATTGACTGAGAATCCTCCCAATGAAGGATTCCTTCCTTAGATGGATCCTGGACCTTTGGGTCCCGAATAACACGTATATAGATTTTTCTCAAGTCCTCTTCGCTTAAAGGTTCCACGTCTGGCATATATTTCCCATTGGTCAATGGTATTATAATGCTTTCCTCCTTGTTCTTGAAGCTGATACACCCCTTGTTAAACCTTAAATCAGTATTGTTCGCATAACACCAAGGGCACCCAAGCAAAGCTGGGAAGCTATCTGCTTCCACAAGCACTAGTACTTTGAAGTCTGCTGTGAACTTGGCCCCTTGTATAGTGATAGATGCATCCTTCAAAACTCCTATGGGAGTATCTTTCATTTATGTTTGCCATGAACAATACATTAGATGATGGTTGCAATGGGGGTCTCCCCATTTGTTCCCATGCATCTAATGTAAGTACACTTACTTCCACACCTGTGTCAATCAAGATATTGCTCAACAGCCAAATGTCCACAACAACATTCAAAGTGATCTCCTTGTCATAATCAATGTTATCGGGGGGAAGATTCACATGAAGTATTTGTCTTTTAGTCTCATTTCCCATGCGTGGAGTATTCCCTTTCAACCAATTTCCTAATAAAGGAATAATATTCTCCTAGCACAACGTTCTACATACCTCTCTGATGTCGTCAATATCTGACGGGGCCTGTGTCTGTATCCTTGTGCTCCAATTTCCGAGACTGCTCTTTCAAACCTTGTATCTCACCTTGGAGGCTTCTAAGGACCTCCATCGTTTCCTGATAGACTTCTTTCTGATGAGCTGGATCTAGATACCTAGCATGTAAAACCTCCTCCCTAGTGATTGTCAGTTTATGTTACAACGCCTCTCTTGCACGTGCCGCCTCAGCTCGTGTGGTTATCTTGGCTGTTACAGCCTCAAGTTCTGGTGTTAATTTGGGCATCCACTGATTCTCTATCGCGCACTAGATTCTAACCATCCCTGCTCCCTTGTTTTCTTGCTTGTGCTGCTTACTGAGATACTCATACAGGTCTGGACACTCTTCATAACTATGCCCCTTTCCACAAAATGAACAGGAAATATTCTGCAGGCATTCGTGCCTATAATGGTCAGGTGAACCACATGTATAGTAAGTTCCTCGAGGGAATTCACTCCTTCCTCCACCTCTACCTTGTCCTCCATATCCGCCTCGGTATCCTCATCCCCTTCCACGAACCCCTTCAAACCTTCTGGAATTCCTGTCATAGCACGTTTTTTATGCTCATTCTTCCCTTTAGAATTATCAGCCACACTCACCTGTCTTACCCCAATATCAATAGCATCATGGATCTGGCCAATCAATCTACAATCCTCAGTATCATGGGTCATGGACCTACAAATTTTACAAAAGGAGGATACATTCTTTCTGATCGCGCATTGTAGTAGGGGGCAGTGACTAGCATCATGATTCAAATGGCAAATCTCACAGTCCAACAGCAACGAACATACAGTTCTATGAGGGAAACTATCCTTGGTGTGTCCTTCCACTTCACAGTCTGTACACCAGATTCTTGAGCGCGTTTCATGAGCCGAGTTTGCTGATAATTTCTCTAACTGTTTTGCCATAGCTGCTATCTGAGCTTCCAAAAATGGACTAACTCCAGTGTCAATACTCCCAACTGCTTCAGCGTGTAAAGCGGCCTCCAATGCTTCGCGCAGGTCAGTATAAGTTTTATGCGACAGTGCTCTTCGATATGGGGTAATCAATCCCCTGACAAACCATTGTGCATGCTGACTCGCATGAATGTCATAAGAGAGTTTGGATAGAAGCATTTTAAAATGGGCATCATACTCACGTACACTCTCAGTAGTGCCTTGCTTTATATCCTTGAGTGCACTTATACTCTTCTGCTCAAACTCTGGGATATGGAACTCTTTCAAGAAAACATCTTTCAATGCTGCATAGTCAATACAAGTTTGATTGGGATCAAACTTCCTATACCAGTTGTGCGCACGTGCCTATAATGTAGTAGCAAATTGACTTGCCTTGTGCTCAGAGGCCGTAATACCTTTCACACGCCACAATATTTCACACATATGAACATGTTCAGTAGCATCCTCGATACCTTTGTACTCTGGGAGACAAATGGACATCTCCATATAAATGTTCTAGGGTTGCTACGAGCCTTGACCACCCCACCCAGAACCTCCTTGGTTTCCTCTTCCTCCAAAACCACCCGAACCACCGAAACTAGAACTGCCCAAACCGCTCGATCCTCCTCCAAGATTTGGAATAGGGCCTGTGGATGCATTCCCCTATGTCCCAATAGTGGTACTATACTGGACCCCTACAGTCTGTGAAGTAGTCCCAGTTCCAGAGGTGAATCCCACACTCGGTGCGCTCATATTCTGTGCAGATGATGAGCCTGAAAACGTACCCCCAAAGAATAATGAAGCTTTCTATGCTACCATTGATGTACTTGTTGTCTGACCTATTTATGTGCTTTCACTTCCTAAATTAAACTAATTTTACCTGTTGTACTAGATACTGGAAAACCAAGCGCAAGGGCTAGGTCAACAGGTTGGCTTAGATGCGCGCCCATAGCCCAGGTCATATCTATTGGCGTGCTTCCATGTGAGGTCGAAGAGGGTTCTCTGTCATGCTTTCCTAGATGGGGGAGTTCTTGATGCTCTTGTTCTTCTTCCTCCCCATGAGCCTCAAATCCTTCACGAGCCATCTCTCTCCACAACACCATCCGTTATGTAATTTCTTGTTTTTTGCATAATTCCCTCTCGCATGCCTCATCATACTTCAGCTGCCTCTCTTCCCTTTGTCATGCTGCTACTAGGTTTGCCATCTTTCACCAATCCTATTATTGCCCCGGCGCGTGGAGATTCTTTTAGCTTTCCATGGGTTTAGCTTCCAAGTCGAACGTTACCATTATTATTTTGATAGCCAGTGGAATACCTTGCAGATACGTCCCTCTAGGATATCGTAGGAACTGGAACTCCGCTACCTCCAGACACGAATAAGTCGAAATTGAATACTCCAAAATATAGTTGTTTAGGACACCGTGAAACTAAGTATCTACCATGCGAGTCCAGCTCAGGTCAGCATCATATAGTGTTTGAAATTCCTCTGATGTCCAAACAAGTGTGCAATACCTCCAATTCTGCTTAGATGCATATGCAGTCAACCATTCGTACAATTCTACTGGAAAGATAGCAAAGAAGCTTTCGTATAAACTATCATTCAGATTCTGCTCTACCCAAGTGCGCGCACTAAATCTAGATCCAGTGTCAAACCTTCATGCATATTCTTCCTCCAAATCATGAATCCATTCTTCAACACTCGCTAAAGTTAGCTGGTATGGCTTCATCGTGAACCATTCTGAAAAAAACTAAAAAAGAGGTCCCGGCAACGGAACCAATGATGCAGCCTAGAATTCTTAGTTAACACCTAGTTGCGCTGGCACATCACTCAGCCTAGGATGAGCGCTCACCCGAAGCGCGCAAAGGTACCGGGTCCCTCTTAAGAGTTGTTGTAGCAGAATGGTAGCATGATAAAGCAGTAAACATATATTTTTAGTAACTAATCCATTCATTCATCATTATACTGAACTAGATCTATAAGTGCTTAAATGTAAATCATCATGATAATAACAATATACATTGACAAAACACATCAGACACTGTTGTTTAGGCAATATTCTTTATATATTCATCGCACCAATAGAACAAAAGCTTCATACAATACCAGACATGTGTGCATGGATCTGTTACAATTATCCAGTCTCATGTACTCATGTATCTCTCTTTCTTCAAAGCATGTGTCTCTGTATATCTCTCTTTTTTACTAAGTAATTCATTACATATATATAGGGTGGGGGAACTAGCCCTTCACCACTTAACTCTACCAGAAATAGGTCACATGCTAATAACAGCCACGCGCCTTTTACAACTATAGTCATACATACAAGTATGTTATCTATAGATCGCTGACAGTTAACTAAAGTGGTGGATCTATTCTTAGCTTATGCCCATGCAAGAGTGAGTTGACATGTTCTTCAAAAATCTCCACGAAGAGTGGCGCACAAGTCTCAACATCGCTTTGTGTGCTCCACACGCCAATCTCTAAGAATAGACCTGATCTCCAAAATCGGCTAAGTTCTGAAAGTTTGACTCTACACCTATGTGCATGATGCCTTCCTATACCTTTGCGCCTTTGCTCCTGTGTTGTTCTTCCATGCGGACTCTGTGTGCAAGTTCAACTAAGTGTTTTCGTTGATCAACAATGGCCTAGTATGGAATTGATTTGGGAATGATTTTACACTACTCTAAATAAAAATATCAATTTGGGTGTTCGTTTCTGTTTGATTTGTGCAAAAAAAATGTGATGGCTTATATAAAATCGATTTGGGCATGATTTTATACTGCTGAAATTAAATATAATAATGTGGATATTTTGGTTATGAAATTTTTGTCAATAAGTCAGTCGAGTCGGTAACTTTTCTGCAGGGGCAAATAGATATAAAATAAGCATGCTGCAAAGGTAAAAATTTATGCTGATAAATTCAACAGGATACATAAATTTCCTTTATGTAGATAGATTTTGTTTCTCTTTTTTTTTATATCCCAAGATTTTCCAGCTTGGAGGGTTGGATCACTTGATCCACACCTTTTATTTTAAGCATATATTTCATTCGTGCTTATGTATGTTTAAATTTGACTGCTCGAGAATTTTAAAAGTGAATATTACAGGGGGAAATGTTGGTGTGTATATTTTCCACATCATTAGGTGAGTCATCTCACTTAGGTGAGATCATAGGTCCATGTGTCATTTAGGGGTCATTATGAGATTTCCTTATGCATCAGTGCGTCAGCGCGTCAGCGCGTCAGTGTGTCATATGCATCATTGGGAGTTACACTTCTATTTTGGGAATGTAACTCCCCCTCTCTACTTGAGTTATCATGATTACAGCACTGGGGGTTACTCAACACCTCCTATATGTACACGTCTTTTGATCTATGAGATAGAGGAGAGTTTTATGGCTTAACCAGGTTCTGCCCGTTTGTCAAATCTTTGCATGCACATTTGGTTAATGCTCACTCCTCCCGAGATCTCTTCACGCTACCATTCGCACGTCCATTGATGTGCACGTCGTCCATCGTGATCCTCGCTTGCAGGTTTTCAAACCCTCTTTCATGGTATCAGAGTGAATCTTGTGGATCCGTGCACTCATCAGCATTTCTGTTCGTGTTTTCCAGCTTCCGGTGTGATATACATATCTTTTTCAGCATGTGTCATAATGGATATTCCAGTTGTGCTCTTCTTGCATTGATTCAGGCGTTTATACTTCCGTTTGGGTTTGATCGCGGTTTGTTTGGTTGTGTTCAAGTTTCTGGTGTTTTCAGAGTTTGGTGTCTTCTCTGGCTCGTCAGTTCCTTGCTTGCATATGCTCGTATTTGTATTCTCTACATCAGGTTATGCTATGGAATCTTCAATGATTCATTTTTTCAAGCTCCTTGGGCCTTATCTGTAACTCAGTGTTTGGTTTTGGTCTTTTCTTGGCCCCACTCCATCCTTGTGCATCAAGTTCACCATCAGACATTTCTCTCTCTTTGCTTCATGCACCAAGAGCTTGTACTTAGCCTTGCCTTGTTCTCATGTTGGTTAGAAAGCTCCCTTCTTGCTGGTTGTGAATGTCTAGACGGATCCTTCCATAGAACACTAACAAACTGCCAAACTACGTTTTTTTTGCTTTGGAAAAACATTTTTGCACTCTACTTTAGGTCATTGGTCCTTGCTCCAGCCACCTACACACATCTCAGGCATCTCAGGCATGTAGCTCCTTCCAACCTGGCACTTGGCGCATCTCCAACTGCTCCTCCAACAACTTAGCATGTTTCAACACTGCAATTAGCCGTTTTTGGGTGTTTTTTTGGCATTTTGGGTCTTCAAATAGCTCCTCCATCTTGAGCAGACCTACAACACCTACTCCCAACACCTCTAGGGACTGTTTTACACATCTCCAGCAACCTGCAACCTGTAACCTGCAATGTCATATTCAACGGCTCATTCTTTGCTTGAAACGTTTTTTTGGCATTTTTTGGCATTTTTGGGCTTTTTTAGGCATTTTGGGTTTTCAAACGGCTCCTCCCACTTGTGCAGACCTGCCACTCAACCTCCAGCACCTCCCACGTGTCTACAACACCCTCAGCAGCGTCCCACATGTCTGCAGCACCCTCAGCAGCCTGTACAACTCTTTTTGGTGGTTTTCCCTCCAAACAGCCCAGCACGTGGACCCTCCAACTTGGCATTTGTCCACTCTTCCAACGTGGGCCCTCTTTCCACCTCCCTTTTTAATGTTTTAAGGTGGTTAAATAAAAAACATTTCATTTGTTGGCATGTATTAATTTATAAAGTTGTTTTTGGCTTGTAATTTAATCCCCTCATACGAGTGTTGAAGACGAAGGGCGAGGTCCGAGGTTGGCAGGAGGCTAACCCCCCCTCGCATTCAAAACAAACTCCTATTAAAATTCCGTTCCATTTCCAACGAGTACCCACACAATACCCTTTGCACTCGTTTCATGCACTTTTTAATGTGTTTGTAGTGTCTAGTGTATTTTTCCATCAGTTGCGGGAATCGTTTTAATGCTATAACTTTTGACTCGCTGCTCATTTTTTAGCACTTCTTTAGTCAAAGTTGCATGATTTTCTGCACATTACGTGATGGCATTATCAGATTTGTAAATGCACTACTTGTATAAAGTGCCACATTCTGGGGGGGTTGTTTGTACTCTTGGGTTTTCGCACACAAACGCATTATCGGCTGAGTCTGACGTCTTGCTTTCGTGCACCTTGCATCTTGCATTTTTTCATCATGGAGAGTGCTCTTTCTAGACATGAGCGTCATAGGATTGCTTTACACCCTCTTCCACTTCTCACCGGGAGAGAGAACTATTCAGCCTGGCATGCTTCCATGGAATGTTACTTCACCCACAAGGGTCTTTCAACCTTCTTACTTGGGCCAGTTCCTGCACCTGCGGATCATCATCATCTAGAGGACTTCCATGACACTTGTGACCATGTCTTTGGTCACATGATGATGTATGTCTCTCGTTCTCTCTGGTTTCACGTGGCAGACTCAGATCCACCTCACCGTGTCTGGAGCATTCTTCAGTCCTTCTATGGAGACCCTTCACATACTACCACCATTGTTGTTGCTGCTGATTCAGTTGTCTCCTCCATTTCTTCATGTGATGACAGTTCCACTGACATAGACTCATTTGGTTCTACTTCTGTTGACAAGGATTGTGCACCCTGTTCTGATGCAGAGAGTACTACAGAGGACTCTTCTCCTCGTTCTCTCACTATTCCAGACATTGTTGTCACCCCCCACATCTCATCAAATATCGAGCAGTCTTATACTCAGTCTCACACTATCATTACACCAGCCTCCTTTCCACTTCCAGTGTGCGAGGCCCTTTTCACTCCTCTACCTTCATTGGATGACTCATACCTATCATACATCGATCTTCTATTTGTTGAGCCCCCTCATTGGGACGAGTATCTGCCTAACCTTTGTCATCTTTTCACAGAGTCCACTTGTGATGCACTACAAGTCCCTCATCCATTTACAGGTGTTTCAGAGGAGTTCATCATCTCTGTTGTTAGGAGTGCCCCTTCTAGGAATCATGTCACTTCCACACTTCCAAAGACCTTCATTGATCCACCCTCAGCTGTGGATCCCTTTTCTGTTGTGGAGGATGTTTTGGTCCCTTCACATCACATGGACATCCTTTCTACAGGTGTTCACTCTTCACACTCTGACATTTCTACGCACACGGCATTACCTTTGGTTCTTTGGCACTCACTCGCTAGATCTATGTCACACTTCAGTGCACCAGACTTAGAGTTCTTCGTGTTGATGCCTTTAGTTTCCTTTGTGGAGTGGGCGGACTTCCAGCACGTCATTTTTGTCCTTCCTAAGGGTAGGCACACAGTTCGGTGCGGGTGGCTCTTCTTTAGTCTAGAGGTAGAGGATCGCGTCATCGACATTCTTCTGGGAGACTTCCTACAGTTGCAAAGTTCAAATCCGTCCATGGCATCTTCTACATTCCTCTTGTCTCCCTCTTCTTCTCTCTTCTTCTTTCTGAGAGATTGCCTCTTTGTACATGGGTACCTTTTTAGGCTCGTCTATGGCTGGGACCCACATTTGGCATCTTTCTTAGATTAGAGAGTGTTTTGTTCTCTTGTGGTGGATGTTTTTCCCACTGGGTTTTCCTTCACTGCTTGGGACCTCTTTCTTGTGCATGGGTACCTCATCAGGGTTTGTACCGGGACCCATTTCTCATTTATGACTTGCCACCTTATCCTAAGTTACGATGAAGGGGGGGTTTTGGTGTGTATATTTTCCACATCATTAGGTGAGTCATCTCACTTAGGTGAGATCATAGGTCCATGTGTCATTTAGGGGTCATTATGAGATTCCCTTACGCGTCAGTGCGTCAGCGCGTCAGTGCGTCAACACGTCAGTGTGTTAGTGCGTCATATGTGTCATTGGGAGTTACACTTCTATTCTGGGAATGTGACTCCCCCTCTCTACTCGAGTTGTCATGATTGCAGCACTGGGGGTTACTCAACACCTCCTATATGTACACATCTTTTGATCTATGAGATAGAGGAGAGTTTTATGACTTAAACAGGTTCTGCTCGTTTGTCAAATCTTTGCATGCACATTCGGTTGATGCTCACTCCTCCTGAGATCTCTTCACACTGTCGTTCACACGTCTGTTGATGTGCACGCCATCCCTCGTGATCCTTGCTTGTAGGTTTTCAAACCCTTTTTCAGGAAACTCTGGGGGAATTTTTCTAAAAACCTATACTTAGCCATTTTTGGTGAAAATATATATGTATGACTTTTATGTTATGAGAAATTAAACTGAAATAGTGTTGGATGAAAAATAGATTTTATTTCTATGTTTCTTCTCTCACCAGTTTTGGGATTGTTGGAGGAATTTTCGTTCCTTAACTATTGCAGAAGTATTGCTACTGCAGGGTGGTTGAGTTAGTTTCTTTGACCAATCTTAATTAAGAGTCAAAACTTAGAGTAGCAAGAAGGATTACTCTTGCCAGTTCATTGAACTGACACCCCTCAAAATTGTGGTGTCACAGGTTAAATAAGGTTGGTTGGATCGTCTCACTTCAACTCGAGGAAGTTTGCATTGAATGATTGTTGAAATAAGGATCTTGGATATAAATATAAATGTACTAATAGTAAATTATATTTGCCTTAGCAAGTTGTATCTTGTAAATGTACTGCTGGGAATATTTAATTTCATTGGCAAGGCATTCTTATAATTGTCCTTAGTGGATGTAAGTTAAGTATTAATAAAGTGAAGAATGGAATTATACCAAATTCATGGTAGCGTTGTGAATGCATTGTTTTTGCCATGAGTGGTTAACAAACAAAATGATTGTTATGTCAAGATAAGGAGACTTTCTATTTAATATTTTGGGTAAGTGCAGGAAGTTGATGGACAAATATAGGGTCATCTGTGGACGTCATATTGCAAAAAACAGTGAAATCTCAACTTGTAGGGATTATTAGCAATATGCGCACTCAAAATTAGAAAAATTTATATAAATATGAATCGTAGCATTCGAAATCTAGTTTCTAAAATACTATTTTTTTTTTAAACGGACAAGTTTAGCTATATTAAACACTTAAAATTATATGATTTGGTTTTTTTTTTTTTAAACTTATAAGATTGTAGTCCGTTTGCCCGCATTTTGGATGACCAAATCTTGTTTTTTTTTTTTCTTGGGTGAAACATTAGATGTAGTTTTCTATCTTGGGATGGATTTTATTTTGTATTTTTTTTAGCAATATTTTTTTTTAATGATTTTTTCTGTGAAAGTGGTCTAAAAATATTTAGAAAGCAAAGCGCTTTCCATTTGCCCACCATAACTATATCAAAAAATATCGAAATCAAATATATATTTTTTTAACGTGCATAGAATTTGTCCACGCTTGGGATGGTATAAGTTTTATCACATTTTGATAAGCGAAACAAAAGGTACAGTCTTAAACGTAGACATGAACATTCACGAGAAAAAATGTCTTAAAGACCTATTGTTAGTAAAAAATTATAAAATGATATTTATCTTATTATATTCACTTTAAAATCAATATTTCTACAAAGCTAATAGTCTCCCCTACGTGATGGCACCATTTTTGTGAAATGTTTTCAATTTTTTAGCATGGTTCAAGTCTTTGGAAGAGCAGATTTGAGGTTTTTTTACCTTTTACACTTCATAATGACCTTCCATAGCTTTGGTTGGGGAAAAACAAAGATTTCCCGAGCCTTAGGTTCGGCAGATAGATCTGTGATCATGGTTTATAAAGTGTGATCACGGTTTTTTAACACAAATCATGAGCACGCTTTATAAACCGCGATCGCGGTTTATAAAGCACGCTCGTAGTTCATAAATCATATTTACACACATCCCAATGTCTAAATTACCATGTGATTTTTACTCTCTGACCTTACCATATGAATTACTGTGAAATTCTGTCTTTTTCTGCACGTTTTTCTTATCACCGAAAGCAAAACATCATGGGAGACAAGAAACGAAGTCAAAAAAGGAATTCTTAAGTAAAAAAACACTAAACGAATTAGAGGCCAACAAAATTTAAAATGCTAAGTGAATGCGGAATCTTCGTGAATCAAGAAGAGGTTCATCTTCAACCCCAACTATTGTAAGCAATGAAGAACCAGGTAATTTTTCTACTGTCAATGTTGAAGTTGAATTAAATACTCATGATGAAGATGTTTTTACTGTCAATGTTGAAGAAGAATTAAGTACTCATGATGTAGCAAATGTTGAAATTGAAGGAGACAATGAAAATGTGAATAAGGAAATTCATGTTGAAACTATAGACAGACAAAATTTGACAAAAACACCTCCTAAGATTTTACGTAAGAAACCTAATTTTTTTATTGAAATTGATGAAAACATTTTGAAACCAATGTCTGACAAACTTTCTGAATGACAAATTAGAAGAAAAGCCACTTAAATTTGGGATAATCATTTTGAAATTTTAAATGATTCCCAAATATGTCAGTTGTTGGTTAGTTTGATGAAATTGATTAAAATTAGACATACGTTAAACACCTTAGGATTGACAACATCTAATATACATGGTCAAACCTCTACAATTGTTGAAAACCTTCATGATGCATATCACACTGTTGGTGTCAAGAGACGCACTAGGGATAGTAATATTGTGCGTTGTGTACTTGTTATTAGTGTTGTAAGTGAATCAATAAAAAAATAATGTTTGATTACACAAACAAGTCGAATGTTGCAAGTTAATCGAAAAACTCTAATGAAAGCAATTGAAAGACGTAATATCCTTCAATCACTCAATAACATTGATTTTTGGGTATTTTCTACTAGAGCACCGCGTAAGGAAAAAAATAATTCTGATGCTATAAGAGAATTTGTTATTAAATTTTGGCATAATAACACTAGAGTTTCACCTAATACAAGAGATGTTATAAAACGGAGAGTTAGTTCTACTAATCGTGAACCACATCCAAAGTATTTCTTAGATATGACTCAAACTCAATTTTTTCGTAAGTTTGAATAAGAGCATCTAGAAATTAAAATTAGACAACGTTTTTTTGAAATGTTGAAACCGTTCTATGTAAAAATCAACCACGCTCGCACCACTTGTTATTGTAGGCAACATGTTGAATTTGTGATGCATTATGCTAAATTTTTACGTATTCATTCTATTTTTCATTATGAAACTATGTTATTGGAATGTGGTGTTCAAGTTCCACCAATATCTTCCAGGGATTTCATTCATACTATATTTTGTAAAAAAGAAGTTGGACAATTTTTTTATAGTCAGGATTGTTTAGATGGAAGTTGTAGTACATGCGACGGATTACCTAAATTAGAAAGTTACATCCATGAGCAAATTAAAGGTACAATAGGACATAATTTAGTTGATTTTGATAAATATAAATCAATTGCATACCAGTTGAAAGATGGAAAAGAGTCTAAACGGTGTGAGCTAGTTACAGAACAAATTTCTGTTTTCTAATTTTTGAGAAAATTTAAGGATGAAATTGTTTGAGTATGATGGGCATACACATAGAGCTCAATGGTTGGATAAACAATTCAAGCTATGCAAGGACACATTTCCTATTGATACTATTGTTTCAGTGGTCAATTTTACAGAGAATTACACATTGCAACCACAAATGGAGGTTCAATCGCAATATTACAACTCAGTACAAGTTACCATTATTGTGCATATAGCATTTATACATTCTCCTGACAATACAGAGAATGATCAATTTTTTTAAGAGAGTACCACTTTTATATCAATGATGATTGTACTCATTCTACTGAATTTGTGCAAGGGTGTTTCCAGTTATTTTATGGAAACTTATTTGATAGGGACATCCACTTCAAACAACATTATATATGGTCAGATAATTACATGTCTCAGTTTAACAATGCACAAATATTTTATTGGATGAGCAGAATACACGTCAAGATGGGTGTGCAACATATTTGGAGTTTCACTGAGGCTGGACATGGAAAAGGAGAGCATGACAGTGCAGGGGCATGTGTGAAAAGAGCTCTTGCAAGAGAAGAGTTAAAGTATAAAGATGGTGCTAAATTAAAAGATGCAAAGAGCATAGTGGAATGGTGTATTGACAACATGGCCCGAGGTTCTCAAGAAAATTTCACATTTCACAGATATTTTTGGTTGATAGAGGAACAACAAATTGCTAACTATGAGGATTATATGACACTGACTGGGTCTAGTGATATGCACTCATTTTGTAGCTCATACGCTACTTCGTGGGCCGTATGGACAAGAAAGTTGACATGTTTTTATGCATCTTGTATCGAATATGTCACTGTTGAGTGTTATTCACAAGAATGGGTGGATAGATGGATTTGTAGGCCTCTACCTCCACTTCCTAGTTATCAACCTCTACAAACATTACGACTTGTTTTTGTAGATGAAGTTGCAACATCCAAGGACTTTGACGAAATTTTGATTTTGGTGCGACAAGGTATTTATGGTTATTTATTTAATTTTTGTATTGAGTTATGTCCATTGAAATTTTAATATGTAATTTAAATTTGAGTTGTTTAACCTTTGTTTTTTTGTAGGACATGTGTTTGCAATTATTGCGACAGAAAACAATGAAGAAGGAACAAACTATTTCTTATGTCATTACATCGAGGAAAGAAAGAAGTTAACTTCTCCTATTATAGATGGTGAAGATATTGAGTATCCTACAGGGTTAGTGGTAGTTACTAGAACTTGGCTTCGACGGTATCCATTACAAAACTCCTCTGTTTGGGTTTTTGAAGACTTTAAGACACACAGGAAAATACTCTTATATTCGCATCTAGTTCTAGCGACAAATATTCAGCTGTATAGATGTCGAGGAAGGCCTAATAAATATATTCTTTGGAAGGTTTGAGAGTCAGATCATGAAGCAATCTTGTCTATTATTTAGAGTAGATCCGATCCTGATGGTTCATTGGAATGAATTTACAATGCTCATGTTTGGTATATATAATTTCTTTGATATATATAAATTTGTTAGTTAGATCTAGATTTAAGTTCATATATTTTATTTTAAATTTGTGTATTTTGTATATATCTAGTATATGGTTTTGATTTGAAACTTAAATTTCTTTGACTAACACTTTTATGTTCAAGTTAGTGGTGCCAAAAAAGCTTCCACCTTCACGTGGTTGGCACTGTTAATAGAGAATTTTAAATTCTTGAAGCGAAGAGAAGCTTTCATTGTTTAAAAAAGTTGTAAATTTTGAAAACAAATCCTCCCCAAGTGTTTACAAGACCATACCTACGCGTGTGCACAATCGGTTTGGTACCATGACCCAACGTTTGCAAAATATAGCGTTTAACAGCCTCACACTGGCTTGGTAAACTGCACTGATTTCACAACGTTTGCAAACATATAGCGTTTAGTGAGAGCCTCACCGATATGGGAAGGAAAAAACTAAGAGAGACTATTGTCAGGGTTCCTAAGTGCCACGGAGTCTGAGTAGTCACCCGTCGAAGTTGAATGAAAAAACTTGAGAGAGACTATTGTAGAGGGTTCCTAAGTGCCACGGAGTCTGAGTAGTCACCCGTCGAAGTTGAATGATATTTTGAGCTCAGGGACTCTTTGGTACCATGACCCAACGTTTGCCAAAATATAGCGTTTTAACAGGGACTATGCCCAAACGAAGTAGCCCAGAAGCAACGACCTTATCGCGAACCAAAAAACCACCTCCTCTAGTGTTCACTTGGCCACCTAGATGTTTTGGCAAAATCGATTCGGTGCCACAACCCACCATTTGTAAAATATAGCATTTGACAACCTTACATTGGCTCAAACTGCACTATTTCGCGCGTTTGCAAACAACAGGGTAGCGAGAGCACCGATATGAGGAGGAAAAAACTGAGAGAGGATATTGTAGAGGGTCCATATGCTGAGGTGTTAGATTAGACGAGACATCTCTAGGTGCCACAGAGTCTGAGTAGTCACCCGTCGAAGTTGAACGATATTTTTGTCTCAGGGCTCTTAAGGGACTACACCTGAACGAAGTATCTCGGAAGCAATGACCTTGTCACGCACTGAAACACCACCTCCTCTAGCGTTCACCTAGCCACCCAGATGTGTCGATGCAGTCGGTTTGGTGCCACGACCCACCGTTTGCAAAATATAGCGTTTAACAACCTTACACTGGCTCAAACTGCACTATTTCACGCATTTACAAACAATAGGGCAGTGAGAGCACCGATATGAGAAGGAAAAAACTGAGAGAGGGTATTGTAGAGGGTCCCTACGCCAAGGTGTTAGATTAGACGAGGTGTCTCTAGGTGTCACGGAGTCTGAGTAGTCACTTGTTGAAGTTGAACGATATTTTGGTCTTAGGGCTCTTAAGGGACTACGCCCGAACAAAGTAGCCCGAAAGCAACGACCTTATCACGCACTAAAACAACACCTCCTTTAACATTCACCTAGCCACCCAGATGTGTCGGTGCATTCAGTTATGTGCTATGACATCCTGAGGCATGACTTCTTACTCCTCGCCTCCGTTCATTTCTTAGGACTCAAAACATTCAATGTCACTTGTTTACCTTCCATCTCTCTTGTTCTCTTTGGACTTGCCTCTATCCTCTTAGGTGCTTCATCACTATCCTTGCTTTGCTCTCTTGAGCTATGTTGTTGTGGTGATCTCTCTCCATCCTCTGCTACCCTAGCTATGTGCTTACATGCTCATTATTTTTGCATTGTAATAGGATTCTTCATCACAGATCACTACACAGAATTAGGAGAATAAGTAAATCATCAAACAATTAAGGGAACATGTGAGGACCTTTTATTCATAAGTGCAATCATTTATTACAAGAGATTAATCATCTCTGCCTAAAATTGAATCAATGTCTCCCATCTGAAACTTCAACCCCCCAGACCATCAAGCAAGATCAAGCATTCATACTGCAAAGAAGGACATGTGACCATTGGGTGTGCATGATCCTTGAAAAAGGGAATGATCTATTTCCTGAGATTATCTCTTTGTTTAGATAGTTCTTGGTCATATATTTGAAAATCAATAGGAATAGAGTTGAGATCAAGAAAGAGAAATTCCATTGGGAAAATAATCTCCCATTTGCGAGAGAGATGAATAATTTTGATTCTCATTCCTTGGTGAGCTCAGGTGTGTTTTCATCTGACTTAGAGAACTTGTATGAAATTTTGTCCCATACCATCACCTAGAGGTTTGATGCTCTAAAAGAAGCCATTCTGATTTTGAATCCCATGAGGAGAATGTATCAAAAATTTTGGAAGATATTGGCACAAGAATGCATGAGCTTGGTACTCAGGGAGAATAATTCCATGACGAATCTTCAGGATTCAAATTTCAAGAATTGGTTCAAGAAAATATTTGTGACCTTTTCCTTCAATAGTGATACTTTAGAAGCCCTTGTAGAGATCATAGGTTATATCTCTAATCCTATGAAAAGTTATGAAAAATATTTTAGTCAATGTGGAAATATCAATGTCATTCCTGAGAATTGAATCAACACATTGGAGCATGTGAACATCTTGGAAGATGAGAAATTTTCATTTGTAGTTTCCAAATTTAACAAGATGGTCTATGGAAAAGCCTCATCATTCAAGATCTTCCGCGGAGGAAGACATGAGTTGATTCTTCATTAGAGGAGGATTCTTCATGATGGGTGGAACCTAGGAATACTAATAAGGGCTTACTGTCAAATTTTTACCCTTTTCAAAGGGACGTGGGGGACATCAGAATGCACCACCACATGAAATCTCTCCCTTTCGTCACTTAAGGCTTGTAACATTCTCAATAGGTATGATTCCTCAGTACCCCAACTTGATTATGTTGCCCCCTCTCATGAATACTTAACCCCTTCATAGATTATCACCCCTTTAAGTCCCTTTGTCCCTTAATAAATGTGGTAAGGGAAATGGGGAAAACCAAAACCCATTTAGAAACTTTTAATCATGCCCTGTCATGCCATGTAACCCGGGTTAATCCAGAATGGTCAAGGATGAGTTAGAAGATGAGTTAGCTAGGTTAATGTTAAGAGGAGAGTATAAAAAAACACTTAGCCATTTTTTTAATCCCTTTTTAATATTTCTTTTTCCTTCATTGCTGCTAGTATTTAGTTATGCTACTAAATTTTCAAGAAACCCTATTGCAAAAATCACATTTTTTCTCATATCTCCTTCATTTTTCCTCCATTTCCCCTACAATTTTTCCTATAACTTCTACTCATGAACTCCTTGAAGATGATCTAAAAATATTTTCCATTGGTACCCTAAATTTTTATAGCATCCCATTTAAAATTTCAGAGAAAAAACTTACCTTTTTAGATCCTTGCAATTCTGGAGATCGAAAACACTTGAAATTTGAAGCAAGAAACCATATGAAACTACCTAATCTAATGAAAAAATTTCATCTCAATCTAAATACAAGAAGACATGATTATATTTATTATTAAATTGGCATATGAGCCTTACTAAAAATAATAAGTTTTGATAACAAAGAAAACAATTTGAAACCTCTGTGTAATCTTCAATTCTAGAAATATGAAAATTGTAAAACTTGAAAATCGGGAAAATTATAAAATCTTCAATGTCGCACCATAAGTAACATTATATTCATATAGTTCAAGATGAACTCTACCTCACTTATTTCTATCAATGTTCGCATTAGTTGATATGCAACATATGAGTGTAAGCTTTAAAAAAAAAACTAATTGTACGTATTGCCCTTTTGTAGTTCACCTAGCATGGTTTTGCTTAATGAAATAGGTTTGCTTAACAATTGTACCATGTAGTGCTCCGGGACATGGTTTTTTAATTTTCAATCAAACATACATATCTAGAAATAATAAATGGTTATGAAAACATACATAGAAGGATATCATACATGCAATGAAATCGAATCAAACATATAGTTCAGTAATATTGTTATGAAAACCAACATACATGGATATATAAGAATCAAACAAATTGTGCTCCACGTCTCTGAAAATATGTAAGTTCATAACATGTGTACATCTCGAGCTAAGTGTGTCATAATGTATATAGGACCACATGCGGTCGCAAAAGGCTATATATATACAATGGACTATATGAATAAATGTGTTCACTAGGAACAGATGGCCCATATATATATCTATGTACATCTAGGTGGACTATGAATCTACTCATGAAACATCTTCCCTCTCTTCTCCCTGCTAGAAGTAGCACGTCCATGACCTGGGGATGTAGTGGAGGGAGATGCCACTACGGATTTCATCCGTGTGGTCCTAGGTGTCTCTAAGCAGGCCTGCAACCTAACCTGCACATTCATAAACAACAAGTTTTTAACACCCAAAACTTTAAAATACATTCAAAATTTATAATCTTGTACAATTTAGTTAAAATGCATGTGAAATCTTACCATAATGTTAGGATCCCTATCAATTTGTTGTTGACGCATCGCAGGGACAACAATAGACTCACGAGGGGTAAGCTACATATAAATAATTAATTTTGAAAGTAAATATTTCACATATATACAAAATTTGATATTATAGATTTAAGTAATAAGAAATAATGAACCTCCAAAATTTAACAAATTTGAAAAATTGTACCTCAATTAGTGGATCTGCAGATGCTATGGCAGTATCTACAGCAGCCTCCACAGTCTGCATGTATGGAGGAGTCTCTCTGGCAGTCATAAGCTATAAAAAAAAACATGTACAAATCAATATTAAAATCTACATGACTGTTCACCACATAACAAAGGTCCAAATCATGTAATCCATGTGAACTTCCACAATTAGAAACAAAGTGTAAAGAGAAACAAACATGCATAAAACTCATGTGAGGCGTGCCAGTAGCCTCAGTTCCCACAGCAGATGATGACCCGCCAGGCTTCTGTGTATAAAAGACAAACATATTAATATGTACAACATACACGTGAAACATTATAATAATAATCTAGTGCAATCAAATGAAATTAAAAATGTAAGTTTGTACAACTTGAAACTTACGTTTGAATCACGCCCAGTTGCAGTAGCTAGCATGTCAACGACGGATGTTTCCTTCACCGGCTCTTGCTATTTAAAATAAAATAAAAAATTAGTTTTTTACATATATGTACATGACGTACAATCAAATACATATATATTAAAATCTCAAACATGTGAATTAAACTATTGTATATAATATATGGGTATATATATATATATATATATATATATATATATATATATATATTATATATTATTTATTTGAAATTTACATGTGAAAGACCAATATTAGTTACACCAGTTCCAAAAACATCCCCCAGCATCTCATTTATAGAAAATAAATCCTATGAACCAGAAAATGATGTCTCACCCGTAGTGCATACGGCACCACATGATCCACAGTGGTGTGGTGCACTAGAACTGGCACCTCCACCAACATCACCAAATGCAATCTGGTCACTATGTTGGGTCAGAGTGTCAGTGAGCTCCCTCAATGCATGCAGTGTGTTAATCTCCACAACCTCCTTCACTGTAGGAGGGATAACTGAAGGCAGTGGGGATTTTGGGGCATGGGGGATCCTTGGTTCACCTATGCGTGCACCAGGTCTACTCTATGCAGAGCCACCTCCTTGACTAAAAAAGTCAGAAAAGTCAAAATAATTCAGGACCTCATTAAGCATGAACACGCAATATAATTTCTTCAAAAAATAAAGAGGAACTTTATTGTTGTTGCATGGTGGATAATCAAAAACCATCCACCAGTGGTTCCAGAAATTGTTTTTGATTCGGTCATCATGGTACCAATGGATTGGGAACCGTTTGCAAGTAACTATAGGGGGGGCATTGGTTCTCAGATCAGTAAATAATGCACAAATGAGGTCTTTTCCAATTTTTTTGTTTTTTACGGCCGCATGGGATAATTTATCCGCATACCACCGCCTACAATCACCTCTAAAGGTATTCCATCTATGTATTTGGTTGGTTGTGGAGTTGACTTCTCCAATTAATGTTTGTAATGTGTTGGCTAAAGTCATGAGGGATGGATTTGTGGCATGATTTTGTCTTATAGTCTGAATAAGGTTCTCAATGACAATTTTATTTTCTCATATTCTTCTAATGATATTATCTTGTGTTTCTGTTGGTTCAGTGGGGACAGAAGGAGCCACAGGAGGCGAATCTTTGTTTGGAGGAGGGTTTTAAGGAATGTTCGAAGGGTTTTGAGGAATGTTCGGTGGGTTTTGAGGAATGTTTTGAAGATTTACACAATTTCAAGCTTTCCGACCAACTGACAAAACAAGAAAATTGTATACATAAACAAACATTTCAAAAAACCCATGAAAATGCAAAAAAAAACCTAAAATGCAAAAAAAATGATTAAAATCGGGGGCTTACCTCCTCGTCTTGGTGGCATGGTTGAATCTATTGTGATCTAGAAGTCTGATGAGCAATTTTGAGGTGGTATTCAAAACTTGAGTGAAAAACGTCTAGGAGAAATTGCGGTTTGAAATGAAAAATGAGGAAAATGAGGACCCGCAGGACTCCTAATTTTTGTCTCAGAGTTCCGCGATCGCAGTTTTAGGTTCGGTAATTGCCGAACCTAAAATTCAGGAACCGCGATCATGGTTCCTAAATTTTGGGTTTTTATGTCCACGGAATTGTCCACCAACTTTGTGCACTTACCCTTTTGTGCCTCTAATGGTAATAGTTATGAACTAAAAATGGAGTTATTTATTAAGAAAGCTCTCTATAAATTTATAACATTACAGGTTATCATCTAATATGATATGATGGGATGACCTTGAGATGATTAAACAAATCCCTTCAAATAATCTATGGTTATTAAAAACCTACATTTCATGAATCAATCTAGATGAGCTAAGATACTAAGATGTGCTATATTCGTGTATAAATCTATTTCCGTATCAAGATAAATTAGGTCAAAACATATGGTTCAAAAATGAGTTTAAAAGTTGTTTCTAAATGGTCTAACTTGCAAAAATATTATTCTTGTCTCTTAAGTAAGAATGCATAATATGAGTAATTGTCTTACTATTTTCCTAAATCTCATAACGGGAAGTAAACTTGAAGGTAATGTAATCAAGATATGAACTGAAATAGTGTGTTCCATAACTACAAATTTATTGGTTCTATAATATATGCTAAGTGTATGAAGGTCTAATTAAGCTAGGGAATTAGCCTCAAACAAGGAGCGATATTAATCTAGTCTATACTTAATAATGGCTATGATCTTTGCTATTAATAATCATGCCAAGATATAAATCTTCCTCAATTAAATTTAGCAAATAATAAATAAGGGGGCACACATCTTATCCATTGTAGTTGAAAGTCAATTTCAATTTTAAAGGAAAGAGCTCTAACATACAGAACGGTAAACTTAATCTTTTCTTACTGATTACCTTACAAAGTAAGAGGTACAACTTGAGCGGCATTACCTAGCTTGGAATAAATAAAGGCGAAAGGAGCATTCCTAAAGATGATTATAATGCCTTATTTAGGAGGGTAAAAACAAGTTGAGCTTGCTGCAATTAATTTAAATTAGTAGGACCTATCGGGAATCCTAGTTAATGTTTTAATACTCTTTATTTTTCAAAATACTAGAATGTATGAAAGGGGGAAACGAGATGATAATCACTTCGTGACCTTATCCTTCTATTCAAGATAATTAAATGCATGAACTAAAATTCATTAAGTCAATGGACTAAGATTAATGAATCTAGATAACTGTGATGAGATGTTTGTGAGGTGATGGGAAGACAAGTTTAGATGTTATGTGCAAGTGTCTATTCTAAGTGTACATAGTACAACTAAAAACTTTGGGCAAAGTAATGTGCTTGCTGGGTACATTGTCTAATCACCGTGATTCCTCAAATCCCAAAGTGTAGGATGCCAGATAGAGTTTACTAAGTTAAACTCTAGGTAGACATTAGAGGATCAGTCACATGTTCTCACTACAGAGCGGTAAAATCGAGCAAGGCTAAATAAGAACATTCTAATGAATGTTAAGGGTGATCGTGGAGATCAGGGATATATTAACCCTTACAGTTGCATAAGGTTTATCACATTACTATAGGATGGATTTATTAATTATGACATACTGCATAAGCTAGCCTTAACTAGTTATTTGATTTAATTATGCAGGGGAATGTCTGTTTTCTGTTAAGATAATAAGACTTGTTGCATTAATTAGCTTAACTAACTACCTGAATTATATATACAGAGGAAGGTCTATTGGATTAAAAAAAATCCTTCTAAATTAAGTGTCAATTTTTAGGTCGTTATACTTAGAGTAACTAGAGACACGCAATCAACTTAGGTCGATTGGGTATGTCTAGGTACCCTTAGTCACCGCCAGTAGTCCTCCACACTAGACTATGTTGTTAACCTTGGCTAGGGCTAAACCTTGAACAAGTGGATAGACAGGAGTCAGTGAAGACCATTCTAGATAACAGATGAAGTGGAGTGAAATACATGTTCCGTTTGATGAGTATTTCGTCTAGGAATACAAACATGAATAGTATGTTTTAAAATCTTTGGCCAAAGTATCGCAAGTTGTTGGTTGTGTTGTCATATGTCACCTAGTTTAATAAGTAGGATTTTAGATTAATATTGGCAACAAATATTCAGATAGGCCTCTTAAACAAAACACTTAATACCCTGAAAAGGGTAAGGGAACCAAGTATACATATTATACAAATAAATAATTTAACATGAGAGATTGGTATGATACCGATTCATGGAATCAGAGATCGGTGTTTTGTTGAGTCATTTACAGCTGTCTATGGTTTTCTGTTATGAGATTGATTGCCTAAGAATGTGTGTTCTAAATTATGATTATTTAGAACAAAGAACATTATTCCAGAAAAAAAATTCCCTTGTTTCTAAAGTCTTAAAATGGGAATGTTACACACCCCTAGAGCCCGGGTTGGGATGGTTAACCATTTGGACCATGTTGGTTTGCATTTAAAGAACTTAGGTCATAGTGGCAGTTTGTTGCTGGCTTATTTTATCTATAAGTTATAGGATAAGATTAGCAGGATCAGAACTAGAGGCATTCCCAAACGAACCTACCATAGTAGCCTTCCCACTATCTACCCTATTGTTAAGTTACTTAGATACAACATCAAGAAGACATTTTTGGATTACTGATTCAAGTTCTTAATTGTATTGAGAAAATTAGTCAAGGAATATTTGAATCTTAGGTGGAAGATCATAGATATCCTCAATTTAAATCTCTTCCTCTTCATCACCTAATACATTATTATTGTGGGTGTTATAATTTTTTATGTTTGCTCCTACCACACAACAATTTAAGTATAAAGGAAATCTAGATTCTAGATGATTAGTTTCTGGAAATGAATGTTCATCAGAATTGGAGATCCCCAAGCCAAGATACTCCATGATGGAGTGATGATCTAACCTAAAAGGAGCTCAAAAAATAGGCAACCAAAACAATTGGCCCTATAAAAAGGGTTTCATAGGGGCCAAAGGTGTCTATGATTAAGTTTGGACATAACATATAGGATTGACCCTATACAGAATTGACACAGGGGCCGATGGCATTCGGGAAAATCAAATTTTTAGGATTTTTATAAATTTTTAAGGACTAAAACAAGATAAAGATGAAAATGTATGTTTTAATGAGTTGTGCTCGATTTCAAAATAAATATCCACGTTGGGTTCACCAAGGATGTATGGTGGGAAAAAATGTTTCTAAACAACATGCACTCTCATCGTCTATTCAACTAGGGTATTGAGGCAATGAGTAAGAGACACACCAAGACTGGCACACAATTGATAGAATTAAAAGGGGTACAAGCACTGCTAAGATCACATACCCAAAGGGAAGTATCCCTTACACTAGGACAACCTAAGGTTTTCAAGGCCCTAAGTTGAAGAAAAGGAAGGAACCCTATTGAGGTATTAGCACTATGGGGGTGATGATGAACAAAATAAACATGCAACGTCTATGCTAATTGAATTAAAGCATGTAACATGAAATAAAGAACTTAAATACAATATGCTAACCAAACATGCACATAAAATACTGATCTAATATAAAGTAATGACAAATATGTAGGATAAATCTATACAAAATGACAAGTTGAGTTAGAGCACTTACTTGTTGGGGGACGCCCACTAATGCATCTATCTCCTAAAGGACCATACACCAAGAGAGGATATATTTTGGATGGAGAATTGGAAACAATCCAATCCTAGCTAACTATAGGTGACCCAAAAGTGCAAGAAAACCAATCCAATCAAGAATAATCTCCAAGTCAAGAGTCGAGATGCAAGAAATCCAAGAGTTGAGCAAGCATATGCAAGTTAGCGCAAGAGAGCAAAGCTAATGGTGAGTTAATTTATGGATTTTATGCGTTCTCTCCTATGGTGAAGATGTGTTTTTGGAATTTATACCTACACCATTGCCCATGTGCAAAGCTATCAGCCAGGGATTTGAAATAGCATTGACGCAATCACCCATAGGCAATGGCATCGGCTAGGGAGGGAAAATGCTAAGGGGTTTGTGCAATGTGTCATGAGAAATTAATATAATGTAAGGCTAAAATAATATGGCCATGAGAAATTAAATTATGAGAAGAATGTGAAGAAAAACAAGAAGACAATAAAAAAAAGGTGGATAAAATAGGACCAAAAGCTATTCTCTCTCCATGTATCATCCCTAACCCAATGGTTACGTGAATAAGCATACCCCTATCCCTGAATGAGCCCCTTGAAGCACCCATTCCTATAAATAAATGCATTATCGGCCTTTAACCTGAAAAGAGAAATTGTTAATATTAGGTATGAAAAAAGAAAACATGAAAAAATAGGTGTGGCATCTTTGTCTCACCTATATCAATCTTTGTCAGTGTTGGCTTGTGTGATCTCTGCTTACACAATAGTGAGTTGCTGACTCAATCCATCTCACTCACAAGTCACCATATCTCTCTCAACCACTAGTGTGGCCCACTCAAATAACCACAAGACCTTCTCGGCCTCTAATATTGTTACCTTATCATCCTCATCTCCACCCTCACCACCACCCTCAGGAGTCACCTCTATATGGGCCTACACCCTCCTCTCAAATACATCTAGCTTCCCATGCCACCACACGGCGTAGGCCTCCATCACTCTCGTATCACCATATCCTATCAATTATCCTTGAGCATCTACCCTCACACCTACCACCTCCTCATTATCCATGTCAACTACCTCCTGGATAGCTGACAATGCCACATCGAACTTTACATCATCTCTAGTAGGTCACCGCTACCTCTAGCACATCCTGAAATAAACCAAACTGTCATTGGACATGACCAAACAAAATTAACTCCCACTTATCCTCCCTCCAACCCCGTACCCATATATTATGTTGCAATGCTCGCAACTCCCCCTCTGCATCAGACCATACTGAGAAACCCGTATAAGGCCTCCAAATAACATCCCCACCCTATAGATTGGCTAGAAGTTATATGTAGTAATCCTCACCTCAAATAGGTTCGGTGGCTGTAAAATTATATCTCCACCTCATAAAACCAATATGATACTATAAAGTCACCCATAAATTTGAAGGCACTCCTAATGGTTGAGCCATTATAATGTTCTCATATCCCCACCACTCTAACAAAAATGACACATCCTGATCCAAATTTTGGATCAATTTTTTTGGCATCATAAGCTAATAAAATCACCATTGTGATTATGTAACTTTTTTATCACTTAACACTATCTCCATGGCTCTTGTTGGATGTAACCACAAAACAAGGTTCAAGATGAAGTTGTGAAACTGTGAGACCTCAAGGAAGATAGGTTTCAATGAAAAGGATTAAACACTATGAACATGTTATCAAAATAAAAACATTATTTCATATTTGTGTTCCTCTCAAAAAATTAAGCAAGTTCAAAAGAAATGGCACCTGATTTTGAGTTTGTATGTAAAATTTATGACCTCTAGAAGGTAGCGGACTTTGTTTAGTGACAAAACTACCCCTCAATGTAGAGTGGCGGTTATACAACTGCCCCAGTGGTTTTGTAACCTTCAATGGCAGATTCGAAACCACTCTGTTGGCTACACAATTTTCAGTGGTGGTTACGTAACTGCCAGTCTGCGTAAAGTAGCGGTTCTTTCATGCCAGAAAGTATGGAAGGGTAAACAGATACAAACAATTATTCTTCAAATTCTGAGTCTTTTGGGATTCTAATTTGATCTCTCTTGGTGTCAAAATTTTATATATATGTGGGGAAGGTCTTTTTAATGCATCAAAGGATAGAGAGAAGAGATTCCAAGAAATTTTTCTTGATCAAATGTGGTTTTCTAAATTGGAGTGTGAAAGGAAGGTTTGAGTGAGTGAGTTGCAAAGTTGTATGAGTGTTTGAACATAATAGTGTTCATGGAGGCCTTGGCAAGGTAGTAAGCTTGTACAAAAATACATGATAGGTATATGAGGAAGCAATGCTTCACTCTTGTTGGAGTTTTCTTAATTTGAGTTTCTTTAGGGTACTTTTCTATCACTTTCATTATTGTTTTGCTCTCTTTCATTACTGAGTATTTATTTGATTATGAAACACTCTTAGTTCATTTCTAAAGCACATTTAATGACTATTAATGCAAATAAAATCAAGTAGTTTATTGATGAAAGATGAGAATTGTGATGAATGCACGTGATCCATGTTGGTGGAAATTAGTGTGTTCTAACCACCTAGTTTACTGATTAGATTGGTATTAGAGATGGTTCATGTTCCATAGTGTGTGGTTGATTTAGTGATCATTTTATAGATATATGTCTGTTACAAAAGAGAAAAGTGCTAGTGGAAAAGTATATTCGGTCTCTTTGCAACAAGACATCTCCACAAGAAAGTGGAAGAGATAAGTGAGAAGTATGGCCCATGAAGATAAGCAAAGATCAGATGATGGTGAAGAAATATTTCATAGATTGGAGGAGGATGCTGCCCACGTATCTCACCCATGGATGAGCTTGGGAAGATTATGAAGGTTGTCATGGAAAAGCTAGGAGTTTCTATGGATAATTTTGAAGCAAGTGAGGAGTGTGAGTCTTCCTATCATGAGAAAGAGCAGCCACATTCCAACCAAACTCCACCTCAATTCAAAGCGGAGGAAAAAAATGATATTCAGTCATATGAAGGTGATCTGAATGCATATAAGCTTGATCATTGGTTAGCTCAATTAGAGGTATACTTTCATTTACATAAAGTTAGTGAAGAGCAATTTTTTTTTTTGCAAGGTTGAAGCTAACAAGTCGTGCTCTAACTTGGTTTATGAGTCATCTTAATTCCTTGGTTGTTATAAGGTTACCCCCTATTACTAAATGGGATGAATTTAAGACTTTGATTAAAAAGCAATTTTATCCTAATTGTTATAAAGAGGAAATTTCTATTGATTGGTAATATTTGAGGAAAAAATAAGGTCAAAGTGTGCAGGTTTATACAAGTGAGTTTCCGAAAAAGGCGTTCCAAATGGGAAAAGATACATTTGACCACGAGATGATCATGAAGTATGTCGGAGGGTTCCATAGTCACTTAAGGATGTCGGTGCTTCTTGCAAAGCCAAAGGACATAGATGAGGCTTGTTCTCAAGCCAAATATCTTGAGATGGATAAGAAAAAGGGTCCCTCTCCCTCTTTAAATTCTTTTTATGCTTTGAAAAATAAATGTGGGGTTAATGTCACTTCTACAGTTGTCAAGAAATATTCGACCAAGCATTGTGGGCATTATGATGTTGATAGTCACATTAATGAGACTTATTAGAAGCTGCATCCAGAATTGCATCCATTTAAGAACAAGAAAAAGAAAAAGAATTCCATGCCATCACTTCAAGGAGAACATATTTATGTTGAGAGCAGTGAAAAGGTGGATGACCAAATGTGTTGTACCAGCCTTAAAAAAAAGTATGTTTGGGTAATGAAGATGCTAAAAAAAGGTGAACCTTCTAAGTTTTTTCATATCAAGGTACATATTAAGATGGTAAAAGTTGATGCTCTTTTTTTTTCTTGCTCACAAGTAAATTTGATTAGAAAAGAGTTGGTTGATAGGCTTGGGTTGGAAACGTATGATCACCCTAATCCTTATTCTCTATGATGGGTGAAAAAAGGAGTGTAGATAAGGGTTTATGTAGTCTTTTTTCCTTACCCAAACCCAAGACACGATGACACATCACTTAGAATGATCTGAGCACTCACACAAAGCATGGGCGAAGTTATATAGCGAAGGAAAAATAATTTGTGACTTGCCCCAAGCAAAGTTAGCATATCATGCAAAGGGAAGAAAGTGATAGTTGCAAGATCAGAACGATCACTAGGGTAATAGATAAAGGTATGAAATTTATCAAGATTGTATTAAGATGTTGAAATATTCACTTCAAGGGTTTTCTAATTGTATGATTTTTATGATAAGTGAATGTTTGTTCAAATTTTGTAATTTTTTTTATTTTTTTGGGTTTTTAAAATATATAATTTTTTTGGATTTTGCGAGTTTTGAAAACTTTGAAATACAAATGTAAGGAAATTCAAACAAATGAATACACAACAAAAAGGAAAACATTCCATGGCTTAAGTAAATCAGGAGGAAAACAAAACACGTGCAAACAACAAGAAAACACGAAACAAGTATTGAAAACAAACCCAATATGAACATGAAGGAACCACGCCAAAGTTATATGTGAACTGAGATGCAAATCATTTTTCCTACAATTAATCTACAACAAAAGGGTAAACAAAGTACAAAAAAATAGCAAACTAAAAGAAGCAAAAGCATCGTCACATTGTTGACAAACTTCAACAGTACAACATGCAAAAATGATGTCTAATAACACTCCAAATGTGTTCCACATTGAAGAACTAGAAATATTTTAATTCCCCCAAGTGATATCTTAGAACGTGGTAGGATTGGATCAGGTCAAAGAGTGGAGTGATACTTAGATACTCTAAAAGATACTCTTTTTTGATCCTATTGAAGTTTGATCTGTAATGGATTAAAATGTAAAATCCAAATGTACCCCAAGAAAAGTTATATTTCAAAAGGGTAAATGATTACCTCAAGAATAGATATACACCACGGATAATAAAGATGATGTTGAAATATGATCTAGAACGGTCATGAGGAGCTTCGTCAAAAGGCAAAATTATTGAACTAGTTATCCAATTGCTAAATTTTAGTCAAACATTAATTAAATGTTTTGATTGTGATAGTTTTATATTGTTTTTCTAAGACATTTTTTAATGTTAATGATATTTTATAACTCGGTAAAAAGGGTGCACTGCTTGAAGGCAGGTGAAAATAATTAGAAGCATTTTGTTCCATTAACAAAAATATAGATGATAAAATGACAAGGTTTTTCACTCCACTCATGACTCCACACAACTCGGAAGATGCGAGGGCTCATCACCAAGAGCCAAGAAAGACGTGAAAATGAGGTGAATAGTGATGTTAAAGTTGAAGATAATGTCACTGCCATTGCCTTCTTCATGTCGCTGTAGGCTATCAAGACCAAGATTGACAGGGCTATCAAGTAACGGGTTGTTGTGATGCTATTTTTTGGCTGCGAAGTTGCTGTTATCTGGCAGTTCTAGCGTTGCTTTTTGGCGGAGTTCTATATGTTGTTTCTCTTTTGGTTGCTTTTTGATCTTTTCTGCTTCTTTTTGGATCATTGTACGTTTGGATCCTTTCTTCACTTGTATTGTCATATTTGGCTGTTGAGCCCTCTTTGGTTGGCAGTTTTGCCCTTCTCTGGGTTGTTTCTCTCACCTTTACTATCTGGCTTTTGAGCCCTTTTGTATATAGGGTATAGTCCCTTCAAAACTATTTGCCCTTAATAAAAAAAAAGTTGAAGATAATGGTTGTGATAACACAAGATGTAACAATGATCTATATGAGAAAAATGTAGCTCATCTCTAGTCAAGATTATCTGACCAATTCCAAGATGATTCCACTTTATAGGTTTTGACTTGACTTAGATCCATTGATGGCCTACTGATTGCAAAAATTTGGGTGAAGGAATTAGTTCTCCTCTATTTAACATGAGTAGATTTAAATTAATTCTTGGGATATTTTGGAATAATAAATTTTGATTTAAGATTTCAAAAAGGATTTATTGATTAATTGTATTTGATTTTTGTTAAGGTCCTCCTACATATTGCCCTATGTCATCAAGTAAGAGACAAGGGCTCAACACCGAAGACAAAATTTAGGTGAGTAAGGTATTTCTCCATTCCCAATCCTCATTACTACCAGTAAGAAGTACAAGCTTATCATTGAACACTGTGAATGATGAAAGGTGTAATGATTTTATAGTTTTTTTTTGTATTTTTAGATGGATTGAATTTTCCTTGTATGTTTGATATTGTGCTTGCTGGGAAGGACAACATTTTACCCCGCAAGTCTTAGCCTCATGCGACTAGATTAGGATGCAAGGGTTCAACACTATAGATTGAGATGGGTGGTAAAAAAAAGGACCAGGTTAAAGAATTTTAGTGCTTTTAGTTAAAGAGAGATTACATTTGAAAGTAGGATTTTGCCATCAGGAAGCTTTGAGACAAAACCGTAGGTAAAAAGATCTGAAATGGTAAGAACCATAATAGAGATGAGACACACAATTCCCAATATGAACAAAGGTTGAACCTATGTTGTAATAGGTAAATAAGGCATGAATATATGATAATAATATGATTAAGATATCTGCCAATAGATGGAATTATTTACCATTATTTTTTACACACTTTGTTCCATTTCTGACTGGAAAACAGTGCTCTAATATAGAGTTTTGTTCTGCTTTTTATCACTTTTTAAGTTTTTTGAATGTTTGGCGGATGAGAATTTGAAATGGAATCATCAAGAAAGATGTCCCATTTTTATTGAATGTTGAAGGGTTTTGATATATGAGACTTGCATGTAGACAAAATCCAAGTCAAGAGGGGGAATCAAAAGATTTGATAAGTCTGAAGATACGTTACTTGGGCGTACAAGGTCCAATGTCAAAGAAACAAATCCAAATATTTGATTAAGTACTTGCAATACGAGACTTAGGTCAGAATAGGATCCAAGTCAAAGGAGTGAATCAAATGATTCGATGGGTCCTAAAGTACTAGATTTTGGCAAACAGAATCCAAGTCAAAGGATGTGTGATTAGATAAGTCTTCGATGAGATTGAGAGACATATGCGATGTTATAAGAATATTTTCGATGCGGGAAATATTTTGAGATTCATATTTACCCATAATTGAAAGAGTGTGAGGAAATAAGGATTGATCTCTAAATGTACACCTGAGGTTCCTTATAGGCCATAGAGAGGAGATATTCAATGTTGTTCCATCTAGGTTGGGAATTATTTGTTTTAACAAAAGATTTGCAATTAACGCTTGAAAAGGTTGATTATGGACATTCCTCGGTATACATACCTCGAAGAATGCATACATGTAGATGTCTTGAAAAGTAAGGGTCGTCGTTGATGAGATTCTTGCAAGATTGATCATTTGAGGTGTAATGGAAATAGAAGACGACATTGTCGCAAGTTTCCATGTTTGTTGTGGTTGTATTTCGAAAAAAAAGACTAAAGATGTTAGGCGTAGGAGCTAGAATGGAAAGAATAAAATCAAGCTCAATGGTGTTTGACGATGGACCCTCTTCTATTATGTTAAAGGCTAAAAGAGATTCTTGGATAAAATTCCTTGACATGCTCTCTATGATCGGTTTTTCCCTTTTATTTGTCAAATTTGGGCGTCTCAAAAGAGTATGGGAAGGGTATGCATAAGATGTCCATGCCGAAAGGGTATGGACACAATTCATCAAAATTGAATTGTTTTTGTTGTTTTTGCATACCCTAAATAGTGTCTTTCATCATTTGCCACTCTTGAGCAATGGTGAATTGTTTTATGAGATGAATGGTGATTTATCATTCATATGATTGTTATTCTTGTTATTGGTCTCAGAATGATGTTTGAAGGTGTTATCATTTTTCTTCGTGTGTTCGATAGCTTTGGTATCATTCTTAGTGACTATGGAGGATAAGAGAGCCAATTGTTTTGTCATTGCATTGATTTGATCAAGCAAGGCTTGCTTGGGATTATAGGACAAAGCATTAGATTTGCCTTTAGTATCGAAGTTTGTTTTACTTGGCCCTTTTTCATCATGTTTGTTTGACTCAAATGGTGGACCCTCAGGGGATTTAGGTTGTACTTTTAAGGCTTTTAATTCATCCTCATTAAAGTCTGAGGGAAATATTTCTCCCATTACAAGGAGACAAAGAAGGAATTGGTCCTTGTTTTGTCGTAAAGTGTCATCTATGGAAAGATTTTAAAGTTTATTTTCGTCCTCTTCATATGATCTGATATGGAAAGGATTTATTTCCTCCCATCGAAAGGGACTATAATCACGATGTCATGTTCCCACCATTGTTTAAAAGAGGGGAGGAACGAGAAGAGGTGAAATAGAAAATTCAACCCTTAGCAAAGTGAACGCTAAGATGGAAGAGGGAAGAATATGGACAAGCTCAACCCTAGAAAAATGAGTGCTAAGAGGGAAGAGGCAAAGATGGTTAGTCGATGGCCTAACTCTTAACAAAATAAGAGTTACGAGAAACTGGATGAAAAGAGGTTAGATGTGGTCTACTCTGTAACAAAAATGAATGTTTAAGAGAGAAGAGACTTAACGATGTGGATGCGGTCAATTCTTAATCAAAATGAGTGATAAGATTGACAAAGAGATGTGAAAAAGTGAACTCCTAACACGATGAGAATTAAGAGAAATGAAAAGGGGGGGGACTTCACAATACTTAACAAAATGAGTGATGCTAATTTGGAAGATGGGTTGAGATGTTAGTCTAGATGTTTCTTAACAAAATGAGTGTTGAGAAAGGTGAAGAAGGAATTGAAAAATCTTCGCAACTCTTTACAAATGAATTGAAAGAGGGAAGAGACAAAAGGTTAGCATGCTCAACTTGTGACAAAATGAGTGCAACAAGAGGATACTTAAAACATGATAAACAATGCTCATTTCTTAATGAAAATGTGTTAACGAAAGAGACTTAGGCAAAATGATTATTTTTTCTGAATTTTTAACAAGGTGTATGTGAAAATGGGAGACTTAAGAAGATGATGGAAGATATCTACTCTTAACATGAGTATGTTGAAAGAGGACACACAACAAAGGAATGTGATGATGAAGAGAACGAAAAAGTGAATGTCTTCACAAGGAATGAAGTAATGAAGACGAGAAGGTCCAAATATCATAAAAGTGGAGATAAGAGATAAGGGGAAAGTGATGGGATTAGGGAAATCAAATTAAAGCAAAGTGAATGCTTTAAAGAGAGAAGTGATGAGGTGATGAGGATGTCATCGATGTGACAAAATGATTGCAAAGTGCAACGATGTAAGAATGATGGAAGTGAGATAGAAGAATGTTGTCAATTCAACAAATTGAATGTGTAATGTGACGATGTAAGAGTGATGGAATCAAGATAGAAGAATGTCATCAATTCAACAAAAAGAATGTGAAGTGTGACGAAGTAAAAATGATGGAAGCAAGATATAAGAATGTCATCAATTCAACAAAATGAATGTGAAGCGTGATGACATAAGAGTGTGGAATGCTTAGAGTTCAACAAGATAACATTAAACTTAAGACTTACGATAATGAAAGATCAAGGTGATAAAAAGGGTGCTCAACTGTGACAAAACAAGTATCACAAAGCATAAACTTAAATGAAGAAAATGAAAGTGATCAAGTGCGGATATGGATGTCCGTAACCTGATACTTAGACATGTTTACAAAGCGACAAAGGTGGATGAGAGAGAAAATGTAAATGAAAAAAGTGAAACACAAGTGTGTAACATGCCATAAAAATGAAAAATTATGTTTGTGAAAGTTTTGGCCACCACCTTAAATTGGCTTGGACAAGGCGTAGCTTCCTAGGTGGTTCAATCAACTAGGTGTCAACAATATACCTAAGCGAGCACAGTGTTATTACTAGCTGTCAACTTTACTTTACCCCATTTGAAACCTTGAGCAAAGATCTTGCTAAGAATGAATCACATTGGGGTCACCACTAAGTATATTTGCGACTCTAACTCACAAGGCTTTACTAGTCAATTGGGATAAAACATTCTCGTTTCATCAGCTACTTCCCTCAATGTGCTTACTACTTTGGGGTTCATGTGGTAATCCTTAAAATCATTTTATGGCTTATGCCAAGGCACTTCCCACAGTTATGCAGATGGGTTTTAACCCTTATCCAAACCTACAAACGCAATGTGTAGTGTTAATTTTATCTCTCTTATCAACAATTCCCTGCACACAAGAATTAGTAGCTTGTAGCACACAATCAAAGCCAACCTGCATTTAGTAGTTTTCAATGTTTTAGCAACCTTCGTGAGAGCGGGTCCTACAAACAAGGATTAAAATGTTCTTCAGAAGTCGTTAGAGGCAAAGACGAAAAAAACAAGTTCATGTTTCTGATTTCCCAGATCACTTAGAAAATGCAAGGAAAGAGAATACATATGAACAAGCTTTGATTAAGAAAAACATTAATTCCCAAAAACAAAAATGAGACTAAAGATCACTTAGGAAGCATGGGGGAAAATCATATGCAAGATCACACAGTGACTTAATCTCACAAAAACAAAAAAAAACGATAATAAAAAACATGCAAAACACACTAGAAAGTGTTAGTCTAGTTTTCAAAATGACTAAATGTGTACAAGAATGGCTAAAGAGCGATAAAAATTGGACTGAAATGTCCAATAACGCTAAATTTGCAACTAGCACAATTAACCCATTTGGCAAAAATGATGAAAATAACAAGGATAAGGAGGACTAAATGCTGAAACAATGAAAAAAGGTCTCCGAAGTGAAAATAAAGGTGATTTGAAACGCCAAATAGCCCTTCAAGAGTGAGTAACATGATTAGTCTAATAAACAACATTAACGAAAAAAATAATAAGAAAAAGGTCCTAATTTAGTTTACAAGACCTAAATAATCACTAAACTAATTAACGAAAGAAAATAGGTTAAAGTAATGAATTAGTTAAGAAATTAATATTTTATATGAAAATTAAGTGTAAACTAAACTAACGTTACACCTGAAGTTTTAATCCTAAGTGTAAACCTAAGTTTGGGAAATAAAGAAATGAAAAATAAAATGGAGGAGATATATTGTAATTTAAAAAGATGTAAAAGAATGTTAATAATAACAAAGAACTCAAATGGTCTTAAGTTAGAAAAGAAATTAAATAATATTCTAACCTAAATTTGTAAACCTAAGAAATTAAACATAAAACCTAATGGTGAGTCTGAAAAGATAAAGCTAAGGGGTTTATTATGAGGTTGAGGAGTTTGATTGGTTACTTGATTACATGTTCGATGTGCAGGTCTACATTGAGGGGGGGAAGATTATCCGAGCTCGGGAAGCCGAGCGAGGGCTCACGAGGAAGGGGAGGTCGAGCTTGGCGCAAGGGACTAGGGGCAGGGGCTTGACTGTGTGGGTCAAGTCCATCAGGAACACTGTGGGGATGAGATTTGAGTGGGTCTGTGGCGCAAAGGGCTGAAGTTGAGGTATGTTGAGGGGTTAGGTCATGATTGGGGGGGGGGGGATGGGACAGGTGAGGGTTAGTTCGGTCGAGTTGGGTGAGCTGGCCAAGGGGAAAGGGGAGGAGGGAGGGGATGGGTAGGGGTAGTGTTAGGGTTTGGATTAATTGTTTATGTTTTAATTTTTTTTCTAATAAAATATTACTCTATTTTTTTTAGAAATATGGTGTTATTTGATTTGTAGAAATCTAATTTTTTTAAAATTTAATATTTGGAACCTAATCTAGCTGTCTGTGCTCTGCAGGTGGATAGGAAACACAAAGGAATCAGGTGCATAACAGGACTATCTTAAACAGATTGTGCTATTACAAAACCATAAAATTAGGCAACACTACCCTCAACTCACTAATATCAATAAACAGTACTTAAAAGGGAATTGTTTTTGTGAATCATATGGTTTTCTAAAATTGAAAAATATTACTAAAGATCATAACACACAACAAAGAAGAAACATTTTTTGTTGAGTTTTAAATCTAATTTTGACGTCCCAGAACACCTGCAAATTCCTGTAAAAGTTGTACAAATTGAATAAAAATGAAACAAATAAATATGGGTGTAGTCCTATCGGGCATGCCAAAATGTAAACCGTGAAAAAATAACTAAAAATGGAAGACAAAAAATAACATCAAAGCTTCCTGCAGCTTTCTAGAGAAAACCTCAAGTGGGTTGTGAGATATTAGAAGTTGTGTAACCTTATGGAATTGTGGGTGTTCTTGAGTGACCTCCAAAGTGGGGATGCAATTGCTACGAACATAGTTGTGGGAGCTTCCAATATGAAGATATTGGAATGTAATTTGGCAGAGTAACTGTGTTGTAAATCCAAGAGGGTTTGATAGAGAGTAAGCCTACATTTTATAGAGGTAGAAGTGGTTAGAAGTTGGTTACAAGCGGGTGAATGCACATGCTAAAAATAACATTGGAGGAGGTTGTAACAGTTCCGGGAAGTTTAGGGGCAGTAATGGAATTAATTACAAAAGTTGCGTCTGGAAAGGTGGTTGTACGTGCAATTTAATTACCCCCACCTTTATTGGATTCTAGAAGTGCAGTTGAGTGGACTAGTGAAGTGGAGTCCATGCGGAGTTGAATGGGATGAGGAAGTGGAGTCCAAGTGGAGCTAACTGGGATGAGGAAGTGAAGTCCAAGTGGAGTCCATGTGGGGTCCAAACTGATTGTTGAATGTGCACACTTAATTAATTAATCATTTAATTAATAAATGATAATTAACTTAGATAAAGGGTTACTAGGGATTAATTTAATTAATCTAAAGGGTGTAATGTATATGATTAATCAATTAATCACAAATGGGTGAATAACAAAATGTTCTAGGAAGCAAATTGGGATAAGACGGAAACATGTGTGTAATTTAGGGTGTCTACATTTTTCCCTCTTTAAATTGCTATTGTAAAGTAATAGTGCTTTAAAGATATTAGACATATGCAGAGTAGTGAGCAGAAAGCAATGAAGCATCAAGATGCCCTAACGAGTAGGAAGTGGTGAAGCATTTGGATGCACCAACAAGTAGAATGGTAGAGGAAGACAAACCGTAAAAACCTAACTGAAAATGGAAGACAAACAAAAATCGAAACCCTAAGCAATAAGCAATAAGCAAGATAAATAAATAAATAAAGTATAGATCTAACCTAAGCAATAAGCAAGATAAAAATGAAACCCTATGTGCAATAGAAAGGATAGAGTACTTAGTTGGTTTCACAATAATCTTGAAGATGTATTGAGCTAGAAAAATGATGAAACTGGAAGGTATACTATCACAACCAAACCCAGAAAATTACAGAACTATGGGAACTGTCAGGACTTGGGCTCCTGTAAAGGGTCAGGGGTGCTTAGGTGTTGGAGACTAGTTTTGGGCTCCCATGACTGTGAAAAAAATTAAAAAATGATTTTTCTTGTGTCACACTGATGTGGGTAACCCTCACTTTTGATCACCTGTAGGTCGTTGGAAGATCGTCGAGTTCACCTATAACCTATAAAACCCCAAAACACATCAAATATTAAAAATAAAAAGATGCAAATGGGGAGTCGTACTAACCGTAGTGGTCACCCAAATGAGTGAACTTATGATCGAGCATTGCACTACATTTCAGACTCTATGTAGTTCTTGTGTGTGTGTGTGCAAGAATCGTGCCCTGCATGGCTCTTGTGCCAAACGCACTTGATAGCGAGCAAGTAGCTAGATGTAGAAATATAAATAGATGTGTGGATGCCAAAATGAACCTCCCCTCCTATGCGTGTATGCAGAAAATGTAGTCCCTTATCCCTTAAATGAAGCTAGGTGGATGTTTTGATGCTCTTGAGATGCCTTTGGATGCAACCTTGGGTGATAGTAGTAGATGCTTAGAGCTTGGTACTTTATTATGGTCACATAACTATATGTTTATATGATTCCCTTAGTTGAATTTCACAATTAACAACTACAAGGTAGACCCATAAGAAAACGAGATGTCCAATAGAGGTGAGTAAGATACAAAGAGGTTAGGGGCACCCAGAAGGACGGGGGCACCTAGGCGCTGGCGTCATGGCTAGGCACTGGTGTCCAAAGTGATAAAATATGAAGCATTGAAGCATCTACTGGGTTATAGGGTGTAAAAATCCAAGAAGAAGACATGAATAAAGACAAAAAGGCCAAAGACTATTGTTAATTTCTAATTTTCTCACTTAGGAATCCTATGAATAGTAGTATGTGACTAGGACCTAGCAATGTACCCAAAGTGCATGATTTAGTGTCTACATTTGCCCCCACTTTATGTTGTCGAGTGAATACTTGATAACATAAAGTAGATAAGAGATGCATACATGATAACCATGTAGATCGATGGTGAAAAATGTGTTGTAGAGATAGGAAAAAGCTTGAAGTGATAAAAATGAAACATGGAATCTAAGGTAGGTAAGATGAAGTGACCCTAGGGTGAAAGTGTATGTGTTGTGTCATGTTGTGCCTGTTGTTGTTTTCACTTGATGTGCTCAATGATGTGAAAGTTACTTCCAATAAGGATTAAATTGTTGTCATTGTCGCTTGATGTGTTTGATGATGTGACTGTTGTTTCCCATAAGGATGGACCTGCAAAAGTGAAGAGAAAAATAGAAGTCAAAGTTTTGTATGTGAAAAATTCAATCCAAATATGTAAAAAACATATAAAAGCATGTAAAAATGCAAAAAGGAACATGTGCATCCTGATCCGCGACGAGTGAAGAAGTTTAGAAAGTGGTCTTGAAAATGATTGTAGAAGGATAAGTTATTTTTAGGCAATCTCACACCAGGAACTAGTTTTTCATTGGGCAATCTCACAGCCAAGTGTGAGTTTTCTTTAGAGATCTCACGCCAGTGCATACAGAAGAGTGTTGGGGAGAAATGTCTAGTTTTATTCTCCATCCTTGACTACTTTCTCGACGATTTATACACCACTGTAGATGGTGTGATCCTAATTTGTTCCAGTTTAATCCATTTCAATCTAGTTTAATCCAATGTAAATAGAATAAAAATGGAGATAACATGCATGATTAGCTGCGAGAGGACAATGCATGTTCTATGTAAAGCCACTTGTGTAAATTACTAGAAGATTGTGTTAATCTTGAGAAAATATTTTGTAACTGCCCCCCTGGTCATAGGTGTCATAGGAGGGGTCAAGAGTGGCTATGAACTCATGTATGTATCAGGGGGTTGGGCATCTAGCTGTCTGTGCCAAAATGAGGACCTATGTTATATTCTAGATCCATTTTCTGATAACTGTAGACTACAATGTTCTTGTACTGTATAGGTCTGAACTGTGACTGTGACTGTGACTGTGTATTGTTGTATGGGGTGATTGATTCACCCAATTTATGCCCCCTTGTTTAGGGTGCATGTGACATCTCTGAGATAATGTGGCCCAAAGGAGGACTTGATGTACCTTTGAAATAGAAGCCCTGCATGGGGAAGGGAATGTGCATGGTACAAACTAAGGCACATGCCAAAAAAGTGGCTAGAAAACATGTGTTAGTGCAAACATGACAAATACACATATAGAAGACAATATGTAAGCTAACATGCAAGAAAACATAGTAGACTGTGAAATGTGGGTTTCAAACTGTTATCCCATAAAATTGACAAGGGCAATTTTACAGATAACCATACCGAAATTTTGTTCCGATCCCTCGTCAAGGATCCCTTGCGTTCGGAACGTTGCAAAATCCCTTCCCAGAGAAAATCTGGTTTTCTGAACTTAGTCATTTTTGGTCTTTTTGGGCGGGTGCATATAATCACTATACAACATCAACATGTTCATGCGCCCCCTTTTTAATCCTTTGGTGCAGTTTTTCTTGTATCAGCAGGCTTTTTGGTGCGCCTCTCTATGTTGAGTCTTTCTGCATGCGCCAAGGTGCGTGCGCCTTCCTATCAACAGATCATTTGTTGCACCTCTTTTTGGTGCGCCAAAGGCGCACATATTCCTCTGTCAACACCACTTTTGGTGTGTAAAGGCACACATATCTTCGTGTTAACAAGCATTTTTGTGTGCCAAAGGGCGCATGCACCTCTCATGTCGACAGCTCCTTTGGTGCGCCACTTGAAAAGGTTGGTGGCGCATTTATTGCTACCTCGACTATAAATAGGGCACGTCTGTGCTGTCATTGTCACCAGAGCTTGCACGTGATTAATTTTAAAAATACTGTTTTCTCTGAGCCTGTCAGCACACCGTGCCCTATCGCTTTCGAATCACATTTGTGGACCTGTCTCGTGCACGTTCTTTGCTATTTATCCGGGTAAGTGGTCCTTCTTTCTTTTTGTGTGTTTTGTGGTTGTGGTTTTTAGATCTGCTGGCTGGCTGGTTGGGTATGATTGAAAAAAGAATGAATTCATGAATTTTCTGTCCCCCGGCTGCTGTCTTTTCTTTCCTTCACCATTTCCTTCCCCCCTCTTTCCAGATCTGCTAGTAAGAGGAAGCTCTGTCCTAAAAATAATGATGGGTTGAACCCCCTTTGTTTAAGCCCCTTCATCACCCAAATGACTCCTTAAAGATAAGCTTGAACCATATGTAAACCCCTTAGTGAAAAAGTCAAACCTTAAAAAGGAAACTGTAATATTTTTCTCCTTTGGTGCATCTGGCACACCATGCAACATCATCAGGACAGTTGCGCCCTTGGCGCATCTGTCATCCCTGTTACACAATGATAAGCTGTGCCCACATGGCGCACTTCCCTCGCTTGCTGCAAATGCTTTTCATGTGCCCCTTAGCGCATCAGACTTGTAGTGCAACATCATAGAATTCCTGCGCCCTTTTGGCGCACCTAGCATCCATGTGAGTAGTCTTTTTCATATGCACCAAGTCCAAAACTATAAATGGCGCAGGCGCGTCCCTGATCGCAGCATGACATCTGTGTCATGTGCAGACCCTTCCATGCAGCCACACCAAGTTCCCCTACAGTGCATGCCAACATATGCACATGTTTACACGCATTAAGCCTATGTGCACCTTTGGTGCATCCGATGTACCCATTTAACATGAAAGTTAATCCGTGCGCCTTTTATAAAATAAATACACATGGCGCAGGCGCACTTGTGCTTATAGCAACACAAGAATGCACTCTGCAGTGTCTATGCGCCATGTGCCCTTTGGCGTTGATTTAACCCTTGCAACCTCCCTTTCCTTTGGCATTGCCTATTAGCTCTGTAGCCTGCAATATCCATGCGCCATGTGCCCTGAGGCCTAAAAATTGCTAACTCTTTCTTCTGTCAACATTTCAATGGAAAATTGAATAGCTGACATGGCTTTCTCCAATTGGGTTTCACTTCTTATTCTTGCAGATCAGCAGTTAAGTTCAAAAGAACATATATCAACATCAAGCAAGAGACCTACCAAATCCAAAGGCAAGGCCAAGCTCATAGAAGAAGAAATGAAGTATAAGTATCAGAGGGTCAGAATGCCCGACTCCAAGGTCGACTGTGACCTGGACATTAGAGACTCAGAGTTGGGTCATATTGATATGGAGGAGTTATGGCTCAGGACTCAGAAGGTCACAAGAAGTCCATGGATGGACAAGATGATGGGCAGTGCCCCTGCACCTTCGCTGGAGGAATCACAGTCAGCGCTGTAAATAATGAATTTATGATGGTGGTTACCTCGGTGCTACAATAAAGACACAAGATGTGTTGTAAATGAGAAGGGCGAGGGTCATAATTAACCTCACTGCCCGCCACTTTGAGATAATATTGGGCATTCCTCATCACCGGCACTTTGTGGCCGTCAACCGAGACAGATTGTATCAAATCCTGGGATGAAAATGAAGATCAGTGCATGCAACTGATGAATGAAGTCATATCTGAAGAACAAGAAGGTGGTGACCCATTGGCCACAAGTCATTCACCGTAGTGATTTTGCAGAGGAGCTTAGTGATACCATCACATTCCCTGAGTAGGGTGTTTGGGCTTCCTGACGCCCACTATTTCCACAAATGGATGCTACGGTATTTAGAAATGATGAACAAGAATATGCCCGATCAACGCTTTGAGCTAGCGCAGAAAATCATAAACAGCATGATATCAAAGCAGCTACAAAAATTCCCCATAACGGGGAGGTTCTACATGAATTCCTATGTTGTTTATGATGCAGCTTCAGAAAGGGGACTACCCAGCTCTGATGCGGAGTGGGGTTTGGCCCCCAAGTTAGAATCTATGAATACTATCTAGAGCTGAAGCTGGAGAATAGCATCCCTTAATTTACAAAGATCAATGATGTATTTTTCTATTTCATCATCTGCCTATTGAGGCCAAATAAGACTTACGGTCGCATGACCAAGAGCATAGTAGCAGCCACTGAGAAATGGGGGGCCCTGTTCACCCAATTCCCCACATTCACATATCTAAGGGCGGCTAACTTCTTGGGAGAGCCAACTAGATTTCCAAGGTATGCTAGGCCCAAGTTGATTCTGCTGGAGCTGTCAAGACAGCTAATCACCTACCATGAGAAGTGTCTCAAAAGAAAGAAGGGTGGAACTCCTTTCCCCCTCACAGTGGGTAGATATACATGTCTTTCTCATCACAAGGCAAAAGACATGTTTGCAGAGCTGGAGCTGCTCAATTTGAAACATGACTTCCCAGCAAGACCCACCTTCGACCCGAGGAATTGTCTTCCGAGGGCCAAGCTCGATCCAATCCATACCCCTCAGATCGAGGATATTTACATTGACCTATATCATGAGGTGGAACTCAGAAGGAAGGACCATTCTCGGTTGGCATTGGCAGAAATCATCCAATATGGGGTAGCCCTCGTCCCCAAAGGCTACCAAACTACTGAAGAAGAAGTAGATCAAGTATATCTTGACACAGGCGGGGATGATTGGCCTTTTGCGGCAATTGATAGAAACAAAGCTCCTCAGACAATTGAGGAGAGGGTCAAGGAAACTCTGCGCAGAACAGAGCATTGGTGCCGAATGAATGGACTCATCTACCTCGGGGTCGATTTCACAACCTCTTCGTTGGGTAACGCACCTCCTAGATCAAAACAGCAGACTAAAGGCAAGGGTAAAAGCAAAGAGGATGAATCCAGCACCACTCAAGAGGAAGCTTCTGAAAGTCCTCCTTCCGCTGCACCTGAACAGATCATAACTCTGGCTTCTCCAGAGAAAGAAGCGGAAGATGATGTTCCAATAGGCCCATCCACTCGGGATGTCGGCACTGCTACAACAATTAAGGTCCCTTATGTCCCTTCTTCTTCTCCTCCTTCCCCTCCTCGAGTGACTCAAGTGACCATTCCTTTGGTCGTGTCCTCTCCCCCTTCTTCTACCGTTCCTCCCGCTTCTTCGTCCATCTTCTCTTCTCCCGCAGATTTGTCCCCCTCCATTTCTTCCCTCATCTCTGAGCTCCCTTCCCTTCCTATGTCTTCCTCTCCTGCAGTATCTCTTCCTCCCGTGAGCAGTTCTTCGACCTCCCTCTCGATGCCTCCTCCAAGTGTCTCCACTTTTTTCCCTTCTACTACTGCAGCTGTCCCCTTCTCTATTTCTGGCCCTTCTTCCATAAGTTCAGCTTGGATCTCCCAGCACTTAAGTCAGCAGAAAAGGAAAGTTCCCATCACTCCGATGGACTTTTCCATAATCCCGTCTAAAGGGGCAAAGAAGCAGAAGCCCATCACACGCTTCTCTCAGAGTGCTTCGGGAGAGAGGGTGTTAGAGATCGCATACCCTAATCCCCTCAAGGATAAAAAGGATCTGTCTTCGACAGATTATACCGTGACTCAAGTCACAATGGGTACATCTTCTGAGAGTCTTCAAGGAGAAGCCTTATCTGCAGTTGACGCCCTCTGCAAGAAGCTTCAAGAAACAAAAGAAGAGAAAAGGCTACTGAAAGAGCAAAATAAACATCTGCTCCAAGCCTTACAGAAGATGGGCAGTGCACCTCCCACAACTACCGCCAAGACTCCTGAGCCTCTGAGCCAGGATAAACTTAATGAATATGCAAAGATCGGCGAGTAGGGCATGGCAGTTTCTGCTTGGAGGAGCCAGATCCTCAAGGACAGTGAAAAAGTAATCACCAAGTTCTCTAATTTATATCTGAACATCAACAAGGTGAACAAAGAGCTCCAAGCGTTAGCGGGACCCATATCAGAAGAGCTGGACCATGCTAGGCTGCAGCATGAGACCTTTCAACAAATGTTCGACTGTTCAGTCGAAGATCTGGTCAAGTTTAGCGTCTTCGGCCATCCCAGGGCCCTCAATAAAGTCATTTCCACTTTGGACTACCGGATGGATCAACTGGAGTTTTTCCTTGAAAAGATCGATAAGGTAAAGGAAGAAGCCCTGGACGCGATGCACCAAATGGAACAAATCGTTCTCAACATGTCTCCAGGGTTGCTTACTCCTTCCTTCGCCTTAAGAAAATTTGAGGAAACCATCCGGATCTTCAAGGAGATCGTTTCACGAGGGCTGGGGCCAGAGGTCACTTTTGACGCAGAATCTATCAATAACCTGCTGGCCTGTCGGGATTTTATCGGGTTCCTCATAGAAGCGGAGAAAGAATATTCCAAACTCCCAGAGAAGCTCATAGAAGAGCGGGAGACTTTGCTAGGCGATCAGTGAGCGACACAAGGATCCTTCCTAGGATCAACTAGGGCCCATGATCAACAAGTTCATGGAATACCGCGCTCAATTTCACATCTCGTCACCTGAGCAGCAGCAAAAGTAGGCTACTTCCTTTCGGCCGCAGGATGACGATGATGAATAGTGGCTTCTTCTTCTTCTCTCTCTTCTTCGACTTTCTTTTTGTAAATATCGGAAGTATGTTGGCACAAACGATGACATCATCCATGTTGCACCATGGGATGATGTCATCCATCAAGTTGTCAAAAGTCAACATGACTTTAAGATATTTTGTATCTCCTTGTAGATATTTTGTAAATATCTTTGTAAATAGGTGGTTGGCTCCTTTTTGCCTTCTTTTCTTTCCTTCTTCTATAAATACCCCAATGCTGGTTGTATTGGGCATGAGTGAATATCTTTCAGATGAAAAATAGAAGTAAAGAGAAAAGACTTTGAGCTTTTTGTAACAGAAAGAATTATTAATACAATATTTAGACTTTGTGTTGAATACATGTGTTATTTGCATTGGATCTTTCTTACGTTAGATCTGTGTGTTTGTTCTGTTTAATTTACTTCTGTTTTATTGTCATTTATTCATCAGTATTGCTTTGCTCATTTATGTAAGTAGGTTTGGCTCTGTTTACTACCAATCCCAAAACATAAACCCTCTGACCTTTTTGCTTTGGAATTCATTTCTTTTCTCCCTTCAAACCTGCTCTTCCTTCGTCCTCTCTTTCATTCCTTTCTTTTCGCAGTTGGAAACACCCTACTGGGATGAGATCCCAAACCCCGAAGGTGGAATATTGTGAGACTTGCACAGATTCCTGCTGGTAGAATAGCAATAAACCAGTTTCGCTTTGCTAACTCAAAGAGGGGCTATGCCCTGCACACTGTTGGCTCGTCTATCCATAGATCTGCCCAAGCAACAGATTTTTGGACCAACACAAACATGGGACATCACTCACAATGTCATAAGACAATCAGGGATAAGGTGACCAAAAACATGTAGTGTGCAAATAAGACAAAGGGCAAAGCCCACAAATATGGCAAACAATGGCAAATAGTAACAAATAGTAGCAAGCAAAGTAACAAACAACCATGGTTACAAGTAGTTCTTACCAAAGTAATGTTGCACATGAGGCACCCATTAGCATGTTAGAAAGATTAAAATTATGTCAAAGCATGTATGATTCGATATAGTAGTGTGCTAGTATGAATATGAAATAATATAAAAAAACAATAGCACCTGTGATGAGTACGAAAGTAGATGCCACCAGGAACCATTGTGGGACTAGTAAGAGGTATATTGCCAAGCATCCATGCTACATGTAAGGATGTATAGAAAGTTTGTAATCACAACTAGAAGGCAAGTGAATGGGCATGTGTCTATAGAAAGATAATGTGACACAAAATATCTGTCTAGCATGTGTAACAAAGTGTACATGTAATCATAAGTAAGCAAGAATAAATGCAACCAAGAATAAAGTATGTTGTGAATGTGTATATAATGGAACGAAAAGTGAGTGTGATAGGAGCATCGTGCCCCCCAAGCGACTGTGAATGATTATGCATGAGATGTGGTTCATTTATAAATGCCCTCTTAGCAATCAAGAATGAACCATAAAACAAAAGTGCGTCCTCGAGAAATGGTTTGATAGTGAACATTAGAAATATATGATCGACAAAGTGTAGAGCATAAAGAGTGAGTGAGTGTGATGAGGTTTATTTTAGATTTAGACCATCAACAATCAAGTATGACCTACAGAAGTAGATTGGTGACCTCCTCACGAGTATCAAATAAACGCATATCTAGATCTCGAGGATGTTTAACAAGATGATCATTGAACTCTTGAAGGTGGGATTTAGTAAATTCACCATAAGATTGAGCCATGATGAAAGAATAAGAGGAGAGTATTCGAAGGATGGGTTCACCAAATGATTTAACAAAAATATTGAAAATATGTTAAACCCTAATTGTAGTGTAACAATGGATAAATAAAGCAATGAAGTATAGATTTGACCTAAGCAATAAGCAAGATAAAAATGAAACCCTAGGTGCAATAGAAGGGATAGAGTCCTTAGTTGGTTTCGCAATAATCCCGATGATGTACTAAGCTGGAAAACTAATAAAACATGAAGGTAGATTGTCACAACCGAACGTAGAAAATCACAAAACTGTCAAAATTGTTGGGATTAGGGCGCCTAGACTGGTTTAGGGGCACCTAGGTATTGTAAACTAGTTCTGAGTCCATATGACTGTGAAAAACCTCAGAAACTTATTTTTCTTGTGCCACACCAATGTTTCTAACCCTCGTTATTGATCACTTGTGGGTCATTGGAAGATTGTTGAGTTCACCTGTAACCTGCACAAAACAAAAGACCTCCTGCAAAACCCTAAAACACATCAAATCCTAAACAGAAAAAGATGTAAATGGGGAGTCAGATTGACCTTGACGGTCACCCGACTGGGTTAACTTACAATTGAGCACTGCACTACATTTCAGACTTCATGTAGTTTTTGTGTGTGTATTCACGAATCGTTCACTAGGTGCCTCTTGTGTTAGACACACTTAATAGCGAACAAGTAGCTAGATGTAGATAGATGTGTGGATGCCAAAATGAACTTCCCCTCCTATGCGTGTATGTAGAAAATGTAGTCCCTTGAATGAAGCTATGTGGATGCTTTGATGCTCTTGAGATGCCTTTGGATGTAACCTTAGGTGATGTAGTAGATTCTTAGAGCTTGGTCCTTTATCATGGTCACATAACTTTATATTTATATGATTCCGTTAGTTGAATTTCAAAATTAACAACTAAAATGTTGACCCATAAGAAAACAATATGCCTAAAAGATAAAAGATGCCTAAAAGAGATGAGTAAGATACAAAGAGGTCGGGGCACCCATAAGGACGGGGGCGCTGGTGTCCAGAGTGATAAAAGATGAAGCATTGACTGGGCTGTAGGGTGTAAGAAGCCAAGAAGAAGACATGAACAAAGACAAAAAGGCCAAAGATAGTTGTTAACTGCTAGTTTTCTCACTTAGGAATCATATGAATAGTAGTATGTGACTAGGACTTAGGAATGTACCCAATGTGTGTGATTTAGTGTCTACACCCTCCTATGTAGTCCAAAATGCAATCCTTGATGTAGTACGTGCCTCATGAATGCTTGCCCCCCTAATGAGGTTAAATAAGACATGTATATATATGAATTCTTTACTTAAGTTTTGTCATTACCAAGTAAAAGGCCGACCAAGGGTGATAAAAGAAGACGATAAAGAAGTAAGACCTAAAAGATAGGAAAAAGAGACAAAGAGGACAAAAGCACTTAGAGGAGACAGTAGCATTTGGGTGCTCCTGTCCTTAATGGATGGTCATGTACAGAGAATTAGAAGGATAAAACAATGAAATCGGAGTTGAGTAAGATGTCGGTTGGTATCTAGAACTGTAAATTGTCAATAAAAAACAACAAGTAATAAATATGAAAAGGATAAAATCAATGTCAAACCAAAATAAAGGGGTGTCAATGAGTAATTCTCTTTCTTAATAATCATGCATATAAATGAAGTATTTAGACACTAGATGTATATAATAAGTGCATGATTTAGTGATGACACATTGGTATGCATATGAGTCTTGACATAGGCTATTTCCAACTAATCATTTTGCATGGCATTTTATATAAAACTCTTAGATTTTCACACATAACTTTAACCTCTAATGCTCGTTTATTTATCTTATTTTCCATGCATTTCCTATCCACGCAGAACTGGGGGCGGTTTCACTAGACTTGGAAATTCTTCATGCATTGCATGCATTAATTTCAACCTTAGATGCTTGAACTCCATGTATTACAGTTATTATCCATGTTGCTCTATGGTTTGGTTGTGCAACCTCCAATCTGAGAAGATAACTGCCTTTAATTTACCAACAACCTCTTTGTAGACAAGTTCTTGTTCACATAACTTGATTGGATCAACACAATGAATATATTTCGCTTCCGTCTTGCACCGTGGATACAAGCTTCTTCGACACAGGAGAAATGAAATAAGATATTGAATATTTATGTGCCTCCGCAAAACGTTACCTTCATTTGCGGGAAGTGGAAATTAAATGTGGGAACGAGAGAGTAAGAGAGGGGAAATGTAGGGAAGCGGGTTGTATTTTTTCAAATGCAAAATTTAACATTTGGAAAACTACTTAGTGAACTTCCTAGAAAAATATCTCAACAATATCTTTTACGGAAAGCCATTTAATTTTTATCCGATTGGAGAGTGCTCCAAATGGAGAAGTGAGAGAAAAATCCCACTTTACAATTCGTTCAATTGCCAGTTCAATAATTAATTAACATTTTTATAAAATTGATATCATTAATTTAATAATTCAATTTGGAAGTTAATTAATAAATTCATTACTATCAATTTATTTTAAAAACATTAATCGATTAAATTTTATATTTAATAAAATTAATGACATTAATTTAATTATTTAATGTTAGTTAATTAAAAATATGAATTAAATCAATATTACTAATTAATTAAATTAAAATTATTGATTAAATGCTAAAAATCATTTTGCAAACTCAAACAAATGTGTAAAGTGTGGCGGGACAGTAGTAATGATGGTAGTACAACAACACAACATTATGATAATTTGACAAACGGGTTATGGAGACGATGACAAACAAACGACATCTCAAAATGGTGTGGAAAGTCAATTTGGCAAAACATTTTAATGCAAATAAGTTTTGAAATTTTCAAAAATTTAGTGAGTGAAAATTTCAGGGCAACTGGAACCCCTAGTTCCTTCATTCTACTTCATAATTTGCTCCTTGATATTCTATCAAATGTCTTTAGGAACCCTAATAAGCAAAAATATGCATGCCCTTTTTTTCAACTAGGTGTTTAAGCGTGACAAACTGATCATTAGTTGAGTTTTGTTATGTTTGAAACCCACTTGCACCTTTGCTCTCTTCCTTGTTTCCTCCTTCCTTAAGCGTGACAAAATGCTCAATAGTTAAGTTTTTACGAGAGAAAGTGAAGAGATCCAACGGCTGCGAGGGCATAGCATAAGAGATCCAATGGTTGCGAGGGTCCCATACCCTTTCACAGAGGGACCAACGAGGAGGAAGAGGGACAAAGTAGCAGGGAACAAGGGTTTTTGAGACAGACAATCTGCGGTTTCAAAGCAGATAAAGACATAGGAGTGGGCCCCCTTTTCAGAAGATGTGTGGAATCTAGGGCACAATTCAACAATAATCAGTAGGCCAAACCAAAACTTTTAATCTATTGCGGCATAATATATCTATATATATATATATATATATCTCTCTTTATAGTGTATATGTTTATATGTAGTATGTATAGGTATACATATCATACTTCTATGTATCCTATACCATCTCACATATACTTATACATATACATATATATATACATATACATTACAGATCATTATATCATAGATATAGCGTAATATATAATAGTAGATAATCTATAATATATATTATAATATATATAATATATAATTATATGTAGTCACTATGTTATATGTAGTACATATACCTATGTCTCCCATATCCATATATCGATACATATGTTTAGACATACATACATACATAATTAGAAATGTGTGTGTGTGTGTGTTGTGTGTGGTGTGTGGCGCATATCATATTGGATATATGTATATATATGTATCTACTATATACATATGTATATATGTATATATTATATTATATATATGTTCTACTGTATAGTCATATGTATAACATATCGACGTCTATTTAGTAAATGTAACATATGTCTAACATATATATATCTATATACTCATATATTGATATATATATATATATATATTCATCTCTTTCACTCTCTGTCTGGTCCTGTCTGTCTTCTGTCATGATCGGTCTCCTCCTGCCCTCTGTCTCCCGTTCCCTCTCGCTTCTCTTTCTGATCCTCTGTTCTGTTCTCACCTCTGTCCTCTTCCCTCCCTCTGCCCTCTCTCCTCTCCCTCTCCCTCTCCTGCCTCTTGTCATACCCATACCTACATACATACATCCAGACATACATATATATAGATAGATAGATAAGCTCTCTAGGATCTGTTGTTCGTATGTCCCTGGATCAAGGGTCTCTCTGTCCGACTCATGTCTAAGCTATGTCTCTCTCTCGTCCTATCATCTCTCTGTCAGTCTGTTAATATACTATGTATGTATATGTATATGTATATGTATATATGTATACATATGTATATCTATATATTCCATATATATACATATACATAAGATGTCTGGTATAATATAGATATACAATAGATACATTGTCTACATATATACATATACATATCCTATACCATACAGATATAATATATATATCTATATATATATATTATAGATTCATATACTATATATAGTAACACGACATTGCACCAAATGGGTCAAACCTGAGGGTTTTAAAGACCTAAACCATGGGGTCAACGCGGTCTATCAAGTCAAGAGGCACATTTATCAACATCAAAAAAAATTCAGACTGACAAGAACTCTCAAACCTAGGCATGGCTACCGACACAAAGTTGGTCTTTTGAACACAAACCCTATAAGGGGATCTTAAGGCGCAGGCATGCCAAAATCCAATGCCAAACTCAAGAAAATTTTCGTTTGTTTTATACCGAAACAATCAACCACAAATGAACGTTGTTTTCAAGAACACTGAATAAAAGGGAGACAGTAGAAAGAGGATAGAGAGACAAGGGGAGAGACAGACAGAGGCAGGCAGAGAGAGGTGGGGGGGGGGGGGGGTGGGGGGGGGGGGGGAGAAGGGCAAGGAGGGAGAGGGAGAAGATAGGGAGAGAGAGAGAAAGAGGAGGAGAGGGAGAGGGGATAGGAGAGAGAGGGTTATAGATTGGGAAGAGGTGAGTAGGGGAGAACAAGAGACGGAGAGGGAGGAATAGGGACAGAGGGAGACGAGAGAGAGAGAGAGAGAAAGAGAGATGAGAGATATAATATATATATATATCATATATGTAGGTATATGATGTATGTAATGTATGATACATATGCATATATGTATATGTATACAAGAGAGGGAGATGGGAGGGAAGATGGGAGATGGGAGACAGATGGACCGAGGACAGACAGTAGACAGCGAGAGGTAGGACATATACAGAGAGGACAGTATGTAGACAAGACAGACAGACAGAAGACAGACAGACCTATAATATATATATATATATATATATATGTATGTAATGTTATATGTATATGTATCTATGTATTACATGTATATCTTGATATCTATATATACATATAAAGAGAGAGGGAGAGGGAGAGATAGGGAGGTAGAGGGTGAGAGGGAGAGAGAGTAGGGAGACAGAGGGAGAGCGAGGGAGAGAGAGAGAGTAACAGAGACAGAGAGATGGAGAGGGAGATAGAGAGAGGACAGGGAGCGGAACAGAGGGCGAACAGGAGAGAAAGAGACAGAGACATATACATACAGATATATATATATATATATATATATATATATATATTATATATATATATATAAACAAGACATTGCAACCCATGGTCAAACATGAGGATTTTAAAGGCAACCTAACCATGGGGTCAACGAGGTCTACCATTTCAGAGGCACATTTATCAACATACAAAAAAAAATTAGACATGACAAGAAACTCTCAAACCTATGCAATGGGTACAGACAAAAAGTTGGTCTTTGTGAACACAAAACAATATAAGGGGATCTTAAGGCGCAGGCATGCCAAAAATCCAATGCAAACTCAAAAGAAAATTTTCGTGTTGATTTTACCGAAGACAACAAACAACAAAGGAAACTTTGTTTTCAAAGAACACTGAATAAAAGGAAAACAATAAATGCAGAAGGATGGTAGAGAAGAATCAAAATTGAGCAAATTAAAAAGGACTGTTGCAAACACAAAGAAACAAGAGATAGGGGTACAAGATCCTAAATATCTATACAACCCTACATCTACTTTGTTGTTTTGGTCTTCATAATTATATGTGAATGAGCTCATGAATATGAAAGAGTGACTTGACATTTTAGAAAATAAGACGCTGCAAGAAGACAACGAGAAAAAATAATTCGCAGAATACATATACAAGTTAGAAAGAGAAAATAAAGCTCTCATAGAGTATGTACTAGATCTTTAAAACACCGTGGAAAGAGGACATTAGGAGTTAATCATTCTAAAACAAGATCTAGGACATTTGAAAACATTTGGCAAGAAAAACCTTGAAATGGTAAAAGGGAATGAAACAATACAGATATATGAAATTCAATCAACAATTAAAAACATGGAAATGAAAGAAAACCAACTGAAGGATCGGATAGAAGAGGCCACATCTTGGTCATAAGTAGTAAGTGGATCATCAAGTGAGCAAAAGCAAATAATAGGGAAACACATCAAAACACAAATAAAAGAAGAAAGGGACAAACAAGACAAAGTAACAATAGTAATATTTGAAAGACTTCAATGAAAAAGAAAGAACTGACATTATGGCAAGGGACTTCCTTAAAGACAAGCTGAAGTGGACATGTTATATACATCAATCCAACATGATTGGTAGGAGAATAGAAGGAGGAAAGGATCGTCATGTGCGAGTTGTCATGAGAAATGTAGAAGACAAACATGTTATCCTAAAAAGTAGAGGACTTCTTAGAGGCACACATATATATCTAAATGAAAATTTGACATTTCCCAATAAGAAGATCGAAAGAAGGAATGGGAGAAAGTGAACGAAGCACGAGAGGCAGGAAATTGGGCACAATTGAGGAATGAGAAAGCCCAAATCAGTGATCGAATGTCAAGCAAGAAATAGGGATTCAGAGCCCCACGGGAATCCATGCACATAGTAATTCGGAATTGTAGGGGGTATCCGTGGAGAAGAGGACCCAAATTGGGGCCCATAACAGAGGGGAAATATATTATTATTCTTATGGAAACACATGAACATGAGGGCTGCAAAGTCCCATAATTTTAAGGGTACAAAAAATTTCATTTTGGAACGAAGGGAACGAAACAGGTAAAGGTTATGGGGGGATCAGAGTGCTAATCAATGAATTATGGCTCAAGATCGTCAAAGTTAAAAAGGAGGATCCAAATAAGCAATACATGTGGCTGAAAATATTAGATGATGAGGCGACAATCAGATTGGTCGTTTACTACTTTACACCAAAAAGTTTAAAGACTTATAAGAGAAGGAATCTAGATAACGAAGACCCATATGCTTTGCTAAAAAGAGACATTTCAATATTCAGTACCTCACGGGGAATAATTTTAATGGGTGACTTTAATGCGAGGACTGCAAACAATCAATCTCTCTAGTTGAACAACGAAGAGGGTGGGGATGACAATCCTTTATAGCTTAATGAAGAAGAAGACTAGTTTTGGGAAAGAATATCAGAAGATGGTAATGGAGGGGTGATGCATTTTGGGATCAAGCTTTTAGGCTTGTACAACTTATACGACATGGTTATTTGTAATGGCATGAGGGCTTGGACCAAATCAGACAACATCACTTGCAAAACATACAATGGTAAAAGTGTAGTGGACTATGTCATCTGCTCCCAAAGCTCTACTTCTTTGTTGCTTGAGTTCGAAATAGGGGATTGTCCTATAGAGCTAAAATCTGATCATAAACCTCTCTTTGTCAAGTTTGGTACCATCTCAAATCAACACCAAAGAAAAAATTTCATCACATATAAAAGACAACTCAACAACGAGGCAAAATCATTGTAAATAAAGAAAATAAAGAAATCTTCACTGTTGCCATTGAGCGGAAATTTTAGATAATAGGAAATGATATAGAGAGAAAGGAAACCAAGGGGACAAATAGTTATGTACGTAGTAATTTGTTGATTCCTTTAATTCACAAGGCATTAAGTGCTTGCAAAATATCTAAACCTAGAAAAGGAGTTGTAAATACTTTTCCAATGAATCCATGGTATGACAAAGAATGTAAGGCTGCCAAGAGAGTTGAACAAAGAAAATAAAAAGAAATATGAGAACTTCATACAATACAAAAAAGAAAGCTATGTGAGTACGAGGAGGAAAGAATTAATTTCTCTTGGAAAGCACAATCCCAGAGGCTTTTGGAGGTAGTTGCAACAAAAGAAAAAAACACATAAAATAATATCACAGATGCTCAGTGGTTAGAGTATGCGAGGATCCTCTATGAACGGTCTAAATAAAAGGATACTCCTCCCATTATTAATACTTTGTCCGAGATTTTCTCCATGGAAGACATCAAACACGACATCATGAATCTAGCGTGTGGTAATGCACAAGATATTAATGGGCTACAAGTTGAATTTTTAAAGTGGGGTGTGGAGATCCTCACTCCGCACATCAAAAAAATATTCAATGAGATCAACTAGAATGGATTCCCATTGGAGTGAAAAAATAGTGTTGTTATTCCTCTATTTAAAAGAGGAGATATCAATAATCCATCAAACTAACACACTATTATGGTCAATCCTCTCCTTAGTAAACTTTTTGGGGGCATGGTAGAACGTCAAATCAGTAGTTGGGTGGAAAGAGAGGGTAAAAGAGCAAGAGGGAAAGTAGGTTTCCAACCTAGACACTCAACCATCAACCATTACATCACTCTTAGGCACTTGATTGAAAAGGTTTGGGATACCCAAGGCGAGGAAGCTTATTGTTGCTTTGTTGATTTAAGAAAGCTTTTGACATGGTTCCTAGAGAAAAACCTTGGAACATGATGGAGGAACTTAGGATTCTAGACGAGTTTAGAGAAGAAGTACATAGGATTTATGAGTAGGTCAGAGGTAAAATCAGAACCAGAGAGGGTATGTCAAAATGTTTTGGCAGTGACATTTGTGTCAAACAAGGTTGTCCTCTCTCTCCCACCTTGTTTGGCTTATACAGTGACAAACTTGAAGAATGGTTAAGCAAAATCGAGGGAGGGGGCATACAATTGGCAGGTTATGTGGTGAATCTACTCTTATATGCCGACGACCTTATTCTAATTTCAAAAACAACTCAAGGATTGAGGGATCATTTGAAAGCCTTAGAAATGTTTTTCTAGGAAGTACATATATAAGTGAACATTATCAAAACCAAAGTAATGATTTTTTTCTGTAAAAAGGAAAGAGAAATAAATTAACTTTCATTTTAAGGGGAGCCCGTTTGAAATTGTAACAAAATATAAATATCTTGGGATTGATTTGCACAACAATCTTAGTTAGGAGACATGTAGAAGAAAAAAGGATATAGGGGGATTGGAAAGCATCTTACCTACTTCAAAATAGGTGTTGGACAAATAAACTTTGGAATTGGAAAACTAAGAAATCCCTTTTTGGATTGCTAGACACCCCAATTTCTCTTTATGGTTGTAAATTATGGGGAAGTAGCATGTCAAATCATGGATGGAGACAATTAGAAAGAATCCAACAACATCTAATCACAAACAATCTTAAAGTCAAGTCAACAGTCCCTTATGAGATCATGTTGGCTGAAACATGTACTTTCCTTATCAGGGATAAATTTTAGTGTTAAATGTTCCCTATACTTCCCCAAACCATGCTAGTGTAGTAGATCCTTCTGAGAGCTTTCCGATGACTATAAGAACGTGGAAAATAGACACTCTGAGCTCAAGATAGGTCCAGTCAAAGTTCGGTCAATTGGAAGGTCGACATTGGTTAACAGGGCCATGGTGACGTGGACGTGTGCACAATTGGCCAAGTGGCTCAGTCAGCAGCGGACAACTGGCAAAAGGAGAAAAAATGGAAAAATGAAGGTTGTTCAAGTTGTTTGCAACCTCCGGTCTTTGTGACGCATAAAATTTGTTCGTTGAAACAAAGAGGCTCAATTTTTGTTATGGAAGGGAGCCCGACCGCTGTGAGGACTTGTATATTGATCGCCGATGTGGTGGGTCCTCAAGCCACCACTTTGGCATATTTTATTATTGAAATATCGCATTATTATTCATGGTTGAATTTTATATTACTTTGTAATTATTCACCATGATATTTGTGGTTCCAAGTCACTATATGTTGGCAATGCTCGAGGTCTATATCATGTGCCACATATTTATTCAAACCCCCACACATTATCCTAACCGCTTAACCCTTATATCTCCAACACATTATATGCTAACTTCCTTTGCCACCATTTTGCCTAATATCCTATTTGCCACACATTTCCATTAAATCTTCCACACATTGTATTATCCCTCCAAATACACCGCTTACCTCTTATCTTTCCTAAATCCACGCGACCACCTTCTATATACAAACCAATCAATGATTCAAATATACACGACACCATATTTATTTGGTATAACAAAAAGGTGGAATAGATGTGGCCCAAGCCACGAGGATAATGGACGGTTTATTCCAAATGCCGAAAATATGGGATTTTTACCCACTTGGAGGAAAAACTCGTGGCAAAATGGTAGGAGGCGGGATTTGAACCCCCAACCTCATAATTCTAAGATCAATCCGCTAACCAACTTGCCCAAGGGGCTCGCTTAGGTATATAATGGCTCGCTACAAGTTATTCAAGGACAGTGCTAGGTTTGTGTATAGGCAGAATAGAGGTACTTGAAGGAAAATGCAATTTTGGAGCACTTCTACTCAAAACCAAAGCTTGAGTTACATATAAAAGTTTCTCAAAATTTCGAAACGATCACGATAGTGTGATCATTTTTCCGATTTGGAGCTTTTGTGATAGAGTTATTTGTTGTTAAAGTCACACAAAGACGTAGAACCAAAGGGAGACACTACTGCAAGTAGATCAGGAAGGTGAAGGACAGAGGCTGAGCTCCATTAACGTCCTTCGAAGGTCTGAAACACAGTTTTGCAGGTTTTTGATTCATTATTGGTTCATGTAAAGGTTATTGTAATTACATATTTAACATTATTAATGGATCGACTCACCACGAACCCGGGGACGTAGGAATTCTGAACCCTGAAAATAATTTGGGTGTTGTGTTCTGATTTTGTTTTCAGTTTCTTATATTTGCAAGTAAATTAAATTCCAAATATGAATATGGATGCAACTATAATCGGTAATTGATAAAATTGGGAAAATCAATTAAATCTGAAACAATGATTTTTGGGGCTTTGATCAAACAATGAGATTTTGAGTAAATTACGAACTTAATTTCAATTTGAATTCAATCCTAAATCAGACGTTAATAAGTTTTTGGAAGTCTAAAATCCTTTTAAGTTGATTAAAATTGAAGATCCTTTGAAACAATTAAAAGTGTTAGTTTCAAGCACCCGTTTTCAGATCATCTCCCAATGGAAGCATCAACAATAACTCTGTTGTTAAGTTATCTGAAAAAGGTTGAAAGCATGGATAATCATTGCTGGCCTAGAATAGTTGTGGAGGACAAGTTAGAGCGTAGAAAGAAAACTTGGATGACGCAAAACACCAAATGGATGAACAAATGGGACATCAACTTTCAGGAGTGTCCTAACAACCACAGGGAAATAAAACACTATGTGATAGAAAAATTTAGGACTGCCATGTGGACATGGCAGATTGGTCGTAAGAAAGCTTATTACATCCAAGAATTTAACCCCACTTGGGAGCATGATGAAAACATTGAAGGTGAACAAATTAAATGAGTTATTCGAAGAAACAAGGCTTGAAAAGATCGCAGGTTTTGTGCTCAAGATTCACAGTAGAAGCTCTGATATTGAAAAGAGTCTGAATTCATGTTAAAGTCTCAGCTTTTGGTCTCATAGACTCTTCAGTCTCTTAGACGTTATTAAAATCTTTCATTTCATTTGGATCAACTTACGCTCTATCATGCTCCCCCAACAACTTTAAAAAAGAGAGTTAGAACATGATAATATGATAATTTGAAGGATTACTTAGGGAATGGTTAGGCTGGTCGAACTTAATTTCAACTAGAAATATGAAAATACGGTACGGCTAATCCCATGAAATTGGAAAATTTGCATGACATGTTGGAGCCCCTGAAATACGAAGTTTTGATTTTACAGAGGCTCACAGAGGAGTTCGATTAAGAAAAGGCATTTGGGTGTCTTTCTTACCTACCACAATGGAACAAGATTTCGAGCTACAGCTCGAGAGCGTCGAAGCGGAGCTGGAACAAGTCCAAGGTCGTTCCTCTTTCCTTCAATTCTGTTATGTTTGAGGTAGTTGTTCTCTTTTCCTTCAGCAAAATCCCAATAAAGACAAGGTTTCCACAGTTCATGAAAATAATGAGACGAGCATTTGGAATAGGCTCCGAATGAGTTTTTAATCACTGCGACACAGTATTTAAAATTCCAATATTCTCCCCTATGCATACCTGGCAAGAGAGTTTTCCCTACCCGTTCGGGCATGGATCCAATTTGTAGGGCAAAAATGAAACGCTTAAAATCTAAAAACAAATTGGAAAAGTTGCGGTAGTTGGAGAACTGATTTTCATTTCAATGTAGGCAGCAAGTGCTCCATCAAATTTTATGCAAGCGGGAAAAACACATGCTCCGGCCGAGTAAGAGTTTAAGACATAGAAGCAGAAAATCACCAATAACTCCATTCCCACCTAGGTTACCAGAAACGAGAAACGGGAAACATGACGGAAACGAGAACGTGATGGGATACGGTGTTTGATTGAGGTTGTGTAAAAAACAAAAGAGAAATGATTTTCCGTACATTCCATACATGCTTATTTTTAGTAGTTATAACACATTAAACATAATATAACCCATGGGCAAATGAAGACAGGAAAGAGAACTATAATGCCACTGTCTTTTTGCAAATACCAACATCTTCAAGGACTCTGAATGCTCGTCACAGCAATTTACATCCATCACTGTAATCGAAATTGCCCATGATTTTGATTTTTCATTTATGAAAGAACCATAAGGATATCCTTCAAATATATAATCAGAGACTTCAACACATTCCCTGCATATCAAAATCTTTACTCCAATATCTTCTTGGAGTTCAAAGGAGCAAAACCCAGCAGGCTTGCTAATTTTGCTATGGATATTCAGGTTCTAAACTTGATTTCAGATCATGATCAGAAATGTTGCTGGTTGATAATGCTCTAAGAATGCACTTCTCTGTTAATGGGCTGGTTTTGCCTACAGTACAATATATTGATACTAATGCATGCATGGTTTCATTGTGTATTAAATTCTGGTTCTGTATTAATGATAAGTGAAGTAGAACATATGGTCTAGTATCTTGCAGGTCTCACTATTACCTGAAACTTCTGTATATTGACGGAAAGTGAAACCAGAGCACCATTATCCTCAAGTTCTTGTGAGACATGAAATAGCAACCCGTATTGGTAAGTATTGCTTATGAACACGGCAGATCATCATTCAAATTGTTCCTATACAGTTATGATTTTGGACAGTGCTGCTTATTGGGGTACTCAGTAAAATGTACATATTTTGGAGTTAGTATTGCCAAATGATAATGTGTTTCCCCTGTTCTTAAGCACATGTCCCAAGGATTTGTAATGCATATTTGGCTGTAAAGTGTACTAAAGCGAAAATCTCTATCATCTGTGTCTATATCTTCCTTTGTAGCTTATTTTAAAATTGATTGTGTTCTCAACTCGTCAGCCTCAATAAAAAGTATTAGAACACAGTGACATACCAGTTATCAGCTATCAGTGAGCAGCCACACGTGTTCCAATCCTTCCGCTGGTGGTGCCTGCAAGTGCTTGGAGCTGCTGCTGATCTGCAACGTGCCTAATTAAAAATATTACCGCCAGCTCTAGGTTTTGGGATGGATGAGTGTATATCAAAATGTCAAGTATGTTTGTTTTTCATTGTTTTTAAGTCAACTGGGCCTGTCTGTTCTCTTCAACGGGGTTGTGGGCTCGGGAAACGGCCGTCCGTTGCAGGCAATATTTTTTAGGTTGCGCATGAGACCAGAAATGGCCAGAGCCGTCTGCAACCAACGTTTTACATTGCCAATGGGTTGCAGGCCCCAAAAACGTGCAACGTGATAGATCTGTTGTGTTTCTTGCAACCATGATTACCGCTAGCCTAGAATGCTATGCCTAACTAACTTGCCATGCCAAGTAATTGTCGGAACTGTGGTGAATGGTCAATAACACTATATTTTCAAAAACTCATGAATAACTCGTGAGTAAGTTAATAACTTGATATTTCTAAATTTTGATTTTAAAAAAAAGTGGTTCTGTTCTTTTTTCTTTTCATTTTTACCCTCAGTTTGCGGAGTCTTTCCGGTTTTAAATGCAATTAGTTGATTTTCATGAACATTTTCTGTTTTCTGTGTAAAAAGTATGCTACTAAGGTCCAAGATGTTTTAGCCTGGATACATCCAAGCAGTATTGAAGAAGCAGCCTAGGTTTTACCATTTGAATCGGGCCAAAGACACGTCCTGCTTGAGGTGGATAGAGTTTGACAAAATCCAGCTATATTAAATTTGAGGACCATGGTAAGAGTTCAGTTTGCATTGCTCCTAGCCAGTTGAAATATGGAAAGAGTAATAGAAGATTGGAATTAAAGATTATGTAAACTTTGTAGATGATCCAAGTGCATCCGCCAGTCTGTGCTCGTACCTCGAGTGTCTGGGTCACTTGCACAAGTCCACACTTCTAGCACCTCCGCACAATGCTTTGCATCATGTGCTTTCTGCCCATCTCAGAACGCAATATTGCTCCCTTCACCTGGATTTTTTTGATGATCAATCTCGACGCAGGTTAGAGCAACTCTGCATTCTCCACATCACAACCCCCATGCACTCTATGCAGCCTACATAGCATTGTGCTAATGCACACCATGCACGCAATTTCAGTACAACATTGTCCATTTGCCCAACACCTGCAAACATGCCACGCAGCTCTGTCCTTGCGCAAAACATCCAAAACTCACAGTGGCCACTTAGGCGCTTAGTGCCATGCTGTGCCATGCCAGGTGGCACTTCTAAGGCTCACGTTATGCCAACGCATCTGTGCAGAACATGCACTTGATAGGCAATCCACGTAACCATCACAAGGTGAAGAGTCACACATGGAAGACCTAATGGATCATCTTCCGTAATGGTTCTTTCAGCCTTCTCGTTTTTGTAATATTTGTATACATTAGTGTTCCATAGGGATGCGGCCAGCCCAAATCTGACGTTTCTGGGGACATCCTTGTGAGTCAGGGATGTCTGGGAGATGTCCCCCCACCATCCCACCACCACCACCACCAGCTCACAGGTGACGTCCCAAATTGCGAAATGCCCTGACCTTTAGGGGACAATGACGAGGAGACTTCTAACCCTAATAGTTTATGGGCCACACCAACACATTAGGCACTCATGAAAAACTATAAATGAACCTCCACACCCTCACTCCAAATCACAAAAACATTGACCAAGGCTGCAAGTTCAAGAGTGAGAGCAAGCAAGGCTGCAAGAGTGAGAGGTTGAGAGCATTAGCAAGAGGGAAGCCAAGTTTGAAGAGCAAGTGTCAAGTCTTCATTGATCAATTATTCAAGTTTCAACACATTCATAAGGCCAAAAGCTCTCAAGGCTTCAAGGTAAGCCATGGCCTTCCATTGTTTGGCATTTTGTTGTTTTCATTGTTCAATTTTAAATTTTTTGGATTTGCAATATTGCATTTTTATATTTTATTTTTTATTTAAAATTTAATTTTATAAATCATTAAAAATAGTTAAATAAATTATTAAATTGTTTACAAAATTGTTTGTGCTTATAAATTTATAAAATACTAATTTTTATTGTTTTATGGTTGTAACACAATTGTTAAAGAACCCTCAATAGCTGATTAAAAATTTAAAATCATTGTTTGATGAAGGTTAGAAGATTTAAGATCAAGGACTCCTATTTTTGTGTATCCTCTGCTTTTGCGCTTCATGCAAATTGAAGTAAGAAAAACAAAAACAAAATCCTTGTCTTGGACTCTTAAGCCCTTGCATAAATTAATTTATTAAATTTCATTTCTTGCAGTGTCACTATGAGTTCTTACAACATGAGTTATGAAGAGGGTCAACAAGAGCTTGAATTTGAGACTCCGAGTATAGATGTGGGCGGGTGGGGGGCAGGGGGGGCTGATGTAAGTAGTTCCATTGGGAGTGCGATTGCTCATTTTAGTTGCCCTTCCAAGGTATTGGAACCTTTTGCCAAGGGTCCTTTGACAAGAAGGCCCCTTTAAAATAATTTGCAACCAAACTACAAAATTCAGCAAACCCTGAGACAGCAGGGGACACTAGGTTGTATATGTGTAATTTTGTCAACTTGAATTTTGAGGCAACATTACAAGAGTTAATGCAGCAGTTAAAATCACATCTCGAGGCAAATGTGTGGATGTATGTGGCAAATTGTCACTCAAACAAAGGACTGAAACAAATAAATTGTGGGGCTGTGGTGATGAAACACCTACAAATGGTACTATGCTCATCAAGGGGTCCTACTCCTAGTACTAGAACTTTGCAAGAGGCACAACTTCCCGCTTGGCCATCTAGTTCAGGGGCAAGCAAAGCTTAAGGGGAAAAGTAGAATGACTAGTAGTAATGTTGCAAACATGGTGGCAAAGTTATTCAATGTGCAAAATAAGGATGAGGCAAATGATGCCATTGGTAAATTCTTCTTTGCTAATGGCATTCCATTCCATGTGGCTCACTCTCCTTATTATAAGGAGATTGTGGCAAAGATAATAAGAGCAGGACCATCATATGTGCCACCAGGGGAGACAAAATTGAGGACAACAATCTTGGATAAGAACTATTCCAAGATTAATATTCTATTGGAGAAAATGAAGGCTACCTTGGGTCACTAGTGGATGCAACATAGTCATGGATGGGTGGACGCACATTAGGCATCATCCACTCATCAACATCATGGTCACATGTACAAATGGCCCTTACTTCCTTAAGGATTGATTGTTCAGGGCATTGCAAGGATCAATTTTCAGTTCCAAATCCTTAGAGATGCTATTGAGGAGGTTGGAACGGAGAATGTGGTGCAAGTAGTGACAGATGCAGCCCATGTGTGTAGAACTACAAGGAAGTTGATTGAGGCGGCCTACAAACATATTTGGTGGAATCCTTGTTACTGATGCTGAGATGCCATGAATAATGCACTCAAGGACATGGGAAAAATAGATTGGATCAAAGAGGTCATTAATGATGCTAGAGAGGTGCAGATGTTTATCTGCAACCACCACACTTCACATGCACTCTTCAGGGACCTTCTTGCAAGAAGGAATTTTTGAAACTAATGTAGAGACTAGATATGCATCGTATGGTTCATTCTCTTGGAGAAGATGCTTGAGTTGCAAGAGGCATTGCAAGTAATGGTCATGACAAGAGAGTGGAATTCGTGGCCCGATTCTATGTCAGGGCAAGGGAAGAGGGTGAAGGAGGTGGTGAAGAGTGACATTTTTTGGGCTGATGCAAAATACATTGTCTCCATCATTACTCCAGTGTTCAAAGTCATTAGATATGGGGACGCTAATGCACCTACCCTTGGAGAGGTGTATGAGTGCATTGACAATATGCTTGGCCAAATGAAGGCCATTGTACAAAAGAAAGACCCCACATTGCAGTTCTACAATGAACATATTCAACCAATCATTCACAAGAGATGGGAGAAGCTCAACACTCCCTTGCACATGGCTGCCTATGCATTGAACCCAAAGTGGTACATACAAAGGCCTAAGTAGAGTTACCCCCATACAAGATTTTGAGGTGAAGAAGAGGTTCATGAAAGCTATTTAGAAGATGTACAATTCTATAGATGCTAGCATAATTCGTATTGAGTGGTCAAAATTTGCCACTCTTAAAGGATATCCAAAAGAGGCCAAGCTTGGATAGGGAGACTATGGCATGAGGACCCAATTTTGTGGTGGACTATGCATGGGCCTACTTCTTTGACAACCACACTAGCCATTTTTTGTTGTCCCAGGTTTCTAGTTCTTTTGTTGTGAGAGGAAATCTGGTTTGTTTATAGCTTCATCCACTCTATTAAGAGGAATAGGCTTACCTTCTAGGAGAGCGGAGAAGCTTGTAGCTTGTACATAAAACGCTTGCATCTTATTGGCCGCAACACACTTACATATAAGGAGATTCCAACAGCCTAATGGGATGTAGAGCCAAAGGAGCCAACACAGGTTGATGATGATGCGGCACAGACAGGGTTGGTTGGTATTGGTTTGGAGGAACCTTTACCTCGAGGAGTCCAACAGTTTGAATGATGAGGAGTTTGGTGCGGACTTTGGGGATGCTTAGAGACATTGGGCCATTGGCCAATTGTATTTGAAATTTGAATGTAAATTATTAAATTATGATATAAATATTACTATATTGATATTTAGCATTTTCATTATTCAATGCAATGTGTTCAATATTTTAAAGTTTCATTTGCTATTCCTTTTACAATTTTTTATAACTAATTTTTCAAGTACTATATATCGTATTAGGGTTCCATGAGAGCCTGATCCTTTTGATTTGTATCAATATGAGTATATGAGATTTAACTATGCCTCAGAATATACTCTCAAGGGGGGATGAGGAGGAAGTACTCCCATATATAGTGTATCTTTGCCTATCCGACTATGTAATAACAAAAGTTTATCGGTCGGCCAATGATAAACTGGATAGCAATATTCTGATGAGGAAAGGGTACATACAAAAGAATTCGATTCATTAAAATATATACTAAATGTTCGGGACATATGATAGAACGTCTTTATGTGTATTTGAAGGGTTATTCATGAAAGTTTCTTGCATAATTCAAAAAAGATCAGTGAAGTTTGTTATGATTGTCCAACTTTTCTAGGACATTTACGATAGACGAAGAATGGAAGACCTTCAACCCATTTTCTCTCCCCGTGGGATCTATGAGGATGAAGCTAGCGGATTGTTTTGGAGATGTTTGTTGTCTGTTATTTGCATTGTAACCCTTTGGCATGCCTTGCGCTACAAGAGGAAGTCTCTAGTTAGTTTTGAAATGTGCACATAGATCAGTTACTTTATTAATTATTTAGATTAGAAAATAATAAAGTAGCACATAAAGCCATAGTATTTTAATATTTTGCATGTCAACAGTAATTTGAAATAGTTTTCCCTCCAAAAATCTAATAAATGGTCGGTCATTCATGAACGGCCATTGTTTATACGAATATGAGGGAATGCATCAGCCATCTTACTCAAGAGAAGGTATGCTGGATTAAATACAAGAACGAAACTGTCCATTTGAATTTGGAGAAATGGGATGTATGCCCTAAGATTGTTCGCAAGAATCTCTCTCTTTGGATCAATCAAGTTAAGGAGCTATTGAAGATTCTTAGCTGAAGACTTATATTCATGCAGTTCGAGATTGTGAAAGAACGAAATATCATTATTGTTTATGTCCCTAAGTGATGGCAAACGTCCTTGGTGGACTATTTTAGACTGCAAATCCTGTTTTTTTCTAACCCTAGCGACTAGGGTTTGGGGCTGTTTTTCCATAAATTGTGGTCACCAGTTCAAAAAGATGTGTAAATGGACCACAAATCGGATTCCTCATAATTTTGTGAACATTTTGATATGTTTTCATTAATGCGTGATTCTGGCTTTTGTATTTTGTGAGATATTGAATTTACAAATGTCTTGACCTGACTTATAGGGCAGCGACCTGTTGCTGGAGTTTCTGTGACAGCATTTTGGGGGTACTCTGGAGCACCCTTGGAAACTTGGCGATTACTGGGCTGAGTTGCCCAAGTACTCATGATTTAACAATCAAGTGTATTCTTGAATGGTACTTTGTTTCATGCGAAGTCTACCACACGTTTTGAGGACAGTTATGCCCTTTTCAAGAGTACTTGTTGTGTACTTGACGAGTGTGTGCGAATAAATACATCAGATCTAAAGTTTTTGGAGAATTTCTGAAAGTTAACATGGGCATATCATAAATTAGTGGCAGCTTTGAGAATTATATTTCATGTATATATTTCAGGCAAGTTTGGATGCCCTAATCGGCCCTAAATGTGTGGGGCGAAACATCTAGGAGGGCCAGATCTGCATGATTCTAGGTAGTTGAGGGTCGTATAAGATTTCAGACTTAGCCATCATCTTCAAGTTCCTTGTAGGATTTTCCGGAGACATCATAGTAGGTATGTCATTTAGTCTAGATCGGAGTTGATGGGTAGAACTGAAAATGTTATGGACATATTCTTGAAGATTGCAGCAAATAGGGTTTCCAGATTTACTCCTTAGGACGTGCAAGTTAGTAAAATCTGATTTGCCAATGTGTCCTAGAGATACCCTAATTGTTTTCAAGTCCAATCTAAAACACATCCACCTTGGCATAGTTCCAGACCCCATTTGATGCATTTTGAAATAGTTGACATTGGGCATATTTTAGGTTGATGCAGAAAGGGTTTAAGTCCATTTTTAAAGTTGCTGAGTATTGCTGAGTCAAATTGCTTTTGGTCTGCCGAGTATTTTCTAACTTGTCTGAGAAAGGGGAATATGTACATGGAGTTCACTTCAAATTGTAGTTGCTATGCTTAATGAGATGACTTAAATGCTAGGGAGAGAAGTGGTCGTTACATAGAGTTGCTAAGTACATACTTATTAAGCATTCAGAAGTAAATGTTTGTGAAGGGATGCGTGACATGAGGAGACCACACTATTGTATATGTAATGCATTTATGTGATTGCACATTCATAATTATCATAATTATGGATGGAAGTAAGATAAACAAGGAGCACATGTTAATGTTAAGTCACTTTCCTACATCTATAATAATGCTCATAGAAGAGGGCTTCTCATGCTGATCTAGAACTAATGGGCAGGGATAGTAGAGTTTGGTTGTGGCATTCCTATGCATTGTAATGAAAGCAAAAGGTGTGAGATTTATCTTAGTAGAGTACCTTGTTCAAACGTGATTGAACAATAAAGTTCCCGTGAGGGTTGTGCAATGGACTAGGTGAGACCAGATATAGATGTATGCTGTGCTAGAACACTTTTGCCATTGTCCATGTAGAGAGCTTGATTAAGTGGAGTAATATGAACAAAAAATACACACTTGGGACATTTTAGAATAAAGGTGGCTTCTGAGTGAAAAAATAATTACATTTGGAGTCAGTATTCCACATATCAATAATGGAGGTGGTTTGGACTACTGTTATTGTTTCTTTTTGTTACTTAATATTTAAACAATTCATTTCAGCTTATTAGAGTCAAAGCTGCCTTGTAATTGGTATGGGTAGCCATTCAGTTTCAATTAAGTACATAGAAGTGGTACATATTTGGGGTCTTATTATCTATAGGATGGAAATGGAAATACTTAATGTTATGCGATAAATATTTTACTAGCAGAGCTATCGTTATGTCTTAAAAGGATGGTCTGCTAAATGCTTGAAGACAATGCTGACTGGAACATACTGCATTTTCTTTCAGTCCAGATAAGAGATTTGCTTGAGCATCAAGAGACGCTATATCAACAGAAATCATATTTGCAAAGCTTGTTAGAATCTTGCAAAGTATCCACTGCAAGTGGTGGCAATGCAAATGATGCATCAGCTTCAGGATTTGTGGAAAATTGGACGGGATCATTTGAGTGGGACCAGCAGGTTGATGATGTTCGACTGAATGTATTTGGCATTCCTACATATCGCATAAACCAGCGAGAGGTTAGTATTGGTTTGATTTCTTATTAGGTGATCTGCTCTATGTTAGAGACTGTTTTTTAATAAATAAAAAGTTCTTTTATTCCAATAAGGCATGATACAAAGAAAATCGGTTACGAGGCTGAGAGGAGCTCTTTGATAGAGGCCTTCCATGTCAACAAAAACATAAGCCACAACACAACTACCACCTCATAGGGAGGCCACCAAACACCATGAAGCTACTAAAGACTGACCAGATTCAGCCGCACAGGGGACTGAAGGTTATTGACTACAAGACAAGATGCTAAGACACAGAGAACTAGCCTGCAGCGGTGGGGCTTAGTTATCCTCCAATTGGACCTCCACATCACTCATAATTTCTCCTCCCTCTCACCGGTTTCCTCAGTGCTTCTTGATCTAGAGTAACTCTCGTCTCTGTTCTTGCTGCTACTTTCTCTAGGACCTGGGCGGGAATGACTACTTTCATCCTTTGACTTGTCCTCGATATGGATAATTTCTTTGGGACCCCATGGAACCTTCATTGCCATGATGAGAGATCTGTTCCCAAGGGAGACTATTCCTAGCATTGGGCTGCTCCATGTGGGCCTTTCGTTCGCCATTAGAACTGAAGCCTTCCGTGTCAGTTCTATTAACATGATGGGTCCTCGGCCTACCATTCAAGGCATTCAACATAGCCTTTCTAGTAATCTCATTTGAGCATTCCATTGTGCCATCCTGATCTCCCACCACCTACACATGAACCACAGCCGCTTGCTTATTCCTGGTGGGCTGTGTATGATGTTTGCCTGCCAATTCTGAGTGTTACAATGTTGGCCCTGTTTGCTCCTCCTACCCTTCGTTTGCCGTTAGAGCTGAAGCCTTCCGTGTTAGTTCTATTAACACGATGGGCCTGCGGCCTACCTTTCAAGGCATTTTCCGTAGCATCTCCAGTAATTTCGTTCAAGCATTCCATTTTGCTATCCTGATCCACTGCCACCTACACATGAACCACAGCCACCTGCTCATTCCTGGTGGGCTGTGTATGATGTTTGCCTGCCAGTTCTGAGCATTACGATGTTGGCCCTGTCTCCTCCTCCTATTGGTGACCCTCCTCCCACATCTCTACATGCTGTTCCAAAGAAAACAATTGAATTTCAGACATACAGACCACACAAATTTAGATGAAAGTTGAAGCGTCATGATATTGCTCTCGACAGAAATCTGCCAGCCTTGCGTTTTATGCTTCTGCTGATATTCGCTTAAGATGATAACACATATTGACTTTCGAACCTGCTTAATATAAGAAAGATCATTCCAAATTTGAGCGAAGAATCTGACAAGTCTGAAAAGCATACTGTCAGAAATGCAAAAACTGTGCGAGAGAAAAGATTTGACCATGGTTGGTGCTAAGAGACTATTTGCCAAGAAGGATAGAGGAAAGTTTCTATTACTGCCCTAATATTTTTGCTTGTTAAGAATTGCTCTGCGCTCCAGACAGTTGTGGAGAAAATTGAGAGAGTTTCTAATAATTGAAATCGTCACCTTTCCGCCATTTGCTCGGCCTTTTTTTGTTTTTTTAAAGATTAACAGTCTGTTTGTGCTTGCCGACTTATCCTTAGAGTTTTGAATGTTGGCTTTCTTGCAGTCGATCCAATTTCTAATTTTGATGTGCCGGTGCTTGTTTTTTGGAAACATCTTGTTTACAATGGCAGGATTGTCACTGTTTGCCCTTTGCTCTTCAACTTCCATCTTAGCAACTTGCCTTGATACCTCATTAAATTGATTCCTCCACTTAGTTGTACGCCAAACCAACATTTTAACTTTTAGTTTCCATTTGCCGCTTTGTCCAGCGTTGTGTAGATTGTCTTTCCAATCTGTGGCCTTGGTGAATTTGATTGCCTTTTTCATTCTTGATGATCATTTTGAGAGTTGAAAAGATCTCCCAAGGTTAATATTCTCCTTATAGCCAAGAATACTGTTTCAGCCCAAATGACATGCAATATTAGCCACCTCATTTGCAGCTTTTTTCCTGTGTTTGATTACAAATTAGAATTTAATATGATTAAAAGACCTACTAAGCTTATTTGCCTCTTGGATGTTTTTCAGGATCCGCTAGTTATCACATCTGCCTCGGTTGATCACATTCGTATTGAATTGAGAGTCCTTAAACCAATAACTTATCAATCTGGAGGAAGATTGCTAGTCTGAGACCATCAATCAGACCTTCTATCTCTGCTATATTATTAGTGTTTCTACCTATATATCTGGCCTCGAAGGCCAACAGGTTCCCTTCTTGATCCCTAATTAAAGCTCCCGCTCCTGACTGTCTGGGGTTACCCTTTGCCACACCATCAAAGTTCAACTTATTGCATCCCGGTGAAGGTGGTTCCCGACCTCTCTTATCATTGGTCTTATTCTCAGCTCTTGGCAAATGGTCAAACTCTCTGCGGATCTCTGGCCACTTTTGCAGGATGTTAGTCTTCGAAAGATTTGCTTCTTTTTTTTTCTTGCATCTTGAGTGGATTGTAGAGACGAGATTATTTTCTATTTCCTCCCACATTCCATCCACCCCTTTCTCATTGTTTTGTTCTAAAAGTGACAGTTGTTCCTTTCCAACCATATTTTCCAGGCTATCATGCTTGGACCCATTTTCCACAGAGTTTGGAGAATCTCTGCTTTTATTGGGGCCTTTCAGCTGTTCGAATGATCTCTAATATTTTGGGGGAGGACCCATGAGACACTGAACTTATCTTGAAACCTCTTTCAAATACTGCTTGCCTAATTGCAGTGTAAGAGCAAGTGTTTCACTCTTGCACATAGGGCATCTGCTCAAACAGGCTATTCCTTTCTTTTTTTGATGTTTGCCAGTGAAAATTTTTACATGGCAAGATTGCCAAAGAAACACAGTTTTCAGCCATTCTTTAGAGTCCCAAATCTGAGACCGTTGGAAGGATTCCTTGCCTCCCTCCTATTGTTGGGTTAGGGTGTGATACCCTTCTTTAGTGGAATAGTTCCCATTACCTTTTCTATTCCATTGAAGCATGTCCTCATCACTCCACGGGATCCTAAAACTAGTTAAAAGCTTGTTGAGACTTTTCTGCCTTTCTTCTTGTTCCCCGTTTCTACTATTGAAGATCTTCCACCTTTTGTTAATCCCTCATGGTTCTACAGCCTCAATTCAGTAATCTTTAACTTTAGTTCCTTCCAATCCTCTCCTTTCTTGATAAGTTTGAGCTCGTTATCCTTACTTATTGGATGGTCCATCAGCTAGGTATCCTCCTAGAAGTCAACTTTTTTGCCATTCCTTATGTTCGAGGACACTTTGTTAGAAATATCTTGTTAGTGTTCACATGTTGTGTGTTAGTGTGTGTGGTGTGACAAGTTGTAATAACAACTCATATTGTTGTTATGCGTTGTGAGAGAGATTCTTGGGGAAGCTACAGTCTATAGTTAGAATGTACCTGCTCATGCTATTATCAAGCGTGAGTTGATAAGTGTTGACTCCTACTTTGTATGATATCATTACACTATATATGTCACCTCTCTCTTTGTGAATGATGAATCAATATCTCAAGTTTATTTTGTGTTTATCATTTTGTTATTCTGATCAAAGTTTGTTGTTAAAGCTTTGACCAAATTCCTCATTTGGTATTAGAGCTGGAGTATTTTGAAGTAATGGAGAAGTGGGAAAGAAAATTAGGGGCATTACCTTACTTGTATGTTTGCCCCGAATTTATGGGAACTTCTGCGTGTTTAGATTTTTTTAGTTAGTCATTGTTTTGCTATTGTAAGCAACTTTTAGGTAAATTTCTTTGTGTAAGATATAGCGTCACGTCCAGCCTTGACTGAAGGCTGATCCAAGAGTGTAGTTGAAGCATCCAGATCTGAGCGTGCATTTATTTATGCTGCTTGATGCATGTAGGAGAGGTGCTATACTAGAAGGAAAGGAATTGATTATGGTTGCTAAAAATCATTGTAAAGTTTTTTAACAGCCATGCATGAAGCCTGCCGTTGAAAAGGAGTCCGTCCGTCCGTCTATCCTTTGGGCGACCTGTCAGAATTCGTGTTCATCTCCATGCAACGTGATCCATTCGAACCCTCCTTGCATTTTTTCACTAAGAATCACTCCTCTTTGCGTCGGATTCCTTTGAGCACTTCACATATCTCTGTTAATTCTTTACAGACATGTTCGTTTGTGCAGTCAACATCTATTTATTATTGTATGGTCTGGTGATTGGCAAATGGGGACATCTCCATACTCGTTCAATTCAACCCACATGCATAGATCTCAAACATGCCGTGTTTGTACTTTCAGATTTATGTGTGAAAAAAACATTGGAGGAGCTATTTGATTATCACAAATAAGTCATTAATTTTCGAGGCATTGAAGAGCAGTATAGGTGCCCAAGGGAGAGATGTTTTTGCCTTTTTGGAAATGCGGGTGTGCAATCCTACTCTACAGCCCTGATGCGAGTCATCTGCCTACAGACTACGTTTCATCCACATGTCAAGTTTGTTAGCACCTGATCTATTTTCCAGACCTGTGTTGCAAGCTTCAGGTAAGGTGATCAAAGTTCATTTCCATGTGTGCAGATTGACCATCTCCCTTTATTCATCATTTGAACTATCTTTGTGTATTCGCTTCTATCTTCGTTGGCATTATCAGTTTGATTAAACTAAATGAATTGTTAGTCGTGTTAATTCATGAGTTTTAAAAGTATTGGTAGTTTTTGGGTTCAATAACAAATTTCATAGTGAGTACGTGTTGAGTACAGAGTCTAAGAATAAAAGAGTCAAAGTTTATCATAAAAGTTATTACAAACAATATTATGTCTAGTTTATTACTTTGACTTGTTAACTTATAGTGAAGGTGCTAAATTTAAGTGTCTTTTAGGTTTCAATTCACAAAGTGTAAAATTCGGTTATATAATGTATAGGGTTTAGTCACTAAAAGTCATATGTGTGTTTAGTGATATAGTATTTTAGTCTTTTTAGTTATTTGTTTATTAGCTCATCGAAAGTTGATGTCAATGTTGTCAATAAGTGTGAGTATAGTTTGGTTTGGTCATTGTTTTAAAAGTTTTTTTTGAATCCATTGTATAAATTGTAGTAAAAGCTCTCATAATAGTCTAGAGTCATTCATCATTGTCACTTATATAGTTTTGTCAAAATCAAAAGTGTTATGAGGCAAAGTTAAAAAATAAAATAAAAATTGCCTCTTTATAAACGGATTTATTTTCGTGTGAACCTGACATTTGATGTGCATTTCAAAATTTAGGGAGGGCCTTTTCTATTCAAACAACATGCAAATAATCTTCAAATCTTATTTTGCTGAGTGAGCAACTTCAAAATGGAGGATGGAGGTAATGGATGCTGGAGGACATTAACGTTCTCTCATTAGCCGCTAACGAAGGGGCCACATATTTGATATAGTGACATGTTTGTTTTTTCAGTGTTTTTGTATTGTGTGGTGTACTGAATAAACCCCTACTACAAACAAATGAATAGGATAACAACCGACTATAGTGATCTTTTGTTTGTTGCACTTCTACAATGATGGGTGGAAGTGTTGTCGGCTGGTGAAAAGCCCGAGCATTCATTGGAAGTGAAAGCAGGAATTGTTGAGTTCTCATATTTAAGTGATCATGTGCAACAAATATCTAGAATATTGCATCACATGGACACTCATTTCTATTTCCAGTTTCTATGGTATGATTACTTCCCATGTTCACATTAAGAAGGGGAATGCTAGAAATATCTTGTTAGTGTTCACATGTTGTGTGTGATGCGATGAGTTGTAATAACAACTCATATTGTTGTTATATTTTTGGGTAAGTTACATTCTATGGTTAGAATGTAATTGCTCATGCTATTATTAGGTATGAGTTGATAAGTGTTGACTCCTTTGTAGGAGATCATTACACTATCTATGCAACTTCTCTCTTTGTGAATGATGAATGGACATCTCAAGTTTATTTTGTGTTTATCATTTTGTTATTCTAATCCGAGTTTATTGTTAAAGCTCTGATCAAATTCCTCGCATGATGAATCAACATCTCAAGTTTATTTTGCGTTTATCATTTTGTTATTTTGATAAGAGTTTATTATTAAAGCTCTGACCAAATTCCTCACACTTTGTTTAAGAGGATCCTTCTAATCTCTCTTATCCCATTCTAGATTGCTGAGCCAATTGACAGGTCTGGGGTCGTTAAGATTCTTTTTAAGATTTGTTGTCAAAATACTTGCTTCTGAGAAGGGAGTTACATTGTTTTCCTTGATTAGTCTTGATCCTCCTCACTAATTTTCCCATCAGGCTTCAATTGAATTCATTTATATCCTCGATTATTATCCCTCCCTCGCTAAAAGGTCTGTAGAGAATTTCTTCATCTTTCGTGTGCCTTGCCAGAAGAAGACCTACATAATCTTCTCAATTTGATTCAAGATACCTTTTGGGGTGAAATATCCCTAGAGGGATATCTCTCAAAAATCCACAATATATATAAAAATTGCAGCAAATAAAAATTCTGATTTTTGCAGGAAATAAACCAGCTAGGGCAGTGAACTGATTTTTATTGATAACTCACAAAATACTTATCCAAATCCCACGAAAATTTATATAGAGCTTGCAACAATGATAACAAAAACTAGGAAAATATTTTTGGAATTTTCTGAATAGTTTATGAATGCCAATAATTTTTAGAAAGCCCTAAACTGCTGGAAATCTTAAAAAATTCATAACTTTGCAAATACAATAGATAAAAATATGAAATTATGGAAATAACATCTACAAATGATATAGATGAGAACCCAACTTCCAAATCTGGAAACAACAACCTGAAACCCTCCTAAAAAGTTGCTGCAAACCCTAGGGGTGATGTCACCCTAAGGGAGAGGCTAAAAATCCATGAAAATACCTCTGAAATCTGTGCGAAACCCTACTTTGAATGCTGCAATAACTCAGATCTACAACCCTTCAAATTTTCTCCACAAAAAGGAAACCCTCTAAAACTCCACCCTGGAATCTCTGAATATCAGCCTCGAATCAGCTCCAAAATGACAAACTAGGGTGGATCTTTTACCACTGAAGAGTGCCCTACTAGCTAGGAGTGGATCTCTCACCACCGAAGTTAGGGTTCCTGTGGGATTTTACTCCACAAGCAAGAAGATTGCAAACAACAATTGCTCAATAAAAAAATATGTGAGTGTGTAAGAATGAGCTCTATTACTCCCCCATACCTCATTTTATAACTTCCCCAAGCAACAAGAGGCCCAAAAAGACCCCAATCGACCCCTTCTAGGGAGAATCATAAAAACGTAAAGTAACTTTTATCCCCTAGTTGCCAAAAAGGAACTTAAGTGACCCCAACGCAAGAATATAACAATAAAGTACCATATAGTTACCCAACAACAAAATATAACAATTATTACCACCAAGTTGTCCAACTTAATGTCAACGAAAAAATATAACATAAAGCAAGGTGGTAATCAGACATCCATACCCAATAACCTCCAGCGTCGTTAGCTCCTCGGGTATGACCAAGGCTAAGACGAACGAAAAGCTTCCTAGGCCATCTACTTGGAATTGGGGACATGATATTCCTCCCCTCTCGAGAAATGCTTGACCCCAAGCATTATCTTGCCATGCTGTAGAAACTGAATACCACAAAGTAAGTTTCTCCACCTCACCTTGCAGTCAACTAATGATTGGTGTGATCCGAAATAACCAAAACACCCCATATAGTCATCATGAAGTCTATGTCGTATAGAGAACAATGTTGTCCTTGAAGTAGAATGATGCCCAAACTGACTCTCCACTGGTACCCACATCGGGACTGCATGGAATCTTCAAGTGACCCATGAATAGAGAACAAAATGATAATAAATAGAAAAATAAAAAAATAATTACTAGATATATATGTATACATACATACACACATATACGTGTGCACACACATGCACACACACTTCTTGCGTATCACACACATGCTCACACACACACACACATCCATGACATGGTATTCTAAAGAGCTGATGTATCCGTCATATCTTGGTAGTATAACCTTCCAACTATGAGGACCTGCAATAAGGATGTAAGCTAACATACCTGTTGGTTATAAAGATTGCAATTGGCTGTCTTAAGCTAAGAAATTCCCTTTGGGAGTAATGACTGCAAATAGGGACCCGGACCTATAAATCTTAGAGAGGATTAACTTCAGTGGAAACCCTGAAGCTAATAAGTTACTGATAATAGGTTTGTCGCCTCCTTAATCAAACAAAATAAATATCTCATAAAAACACCAGCTCAAGATGAGAGCCAGTTATTATGCTTCTGGATAACAACATAGTATAAAGTGCTCCTTTGAACCCCTGCATGCCAAATAAATGTGAAGTAACAGCAATGCTTTTAATTAATGCTAGATCTTTATGAAATGCATTATACTTTTGCTTTTAATCTTTTTTATGCAATCTAGAGAAAACATAAAGCAAGAGTCTTGATCTCTTTCCTGAGATTAAATTACTACAAGTAGCTACTTAGTAAAGGGTGAAAGTGTTATGAATTATAACAGTAGGAATTGAGAACGGGGCATATTAAAGGAGAGAAATCAGCAGAATTTATGGAAGGCTGTGACTGAATGATTATGGAAAATGAGCTGTCCCTTGACAATATTTAGATGCAATCATTATGGGCGATGAGTAACTTTTGCAGGTCAGTTTTATTGGCCTCCAGATCAGTGTTTGAGCAGCCCAGTAACTCCTCTAGACATAGTTTGGCCTATGTGTTTGTAGCTGCAGCAGCTCTTCCTTGTGCAAGTTCGCTTATACGCTTGTCCGGTTGGTACTTCCATATCTCTCTTCCCTTGGCCGCGAAATACCATACCATCTCATGCTTATATCCTTTTGTGCTGGGGATTAGGGTGTCATATGGTAAAGTTAAGTTTACTGTATGCTATGTGTTTGTTCAACGTAACCTTGTTTCATGGCACTTAATAATCTTGTTAATGAAGATGGGAAGTGTCATTCAAGTGAAAAAACTCAAATATATCTTTATGGGTAACTTAAAGATGTCAATTCTGAAGCAACAAGATAAGTAAGCCTGTACATTTTAAACTTTTAATCTAATCTATTTTCAAATTTTGTTGTAGTTGCATAAGATTTTTGATTTTGAACAAGTGTTTATTCTTAAACCTATCCTCCCAGATTAATTGGTCCCATGGGTGCCAATAAATGAAAGCAAATAATATACGTAATCTTTGGATTTCATGGCTATCTTACCATCCTTGTAACTGAAAATTGAATTGAATTTTCTTTAATGCCTTTCAAAAGATCTGTACAACTCTATTAAGCTTGCTGCTTCAAGATAATATGAGGGCTTTGTTTTTTCATTCTATTGACTGGCAGATCATAAATGCTGTCATGAGTGGAAAAGATGTTATCGTAATAATGGCTGCAGGCGGTGGAAAGAGTCTCTGCTACCAACTTCCTGCCCTCCTTCGTTCTGGGACTTCTCTTGTTGTCAGTCCATTGCTTTCACTTATACAGGATCAGGTATGAAATTCAGTTTTACCAAGCTATGGAGTGAGGAATTTTCAAATTGTGTTAGGAATAGGTACCTAAGGAATCAACTTTTTTGAACACAGGTGATGGGACTTGTTGCTTTAGGAATTCGAGCAAGCATGTTAACATCTACAACCTCAAAAGAAGAGGAAAAGTCAATTTACAAGGCTCTTGAAAAGGGTGAAGGGGAGCTTAGGGTTTTGTATGTGACACCAGAGAAGATCTCAAAGAGTAAGCGGTTTATGTCAAAACTTGAAAAATGCAATCATGCAGGCCGTCTTACATTGATTGCAATTGATGTAAGTGGTCAGAGGAAGCTGATTACCATAATATTTTCAAACTCCAATTTCTTATGGATTTCCTATGCTATGAACTTTTCTCGTGCATAATGTGTTTTTGTCTTTTGAAGTCTACTGCAAACTTATGAACTTTTCAAATGGAACTTTGTTAAAGCATCGACTTACATAAAGAAGAAAATGAAGTTTGATGTAACTTTGTTGGAAATGCCATGCATTCAATAGGATGATGGTAAAAGATTGTCAATCTTTACTTGATGAAATAAGCTATATTACTTTATAAAAATTATTACAGATTATTCACAAAAACAAAGTTTGATGGTATGAGATCATGCCATGCCAATGCCACACTAGGCCACAAAAGTGCCTAGGAAACAAAATCAATTAAGTCTTAACACAGATAGACAACCATTGTGAGGAGGCGGATCCCTATCATCAGGCTTGCCCCAGCCACCATCTTATTACGTGATTTATATGATTGAGTCAAAGTCATCAGCAACCCACTAAGGACTGAGCTACATGATGGTTAACATTGACTTGTAACCAGAAAATAAGATGACATGAGACAATTTTGCCAACAAGCTATGGAGATGACTATTTTTTCATGATGGCATCCAGACTGACCAAATCAAATTATTGCACATCTATTATCCTCATCAATGTTCCTCTTTTTGCATCTCAGAAAATATATGCCTGGTTTCTTAAACAATATCTAAGTCAGCCATGGATAATGAGTAGCAGCATCTGGGGAAAATTGTTCAAATACCTATAAACTATAAAGATAACCATGTTATCCATCTGAGAAGTACCAAAGACCAACTTTTTTGTGTTAATGTTTTCACATCAAGTACCATTTGGGTTATTCTAAAAATATGAAGCAATCATGAAAGGCCAATATCCAAAGAGTCAATATTATAACTTTCTGTTTGGAACGCAAAAATTCTCTAGAATATTTATAAAGTTAATATTCAAATAGTTGTGGATTATTGTGAAATAGAATTCCTTCCTGACGGGGTAAACATGTCACAATATTGACATATTCTTAGCCACCTTCCACTACTTGATGCTTGGATAAAGCAATTGGGTTGTACAATACAACTTGATATGACTAAGTTGATTGACATAGTGTTGGCATAGAAAAAAGTGATCTAAATAGTTAGGGTTTGTATTCAGAAAAAATTCCATATCACAAAGTTTTTATTGATACACATTTAATGAGATAATAGACGACCATCTTTCCTGAGAAATTTCTCATGATTCACATCTGTTACATATTCCTGGAGAAATCATTTTGTTATCATTTTTTTGATTTAAAAAGATAGAGAAAATACTAATAGCAACTTGAATAGATATCTAGTGATGAAATTACAGTGATCTGATGGCAAAACAGTATTTAGCTTAAATGAACAGGATTCATGAATTAAAAACTCACAAATGTCAACATGCTTTCTTGAATATGTGTGACATCATCTTTTGTCATCAAAACAAGAAGGTTATTGTTTTTCAGCTTTTTGATATAGTATGATCCATTTAGATGGAGCTAGTTTTTCTGAAGCTAAACGTCCTTTTGATTAGGCTCTGTGTTAAATCTTATTAGCATAACTTTCGTTTCACAGGAGGCACATTGTTGTAGCCAATGGGGACATGATTTTCGTCCTGATTATAAAAACCTTGGTATTTTAAAAACTCAGTTTCCGAAGGTGCCTATGATTGCTTTGACAGTAAGTTTCAACCATCTTTCCCCCTATTTTTATTATCCTTGTCAATTGGTATTGTTACATGGATTTCTTATTTGATTCCTCTTTACTGTGAAGGCAACTGCAACTCAGCGGGTACAGGAAGATTTAAAAGAGATGTTGCAAATTTCCCGGTGTGTTAAATTTGTTAGCAGTGTGAACAGGCCGAACCTTTTTTATGAGGTATATGATTCTTCTGCTATTATTCAAACATTATTGCCAAAATCTGCCAGAAAGTGGTGCCTGCAAAATATACCTGCATCTGTAAGAGGGATGACATAAGAGCTCCAATCTGAAAGCCTTGTTTAACCTTATCCTTGGCAGGTCCGTGAAAAGTCCTCAAATGGCATGGCAGTCATTGATGACATAGCAGATTTTATACGTGCATCTTACAAAAACAAGGAATCTGGAATTGTTTACTGCTTCACACGCAAAGAATGTGAACAGGTTAATTATCGCCATCCTACATTCTCTGCACAAAACTTACTCAATGGTTATACCTCTTGCATTAGAGGTATTAGTGCAATGATTAGCGCTTGCATTACAAAAAATTATTCTAGATAATGATTCTCATTTATTGCAGTTCTGTGTGTTGACACTTTTACCGTTTTGGTTTATTACATACTTGAGTACTCATGGAAGGTGTTTCCGTTTATTCTCTCTTGTGCATGTGCACATGTCCTTGCATGTGTGTGTGTGTGAGAGAGAGAGAGAGAGAGAGAGAGAGAGAGAGAGAGCCGATGTTAATGGCTCACACAAATCCTTCACGGCTCCAAGTACAGAAGCTTTACAGGGTCCACACATGAGTTGTGGCTGCAAGGAATGGCTCAAAGTAAAGAAGATTTAGAGGGTCCGCACATGAGTTCTGACTGCAAGGAAAAATAATATACGACTATTAATCTGTAATTGCTTCCCAGATGGGTTGTGGCTGCAAGGGAATATCATAAATGGGCTGTAATCTGTAATTGCAAGGTGATGCTTTGTGATTCCCCCTATAGTGGTCACATCCTTACCCGCCAAATTATAGTGCCATAAGGGCCTGATGGGCGGTTGTAGTTTTTTGATAACTTATTGGAACTACATAGTGCTTGGGTAATTTTCAGGATGTTTAGTTTGTGGGATATTGTCTTTCTCACTGAGAGTCTTGAGAGCCCTGTGTGGGTCCTCCCTCTAGTTATTTGTCATTACTGGGTCCCAGCCTCTTGATGTGAGGCTTGGAGATCAGGTAGTGTTCGTGGCTCTAATGATACAGCCTGCCTTATTCATGGTTTTCCTCAGTTTAAGGTTGCATTGGTCCCCTCCAATGAGCATTCTAGATCACGCGTCTTCGAATCTAGAGGGGTTCATCCCCTTTTCAGTTATTTTTGTTATAGTTTGTAATTTGTCCCTAACTCCATCGTCTTTTGTTATTCGCATTGATAGTGACCTGCATCTGGACTTATATTTTGGGATTTATCATCATTCTTCTTTAGGGGACACTATTCTTTGAAGCGATTTCATTGCATGTACCCACACCCTCCAAACTCTCATGATTGTGTGAAAGACGAGTGCTGTCTACATAAGCTAGATCTAGAGGATTTTATGCAGAGTTGCAAGGATACAAATACACTTAATTGTTAAGATTCCCTGGCAAGGATACAATTGGATACGGCATATACATGAACATTATTAATATATATTATATACTATGCTTAAAATATTATAATAATCTAGATTTTAAATTAATTAAAACAATAAATAAAATTAACAATAAATTTATAATAATTATCAATTAGTTGGATATTTCATGGATAAAAAAATTGTAGGCTGTGTAGGCCAAAAGAAAATAGACAAAATGAAAGAAAAGAAGCAAAGTAGGGCAAAGAGAACAAATCAAATGAAATCATTGTGAGTTGCATACACCAAAGAAAAATAGACAAAATGAAAGAAAAGAAGCAGAGTAGGTCAACGGAAAGTCGGAAACAGATCAAATAAAATCATTGCAAGTTGTCCAGACCAAAGGAAAATAGACATATTGAAAGAAAAGAAGTAGAATAGGTCAAAGGAAACAAATGAAATGAAATCATAGCAGGTTGAGCAGAGTCAAAGTGAATGTTTGAAGGAAAAGAGTGAATCAACACTAATTCACCTCCATGTGCTTAGTTGTTGCTGCTAAAATTCATTATAGAAGGCAGTTTGTAGCTTTCTAATCATCTTTTAGCCTTTTGAATTTTTTTTTTCAAGTTATTGTTTTTTGCTTTTAAATAAGGTACGGTAGTTGACCCACATACTGTACCTATTTAGATTTGATACGGCCAAGTTACAGGTTTATATATGGATAAGTCCTGATAAGGTAGTTGGGCCGTATCTGAGCTGTGCCATATCCGTATCCATAGTCACTGTCTAAATATGTGTGTTCTAGTAGCAGGGGTGCCATATCTTGCAACCCTGGTTTTAGAGTGCAAATTTAGCAGTGGATGGAAAGAATCCGATTACATTGTATGGGAGGCACATTCTCTAGTTGGGTGCATTTGATATTCTGTTTAGTCTAAAGTCCCCTATTCCTTGACTCTAGTAGATGTATTTGCATCCCTTCACATGGAGGTGTCAATATGATCAATTATGTCTTGCTAAAGGGTCTTTGAACCCTTACATTCGAGAATTTCATCTCTTGCCAATCTCTTGCTGACCTTGCTCCTTCAACTTAAACTCTTTTTGTTTTTTCTCCACTCTTTTTACTTTCTCCCTTAGGGTCCTTCAACACTGATTGCACCACAATTCACTTTGATACTTGGTATGTTGATGCCTATGTACCTCATCTTAGGTCTAATATACTATCATAACATGAAATGACTTCCAAATTCTTGTCCTTTGGGAGGTTTCCCTCGACTCCTCCCACATTTCATTACTACAATTCGACTCATTCATGTGGTACATGTCCTCTAATTTGTTAGTATGAGAAGGAATGTAAAACTCTACATAGGAGACACCGTTTTGTTTTGGTCCATGACCCGTATTTGGTTTTCTCAATTCATGTATAGAATTACCGTCTTCTTTGGTGAATGAAGCACTTGTTTGCAACAACTTCCATAAGACCTTTTTTTTCATGCTATTTTGGAAAGTGCCCTTCTCCAAGATTGACTTTCAAACTTGGGTCTGCTAATGACAATTCTCTGTATTGCATCACTGTTTAACTGACTTTTCACGTCCTCTCTTCTCCCGCTTCTTGTATTTTATTTTTTTCCTAAGGACATTAGGAGGTTTATTGGAGAGTTGTGCACTAGCATAGCACCAAAATTATGAGGGCTTGGGACTGAGTATCTTGAAGATAGTGTGGATCTACGTGTTCTTCTTATTGCAAACCTAGCACATTATTTGCCCCATGTGAGGGCTTGGGGCTTTCTCCCCTCTTGGTCATAGCACATTATTTGCCCCATGTACAAGTCAGGTTACAATGCCGAATTGAATTAGGACTATCATGATTGGGCACTTGTTTTCCAACCTCTATGCCAGTTTCAAACTACGTACTTTCTCTTTTATTTTGTTAGAAGTTCAATTGGAGTCAAACACGGGTGCCCTCTTTTGTAGATTAGCTTTGGGATACATTGATGAGCTTGAGAAATTTGTTAGAGATAACACTTATGTTGAGGATGCTTGTACCTTACATCACATCTTGATTGTTGTGCTACTTCTTGCTGAAAATGTGGTCCACCTATGTCATTCTCTTAAGGGATTGAAGATACCTTTAGATGCAATTGCTTCCTTTTGTGAATCCTACAAACTCGTGGTTAATTGTAGTAAAACTAAGGGTTGCGGTCTTTTATAATTTCTAAAGAGGCTCTCTCTAAGTTTTAGTTTTTCCGTAGAGGTGAGATAGTGGGGATCCAAACAATGTACACTTGGGTATTCAATTTACAGGTCCAACTTTATTTGAAACCTGCCTCTTAGTAATGACTTTGTAAAGGATACACATCCCTCTCTGGTCTAGAACACCAATGATTTTAAATTCATTTGTAGGATATCCCTTCAGATATGCATATCTTCAATGCAATCATTAAACCCACTACTCTTTATGGGTGTGTAAGGGAATATTTCATTTGCTTACTACGTTTTTATTAACTACTGTTTCAGCCATTGGGTGGTCATTCAATGCTTTCTATTCAAATGAAGGTTTGATGTCCGTAGATTTATCTGTTCAATGTTGTTGTTTGTGGACGTATTTGATTAGGGCATCATTTGTTTAGAAGGCATTCCACAGAGAATTCTCATGGATGACTTTGAGCATGGGAGAAGACCGTAACAAGATTCCACAATGAAGACATTTTTGAGAAATGACAAAACACAATTACAATAGCCCTAGTTGTGTAGAATCATAAAATCATTTAGCCATTTTTGACGATTAAAATCATAACATTTGTAATTTTCTAGACATTACGTGTAGTTATTTAGTGAAAACAAGATACATGTCCTAGTTGTTCCGTTGCTAGAAGCTTCAAGGTAATTCTTTTTATTTTTGACTTTTTCAAACCCAAATAGAGGTAGTTAAATTATGTCTTCATTGACTTTAAATTTGTTAAAAATGGAGGCTAAGACACTAGAAAAGTTCAATGGCTATAGTTACTTAAAAAATATTTGCACACTATTCTTTTATTTCATCAAGTGAGACATACATATAGTTACATGATCTCTTACTAATAAGCAGACAACCATATCAAATTTCTATTTTATAGGGGTGACTACAACTCACATAACCTCTCACTCTCATACAAATAGCTGATCTTATAACTAAATTATGTTATGTATTGTATACACCGTTTTTTTCACTCTTATTGACTTTTCTCTTTGCAGGCACCATTGACACATTGAACCCCTTAGAATGATGTCTTACAAGGCATTACTAGGAGCAGGGAGGATCATAAATGGTTAAGCTTGTTAGGAATCAATAATATCTAATGCAGAATAATTCCTCAGAATCGCAATGATAAGAAGTATGAATAGAATTACAGAAATGAAATATGCACAACACGAAGACAATATTTAACGTGGTTCACCCAATGTGGGCTACATCCACCAAGAACACTTGCTCAGATTTTATTACAAGCCAACAGTCTTCACAGTTACAATAATCAGATCTTGTTTGGAGCTGTGCTCAACAAACCCTCCCGAATTCGCACTTGAATTCGCACACACTATTCACCTTCACAAAACACACTCCTAAAATCCTATTGTATGTCCATCTATTTATAAGTACATCAATAGGTAGCCAAAGAGGCAGTTTTACAAAACAATGGGTACCGAAAAAACCATGGGCCCAAAAACAGCCCATAACGGTTACCCATTACCCACGGGTTAATAAACCACCCATGAAAATTTGCTTCGGGGGCCTCGCCCCCGGGCCCCCATCGGGGGGGCTTCACCCCCCCAAACCCCCATGACCCGCTCACCGGCGAGCGGGACCGTTGTAAAAATATCCGAGTGTAACACATGGAAGGTGTACCAAACTCTAACATGAAAACAGGCTCCACAAACATAACAAAGCTGAATGGCAGTACCTGCGAGGGGGATTTGATGTGCAGTCAATAATACCTTAGATACCCTATCTTTTATATCTTCTAGTCATCCTTTTACAACCTCCTATGACATCACATTACTATCCCCTTACAATCACTTGCATATCTACTTACAACACTTTAGTATTCTCGTTGTATATCCTTTTAATCAGCTCTTGAGACTTCCTCCACCTCTTGACTCTTCGTTTTAGGATCCCGCGATTTGTTATTACGTAGAGCCAACGACATCGTCCATGGTTGATATTATTTGGCTGTTATTCCTCATGCCCAATTGTGTTGACCATGGTTGATGCCGTCGGATGTAGGGAGCTGTAATAGCTAATCATGATCCCTATTTATAGGCATCATTTGAGAGAATTTATCACATAGTTACCATATTCGTATGAACATAGGCCAAATTTGGTTTAGAGCGAATTTTTAGGGAAAACCGAACAAGTTCGGTAGATTCGTTTAGGGTTTTGACTCTAAAAAATTTGGTTGAAAAATAAGTAAATAAAATACTAAAACGAAAATCTAAAGCCCTGGAAAAGTAAAAGCTAAAGTAAAAAATGCAAAAGGAAATTAAAAACCCTAAACGCAGCATCATGTGGAGGCAGGAAAACATAGACACCACGCGAATAGAAGGAAAACACCAGCGAATAGAAGGAAAACGCCACACGAATAGAAGGAAAACACTAGCGACCAAAAATGCGACCTTTGTCTCTGCCATTGAATCTCATCCGAGCTTGTAAAAGTTAAAACTGTATTTGATTTTCCTTGTTTTCGTGTTTCTGTGTTCGAGAGGAGTATAGGTATGTATCAAATTTAAATATTAATAATAATACTTTAAAACTATATACATATCGTGCTACTATTTACCTTGTTTTCTTTTTCCCTTGTTCGAGAGTCGCGACATTTATTAGTAATACTTAGAGACTTAGAGTATTCAACATAGTAATCGGTAATAGTAATATTTTATTATTTAGAGACATATTAATAATTCAATAGTAATGTGTAGAGATATTAATACTTAGAGACCTATTAAGTATTAGCCATCCGTAATAGTAATACTTAAATTTATTATCAAATGTTTAGTAACTTTAATAACTAGTTACATAAATTTAATTATTTTAGGTTTAATTTTTTGTATATTACTATTAAGTATTTTATTTTTATAATTTTTTTGATAATTATTTATATTTATATTTTTTAAAAATTCATAATTTTTTTGATAATTATTTATATTTATATTTTTTAAAAATGCATAATTTTTTTTGAACCGAACTGAGACAAACTGATTTTTTTGCAAAATCTCGAACTTCCGAACTTTTTTCCCTATCCGAACAACCTGAACTTTTCTGAACATGGTAACTATGATTTATCATCATCACATTATTCATCATTTTTCTGCTTGCACTCGCCAAGCTCCTCTTAAAGTCTTAAAGGTTTAGGAGTTAGTCTTGCTTACCTTTGGAGTATTGGGTCTAGGACACCTAAAAATAGGAGCTGCACCAGCGAGGTACACCAAGTCTTTGGAGTCCTCAATTGTGGTCTACTTAGGTCTTCATTTGATTCATTTTGTGATCCTCCATAAGGTGCTATTAACTATTGAGGGGGATTAATCCGCCAATGGTGTCTGCAAAAAGGTAAGTATCTCTAACCTCCTTTTCCTTTATGTTATTTTTTGTTTGATTGATTGATGTTTCATGCACATAGAAATGATAGAATAGCATATTCTTGTCTATTGCATTATTCTTTATTGGCCCTGGCCTTATATCAACCCTTTGGGCATTACAACCTATCGATCTCTACAATCCATGTTTACAATTCTAGCTTAGATATCGTTATGTTCTTTACAATCTATTGATCTAATTACAATCAGGATACTAGTAAGACGTCATCCTGTATCCTAGACCTAGTCTTTGGAACCTTACGTTTTTGATAGGGAGTGAATTACCATCTTTTAGATCCACGACTCTTGCACCTGTTGGTTAAATTTTCTTGTGTGTTGGCCCTAAAATGGGCCCCTTCTTATCCTAATCTATATTATCAAGAAGAGAGAGGATACTATAAACCAGTGTTATGCGGGGACGCGCACCCCCCATTCCCAAGCCGTCCGGGACGTTCCGGGTGCTTGGGGATTGGGACAAAACATCCCCCCATGCACCCACCAAATGCAAAAAATGAAGGGGACGTTTGGGGGACGTCCCCTAACTTTAGGGAACGCGCTTGGGACGTCCTTGGTGCTTCAAGACTTTGGGGACTCCAATGGGGACGCCATGAAGTCCCCCGAGATGGCTAGGGGACGTCCCGAAGTCCCAAAAAAATAAAAAATAAAAAAAGCATAAAGGATTGTGACTTTGAAAAGAGGAAAATGAAAACTAATCCTTTTCCCATGCAAACTTACCTTCCCAAGAAATGGATTTTTGTTGTCTTATGTAGGTTCCAAAAGAAGATATTCTAACGAGAGGTTGTTGTTATTTTACGTTTTAAAGCCTTTCTTATTCATAGCAATAGGATCAATAAATTCATATGCATATTTAAAGGATTTCTTTAGTTTCAAAATTTTGTTGTGTAGGTCTTTCTGCTTCTTTTTGTATGATATTGAAGGCTTTGCCATTATATTAGGATGTTCTACAGGCCAACTTTGTATTTAATTTTTTAGTGTTTTTCAATTACCTTTGCCGGTTTTGTCTATGGATGGCTATTCATGTAGTCTGCATGGCCTCTACTGTTCCAAAAGGCTATTTTTTTAATTCGAAAATATAATCATGTAACTGACATGATAAATAGATGTTGGCATGTTACAGGCCCTTTGGTAACATTATTGGCTATGGTGTTGAAATCATAACCTTTCATGTTTTTTTTCCAAGGTTAGGGGACCCATTGTATATTTTTTAATATTTATATATTATTTTATAGCCATCCCCCAACCATCCCCTTGCTGTCCCCAAAATTTGGGAATTTTTTGCTGTCTTGGAAACCCCATCCCTACGTCCCGACGTCCCCCCGTCCTGGAGTCTTAGGTAACTATGCTATAAACCTTCTTAACCCACATACACGTACTAATTTAATATTGCCAACATTCACCCCTAGTACGAACATGGGGAAAGATAACATTACACAAAGTATTGGATCACACACAAAGTGATGGATGGGAACACAAAAACCAATCGAGCAAGCACATGCCAACAGATGGGAACATATCACCAGTTCAACAGAGGTAGTGGGAATGGCTTCACTACGCTTCCGATGCACCACTTTGAACAAAAACATACCTTTAAGGCTTTATCCAAGATCTTACATCAAATGTGGATAGGAACATGTCGCTATCCAAACTATCAAAATGTGAACAATGTCAAACAGTTATTCACATCGCAATCAACAAGTGTGGCACGGGCCCTCCACTTCTCTTCTCTAATCAGCTTCTCGAGATAGCTGGGCCTCATTGAGCAGATACAAATCAACTTTATTTTAGTGAGAACAAATCATCACTGACGCACACAAATAGAAAACAAATTATTACACGCCACACGCATAAAGAAAGACATTATTGTGTTTATAATTTTATTTTTCAGTGAGTACACATCACTAATTAATACACATTCTTCGTTACTTCCGTGGGGAGAATATTCTTTCCAATCACTCTCCTTGTTTTTGTTATCAGAAGCAATCAAAGCTTTACCCTTTAGCTTTCTATTGACGAGATCTTGCACTCTTTGTTTCCAATTCATAAGAATGTGTTAAGGCTGCTTACAATAATAACATATATATTTTTTCTTTAGAGCTTTGGATGCTGACTCATGTTTATTTGACATGAAAGGAGAACTAGATTTGTGTTTCACAAACATTGCTTTTCCCTCTTTTTTTAATCAAATCTTTTGGCTCTGTTTTCTTCATCAAGCAAGGAAGAAATCAAGTCTTCTAGACTGCGATTTATTTTACTCAAAAGGTAAAAATTATATTTGAATGGTTGGTTGGCATGCTATTCAATGAGACAGCCTTTGCATCTTCATCTTTTACTTCAATTTGTATACCAGCTAATTGATTCATCAAAGAATGAAACTCATTAATGTCTTGAACAATGCTCTCACCTTCTTCCATTTTTAGTCCAAAGAGTTTGCTCAATGTGTCCCAAATAAACTTGGAAGTCTTGAAAAGGTCTATGTAATGTCCCTTTCTTAGACAAATAAAGACAGTTTGGGTTTTCTAGCAAACACTTATACCAAATATGCAACAAATTGATTTTTATTCAAACCTTATAAAAAAAAGTACAGTAGCCTGGTTTCTTGCTTTTACTTGAGAAAAACCAACAATTAGAGATACCCAAAAGGGGAAAAGCCTTAAGAAATCCACTTGGCACATGACTATGGTAGAAAATAATTTTTACAATCAAGAACTGAATTTATTTCTATTATATTTCAAACCACAAACCACAAAAAATACCTGTTTACAATTACAAGATTTTTTTTGATAAATGACATCCCAGATGGCATGAAGAGGGCAAATGATGTATATGCAACCTAGGATTGTAGAAATCTGCCCACGAATGATGCCCTAAGCGCAGGTTTGAAACCGCAAAGGGTGTAGATATCCCTAGAAATGGCTGCAAATGTCTCCAAAAACCTTCCCAAATTCGATTCCAACTGATAGGTGGTTGCTCCATTGTAGAAAACACTAAAAATTTGATTTGCATATGATGCCATAACTGCCAATCTTTGAAATCATCTTGAAACTGTGCCTGAGCTCTGAAAATCTGGTCTTTAAATCTAAAAATCTGTTTTTTAGCTCAAATGTGATCTTTGTGTGAGATCACCAAGGAGAAATAGAGGGTTTTCTGAAATATTCCTTGTGGGATACCACTTAAAAATGCACAAAATATTGAAAATTTGCAGCCAAATAAAATACTGATTTTTGTAGATTTTTAACAGCTAGGGCAGCGAACTGAAGAAAATTAATATCTCCCAAAATACCCACTCAAATCACTTGAAATTTTTAGGAGAGCTTGCTAATATTATAAAGTACATAAGAAAACTATTTTTGGAAATTTTGGAATAATATAATGCAGCCAAAAAATTACAGAAAGCCCTAAACAGGGGTAAAACTTCAAAAATTCGTAATTTCTCCAATAAGCAATATAAAATTATGAAATTATGGAAATAGCATATACTAATATGGAGAATGAAACCCCAACCTTCATATCTGAAAATGGCAATCCAGACACCCTCCAAATAAGGGCTGCAATCTCCAAAACAAGTCGCCCCTTTTGGTAGATGGTCAAAACCCTTTGGAAATCCTCTAGAAATGATGCCAAACCCTGTTCTTATCGTTGTCGTAAATCTGATCGGAAAACATTTTGATTTTTTCCACAAAATGTCTCCAAAACCCTCAAAACCCTTCCTCTGAAACCTTTGAAAATATCTCTGTAAATTAGCCTTGAAAACAACTCCATAATGACAAGCTAGGGTAGATCTCTCACTACCGAAGAATGCCCTGCTAGCTAGGGATGAATCTCTCACCACCGAAGCTAAGGTTCCTGTGGAATTTCACTCCACAAGCTGTAAATTTGCAAGCAACAGTTGCACATGAAGGAAAATAATTATGTATGCAAGAATGACCTTTCCTTTTCCTCCAACTCCTTATATAATTTTCCCCAAGGGAAAAGAGCCCCAAAAAGCCCAAGTCGCATTTTTCCTTAGGATGGGCCAATAAAATAAAAGTAACTTAAGTTACTTTTCCCTTTTTAAGTCGCCATGGCCCAAAAGTGACCCCCAACACAAAATTAGACCATTAAGTGTCATGTTGCCTCTTCCTAACGACAAAACATAATATCTAGTCCCTTCAAACACTTTAAGCTCATGTCAATGAAGAATTACAACAAAACGGACTAGATATTCATACCCAATAGCTCCTAGCGTCCATAGCCCCTTGGGTATGACCAAGACTTGGACTTGAATTGGCCCTTAGGCCTTTGGTGTAGGGAAGGGAACATTACATTTTCGTCACCAAATTCTGATCACAATGAGGGTTTTCGTCCTCAAGTGATGAATGCTAAGAGGGTTTCTGTCCTCAATAGCTGAAAGTAGAAGCACAAGTGCTCAACTCATAAAATCAAGGTGATTAGATGTGATAACCCTTTTGCAAGCTTGAAGGGTTTCGTCCTCAAACCAACACACTATTGAGAGGTTTTGTTCTCAATAGATCTTCCAAGAGGGTTTTCGTCTTCAATGGATGAGAGACAAAACAAACATGCTCCCAACTCTAAGAGAATAAATTCCAAAAGCAAGCATAACCTCTTCAAAGCCAAATGACCCCTTTAAATAGCTAGAGGTGGTGCTGAAAACCAATTAGAACCTTCTAAATAAGACCGACCTTCTTGGGGAACATAATAGTTACTTTTTTCTTCTATTTTTCAATTGGCTTTTATCTTTTTCCCAGCCGACCTGGCTATACTTAGAAAATTGCTTAAAAAGAATGCAAAGCTCACAAAAACAATTGAAAATCAATTAGAGGTGGTGCCGAAAACCAATTAGAACCTTCTAAAGAAGACTGACCTTCTTGGGGAACATAATAGTTCCTTTTTTCTTCTATTTTTCAATTGGTTTTTCTCCTTTTCCCAGCTGACTTGACTATACTTAGAAAATTGCTTAAAAAGAATGCAAAGCTCACAAAAACAACTGAAAATAATGACATTAGCTTCCCTTTGCTCATACCCTTTTTGCCCACGGGAAGTGGAATGGGCTCAAGGTCTTGAAAGAGGACTAGTGTTGAGAAGGGGACATTACAGTCTATATGATGCAAATAAGCATCTGACATTCCTAAACTGATGATTGCTATTGGCTTCTAGTCCTTGGTAACTTATTTCATTGCCTCATCAGGATTTTCTGGTTTCTTCATGTTTCCATTCACAATTTCCCATAGATCCTTATCAATCAACAACAATAGGGTTTTCACCTGCCTGTGTGAAAATCCCTGCCTTCAAATTTCTCCACTAGACTCAATTTTTCCATCTTACCCCCCCAAACTAGATTGACACATAGGTTGTCGAGTTCTCCTGAAAATATGTCTTTTACGAAGATAAGTCTTTTCTCTTAACTTGCCATTTGTTTATCCTTCATGTGCTTTTCTTCTCACACCGTGACATAAGAATGAAGTTTTAATTTTCTGCTACTCCCCATTGTTTTTTCCTTCAGTCACGCTTTGATCAAATTTCAATAGAATAGCACCATCCACCTCCACGCTCTGCTCATTGGGATGCACATCTCATAAGACTACACTTCTGTGGGTGCTTCTTTTATCTTTTGCAGGTGGTTTGTGCTCATTTAATCATTCGTATGGCTGCAGAAATCTGTAACATGCTGTAGTTCTAGTCTTTTCCTTGCAGGCGTTTCTTACATCTAATGCGCCACCCTTCTGCCGAGCACCTAACGCTTTTGTAGCCGCAAAAGCAGCCTGCTCACTGCTCCAAATCATACAGCCTTTGCAATACAGAGATTAAGATAAAAATAAAATAAATGGTATCATGTACATGGAGGCACCATCCAGCCAGCATGCAAAAAATTGAGTTCTGATTTATCTATCATTAAGGACTGCAGCTGTACAAAGCTAAAAATTTTAATTTTCTAAATCATGTCTATTTTGCAAAAATAAAATGCCCGAACTCAAATAAGATCTCTATCAGGATACAACACCAAGCTACATATTTTTTCATAGCATTGGCTGACCCTTGATTCTTGCAGATGTGAGAAGGCTCTGCTCTTAATTTCTTCTGTATAGGCATCTCATCCTGCTCTGATACCAAATCAGAAATATTTACTCACTATTATTTTATTTCATCAAGTGAGACATACATATAGTGGCATGATCTACTACTAATGAGGAGTCAGTCATATCAAATCCCTATTCTGAAGGGGTGATTAAAACTCACATAGCCTCTCACTCTCACACAAATAACTTATAACTAAATCATTTCATGTGCTAATTTAATGTTCCAATGAGAAGCAATTTTAATTCATGCATAAAAATGATGAGGGTATCATTAATTGGACTGATAAACGACCTACACAGCCACAAACATTAGTAGGACGGAAGAATAGATATGATAAAGCCATGTCCATTACTAGACAGGGTATACCAGATTTAGAGTTCCATCATCTTGTTATATTAGATTCCCTCTGTATCATTGGTTTGAAGGGAACCTACATTCAAGCAATCAACTATCCAAGGAAGAATTGAACCATACGAAATATCAAACAATAAGGTCCAACTGTGGCAGAAAACTGATTGGTGATACCACGAGCTGATCTATAACCAACATAAACCCAAAATAACTGATTCCCGGCCATTTAATCTATAGATAAGATTATGTAGATTTTCATGATGAAAAAAGTTCAAATCTGGATCCATCATGTTAGATGAAACAATTTCCAAGATGGATCTAGAAACCTATTGTTTTAATCTATAGCTGTCTAACTTAGGTATTGTGTTTTCTGAAGCTCACTTGAGCTCTGGAAAAGCTAAAGTCACAAATGAAATCGAGTCAAGTTTGAGTTATTTAACTTTGGAGCAAGCTTTTATGAATCTGTGATTAGTCTACCCATCCTCCTTGCAGGACTGATTAGAGTCGGGGATTCCGAATGTAGGCAGGTTAGCAGAGTAATTGTGTGAACAAATAGGTCATCCATATTATCTATAATTTAAATTTTAGATACACGAAGTGTGTGTGTGCAAATGAAATATGAACCAAAATGTTGATGACAGGAATACAAATATACATTTACATGTTAAGTGGACGTTCTGTAACCAAAGGGTTTTGTAGGATGATAAAAACGGTTTTATTTCTGGAACAATTGACAAATGAAAGTAAAAATATTATTCCATAAAAGTAAACAAATAAAATGTCTCCACGTCAAATATGTGAAATCCATGAAAAGGCCAGACTATTCATGCTGTAAAAGGGTCGGTAGTTTTCTGAAAAGCTTACACAGGTCAGTGGAAATGTGTGGATGTCTACAGGCCCCTTCAAACGCTTCAACCACCCAAATGTTGGTGGAAGCCTTGACCTAGTGTTATGCTATAATCCTGCTGGATGGTTGTCGGATTTCGAATTAATGTGAATCTGAGAAGACTTATTCGTGAACTGAGTTTCCTAAATATTTTTTTCCAGTACCCATGACAGTGGCTCCAGGGGAAGGAAAATCCTTCTCTCTCGTGGATGAAACAAACAAAACCATATTAGTGGCCAGTCCTCATGGTAGATCTTGAGAACAGTTGCGAAAAATTTGCAGCCACCAAGGTCATTCAACTAGGAAAGTATCAATCTCCACCCAATGTCTTTCTAACAACTGCCACCTGAAAGCTGAAAAATTTCTGTAAAGAACAGTGGTGGTGCAAATGATGTAAGATAATATCTGGTGTTTTAAGGTCCATGATCAATCTTTTGCTATTAGGGGATGCTGTTATTGGTAAAAAGATTTAGAGATCCGAAAAAACTAGAAGAAAATATGTCTTATTATACCGAGAGGCATTTTACAATAGAAGCGGGGCACGGGTTCTCATGGCATGACCATGTACATTAAATTTTTTAATAGCCGATGTAAATTTATTTTAAACAAAAACATTAAAGCTGACTTCACAAAAACTATATAATTTATTTAACGCACTATCATATAAAATTTTAAAACTAGAAAAAAGCAAAGACCTAAGAGTGAAAAGCAAGGAGGAAGAGCAGAGATCGAGGAAGAGGAGATATTCTTCAAGGGCATGAGCATTTACATGTAGATAAATGATTTCTCTTTTTCTCTTAAAAAGGCGGAGTGAATTTCTCTTTTTTGCCCCGAAGGTGTATACGTGTTCATTTTTGATTGGATGCGGCCTGGGGGGTCTTTTTGGTGAAATTTGCCACTTTTGTCACATTTGTAAAAATATCAAATTGGCCCCGCGGCCCTGATAGCATCTAATTGGTTATTCAACAGATATGAAGTGGCAGGGAAAAAGTCTTACTTTGTCCCCAAATAAGGACACGTGACAGTTTTTCAAGTTACAAGAGGGTCGGTGGAACATTTTGAAGTTTTTTGCTTTTTGTGAAAAAGGAGCAAAGTTATAAGCGGGAAGGCGGGTCGGCGGAGGAAAATTGGAAATTTTTCCTTTTTGTTAAAAAGGGTAAAATTGCGGAAATGAGCCGCGACTCCATCAAAGGCCTAGATTAAGCCACGTGTCGAGCCTGTATTTCAAAGGCGGAGGGGCGGGGCAAAATGTGAAAATTGCGCATTTTCTCCAAAAGTCATAAAATGCAGAAGGCAACCCCAGGCCTGCTTCGAATCAGATTTTTCCACGTGGACGCCTCTAATCTAAAGTTGAGAAAGGGCAGATTCAACGGTTGCTGTGCATTGCATCTGATTTTGCCGCCATTTTTGCTCCAAGACTCATGGAGATGCGAATACGCATTGTTTTTCATCGTTTTTTGATGAAATTCCTTGTCGTTTTTGTTTGCAAAGTGCAATTGAATGGATTTAGAGCTTAATTTGTGAGTCCAAGGAATGTAAAGGTTGATATTTTGAAGTTGGAATTGCTCGGGCACTTGCAAAAATGCGAATTACTAGAGAAGCTGGATGCAGAGCAAAGTTGCAGAGGAAAGAATGAGGAGAAGGAAGCTATAGGCGCAAAGGATGAAGAACGTGTTACCAGAGGAGATGACTGGATGCCCCAGTTAAAACAATGATGGAAATATCTGAAATGATTCACCTTTTGAAAACCTGGCAACTTTTTGTTGTAAATCTGTTAAACATCACTTTATGGAAATCATGATCAAACATGTAACAAACAAAGGTTCCTTGAATATTCTTTTCTTGGGGGGAAAGCTTGGATGTAAATTGAGTGTTATAAAAAGCATGCTTTAGTCATGCAAAAGGTCGGGGGTTGAATTCTTACGAGAAAATTTGAGAAAGCCCATCTTCTTGAGAGACCATCTGAGATACCTATTAATCTCTTATGTTTTAGATTTGATCATGTCAAGTTGGTTGCAAGTGTACATCCATTGACAAGCTCTGAGATTGTTCAAGAAACCTTCCCCTGTTGATAAATCTAATCCACTTCAAATTAATCTGTGTTAATCTTTGGCAAATTTGTGTCTGCTTTATTTCAGAATGTTTTCAAATGGTTTTGATGTTTCTGTTGCAATCTCGTGTTAAAATCCCTCCGAATCACACAGGATCTTGTCCTTGTGATAGTTTAGTGGCATTTGCAATTTCATTATGAAAAGAGCCTTCATCCTGTAATGAGATAAACAATTTAAAATCACTTTACTGTCATTTTGTTGATAAAGATTGTCTGTAAGCCTTAGAGTGTATCTTAGGCGTGAGGAACCAGGGGTTTTTAATGTTTAATTGAGTCTTTAGCTCGAGCCTTCGTGTTAAATTCTTGGAGATTGTGTGAAACCGTGCAAATCTGGGCCTCCATTGATGCACACCTTCTGGTTGAAGGAATATTTTAGCTATTCTGAAGCATTTTGTCATTTAGTTTTCCAATTGTTGTGAAGGTTCTCAAAGATCTGGCAAAAATCAAGTTTATCCTGCTTAATCTCCCACCAAAAATTATTCAAAAACAATGAATCCTACCTGAACTACCTCTGTTTGCCCTATATGTCCACAAATGAATAAATTCTACTGCCAAAATATGCAGAAGCAATAAGGATTCCATAATGTCTTTAGTAACCTTAACCTCGTTTAGAAAATATCACCATTCTTTAGAAGTGACAACTCGTGAGAGTTAAATTGTGGTGCATTAATTATATTTTCTCAAGGTTTCCTTTCAAATTTGTGCAAAGAAGGATATCTTCATTCTCCTTCACCAACAGAGGTTACAAAATGGGTTCTCTCACCCTGGTTGAAAGGCACAACCTAAAGTAGCGAGGATAGATCAAATCCTTTTGAAGGTGCTATCTATTTCTTCAACATTTGAGTGACAAAGAGCCAGCTGAATCGCCTCCCTGACTACAAAACGACATACATGATGATTTATCTGTCTCTAGGCTTCTTGTTAAATCTGTGATGATGCTCAGCCTGCAAAGGAGAATAAATTTGGATACCAACAAGGTGCACCCACGATCACAATGGGTCCATTCACGTAACTCAAATCACATCTGGAAAATGATATAATTGAGTGAGGCTTTATTGATATAAGTGCTTGAAGTATATGAAATAAGTTGTCACAATAGTGGGGTTTGGTGCCCACTCTATGAGGCTCCTATATGATCTTCAATGGCTGTGTCATGATATCCCAAATGATTATTAAATTGAATTGAATGTTGGTCCCACTTGTAGATGTGGAAGTTTTGTCTAGCAAACATAAGACAATAATCGGCAGGAACAACATGATAATCTCAAACTCACCATAAGTACATTGCTTATTACATGTCATTCTTTAGTACTTATTGACTTTGTACATAATTGCATTAAAACTTAATTTTATTAAATATTAATTGGCAACTACTGTAACATATGCGTTTATAAATTGTGAGTTGTTAGGCTTGTTGGTTGCATACGGGTTGTTGCCTCCAACTAACAACCTCATTGTAGCCTAAACTTGTATGAACTTTTTGTGTTGATTATAGTGAGATCTCTAGTGTCTTGATGGATTTGTTTTGCCTATGTTTACTGAAGAATCTGTACACTACTAATGTGCTTTGCTAAGAAAGAAAGAAATTATATCAATGTCCACAAATGACCAAAAGTAGGTCAACTGGACTCTGTTAGAATATGCAAAAAGAAGAAAGAAGACAGAAGGCACAAAACTGCGCTGTGTAAATGATACAGGCAGAGGTTTATTTATAATATGGAGGTGGTTACAATTTAGTTACACAGTTTCAACTGCATAACTGCCGAATAGGCTATATAAACAGCGTATTTTAACACCCCCTCTTAATGACTAACCTAGAAACTATACCAAGTTTATCCCGAAACTTGACAAACAAGAAAGCACCAAGAGGTTTAGTCATTACATCAGCAGACTGCTTCTGAGAAGGACAGAAATGAAGAGAGATTTCACCCGAGTCAACCAATTGACGAATATAGTGATGATGAATCTCAATATGTTTAGTGCGGACATGATAGATGGGATTTTTGACCATCTTCAACACACCTTGATTATCACAAAAAAGTGAAAGAGGTGTAGCAGTGACCTGTGAAAACTGAAAATCAACCAAAATTTGACGAAGCCATACCGCTTCGCAAGCAGCACTAACAACAACCTTGTATTCTGCTTCTGTGGAAGAGATAGCCACAGTGGGCTGAAGCTTACTCTGCCAAGAAATAACTCCTGAACCAAGAGAGAAGATATATCCAGTGGTAGATCTCCGAGTATCCACTGAACCTCCCCAATCAGAGTCTGTGTAGCCAATCAACGTGAAATCCGCAACTCTCTGATACAAGATGCCAAAGTCAAGAGTTCCTTTGACATACCTTAACACACGTTTTGCTGCTCCCCAGTGAATGAGTTTCGGTTTCAACAAAAACCGAGAAAGATAACTCACAGCAAAACACAAATCCGGTCGTGTAGTGGTGAGATAAATCAAGCTACCTACCAATTGTCTGTACAATGTTTTATCGACCAGTGGTGAATCATCATGAGCTGAAAGTTTCAGCCCGACCTCCATAGGTGTAGATGATGAATTACAATCATACATCTTAAATTTTTGCAAAAGATTCGTGGCATATTTAACCTGAGAAATGAAAATCAAGTGATCTTGTTGCCAGAATTCTACACCAAGACAATAATGAAGGAGGCCTAAATCAGTCATGTCAAAAGCAGTGCACAAATCTGATTTTACCTTATGAATCGCAGCATCTCCACTGCCTGTGATGGCAAGGTCATCAACATAAACAATAAGAATCACAATGTCATCATGTGTGCTTTTGACATAGAGATTTGGATCAGAATCTAAACAAAAAGAAGAAAGAAGACAAAAGGCACAAAACTGCGCTATGTAAATGATACAGGCAGAGGTTTATTTATAATATGGAGGTGGTTACAATTTAGTTACACAGTTTCAACTGCATAACTGCCGAATAGGCTATATAAACAGCGTATTTTAACAGACTCAAGGATATGATAATTGACAATAAAAAGTTCTAGGAAGAGAGAAGCCTAGAAAAAGGAATAAAAGTAGATTAGACAAAATAAAACAGTGGGCCACTAACACAGGGGGCATTAAAACCAATACAAATAGCAATGAAGGGCGAACAGGAGCCCCAAAAGCATGTGCCAATGAAGACTACAAGGAAATCTAGTTGACTATCTCCTTTGTTTGTACCTAAAATAGAGGACTCTCCTGAGCCATGAACGATCACTGCTAAAGATTTGATATGCTTGCCGGGAAGCATCCAAGGTCGGAGAGGCTAGGCTGGGAGATCCTAGGAGGAAGCAAAACGCTTCCTCTAGAATCTCCCCTAACGTTCAAGGCTGTTGGAGATCCCGTAGTAGAAAAGAAACTCGTAATATGAGTCTGTCCCTATGGTTTGCGTGGTAATTGTTATTCCCTGATTACCCCCCACTTGTGGACTCTACAAAACATTAAAAGAGAAGCTTGGAAAGAAGTATCGATGTATTTGTGTATTGTTGACAAGACATTCACTTATTCTTCAACTCCATGTAGTTGTGTATTTTTGAAATGTTTCCAAGATTGGCATCAAGGTGGCAATTTTCTAAATGAGAGCATTAATGTTGATCAATATCCTATTATAGGGATATGTCACTATAGTAAATAGCTTGCATATATACAAACATCACATAGATAACAGCTACAATCTAGACCGGCCCCACAAGACATGATCCTGAAACCATTGGCAAAGAATATAGAATTGTACTGAGTCGACGAATACACAACTATTAATGATTCATATCAAGAAAGGTCTATTGTAATGGAAGGATGATCAAGCACGATGACAATCAATTGTGACTTTAAAGAGATTTTATTATTTGCTCTCATCTAATTTTTCAAATCATAACATGTCAGCATGTTGGTTTGTTTAACATTAAAAATATCAACATTTCAGATTCAATTAATGTTTAGAGGGTCAACTTGTTTAGGAAGGAATTGTTATGCACCTTCCATAACATGTTGGCTAGGTCAATATTAAAATATCAATATGTTGAGCAGTAATGGGTCAAACATGATTACAATATGACAAGTGGTATATATGCATGAAAGTGCTGTTGTTTAGCAGAAATGAAGATTCCTATGAGTTATAATCCATTGGTGATATTCTGAAATTAGAGATTGATCTTCGCAAAGTGTTCTACTGCTATAAGAAGCTGTGTTTTTTGTTGTTTTTTATTGGGCCTGAACACATGCATACGCATACCCGCACACACACGGACACACATATGCACACACATATGTGCCCACCAATGCACATGCACACATGCACACGTGCACGCCGACGCACACGCACACACACACACACATGTGCATATACACATGCACATGTGCACTATTATCATTTATGTTTCATATTTCAACTATTTGCTCCTAGTTTGTGCAAATATTCAAATAATGGACCTTTTTACAAGTTAAAAAGATTGAATGAAACCTCTGTGGCAGTTACTGATGAAACATGCAATGTTAGAAGCACCTTAATATATAAATAGAGCCTTCTCTTTAATGACAAAACTTCATTAAGGACAAGATACAGTACAAGATAAATCTTCTGAGATGCAAAATACTAAGCTGCATATTGTAATATTTTTTGTTATTATATCATGCAAAGTGGAAATTGATCTCAATTTTCAAATAATTTATGAACAGTCCTGTCTGAGGTTCACAAGGGGTGTCCTCCATGCTTATGTTTATTGGATTGCTACTGGAAGAAGGGTGTTATGTTATCTGCTTGAGAATATTGCTGCCAAGAGGTACCTGTTTTAAATAGGGTGCTATTGTGAGTAGTTCCTACATTTCTGGTGTTGATGTTGGCACGCAAGAGATGATGGTGCTGGGAGCTCAATTGAGTTGTATTGGTTAGTCCTATTGGTCTTTATGTTGCTGAAAATAGAAATGAGCTGTGTTGATGGTTGAGTTGGATTTTGGAAGTGCTTTTAAGCCACTGGGTTTGCAAGGGTTTTAAAACAACTAAATGTCCCATGCTTAACCTTCTTATATTAATCATTTTTACCAATAGAATTTCAGAGCAAATCCAAAACTAAATAAGCCAACTATTATCACAATTTTTGAATTGTGCATGTTTTAGTTGCGGCCCTCTTCATGTTGAAATGTGGCAGCCTTTGGATATCTGTTACACTTAATAAGATAATGTTACATCAATTTATTCATTCAAAATTAGGTGGAATTTACTGTTTGATGAATCATTAAATCTATTAGCGACACATCACTGCCCTTGACAATCATCTTATTATTATGTTTATCTTTACAATGATAATATGGAACACATTATCCAGTCTGTTTTGTAGAACATCCTATTTAGGAATTCTCTTCAATAAGGTGCAGACTCTGCCCACCATTGGATGCACGCCCTGTATAAGTTGGCTAGTCTGCTAATCATAACATGGCATGTATAGCAGCTAATAGAACAACAGAAATTTCTTAATCGTGTGCTTTATGTATACGAAGTATTGTAGCATATTATAATTCTATTATGATTCTGAACTTATAAGAGATTCAGTTGTCTGGACTCTGTAGGTGTTCATGTTTCATCCATTGCAGGGATTTTATTCCATTGGATATGAAGTAGGATATATATGATTTAATGATTGAAGGCTGGGCCAAATATTTTTTATAACACGGTTAAGGACCTTGTAAGTGGAGGGATCTCATGCAAGTGTATTTCATTGCGGTTTTTTTAATTGCATGCATTTTTTGAAGTAATACCTTTTCACCTCCTATTACCAGGCATTTGACATCTAGGATGGATATGTTCTTACTAGGAGTTAAGTCCTACTTTGCCAGGATACGTCCTGCAGCCCCCCGTACTCTGCCTGATACGTATCCGGTATGGATACGTCAGGATACGGGTACGGATATGTGATGGGTACATCCGGGTTCTTCACGGGTACGCCACAGGTACGTCTGGACGTACCCGGATGTAACCGCGGCGAACCAAAGCTTAAATCTACCACCACAAATTGTGAAAATCACAGGGTTTTGAAGGGTTTCAGATGCAGTTGTGAAGGGTGAAAAATCACGATTTTTTGAAGTGTTTCAGACCCAGTTTTGAAGGGTTTCAGACGCTCAAAAACGTGACTAATACAGTTGCGAAAATACAGTCATCAACAATAGTGAAAGGCCATAAATTAGTCACGAAAGGCATGCAGAAACATGAATAATACAGTCACGAAAACAGTTGTGATTAGTAGAAAAAGGCCACAAATCTGTTTGCAAAGAAATACAAGGGAAAATTGCCTTCTAAATACAACAAGGGATCTACACAAATTCCTACAACATATTATTTTTTTAGGGCACATTTTTTTACAATCACATCCTTTCAATCAAAACCAACAAGAACAATCATTTGAAGGAGAAATACAGTGGTAACTGGTAAGTAATAAGACCACAATCTGGGCATTTATCTATACTCATTTTTTGGTTTAAATAAATATTTCAGCATAGAGTAAGAGTTTTCAGTTTTGTATTACTATTTTAGTATTTCTTATGGACTAAAAAATGAGTAAAATGATTATATGTGTGTGTATATTTTAATTTTTTAATATATATGTACGGATGTATCCAAGACGTATCATACCCAAGGGTTTTTTAAAATTGACGTATCTGCGTATCGAACCCGTATCCGAACCCATATCCTGGCAACATAGGTTAAGTCATTGGAATCCATGTTTAGAGAATGGTAGATAGACGTTATCTCTTTTTTTCTCTGTTAGGCTGATTCTTATTAATAATTGAAATTACTATGCTGATTGATTTCCTACTAGGTAAATATGTTGTGAATCTGTGATTTCCAGTTGTAAGACACAATTTTTTGTTTTTTGAGGTTGAAAATGAAATGAAAAATTATAATTTGCTGTCAGAAAGCTTAGGGATTATTTTATCATTTTCAATTTTTTTTTTCTGGAGGAACCGTAGATCCTCTCTTTGATGATTGATGAGAAAGGATAAATCTCTGCCATCTTTTACTTGCATTTATTCCTTGTACATGCTTTTGCTGGATGAAGTAATGTCTTATCATGAATGTCTTTCTCCAAGTCATGAATAATTTTCATGTTTTCAGGTTGCCAAAGAATTGCGACAGCGTGGCATATCAGCTGATCATTACCATGCAGATATGGATACAAAGACTCGTGAACGAGTTCATCTTCGGTATGCAAGCTACCAGTAAATCGTTTTACAGATGACTGTACTATTCTCCACTAGTTGCTTCTTTTCATTTGTTCCAAGCATTTTCTGTCAATTGTTTCCTCTTCTACAAGTTTAAACATGAAATCAATTGTAATTAAAAAATCACTTGTGGTTAGGTTGTAGCATTATAAGATTTATTACATTGATTAAAAATTTAAATGCTAAGAGGCAGAAACTGAATAGATTAAGAATATGGGTTCTTCTACAATTTATGACCATATAATAACTTTTATTACTACTTTTGAAATGCAAAATTACCTCCTCTTAGTTGTTGACAAAGGGACACTCCAGCTATGGAATGTCACTCTTGTAACTTTTAATGGATCTCTTCTATGTCAATGTGTAATGGAAGCTTCTGTTTTCTAACACGTGTCCACATGGAACCTTCTGTTTTCTAACATGTGTCCACAGCTTTTTAAGAAACGTCTCATCTTTTAGAGTCGGCCAATTCAAAATCGCTAAAGTACAACCAGGCTGATCATTAAGGTTTCTTTTGAGGAATTTCTTAGAAAACACCAACTGGAAAGACATCACTTGAGAATGCAATAATGCTATTTCGAAAAGTAGCAAAAGACCAGCATGGCCATCATTGTGTTGTTATTATCTGAGATCACAAAATTGGTGATTTTAGAAAACCGAGTAGGAGCAGAAGACAAGCGAATGTTTTTTAGAATGTCCAAACTTGCTGTTTTAAATCATAATGGTTCCCAATACATCGTTTTGGCAGATTGGTGACAAAAATGAGAGTAGTAATGTAAAAAAATAGTAACTGAGAAGGAAATAGAAGTTTCGCCCACTGTGCAAGAATGACAATGTTGATGAAATTCTGTGTACCTGAATGTTAGTGTTGATTCTTATTATTTACGCGTCATTTGGGATTGATAATCTTGACTTTTCACTTTAACAAATATTGTGCCTCCCTCCTGCATGTCTAGAAAAGGGGTAGAGTTCTCTCTCAATATTATCTTCTTATCCAAAGTTGTGTACTGCCTACGAGGCCAGACAATATCTCCAAGCCAGAAAAGCCTGTTGGGGTTGTTACAATCTTGACCAAGAGCCACGTCCAAACTATTTCTCAAAATTTCCTAGTTCGACAATGCAGCCAATAATGAAAAAAATCAATCACATTTACCATCAACTATAGTGTTATCTGAAATTTTAATGCGTTTGTTTTTGAGTGGGTTCATATTTGAAGGAGATTATCTTTTAGAGGGATGCAACTATAATCTTATAAAGAGACTAAATATATATTATAGATAAAATGGATATTTTATTAAGGAAAAAATGCAAATATTTACAAGTCAGCTATATTTGTCGATTAGCCTAGCCCACCTACCTTAACAGCCTAACACCAAATGTTGATCATGTGAACAACTTACATGTTAAGATTCATATAGCTAACACCCCCTTTTTGTTAAAATATAGAGTATTATATAGCCTGTAATGCAGTTATGTAGTTGTTCAGTTGGTAACTGTTCAACCAATCTGTAACCACGTCTTCACATATAAATAAACCTTTGCCTGTGACATTTGAGCAGTGCAGTTTGCCTTCTCTGTATTCTTTCTTCTCTTTGCATATGCTAACATTGGTATCAGAGCGGTCGGTTCGCAGTTCGAGGAAGCCATTTCAAGAGGCACGAACTGGAAGTTTGAGGAAGCCCTAGTAGGGCACAAACTGGATTTATTCCATTGCTTATTGCAGAAGATTCACGAGAAGGAAGACAGTCCTCCCTTCGTGGCAGGACAGAAGCAAAAACCAGTCGTTTTTGTGAAAAATCGTGGTTTGAGGGCACAGAAATCGTGCAAGCTTTTTAACAGTTGTTCGAAGGCAAAGTAATCCACGACAGAGTTGCGGAGAAAGCAAAATGTGAACCAGTTCGCGAATAACAGAGTCGTGAAGCCATTTGAGGAGACAAATACCAGTCACTTTTGCACAGATCGTGGGCAGTTCAAAGGCAACGTTTTTGGGCTTTTTCGAACCATTCAAGGCTGTTTTTCGAGGACAATAACAGTCGCAAAGTCGTGAGGATAGAAGCTAAGTTGTGGGAGAAACTGTTTCATCTTTTCCTTCGTGAAGGCAAAACAAATCCACAGTTCGACGAGGGCAAAACGAGGGCAAGTTGTGGTTCGAATGCTAGAAGTTGTGGTTTGAAGGTGAAGGCATAAGCAAAGTCGTGAAGGAAGATTAATATTGTTTGGGTAGAATAATATTTTTCAGCAATAAAGGTATTCATATGATTTGGAGTAAATAATTTTTAATATTATTTGCTAGAAAAAGTAATATTGTTTTATTAAGTGGGCAAAATTTTATTTTATTATTTCTGTTACTTTGGAATAATAAAATGGCAAATATTTCACACTTGACTTTGCTGGAGACACAAAAATTAACGGGCACTAATTTTAATGTATGGAGTCATAAAATTTTAATGCTTGTGGAGTTTTGTGATTGTGATAAAAGCATCACGGGTAGTGAAAGTTGACCAACAATGAACTTCGCGGATTATGAAAAATGTCATAAGTGTTATTGCTTCTCAAGTTGTTGGTGTCGGATGATAGGATACCAGAAGTGCGGAATGCCACTGTGGCAAGCACGTTGTGGGCCAGTCTGAGAGATAAATATCAGATGTCAGAAAAGAGTTGGGTTTAATACCTTAAGAATATGCTCTTTTCCGTAAAATTACAAGACGGTGGATTGTTGTCTGAGCACCTTCTTCAGATGAAAGATCTTTGAGACCAGTTATCTTCCATTAACAAAAAGGTGGACGACAATGATATGGTAGCTCTGGTTCTGAACAACTTACCTTCTTCGTATGAGTCATTTGTGGAGGCACTCCATTTAATGGCTAAAAGCCAAACACTCATGTTTGACAAGGTGAGTTCCTACCTGTTGCATAAGGAGCGGAGACAACTTCAGGCAAAATCTAATTGTGACCATTGAGAGAGTGCTTTTGTCACTCAATCAAAGGGAAAGTGGAAGCGTCATTTTAGTGAATCATCCACTCGGTATCAGGTCACATGCTATTACTGTCACAAGGTTGGGCACCTCAAGAAGGATTGTCGGAAGCAGAAGTATGATCTTTCGCAGTAGAACAAAAAGCCATGTGATGAGGAACATGTGGCAGGAGTTGTAGAAAAACGGGATTTGGATGACGAGCATGCTCTTTTTTGTCTTATGACATCATGCTTGCATGTCAGTGGTACTAGTTGCTGGATCATTGACTTTGGTGCGTTTGCACACTTTTCATGTCGCAAGGATTGGTATGTTTCATTTACTGCAAATATCTGTTTTGAATCAGTAGTACTTGTTGATGAAGAATCACTTCCAGTAGAAGGGATAGGACATATATGCATTGTATTGAATAATGCTCATAAATTGTTGGTATAGATATGTACCTTCTTTACAAAAGAACCTTATATCTATTCGTCAATTAACTGAAAATCCCAATATTTCTGTGGATTTCTGTGGGAAAAAGTGTGTTGTCTCTGATGTGAAACAAAGACGGATAATTGCCCTTGGTATTGGGGAAGGTGGTTAGTATCGACTTGTTGATCCGGCTACGATCAACTTGAATGCATGTGTGGAGGACAACTCCACCATCTAGGATGTGCAGGAGGCTGTAATGCCTTGGGAAGAAGCCATTCCTCACATATCTATTGACTTGGATACAATCAACCTACTACATGCACTTATTGTGGAGGGAGTATCCACTATACCAGATGTACGGGAGGCGGACATGCCTTGGGAGGATGAATTTCCTCATTCTAAAGAACAATTTATTGTGGATGGAGACTCCACTATTCCAGATGCATTGACGGTGCGTGGTGAGATGGCATGCCAAGCCACTCACTCAGAGGTCCTTGCTCGAAGGACAATAGAGCATGAATAGTTTGCTCATTGTGTTGTGAAAGATCTTTCTCAACAGAGGGGGATAGATGAGCAAATGGATGAGAAGAAAGAGGAGTTGGTTCTCACTCCTACTGCGGAGATGGTTATTTCTGCCATTGCTGAGACGGATGAGACGAAGATGGATATTTCTCCTACTATTGCGAAGTTGGTTCTAACTCCCATTACACAAATGGTCGCATTTCTCTTATTGAGAAAGTTGGATGAGCACTACATGGTTTTGCAAGGACATGATTATCTGACTTCAATTGTAGGATAACTAAGTCTCTGTACAGACTCTAGTGGGATACACAAGCTTGGAATAGATTTTTCAATCCACCTCTCCGAGGTTTTGATTTCAGTACTTCGGAGATGAGGCTGACACTCTCAGCCATTGGTGATTCATTACTGGGCAATGAATCATGTGAGAAAGAACCAATGGACCACTTGCCATATCCTTTGTTCATGCGACCAAATTTTTGTTTTGCGGTTCTTCTCCATTCGACAACCGCAACACAATCATGGACTGCTCATTTTGAAGTACAACCTATGGCACAGTCTGTAGGTGTAATGACTAAAAATGCGGGCTTCAGAAAATTTGTAATATTTCGGGACAAACTTGGTATTGTTTCCAGTTTAGTCATTTAGAGGGGGTGTTAAAATATAGAGCATTATATAGCATGTAATGCAGTTATGTAGTTGTTCGGTTGGTAACTGTTCAACCAATATGTAACCACCTCTTCACATATAAATAAACCTTTGCCTGTGACATTTGAGCAGTGCAGTTTGCCTTCTCTGTATTCTTTCTTCTCTTTGCATGTTCTAACACTTTTAACATGAAAGTAACTACTATTTACTCCCTGTTCAAAAAAAAATTCTCATAGAAAAACTTGGACCATTTAAGAGTCCAAAATCAATCAAATCCCAGTCTTCAATTTTATTTGTGCCAGCTTGTCCTCCTTCAAGTTGGATCCAACCAGGCTGTCATCAACCCTATGCATTGTAGGGGTAGAGCTCTATCCATCCGACTCACTTAGACATGCTGCCAATGCTCCATGAGGCTACCATCACCTTGGTAGAGGTAGAATTCTTCTGTCACCTGTACAACTATCTATGTTGAGGCATGAACCAATCAACTGAAGTTTCTATGCTTGAAAGTCATCACTTTATGCAATTTCACCTTCACTTTAAAACCAGTCACATTATTTGAACTTCAAGCTACGTTTCTTACATTATACATATAGGTTGCTTTTCACTTTCTTTATTTTACCTTTCATTTTCTTATTTTCTTCTCCTTCTCTTTGAGCAGATCAGATGCCCTAACCTTGTAATTCGAGGCTACATGATTGCTTTTTTGCAGTAGTGGCATTGTCAATTATCCATCTTTGACTTCCTTCTCCCTTTCTTTTCTAGAAGTAGAGTGTATTCTTCTATTTTTGTCTGATTAACACCTAAACACTTCTTTTCAGTAAAGAGTGTAGAAATCATTTTTTCCAAGCTTGTATGTAGGAGGCAAACTGTTTACTGACACTGCTTTGACATCCACTTCATTGGTTGTGTCTGCTACTTCTGTAAGTTGTTTCATTAATGGTCTTATGTGTTTATGTAGCATGTCATTCTGACATGTTCCTATTTCAGTCCAAAATTATCTAGCTTCAGGTTAAATTTGACATTTTGTGCTTTTGTGATTAATTATTGATTGACATAATAGATCCCTATTGTCTTAGACAATTGATTCATGAGTTAAGACATCATTCGGCTCAGGTTTGAGCAAGGGATGGTACAGATTGGTGGTAAATGGCTAGTGGACAACTACATGATCGATAGCCGTAGTTCATAGAGGGTTCTTCACTTAGATGGCTACATTATGCTATGAAATCTAAATACATTTGCTAGACATCTCATAGAATTGATCCATGAAGTTTAGTGGAGATTCAAAAAATTTTACTGGGTTTTTGATTCACCAACAGTGGGAAAGTGCACTTTTGGCAACTCATAAACAGACAGTTTTAATGAAGAACTAACTTTTGAATATCATTAAAGATTTAAAGCTTCCGCGATCCATGGCATTTGTAAAGAGGGTTTTTGGATAACTATGTAAAGAAAGAAAGTTATCATTTGAGACCCATCATCTAGATGAGAATGATGAAAGATTATGGATCCAGAGCTCTTTATATAGATAACACTGTTACAATTACATGAAGGTGGGACATATATTGTTCTAACCCCAAGCATTAATTAAGAGCCCTCCCATTAGATAAAAGGTCTGAAATATTAAATGAGCACTTATTACAACCAAGGTGGAGTTAGACACAATTAATGCCAGTCCCAAATCATCATTAATAATGGTGGGAGTCTCTGGATACAATTGCGTATAATATACATTTCAAGTCTCAAACTAGATACATCATCAGGGAGGAAGCCTATTTTGTAAACACATTAGAGGTCAGTGCATTGATTCTCTCAAAGTTTCTATATAACAGGCCTTCAAGCATGTCCCAAACCAAGACCATTGTCCCTGTTTAAATTGTCTGGTCTCTTAGTGATTTCAACAGCTTCTCTTAGATGCTGCTTGCTCAGATGATTCTTCATGGCAACAATTTTTGCCTTGGTAATGCAAACCTCATGAGTTGTTGAAACTTGAGAATGAATGCTCTGCCAAGGCTGATTTGACTACTTTGTTAGGTCAAACGTCTTCCACACGCTCACATGATGTGGTTTGGACCAATCTCCCCATCTCTCCTTTATAGGGTTGTCCACACGAGGAATGAATTCGCTAAACTCCGTTACTCTGCCTGCGATCAGCTAGATACTTAGTCAATTTGAGCACCTTCTTGAGAGTGCGGGGAAGAAATGTTGTGCTGACATATCCTTTGTTTTGCATATCATTTCAAAATGATCTGAAACTTGGTGTGGATAAGATAGGTTTACCCTTCAATAGCTTCTAAAGTTTCATGTGAAAGTTAGATTACTTGATGGGTCAAATGTCTTCTACAAGATAACGGACGAGAGCCGTCTGCCGGTTTTCATCCTCAGTGCACTACTTAACTGCCCTTTTGGGTTTTCAATCTGTGGAAACTCCCTCAGAGACTGCCCTTGCGGGTTTTCAATTTATGTGGGCTTACTTATAGATACCAAACAAATTTGCTCAATTATACATCAAAGTTTTTATTACCTGCCGCAAAATTGTGTTGTTCCTCTTTCTTATGGCTGCTGCTTGGGTGCTTGGCTGTGCTAGTTGACTAACTGGAGTGAAAGATGGAGGTGGCATTAGCTGGGCTGCTTTGAGTCTGCGTAGTAGAATTTGTGGTAGGATATACCGTGGGGTATTCTATATTGTCTTTGCAGTGGGGAGGAATGCTTCCAAGTCTACCTTGTACACATTTTAGCTTGCGAGTGCTTCATTCACTCTACCAAAGTATATCTGCAACTCGGATAATGCTTGCATGAATTCATACAAAACACCCTCTTTTGCGTTGTCTGCAACTTTCCCATGAAGAGTGATGTCATTTTGGATGCCCTATTGCAATATTTCTAGTCGATCTTGTATTCTTTGTGCTTGAAATTGAACAAAGGTATTGTGCAGTGTATTACGCTCCCATTCTCGCAGTCTGTCATTGATATTGTCTCGAGCTTGTAGAGATGTTTGCAATGCCTTCACGAGTTCTTGATCACCAATTTTTGTCAGCATTTGAGCTTGCATTGTTTTGCCTATGTCTGTATCTGTTTTGTTGTCGGCCATTGTATTTTGTAGCTACATGTTCCAATCAAGGAGCTCAAAATTGAGTTGTTTAGCTTGTGCCTTAGCCTATTGAAGCATATTCATGTACTCTTGCAAGAGGAGCTCTACATCCTTCACTTCTTCCTTGGATTATGCCACTTGTGCTTTAATTTTCTTCGCAGTTTCATTCTCCTTCTAGGTGTCCACTAGTTTACCTACCAGAGTAGTTAATTGCATTTTTTCACTCATTACTTGCTCACCTATGGTATCAGTGACAAGTTGTGGATAATTGTCTTCGATATGAGATTTGAAGTTGTGCAGCACCTTCTCCAAGGTTGTTTTTTGTTGTGCCATTTGCAATGCGGATGCTCCAATATTTGCTTGCAATGTATGCACACCTTCAATCTATGTCTGCAATGACAACTTCTTCAAATCCACTTCGACTGTGCTCACCAACACTATGGTAGCTTGCACACTCGTTTGAGCAATTTGGGGGGTTACAATGCGGATGTAAGATGAAGGGAGGACCAACTTGTGATAAAGTATTTGCACAGTTGATTACGACGCCCACCAAAACGTTTGCGTGTTCCCTTCTGCAGTTTCTTCCGTGGATGGTTGTTCTGAATTTGAGGTTCTAGCTTTTATGGTACTTACTGCAAGTAGTTGTGCGGTGGTCGATTGCACAAAGAGAGTTATTGTGGTTTGCACAGTGTCCGTAGTTTGTTCTCCTTTTGGTTTCTCTTGTTTCTTCTTTGCTTTCGCTGTTGATTGTGATGGTGCCTGCTTCGTGACCTTTTGAGCTTATGCCTTCTCTTTCACAATTGATTCCACAGTGCGTTGTGCATCCTTGACCTTTTTCTCTTGCTCTGTCTTGTCCTTTGTGGCCTTTTTTGATTCTATGTTTCTTCTCTTCTTCTTTCTTCTTACTCTCTTCCTCTTTCTTCTTGTTTTCTTCTTCCTTCTTGGCCTCTTCCAGTTTCTTTAATTTCTCTTCTTCTGCCTTGGCCTTTGCATCTGCTTCATGTTTCTCTTTCTGTTTCCCCTGCTCTTCCCGTATGCTCTTCTCTTCCTCTATGGCTTCTTGTTTCTCTTTCTCCTCTTTCTGTTTCCTCTGCTCTTCCTGTGGGCTCTTCTCCTCCTCTATGGCTTTTCGAGCTTCGACCTGCATAGTTGCCTATTTTGTTGCTCAATGTAATGTCCCTTTTTTAGGGGGCCTCAGGAAATGGCCAAAAGCTCACAAATCAGATTATAGAGCTGCTGTTATAACTCTGCAAAAACTGTAATTCAAACCCTTCCTAGGGTAGAGACTTCCCTAGCGGAACTAAACCCTTCAAGGATGGATCAAACCTTGCAAAAATTCTTCAAACCTTATTCCAAAGTTAGTAGTAAATCCTTAGCAAACACATTCAAATGTTAAAAAGTCAGAATTGAATGTGAAAAAATTAATTGCGGAACCCTAACCAGAGAACATCATCGAGCTTGGGAAAAATAGTAGAACACCTCCAAAATTCACCAAATTCGAGATCTTGGCCTTAGAAAATATAGAGAACAAGAATGTAATTTCAGATTTGCCAAATTAACATCACACATACCAAATTACCACTCCAAAGTGGGTCGCTCCACTCCAAACAATTATATTGTTGCACTAAAGAGACCAATCATGCAAGAAAATGATACTTTTCAAATCAGCTTGCACACACAAAACCTCATGAAGGGTTTTCGTCCTTTACAAGTTCTCAACCAATGGTTTTTGTCCTCGGATGAGGTCCTCAACCCAAGGGGTTTTGTCCTTTAGAGAGAGAATAAAAGCGATACACTAGCCATCTTTCACCAAAATATGAATAATCACAAAAAACATGCATCAATAATGCTCAAGCAACATCCTTATATAGCCACAAGGAGTGCTTTTTACAATATAAAATGATGGCCAACCCCTTAAGGTAAGTGCTTTTAAATATTCAAATGATATTTGGAGCCGACATGCTCATAATACCTTTATTTCCTAATTACTTAAGTTACTCTATTGGAGCGCTAGGCTTCCCTATAGGATACATGCTAATAATTGAAATAACTACCTAAACAACACTAAAAATATAATCCAGATATTCCCCTTGCTTTCTTCCTTAGACCCACGGGGAAAAGAATGGGTTAAGGTCTTTATAAATCAACTTCCAAAAAGGGACATGACAGTCCTCCCCCCTCGAAATTGCAAAAACATGGAAAGAAAACACTTGTTTGTTTTGTGAATGGAGGAGCTCCTGTGGTTGCCATGCCTTTGAGAGTCAGAATGTTCTATGGAGATGTTGGAGAATTGGGGGTGATTAGTCCCCAATGTTGTGCCTTAGAAGATAGTAAAGGAGGAAGGATTAGACTACGAAAAACCCATGTGCTTTGATGCTTTCCCCATTCGAGAATGTGAAGAGAGTGGAGGAAATATCAATTTACAAATCTCACAGTTTTGCTTCAATGTTTTCCATAATTGAGAATCAGGTAAGAGAAGGGGAAAGATCAGTCTACAAAGCTTGTAGTATTGCTTTGATGCATACCACTAAATCCACAGACCACAACAATGTAGACGGATCTAGGCCCAGTTTGCTCCAATGTGAAAAAACAGACCTTAGACGGAATGGCCCTTGCCATGCCCACATGAGGTGTTACTGTGCTCAAATTGCTTATTTGGAATTTTGAAAATTTTCTGAGGTCCACACCCACAAACACATTTTGCAACTTTATGTTTTATCTCAAGCGCCTCAAAAGAGAGGGCAATCAACAAGGTATTTCTACAAATTCAAATAGATTACAAGACATAGGAACAAATCATTACAAGGCTTTGATCCTCAAAAAAAGGTCACAGATACTGAAATGTGGCAGAATTCAAGCATGGTCAAAACCGAACAGAATAGTCCGGACTCTGGTAAGGGTCTTGAACTCTCCATAATGTTCCTCGATAGAGAGCAATTTCACTCAAATTTCAAGTTTTTACAAATTCTACCAGACATTTACATGATTTTTTACATAGGTACAAATACAAATGACATAGTTCAAAGCATAGTTACCTGGGACGGGGGGACGGCGGGACGGGGTTTCCGGAACGGCAAAAAGTTTCTAAATTTTGGGGACGGCGGGGGGACGGCTGATTAAAAAATATATAAATATTTAAAATAAAAAGATATAGTGACTAAATTATATAAATAAGCTGAAATAAAACCATTTGAGATTTAAATAAGGTGAAACTTGAACTCATAAACATCAAATACACTATAAAGTATAATATCAATATGTTAATGTCATAAATTGAAAATTCATAATACATATTTGAATTTTGATTCTTGAATACGAGACAAGCTGAAATTTGAAATTTCAAATATATTAATATTACAAAATATAAAAGTAAAAACCATTCTAAAATACGATTGATCAAGTGACAATAGCTAATATTCATATCATTAATCTCATAGCCAAATACACCAACAATTGTCTATTGTCAATATTGCAAAAAAAAGAGGACAACTACAAGTATCAGCCTAAAAATCAGAATCTCCATCTGAAGCAATATCCATGAACTCCTCCTCGCTGGTACTCTAGCATCCTCGTCCTCAAAGGTAAGCCCAATCAATCCTCGCTGCACAGTGTTGTCCTCTTCAACCTGCCTCGGCTCCTTGGGATCTACATCCCACCGTAATGCTGGAGTCTGTTTGTACTCAGGTGTCTTGCGATCTATAAGATGCAAAGCACTGTGTACAGCTACAAGCTTCTCCGCTCTCGCAGAGGTAAGCCTATTCCTCTTAACAGAGTGTATCCAACCATACATAGATCAGTTCCTCTCAGAGGCAGAGGAGCTAGAAACCTGGTAAAGGAGGCGAATGGCAAGTGGTCGCAGCAATCCTGGAAGCCCATACAGTCGCCACCAACTCACTGGTTTCCCCTGTGCTAATGTTACCTTGTTTGTCTTTGCTGATGTTTTATACCCATCGAGTTCAGTGAAGTCAAACCACTCCATTCTGATCTGTGAAGCCTCTTGTGGAGTGTACATTTTTTTAAAAGCCTTTATAAGGCCCTTCTTCACCTCATCATCATCCAATGGGACAACTCTGCCTGGCCTCTCCACATACCATTTGGGATTCAGTGCATACGCAGCCATATCAAGAGGAGTGTTCAACTTCTCCCATCTCCGCTGAATAATGGGCTGTATATGTTCATTATAGAACTCCAAAGTGGGGTCCCTCACTTGAATAGCTGCCTTCATTTGCCCAAGCATGCTATCAATGCACTCGTAGATCTCACCAAGATTGGGGCTGTTAGAATCCCCATATTTGATGACACTAAAAATTGGAGCTATAATTGATATGATGTATTTCATATCAACCCAAAATGTTTCCCGCAACACCACTTCCTTCACTCTTTTCCCTTGATTTGTCTTGGACTTACGCCACCTAGTCCAATCCTGTCCAATCCTGTGTCATAATCATAATTTGTAGGGGGCTCCTGCAACTCAGACATCCTCTCCAACAAAATAAAATAGGATGCAAAGCGGGTGTCAACTGGTTTCAAAAATTCCTTCTTCCGAAAAATTTTCGAAAAAGTGCCAATGATGTGTGGTGATTGCATATGAACTTCTGCACATCTCTGGCATCAGTCATTATCTGGTTAAACCCATTGAATCTTCCCTATGTCTTTCAGTGCATTGTTCATGGCATGCACACAACATGGGAGTCCAATAAATATGCCTATATTCCCGCTCCACTAGCTTGCCTGCTGCTCTGCACACATAAGCTGCATCTGTGATAACCTGTACAACATTTGAAGGTCCAACCTCCCTCAATGGCATCCTTCAAAATCTAAAACTGAAACTCAACATCTTTTCGCTTCCCAGAACAATCAATTGCTCTCAAGAAGTACGGTCCATTTTTGCAAGAGACAATGATATTGATGAGAGGACGGTGTCTAATAGCCGTCTACCCATCCATGATAATGCTGCATCCATGTGACACCCATGTCACTTTCATCTCCTCCATCAATACATTAACCTTGGAATAGTTTCTATCCAAGATTGTTGTCCTGAGTTTTGTGTCTCGAGGAGGCACATAACTTGTAGCTGCTTTTGCAACCTTAGCCATAGCCTCCTTGTAATAAGGAGAGCGAACAACATTAAATGGAATCCTAGCAGCATAGAAAAATTTCCCAATAGCATCATCTACCTCTTCCCTTGCCTTTGAATCAAACATGTCAATAACTGAATTTGTGGGCTGCCCCCACGGCCTTTCTCTTCCCTCTGCTTTCCACTTCTGACACTTCAAAACTAGAACCAGCCAGAGTATTAGTAAGTTTGCCAGTCCTATGAGCGCTCAATGGAGTATTAGCCGTAGAACCACAAACTTCTGGCACTTTGTCCGTGGTATTTCCATTGAAGATTCTCACCATCTCAGCTCTCTGCTCTAGTGAAAGACCCTTACAAGTGCCAACCCCCCCTTCCTGTAAGATGCAACAAGTGTGCATTGGTCCTAGTGAATACTACTATGCCAAGCCAGTGCACATATGTTGCACTTCCATACTTAACTCCCCCCCTCCAGACTTGGGGTTATCAATTATTTGGGGCAAATTGTTGCAATGGCTTCTTCTTATCAAATGGTCCAATGGCAAATTTGGACAACATTTGAGAGGGGCAATTGGTAACACTACCAGCTGAACTACCAGTTGCCTGTTGCCACTACATTTTGTCCCTTCTTCACTCTCCCCCCATTGTGGCATCGACCCAACTCTTCCACGGCCACCTATCTCAACTTCCCGTTCAACCCTCTCCTGCTCTGATTTATGCTCTGATTCATACTCATACTCAAGTCTCAGTAGAAGAACTCATGGTGATGATTGCTGCAATGAATTAAAAACAACCATACACTATATGATTTGATTGATTATGTAATGAATTAATTTAAAAAAAAACGTAGCCATTTAAATTTTAAATTTTTACAACCAAACCCTAGGGCCTATGCAAGATGGATTTTTTTAAATCCCACAAACTATATGCATGATTGCATTATATGAATGTAGATGCAAATGCTAAAAAAACAACCCCTAAAAAATGCAAAAAATAATATAAATTTTAAACTAGAAATAGAAAAATGTAATTAAAAAAAAAAAAACGTAACCATTTACATTGTAGTTTGTATAACCAAAACCCTATGCAAATATGCATTTTTAAAAATCCTACAAACTATATGCATGATTACATTGTGAGATGTAGATGCAAATGCTAAAAAAACAGCCCCTAACAAATGCAAATATAATCTAAATTTTAAAAAAAAAAAACTTTAACATGTATTGTAAGCAAATATAAATTATAAATACCTCTTGCTCCCTCTTGTTCTTGCTCTTTGCTCTTCCTCTTGCCCTTGCTCTCACTCTTCTGCTCTTCCTCTTGCTCTTGCTCTTCGCTCTTGCTCTTGCTCTCCGCTCTCACTCTTGCTCTTGCCTCTTGCTTGGTTGAGAATATGAAATGAGCCCATATTGTAAATTTATAACATAAAATAGCACTTTTAGGGTTAGGGTTAGGTTAGGAATGTTACTTTTATGCTATTAGTCATATACAATAAAAAAAAAATGTGTTTTTGTCTATTAAAAGTCTGTTTTTTTTTTAAAAAGGCGCAGCGGCCGTAGGGGACGACGGGGACGTCTGGATGTCCCCGGGAAGTTCCCGGGAACGTCCAGACGTCCCCGACGTCCCCGGGATGTTTCTGCCCCCCTCCAGCCGTCCCCAGGGCGTTTCGCCCCATTTCCCAAAAGAAGGAAACGTGGGGGAAACGTTTCCCCCACGTCTCCGCGTCCCCAGGACGTCCCGGACGTGTTGAAAACGGGGGGACGCGTCCTTGCGTAACACTGGTTCAAAGTAAGTTACAAGGGGCATGAGTAAAAAGATTAGTAACAATAGAGAATAATAACAATCATGTCCTACTCGATAATAAAACAACTGTATAGAATCAACATAGTAATCATGTCAAAAGCCATAGAAAAAAAAATAGTGTAAGCATCAATGTAAACTAGAAACAATAGAGTAATAGAGACAACTATGTGCAATCAAGTAAGCAAGAGCATGTATTAACATAGTCAAATGTAAGGCATGGAGCTACAAACATGGGACACCCATGGTGTCAAAAGACAATCGCGGTAGAAGGCACAATGTGTCACATTAAGAGAAGTAAGTGCATATTTGCAAAATAGGCATGAAGCCACAAACATGGGATACCATGGTGTCGCAAGACAAGCAAGGCCCGTAGGCCTTACAAAACAAACAATCATAACATCGCAAGCAAAGAAATCCATGTGGTAAGCAATCAAGGAATGAATCCACATAAACAAGTAGTGACAATAAGTGTAACAACTAGTAATAGCGATAATAGAGCTAGTAAGATAACTTAGCACTGCACAAAACACGTATTTCTACAAAAGAGAGGGCAATCAACAAGGTATTTCTACAAATTCAAATAGATTACAAGACATAGGAACAAATCATTACAAGGCTCTGATCCTCAAAAAAGGTCACAAATACTGAAATGTGGCAGAATTCAAGCATGGTCAAAACCGAACAGAATAGTCCGGACTGTGGTAAGGGTCTTGAACTCTCCTTAATGTTCCTTGACAGAGAGCAATTTCACTCAAATTTCAAGTTTTTACAAATTCTACCAGACATTTACATGATTTTTTACATAGGTACAAATACAAATGACATAGTTCAAAGTAAGTTACAAGGGGCATGAGTAAAATGATTAGTAACAATAGAGAATAATAACAATCATGTCCTACTCGATAATAAAACAACTGTATAGAATCAACATAGTAATCATGTCAAAAGCCATAGAAAAAACAATAGTGTAAGCATCAATGTAAACTAGAAACAATAGAGTAATAGAGACAACTATGTGCAATCAAGTAAGCAAGAGCATGTATAAACATAGTCAAATGTAAGGCATGGAGCTACAAACATGGCACACCCATGGTGTCAAAAGACAATCGCGGTAGAAGGCACAATGTGTCACATTAAGAGAAGTAAGTGCATATTTGCAAAATAGGCATGAAGCCACAAACATGGGATACCATGGTGTCGCAAGACAAGCAAGGCCCGTAGGCCTTACAAAACAAACAATCATAACATCACAATCAAAGAAATCCATGTAGTAAGCAATCAAGGAATGAATCCACATAAACAAGTAGTGACAATAAGTGTAACAACTAGTAATAGCGATAATAGAGCTAGTAAGATAACTCAACACTGCACAAAACACGTGTCAGCTCTGTGGATCCAATAGATAGCAATAAACACCAAGTATGTAAATATGCATGATGAGGGAGGTGTAAAGTGACATGGAATGAAACAAAAGCACCTGTAAAGTGTGGAGGGATGCCCCCAAGAGACTAGTGTAAGGAACCAAGCTAGTTCCCATCATTGTGTAACAATATGTAAATGTTCTGCATTAAACTCAAGATACCTTGCGAACGCATGTGTGTAAAGAATATATATGCTATGTAGCAAATCAATGTAACCAACATCATGTATAAAGTAACAGGCTAGTCAAGTAAACTAGAATAGGTCTTGATTTCCTACTTTTGTTCATATTTAAATGTTTTTGTATTATGTGATTATTTGGATGTTTGTGAAGTATTTTACAACGAAAGATTTTAAGTGTAATAGTGTCGCAAGTGCATGATGTTCATGGGGTTTTTAACTGGTTTACCTTCAAGGGATGCCAAATGATAAACACCATAACAAAGTTGTTCGGTGACTACATAGGGACCAAGCCAATTAGGTTTGAACTTACCTTCAAGGGAATCCTCCGTGTTAGTATGCTTTTGATTTTCTTTGAGGATGAGGGTGCAGACCTTCATATTGTAGGCTCGTTTGATGCAGTCTTGTTACATGCAAAGATGCTCAAGGGTTTGTACTCAGTGGGAATCGAGCATTTTGAATTCTTGTAATCGCTTTTCCCGATAATCATTGTCTATCATTGAGACACGTAGTGGGGGAGTTTCTAGTTCAAGGGGGAGAACGACCTCTGCCAATAGACTAAAGAAAAAAGGGTAGCATTTGTAGGTGTGGGAACACTAGTGCGGTAAGCCCAAAGGGCATACAAGATCCGGTTATGCTAGTCAGTGCCATGTTTGGCCACTATTTTGTGGAGAATCTTGATGATGGTCTTATTAGTAGCCTTGACTTGACCATTTCCTTGGGAGTAATAAGGAGTTGAGAATGTATGCTTGATTTTGAACTTGGCACAAAACTTTTTGACTGCCTGATTTTTAAAGGAAGTGTAATGTCCCCTTTTCCAAGCTAGTTTGCTATGGAAGACCTTATGCCCATTCCTCTTCCCATGGGTATCAAAGAAGCTGTTGGAAATATTGTCATTGATGTCAAAAGAGGTGCTGAACTGGTAAACGGAAATCTATCAGAAAGTAACGGAATTATTGACGGAAATGGTAAAAAGTAACGGAAATAACCAGCAGTATAGAAGGGTAGAAAACGAAAGTTTAAATACATGAAAAGAAGCGTTTTTGCATGAGGATTATCATGGTATAAGTGAGATATACACAGCTATACATAAGAGAGAGATATCCGCATTTTAAGGTATTCATATGCAATGTTTTATGGTGAAAAAGAAGATTTAATGATGGCTGGCAGCGATTTAATGATAATAGTGATTTGTCTAAGGAGGGGCAGCGCTCCTATCAAGTGGTTAATTGCATTGATTAATGTGCATTTAATAATTATGGGCTGCATTAATTATTCTTTGGTTTTAGCCGACTAATGCACTTAATTAAGTTGTGTTAATGGAAAGGTTGTGTTGGTTGGAACGATGTGTCTTTTCGAAAAGGTACGAAAGGTTATATAAGAAGATTCATATGAGACTTATTAAGCATGGATTCAAGTTGAATATCTTAAGGAAAAAGAAGAAGAAGAGGAAGCATAAGGGCATAATTTTAGAACAGCAAATCTGAAAGTAAGAAGAAGAATTTTCCATTATTCGTTGAGGAAGCAACAAGTTCAAAAGTGGAAAGCAAATTTTGTAATGAAGGTTGGTGCCTTCATATTCGAAGAGATCGGTGTCTCTTGCTGAGTTGGTGCTTAGCAAAAGGGGTGGGTGCTCCTGTAGGTTGGTGCCTACAAAACTGTAATTTGGGGATTGGTGTCTCCAGTAGGTTGGTGCTTACAAATTTTTGAGAAATATATATAAAGAAAGAAGTTTCTCCGTCGTTTTCTCCCGAAAGGGTTTCCACGTATATCTGTGTCTACTTGCATTAAGTTTTGTGTTCTTTGATTGATTTGATATATTCACATTGTTCGTGATTATAGATCTAAGTTTAAGTATTGAAGTTTGAAATAATATCATAATACTGATTCACCCCCCCCTCTTAGTATTATCTCGTGCTCAACAGAAGCAAACAAGGGAGGGGAACTCGCCATGGTTGTAAGTGTTGTACTTTCGCAATTAATTATTTTATTTACTAATCATGGCATTGGAGTGGTTCGACTAGGTGGTGGAAGACTTGTCAAACAATGCAAGGAGGATTTCTATTTCTTCATTATGGAGGTTGTTTGTGTGGGAGGCCTACATGGTGACTTTAATGTTCTTTTCCTTCATTAAGGTGGTCGGTCCTCTGTAAAGGATTCTATTTACCCATTGACATCTTCAAGGCCTATACAAGGTGGTTCAACTAGCTAAAGGAAGATTATGCTATTTTGGATATTGAATTCTCTTAGAGGTGGAGCAAGTAGCTTCTCTTTTTGCCATTGAAGGACGAAAACCCTTCCTTGGTCACCTATTGAGGATGAAACCCTTCAATAGGATCACACTAGGGGACAAAAACTCTCTTGTGTGCAAGGGTGATCTCACACATATGTCACATTGGAACTTCAAAGTGATTTTATGCAGCTGTTCGTCATTTTTAGCCCTAGGCGACTTGCGTGGGGGTTGAGTTCGGTGCCATCTAGGGCACAAGTTAGCGTTTTGAGTTGATACTCTTGTTCTTCATATTTTATAAGTTTGGAATCTACGTTTTGGTGATTTTTGGAGAAGTTTATCTATCATTTCCAGCCCTTGGTTTTGACTGTATTGTTGCTGTCCTAAAATTAATTACAGCTAGGTGTGATCACTTATTTTCTTTATTATTTTGGTGTAATTTGGATTAGTAAATATTTCCATGGTTGAATTAATTATTTGAAAGCATTTTCAGCTCTTTTGCATGGATGTATGTTGATGTGAAGTTCCTATACAGTTCGCTGCCCCAGGAAATAAAAATCAGGTAATTGCTAGGGCTAAGTGGTGATATTGTTGACTGTCATGTTGATTCCTTTGCTGCCATAAATATTCAGATCGCTCTTGGTTGCTAATGGCATTTTCAGTTTGCTCCTCAAGGGTTTGAAGTGATTGACAAGTGGCTGTAATAAAAATCAGAAGTTTTGATTGGGGTTGAGTCCAAACCCTTGTTTTCTGTTTGATTGCCTAGAAGGGACATTACAGGTCGACTTGTTAGCAGTGATGATTGCTGAAGGTACCCCAAAATGTGTAATAATATGTGAGATTAATAACTTGCAAATATTGTCGGCCGTAGTTGTCTTAAGAGGGACGACCTTGACCCATTTGGTAAAGTATTATGTGGCTGTGAGGATGAATTTATGCCCTTGTGTGGATGTCGGGTTAAGCTTACTGACGATATCGAAGCCCCATAATGAAAATGGCCACGGGGAGATGATAGATTGTAACACATGGGACGATGCATGGTTAAGATTGTTGTATTTGTGACATTGATTGCATCGTTTTTCATATTCATGACAATCATGCTCCATAATGGGCCAATAGTATGCTTGGTGTAGTAGCTTTTGGCTCATTGTTTTACCACTAAAATGCCCACCATACTCACTGTTGTGCATTTCTGAGAGGGCTATTTGGGCATCATTAGTGCCTAAGCATCGTAATAAACGTTCGTCCAAAGATCGTTTGAAGAAAGTCCCACCAAGAAGGGTATATTGTATGGCTTCTCGTCGCAGTTGTCGTCCATCTTGTGGGGAGGAGTTAGCTCACAGGACTTGTCAATAAAGAAAATTGTAAATATCATCATACCATTACGAGTTGTCGATGCTGCGAGTAACACCGAGTACATTTTGAGTACTAAGAGTATCATGGGTGATTGAAGGGTTGCGCAGTTGCTTAATAGTGAAAGTGGCACAATCATCAGCTATATCGATAGGGTTGAGTGAGATGGCATTGGCCATGACATCTGCGTGCCGATTATCTTTTCACGGAATGTTAGAGATAGAGTATGAGTCAAAGGTGGATAACAATTGTTGGACTAGGTTATTGTTGGGGATGAGATGATCCTCTGTGTGATACACATCTTGTACTTGATTAACGATTAACTGTGAGTCCTTGAAAATACAGATGTGGTGCACCTTTAATGTTAGTGCAATGTAAAGGCCAAACTTCAAAGCTTCGTATTCGGCAGTATTATTTGTGCAGGAAAAACCATGGCGACAAGCGAAGGGCATGGTTTCATTGTGAGGGGTAACAAAGACAATGCCTGCATTTAGACCCATCAAAGAACACCATCCAAGCTTCTGTATTAATGTTGTAGGTGGTAAATTCATCGCGAAATTCTTTGTTTATTCGGGTAGAGTCAAATAAGGGGGCATCAACTAATTGATTTGCGATGACTTGTCCTTTGATAGATTTTTGATTAATGAATTTGAGATCGAATTTAGTCAGGAGCATGACCTAATGGGCTATTCGATTGGATAAATGGGTGCGAGAAAGCAAGTAGTGTAAAGGGTCAACCTTGGTGATAACATGGACTTTGGTGTTAATCATGTAATGTCGTAACTTGTCGGTGACAAAAACTAAGGTTAAGTAGAGCTTTTCTATAGGACTATATTTATGTTTATAAGGCAAAAAAGTGTGACTGATATAATAGATGATGCATTCACGATTATTGTCATCGTATAGTGCTAACAAAGCGCCAAGTGCATGGGCAGTGGCTGAAACATAGAGGGGCCGACCAAGGATAGGTGGTGTGCGTACCGAAGGATTGAGCAAATAGTGGTTTATGTCATCGAATGCTTTTTGACACAAAAGATCCCATTCAAAAGAAGTATTTTTAATAAGAGGCATGTAAAGGGTTGTGTTTTTTCGCCAATTGTGTGATAAAATGACAAATGGCTTGAATCTTACCTTGGAGAGACTAGAGTTGTTTAAATTGCGTGGAGGGGGCATGTCCATGATAGCTTGGATCTTTTCGGGGTCAACCTCAATGCCTCATTGGGAGATGATAAAGTTGAGCAACTTGCTAGAAGTGACTCTGAACACACATTTTTTTGGATTCAAGCGGACATTGTATTGGCTTAAGCTTTTGAAGATATGATAGAGATTAGTGGCATGATCTTGATGATGGATAGATTTGGCTAGTAAATCATCAATGTAATCCTCAATAATTTTATGAACATTATCATGAAAGATGTGTGTCATAGCTTGTTGATAAGTGGCACCTCTGTTCTTTAATCCAAAGGGCATAACCGTATAGCAAAAGGTACCCTAAGGGGTAGTAAAATATGTTTTTCTTGATCAACGGGGTTAATTTTTATTTGATTATATCTTGTGAAACCGTCCATGAAAGATAACATGTCATTATCAACGGTGGAATCCACAATCATATTGATTTGCGGAAGGGGGAAGCTATCCTTGGGGCAAGCTTTATTTAAATCACAAAAGTCAGTACAACATCGAATGTCACTGTTGGGTTTAGAGACTGGGACTATGTTAGAAACCCATTGCAGATATTTGACGGCGCGAATAAAGCCAACCTCAAGGAGCTTTTGTATTTCCTTCTTAACTAATAAAGCGACATGAGGATGCATTTTGCGAATGTGTTGTTGGACTAGCTTAACATGTTCATGTAAGACGATGTTATGCATGGCAACAGAGGGATGAATACTAGACATATCTCTATAGTTCCATGTAAAGAGATTTGGAAAATTATGTAACACTTGTTGATGCACATTTCGCTCTTGAATGTTAAGAGAAGCAGCCAGGGAAACAAGTCGAGGGTTTGCGTTAGTGCCAAAGTTGAATGAACTAGTCTCTTCATTGAGTAGCGTGGATCGTTCTATATAGGGATGTGTTGGAATAGTGTTAGGGGTATCACTAGAGATATCATAAGAATCACCTCCCCAAAATAGGCATGCGCATGCAAGGTGCAGGGAAACCTAATCTTATGTAAGAGAGAAGGTCCTTGTAGGCACCCAAGTAGTCAAGAAGGGCTTCTTCTTTAGTTAATTCATCCAAGGTAGGAATGTCAGAAGATGCACTATCATTAATGAGGTTAGGATGGACGAACCTTAGGGATGTCATGAAGGTTACCATATTAACTTCCCATGGTGATATCTTTGATGTTGGAGCTAATTCTGGTACATATAATGACCGAGCAATATAAACAAGATGTTAATAAAGAGAGTAGGTAGGGGGTATTATAAGTGTGTGGATGCCTTGCTCAAATCGGCCAAGTTTTGGTCCTGTAAATCCCTCCTGTAATAAATATTAACAACCCATTCCATATTGATGGTAAGTAGCAGGTGGTGGTGGTCAGATATATTTGGTTAACCTCGGGGCCAATCCAAATTGTACGTGAGGAATATATAAATCGTCATGGGTGGTAGTAGCACAATGCTTGAATGGATCCGGATAGGCCAGAATAATGTAGGAAGATCCTTGATGATAGTACTTGAGACAAGCATGGAGGGTAGAGGGTACAATGTGCATAGCATGGATCGAAGGCCGACCTAGAAGAATATTGTAATTGAGATGATTAGGCATGACTTGACTCACAGTATCAAGAGTGTGCATCCCCATGGTAATAGGCAAGATTATTTGCTTGAGTACCTGTCGTGGAGTATTATCAAAGCCTTTGATGTGCATGGTATATGGGGTAAGAATGGTGGCCGAAAGTCCGAATTGGTGCAGAAAGGAGATGCTACAAATATTATTGTCCACAAGGACCTGCTTGACCAAGACATTGTTTGTTGACTATTATATATAATGGAAGATCCCGACTAAGGGTTGAAGGATTATGGTCTTAATAACAAGATTTACATCAATGAACATAGAGAGCACATAATCACAGGTAACATTAAGATGAACGTGCTTGGTTTGTATGACTTGCGAAAGAAGTTGCTGACATTCAGGGTGAGTACGAAGATATTCGCAACAAACACTATATAGGGCCTTGAGAGGGATCCATGAGTGAGTGGAGAGAGTTCAATAGAATAAAACCTAAGGCAACTTAGGGTTTAAGTGCTAAATTCGGTTCAAGAGTCGGGTTCACCAAGGGCTTGGGGCATATGATGTGCAGAGGTTGTGAAGATTAGAAAGCATGACGGTAGCAAAATTCATGGTAGACCTTTATTAATACTCATTTTTTAAAGGTTATCATCTCATGATATTGAGATAATAAAGGTATATAGATTTTGGTTACTTGAAGGCTCATTAATATCTAAATATTGGTAGTAGTCAAACATACCTTGTGCTTATTGGTTTAAAGGCTTATCAAAGAAGTTGCATAAACTTTTTATTTTCTAGTTACATTAATTTACGGATCTTTAATCAAATATTGTGTAAAATGGATGATGGAGTCACTATGTCTAGCCACAAAAACAATATGAGGATTCGCATCAGATAGTTAGTAGAAGTCAATGTTATGGTAGATCACGAAGATGACAAAACTATTTTGTTAAACAATCCGCCTTCTAAATACAACAAGAGAAAGCTCAAAGACAAACCAAATGGGTGAAAAATTCGCTAATGAAGAATACATATTTTAAGAAGCCCACATTTTGAAGATAAGAAGGGATCAAGTGTAGATGAAGCTCAATTTGGATGGCTGCCTAGTTAGTTTGGGAGTTTGTGGATCTTGAGAATTATAACCTTATGAGGGTCATGAGACAACTTGATGGAGCACTGTGGACGTCATTCAATATGGATGGTTGTCCAATAAATTGGGAGGTTCATAATTTGGGAGATTAGGGAGGTAGAATCCGGGAACATAGGAATTCAACTCGGGAACTACACCTTTACAAAGGTTATGAGGCAACTTGATGGAGTTCTACCTAGTCAAAGAACTACTTTCAAAGAGAAAGCTTTTGAAGAATGCGTGGCTCCATTCAGTTATGTTATTTAAATACGTAGTCAATCAAAGTACAAGGGCCAATTTGCGTGAGAAGTTGAGACACAAGAAATAAGCTTTGGGCTTAGAAGCTGTGAAAGGAACAAAGTGCACAAGGATTGGGTGACTATTAAGGCACGTGCACAAGAATCAAGGGGCTGCGTCAATGTTTTAAAAATCGGAACCGGACTCGGAACCAGCCAAGGGTCCGGACCGGAACAGAACCAGAACCGGACCGGTTTAAAATTTATGAATTGATTTACTAAAAAATACATAAAAACTTTCATATTTTTAATGAAAACAATATATTCTAAAAGGTTCCAAACCATGATTACAAACAATTAGAGACAAAATATGCAAAGTTTGCTAATGCATATACCATGTAAGAAAGGTGTTTACAGCAAAATGACACCAAGTACAATCCATAGTCCAAAACAAAATACATAAATCAATGGGAATCTAAATGAGACTCTAGACTCCTAGAGTCCAAAAAACAATGATGCTCTACAATGGCTACTACATAGTTTGATACTCCAATAAAACAAATCATTGATATGATCATTGACTAGAATAAAGCCATACTAGAAAGTTACAATACTCTAAAAAAAACGTTTATGACATCAATGATCAAATTACTGTATATTTTGGCATAGGCCGGTTCGGTGCCGGTTCAGTATGGAATCCGGTCAACGAGCCAGTTTTTCTACCCATTTCTTCACCGACCTCTGGCTCTGAACCGGTAGAACCCATCCAGTTCCTTAGTTACATGGTTACGGCAACGGTTTTTAAAAAACTGGGGTCAGGAATTATGTTTTATTGCGATTAGTACTTTCTAACTGTCACGCACATGGTTTTTGCTCTGTTCCTAATGGCTCATCTAAAGCCTATTCACTGCTTTAAACCCATAAAGGTAATATTTGCCTGGGGTTTTGAACTCTGTTCTAGCTGGCTCATCACTGTACAGTGCCCGTTCGTGGGTGGACAGATCATCATCGTCACTGTGTGCAACTCAAAACACACATATGAAGTCTTCCATGTATGGGAAAAACATTGGTTAGGAAGCAATACCCTTTTGGTGTGAAAGAAAGAAAGGCATAAATCATAAAATATCTCTGTTCCAAATGGAGGTTACTTTTCGTTCTTGTGAATCCGCTCAAAGACGGACCAATGAGGACGGTATGCAGCCAGAAGCACTGCAAGTTTGGCATAGCAAACAGAATTGCAAATTCTTTGCAATTGAGGAGAGTTGATGCTACCAAATGAATCCCACCAATGTGCTGCGACTTCACTAGTGCTAAATGATTAATTAGTTCCCCATGACGATAAAAATTATAATTTAAAACTGTATCAAAATCCAAGGCTGAATCGTAATTGATCATATCTAGATTGTCTTACTGACTAAGGGCGCACCTCCTTACCTTCCTTCAGTACAATAATGAAATCACATCGAGCTTAAAAGTGTTTAGTAAGCTTTCTTTTCTCTAGAAGTTTGTAGCCATTATCCCTTGTAATCTCTGCAACCTTCCTTCTCAGCAACGTACCTGAAATGGCATTGCTGCAGAAGTTGATTTGTAGGTGAAGCCTTCAAGTTAATGCATCTCAGAAGTTGTATCCATGTGCTCTAGGCACTCTTATGCCAAACCATTTTTTAGTTCTCCTGTTTGATCTTGCATATACCATTTCTCATGCTCATGGAATGAGGGTTAATCGGGTTCGATGTAAAGGACCCAGTTGCATGTATAGGCCTACTGGAGTTGATTCTTTCTTCTGTATAGTCTTTGGTATCACTTGCATACTAGGCCAGCAAGCTACTTTCAAGTCATTTTGTCTAAACATGTATCAAGTGCAATTGGCATCATAGGTACGCAATGCAGTTTGCCTGGTACATAGCCTCATAGAAGTGTAGCCCATTGCTGAGTATCTCTAATTCCTCATCTAAAATAAATGCAACATTTTAAAAAGAGACGTGACAACATATTCACAATGTGTAGCTGAAACGAAGGACCAAAATACATTATGCTAAAAGTTGCTTCTTTATCTAAACAATCTTGTTAAAAATCCGAGATGCGGATCTTGTATGTTAGTAGAATTGCATATCATCATTATGCAGTAACCATTTTTTTCAAGTATCTGTTGGGAAAGATGATGCCCATTACAACGTGAGGAAGTTTGTTGCAAATCTTGTGATGGTTGACCTAACAAGTTCTCTACCCTCAGTGTTCTTCCTCATTAGGTTCAATACTCATGAGCTAAGTCACAAGGTTCGAGTTCGAGTTCAAGTTCGCCGAGGATAAAATTCTGTTGAAGTTCGCCATTAGGTAAAGTTCGAAAAAAAAATCGCCATTAAGTTCGACTCTATATAAAATAAAAAATAAAAATAATTATAGACATTTAAATAAATTTTAAAAAAAATAAAAATATAAATATAAATAAAATAAAGATTAAAAACAAATAAATTAAAAAATTAAAAATAAAATATTAATATTTAAACTATTAATACATATTAGCAAAGATATTCCAATAAAAAGATTAATATTACTAAAATATTAATACGTATAACTTTATAAGAATAATGTATTAGTATAAAAATATATTAATACGTAATAATATAAAATAAAAAGAATTAACATCGAAAATTAAATAAGAATACCTAATGAATGAATAATAAACAAAATAAAAAGAAAATTACAGCAAAGTGAAAGTGTTGAAAGCTGAAAGGATTTTTTGCGAGAACAACGTTGAGATTTGCGGTGAACTCCTGAGCTCGGCCCAATCATCGCAACTCTTTAAGCCGGCCCAGTCAGTGTCATTCGTGGCATACGACTGCCTCCGTGGCATACGACCTGGCCACATGTAGAAACCCTCACGAATAACAACGAATTTGGGTGAACTTATTGCTGCGGGATTTTAATCGCTGAATTTCAAATTTTTAGGTAAAAATTCGGCGAACCTTGTGACGTAGCCCATGAGTGATTGTAGATGTATTTGGTCATGCTTCTGTCATGCTCTATAATGTTCTTGATCCAATATTTTTTCCCTATATCCTCAAGCATGAGGTCTATGCAATGTGAAACACATGGAGTCTCAAAATATTGTTTTGTGTTTAGCCTCTAACATCTTACCAGCAAGAACATAGTTAGAGGCATTATCTATTATGATTTGTACAACATTTTCCACCCCCACCTCTAAAAAACAATCTCATCCAAAAGCTCAAACAACAAATTTGCATCTATCACCCTATCAGATGCATCTATTGATTTCAAAAACATTATACCTTGTGGACAAGAGGCAAGAAAATTTATTGTTGTGCGGTTTTTGCCATCACTCCACCCATTTGACATAATAGTGCATCCTATTTTGGCCCATGAAACTTTGCAACCTTTCAAATATTCATCCATGGATGCAACTTCTTTCTTCAAAAGTGATCCTCCCAAGTCATGCATAATAGGGCCTTTGAAGCCCTTACCAACAACAATGGAATCAAACATATGTTGGTAATAAGGTGAGCGGGCAACATTGAAAATGATATCTGCATCAGACCACCATCTAGCAATGTACTCAAAAGATGCTTCTTTGTATTGCTTCTTCCAATGGTTATCCAAGGTGGGCTGATTTTCTGTTGGCATGGAGGCATTAGCAGGTGTGGAAGATGGAAAAAACCTTTGAATGGTCTTTCATTTTTGATGCCGGTTTTCTTGACTTTGAGTGGATGGGGGAGGCATATATCGAAAGGGGTCTCTAATAGTCACAGAAGGGTCAGAGCAAGATTCTTCAACACTCAAGGCATGTTCCCTCCTCCCTATTTCAGCTTCCATTTCTTTTTACGTAGCCTTCTCTTCTCTATGTTTTTCAAGCATGTTCTTGATTTCCAACCTAATAACATCAATATCAGGTGCATCACATGGGGTAACTTGGCCTCTTTGACCAGCGAAGTGTTGTTCCCCCCCCCCCCCCCCCCCCCCCCCCCCCGCCTTGATGTGTTTCTTACAATATGTACAAAAAACTTGATTATCAATTACGTCTGCATGGGTCCATGTAGGGTCTTTTGTTTTGGGGGCCATTGCAAATGCAAATAAAAACAAAATAAATTTTATATTTCTTATTTAATAAAATTTACCAATAAGGGGCAAGTTTAAAATGTAACATACCTTTCAATGTGCACACAAATTGATCCATAGGGATCCAAAATGAATCTACTTTATCAAAACAATCAGCACGAAGAAGGAAAAATGATACACGGAGGTTTTGTCTTTTTAGTAACAGGACCGCTGCTCTGTGCAGAGCGGCGGTTATAGAATCGCCGCCCAACTAGGGTGGCGGTCCTAGGACCACTGGTTTGCATTGGGCGGCGGTCTTGGCTCTTTTAGACAAAAAACAAAAAATATGAAACGAACAGCCCAGAATTTGGAAGGTTGTTCGTGTCTCTTCTCCTCTATGACCTTTCCCATTCTCTAGTGCATGGTAGGACATCGAAAAGGCTATAAATACATGTTTGTAGAAGAGTATAGGATCATCAAAGCGAGCAAGAAGTTCCTAGTGCTAGAATTGTGTTTTGTAGAAGAAAGGAGTGTTGAGCCAGAGCAAACAAGTATTTGGGAGGAAGTGTGAGATATTATCTACTTCTCTTTCATACTTATTGTAAATTTTGTACTTGTTATTTTGAATTGGCCAATAAAAGTGGGAAGAAAGAGTGATTGCCCTTCCCGACTGGTTTTTCCTCCTTTGGAGGTTTTCCAGGATAAAATTTGTTGGTGCTTATGAGCTTAAATTCTTTCCTTTCCTGCAATTATTCTAAGCATAAGCATACTTCATTCACTAGCTATCTCTGTCATTTTCTAATAGAAAGTAGAACAACATCGTTTATTTGTGTTTCTGTGGATAATTCCAAAGTTGAAGAGTTTATAGATCATTTTGGTATCAGAGCTAACAAGTATCCAGGACTGTGGTATTCGTTCTTGGATTTGTATGACAATGATGAGATCTAAAGGCGAAGAGGCTTTACCTTGCGATCCAAAAATTTCTACAAAAAAGTGAAAACAGAGAATTCGGGGACAAATGGAGGAAGAGAACTTGGTCCATAGAATCGAGATGCTGGAGACCATGATGGATAAGATGTTCAGAAGGCAAGAAGAGCTTGCTGATTTACAGAAGACAACTTTTGTCAAACAGGACTCCATGAACACAGTGGTTCGGGGCTTAGCTAAAAAGTTTGGCATAGGAAGGAGCCACCATGAGGAAAGTTATGGGGAAGAGCATGAAGAAGAGACTTCAAACACAAAAAAAAGGTAAAATACGATCATACTCCTTTTAAAGTTGAGACGAAAGTTGATATTAAAAGCTTTGAAGGACAAGTAATTGTGGAGTTGCTTGATAAATGGTTAAAACAGTTAGAAGTCTACTTTAGCGTCCATAATGTCACTGAGGCACAGAGGATCACCTTTGCACGTCTCAAAATGGAGAGACACGTGCTGGTTTGGTGGGAGACCCATCTAAACACCTGTGAAAAGAAGCGTCCTATTGTGAAATCTTGGCAAGAATTTAAAGAATTACTTAGAGCTAACTTCTATCCTATTGGCCACAAGACTGGCCAAATGATTAAATGGCAGTATTTTAGACCAGGTAGTGGTCAAAGTGTGCAGGACTATACTACGGAGTTTCGGAGGCAGGCCATGTTGCTAAACATGGACTTGGAGGACGAGGATATTCTGACTAAGTTCTGGGGAGGACTTGACACTCACCTTCGAAGAAAAGTCATCTCCACCAAGCCCAAAGATCTCAACGAGGCGTGTGTGCAAGCATACTACATAGATGATGAAAAGAAGCAAGGGGAAGTAGAGCCAAGGGCAAAGCAGTCGACAAATCAGCAGAAAAAAGAGTATGGGCAAACAAGTAACAAGGGTAAGTGGAAAGGGAAAGGTAAACAAGCTGCCACTACTTTAAATACTTGTAAAGATCCCAAGAAATTTTGCAAGAATTGTGATATGAACGGTCATACTGACGCTACATGTTGGAAGTTACATCCGAAGAACCGAACCAAGGACTCGAAGAAGTCCATGACAGTTGTAAGAACAGAAGGGCAGGTAGAAATCGAAGATGACTCTGACGTAGACGAAAGGCTTGGATGCACGGCCACCAACATGGACAGCCAGGAAGAGGAGATGAGTAGACTATTCCAGATCAAAATCCAGATCAAGAGAACTAAGGTAAATGCTTTGGTTGATACCGGTTCTCAGTCTAACTTGATTTCTGAAGCAGTTGTAAAGAAGCTTGGTCTTGAGACTTATGAGCATCCACACCCTTATCCTTTAGGTTGGGTGAAGAAGGGTGTTGAAATTCAAGTAACAAGAAGATGTAAGGTCAAGTTTGGGATAAATTCCTAGTATATTGATGTTTTGGAAGCTGACATTATTCCAATTGATGCTTTTGATGGTGTATTCAGGAGTCCTTACTTGTATATCAGGGATGCTATATTTATGAGAAGGGAAAACCAGTACAGATGGGTCAAGGATGGGATCAACTACAACATCCGGGCACACCAGCGTAAGACACGGGTTACTATGGTGAGTGCTAACCAAGCAAAACGACTTATTCAGGCAAATCATAATCAGTTTTGTTTACTTTTGTTAAAGGACAAACAAGATGGGTTAGAAGTCTCATAGATTTCTAACCAGGGAAAGCATGATTTGGATAGTATTATTCAGTCCTTTCAGGAAGTTTTTCAGGCTCCCAGTGGGTTACCACCAAAATGGGAAGTAGAGTATGAGATTCAGCTATTGCCAGAGTCCCCTCTACCGAACATCGGGTTGTATAGGCAATCCTTGCTTGAGAGTACTGAAGTAAAAAAACAACTCTAGGAACTACTAGACCAAGGGGTGATACGTCTGAGCACCTCACCATGTGGTTTGCCTATTGTGATGGTGCCAAAGAAGGATGGTTCTTGGAGAATGTGCATCGACTACTGCGCTTTGAACAAGATCACCGTAAAGAACAGATATCCACTTCCCCGCATAGATGATCTCTTGGACCAGCTTTAGCATGCCAAATTCTTCACGAAGTTGGATCTCAAGTTCGGTTATCGCCAAGTCAGAATGAAGGAGGATCTATGGAAGATTGCCTTCAAAACAAAACAGGGTTTGTATGAATGGTTAGTACTTCTTTTTGGCTTATGCAATGCACCCACTAAATTTATGAGATTGATGAATGATGTATTGTGGGATTTCATAGATTCATGTGTCATTGTATATCTAGACAATATTCTGATTTTTAGTGCCACATGGGAAGAACATCTAACTCATTTACAACAAGTCTTGCAAGTTCTCGAGGAGAAACAACTGCTTTGTAATATGAAGAAATGTGAGTTTGCCAAACAGTCACTTGTCTATCTTGGGCATGTGGTTGGAGGAGGGGAGCTACGAGTGGATCGAAAGAAGGTGGAAGCCATCACTAACTGGCCAACGGAGCCACAGAGACTAGGAAATTTGTGGGAGCAGTACAGTACATGCAAAAATTCATTCCGGGCTTCGCCGTGATTGCAGCACCTCTACACACAGTGGCTGCAAAGAGTAAGGGTTTTGACTGGTGTAAGGAACAAGACAAATCCTTTGAGTTATTGAAATACAAGATTAGTCATGCTCCAATACTTGCTCTTTGTAATTTGCAGCAGCCTTTTGAAGTAGAGATAGATGCCAGTGATTACGCCATGGGCGCAGTGTTGCTTCAAGGAGGTAAACCCGTATGTTATCATTATGAAACTTTCACTTCAGCAGTTAAAGGATATTCAATATATGATAAGGAAATGTATGCACTAGTTCAGGCAATTAAAAATGGAAGCATTATTTGTTGGGTAAAGAAGCTATTGTGCACACTAACCACAAACCTCTCAAGTATTTGCAAGCACAGTCTAAATTGCAGCAAGCAAAGCACTACAAATGGATGGCGTTCCTTCAGCAGTTCCATCTGGTGATCAAATACAAGAAGGGTAGTACAAACTTGGTGGTAGACATGTTGTCTAGGCCACCCACACAAGGCAAGTTTTCCTATTTGGCTTCTATCTCTCAGATTGAGCCCTTCACGAAGGAAGCTTACGGAGAGGCATATGCCCAGGACAAAGACTTTGGGGTGATGTTTCAGCAGTTGCAGTTCCAAGGGGCTGAAAGGACATGGATTGAAGATTGTTATCTCAAGGACGGGCTGCTCTACCAATGGGGGAAGCTTTGCGTGTGAAAAGAAGAAAGAATTCTATTGATGAGGGAAGCACATACCTCGAAAGTAGCGGGACATTTCGGTGTTGGTAAGACCTAGCCCACTTGCAAAGGTACGTGTATTGGCCCAGTATGCAAGAAGTATCAAAATTTATATGAGGATGTGAACTTTGTTGTACTAGCAAGCCTAAGACTAGGAAGGAAGGTTTGTATATGCCTTTGCCAATACCGACTCATCCGTGGGAAGACATTTCTATGGATTTTGTAGGAGGATTACCTATGTCTAAACATGGCCATGACTATCTCTATGTTGTTGATAGATTTAGTAAGATGTGTATTATTATGGCATGTAAAAAGACAGTAATAGCACATGAGGCGGCATATCTTTTCTTTGCTAATGTATGGGTGCATTTTGGTTTGCCAAAGTCTATTGTTTCTGACAGGGATTCCAGGTTCTTGGGGAAGTTTTGGACTACTTTATAGGACAAGATGGATACCAGGTTACAGAGGAGCACAACTTTCCATCCACAGACAGATAGACAAACAGAGGTGGTAAACAAGACTTTGGTACAGTTGATCAAAGGGTATAACAACAAATGCCCAAGGACTTGGGATGAGTCCTTAGCCTACATTCAACATTCCTATAACCGGGCAGTACACACATCCACTATGAAGTCACCGTTTGAAGCATGCTTGGGATATCTACCTACAAATCCGCTGGACATAGCAATTGGACAGCAGGATGAGAAGGATACATGAGACACAAAGGTGACTAGAGAAAACAAATTCATTGAGAGATTCCGGCAAATCCATCTCAAAGTCAAGGAACAACTAGAGAAATCTCAGGCCAAGTACAAAGCTAGGCACGATCAGCATAGAAGGGAACATAAGCTTCATGTTGGAGATAGAGTTTGGCTTTACTTGAGCAAGGAGAGACTACAAGGTCAAGCATGGAAGCTCAAGCCACTACGATATGGACCCTTCACCATATTGGAGAAGGTTGGAGAAAATGCCTTTCGACTTGATTTGCTGTCATTCATGAGGATGTCCTCTGTAGCAAACTGCGAGAACTTGCACCTATATGAGCCATCCATGCTAGATGAAGATGAAGGTCTATAGTTGCTACCTTTCATTAAGGATTGCGTCTTGGACTCACGAGGCGAATTGGAGGAGGATGTAGTGCTGCAGCAGAAGCTCAGAGAGACAAGGAAAGGTCCGCAAGAGGCTTGGCAGATTGGACTGAAAGGAAAGACACCAAGGTAGGCCCGGTGGTACTCAAAGGAGCAAGTGAGGGAATTATTTCCTCATTTACTCCCCTACTAAGCTTTTGTGGGACCAAAAGCCTTCTAAGCAGGGGAGGTGTGATCCATAGGGATCCAAAATGAATCTACTTCATCAAAACAATCAGCATGGAGAAGGAAAAATGATACATGGAGCTTCTGTCTTTTTAGTAATAGGATCGCCACTCTGTGCAGAGCGGCGGTTACAGAACTGCTGCCCAACCGGGGTGGCGATCATGGGACCGCTGGTTTGCATTGGGTGGCGGTCCTGGCTCTTTTGGACAGAAAACAAAAAATATGAAACGAACAACCTATAATTCAGAAGGTTGTTCGTGTCTCTTCTCCTCCATGACCTTTCCCATTCTCCAGTGCACGGGAGGACATGGAAAAGGCTATAAATACATGTTTGTAGAAGAGTATCGGATCCTCGAAGCATGAAAGCAAGTGAGCAAGAAGTTCTTAGTGCTGGAATTGTGTTTTGTAGAAGAAATGAGTGTTGAGACAGAGCAAACAAGTATTTGGGAGGAAGTGTGAGATATTATCTACTTCTCTTTCATACTTATTGTAAATTCTATACTTGTTATTTGGAATTGGCCAATAAAAGTGGGAAGAAATAGCAATTGCCCTTCCCGACTGGTTTTTCCTCCTCTGGAGGTTTTCCAAGATAAAATTTGTTGGTGTTTATGAGCTTAAATTCTTTCCTTTCCTGCAATTGTGGATTCTAAGCATAAACATAATTCATTCACTAGCTATCTTTGTCATTTTCTAATAGAAAGTAGAACAACAACGTTTATTTGTGTTTCTGTGGATAACACCAAAGTTGAAGAGTTTACATATCACAAATGAGGTTAAGAAATGCTCCAAGCTTGTATATGGGCTGCACCCTCCAAATGTAGATGTGAATGCCACCACAAAGAGCCCACACTTAATGCCAAACAACCTTCAAACTCACTCCAAATGAACAGTATTCAATGTTGCCCCAATCCTCCAAATCCTTGCGAATAAGATAGGGGCTCACAAATAGAGGTGAGGTGCTCACAAATGGATACCGATATCACCACAAAGAGCCCACAAGCAATGCCAAACAAGCTCCAAGCCTCCAACTTCCAAGCTCACTACAAAAATGAACTCTTCAATCTTATGCTCACAAATGCTCAATGAGAGAGGTGTGAAGTGAATAGAGGGCGGGTGTATTTATAACACCAAATTAGGGTTTAAAGCACTTAAAAAATAGAAATTTAATTAAAAAAGTCGGTTTTTTATTGGATCGTCGTATAAGGTTGTTTTTGAGCAAAATCGGCCGGTTTGGGTCAGAACTGGACTGATTTGATCAGTTTGAGGCCAAACTGGCCGGTTCTGTACAGAACCGGCTGGTTTGAGGCTGGTTTGAGGCTGGTTTGGCCTCAAACCAGTCAAGCGTTCCGGTTTTACTAGCGGTTCGTGCAAAAAAAATGTAAACCGGTCGAACCGGCCAGTTCCAGTTTGACCGATTTTTAAAACTTTGGGCTGCGTAGGGGCAATGCGTAGAATGGAAGACTTAGTTGACTCTTGGGACTTCAAAGACCTTGGAACTGATCAGGGTGTAGAGGATATATGCCAAGGACATGAGCCACACACGGATTGAATGTATGTTGATATTCTTATAACATGGTGTGCCGTGCAAGTCATTGAAAGATCAGATTTCTTAGGATTGGATGTCTGACAAAAGAGGCGTTGATAGGGTGACTTGGATAAGGCGTCAACCAATTAATGCTGAGAGGATTCCAAGGATTCAAATATACAAAGAAATTTGTGTATGGATAAGTTGTGTCGGGAAATAGAAGCAAGTCAAGGAGCAGCCGAGAGAGCTAAAAGATGAGAGCTCATGAGAGTGAGATCTAGATTTCAGGACGAGAAGCCAAAGAGAGCCAAAGAGCTCCATTGTAATAGCTGGGATAGCTTAGGGGGGAAAGGCCAAAGGACGAGAAGGCTCTGCACAAGAAATATGTAACAAGACAGTGTCATTTGATAATGAATGGATAAAGCTACATTTATTACATAGTCCACTGTGTGACTTTGATGAGTTGTGTGGTTGAGGCATCCCTTCATTGGGATCCATAGCCACAACCTCTCTGCATGAGGAATCTGTAACAAGACCTGGTGTTGTTTGACAATGAATAGATAAATCTGTATTTTATCTCATCGTCCGCTGTGTGACTTTGATGAGCTGCGTGATCGAGGCATTCCTTCATTGGGGCTCCTATCCGGGACCTGCACCACAAGGTGTCATGTCCCCGTTTTCAAATTAAATAAATCAGAATACCCATTGCCTATCCTTCATTTCTTGTAGGCTAAAAAGGTGGTATAAGGGGAATAAATTTATAATTTAACTTAAGTTGGCCAAAAGTAACTTTATGTTATATTCATAAAAAAACAACTTATGATATATTATTAAAAAAGTTATATATTTAATAAAGCAGGGCAATGACAAAATAGAAGAGGAACGTTGCTTTGTGGGTTCTTCTCCTTGAAAAGCATGAAAGTAAAATTATAAAAGTGGGGTGAGTGAGCTCATTTGGGGAAAAAACCTTTCAATCATCCAACTTGTGAATTTGAGCATTCTGCTTCAGCTTTCAGCCTCAGAGGACAAAAACCCTCCTGTGGAGCATCAATGGATGAAAACCCTCAGGTTTTGTGTGGTGGTTCCATTCAGGGACTACATATGCACTTCAGATCTGGTCTATATTAAAAATCATTGTCATCAAATAATCGAGGCAGCGTGGAAGTTTGATATCTACACTAAGGCATCAATATTAGGGCTGGCATCACACTTCTGGAAGCATTTATAGGGATGACGTCATATGTCTAGGGTTGACGTCATCATTGGGAGCTGTTTTTCAGGTTGAATTCTCTATTTTCATGTTCAGCGGTGTCATAAATAATTTCTGTATTTTGTTGTAATTGAATTCTGCCATTATTCCAATAAAATCTCTATTTTCAGTTGTTTATCAGAAAAATCAGAGTTTAGTATTTTCAGATTTAAGAGTTTGTTGCAAAATTCAGAATTTGTTGTAAAAATGAGAAAACTCCGGAATTTTGGTATTTCATCTACAAGAGTTTTAATTTAAAATCAGAATTTAATATGTTCAGTATAAGGGTTGGCTGTAAAATGCATATTGTTATAATTTGTCCAAAATAGGGACATTACAGTGGTATCAGAGCAAAGATCTTGCCAGCCTGTGAGGAGGAGTTAGGGTTTTGATGCATGCCAGTGAGAAAGAAACCTAGTACTATCAGAGCAGAAATCAAACTTTAGGGAGAAAACGCCATGGGAGACTAAGAACAAAGAGCTCTTCCTACAGATAAAATGAGTTTGTTGCAAGAAACAACTAGCTGCGGTTAGAGGGTTCCGGAAGGAACAATCTAGAGGATAGTGAAAGAATTAATGTCAGAATTAGTTCAAACCTTGCAAAATATAAATCAGAACAAGGCTACCCAAAGGCTACACAAAGACAAGGAAAGATACAAAGTTGAGGCCACCCAAATCATTGACCAGTATCAAGGTAAGCTTGATAGTTTTAAATCTCGGATTTCGTTTCACGAGTACCTGGAAGTGAGATTTCCAAATAAGAGAGGTTTGTATGAATACATAAGAGAGCTGAAAGAAATTGTGAGGAAGCAACCCATGGAGGAATCCGCCATGCAAGTTAAAGATGAAGGGCCCTCAATAGAGGTATGACTTCTGATACACAAAATGTTTGTATTAATGATGTAAAGGAAGAACATGCATTACATGTTAAATGTCAAGTGTCCAAAATTGAAATTGTTTCAGCCCAAGAAGCACCTATCAATTTTCCAAGCATTGCTAAGTTTGATTCATTACCGTATGAGGTTGACTTTTAGAATAACTATGTTGATGAGAATGCAAGTAAGAAGAATGTTTCAGTTGATGCCACTAATTCTGAAATTCTGAGTCACAAGAATGGTTGTGTCACGGAAAATCTCTTAAAAGCCCCTACTTCTAAATCAGCTAAAAGAGGTAAACATCTTGATTACAGCGCAAGGTTTGATAGTCATACCCCACATTTATTGCTCCATACTTTGACCTTACAAGATTCTTGTCGTCAAGGAAAGCACTCTTATAATTCCACCTGAAGATATGGGAATGATAGCACAAATCTATTCCAGTTTTTCTGTCATTCTAAAAGAATGAAGATAGATCCTTTGTCTCAAAATTGTTTGTACATAATGGTGTGGGATCCTGGCGATATTTTGAGATTTATAAAGGGTAGAGTTTCTAAGTTCACTATCATTATTGCTGATAATCTCGTCATACCATACAATTGGATTAAATTTTTTTTTAAATTGACCTTAGATAAGCATAAGGAAAGTATTGTGAATGATAACATGATTCAGTGGTGGGAGCATGGGTCAAACGCAGGGAACCAAAGCACGCCACCTCACATCAGATAGCACTCTCAAGGAAAGTGACAATGAAGCAACTCAATTACAAGGATAGATGAGTTAGTGTATGGCAGCAATTGAGGGCTCTTCAATAACAAAAAAGTTGGATTTCGATTTGTTCAGGAGACTTAAGAAGCAGAGATGTCTTCAAGCAAACCAGCAGTCAAGTGTAAATGCCTGAGGCAGTCGAGATGCTTCAGCAGTTCTGTGAATATGTGACTACTACTGCTGTATTGGATTCGTCAGAGCTTTTGGCACCAATTGCCCAAGCACATTATACAATGAGATTGACATATAGCACACCTGTGATCGGATATGAACTTGAACAGCGTGAGGAGAATCAGTCTCAAAGTACAGAAACTAGTACAAGAGTGGAAACTAATCTTTTCAACAAAAGACAATGGGATGATAACTTCCCATGGTCTGAGTGGTACTCAGTCGAAGATCCAGTTAAGGGCTTTGAGTTAATTGCAGTATGGATGGATAAAGTAGTTGAAAATTCTGTTGAAATGGAGGAGTCTGGAAATTTTTCTACTTATGAAGCTGATGTGATGAAATCAAGTTCAAGAGTAATTTCAAAGGCCAATTCTCAAAATGTTTTCTAGTTTGTGCTTTTACAATATTTTTAATAGTTTCTAAATCCAAGTAATATGTGGAAGTCATTTTTTCTTAGATCATTGCTAAGATCGTTGTTTTGTTTTTTTATCTGCTTGCAGAATGAATGGAACATGTGGTTTGTTTTGAATATTTCTTTTAATTTTAAAAGTAGTGCTCAAATACAACAAATTGTGATCAATTTTCATTGACTATTTTGAGCATATAAAATTTCAAATTAAAAAAATGCAACTAGATATGGACTATTTTTATGGTGGTAAAGACAACATTTCCAAAATAACTAAGCTACATCTGTAATATTTGGGTTATGTTGGGTGACTACAGTTGGAGTGGTAACAAGATACAGGTTATAGTAGGCACGGTATGTTCATTATTCCATCCTTAAGCACTATATTGAGCACTCTATTTCTTAAAGTTAATTGTTGATGATTGTAAATTTTAATGTTCTTGATGTGTCATAGGTGGCATTTGGCATGGGTATAAATAAGCCTGATGGTAAGTGGCTCGTTTTGATATGCAATACATTGAATGTTGTTTAGTTCATTCTTTTATATTTTTCCTTATTCATGTTGGAAATAAACAATACTTAGTGCTTTATGAAAACAATGATTAGGAAAAGAATGAAATGGTGGTTAGGTAATAATCTTCGAGGATACCTAAATTTTGTTAGTAAATGGAAAATCTAGTGCCTTATGAAAATAATGATTAGGGAAAGAATGGAATGCTGACTAGGTAATAATCTTCACGGATACCAAATTTTGATAATAAATGAAAAAATCTAAATCATGCACATTGCAGATAAGTTTGGTTAGCTAATGATCTGAGCAGCACAAGTACATTGGAGATGGATCCACACCTTCCCAAGGCCCATTCACATATTTTTGGGACTAAACAAAACATTCGCAAGCCTTTTGTGCACCTATCAAGAAACACTTCATTCCTCCCTACTAATCAGGCAAAGCTCCAATATAACTCAAGGGTTTCTGCTTGCAGGATCTAGGGGTAGCTCTCCCATGGGGTGTGGGCCATATTTTGACCGTTAAATTTTGACGCCATTCAGCTCGACTGTCAGAAGCTGAAGTCGCATATGGAAGTGAAACTGTTTCTACTTCTGTAACAGTTCTTTTCATGGTTTGTTTTATATGTAAACATATCTGAATGATTAGATAGTAGAAGATAAACAGCAATACATCCTCCTAGAGTGTATGTTTTGTACAAAGCACACAAAATAATAAAATTTAATTTTCCAGTTATATTATTTTTTCCATCCTCAATATTGTTTCATACTGCTTCTACAGGCATACAACATGTCTAAATCCTCATTTAGAGTTTTGTCCCCTGAGTACCTCTTGGGATTTGGATCGCCTAATGAAGAACTTGCCTGCCAAAATGCACTCTAAATAAATGGAGTTAGTTGGGATACTAGTTATATCCTGTAAGAATTATTTCAATTTGCAATGCACTGGTAAGCAATTCACAGGCAACTGTACGCTTCTATGAATAGAAACCAAATGCCTGTAATATGGTGTTTGCTGATGCTTTTAATCTGATGACCAAGCATTGTTTTCTTTGACTTAAAGCACAATCTGAAGTCTCTCTTGAATGCACGAGAAAGAACTATAAAAACAAGGTCTGTACTAGCTACTAGTGGGAAATAATTAAATGCTTGAACTCAAGGAAACTTCTAGATCTGGCATATATTGGCACTATACAAGATCAAAACAAGGCCGGTGGTAGGTCAAGCAAATACGTCTTGTTGATAGTTTTGCCCACCTACAGCAGCATTTAGTGCTCACCTATATATATATATATATATATATATGTATATGTACGTCTTGTTGATAGTTTTGCCCACCCACAGCAGCATTTAGTGCTCACCTATGCATGCATGTATGTATGTATGCTCTAAATTGAGGCCAGTTCCATCTACATGGTTGTTTGGGATTTTCAGAAATTTCGCTTGATGATGGATGAAAAAACACTGTTTAAATCATGAATGAACATCTACATTAGATCTTCTCTAAGAACAAAGAAACATCTACATTAGATCTTCTCCAAGAACATAAGAGCTTGCAACAAAGAGGCACCAAACATAAAGTCATGCTTGAAGCTATCTGTATCAGCGCTGAAGCACAAGCTATAGATTGGTATGTTCTGATTTACCATCCCGATGCTACTCCTACAACTCCCTGGAATCCTCCATCTTCTTAGCTCTTTGCCGCTCCTGATGCTGCAAATCAGGAGGAACATCAGAATACTGGCCAGTGATCCCATTTGCCACATCACAACATCATGAAAGAAATTTTGAAGTTTTGTTCTTGGTCAATGTGCTTCCCACACAACCTCAGGGTTTATCATAGATATGATTGACATATCTCTTCTAATTCCTTAGCCTCTAATGTATATGCAACTTAGCTGTCTTGGGTGCTCTTTGCAATAGTTTCTTGCGTTTTCTCTACCTGATTCTGGTTTCTCTATATTTGCCCCTTTGCTGTTCTTTTAGCAATATTTTATATCGCTGTGATTCCTTTGCTTATTTCATTGACTTGCCCAATGGACAGCGGCATAAAGCGCAACAGATGATGTGGGAATATTGCCATGAAATGGGCAATTTCCCTCTGCATTTGAGAGGGGCAGCTTCTTGGTATGATGGGGGGTTTTATGGGGTTTTGAGTACTTTTAACCCGGAGGCTCAAAAAGGAAAAATAGAAAAGAAAGGGATAAAGATGGGAACCCTTTAATGGAATAGACACAGTAAACCACTTGAGAAAACCAGTGTTGCTGGATACTCTGCCCCTACTACTAGGGCGTGCATATCCAAATGTCGGATATGGATACGGCTTGGGCATTTCTCGGATATGGTTTGGATACTGTACCCGGCTGTATCCAAATTCAAACCTGTAATTGTGCCATATCAGATACAACCGGATACGGTAAGCAACACATCTATAGGCGTATCCGATTTAACAGTGTTGGCTGAAAAACTTGCAGGTATGCATGCAATCAACAGTTCAAGGGACAACAATCTCTCCTCTTTGATGGGGAGGTTCCCTTATTGAAACCAAAATTGCTCCTTGAATATTTACAAATATATTCTATTGAATCTTGTTGAGGGTGCTAGTTTCATTAAGTAATGCCCTAATTTTGAATACAGAGGGAAAGAAGGTTAAGAAAAGAACAAGCTTAGGTGTAAGAAGGAGAGATAATAACAACACTTTTAAATAAGAAGGAAACAAATCTCATTCTTCTTTTGCATGTCAGTGAAACCCAAGAAATTACACATCTACATATAAAGGAAAACCATTGTTGTAAACCAGAGATAAATTGAATCAAAGTTCAATGATTCTTGGCAAACACGGATGAACTCAAAGTTTCATGATCAAAAATATGTATATGGTGCGAAGAACAGATAGAGAAACGGTGGAAAGAAACACTGAACCAGAGGGAAGTGAGGAGCTCTCTTTTGTATTCAAAATTAATATCCTTTACATCAAAGATACTAGCATCCATCCCCTTTACAATTGAAATTGAAGCCTTATATAGGAAAGAGGGGAGGAATACCTACCCAAACTACCTAATTGTTAACTAAGTGACTAATCACTTAATTAGCTAAGTTACACTTTTGAAATGATTTTACATTAAATATTCATTTTACAAATATAAATTCAACTTCAAAATATAACAATCAGCTAGAAGAAGGAAGAGAGGAAACAAAAGAAGCTGGAACTTTCAATTTTAACACAAGCATCCAAAATTTTGTGACTGCAGCTGATATTTTCATTTCCTTTGGCACAATTCGAATAGGAAGGTTAATCATCCAGGCTCCTAGAGAATTTTCCATCTTAGAAATTGTTCCTCCGTATTGAGCTAAATATTTTGTAGCTTCCACTATCACATTATTCAGCTTAGACAATTCTTCTATCTTGTCCTTATTTGCATTTTCTGTTTTGTAAAGGTCCTCTTTGATAAGCTTATTGAAGTTCTCTTTGATTTGATCTACTGAGTTTTGTTGGGATGAGTTATCTTGGAAGAGATCGCAACGGAGGGCTCTTAGATCGGAAAATATCTCAGACTTCAATGATTCACCTTTCTGGATAACATTTTTGCAATTCAGTGGAAGCTTTATCGAGAACTTTCATTCTCCATTCTACACTAAGGGACCATGTATGAGACAAATTGTTTTTAGAATCATCAAAAATATTCTCTGAAAGAAGAATTTTCTCATTAGTAAGGGCCATGATACGAAGATCTTAAATCACATCTGCCCAAAGCGTTACCTCGTTTTCAATGTTCTCAGTTCCCAATCTAACTTGCTTTTGTGCTGAAATGATATTGTCATATGTTTTGCAAGACTCATCAATGAATTCCAACCATGTGATAAGGATTTTCTCCACCCATGTTTCTATTTCCTTTCCTTGAGTTACATTTTTGTCTATCTCAACATTTTTTTTCATATCAAAATCAATTGTTGTAGTGGATGGTGGGAGAGAAGCCAAGGGAGTTGGATCCAACAGAGTGTTATCAGATGAGAAGAATGATTTGATGAAGTTAGATAAAACCTGAACCCGCTCTTCTAGCTGTTCCTGAGTTTTCTTTCCCTTCTCAACCCTCTCAATTACTTTTGAAACTCTCTCTGAGATTGTGTACATCACCTTCAGGGGTTGATTCTCACAAGGATATTCTTGTTAGCTCAAATTATTTTGTATAAAATAGACTTCATTTTCACTCTTGTCTCCTTTGGTCTTAGAAATTTCAAGGAATTCTTGTTGAGGCATCTTGAGACTAGACAGAGAGGAGGTTTTGGATTTCTTAGGAGGAGGAGAAGTACCAAGGAGTGTAGCCACAACATCATAATTAGGAACTTCAATTTTAGATTGAACTTTCCTGTTCTTACTATCAATCATAGGCTGTACCCAAGAGAAAGAGTCTTCTGAAGATGTACCTGAGGGAGTCAATGTGAGTTTAAGTGGTGGAGGAAGAGGTTGAGAGGCATAAACTGCCACGGTAGTTACTACGGGGGAGGAAGGTCTTCTTACATCAAGCTTGGGTCTGGAAGCACTTGTCTTCCCTAGGTACAGAGTTGGTACTTCACTTCCATCTTCTTCCTCTTCATCATCTTCCTCACTTCCCTTCTTCTTCTTCTTCTTCTTTCTTTTCACTTCCTTCCCTTTCACTTTATTCTTGTTCAGATTCTTATTTCTCTTCTCCTGCTTCTTGTTTAGCAGCAACTTCCCCTTTTGTTCCTTATGTTTCATATTTCTTCTCATCTTCTTTTCTTGATGTTTCAAACTCCTTGCTTTCTTTTGCTTTATCTTTCTTTGCATACACCTTAGTACTAAGGTCTTGTTGAGAAGAAGGAAAAGCTTGGTGAGGAGTTACCTGTTGGGAAGAAGTTGCCTGATGAGAAGTATTGAATTCTAACAATTTCTTATTGAACCATTATTTAGTTCTCAATAGAATAGGAGCATTAAGATCATCTAAATTATCCTTCTCCTTCTGAGACTAATAAATAGTTGGGAGAGCAGAGAATTGAACAAAATTAATGAATTTTTGGAGCAACTAAATCAGAATTATTTTCGACCATGCCCTTTGGTACTTTGTGCAATTTGAAGTCTTGGATTTTTTGAAGAGACATTCTGCCATACACCCTTGTTCTTAACTCAAAGTCATCATCACAGTCTACACAATAATCCTCCATTGTAGGCACATGCAAGTAGTAGAGTCGAAGATTGTTGCTAATGAAGTTCTTGCTATCAAAGGATGCCATCTTCTGAAAAGGATGCATATGAAAAGGAGAAATACTTCTCTCAATATTTTGAGCATCAAGAGCAGACTTGAAAGTATAATTTCCCAAGGGTATGGGAAATTGGATTCCATATACCTTTTTGTCTCTATAGGTTCTTGTAAAGAAGATCGAGCTATCTACAAAGTTCAATCAGGATGATCTTATCACCATAGTAAATGGGAAGCTTGTATGGAATTCTTTCATGGCCAATTGTCCTGATGTATGAGAATTTTTGGAATTGAATAAATAGGCTTCCATAAATAACTATCAAATGTTTTGCCTCTTTAGAAACCCTGATGGTAACATTCCTTCCAATCTCTCGACTAGAAAGATTGTGAAGGCATCGTTGACTCTTCTGTAATGACTCTTGCTACTTTCATAGGTCAATTGAGTGTAAAACTCAAAAATGGGGAGATTCTATCCGTTGCCCTGACTTGAGAGGCCAATCTAAATCCTATACCCAACAATGGTATAGATTAAGTAGGAAGTCATATGAAAGCATATGGTTTGGTTGACATGGGTAAGTTGTTGGGTCAAGTTCACACAAATAATCTCCCCCCAATTGAGAGTTTTATTTCCTTCACAAATCAAGTTGATGAAGATGCACATCTAGTCTTGAAATTATTTAGTTGAGGGAAGGCCCATTACTCTTGCAAGGATTGTTATGATATCAAATAACTCTTTGATAAAGTCACTTCGGGAGAGAGTCTTTGGTAACTTAGATGGTCCTCTCTTCTTTACTTTCAACAGGGACTTGGCAATAATTGACTGATACTTGTTCGGAGGCAGGTCAAATTCCTTTTGTGCATCAGCCATAGTTAGGACTTTGGAGTTGTCGAAAGTGTGAATGCCAAAGGCCAAGTTTATGTGATGTGCATCCAGCTGAGCAATCAGTTGCCCTTGAGGATCTTTCAATTCTTTGGTTTCGGGATCAAAGCAAGAAACACAGACCAAGATGGTTTCAGTACACTGCACAAAATTAGGAAAACCCCTAACATGGGCCAGACCACTACCTAGGATTCTTTGAGCTAATGGGGTTGGGTTACTATCTCTCATCCTGGCCCAAAATTCATTCAAGTCCATATGTTTAATATCACTGTCCCCAATTTCAGGTACTTAAGTCTCAAGGGAGGAAATGGGTTCATACCCAGCATATTGGAATTTCATCTTGCTCAAATTGGACACACACACAGAGAAGGATAGGCTCTTATAGGAAAAACTTGATGAACCAGAGAGGAAGGGCACCAGAACAAGAGAATGTTTTGAAAATAGGTCAAATTGTGATGAAAAGGCTTACCGATTGGATGAAGATGAAGGCGACCTCTCAACGATCACAATGCAGTTTGAAAACGACTGGAAAATGGGGGAGAAATGACCAGAAAACCACTTTCAGAGGATGGGAAACTGATAGGGCAGAATGAGCTCTCGTTTGCGAATGGGAGATACAATGGGCGAAGAAAGGTATATATAACTCATGAACAATGCCCTATAATTTAATGCTCCCCCCCCCAAAAATAAAATAATATATATTATTAAGGTGGTAAATATGCTTGGATGGTAGGCCTGAGGGAACAGTTCCATGCATGGGGCGAAAACACCTTGATTTAGCCATCGAGAGGTTCTAAAGCGGGAGAATCACAAGACCAAAAAATGAGGTGAACTACAAAATTGGTGCCAAATTGCAATGCAAGGGTGATATCACTTATGGGAGGGGAGATTTGGAGAAATAAGCGATGTGGAGAACCATTGGTAAAGAGGAATAGTGTAAAAGGTGTTGGTCGGGGCCGAAATAACTGATGGTGTCAGAGAAATTTGTGTTGCGAGGAAGGAGAATTTTTTTAGAATAGGTCCAAAGATACTAACTAGACTTGACATAGCTTATATGAATGGGGATTGTGTATGTTGGCCAAAGAGGCGAAGGCAACGAATAACGGAACAAGTACCACGAGTACCGCCAAATGTACTTGACATATCCGACTAAACATATGGAGTGGAGGTGGCGGGAGTTTGGTGAATATGAGGAATGATGGAATGGTTCCTCATATTCCTCTAGGATCCAACTTTTCTAATTTTGACCCCATAAACCTAGAAAAATGACTAATTCCTTTTCCCTTCATTAAATAATGACTCAACATAGGGAAAATATGACTAAATATATAAAAAATAAAATAAAATAAATATATTAAAGTCCAACGAATGACAACAAAAGTAGGTCAAAGGGACTGCACACAACAACGAGCACCGATACAAAACAGGAAAACCAAAGAGTTCCTGAGAAAGACAAGTACAAAAGCCAAAATAGGTTGCCGACCAGAAGGAGAAATCACACGCATCTAGAATGGGGGTGGAAAAACAAGTGAGAGGAAGAAAGGGGGAAAGACGACCAAGGAGAAGAAATGAGGAAATCCCATCAAGGAATGGTAGATACATCTCGCCTAACATCCAAGGCCGACTAGAAAAAGCTGAGGATGGAATGCCGATCCGCCGAAGAGAGAGTTTGCCTACTATGTCGCTGTCTGGACACAGTACTATCCCTCTGATGCCTAGTGGATCTAGTTTGTCTCCTGAGGCCAAACCTAGTACGGGCATGCCTGTGAAACCATGGATGGTTTCCCTGGGCCAAACCAATTCAGGGGGAGAAGTGGGGTTGGTCTCACAAGGGCGCTTAGTGCCTCTCTTCGAAGGTAACATTGTGAAGAAGGAAGTGATCTGCTGGGTAGAGTCCGGTTTAGGATGCAGCTGAAGAGTGTGCTCACGAAGCTTTAAAGCCTCCTATAAGTATAAAGCCAAGCACCTCTGATCCTCAAACCTGAAGAAGTCAGAGAGAACCTGCGTCTTCCTAAATAAACAATAGAACCTCCCTCTGATCTCGTAGTAAATGGGGCACCGAAAGATGAAGTGTGTTTCTGTCTCGATTTCTTGGAGACTACACAACTAGCAAATCCCATCCAAATGATCAAGGTGGTGATCCGTCTCGCAACGGAGTCTATGAGAACCAACCCTGAATTGACCAAGGGGGATGCGAAGGGCATGTATCCAGTGTGGAATGGTGTACTGAGGACGGATAATGAGACCATCCCTCAACTCCAAAACATGCTCAACGTAAAAGGCCATCTTGGAACATAAACCCCCTGAGGATTTACCCAAGTGGTATGGATGAACTTCCTGTAAATATCCTCTTTGATGATCTTGTTCATCTCTCGTTTAGTTGGCAGAAAGTGGCTTGGTGTGTCCAAGGAGTACCGAAATGGTGGAAGATGATCCATCTGAATATCAACTGCCCCCAAAAGTTCTGAGACCTCAGCATACCAGCCGCGATGCCGGTGTGGGGAGTTTGACAGAGCAATAGCCTTTGATGAACAATATGCCGAGTACGGGTACCTGTCCCGCCCCTTGACAGTGTCCACAAAGCCTCGAATGCTGTGCAAGAAAGAAACCAAGTCAAAAATGGTGTTCAATCTAAAAGGATGGGCTGCAAACTCTGCCAAAATAATTTGCTGGGGTACAATTTGCTTACACCTGATGAAGCGGCGAAGGAGAAGCGTCTGTACCCTTTTGACAGAGGCCCAGTCAGTACCCAACAAAGAGGGTCCCTAAACAATAGAACCGTAGAGAACCGTTGGTCTGATGAGGGAGTCCACGAGGGACATTTTGAAGGAGATGTCCTGAAAGTGATGGCGGAAGCATTGTCTCTCTAGAAGAACTAAGGACCCATAGCCCTTATTGACACGAGACTAGATGGCCTGTCTCAAACTGGAATGAGGGCCAAAGAACAAAATCTCCAAGTAGGTATAAGAGTTGGTGATCTCAATCTCCTCACCCCTGAAGAAGAAGTGGAGATGCCCATGACTTGAAAATTTCAAATGTTTCCAAATTTTACTGGTCCATGACAACAAACAGTTAAAAAAATCCCAAAAAACCCCTTCAAAAGTCTAAAAAGATGCTAAAAACTGCAAACTATCTTCTATAATGCATTTTAGCAGCAACAATCAAGGACATGGAGGTGAGAGTGTCGATTCACTCTTTTACTTCAAGCTTTCATGTTGGCTCTCATCAACATGCAATTCATTTGATTTGTTTCTTTTGGCCTACTCCACTTCTTTTCTTTCATTTTGTCTATTTTCCTGTTGTCCTGTGTTTTTGTAGGGCCAAAAATTCAATAGAAAGTAGGGCAACGATACCCTTGTGTTAAAACTTTCAAGTTTTACCTTTCCAAGACACCCCAGGTCTAGCAGTTCTTAACACCAAGCCTTACCCATCCCATGTAATTGCCCTCAATTGGATGTCAATGCAATCCCCCTAGGTGATTCAGGAAAGCGAATTCAGTCCCCCCTAGGTGATTTTAGGAAAGCGAATAGAGAATGTCGATTTTTGGGCAATTTTGGGAAGGGCTACCGTTGGCCTTCCCAGGATTAATGCAACCCCCTGGAATGGAATGAAGGAGAAAAAATCAACATGGAAATGCATTTAAGTTCCAATAACATCGGCGATAGAGGTTTTGGGATATTTTGGAAAGATTTGGAGGTTTTAGAAGTATATTTAACAAAAGTGGGTTTTCGGGCCTAAAGGAACAAACACCGCTAAGGAGTGCCTGAACTTCAAGAAAATATTTTAGGAGCTTCATAAAGATTAAAGAGCCCAGGACAAAGTACCTATGGAAGGTACTTTCCATGCCCTAAATGGTAGAAAAAACGAGACATCATGAAACATCATCCACTGCCCTAGGCAAGTCATTCTTCTGGCGCGCATCTCGGGAGTCTCTGAGAAATAAGGGGTCATTTGGAGGTGATGCAGTCAGAATTGAAGCTTTAAACCATCACCAGGTCAACTCAGTGGGTGGTTTCCAGTCAAATTCATATAAAACTTCGCCTTGAAACTCAGTAGGGAGCACAAGATTAGCATCGTTGCAGGATGGCCTCAAGGTAGGATTCTTGCAGTTAGTCCCTTTTCAAGTGGACACTTGTCAGCACCAAGAGCCTGGCGGGATTTCATGTCCCTTTCGTCCCTTTAGCAAAGGGACATGAGGGACACAAAATCCCCACATCCCTTTTTAACCCCCAGAACATCAATGTGACCTCTTATTTACTAGTTAAGCCCCTGAGAGCTAAATTTGCGCATTTCCTCTCCCTACACGGAATGATCGCCAAGTGTTGTAATGAGACGCAAAGTGGAAATTGATGTCCCTTTCATCCCTTTAGCTTAGGGACATAGGGGACATAAAATTTACCCTAGCACAATTAAGCCATAGTGGATCCTCACATGCCCAAAACTCAATTCCCAGGTGCTTCTGTCAAGCTCCTTTGCTAAAACGCACACCCAATCAAAATCTTGACAAATTTTGCTATGAGGCGCGATGGGGAATTTCACATCCACTTTTGTCCATTTAGAAAAGGAACACAAGGTACACAAAATATCCCCCCATCCCCTATGCTTTCCTTTTGGGAAGAATACATAAGCCAAGACTTAGCCATTTTTTCATTTTAGTTTCATCCCCGTACGCCTCCATATCCCTACCGAAACATCTGGCGAAATTTTTTCTCAGACCCCCCATATCTCCATTTTTACACTCAACAAGCTCTGAAAAATAGCTTCCTCACACTAAAAATATATGTATATCACAATAAAATTGGATCAAAGCTATGAAGAACAGAAGAGAAACGAAGAATGACGAAGATTTTCATCCACAGATAACCCTAGGAAGTCTACCGATGGAAAAATCTTCCATATCCTGCATACCACAAGCATTGATTGAAGATAATTTTTTTTATTATATTCATCATTTATGAAGGGCGTCACGAACCTCAGCAGAAATAGGGTTCAAATGATATGCAGTCCAGGATTATTTGCGGAAACAGAAAGCCTCATTTTCCTTGCAATGAAAATGAAAAGTTAATCGTTCGTCGGATTTCACTCCAATCTGACAGTCGGATTGCGAGCTAGATACTTGCACACGAGACTCAAGAATGAAAAAACCCACAAAAGAAATGGAATATTAATTTCATCACAGATACGAAGGTAAAAACTAGATCCTGCATAATTTTTGAGTTCCATTAATGAATGCCATGACAGCTTCGTGCCCGAAGCCACTACCATGTGAAAAATTTCAAACGTTATAATTTCACAAACCATTCTATGGCAGGCGAAATCAAGTAAGATTTCCAAGGGTACAAGACTGGGGCAACGAGACTCATAGTCCAAAAATGGGTCATCCCATCGTGCAAAACAAGCACTAGAAACATCCACTCGCCAAAAATATTAAGCCCTTTCTACACTGGTGAGACTTCTATTTCGGGTAATTCACCACTTGAAGAAGTTGTGAAGGAAGGGTGTGTATACTAAGAGAGAAGTATCACAGGTCAGGAAATCAATCAAAAAGGTGCATCGAAAACAGCTCACTGATTCGCCACTTACTAAAAATAGTATAGTGGTCCCTATATGGGTGCTTGCCTTTAAATAGTAAGTCACTCCAGAGGAGAAACCCACGAATAAACAATGTACACAGGGAAAGCAATGCGAGCAAAACTCATCAGTTCAATTGTCTGTGGTTTGAAAAAATTGACTTTTGCACTTACTAAAAATAGTAAGTTGTCTCATAAGAAATTACCAAAAATAGTAAGTCGTTCCCAAGGGCAGATTTCACAAAGGGAATGCACTGTACAGGGGATTGAATATTCAAGTTAGAAGCCAACCTCATCAAGATGGAGTTCGTAGAGAAGTGGATTCATCACTTACTAAAAATAGTAAGCCATCTCAAATTTTGTGCACTTCGCTATTAATAGTAAGTCACATTCAAGAAGTTAATGTTGGAAACAAAGGACAATTAGAATGCCCAATCATCTACAAGGGTCCAAGAAGAACTCTTGAGTTTTTAGTGGACTTACTAAAAAACTTAAAGTTGTGCTCTCTAAATATAGTAAGTGTCGAAAGATGACACCCATTCAAGTATTACAGGTTGTTTGGAGTCATTGTCACTGTCACCAAAAATTGCCCGGAGCTCCAGGAATCTCATTGCCTGTCTTCTCAATATACCATCTTATGCAAGTGGTCCATAATATTGGCACAAGGAGCATCTTTGGCATCTCTCGTATATATCCCTTTGCAGAGGTTCATCTCGGCAGTAGACCCCATGCATAACTGCTCTTTCTCCATTTGACAAATTCACTACATGGTATTCGGGTCACAACTGTATATCATGTCAAGGTGGAAGTTGCAATCATCGGTGAACAAACAGGTTCGTTCAACTTGACAGGATAAAATGCAGTTCATGCAGCTCCTATCTCCATTCATCGCGAAAGGATCTTTTGAGTTGCGTGTTTGTGGCTCATCAGTGCCCCGTCATTTAGATCAAGTATTTTTGAACACTTAACCCAAGGTGTCCTTGAAGGCATCCAAAGTAGCTTCTCGGGGTGCAAATAATTCAGGGAGGCTTGAAAGATTATCATATTGGGACATTCCATCGAGTCATTTGGAAAGAGCCTTATAGGACTTCATCACGAGGCGGATTTTTCATCAACATCATTATTCCCCCCTTCTTCTTGCCTTCTCTCTCTCCTCTCTCCTCCCCCCAACTTTCTCTCTCTTCAAATGTTCTAATTCTTCGTTGGGGTTTGCACTTTTTATATGTCTTTAAGTTGAAATTAAAAAACAACTTTATGAAACATAATGTAAAAGTAATTTGCCTTGTATTTATAAAAGGGACTTAATATTTTCTAGGAATGTCAACAAAGTTTAAAGTTAGGAAAAGGACATATGAAGTGTCATTAGGAAGATGAAGAGTTGTTCTCTTCTCTATAAATTGTAATGAGCTCCTCGTTTGAGCTGGGGTTCTTAATCGATTCTGAAACTTCTTAGTTGCTGGTCATTTTGTGAATTCAAGAGAGAGAGATCCTTGTGAAAAGACAAAGAGATAGCAAATTCTTCCATTCCCCCCACTCTGTAATTTCTTCCATTCTCATACTATGTACAACTTTGGATTTTCAATGCTAATTAAGGAAGAAGTTTCTGTTTTCCATGGCATATGAATGTGTGCATCTTTGAATGCATGATTTCCTCTAGCCGGTAGCTTTAAAATCTTGTTGTTTTCTTCTCTTTAATGCATGTGATGAAATTTCTTACTAGTGTATGTAAGAATTTGATTTTCTACTGGCAGCATTAGTTCCCCTATCTCTGTATTCTCACTCCCTTTCCTGCTCTCTTGACAAAGTCCTCTCTAGCAAGTAATTGTCAGCTTTGTCGCAGGGTCAGTGGAGTGCCCCTGTTGGATCCCTAGCCGCAAGGCCACCAGGAAAATCCACCTTTTCACTTGCGCATGCAAATACGGAAGTTGCACCATTTAAGTCGAGGGACTTCGATTCCCAGAGCGTTGGCAAGAAACCCACAAATTTGTCCACCCGACAAATTTTCTCGCCAACATTTCCGTTGGCTTCAAAACCTGCAATTTTTTTGATCCATTGAATATCAAATATCATACCTTCTTGTGGGCTGGAAGTGTGTGATTTGCATGTAATTTTAATTTAATGTAGAAGTTCATTTATAATTTAAATTTGATAATTATTATTAATATATTATTAATTTACAATCTAGATCATTATAGTATTTTAAATATTATATACTATGCCATATCTAACTGTATCCATATCAAAGGTCATTAAAAACTAGTCATATCCGTATCCACATCTGTATCAGTATCCATGCAACTCTGGAGAAAACTTATGCAGATCCTCTCTCTCATTGTAAATAAAACACGTATTTGATGTTTGTGAATATAAAACAGGTCTAGTCATAAAAAGCTTCAAAGTCTATTAGTGTTCTCTACGCATTTATGATACAAAGCCCATTATTCAAATCCCAGCAACACAAAGCTTACTGAGAAAGAAACATAGGCAGAAATGGAAATAGTGTATGTCTTTCACAATTGAAATATTTCATTCACATCACTAAAAACATACAAATCTGCGACAACATAAATAAAGAAGTTGCATTCCCAAGAATTCGGAAGGAGAAGAACCATCGTACAATTGATTTCTCCTCTTTTGTACTTTTGCACTAGTGCAAGTAGGTGCATTACTACAAAATTCACACTTGACTTTAACTCAACTCCACCTGAGTTGTCCCACTTTCTCACTTTCACATATTCGGGCACTTTCCAAATGACTTATTAATTAAAGGACATGAATATTACTATATTTATGAATTTTGCACTATGTAATAATAATCATTGCTTTAAAAAGAATTAAAATAGACTTTGTGGTGCAAAAATGACTTGTGGATCCATTAAAGCATAAGCCACTAGACCCTAGACACATTCGACATACCATATGCCCTTCGATTACAATTGCATGACATAGGATTTCAAGACATCCTTCATGGCACTAGACCAGAATATTGCCTTGTCTATTGGGTCATTGAGTCGTTTATTTTATCACAGGACGTAGAACAATTACATCAATTCTGAGGCAATATCTCTGATTACATGCATTACAAATTTGAATTGACAGTGACTGATCATTTAGACAAAACCAACATGGAGCATTTGATCACTGACAGAAGGGATCTTTGAACACATTGAATGATGACAGCATGCCTTTCTTCTTTGAGTACCTTCAATGCGTGAGCCAAATTTTGGAAAATGATCTGAATTGATGGCCCATCTCCAAAAATGGGCGTGTTATCCCCATGTGAAAAATAGGGGGCTAACAAGTCCCAACACTCAGCACCCTAATTTTGAATCTTATGAGACTGCTGTTGATGTAGCTGATCATTTATATAATATATTAACCTTTTATTAAAAAAAATCTCGCAAAATTGCATATGTGCAAATGCTGTTGTAAGAAGTGCCGTACAAAATGTATGTGTGAAATCCTCACATACGGTGACATTTGTGGGAACAGCCTGTTAACTTCTAAATGAACCTGCTTCTAAGGTCTTGCAAGAAGTCACAATGTTGGGGTTACCCCCTTCACTTGGAGAGAGCATATGCTCAATTAGATTCAATCAACATTAATTATTCAAAAGAGATGGTACAATATATAGAGAGTTGATCTCCTAAAATTGAGGAGTCAAATCTCATCCAGAATCCATAATCTTGAGACACATGCTTTAGGTTTGCATTGTTGCCCTCCCAAAACAATGTATCAAACTATGAAGATAAAAAGTGCTCAAAAGAAGTCTAAGAAATTGGCTTAGAATCATTAACACAAAAAAACTTGTTGGGGTTGCCCCCTTCACCTGGAGAGAGAGCATATGCTTGATAAGATTTGATCAACATAAATGTATTCAAATATATAGTACAATATATAAAGAGTTGATCTCCTAAAATTGAGTTAAATTTCATCCAGAATCTTCCCACAATCTCTCAACTACTCCCTAAACTAATGTGATTGTTATGAAAGTGACAATGACATTAATTCACTCTACCGACTCCGATTATTTTGTGATTGTTACGGTAAATAAAAATCGCTTACATTATTTGTTCCACTTATTTTTCTCTCACAAATATTAAGGGTCTAATATGGAACATCAAGGTCCTTAACACCCATTTGAGGGCTATTCCTAACATTCCCCCTATTGTGAACATGGGGAGAGGAACCACCTCTTAGAGCTGCATTGATGGCTGGCATTGTTGCTTGAATTGGCGGTGGAAATTTGAGGTTCACCTGCTTTATACTCCCCCCACAAACTTTTCAATGAGGGATGTTTCGTACAATTTCAAAAATGATTACAAACTCCCCCAAGACTTTTGATCATAATTTTTTCAAAAATGCACCCTCTACAAAAATAGTTCAATACAATGCCCCTTTTAATAATCATCTTTTTAAAAATAATCGTCCCCTACTTTAAATATTCTACCCCATTGAAAATTCTTTTTAAAAAGGCTTTCAACCAAAAAGTAAGCTTAGGGTCGAACCCTTGACCTTCCCTTACCTTAGGGCCTTAACAAAAGCTTGTCTCCAATTGGGCTAGGTCAAACCCACTAAAGATTAACAAGATCTGGATGAGTCATTTCGCCATTGGAGGAGCTTAAAGAGTTCAACCTGTCTTATAGTAAAGTTCAATGCAAATCTTACCAAGCTCGTGCTTTTATGAGTGATTAAGGTTCTAGATGTCAAAGACCATGTTGCCAGAGTGGATGTAATGCAATGTTAAGAGCTACCAGCAAGGGGGATCTTGGCGAGTGAAGAGCTCGCAATGAGAGAGTTTGAACTATGACAAGGTGATGACAGAAGCAAGTTTGTTCTGATCACATGAGTTGGGAATCAGCTGGATTTGGATCAGTGGTGAACTTGCGATTTGATTAAAACAATGTGTGCTTGAGCTTGTGGAGTATGAGGATTGCTTAGATTGGTGAGTGTCTAGTCAAAGTGTGCAAGTTGTGGTACAAGGATCAGAGTAGAGCCGAGCATCAAGTCTCCATTTGATGATGCAGAGCTATGTGCTTGCTGAGATGCAATTGGGGTTGTGCAAAGGCATTTGCAAGAAGGAGCTCATTTTGCTCTCCAACTAGTAGAAGGGATGCTCGACTGTTGTGGGGTAGTTGTGAGAGTGCTGAGTTGTTGAAGCAACTCGCCTTTCATGACTCAGCGGATGGGATGGACCCTCCACCAAGTAATGCTATGAGTTTGTAGACATCTATATTGCATCATCCTACTTTCAACCTGAGTTGTTCGCCAATTTGAGGCCAAATAGCCATTTTGCCAAAGGTAACTCCAATGCAAATGCTTGCATCCAAATACAATGTAAATGGGCATTGAAAATGTAAATCCTTATAAGATCAAACCCGGGCATTGAAAATGTAAATGCTCTCAAGATTAATAGACATCTGCAAAATAGATCCTAAAACAAATACTTTATGCAAAGATTTTCAACACATCGTTCAAACCAGATCTAAAAGCCTGCAAATGAGGAGTTGCGCTCAGACAGAGCTTGTTGTTGCGCTCCAAAGATAAATTTTCATTGCTGTTCTTCTTCCTCATGTAGATCTGCAAAAACCCAAAACTGATCAGATTTGTCTAAAACAGAAATATAGAGTGTTTATAGGCAATCCTAGCATTTTTGGATGTTTTGGACTCAAATTTTAGGTCTGAATTGCTTTAAAATGTTGCAAGAAAAAATTGACTCCAATAGGTGCACAAACAACTTAATCTAAGCATGAACACAATGAACAAAATGGAGTGAAAACTGTGGATAGAGTGAACAGGATGGAAGAGATAGACAATGCAAATGAGTGGTGACTGCGTAGCTTGTTCACACGTGGATTGCACTGTTACACTGTCGACAAAGTGCAAGAAGGGTGAACGGGCAAACAAACTAGTTTGCACATGGTCTGCATTGCATATCCTTTGTTTGCACGTTTTGACAAAAATTACAAATGGATGACACATAGAAAAAGGATAACAGGTTTGTGCATGGTCTGCTCTTCTTACCCATGGCCATTGCCTAACTTGACGAACAAAACATGAGTGGGGTGAAGGTTAGAGAGGCTTCTTTCGTAACCCGCTCTGATACCAAATGTTGGGGTTACCCCTTCACGTGGAGAGAGCATACACACAATTAGATTCAATCAACATAAATTATTCAATAGAGATAGTACAATATATAGAGTGTTGATATCCTGATTCCTAAATTTAGAGAGTCAAATCTCATCTAGAATCTTCCCACAATCTCACAACTACCTGAACCATGTGGCTGTTACATGAGTAACAATTACATTATGTATTATTTGCTCCACATTATTTTCCCACACAAATATTAATGAATGAACAATCTAAGGTGAAACACCTAAGCCCAAAGCACTCATGTGAGGACTATTCCTAACAAGTCCATTTGACTAGTTTGACTGTTTGACCACGAAGTTTCACATTTCTTCAAATTGAATATCCGGGATTAAATGTTTTTGATTTGAGCTTCCATTTTCTCTTTGTAATCTTTTGTTTATCTAAAGTATACTAATGACCTTTAGTTATTGACGTTAGGTCTAGTTGGCATAATTAATATCTGTTTGCTCAAAGCATTGTTCCTTAATCAATTTCCATGGGTTCAAATTCAAGTGTTGCATCACACAAATATTATTGTATTATTGTTACATGCTTTGTGTATAATGTCTCTCTTTGTGGTTTATCCACATCAAGTACAAGCAGCCCTAGATCATTAAGACATGGACGATCATTCTTTTAATTTAAGCATGATTAGCTCGATTCTTTAGACATATCGTATATTTAAAGTTATTACTTTAATCGCTTAAATGTTCCTTCTCTATAAGAACCAAATGAGCACATGCATTCTATATTTTTACGAATCGCGAAGGGATAATTTGTTTCACATTGACACCTCCAACCTCCTAAGATTTTAATCAGTGTCATGCTTGTAAAAATCTGTATTTGTTGTGAAATCTTATTTGGGTGGTGAGTTTTTTAAGGTGACCTAAGCTCCTCTTTGTTATTAGCGACAAAAGATCAAGACTGTAAGTCCTCAACAATGCCAAGTTCTTTAGCCACGCTAACCTTCGTGCCAAAGCCCCCATAGTACTTGTGCTGACAATTACAAACTCAACATCAGTGGCAACATTGATAACACCAAACTTGACATTGTAATCAGTGCCGGTTATATTGATTTCTGACCGATGCCAAATTTTAATCACTTGAATTGATATTCTCAATGTTCCTTTTTGGAGTCAAGTCTATTTTGCATCGAACTTAGCTTTTTCAATATGCCAAGAGTTCAGTTTATCTACAACACCAGCTTTAGTGATTCAAGTCTTGTAAGGGAAGGTAGTTGTAGCCATTAATTAACCCACCCAACTCATTTTCTTGATCAGTATCATATGTGCTATAATTTTGGCATACTTCATTTGCTTGTTCTCGAGCATTCCCATCCTTCTTGAGGGTTTTTGTACCTCTGACTAGAGGAATTTTGTATAAATCTATTTTAGTTAATGAAATATAGATCTTAACTTCTGCGCTGAATTTTGTTTCTATTCTTCTACACACTGTATGCATGTTACATACTCTAGCTTTGCTCCTTTTGACATAGATAATTCTCATTCACTATATTGCCCCCCGATATATCCTCGAATTCAGATCTGTAGTGTCAAAGCATTGAATGTCTTGTGGGATGAGATCAGAGTACAAAAAGTGCAAGATTGCTACCGAGAATCCTTCCATCTACCTTCCTATTTGCTCAGGAGTCTGCACATTCTCAAATGGCTGCAGACTTGGATTCTTTTAACCTTGTGAATGGGATGATTGAAGATGCACTCTGGAAATAAAAGCACAAACTATATTAGCATTGTATGGACTCTTCAATGTGCTACCTTTTCAATAGTCATAAACGCGTCAATTTTGCATGAGCTCAAGTGGTAAATCGCTGAAAGACGTGTTTATATGTAAAATTGGGTAATATATTACATCCATTTCTTGATACCGTGTGCCTCAACAGACAGGATTTGGTGTGAAGTCTTAGGTGAACTTGACAGATTAAATGCCTCTCATTCTTGGTATCTAAGCTAAAGTCATGCTCTAGTTGTGGTAAAAGTGGGGGCAATTTACCAATCCTCCAAAAAAGAGTCCCTGACATGAAACAAATTTGTGTTCCACGGTCATGATCCTCAATTTGATGTTTTTTTAATGCTGATGCCTTGTGATGGGTGTGTTCAACAACACAAAGTATACTCGTTTCTTAATAGCTTCAGAAATTAGGAAAAAGTCATCTTGCCACTCTAATGCTCATGTTGATTGCCTTGGAAGGGGCAAATCCTGGCAGATGCATGAAGAGTGTGTAGAACTAGTTAGGACTTGGGATGAGTTTGTGGAATCTCTCGATAGTGAATGTTGTCATTTAAAACACTATGATGACCTATACATTAAGTGGTAATAGTTGTGTACGATTGAACACCTTGGATGCATAATGGGTGATCTCTTACTTCAAGCATAACAAGATTCTCAAGTATCGAAGTGGTCTCAAACATGATATTGAGGCAGAGTTAGAATTCCTCACCAATACCATTGACACTCTTGGGGATAGCCACTTATACATTACACATAGAGGTCGAATTTTGTGACAAAGCTCGTGCTAAGGAAAGAAAGCAAGAACTTGGAAATAATTAAAAGGCTAATATCAAATTTGAATGTGAGAAGCAACATCCACATAGTTCTCAGTGTTGACATAATTAGTCCAATTTGATGCTAGAGAGGCAACAACCTGTCAACAAGTCTTAACTCTCAAGGTAATCCAGGTTACTGGTGAGATCTTCACAACTCCTCCAAACAATCAAACAACACGTTTGCGCCCAACAAAATCAAATGATAAATGTTGCAAAAAATTAGGTTGCAACTACTGATAGGAGTAAAGTTTACTTGACTCCAAGCCTAATACACCTGCAATTCTCACTTTGTAAATCAACACTTAAATGTTACAGCCTAAAGGAAAAAAAAACATTGAATTTTTAGTCCCAAATGTGGGTCTAAGACCGAGTTGCATGAAAAATTCGGAAACTCATGGTTTTCGAAACATTAACCCCTTCAGATTCACGAATCCCCAAACAACCTAAAAACCAAAGATGTAATAGGAATTGACTAACTAAAAGAACATTAAAGAATAGAGATTATAAAAGTTCAGACAGAAATAAGCAAAGAAGATGACAAACACATGATAACAAGAATTAACAAAGATGTATATGTATTTAGTCTTTAATTGTTGTGGGATTGGACATGAACATTTTAAAGTCATCTCAAGATGACCTCCATGAGTAGTCATTACACCAATGACATTTATGTTATTTTGTTCCGTGTAAGGATTTTTAAAAACCATTTACAGTTTTCTGTCTTTTTTTATATTTCCATTTTAGACACTATCTTTTTAATAATAGAAAAAAAGAAAGCAAGCAAGAAATTATATTGGTGTTTGCCAGTAACCAAAATAGGTCAAACGGGGATTTGAAACTACAATCAATTAGAAAAGACTGGGATACGAAAAAGTAACAAAACACAAATCACACAAAAAGATAAAAGTGAGAAAAGCAAGGGGTTAACCTAAAATGGTCAAACCCCAAGTTAAAAGACATAGTGCAAGTGTAAATAGCCCCACAAGGGAAGGACCCCTCAAATAAACATGAAGTTGATGAAGAAGATCAAACAAGAGGCTATGAAAGGAATCAAATGCTATCGCAAGTTTGTAGCACGAATTGAACTAGGAAAATCATTGACATCATTGCTTATCATGGTGAGAGGGCTTAAGAAATGTGTGAGAATGCTTAGGGGAATGTCCACGACTGAGGAGGCTAGGTTGGACAATCCTAGTAGCAAGCTGAGTATTTTGTCTAGAGCCTTTCCTAACATCCAAGGTCAAAGAATTCTGGTAACGTGGGTTTGTCTCTGTGACTTGGGTTGGAGATGAGGATAATCAAGATCCTAGGATAGTGAAAATAACTAAACACAAATTGCATGCAAGGTGAACAAAGTGGGGTAAAACCCAAATTGGTTAACTCCCAAACCATAAGACATGGTACAACTATAAATAACCCTATGAGGGAAGGACATCTCAAATAAACATATGGCCGACGAAGAGTATCAAGCATGAGGCTGTGAAAGGAGTCAAATGCCGTCACATGTTTGTTTGTACCACATGGTCCATGAGAACGGACAATGTTGTCATCTATCATAGTGAAAGGGCCCAAGCAAGATCTGAGACTTCTCGTAAGTAAATGTTTAAGGATGAGGGGTAGGCTAGACAAACCTAGGAGGAAGTTGAGTACTTCCTCTAGAGCCTTTCCTGTGAATTATCCCTAGTGGGACATTACTTACAACTAGACAAATAATAAAATATTTGCAGCAAATGTTATTTTGATTTGTCTGGAATAAATCCAAATAGGGCAGCAAATTGAAAAACAAATATAACTTGCAAACCACTTGTCCAAATCACACGAAATTTTATTGAGAGATTGCTGAGATGATAAAAATCACTAAAAAATATTTTTTGGATTTTTCTGAATAATAGATAACTGCCAATAAATTTCAGAATGCCCTAAACTGGTGAAATATTTTAAAAATTCATAACTACCTGAATACAAATGATAAAAATCTGATTTTCTGGAAATAACATCTACAACATATATAGAAATGATCCCAACCTCCACATCTGAAAATGGCCACCTGGAAACCCTAGAAATATCAGCTGCAATCTCCTAGGGATGACATCACTCTATGAAAGGGGCTGGAAATCCTCTGAAACTCCTCCAAAAGTTGTGCCAAACTTGCCCTAAGCGTTGGGAAAAATATGAAATGCAAGTTGCTGAAATATATGGGCAAATGATCTTCCACAACCTCTGAAAACTCTTTGAAAACCTTGTAGAATCTTTTTGAAAATCTGCCTTTGAATGGGCTCCAAAATAACAAACTAGGGTGGATCTTTCACCACGGAAGAGTGTCCTACTAGCAAGTAGTGGATCTCTTACCATCGAAGCTAGGGTTCATGTGGAATTTTTCTCCACAAGCAAGAAGAATGCAAAAAACAGTTGCTCAATGCCAAAATGTGTGAGTGTTAGAATCCTCTATCATTCCCCCCAAACCTCCTTTTATAACCTTTCATTACCTTTTTCCAAGTTGGGAGCTCCATGTGGGACTACAAGCGACTTAAGTGACTGCAACGAAGAAATAAAATAATAAAGTACCATGAGCTCCCCCTCAAGGAAAAAATATAACAATTATTCCCACCAAGTTGCTAAATACTAATGCCAACAAAAAAATATAACAAAAAAGCAAGGGGGTAATCAGTCATCCATACCCAATAGCCTCCAATGTTGTTAGCCCCTCGGGTATGACCAAGGCTAAGACTAAAAAATTGCCCTTAGACTCTCGGTGGAGGAATGGGGACATTACATCCTGATATCTAAGGCTGAAGAACCTATGGTAGTAGATAAAAAATGGTAATTTGTTTGTCTCCATGACCTTGGTTTGTAGATGAGGCTAAGGTCCTTGATGCTGAAATAAAGTTGACCCGCTTCACCTAGAATGAGGGTGAGGGTGTTGTGGTAGCTAGTAGCAATACACAAAGAATCGTGTCACTGATCTACCCCTCTTTGGGAGTTGATTGTATATAGGGGGCACTCAACAACCCCAATACATGTAGTGGGATTAAAAAATAACTAATCAGCCGAACAACTCTGTATGGATTTGCATCCGAGAGTTACAAACTCTCAAGGAAAAGGGAAAGGCAATTCTGATAAGAATTCTGAAAGGTGATTAACAAATTGCTTGTGTCCTTTTATAGATAGTGACTATCTTCCACGCATGTCATAGTAAATAGAAAATCTAAAGTTAAAGTGTTCCTTAGTCTCAAACATATGACCGATGGGAGCACATCCTCAATTAGGCTGAATGATAGTGCCATATAAAATCTATAAGAAATGTTCAATATAGAAAGCTAACTTAGGGCTGATTCCCTGTGGAGAAGTCCGAGTGACCTAAATTTACCGTCACTAAATATCTACGTTGACAACTCTATTGATGACCTCCTTCAAGGTAAGAGGGCGAGAAGGAGCATCTAAGGAAATACTCTATTCATGTTGTGTAATGTCCCTTTTTCACTATCTTCCACGCATGTCATAGTAAATAGAAAATCTAAAGTTAAAGTGTTCCTTAGTCTCAAACATATGACCGATGGGAGCACATCCTCAATTAGGCTGAATGATAGTGCCATATAAAATCTATAAGAAATGTTCAATATAGGAAGCTAACTTAGAGCTGAGTCCCTGTGGAGAAGTCCGAGTGACCTAAATTTACCGTCACTAAATATCTACATTGACAACTCTATTGATGACCTCCTTCAAGGTAAGAGGGCGAGAAGGAGCATCTAAGGAAATACTCTATTCATGTTGTGTAATGTCCCTTTTTCCCATTTGAGAGCTACTAATTGGTCTTCTTACCATTCCTTCTCCATGGCAAGGAAGTGAAAAAGATGGAGGAGAATCTTGAGCCTTTATTTGCATTATTCTTCTAATATTTTATAATTTCTTGTAGAGTTTTCCCCTCTTGATGAGGTCAGTTGGGTTTAATGTCTTTGATAAGTCTTAATGAAAGATTATAATGGTTCATTAAGAGGTCGACATTTCTAATTAAGTTTTGGCGCCAAGAAGTAAGATATAAAAGGAGTTTAGAGGATCATTAGCCACTAGTCTTGGCACATTTTTCATATACTTCGGCAAAGAGAGCAAGTTTGTAATATCCCCTTTCGGGATATTATCCAAATATGCAAATTAATTTACTGAATCGACTCTAGAAGGACTAAACCCTCCTAGTTCGACCTCAAATAATCCAATGTTAGCTTCAATACAACCCAAAAAAGGTTGGAGTGAGCCAAGGTGGTGGATTAGATGGGAGAACCAGTTAGGAAATTAATCACTTTAAAATTGAAATTAATTACAGCAATAATTAATTAATAAATGCATTAGACTGCTGCAAATTTCAAAACTTAATAACTCCTTCACCATCCATTATTTTTCTATGAAACCAATGCCAAAAGATTCTCAATATTTTTAGCTTTCCATCAAGCTATAAATCACAATTTTTGGATAACTAGAAGACATGCAATTCAACCCACAAAATCTGAAACTGTGTAGATAAAACCCTGGCACAAAAAGCTGAAACTTGAAAAATTTAGAACTTGCTCAATACTTCATCTTTTGTCGTGAAGTAAAGTGCAAACTATTCTATAATTCAAGAGCTTTCCAAAGATAAAAATCTGAAGTTTATGATAACTGAAACCCCATCAAAACAACCCCCGAAATCCCAAACCCAGTCGCTAGGGTTAGAATAAATTTCATAAATAATTTCTAGCACTTAATAACCCTTCAAAATATTTAATAACATGCAGATTTTACCCTCAATAAAATGCGCCAATACCCTAGACAAGTCGCCAAAGCTAGAGAGAATATATCATGCATACACATTCAACACAAGAGAGCAAAATGGAAAGAACAATGGATTCTTAAATAATCTTCAATAATGGATCCAAATAAGAGAGAGATCAATGCAAGAACTAGGGCATACATCCCAATACTCTAAGCATAGAGTGAAATCAATAATTCATCAACATAACCCTCTAAGGAAATGCGACCTCCCTTTTTTAGAGCTAAGGGGTTCAATATTCAATAAAGAACGACCTTTCCCTTTTGGAGGGAAAACATAAACTCTCATTAAAATATTTAATACTAAGACTATGTGCACTTTATTTATTTTTTAATTAAATAAATAAAAGTAACTAACTTATGTGCACATTAAACTAACTAAATAGACTCCCACTTGTAGCGCTAGGCATGCCAAGGGGTTACAATGCAAATTAAAAATAAATATTAATAATGTCCCAAAAAAGGGACATTCCAAAGTTGCTCCTTGTTCATCCACTTGAGGACGAAAACCCTTCATGTGGCTTTGGTGAAGGACGAAAACCCTTCATCTTCATTAGGCATTGAAAATGTAATGTCCCTCTCTTCCTAAGAGATCACTCGGTTATCCAGATTGGCCTATTACCGCATTCCCGTAGGCTAATGGAGATGGTAAGGGAATGCTTTGCGGAAAATACATGGGTTTAGTTACTTTAGCTCACTTTATGTCTTTTATTATGAAAGTGACTTTATTAAAAAAACTTTATTTTTATAAAGTGACTTTATAATATTAAAGTGACTCAATAAAGTTGAAGTGATTTTATTAAAATCAAGTGCAAATAATAAAAGTGAAATAAAAGACCATTTTTCCCAAAAGGGGGGCTGACCCATATTGGAGACAGATTCATAAAATGAGATTTAAGAGGAATTTGGAGTCCAGGGTTGGCTGATTGGAATCTATATATTTTTCTCTTTCATATCATTCGGGTATCATATCATTTCTTCAAAAAAACAAATTTTGCAAATTTGGAGTAGCGCTTGAGAAGAAATTGATTGAGGACGGAAACCCTCATTCGATTCAACCATAGAGGACGGAAACCCTTTATTGGATTCACATATTTGGGGATGGAAACCTCCGAATATTCAGAGGCAATTCTATTTAGGGATTGCAAGGGTTTGGCATAGATCTATAAAGTTTATTCTCAAAGTTTAGGATCATAATTAACAAATAAAATACTCTAGAATTGGCGACTTGGTCTTAGGGTATTGGGAGGTATTGGAAAGTGGTTTCAGAATGTTTGGTATTGCTGTTAATTTATTTATGCATTTCCAACAGTTGAGCACCTAGGGTTTGATGTTAAAAATCAGATTTATTCAGTTGGGGTTTGAGTGTAAGTTTCTGTAACAATTTTACAATCCTCTTTTCAGGCAGCTTTGATTAGATTAAGCCTTCCTAGGTCCATGCTTGTAGTTGTTCTTTGGAGGGTTCACTATATTTTCTGAGTATGCAGTTGAAATATCCCTTGTGGGATACCACTCCAAAAATACACAAATATATAGAAATTGTAGCAAAATAAAATTTCTATTTTTTTTTTGAAAATGACAAGTTAGGGCAATGAATTGTATTTAATTTATGTCTCACAAAATACTTGCCCAAAATGCATGAAATTTTAAGGGAAGCTTGCTACAATGATAATAAACACTAGAAAAATATTTTTGGAATTTTTTGATTAATATTAAACTACCAAAAAATTTCAGAAAAGTCCTAGTCAGCTGGAAATCTTTAAAAATTCATATCTTTCCAAATACAAGTGATAAAATTATGAAAATATGGAAATAACATCTACTAATAATATGAATGAAATCCCAACCTCAAGATCTGGAAATATCTTCCTGAAAACCCTAAAAAAACTGTTGCGAAACTGGAACTGAGTAGATAAAATCTTAGGAAATAGATGAAAATTTGAATATCTGGAAATAACATCTACCAACAATATAGAAGAAAGCCCAACCTCTAGATTTGGAAACAAACACTTGGATACCTCCAAAAAAGTTGTTGGAAAACCCTAGGGCTGATGCCACCTTAAGGGAAAGGCTGAAAACCCATGAAAAGGTCTCCAAAATTTGTGCCAAACCTTGCTTTGATCACTGCCACAAATCTGATTTGAAACCCTTAGATTTATCTCCACAAAAAGTTTATGAAACCTTCCAAAACCCTTCTCTGGAATCTCTGAAAAATATCTCTGAATAATAGCCCTGATCTAACTCCAAAATGACAAACTAGGGTGGATTTTTCACCACCGAAGAGTGCCCTACTAGCTAGGAAGGGATCTCTCACCACCGAAGCTAGGGTTCTTGTGGGATCCTACTCCACAAGTAATAAGATTGCAAACAACAGTTGCTCTAATATCAAAATAGGCGAGTGTATGAATGAATGCTTATTCTCCCCCAAGCGCATCCTTTTATAACTTCTCATTGCAACAAAAGGCCCAAAAGAACCCTAATCACCCCCTTGGGTTTTTTTATTTAATTAATTAAAATAACTTAAGTCACTTTATTCCCCACATGCCAAAAAGTGCACTTAAGTTACCCCAACCAAGAATAAGAACATAAAATACCATATATTCACCCATTACTTAAGTCATCCACTAAATATAACATAAAGTACCTTAGGGGAACATCTCACAACCTTATTTCACTTAAGTCACCTCAAAGTACATGTCCAACGTCGAAACATAACCTATAAGTGAAATGAAGGTGCAGACCATACCCAATAACCATCAACGTCACTAACCCCTTGGGCATGACCAAGGCTAAAATGGATGAAAGGCCTCCTAGGCCACTTGCTCGAAAATGGGGACATTACAACAATTAATGCATTCTTTTTTAGAATAATATTATGTTTTATGGAAAATCTAGTGGCTGTTGTATTCTGATCAGTCTTGGATCAGATTTGATATTTATTGTAAAACACCTCTTGCATAATGAAATAAAGATTTCCCTTGGTTATATATTATGATACGTACTGTAGTTCCTTTGTATGCTTCTATTATACCTTACAAGCATTGAAACAAGTATAAAACTGTGAGCAAACAATCAGAAATCAGATCTCAGCAGTTGCATGCTAAGTGTTTGATGAAATGTCAAACGACTCAAAGTAAAAAAATGGGATCAAATTTGGGAAGGGATCTTTCAGTGGTATCAGACCGGTGTATTCTCCCAGCTCGTGAGAGAAAGTTTATAAAAAAAAATGATCTTGCCAGCCTTCAGGGTTCTGATTTGATTCTATGCCACTTCGAGAGATTGGTCCTCACAAATATTACACACGTAGACGAGCAGAACAAGAGGCTGGTCTGTGAACAGGTGTTAGAGCTGAAACCATGGGTGATAGACAGGAAGATCCTCTTAGCCCTCCTTGGATTGATCAAGAGGATCTGGACAGAGAACTTTTTAGGACTATGGTAGCCTCTCAGTAGCGGTTGATTCAGTCCATGGAACGTATGGGAACTACTCTGGACAAGTTGGCCTTGGATAGGCCAAGAGATAGATATGACAGGAGAGATAGATCCATATTAGTTACCAACAGTCACAGGTGGCACAGTATATCACCTTCGGAGATTGGTAGTGTGAGGGGATTTCCTCGCCATGAGAGGAGGCACACTCGTACAAATGAGAGGAGACCTACTTAGACAACAGATAGGCCTATGCAACCTAGTTTCTTGCCTAGAGATGACCCACTTGAGGTTGAAGATCCACTTGAGGGAGTAGGGTTCCAGGACAATTTTATGACAACCAGTGATGAGTGGAGGAATTTACGACATCATGTCAGAGATGTTTTTCCCCTTCCACAGTATTGTGCACAGAGGAGAGATAGTTTGAGGGCCAGACAAGATAGGAGGCCTAGATCACAACAGAATAGGGAACTGAAGTAGGTTACCAACAAGGTGACTTTTTCTGCCTTTGATGGTAGTGGAAAGATCAGTGGTAGAGCTTGGTTTCACAAGCTCGACACGTATCTTACCCTTAAGCCTATGCAGGAGCAGGAGGCTATTTAGTTCGCCACTCTACACCTTGAGGGAGTAACATATGATTGGTGGCATCATGGGCTGGTCACACAGAACCATGATCTTCTAAGGTGTTACAGGGAGTTTAGTGAGATATTGATTGTGAGATTTGATAGCAAGGACATGGAGCTATACTACAGAGATTTGGCACAGCTCCACCAGAGTGGACATGTTGATGCCTACATCAATGAATTTCAGCGCATAGCAGTGATGGTTCTGGAGATGTCTGAAAAAAGGGTAGTGATGCTATTCATAGAGGGGCTTCATGAGAGGATAAGAGGATTGATCAAGGCTCTTAAGCCTAGGATGTTGCATGATGCCATTCAGACGGCATTAGATTTGGACACATCCCCCACTTCTTATCAGCCCAATAAGAAGTTTCTCATGGTTCCAGACCATTTCAACGCTCTACTATTCAGCAGAAGAGTGCACCCCCTCCTAGGATGGACTAGGATACTTGTAATGAGTTGAGGAAGAAGCTTTGTTTCTCTCGTAAGGATCCTTGGGAGCTTGGAAACATCGCTGCCTTGGTAAAGGCAAGGTGCACCTCATTGAGGTGGTTTCGGATGTGGATGATGAGCACTTACCGGATACAGATTCAGAGGGCAGCGATAGCGGTCATGATGTACATGAGGGGCAGCCCTAGATAGAGCTTGGAGAGGATGAGGCATTGGATTCATCCAATGTCACTATTGCCTCACTTTTAGGAGTCCCTAAGTATCATCCCTTTCGGTTGAATGGAGTAATTAAGGGGCAGTGGGTTGTTTGTTTTATAGACAGTGGAGCTACGCACAACTTCATAGATGAGGGGTTGCTTGCGAAGCGTGGATTATAGGTTGAGGACTTTGAGGGGTTTAATGTACGAGTTGCAGACAGAATTTGCTATGAGTTGCACTAAGAGGATTCCTCAGCTTAGCATCCAGATGGGGGACTACACATTGACCGATGATTTCTATGTAGTTGGTCTTGTGAGATTGATACAATGTTGGGCATTCAGTGGCTACAGTCCCTTGGTAGGTATGTGCAGGATTTCAGGAGGATGGAGTTAGAGTTTATGGCGGATGGGAAGAAGATTGTGCTTAGGGATATTTTTGATGGTGGTCCTAGAGTTGTTTCAGCACATAGGATGGAGTCCATTGTCAGACATAGAGAGGTTGCATTGGGTATCCCAATGCTTGAATTCATCCAAATATTCTTCAGATAGTGGGCAACCCTTTCATGTGGATATCTAGTCAATACTGGATAAGCACAACCCAGTTTTTGGTGACATTCCTCTAGGTAGACCACCAGACAGGGGATTTGAGCATGTCATAGAGCTAGAGGAGGGTGCCAAGCCCGTGATTACTATGCCTTATCACCATCCTAAGAAATTCAAGGATGAGATAGAGAAGGCCATCAGAGAGCTCTTGGATATGGGACATATCCATCCTAGTTCTAACCCCTTTGCTTCTTCAGTTATATTGGTGAAGAAGAAGGATGAGACCATGAGGATGTGCATTGATTACCGTGCTCTCAACAAGAAGACTATCAAGAACAAATATCCCATTCCTTGCATAGATGAGCTATTGGATGAGTTCCATAGAGCTATCTATTTTTCGAAGATTGATCTTCGATCAGGATACCATCATATTTGTGTTTGTGATGAGGACATTCACAAGACATCCTTCAGATGTCACTACAGGCACTATGAGTTTTTGGTGATGCCATTCAGCCTCACTAATGCACCTGCTACATTCCAGTCATGCATGAACCATCTCTTCAACAGACAGTTGAGGAAGTTTGTGCTAGTATTTTTTGATGACATCTTGATTTACAACAGGACATGGGAGGAGCATTTGAGGCACCTTGATGAGGTACTTGGCATTATGGAGACGAAGTCTCTATTTGCTAAGATGTCCAAATGCGAATTCAAACTTATAGAGATTTTGTATCTTGGGCATGTCATTAGGACCAACGAGGTCAAGGTTCATTAGGAGAAGATACAAGTTATATAGGATTGGCCGCCACCTAGGAACATTTCAAACTTGCGTGGATTCCTAGGATTATGTGGTTACTACAGGAGGTTTGTTAGAGGCTATTCTGAGCTTGCAGCTCCATTGACAGATCTTACACAGAAGGGGGCATTTAGATGGACAGATGAGGCACAGGTGGTATTTGATAGGCTCAAGGTGGTTATGAGCACTTGTCCAATTTTGGCTCTTCCGGATTTCTCTTAGCCCTTCATATTGGAGTGTGATGCTTCTGGTTTGGGTATTGATGTAGTTCTTATGCAGGACCGCCATCCTATTGCTTACAAGAGTAGGAAGTTGAGAGACAATGAGAGGTTGTACTCCACCTATGATAAGGAGATGCTCGCCATTATGCATGCCTTGGCGAAATTCAGACAATATTTGCTAGGTGGGAAGTTTGTGGTGAGGACCAACCACAACAACTTGAAATACTTTTTGGAGCAAAAGGAGCTCAATGAGAGGCAACAAAAGTGGGTCAGTAAGATCTAGGCATATGATTTTGACATTGAGTATGTCAAAGGTAAGAAGAATGTAGTGGCTGATGCACTTTCCAGTAAACCACATCTCACTGCCCTATGTTCTTTGAGCGAGATTTCAACAAATTGGAAATCTCAACTATTAGTTGAATTTTCCAAAAATACTTGTGTGTGAAATTATGGATGGTAAAATTCAGGATGAACAATACAAGGTGATGGCTGATTTGATTCTTTATAAGGGCGTAATTTACGTAGTTCTTGAATCTAAGCTTAAGGAGAAGATTCTACATGCCTTCCATGATGCACCACTTGCAGGACATCCGGGGTATTTCAAGACATACAGGGAGGTTAGAGAGATTCTCTTGGAAGGGTCTTAAGGAGGATGTCCTACACCATGTCCGTGAGTGTATGACTTGTCAACAAAATAAGTCAGAACATACTTTTCCAGCAGGTTTATTGCAGCCCTTGCCAATTCCAGAATAGAAATGGGAAAGTATTTCAATGGATTTTATTACAGGTCTCCCCATAGTTCAAGGGAACGATCACATTTATGTGGTGGTTGACAGATTGACAAAGTATGCACACTTCTTTGCTATTCCAACCAGATTTAAGGCACCGCATGTGGCTGATTTATTCTTCCATGAAGTATTCAGATTGCATGGACTTCCGAAGAACATTGTTAGTGATCGGGATAGCAGGTTTTTGAGCACCTTTTGGCAGGAGCTTTTTCTGATTGGTTGGTACAGAGTTGACTCCGAGTACTAGTTATCACCCTCAGACAGATTGTGAACAAATGGATAGAGGGTTATCTTCGCAACTATGTTTCAGGGCAGCAGAAGGCATGGGTGAGATGGTTGTATTTGTGTGAGTATTGCTATAATACTACTTACCACATGTCTATTGGTATGACCCCCTTCCGAGCATTGTATGGGTATGATGCGACATCTTTCATTGATTTGGCTTTTGGGGACAGTAGAGCTCCTAAGGCTTGGGAGTGTTTACAAGATAGTCAGGATATCCTTAAGGTACTTAAGGATAATATTCAGCATGCTCAGAACCAGCAGAAGATGTATGTGGACCGGCACAAGATTGAGAGATCATTTGAGGTGGGAGAAATGGTATTTTTGTGCCTACAACCATATAGACAAAGTACCCTCAAGAAGAGTGATGCAGAAAAACTTAAGTCTCGGTTTTATGGTCCGTACAGAGTATTGAGGAGAGTTGGAGAGGTAGCTTATGAGCTAGAGTTCCCTTCTGAAAGTAAGATACACAATGTTTTCCATGCGTCTTGCTTGAAGAAGGCATTGGCGCAACATGTGGTTTCTTCTACTGAGTTGCCACCCTTGGATGAGGAGGAGAGATTAGATCTAGTTCCTGAGGAGATCGTGGATAGGAGAGAGAGGAGATTGAGGAGTAGAGTGATTCAGGAGTACCTGGTTAAGTGGAGAGATTTGCCATTGGAGGATGCTACATGGGAAGGAGAGTCTATACTTCAACATCCAACTTTATAATTGCTTGTGAACAAGCAACCCCAGGAAGGGAGGACTGTAATGTCCCTCTCTTCCTAGGAGATCACTCGGTTATCCAGATTGGCCTATTACCGCATTCCCGTAGGCTAATGGAGATGGTAAGGGAATGCTTTGTGGAAAATACAATGGGTTTAGTTACTTTAGCTCACTTTATGTCTTTTATTATGAAAGTGACTTTATTAAAATAACTTTATTTTTAAAAAGTGACTTTATAATATTAAAGTGACTCAATAAAGTTGAAGTGATTTTATTAAAATCAAGTGCAAATAATAAAAGTGAAATAAAAGACTATTTTTCCGAAAAGGGTGGGCAACCCATATTGGAGACATAAAGATTCATAAAATGAGATTTAAGAGGAATTTGGAGTCCAGGGTTGGCTGAATGGAATCTATATATTTTTCTCTTTCATATCATTCGGGTATCATATAATTTCTTCAAAAAAACAGATTTTGCAAATTTGGAGTAGTGCTTCAGAAGAAATTGATTGAGGATGGAAACGCTCATTCGATTCAACCATGGAGGACGGAAACCGTCTATTGGATTCACATATTTGGGGATGGAAACCTCCGAATATTTAGAGGCAATTCCATTTAGGGATTGCAAGGGTTTGGCACAGATCTATAAAGTTTATTCTCAAAGTTTAGGATCAGAATTAACAAATAAAATATTCCAGAGTTGGCAACTTGGTCTTAGGGTATTGGGAGGTATTGGAAAGTGGTTTTAGAATCTTTGGTATCGCTGTTAATTTATTTATGCATTTCCAGCAGTTGAGAGCCTAGGGTTTGATGTTAAAAATCAGATTTATTCAGTTGGGGTTTGAGTGTAAGCTGCTGTTACAAATTTACAGTCTTCTTTCCAGCCAGCTGTGATTAGATTCAGCCTTCTTGGGTCCATGTTTGCAGCTGTTCTTCTTTGGAGGTTCACTATATTTTCCGGGTATGCAGTTCATGCATATTCTTTTAGAATAATATTATGTTTTATGGAAATTCTAGTGGCTGTTGTATTCTGATCAGTCTTGGATCAGATTTGATATTTATTGTAAAAAACCTCTTGCATAATGAAATAAAGATTTCCCTTGGTTATATATTATGATAAGTATTGTAGTTCCTTTGTATGCTTCTATTATACCTTACAAGCATTGAAACAAGTATAAAATTGCAAGCAATCAATCAAAAATCAGATCTCAGTAGTTGCATGCTAAGTATTTGACGAAATGTCAAATGACTCAAACTAATAAAATTGGATCAGATTTGGGAAGGGATCTTTCAGAAGAGGAAAGCTTAATGGAGAATTTACTTGATATTTCCAGCTGTTATTATATTTATTTTGGATAGTGCGACCTACCTAGGGTAGGGTTTGAAAACATTGAAGGAGAATTTGATAATTCTGAGTTTGTAATCAGATTTTCACTATTTTTAAAGGCCCTTATCTTGAGCTGCATGATTTTTGATGGCTTCTATATCTATATTCTATATTTAATTCGTGGCTGCAATTTCTAGCGTGTATTTCATTTCCGGCAGTGTGTTTTCAGTATTTGTTGATTGCGTTGTGTTCTAAAATATCATATAAAAATATTGGCGAGTTGTGTGGGTGTGTTTTCATGGTATTTTTGGCATCTTTTTGAGCTAGTATAAGTTGCTGGTTTTATCTACAGTCTGCTGCAATTTTCAGTTTCAGATCTGAGTATTGAATAATTTGATTGAAACTCTCAAAAGGGTTATTACATGTTGCTAGTTGCAATCCTAGTTCTTTACTCCTGTGAGAATTGCTTATGCAAAGGGTGCTAAGCGTACTTTTTTAGTTCACGAGAGATCAGACATAGAAGAAATGATTACTCCTGACAAATGGGTCAGTCATTGAAGGAATGATTTGAGCATTAAATATTGCATGCGATTAATACTAAAAAATGATATCCAAAAATGTTGTACTCTGGAAAGTCCAATTTCTAGAAACATGAATGAGCCAAGGAGCTCTAAAATGAATGGTTCATTAGGCACAATACTTGCTAAAGGTTTTACAAATAGGCTTGTAACCCAGACAGTCTTGGTTGTGGGGGAAAATCCATGGTTATGCGTCCTTTAGCTAGAGTAGTACTGGGATGACTGACCTTCCAAGAAGTCCTAGTTACCAGTGCAAGTCCTGATGGTGATGGTTGATGCTATGTAGTGGTTCGTGTCAGTAGTTGCAATCTAACTACTTCACCCATGTGAGCATCACTTGATGCAATACATTCCAATTGAAACATTTAAGCTCATGAGAGATCGGCCGTAGAAGAAATGACTGCTCACGAGAAATGGGTCATTGAAGAAATGACTTGAACATCAAATACTGCACAGAGTTAATCCTGAAAAATGATATCAAAACACGCTGCATAGAAGCAAATCCAATTGCTAGAAAATCGAATGAGAGAAGGAACTCTAAAATGTATTGCTCTTAAGGTACAATACTTGCTGAACATTTTTAATATGGCTAGAAAGCTAAGTGCACTTTATTTTAAATGTTGCAGTAGAAAAAAATTAGTTGTGTCAAAGAAGTGTCGTTTTTTGTTGCTCACCAGCCAAGTGTGGTTTACTTTTCCTTGGGGATGAAACTTACCAATAGAGTTAGAGGGTTTTTCACGGTGTTTTTCTTTTACTTTTAAACTTTGTCTAAACATCATTCTGTTCTTACAAGAGATTCTACTACTTAGGTCCGAAGAGTCAATTGGCAAAATTGGCCAACTACTCAATAATGTCCAGAATGGATTTTCTATATCTCCATGCTGATACCCGTACCCCACATTAGGTGGCTCCATCGATATTCAGAGAACATCTTTCTCTATGTGAGGATTCGTTTTATGATATGTATTGGAAATTGTTAGATTGATTAACAATTTGATTGCTCTAAATATATTTTTATCTGTATTCACTAGGAGAATTGTGTCTAATGTTTCCTCTATTATCTGCAGTCCGATTTGTCATTCACCATAGTCTTAGCAAATCGCTGGAGACATATTACCAGGTAGTAGCACTCTATAATTACATATTTCATATTACACTTTGTATCATCCATATATCTTCCGGATTTAGCATTCCTATTCCATCTGTTCTAAGTACATTATGGTGTATAAGGTGAAATTTCATGTTGAGCATAATGCATTTGCAGGAAAGTGGCCGAGCAGGCCGTGATGGTCTTCCATCACATTGTTTGCTATACTTTAGGCCGGCTGATCTTCCTCGACAGGTACTATCATAAGCTTTTTGTAGTGGGGTTTGAACTTCTTTTGCTTATCTGGCTGGTCTCACTTGATTTATTTCTGCAAAATGCTGGCTTTCACCAATGAAAGTGTATCTGCTAAGTCTTTGCCAATTGTATGTACCAGAGTTCAATGGTCTTCTATGAGCATGCTGGTTTGCAAAATCTTTATGCAATTGCTCGGTTTTGTCAGGTGTGCTGCTCAGTGATTCTGTTAAATGACAAATTAATTGATTAATTTATCATAAAATCCAACTGATTTGACAATCAAAAGCAATAGGAGAAGGGTCCATTTGTTTGTCTTTGTTTACTTGACTAGAGCATTCTATTTAGAGAAAGATTTAAGATGTAATTAGTTTGTGTGCTTTAATAGATCGTTTGGAGCTTAATGAATGATGAACCTGTAACTGTTCTTCATGCTTTGCGGAATACAGAGTCTTGGGTCTAATTTTATCTTGGGTGAATTAGTGTATACCATATGTGATAAGCCTAGTTCCAATAATTAAATTTACAGACAGCAAAACTAAACTTTATTTCACGATGTAAAATTAAGTGTATTAAAATTTATTACAGTTTAAATACTGGAGTCTAACGAAACAAATATTATTTTATTTAATCTGATTCTTGCTAGAAATAGGCTTTAAATATCTTGTGTTCTAAGGCAAAAGTCCTTAGACTATGGCCGCAAGGAGGTATAATATTCAAACCAAAATCTTTACTTGCCTTGGTCATGAACCATCCAAGGTGAACTCTGTACCCCTGGTTGGACACTCTCTATGTGCCCCTTCTCCTGCTCACTTCCTACTGTTCCTCTTTACACAAAAGATTCCATGTATGCCTTTTCCCAAGATTATCACCATACATGGAATCTTTTGTGTGTGTGTGTGTATCTGAAAGGGTGTGATAAAAATTTGCTTAAAGAAGGTTTTCATTATGAACGGGTATATTGGTCACCCAACTACCCTAGAAATTATAATATTGGTCACCCAACTACCCTAGAAATCATAATTTTGGTCACCCAACTACCCTAGAAATCATATAATTTCTAGGGTAGTTGGGTGACCAATATTCCCGTTCATAATGAAAATCTTCTCTTTAAACAAATCTTTATTACACCCTTTCCCTTAATAGGGTAATTTACCATTTCTTTTTCATGTGCATCGACACATGTATTTTCTTTTATTTTTTAATTTTGAAAGATACATCATATTAATACAAAGGGATATTCATAGAGAGTTGTACATAATAAGGATGTGTATAGACAATAAGAATCAAAACGTCATCCTAAGAGAAACAAGAGAGGGAAAAAATCAAATACTATGCGGGGTTCAAGGCACAAGCATCCTTAATCAACAATGCTTCTTTGATAAGGAGCTGATGACAAACCTCATTCCTCCATATAGAACAAACAGCAAACATTGAGTTGTCCTCTTGACCAAAAAAATTCTTGCATCTTATTTCCAAAGAACATATGAGGTCGGGATCCTTAGGCAGTGCCATATCCCAATAAACATTGGACAAACTTGAGAGCCACAATCTCCAAAAAAAGCAGAGCGCCAGTGAAGGCTACTCTGAAACAACACTAAACATTAATCCTCAAGTTATCTCCAACACTGGTAAGCAAATTAACACTCCAAAAGATATACTTCATAGTTTCCGAGTGGTGACAGATAGGGGAAAGCTGTGAGAGAGTGCACTCTTGGCCAATATAATTTCTACGGTAGTTGGGTGACCAATATACCCGTTCATAATGAAAGCCTTCTCTTTAAACAAATCTTTATTACACCCTTTCCCTTAATAGGGTAATTTACCATTTCTTTTTCATGTGCATCGACACATGTATTTTCTTTTATTTTTTAATTTTGAAAGATACATCATATTAATACAAAGGGATATTCATAGAGAGTTGTACATAATAAGGATGTGTATAGACAATAAGAATCAAAACGTCATCCTAAGAGAAACAAGAGAGGGAAAAAAATCAAATACTATGCGGGGTTCAAGGCACAAGCATCCTTAATCAACAATGCTTCTTTGATAAGGAGCTGATGACAAACCTCATTCCTCCATATAGAACAAACAGCAAACATTGAGTTGTCCTCTTGACCAAAAAAATTCTTGCATCTTATTTCCAAAGAACATATGAGGTCGGGATCCTTAGGCAGTGCCATATCCCAATAAACATTGGACAAACTTGAGAGCCACAATCTCCAAAAAAAGCAGAGCGCCAGTGAAGGCTACTCTGAAACAACACTAAACATTAATCCTCAAGTTATCTCCAACACTGGTAAGCAAATTAACACTCCAAAAGATATACTTCATAGTTTCCGAGTGGTGACAGATAGGGGAAAGGCTGTGAGAGAGTGCACTCTTGGCCAATATAATTTCTACGGTAGTTGGGTGACCAATATACCCGTTCATAATGAAAACCTTCTCTTTAAACAAATCTTTATTACACCCTTTCCCTTAATAGGGTAATTTACTATTTCTTTTTCATGTGCATCGACACACGTATTTTCTTTTATTTTTTAATTTTGAAAGATACATTATATTAATACAAAGGGATATTCATAGAGAGTTGTACATAATAAGGATGTGTATATACAATAAGAATCAAAATGTCATCCTAAGAGAAACAAGAGAGGGAAAAAAATCAAATACTATGCGGGGTTCAAGGCACGAGCATCCTTAATCAACAATGCTTCTTTGATAAGGAGCTGATGACAAACCTTGTTCCTCCATATAGAACAAAAAACAAACATTGAGTTGTCCTCTGGAACAAAAAAATTCTTGCATCTTATTTCCAAAGAACATATGAGGTCGGGATCCTTAGGCAATGCCATATCCCAATAAACATTGGACAAACTTGAGAGCCACAATCTCCAAAAAAAGCAGAGCGCTAGTGAAGGCTATGCTTTGAAGCAACGTTGAATACATTAATCCTTAAGGTATCTCCAACACTACCTAAGCAAATTGACACTCCCCACAGATATGCTTCACATTCTTCCGAGTGATGCCAAACAGAGGTAATAACCTGTCAGAGAGTCCACTCTTGGCCAACTTGGCCTTGGAAGGAACCCCCTTGGTAAACAACCAACCATGCAAACACTCTCATCTTATCAGGAGAGATGAAACGACTGAACATGGTGAAGACGACAAATCCATCTATCCTTCTGGATCCGATGGAGAGCCAATGAAGCGTTAAGGATTTGGGAATAGTGGGTGTCTTTAATGTAGTATTGAATACATACAACGAGAGTCATACTAAAGAAGCGGGCGATATGAAGCACCATCATATAATCCCTCCATATTGGACTATGCAATCTTGATATTCATTTTAAATAATTTTGGTTCAGGAAGAAAACCTCTCAACTTCTAAGATCGAGAGACGATTAGAAGCAAGGAGACTCATACTCTTGAGCAAGAGCACGCCAATCCTTTCCATGAGAAAACAACGAAGTCCCACAAATCACCCCAAATGGAAGATGCCCTTCCTGCTTAGTTTGTGAGCTTGAAAGCGAGGGAACTCCGTCACACAAGAACCTTCGATTCCTCCAATGCTCAAATGGGACATGACACGCTAAATCCCAACCTGCCTTGCTGCCCTCCCAATGTCAAGGAACCAAAGCTAGCAATAACTTTCCAAGTAGACAAAATGATCCTAAAGATGAGGGAGCTCTGAAACTTTGAAGAGATGAGGTGCCAAGAGAATAACACATAAACCAAAAGCTCTTCGAACATTCGCTAACACATTGCGTGCAAAGTTCATATGATGCCGAAATACAAGATGCTACCAAGTCGCATAGTACCCTCGAGACATCTCACCACCTACCTGAGTCAAGAGAATGCTACCCTGATGTAGCAGCATTATTCAACCGAAGCACCCCCTCATGCTTGGGCATGGTGCAAACATCCCAAGGTACTAAAGGAAGGCCCCACCTTCCTCACTGAATTTAAACCCCAAATAAGACCTTCAAAATCTCCTCAAGATCGCTAGAATTGAGTCCTACTTGGAAAATCAACAAGAGACATAGTAAATATGAGAAGCATGGAGAATACATGACAAACCACAACCAACTTGCTGAGCAAAGGGGAGGTCCTCATGGTATGCCAGACACGAAGTTTAGTTTGAAGCCTTTGAAGGCACCAATCCCACATAGAGACAGGCGACAAGCTAACACCAAAGGGAATACCCAACTATCAGTACATTGACCTTAAGGAAGATATAAGACCACGCAACAAGAGAGCCAATGTGGTAGAGTATCCAACCCAACAAGCCAGAAGTCGGTTTTATGTTCACTAACCATGACTCTCGAAGGTAGAGCCAAAAGTGTTCCAAGCACGCAAGGGCTCCATCAACAAAATCTTGCTCCGCCCCTAACCGAGAGAAGGGAGTTATCAACAAAGTGATTATTAATCATCTCTTGAACCATCAGGTAAAGCAAAATACATAGAAATCTGTCCTGCAACTTGGGAAGCCTTTAAGCAATTAACCCAAAGCATCTGTTCGTTAAGACATAAAGGCAGGGGGCCAAAGCTTGACGAATGGCAGAGTGATGCAAGAGAATCCGTATGGAGACAAAGCATTATTAAGAGAAACAAAGGCTGAAACGTTGGTGGAGAGAGTTGAGACCATGGCAACACAGTGAGACCTAAAACCCAAACAAGTCGACATCTTCTGAGATCAAGGACTAATCAATCCGGTCATAAGCCCTAGAAAAATAAATCTTTAGAATAAAAGACTACTGACTAGTCTCTCTAGCCCATTTCGATAGCTTCACGAGCAAAAACTATAGTGTCAAGAATAAACCTCCCCTGCACCAAAACCAGTTTGCTCCTAGTGCCCACCACATACTTACCGAACAGAACGGATGCTCAAAGCCAAGGACTTAGGCGATAATGTTGTACTTGACAGTAAGAAGCGTAATAGGTTGCACAAACCCCCAATTAGAGTCCACTGGGATCATTCTTTGGAATAAGCTTGATCAACCCTTGATTAGGAAACTTTGAAAGATGTCCAGAATTGAACACTTTAGAAGCTAGAGGAATAAAATTGTGACCAATCGGTATCCCACATTGCCTTATAGAACTCACGAGGAAGGCCATTACGGTGTCTCCATTGGATTTTCCATTCTGCATGGAGAATCAAAGCAAGCATGAAGCTCCTCCTTTCGAGAGGTTTATATCTAATCTCTTCACTATCCCCACTATAGACCTTGCGAGGGACTCACTCTACAATAAGTATCTCTAGTTGTCAACCACCCCATCCATGCCAGAGGATAAGGAGCAAAAATGTTTTGGAAATGCAGGCTAAACAAACTTTTGATTTCTGAAGGATCCTCCAGCTAGGGAACCATCAGTTTGAGGCAATCAAAACACCTTTTTCGCAGTTACCTTCTTGTTGAGGAAGTCAAAGTAGAACTTGGAGCCCTCATCACTCACCTAGATCCATTGAAGACGGGAACAAATCCAAACACCCTTGGCTATGTAAGGCTCACTCACGACATTGAACAATCAATTCCAACTTCGCAACCTCTTCTTGAAGAGACACATTATATTGATTTTCGTTCAAGGATGATGCAAGCCACCTCAAGAAGTTGCCGAGCCTTATGCAACTCCCTTTTCTATTTCTAAGAAATCATCCTACCCCAACCTCTTATAAACTTGATCTGTATGGAAAATGAGCAGCCTCCCACCATAGGATCCACACTCTAATCACCAACTCGGTCAAGCGAGAAAGTTCCCAAACTCTCTGAACGAGGGTACAAAAGTCCTTCGATTCCAGATGAGATGACATTCAATTTAAACAAAGGGGGTGAGTTTGCTCAAATGACCAAAATGAGATTAGCACCTGGATCGGGAAGATGGTCTCGAGCCCTGTCACATCCACGAGCGTCATCAACTGGAGCGACGATGACTTGAGAAAGTCAAGTCCTCACAATGAGGGCCATAGAAATGATCCAGTTGTGTTTCAATCCTTATGACCACCCCTGATGATAATTGAACCACGTGAAACAACCAACCAAAGTTTAGCCCTTTTTGTTTTCAATCCGGGGTAGAAGATTTGGAGATATAATCCTTACACCTACCACTAGGCCCTCTTTTCAATACCATTGACAATAGAGCCCGAGCCTCCACATCTTCTCCATCCCACTCCACCATGTTAAAATTCCCACCAACAATCTAGTCTACAACTGGAAGAGAGGAATCCATGCAATCCCAAAGTCTATGATGCTCCGAATTGAGATTAGGTGCCTAGACAACACAAAAACCTATCACACGACTATCTTTGATCTCAAAAAGAGTGATTCTAAAGTTCACACACGACCGATCATTGGGGGTCCAAACCAGAAGGAATCAAAAAAGTTTTGCAAGTAAGAGGAGAGGGAAATCACAACCCCTCCACTCCCTTGATAATGCTATGAAGCTATGAAAAGGGGCCATTCCAACAATAGTTCATCCTATTTCAATACACAAAACTAGATGATTCGACCTCTTGAAGGAAAACCACATCTGGTTTGAAGTGTTGCAAAAGACCACATACAAATTGTTTGCGGTTGGGAATCATCAACCCTTGCACATTCCAAGACAGAAAGGAGAGCTTCACTGTGAAGGAGGAAGAAGTCCTAAGCTACAATAGTGGTTATCCATCACAAAAGCATTCAAACTTAGCATGCAATGCTCAGGAGAGTGAATCATCACACCCTTTTTTGACTTTTCTTGTAACTTGGGACTAAGATCCTCCTCACCCTTGTACATGTGAGCAGGGGAGGAGACCACCTTCCGCTTGTTCCTCTTGAGTTTCCATCCAGACCTAATATCCATACCATTGGGCCAAAAAGAAACTTGACCATCACTTGGGCTTCGAGGTATTCGAAGCGGGCTCGAATCCAAGGAAGATCTATTAGCCCGAGGTTGATCTATGGGCCCACTAGGAGGCCTTAACGAAGCAGACCTACCAGTAGTACCACCTTAAGATCCTACACTAGAACCTACACCACTAGAGTTTAAGGTCACCAATACTTATATGACCTGAAATGCTAGCGTTAGCGCCACCAATAGCAGACCCTCTAAACCCCTTACTATTGGAGCTAAAGGCTATCGAAGTGTCACCAGTCCCCAGATCTTTGCAGGAAGAGAGAGTAGGAACACCATTCTCACTTGCCACCTCACTTGGTTTGAGCCTGTGAAGAGGACAATCTCTAATTAGGTGATCTTGGGATTCACAAGAAAAATAGGCATTCCGAAGATTGAGGTAATGAAATTTCTGCAACCGAACACCATCAATATTGCAAACAAAAATAAAAGGGGGAAGCTTCCACTTCAAGTCAACCTGCTCATAAACTTGAGGATTGGACCGAAATGAGTTCTGACGACCATCTGAAATAAGAAATTTGCCAAATCGGCAGGCGAAAAGGTCAACAAAGGGGATCAGATCTGCAGGTAATGAGCTTGGCCACAATCCTCTGGGTTAAATTTGCTCGCCACGATGAACATAGGCAAGACTACTGGTAATATTCTTTGTTCCGAATTGTAACACATGACGGGCTGCAGTCTTTGAGTTAAACAAAAGGCACACATATTTCGATCCCAACCCCTAGTAAAAATTCATGAAGATCCTCTTTGCCTCCTTGTTCAACACACACCACTAGTTAAAGGTCTTCTCATCTGACATCCTTTGCAAGAAATAAAGAATCACACCATAGGTTCCAAATGCATGTGTGCCTCAAAATAATCCTTTTTATCTACAAGAAAGAACTTAAAAGCTTCCTTGTCTAGAATCTGATCTGGGAAAATGAATTGAAGGATAGGGGGGGCTCAAACTCCTCATGCTAGGGCTTCACTACAAGCTGCTCAAGTTTCTCCTGCAAAACAAACACGTCCTTTCCACAATCCAATCCCTTCTTCACAACAGATGAGACAAGCCCCAGGTCGAGGATTGGAGCCACAACTTCAACCCTCATCTATTCATCGACACACATGGCTTTCAATATGTTCTTCGCATTCTGGCACTCTGTTTTCACTACTTCCTGATTCATATTGACCATGTTCCCCAAGGCAAATAGGGATAATCACCCGTGCATATTGTAAGATGTATTGCTGATGAATTGAATGCCATTGATGTGCTCTCTTAAGGTAAAAGATACAAAAAAATCACTAATTATAACATATACTCTTGTTTATTTATTATTCTACATAGTATAATGTCTTTTTTACTCTTTAATCTTCCCCCATAGTGATTTCACATAGTATAATGTCTTGTTAATATTTAATCTTCATCCAGAGTAATTTTATGGGAATTTAGTACATGACATTCCCGGTCCTCGTAAAATCAGCTGCTGCCGTCAGTTGCAGTCAAGCAATGATACTGGTTACAAATATAATCATCTTTTTCCCATGTTGCACTATTAATATAACAAAAAGTGCAGTTCACTTTTACTTTTATTTCACATTTTTTCAATTTCCTAGTTCTTCTATCAATGATTTCTTCAAGTTCAATTTTAAACTCACAACTAAGTTCATAGATATATCTTTCCAACTAATCATATGTTCAGAGTTATGCACATACTTTTAAAGTAAACTAATATGAAAAACATCATAAACTCTGGATAATTTAGGAGGTAATGTGGGGTTTCCTCCATATTCAACAAGAGCATAAGCTCAAAAGAGTTCAATTCAATATTATTCAATAATACATTTTACAAATATATAGGAATCCTATTTTAACTCCTATAACAACTCCACCAACCTCTCACACTAAATCTAGGTGGGTTGTTCAACCACCTTAATTCTCTCCCTCCTATTTTAACTCCTCAATCTCTACATGAGTTGTGTTATCAACTCACATTATTATGCTCACACACAAATACATACAATGATATAATATTAAGTTGTTTCTCAACAACTTAATATCAACTTATATAACTCTATTTTACTACACATTAATAAAGCTAACTTACACACCCATACGAGGATTAAACCCTAACATTCCCCCACTTAGTGCGAGCATGGGAAGAGAACATTACACTAGAGCTGTCTTTGTCTTCGTCTTGTATTGACTATGTCCTCTGGGAGTTGTTCACTCTACAAATTTGATGTTTGTGGCACAAGTTAAACATTATGGATCATCCTCCCCCCTCTCAATGCGAAACAATGTGGATGTCGGTTTCCATCGATATTGCATCCATTTACAAGTGATAATGCCCCTTGTACAATATTATAAAAGAATGGTCTTTTACAAAAAAAATTCCAATATAGGAAAAATACTCTCCTCTCTTTACAAAATTTTCTTCTAATAGACTCCTCTTAAAAAAAGAAACCTCCTTAATAAAAAATTTCCTCTAAAGAAAAAATCCCTTTAAAAAGAATTCGACCAAAAAACATACTAAGGGGTGATAGGAGAGGATCAAGCCCTCCTCAATCACTACCTGGCTTAATGCCTTTACAAAATGTTGCCACCAATCCATTTATCACGCCTGTCAATAATTCATATGGAAAACATTAGTTTTATGTTATAAAAAAGATCAGCGAGATCAGCGAGATTTAAAAAAACAAATCTAATCTGGTTAGGGTTTGGGTCTTCAAAGAGGCACCTTAGGGTTACTTTGCTGCAGGGATAGTTGATTGAGTGCCGCAAGGCATGTGTTGAAGCTGTCACTTAGATGGAGCTCACAAAGTGAGTCGAGCAAGAGATGTTGTAGGAACGAGCCTTCAATGTACGAGCCAAGTACAACTCGCGAGGTAAAGGAGTTGCAGGGAGCTGATCTGCGAGGAAATTGGAGGAACCCCAATCTGAGTTGGGACGAGTTGCTGCCAAGTGCCGCAATAGGGTCTTTATGAGCCAAGGCCGTGTTCAAAGATCTCAAATAGGGTAGATCAAAAATGTGGAAAGCGCTGAGTCAATGTGGAGCTGTTTGTAGTAGCCAAAGGAAGAACAACTCAGATCTAATGAAGATTTGCAGCCGGGCCGAGTTGTAAGTTGGAAGAGTCGAGCCAAAACAGGGCAGGGTTTGTGATTTGTGATCCGGCGAGTTGTATTTGGATGCATGTCGCCGAGTCACATAGGCACCAACTGTTTGGATGCATGTCGCTAATTCAATGTGGAGCTGTTTGTAGTAGCCAAAGGAAGAACAACTCAGATCTAATGAAGATTTGCAGCCGGGCCGAGTTGTAAGTTGGAAGAGTCGAGCCAAAACAGGGCAGGGTTTGTGATTTGTGATCCGGCGAGTTGTATTTGGATGCATGTCGCCGAGTCACATAGGCACCAACTCGCCGTCAAATGTGTTGAATCTCAAATTTGAGCTGAACAATATGAAATATGCGGAGCCGGTTCAAGTGCCGGACCATATGAATTGGAGCACTGAGGCAGTCAGGTGGATCTAAGATAAGAGAGGAGACCCAACTTGCCCAAAGCTTTGATGAACTCGTCAATAGACTCACAAGGAATGTTGCTTCACCAAGGGTACCAAGAGCACGCAGTCCAAGTAAAAATGATCTGTGGAGCTTGAGATCTAGATGTAGGGATTTAATCACCTCATCAAGGAGCTCGAAGGAGTCAACTCGCCAAATAACATAACTTACCTCCAATGCAATGTTCACAGCTTGGGGTAGCTCGCTTGACTCAACTTGTCTTTAACGCAAATAGGCTAACTTCCAATGTAGTTTTTCATATATTTTTTAGCTCAAATCTTGTATCTCCACTCAAAATAAGTCCTCCAAATTCACTAAGCTTTATCAAATCCAATCTTTAATTGGATTTGACAAACACTTAAATCTTGTTATAGAGGAGTTACGCTCACGCAAAGCCTTGGTTACGATCTGAAGATGTAATTTCTTCGCTGTTCTTATTTGTCTTTATGCAGATCTGAACGTATATGTTCTCAATCAAACAATGTAGTCTGCTGTCTAGATTTGAAAAAGCTTGCAAAAAACTGGAAAACACCAGATTTGACCGTAACACAAACTTAGGGTGTTTACAATCGTTTCTAGTGTTTTTGACCATTTTGGATCCAATTTTGAAATCTGATCTGTTCCGAAATTCTGCAGGAGAAAGTTGTCACAAATAGGTGCACACACTAACACACCTAATCAAAGAACAAATCTGATTAACAAAATACTAGGCCAAACAATTTTTTTATAAAATGAAAACTGTGAACAAGATAGAATGAAAATGTGGATAGGGTGAACAGGGTAGAAAGAGAAAGGTGATGCAAATTAATGGTGAATGCCAGCGGGTTCGCTACGCGGCTTGGGGTATCCACTATTACTGTTAATAAAGGGCAAGAATGGTGAACGCATGAACTATTCTTTTGCACGCTTCCTACACATCATATCCTTATGTTGTACGTTTTGATAATAACAACAAATGGATGGACATGGAAAAAAGTAATGGGGTCGCACAAGGTCTGCTCTGCTTACCCATTGCCATTGCCTACTTGATAGAAACAAGCACCAGTGGGGTGAAAGTTACGGCGGTACCAAATGTGGGGTTTCCCCCATATTCAGCAAGAGCATAAGCTCAAAAGCGGTAAATTCAATATTATTCAATAATACATTTTACAAATGTATAGGAGTCCTATTCTAACTTCTATAACAACAGTAACCTCTCACACTAAGTCTAGGTGGGTTGTTCATCCACCTTAATTCTCATCCTTTTGTTTGCACTCCTCAATCTCTACGTGAGTTGTGTTAACAACTCACTTACATTATTATGCTCACACACAATTACATACTCAAAATAATATAATATTAAGTTGTTTCTCAACAACTTTATATTAACTTGTATAAATCTGTTTTATTGTACACAATAATAAAGCTAACCTTCACACCCATTGAGGACTAATCCCTAACGAGTAACAAATGTTTATAGGCTAATTCTCCTACTTTTTCTAAAATTTCAAATGGACTAAAATATTGAGGAGCTAGTTTTGCATATTTTCCGAGTTTCAAGGAGCTACATTTAGGTTTTACTCTAAGAAACACTCGGTCACCAAATTTAAATGTATGGATAGACCTTTTTGAATCAACCCAACTCTTATATCTATTTGGAGCGGTTTTCATGTTATGTTTGACTTTACTAATTATTTTTTCCATTCCTTTCAAATTGTCAATTTCATACCAGGTTTTATGAACAACATCAAGCCATGAAATAGGGGTATTAAAATTTCAACCATATACAACTTCAAAAGGTGACATTTTAGTAGAAGTGTGATATCCTTGATTATAAGAAAATTCAATCAAATGTAGATGGTCTTCTCAAGTTTCTTGTCTTTTAACAATATACATTCTTAACATATCTTCAATTATTCTATTTATTCTTTCAGCTTGGCCATCTGACTTGGGATGATAAGTAGTGCTAAAACGTAGACTAGCACCTATCAGATACTAAATTTTTGGGAAGACTACGTAAATGGAACACTTTTTTCTCAAATAAAGGGCTATAATAGAAGCAGATGATTTAATTTTCATAGGTAGGAAATGAGCCATTTTGGTTAATCTATCAACTACAAGGATCAAATCATGTCCTTTTCGAGTTCGTGGTAAACCTATAATAAAATCCATGCTTACAAATTCCCATTCCCGGTCCGGTATAGACTCTGCCTGTAGTTGCCTATGTATACTACATTGTTCGGTTTTAATCTCTTGACAATTTAGACATAGCTATACATATTTTTGAATATCTTGCTTCATTTTAGGCCATAGACAATTTTGTTTAATTGAAAGATAAGTCTTTTGGAATCCAAGATGGCATGTAATGGGTACGTCATGCGAATCTTTTAAAATTTGTTGTTTAAAGTCAGGTAGGTCAGGAATACAAAGCTGTCCTTTATAATATAAAAGCTCATTAGTTCCAAGTATATACAAAGTAAGACGATCATGCAAGTGTACATCAGAAAAGGTATTTTTCAAACCTTAATAAAGATTATGAAAATGGTTATACATAGGCAATTGGATTTAACAGTTTGCTCGGTGTTACATTGTTTGAGTGATATAGCATTTGCACATATGCATCTCCTACTCAGGGCATCGACTACCACATTCTCTTTACCAGGAACATATGGAATGTCAAAGTCATAATCAATTAATAGCTCTATGCATCTCCTTTGTCTCATATTTAGCATGGGTTGGGGAAAAATGTGTCGTAGACTCCTATGGTTTGTTTTCATGATAAATTTATTTCGTAACAAATAATGTCTCCATATTTTAATTGCAAGGACAATTCCAAGTAATTCCAAATCATGAATAGGATAATTTTTTTTCAGCTGGAAGTAATTTCTGAGATTCATAGCATATTACCTTACGATCTTGCATTAGTATTCCGCCTATATCGGATCCACAAGCATCATTAATTACCAGAAATGGTTTTGTGAATTCTGGAATACATAAAATAGGCGCAAAAAAAAATTCTATTAGTTTTTTGAATGTTTTTTCACATTCTAAGGTCCATTTGTAGGATCGATCTTCCTTAGTTAAGTCTGTTAAAGGAACAACAATTTTTGAATAATTCTTGACAAATTTCTGATTAAATCTAGACAATCCTAAGAAACTCTAATTTAATGAGAATCTTTAGGTATTGGTCATTCTTGAATAGATTTAATCTTAGCAGGATTAGGGGAGATGCCTTTTTTTGATGTGACGTGTCCAAGGTAAGATACTTTTATTTTAAAGAATTTGTATTTACTTAATTAGCCATATAATTTATGTTTTCTTATAGTTTTTAACACTAATCTTAGATTTTGTTCATAATCTTTTTTATTTCTTTGAATATATTAGAATTTCATCTTGAAAAATGATCACAAACATATCAAGATAAGATCAAAATACATCATGCATTAAAGTCATAAAAGTAGCAGGAGCATTTGTTAGACCAAAAGGCATTAATACAAACTCATAATGCCCATATCGTGTTCATAAAGTAGTTTTTGAATTGTTCGACTCTTTAATACATATTTGGTGGTATCTAGACTGTAAATAAATTTTAGAAAAACATTTGGTGCCACTTAATTGATCTAATAAATCATCTATTTGTGGTACTGGGTATTTGTTTTTTATTTTGAGTTTATTTAGTTGTTGATAATCGATTTATAATCACATGGTACCTCCTCCTTTACAAATAACACAGGGGCACCCCTTGGTGAGACACTGTGTCAGGTCTTTCCTTTAAGTATCTCGGCTAATTGAATTTTTAATTTTTCTAACTTAGGGAGTGATTGGTGATAAGGAACTTTGGATACTAGTTCCACTTTTGGAACTATGTCTATAGCATGTTCCACTACTCTTCTAAGGGGGAACCATCTATTTCTTTAGGGAAAATATAAATTCTTGCACCACTAATTCAATGTTGATAACCATTTTGAGTTTATCACCGTTTTGAACTAGCACAACACAAAATAGTTTGTAATCTTTCTTAATACTACATTTAACTTGTATAGCAGATATAGTTTTAATGGTTATGGGTCATTTCTCCCCTTGTAAAACTCTAAATGTCCCCATGTGATCACTTATAAGAACTTGTTTGTTTTTACATCCTATATAGGCATTGTTCTTTTTTAACCAATCCATTCCTATTATAGCATTGCATTTATCTAAGTTTTAAACATGAAAATGATCATTTGTTTCAAGGTTATCTAACTGGAAGGTTAGATATTCGATAATCGCACTAGTGTGTTTCATAATTCTTCCATCTCCTACTGCTATGAGTTCCATGGTCCTAGAAGATATTTTAAGTTTGGAAATAACTGTAGAAGAGATAAAGCTATGACTACTTCTAGAATCAACAAGAAAAGCAATATTTTGCCCATTTATTTTTTCTCTTAGTTGTACTAGTGATATTTAACAATGTACTGTACCTGTATCAATAGCTGTGTAAATCTTCATTTTTGGTTGAGAATCTGTTTTCTTAGAATTGTTTTGACTTTGAAAATTTGGCTTTTGAGGACATCCTTTTGCATAGTGATTATCCCCACAATTCCAAAACTTCATTTTTGAGGGTATCTTCTTTTGGAGTGGGTGGAATTTCCCATTTTTGTGAGGATTAGTTATGTTTGTGGTTCGAAAGTGAGCTTGCTTCCAGGATGATTGAATCAGCTTATTTCTCTCTTTTTGATGAAACTCTTATTTCTTCTTTTGAAATTGTCTTTTCTTCTTCATTCAAAACTACATTTCTTGAATTATTGGCTATTTGGGAAGCTCCATCAATTGTTGTGGGTTATACACACCATACAATTTGCTTTAAACTCATCTTGTAAACCGTTTATAACCTTATAACTTGATATCTCCCATTTATAAAAGGTAAAGGTACAAACTAGTTTAGTCACATGAAAACTTGTTTATATTCATTAATAGTCAGCCATTTTTTGATTTAGTTCAAAGAATTCGTTCTAACGTGCTTGTATGAAATAGTCAGAAAGGTACTTTTGTTTAAATAAGGTTATGAAATCTTCCCATTTTACATTCTTTGTTTTTAATTTGAGGGAGCTTACAATAGCTTGCCACCAATTTAATGCTCCACACTTTAGTTGATAAGTTGTTATTCGTGTTTGACCATGATTGCTATTTCCATGTAGCTCGAAATATCACTCTAAATTAGCTAACCATTGTTTTATTTCTTCTCTAGTTACCATGTCTCCATTATATTCCTGTAGTTTCACCTTTCAAACAAAACTATTTAGTTCTCTTTGAATTCTCTTTCTATTTGTATTGTGGGATTTTGATTCAGAATTACCAGGGGTTTCACTTTCTAAATTTGTATTCTCATCAGTTGATCCCGTGTGATTTCTTTTATTGGTTTTCCTTTTTTACTTTTCATTTTGGTGTCATTTTTGCCCTCACTATGGTTATTTTGAGTTTCAATTTTTCTTTTAAATTTTTCTAATTGTAAAGTTAGGTTTCAGATTTCCCTTTGTAGAATTTGATTCCTCTTTTCGTATCCCTCGTAATCCATTGAGTTGCTATGATCATCCGATTCCATGGTTTTGTAATGGTCCCCGGTAGGTCTACTTGCGGACACAGATATATGGATAGCAATTTTTTATATGAGATTATCATTATCGCATGTAATGTATGACATCCAATATTCTTGTCTAAACATTATTAATAAGCTTTTGTCCTTTTCAAAAAATTAGAATGCTAATCTTATACTCCTTGACTCTGTATAGTAGCTAAATTTTGAAATCACCATATATTATTTCATCCAAGGGCATATAGAATTATCACCTTCACAATATCTGCTTCTCTTTTTTTAAAGATAAGAATTGCTTTTGAGCATAGTTACCTAAGTCTTGGGGATGGGGGACGGGGAGACAGAGGGATGGGGTTTCCGAGACGGGAAAAAATTCCCAAATTTTGGGGACGGCTATTAAAATAATATATACAATATTAATATTGAAATATTTTAACTTTATTCAATGAAATTTAGGGATTTAAACTCTATTAAGGTACTTTCAAGATTAGATTTTAATGTTCTTTGTAAAAATAACAACTTTTTGAAAGTAAAAAACATCAAAATTTTTTTGGAAGATTTAAAAAAAATAGGGGGCGTCCCCTCCACGTTCCCAAGTCCCTGAAATGTTCAGAACATCTGGGAGGTCACCAAAATCTAGGGGACTCGTCCCTGCGTAACACTTTGCTTTTGAGCCTTTAATTATACAAGCAACAAAAAAAACCCGTGTAAATTTGGTTTTCCATTATTGTTTTCATGAGTTCGATGTTATTTGTGAGAGACAGCCGCAATCTACTTGCACCAGCATGTTGGCTTCAAACAATCTTTTTGGAAGAACTTTAACTCAACTGCATGGTACAATGAAGTAATACAAATTTTTGATCGACTTTTTCAAAAAACAAGAAAAACCCTTCTAAGTAATAATCAAACGAATATCATTTTAAAGGCAACAATCAATTAGTAATATCTTGTGAACATTATAGTTCTCCACCAATACTAAGTTTATATTGTAGGATGTTCTTAGTGTAATTATTCATTTCTACCCAACTTATCACAATATTTACCTTAATGTAATATATGATAGTAATCTCTATGATATAGATATCATTTTTCTTATACTGTCCTATTTTAAATTATTGAAGAAGTGACTTATACTTGTTTTTAAAAAAAGGTTCTTATAATTCATTTAAATATTCTATGTATGGAATTAGTAATCGAGTTAATCTTCAATTACTAGATTTACTTTTAAAAATCAATTGTGAATATTCCAATTTCTTTATCAATGTTTTGACTTGGGTATATTTATGTATTATATTTTTATGTCACTATTTGGACTTAGTTATCAACGACCCAATAATAATGATTGCCATGGTAGCTTTTTTTTTTTAGTATAACTAGCAATCACACAAAAAGGTGCAATGGGTACGCCGATCGGCGAGCTGATAGGCGAGGGCAGTGGTAAACGTGGAGGGAGTAGGGCGACCAAAATAAAAATTGGAGACAAACGACACGAGGCTTGTGAGTACCGCTAAAACTCGAAGCAGTAGGGAAAAATCCTTGTCATTATGCCTATTCAACCGAGCAAGCCGTGACGAGATTGAGTAGCTCCTTCACTCATTGATTTCCATCTCTCTTTCTTCAATGGATGGATTTATAAATAATGTTGTGTTTTTTTTGTTCTGGCTTGTTCTTCTTCCCATTATCCATGTTTTGGCATGAAGGTTATTATTTTGTCCATGGCTGATGGGTGCACAGTTGCACGATACTTTCAGCAAGCTAGTTATGTAGGGGTGGAGGAGGCATGCGAGGCACAAGGCAATGGAGTGTGGGCGAGTAGCCCGTAATGAGTTTGGTGGTTGGAAGAGAGATTTAACTGCTCGGGGCTTGTAGCGTAAGTAATTGTCTCTCATGACCATGGTTGTTGGAACCCCTTCAAATCCGCTCAGTGCCGTCACATTTAAGAGGCTTTGTGAAAAATATAGTTGAGGAGCAGTGACTAAGGGTATGGACATCCAAAATTGTTACAACAACGTTGGATCTAATTTGTTGACGTTCTGTTATCTCTTCAAGACAAGGATTAGATGAACAATGAGGACACGATGTATGTTCTCTAGGTAATGCAACCACTTGGTCCACTCCACCACCTGGACCTTCCATATTTGACACTTGCAGGCTAGTATTAATGTGAAAGTTGCAGCGACAAGGGGGTTGGACAAAATGGTTGTTGAGAGTTTTTTTCTTATCAATAACAATCTGGTCAAGGACCTCCAAATCCGGCATAAGGGATCTGAGTGTGCATTTTTTTAAGGACTTTCAAGACAAGTTGATGATGTGGTTGCTTCCCAAGTGCAACCACACATTTCATTTGTAGTGTATCAACATGTGGCTCTCTTCCCACAACACCTGTTTGGTTTGCCGGATGATCCTTTTTCTCACCGAATAATCCAAATCCAGGAGACATCAAGGGAGCATGTCAAAATTGTCATTGACAATAGTGGTATTCGCAAAAAAAAATTATAGGGGAAGTTGACTTCTCATACCTAACCAACTTGCTCAGTTGAATAGATGTAGCGCTATCAAACAATTTTTAGATGATGGTAATTTTTCAATATTGTCCTTCAAAATACAAACTAGTGGAATTTTATGCATGAGAAGATTATTTTTTGTTTATTATTTTTTTGAATATATATTTATATAATTTGAATATATATCGAATTATTCAGCAACAATGTGATGGAACCGTTGTAGGCACTATTGAATTTGTGTATAGAGATGTCATGTACCTTGTTTCTGCAACTTATTTAACATTTAAAGCATTGTAGCAAACAACATGTAACAAGATTATGTTATGCTTCCTTATCTTCAAATCCAACTATTGACAACCAATTTTCGTGAACCCTTATGCTAGTTGGGAGATGTAAAGACACGGAAAAGACAAAATATTTATAAAATCAGACGCCCGTTAGGCTATTACTACTTATACTGTTGTTAGTTAACTTGCAATAACCACTATGTCTATGAATATTTGACACTTATAGCCAATATTCCCTGGAATGTGCTTCATGCACTATGAGGATTATAGCTTTGTCGAAAAACTGGATGCCTAGAACGGTTTACTACAGTAAAGGGTATGCAACAGAGCCTAATGTCTTTAGCATAACTATTAAGGAGCTTTTCTCAAATATGACAAAGGAAGCCTATGCATCTGCCAATCGATACTCTTCTAGAACAAATAGTTGATTACGCCTTTCACAAGATATTCGGTCTAGTTCAGTGCTAGAGAGACCTACTTTCCATTGATGACTGGACATCATGTTTATCAATTGCTATAAGCAGTCTCTTGCAAGTGATTGTGACAAATGGTGGAGAGACATTGACAAAGAATAATATTACCCTGTTGGGCGGTGTTTGTGGGTTCTACTACCACGGCCTTTGTATGTGAAACGTGTGTCATATGAATAACAATTGTAAAGGCATGGGAAATAGTGGATATGTTAAAATATGCCATCGTGTAATGTTTCCTTTTCCCACTTGAGGATCAGAACTTGGACTTCTTGCCATTCCTTTTCCATGGAAAAGAAGTAGAGGAGTTGGAGAAGAACATTGAGCTTTCATTTGCATTTGTTTTTCTAACTTTTAATGTTTCTTTTTAGTATGTGTTTTCCTTTAGTAGGTCGGCTAGGTTTTATGCACTTTAAAAGCTAATTAAAGATTAAAAAAATATTTAAGGGGTTGGCCTTGCTATTCCAAACTTTGGTGCCAATAGGAGGTTATAAAAGAAGATTAGAAATCTCATTTAAAGGATCTAGATTCTGGTGCATTTTCCTATTTGGGTATTGTGAGCTTGTTGCTCCATGTTCTTCCACTTGAGGACGAAAACCCTCTTGTGTGGCTTCCTAGAATGACGAAAACCCTTCTAGTGTTTTTGTTGGAGGACGAAAACCCTTCAACATTGATTGAGAGTGAATATTATTGCAAATTTGAGGAGAATACTTCATATTCAGATTTTTATTGGCATTGGGCAACTTTATCTACTCATTTAGAGATTTCGGGATCAAATTTGAGAGGGTTTCCATGGTTGGAAAATTATGATATTGGTCTCATTTGATTGCTGGTATTTTTATGATCATTTCGAGTATTCATATGTGTGGAGATTCCTTGTTTTCTAAGAGTTATTGAATTTACAAGTTTCAACTAATTTTGTGCCATAATAAATTCTAGATTGTTGAGTTTAACGATTTGATCACATTTTTGGGCTTCTAAAATCAAGGGCAATCTAAGGAATAACTTCTCATAATTTTTGAGTGTTTCTACAGTGGATTTCTCTCTCTCCTAGTTATTAGGGTTTGAGAGTATTTTTTGATCCTTTTTTAATTATAACCAGACTTGCTTATTTTGGGGGTTTGAGCTAATTTCCAAAATTTTCAGTTTTGTCCCCAAAAGGGATATTACACGCAAACATTTCTTTCTCCCATGGTTTACCTCCAAACCTTCGAATGTGTTGACGATCAAATGCGGCCGCTCGAGGAATCATTGTAGTCGTAATGCTTTGGGGATTGGGTGCTTGGTTGAAAGTTCCTTGTTTTTTTCTAAGCTTGTTTTTGTAGCATTTTGGAGGCTGTGTTACATGAATCTCACGACACCCTTTTTGAAGCAGCAACGTGGACGCCTCTTAAGCTGTAATACACAAATCTAATGACACCGTTTTTTAGGAGGCAATGTGGACAATTCTTGCATCGGTGTACATCAATAAACCTCTGCCCGCTCACAACATCCATTGATCTTCTGATTATAGGAACCATTCATCCAATAAGGGCATGCCTATTAGAATACATATAGCAAGGAAGTGACAAATTAAAAAAATAGATTATATGAAGTAGAGAAACAAGATGCGTCACCATAATTTTTCTTGAAGAAATATAAACATTTAATGCATGCTTAGAGAAATGCAAACCACAAACACGTTCCTTGTGTAACCAAAACGAAGCACAAACAAAAAGGTATTTGTAAATTAATAAGCACAATACCTGAAAAGGAAAACCAAAAATGAAGAATATGTTCTGAGAGTTTCACACACACTCTTATTACTCTTCTCCTGCAACAAAATCAGTGTATGAATGTTTCTCGACCCAACATAGTTTATATTGTTATTGATATGAAGGCCCAATATCTATGGAGGCTGAATATCTATATTATGCCCTACAATAGAGACTTTCTCTCAATGGTATACTGTTTAGTTTAAATATCTGATTGGCTTACAAAAAATGTAGAACTATTCATGTCTCATAACAAACCTAAGTTTCAAAGTTAAAATCAACTATCTCATACACATGGAAAAGAGAAAACATGTAGTTGACCAATGAAAAATTGTCTTAATTCTTAACAAAAATTTGTAATCTGCTTATTGTGGATTTTCCTTTGTTGAAGCGAGCCCAAACTGCAGGTAGAAACAAGTTGCAGTACACAAGGAAACCGAAAAATAAGGGATCTAACTATAGGTGTTTTCTTGAAAGAAACAATAAAATGAAAAACGGAATAAGAGCACATGCAACATTAAAATAGATAAGATAAATATATTAATGTCCAACAACTGACCACAAAGGTAGGTCAATTGTTGGAAGAAATTTAATTGGATGGCAGCAATAAGCAAGGTTGAGGAAGTGAAATCAAGGAGCCGCTGACACTGCACACCTCTATATATAAGCAGAACCACATAACGATGCAAATAACTTTAGTATGATTAGTATTTTAGAACGTGTAAGAGGGACGCTGGTCACATTTCATGTGTCATTGTGAAGAGGAGCAAGTGCAGTGAAAAACACACCAGTAAGGGTTTATCTTTGTGGGCATAGCGGTGGCATTTATCAATTTATATTAAAAATCCTGCTTGCCTTCCATAAGAGTTTGCTTCCAATGATTGATTTGCAGGCTGCCCCGTCAGAGTCGCAACAAAAGCCAACATCAATAATTAATCGGGAACACAGAGGCAAAACAACATGAAATTCTTTCCTGTTGTGGTTAGAAAAGAAACACGAATGCCCTGCATGCCGAGCATGACAGTAAACTTTAATAGACCGAATGAAAGCTTGGTCACTGGCTTCCAGGCCCCTCGCCAAAGCCTTGGTTTGCTGTTGTCTAAGAAATACCTGGCTTCCAAATGAAATGTACACGACTGAATGAAGGTGCTGAGAATCCAACAATTGCAACAACTTATTCTCTTTAATATCCGTTGATTTCCCCCTCTTAATAACTTTACACACCAACGAAACCACTGGACCTACATAACAAAATGGCTTACTGCTTACTATATCTTTCTAGTGGTGCAGATAACGAGATTTGAGCCCGTTGATCTGTAAACTCTTCAACTTTGGAATTATCCACAGAACCACAATTAATTGATGTTGTACTTTCTATTCGAAAATAACAGAGATAGCTAGTGAATGAATTATACTTGTGCTTAGAATCAACAATTTGCAGAAAGGGAATGAAAATTGACTCATACACCAACAATTTTATCCTGGAAAACCTCCAGAGGAGGAAAAACCAGTCGGGAAGGGCAATTGCTCTTTCTTCCCACCTTTATCAGCCAATTCAATAATAAGTACAAAAATTACAATAAGTATGAAAGAGAAGTAGATAATATCTCACACTTCCTCCCAGTTATTTGCTTGCCCTGTCTCAATTACTCCTTGCTTCTACAAATCACAATTCCAACACTAAGAGCTTCTTACTCACTTGCTTCATGCTTCGATGCCTTTGTTCTCTTCCATAACATGCATTTATAGCCTTTCTCATGTTCTCCCATGCACTGGAGAATGGGAAAGGTCATGCAAGAAGAAGAGGCATGGACACCCTTTGGAATTCTGGGACTGTTCGCGTCATATTTTATTTTCTGTCCGCAAGAGCCAGGACCGCCGCCCAATGCAGACTGGCGGTCCTAGGACCGACGCCGTGGTGGGGCGGCGATTCTGTAATCACCGCTCTGTATAGGGCAGCGGTCCTGTCACTAAACAGACAAAACCTCTGTGTATTATTTTTTTCTTCTTCGTGTTGGCTGATTTGATAAAGTAGAGTCATTTTGGATCCCTATGGATCACTCATCTAACGTGTTGAAGAGCATTCCCCAACATTTACTAATCAAGTGTATCTTCCACATAACAAACTTTAACCTTGGGTTGGCGTAGTCTGCGTCAAAATATTTGGCAGGTATTTGTTCCTTGTTAAATTTCAGTGCGGAAGATATAATATTTTTAACTATAACACAATGGCCCTCTTTTTTAAATGCATTTTTCAATATGGCATCATAAATGACATGTAAAACAAATGTTGCAAAAGCCCCGCATGTGGCAAAAACAACTCTCGGGATTTGAAACCATTAAGCAGACTATACAATCCAGTCGATGGACATTTGGCTCATAATACACATGGGTCGACGAATTCTTTGGTTTTCGACCCAACTGTCAAAAGGCTGTCCAAGGTTTTCAACGAATGAGTTCAAGAGCATCAAATATTCAACATGGAGAAGATCCATACTCTCGCATACCTCTACTAGGCTTTCTATGGCAAAGGGGAGACTTAAACCTACCAGATAAATATATAGACGCCAACCACATTAATTTTGGCTGTTGTGTCTGAAAGCGAGGGAGTTAGTGGTGTGAACAGAGGTGTTGCACACGTGGTAGAGACAAGCTCTGCTTGTTGCACGGAGCTAGCGAGCTTGTTTTCTTCCACAAGTGTTCTAGTGTTGGATCGAGTTGCTTGCCATTGCCATCGCTCACATGGTGAAACACCTTTGATGCCTCTTCGTGCTTTCTCCTTCACCATTGCAACACCACACAAAAATCGAAGGGAACACGCCACCTGACACTTGTAGCACTACAACACCTAACATATCTCTATTGACATGTATAGATCCTACGCGAAATGACAACTATCAGATTTCAATGCATGTGACCAAAGACATCTTCACCACTCATTTTATGACTGTTGTTAGTTGCAAACACCAATAAATAAAAATATCATGTTTGAGACAACGCAAATGTAGGAGCAATGCTACGTGGACAACTCTAGTTAATCCGTATGTTAATAAACCCCTGCAATCATTGTCCATCTCTTGCGACAAGAACCCTTCATCCATAAGGGGCATGCCTATTGGTGTAATAAGGGCTATTTATAACACCCATATGCCCTTCTTGTCTAGTGAACCTTAAAGCAATTAATGAGTTGGGGGGTTAGGGCTTGGGCCGTGAAGGAAACGCTATGCTCCACTACATGCAGAAGAGAATTGAATATGCTTTGCCCAAAAAAATTGGTGTAATGTCCCTTTTTCCAATCTAGTTTTTTTTGGAGACTTCGAGCCCTTTCCTCTTTCCGCGGGCAAGAAGAAAATGAACAAGGGAAGTGATTGTCATATTTTTTAGTTATTTTTGTGAGCATTTGCATTCTTCTTTAATAGTTGTTTACATAAGTCAGGTCGACTGAGTTAGGAAGGTGAAAAGCCAAAGGAAAAATAAAAGTAACGTATCCTTATGAGATCGGTTCTAGTTTGGAGACACTCTAATATGTTTTGGCCCCACAACAAGGTATAAAAAGGGTTTGCTTGGCTCACTTCAGGATCATCTCTTATCAAAAAAATATAACTTGCATGGTTTTTGGGCTGATTGCTCAATCACTTCCACTTAAGGGCGAAAATTCTTTGATGTGGCTAATAAGGAGGACGAAACCCTTCCTTGCTTGATTGAAGAATGAAAACTCTTCAATTTATTGGGGATTCTCCGTTTTGAGGTTTCCAATGTTCTTCAAGAGAATTAATATTGCAGATTTTCGGCGAGGGTTTGATCCTAAAGTGATTTATAGCCCCTCTCCTATTGTAGTGACTTGCTTGGATGTGTTGGGTGCCATTTAGGGAACATTTCTTCATAGGAGTTGATATTCATATTCCTTATAATTTTAGAGGCTGATTGCACACTTTCATGAGATTTTTGGGGTTTAGAATCTCCATTTCTAGCCATTGTTAGGAAATAATGGATAAAATACGAAGAACAATCCCACACAGAATCGCAATATTAGAAACTGATATGCAGAAAGATATTACAAATCTGAAATAAAAGTGCAGAAAATAAAAGAACAAAACATAGAGACAAGATTTAACGTTGTTCACCCAATTTGGGCTACGTCCACCAAGAATCACTTGCTTAGATTTTATTACAAGCCACCTCTTTCCCTCAATACAATACCCAGATCTGTTTGGAGTTGTGCTCAACAAACTCTCCTGAATTCACACTTGAATTCACACACATCTACAATGATATGTCTACCCTTTCAAAAGCCCAAAAGCACGTCACTAGGCAATTGCTTAAGCAGTTTTACAATATTGTGGGTACCAAAACCATGGGCAAAAACTGCCCCATAAACGTATGGGTCAAAAATCTCGCCAGTATGAGAAAAGCACATTTCTTGAGATATTGGACATGTTTTTCGAGGCTATTTTTTTCTCGGGGGCTATGCCTCCGAACCCCTGCTACCGAGGGCTGCCACCTCTAGACCCACGCTAGGGGCTTGGCCTGACCCTAACAAGAAAATTGTGGAGAGTGTAGTTTTAGTGTACAGTCTTCAACACTTCCATACATCAGAACAAGCTCCACAACATAACAATTGTTGTGAGTTGTAATTCCACTGCCATAAATTTAATTGCAGCTGTGTAGAATTTCCAAATTTGCATATACTTTAGAGTGTTTTTGCTAATAATATTTTGGAGAATTTATACATGCATTTTCAGCTTGTTTGGAGCGTGTTTGATGCCCTAAAAGTGCAAATACAACTCATTGCTAGGGCTTCTAATATTTCTTTGGTTGGTTGTTGTAAAAATCAAATTACTCTTGATTGGGACTTGTGTTTTTTCTTTGTTTTTTCATATTCAGCCCGGAAAGGGACATTAAAGTGATATCAGAGCATCAATCCTCCTAGCCCGGAGGGTATTCATTGAGGAGGAGAAGATAAAATGGCGAATAGAAACTTTGATGATGCTAGGTTTGAGAGGTTTTCCCAAGGGCAAGAGAGGTTGGCTGATGTAATGGCATGGTTGATCCATAATATGTATCCAAAGAGTTCTTTAAGGGCCAACAACAATCTTTAACCATTGAGATTTGTGATGGATCCTATAGCTAGGGCTTTTCAGCGTACCTTCTTTCCTATGGAAGGAGTTATTCCGGAAGTGGATACACAACACTCAATAGGGCACAATATCGTGGACAACTATGAAGAATATAGGGCTCTTCTGAATGAGATTTGTGATGCTATTTCGCTTGCCAAATTTATAGTGGTAAGCAAGGGAAGGTCAAAGCTGGAGCCTATACCTCATGTGCTACAGAGGGATCTTTCAAAATGCTTTGGAAGGAAGGTGGACACTCTCCACATTTGATGTCTCCAACCAAAGGGACAACCAGAGTTTATGGATGAAGATGCTAGGGTTAAACCCTAGACCACAAGAATACGCCAAGGAGCCAAATCCAAAGGGGTTTCTCTTCAATGAAGAAGAAGAAAAATCAGAGGGTTTTGAGGGGGGGTTCCAAGAAGACCATGTTGAGAGGCATACACATGACAATAGGTGCTTGCTAGACGAAGAACCAAATAAGTTGATTTTTAGATTGCTGAAAATTTTAGAATCAACCTATAAGAAAGCAGGATTGAAGTCCATGGAACTCTGAGCCAAGGAAAAAAGAAAAATGCTCGATTTGCAAGATTGTCCAGAAAAGAATTCTGGTGGTTGAAGCCAAATCTTCGATTAATAATGATGATGTTCATCTTGCTGAAGTTTTTACGAACAACAATCAATAAGAAGCAAATAGATGGTGTTCTCGACTTTAGTGACTAACCATGATGATGTTCCATACATGTGTCAATAAAATATGTAAGGAGTCAAGGCAGGGAGATCTTCAGTTGTTGATCAGAGCGAAGGAAAAGGAAGGTGAGCATCCTTGTGGGCAGCCCAAGGTATGACCATAATGACCATATTTTCTGATTTGTTGTTTCCTCCTATGTTTCTGCCATATGTTTTGTTTTATCATGAGAAGCGTATTTTAATTGAAGGCATGATGAAGGGTCCAAAGAACAACTTGCAGCTATGGGCATGTTGCTTCTTTTATTCAAGGCCAAGATTGCGTATTGGTGCTAATGGGTAGGTCTCCGGAGGATCAAGGTACAAAATGCCATTGTCTTGCACTTGGAATGGAAGCTAAAATTATGAGAATGCATATAAAGTGATACAAGGATGGCTTCATCTTGACAGAATGAGATGCATACAAAATGGCTTCATCATCCATTGCACCAAGAGGATCCAACAACTCAAGATCGCCTTGATGGAAGGTCATGTGGTAAATAATGTTGTTGGTATCGGAGGTACATATTTGGTACTTGAGATTCAATGGTTGCATATGGCTTTGAGTGAAAATTTACCTAAGGACTATCAAGCTATGGAGATTGTTGAGCACTCAAACCTCCTGGTGAATCAAAAGGTTGTCTTCAAAATGGCATGACAAGTGGAGATCCTCAAGTTGTTACAGCAAAGAGGATGGAAAGAATTACTGGAAGAAGGCAAGATCTATGGGAATGCACATGGTAAGACAACCCCAACACTTTTCAGTCTTAAAACAACAGTCATATCATAAGAGGTTTTCAACTCCTTAATCCATGCACATGCTCTTAGAAGAAGTCTTCCAATGAAAGTGGATGTTGATTTCATAAATTTTGTACATTTGGAAGTGAGCAAGATGGATGTTATCTTGCTGTCCCCGAGCATTGTAACCCAAACCGGAAATTGGTGGTATGAGTGTAAGTAGTAGAAGTCTTGAATTATGGGTTTTAAGAAACCATTGCTACCAGTAAAAATTCATTAGTGTTGTTATCAGACATCTTTCAGTTTGGCCAACATTCTGTATTGGTGCCAGCTGTACAAAGTACTCTCAGCCATTACATGGGATAGTGTCCAATCTTTCAGAGCAATTGTTGATGTTGTTGAATGTATTGTTACCAGTCCCCACTATGTTGAATTTTGTGAAGAGATGCATGAAGGGTTTTTCAATATGACAGCTGTTATACCTATTCCTTTTGTTCGTTGTCCTCATCAGATTTCCAGCCCCTTAACCCCTTTTATGACAGTCAGCAAAGTTTTTCAGTCACAAGTCGAAGAGTTTTTTGCCTGCCATTAACGAGGGATTGTCCAGCCACTTGTTTTAGAATAGGATTCCGGCCACCATAATGCTGATTTTGAGCAAGAAATTGCAATGGTACAACTACAGCCATACTTGGGATAACGTGAATGGTACCTATTGGAGAGTCCATCCCTTGTGCATAGGGGAATTTTGAGGAGAATGCAAGCAAAGGAGAGAAGAGTTGACCATTACATATCTATGAGGCATGAAGAAGTGAACATGTTGAGAGCTCTTGTTTTCGTTAATAAGTGTTTTCTGTATGTGCAGGTCCAGGAATGAAGAAGAAAGAGAAGAAAAAGCATATGAGTATGGTCTTGGACCCAAGCATGTTCACATATGCATGATGAAGCATGGTAGACTCTCTCGAGTGGTCTATTTATGGGTACCTAGCACCTTTGCATAATGTTTCTGTAGTTTGCACATTGAGTGAAGAATGCCATCAAGAGTTGGAGAATGGTTTCATATGCATCCCTCCTATATGAAGAAACTAGAAGCACCAAAGTAAGATTCCAAGGGGGCAGCCCACTTGAATATCAATTGTAGTGCAGGAAAAACTAGGTGAAGAGGGCTCCTAGATTGAATCTTGCATGCAAAGGGTCTGCAACAAAGCAGGGAGGAGACATGGGACTAGATGTATTACTATCCTCCAAATGCTATATGAAGTGCTTTCATTGACAGCCATGAGCCAAATTGCCACCATTAATGGCTGTTGTCATCATTATTAGCAGCCCCCACATTATTTCAGTTGCATTCATGTGTATTGGTTAGCAGGATGCTCTTCCACCATAGTTTGATCAAGCTCGAAACGGTAACAGTGAAGATGACCACATTGGAATGTGTTTCAGCTTGTCAAACTACTAATTATTCCTCAATTTTTTGCCCTATGACTAAAATTATTGCAGATTGGGAGGTTTTTTGTACAACTAAGTATGCATTGAGCAAAGGTTGCTAATGCTATTTTTGAACTCGTGAAAGTGAAGCACTTGGGGCAGCCATTGAGCCTTAGCAGCTGATTTTGTTTCCAAGGAAGTTGTTAAACTTGTTTTGGCTAGCCAAAGTACATCAATAAACAGAGAGACAACAGGCGTATGAGCTTGTTTTTAGCAACAACTCTTCCATTGTGACCGGCGACGGTTGATCCAGACTTTTTGAGCAACTACATAGGATGCTTCAGTTGTATTAGTATGATGGTACTTGGGCATGTGAGCTTCCATTTACTTGAGGGCAAGTAAATCTTTCAGTTGAGAGGACTATAATGTCTCCTTTTCCAAGCTTGTTTTGGAGACTTACAAGCCCATTCCTCTTCCCCTAAGCAAGAAGAAAATGAACAATTGCGAATGTGATTGTCATATTTTGGGAGGTTATTTCTGTGAGCATTTGCATTATTCTTTGAAGCTAGTTTATCTTAAATAAGTTTGAGTCGGCTATGTAATGAAGGTGAAAAGCCAAAAGGAAAATAAAAGAAAATGTAACCTTATGAGGTCAGTCCATGTTTGGAGGCATTCTAATTTGTTTTGGCGCTACAACAAGCTATAAATAGGGTTCGCTTGGTTCATTTGAGGCATCATCATCTTGTCAAAAATATAACATTGCATGGGTTTTGGGTTGTTTGCTCAATTCACTTCCAGTTAAGGAACGAAAATCCTTTGGTGTGGCTAGCAAGGAGGACGAAACCCTTCCTTGCTTGATTTAAGAATGAAAACTGTTCAATTTATTGGGGATTCTTCATATTGGGGTTTCCAAAGTGCTTCAAGCAGGATTGATGTTGTCAGATTTTCAGCTAGGGCTATAAGCATCCTAGAGTGATTTACAGCCCCTCTCCTAGGGTAGCGACTTGCTTGGAGGTGGAGTTGGGGTGCTATCTAGGGCACAATTCGTCAATTGGAGTTGATATCCATATTCCTCATAATTTTAAAGGTTGATTTCACACTTTCATGATATTTTTGGGGGCGTGTAACCTCCATTTCCAGCCATTATTGTGAGTCATGTAATTCTGCTAATCACAAACAGTAATAGAAGCTCTGTAGAATTTGCATATATTTTGGATATACTTTTGCTTGGTGTTTATTCCATGGTTGAGTATAATATTTTGGAGAAATTATACATCAATTTTTCATCTTGTTCGGAGGGTGTCTGATGCCCTAAAAGTGCAAATATAGTTTGTTGTTAGGGTTTATAATATTTCTTTGGTTGGCTATTATAAAAATCAGATTACTTTTAATTGCGATTTGTGAACTATTTCTTTGTGTTTTCAGTTTCAATCCCTAAAAGGGATATTACGGGGATTCTTCTGGTATATCTCCATGATGAGCAATAACTTCAACATAGCATAGTGATCAATCTTGTCAAGAGAAATGATCTTCACTTTTCTTGCAAGTTTCACTTATTCAGTGGAACAAGGGTCTATGCTCAGGTTGAGACGAAGCCATGAATGACAACTCAACTTCCTTTCCATCTTCATTATTTTTAGCCTAACATGACCTTGAGAAGCTTTGAATCGATGGGGTTAAAGAGGAATGTTGACCCGACTGATAGGTCCTGTAATGTAGGTTTGGGTGCCAATAGTTTTGCACAAGCGCCCCAGAAATTGAGTGAAGCTCCGATCCTCGGAAGGCTAGTTCAATTGTTAGCCATTAGTTATTCGACATTCTCAAGCTCTGAGATCATCTCAAGCTCTCAAACTTCGATCTACAATAGCCCCAATACAAGACGTAGAACCTTGTGGTCAATATTAGGAGGCTGGAGATCTGAAGATACCTGACTTCCATTCTCACAATGCATTTGCACATACTCCTTCAAGGAAGGTCCAATCTCCTCATCTCCATAAGGCAAGACTAGAGCATCAACTGGGCCAGACAAAATTCACGAAAGCGTATGTGTGAGCTCGGTAGTTGCCTGGGGAACGTCCTGGGCCTAATCACTTTTTGAACCTATGTTGCCATGGGGATGTGTCAAAACAAATATGTTTTTATCAGCTCGTCCCCATACCGGATTTACGTTTCGGAACCTCGGGGACGGTAGGATAACGTCCCCTTGTATGTCCTCCATAACTTTGCAAATTTTAGTGAGCATGACGTCCTCGGGGACTTTTGCAAAACGGACAAGCATTGACGTCCCCGATAGTTCTAGGGGACTATCTAGATAAGCTTTCCAGCTTATAACGTATCAAAACACGTCTCTGTCAATTGTCCCCTAAGCATAACCAACCTGTAAAAGGCAACTTTGTGCATTTAAAAAAAAAACGACTTAATAATTAAGGAAGTAAAGACAATGCGGGGGCCCACAAGGACCCCCATTTATGCATATTCTAAGTGCCCTAAAACCTAAAACAAACATAAAAAAAAGTGTGGCATTTCTAAACCTGCAAAGGCAAAGCCTCGATTGCATAAGGGTGAAGTGTTCAAACTGATCAGATACAATCCACTATGGTACAATAGAGGAACTGTCACTATCAGTGCCCTTGCTCACTATCTGACAATCGAATCATTCTGTGGCATATGACAAACTAGAATCAAACGAACTGGCTAGTCGATTTGGCTGGTTAAAACGGCTAACTTGCCAACTACATGGTAAACATAACAAAAGAGTCGAATAGTGACACGGGCTAAAAGTCCAACAATTGGTGATTAAGTGAACCTAACAGAAAAGTAGTTGGTTATCCAAAACAATGTTTGAATGATTTGCAATCAATGGTCTGCTATTAGGAGCTATTAGAATCAAATTTCTTGGTATGAAGATTGGCTTGCATGAAAAGAACGTTTAGCCAGCTATTGATAACAAGGAGAAAAATGAAGCTTTATATGCTAGTAAATGTCACTTTGTTTTGGATATCAATCAATCAAAGTTGACATGCTAGCTTCGTTCAAATGGTCAACAACAGACCTTCATATAGAAGTCATGTGTGGTTAAATGAATAGTTATCCTCCATTGGTATAATCTATAGGATGTGTGAGAGAAATCAATAAAATGGGAGAGGGCTATTATAAAGTATGGATGCTTATACTTGTAGTCTCAATTATGATTACATGACATTGCATATGGATTATTAGTCGTGATGATTTCCAACCATGAATGGTTGAAGCCTGCATGTTGTTTATCATCCATCCTTAATAAATGTTATATGCCACCACACAATTCAAACATGTTCTATCAACATTTACTTTATGGATGTCTATGCAGAGAAAATATATTGTAGCGCTTTTCTTTCCACTGGAAATACGCCACAAAATGCCAGACTTTTTGAGTCTTTGCATCCATCAAAAAGTACTATCATATTAAAAACACTAGTTACAACACCAATTTTTTTTCCTACACGAATGGGTAGTTTTCATGCAAGAAGACAGTTTTAGGAATGCTTTACAGTTTAAGTTTAATCAATGTGTTATACTTATCATATGAATATTTGAACCATTTCCTATATTTTTAAGGTTAAATGATAAATCTTATGTGAAATCTCAATTACAACTCTAATTTTAAGTATTAAGGTTTGCTTTAGCAATGTTATCATCATGTAATATCTGTGTCCAAATTTCTCTATATTTTTTAAAATCCAATTCCCTTATTTTTTAATAACCGTCCCCTAAAACAAATGATATGCCTAACACATTGAAATCCGAATCCTTGCAACAACCACATCCCCCCCGTTTAAGGACTTGCCGCTCCCCGTCCAAATGTCCCGATAAACTTGGTGCCAATAATTAGCTTTACAACAGATAGAACTATAGGGGCGCCCTATTTCATGAATATAGGGGCGGGTGGGTTCCCCATTATAGAGATGTGCCATATAATAGATAGGTGATAGGGGCCCAGGCAGATAATCGAGTGCCAATTAAACCATAGCTCACCCCTCCCCTCGCCATAAGGTAAGGTTGGAGTGCCGACTATTTGATTCTTGTTGCGAAATAGGCCTCAAAGTCTCCCCCCCTATGCTATATAGATGGGCAGTGGATCCTGATATATTCCATCGCCAGGACCTCCCCCTCGACTCCAAGATCATGTTCTTTGAACATATTGTATCATCACTTGCCTCGAACTACCCAACGATTACATTTGTACAAGTTGTTTTGAACTTACTCTATGTGATTGCAGCATTCTAGCAGCATTCCCATATGAAGGGATGCACTTGCTTTCATGTAGCCCTTGCCTGAGTACTTATGATCACCAATGGGGCTCAATATCACAAACTTAATCTTCCAAACTAGCAACACTGAAAACTATTTCTGAATAATGCTAGCCAAAAGGATTTGATGATAGGATCATTAGAAATGTGGCACTTTTTTCCAATTATAGTCTATCAATGAGCCTGCACAAGTTTTCTATTCTTTTCTGCAACTTGCAGGAGTGTATCAACAACCTTATTGTCTTCTCTGTGGAGCATCAGCTAAGCTTTTACAAGAGACTGACCATCTAGATGCCACTTGCAATGATGATTACTTCACATAAGAACCAACTCTAATTTAATACACAAATGATGATCAATTTTGAGCTGAATTAGGATAAGCTGTGTGATTGAGGTGCCGTTTCTAAGTTATAAGAACAGGGGACATACTACACAACAAGCTATCTAGAATGTTTCTTTTATATTATCTACCACGAGTTTTAGGGGTAGGACAATAATTTGACTACTACATGAGCAGTGATTAATGCATATATTAGTTTTGTTTCTATGGAAAGATATGTTATAAATGACTGTAGTTGGAGGGAAGCACTTGGAATCCCTACATCGGTTAAAACCTATGTTCCACGGGGACACGCCCCCTACGTTTTGTAGCTCGTCTCCATACCGGGGACGTTTCGGAACCTTGGGGACGGGTAAGAAATGTCCAATTCCCATCCCCATCCCCAAACTCTTCGAAAATTCGAAAATGTCCCGGGGAAGTGAAAAAAGTAACAGGGAACGGCAGGGGACAGCTGGACGGCCCCAATATGTCTAGGGGACTTCTAAAAGTCCCTCGACCGTACCGGGGACGTCCAGCCATCCCCTGTTGTCCCTGCACATAAAGCCTTAAAAAAATATTTTTTTTTTAAATACACACTTTTAATGAAAAGTAAAGCAATGTGGGGGCCCACAAGGACCCCCACTTGCATTTTTAAGTACCCTAAACCTAAAACAAACATCAAAACAAAAAAAAAACTCATTTGACTCATTTCTCATTTTGTGAAGGAAAAGACAAAGAAAGAAAAGAGCATAGAGAAGAATAGAGAGCAGCAGTGAGAAGAAGGCAAGAGAGCAATATTCTACTCCATTAGAGGTATGTTTATCATCCTTTGTTCATTTTACAAATTTGCAAAAACTATTTCTTCATTGTTTCATTTTTTTTTTAAATCATAGTTTCAAGCTTCACAAACTTAGGGAAGTTTATTTATTTTTTGTTTTTTGTTTTCACTTGCAGTTGCAGGGTTGTTGCATTTCCAATACAAAACAATGAGCAGCAGTGAGGGTAGTGAGAGTGAAGAGATTCAATTGGCAATTAAACATAGAGGTAGAACCAGAAATAGGGTTTCTTCAGGGAGTGAGAGTGTTGCACCAACAGTGGGTTCAAATAATCCGTTTGATTGCCCTTCACAACTCCTCAAAATCTATGCAAAGGGGTCATTCAATGCTAAAAAGCCTCTCTCACAATTTGTAACAGCCATTGACAAAGAAAAAAAAAAAAATTCAAGGGGGAGTAGAGTGTGGTTATGCCATATTTGCAACAAAGAATTTAGGGGCAACTACACGCGGGTTTATTCACATCTTTTGGGCATAACTAGACAAGGGGTAAAAGGTTGTGAAAGAATATCATTAGCAGAGAAGACCGAGGTGACTAGGTTGCACATGGAGGGTATGGAAGGTGAGATAACGAAAAAAGGGATGCCATTGGAGACTACACAAGTGCCTACCAAATGCGTGGATGTTTAAAGTAAACGAGGGGATTATGCAAAGGGAAAGAGAAAGACTTCTACTATTTTGGGTATGTTTAATGTGCAATCAAGAGAAGTAGCTGACTTTTCTATTGCCAAATTCTTCTTTGCCAATGCTATACCATTTCATGTGTCACGTTCCCCTTTCTTCAAACAAATTTTCAAAGATGTAATTGTTGTTAGTTCCTCATATGTCCCTCCTGGAGAACACAAACTACGAACCAGCCTCCTTGATAAAGAATATTCTAAGGTGAGTGTGGTGATGGAGGAGATGAGGCAAACTTCGATACGGGTGGGTTGTTCTATCATCATGGATGGGTAGACCGATATTAAACATCGGCCACTCATCAATATCATTGTCACTTGTCCTACTGGCCCTTATTTTCTTAGAGCTACTAATTGTACTGGGAAGAGGAATGATGCAACCTTCCAATTTCAATTTTTGAAGGATGCCATATAGGATATTGGGCCCTCTAATGTTGTACAAGTAGTGACTGATTCAGCCCGTGTATGTAAGTTAGCTGGCATGATGGTTGAGGGTGCTTACAAGCACATTTTCTGGACTCCATGTTGTGTTTATGCGTTGAACAACGCATTGAAAGACATTGGAAAGATAGATTGGGTGAAGGCAGTGGTGGCAGAGGCTAGACACATACAGATGTTCATTTGCAACCATCACACCTCACTTTCTCTATTCAGGTCTTTTTCAAGGAAGGAATTCCTCAAGCTCTGTGGACACTAGATATGCCAGGCTATTTCATTTTGTTAGAGAGGATGCATGAGGTGCAGGAGGCTTTGCAATTAATGATGGTTAATCAGGAGTGGGGTAGATGGCCAGAGGCAAAACACTTCTGAAGGAAAAGGTGTGAAACAAAAGATCCTCGACGATGATTGGTGGACCACAGTCAAGTAAGCTATTGCTGATTTTATATATGTAAGTTTAGTTTTTAATTTTTAAATAGTTTTATCCATGTTAACTTGTAAATTAGTTTAGTTTTTCATTCTTGAATCTTAATGTTTTGTAACTTTTTTGTAAATTGTTTGCAGATATGTTTGCTCCTTCATCTCACCTGTAGTGGAGGTCATAAGATATGCTGATACAAACTCTCCTAGTCTTGGAGAGATTTATGAGACATTTGACAATATGCTTGGGCAGATGAAGCAAGCCATTCATAGCAGGGTTCCTACTTTGGGATTTTATGAGGAGCATATTAGGCCCATTGTGACACGGCGGTGGAACACAATGAACACCCCGCTTCATATGACAACCTATGCTCCAAATCCCAAATGGTATGCAGCACGACCTGAGAGAGTGCCTCCATCTGATGATGAAGAGGTGAAAGAAGGGCTCATGAAGGCCTTTCGAAAGATGTACACTGATGAGGAGTCCACTTTATTGCGGACCCAATGGCTATCCTTTGTCAATCTCCGTGGACCAACATTTAACAAGCCAAAGGCGAGGACAGATAGAGCTACATTAGCTCAAGTAGACCCAATTGGATGGTGGACATGGCATGGCAAGGATGCACCAGACTTGAGGATTCTTGCCACTCGCCTCCTTTCACAGGTTGCTAGTTCCTTTGCTGCAGAGAGGAATTGGTCCACATATGGCCTCATCCACACAGTTAAGAGGAACCACCTTACCTCTCGGGGAGGAGAGAAGTTAGTAGTCGTGCATAGTGCCTTGAGACTTCAAGATCGACAGACTCTTGAGTATCGTTAGACGCTAGCCACACGTTGGGATGTTGATCCCGAAGATGTTTCATAGATTGATGAGGAGGAGAAATAGTTGGGATTGGTGGGGGTTCCATTGGATGAGGCAGCCCCTCATAGTTCCAGTGACTCAGAGTTTGATTTTGATGTCACTTTAGCGGAGTTTGATTAGGGGCAGCTATATATTTTCATTTTGATTTTCTATGTTTCAGACATTTTGTTGCCCTTGGGCATTTCATTGTAATTGAAACTCGAACCTTATGTGCAATCTCAATTCAGCTCCAATTTTATGTATTAAAGTCTAAAGTTTTATGATGTGTGTGATGAATGCTTTATTAAGTTAGTCAATGTGTTATACTTTATCATTAATAATTATTCATATGAATATTTGAAATTTCCTATATTTTTAAGGTTAAATCTTACGTGAAATCTCAATTTAACTCTAATTTTATTTATTAAGGTTCTATAATGTGTGTGATGAATGCTTTAGCAATGTTATCATATGAATATTTGAAATTTCCTATATTTTTTAAATTTTCCCTTATTTTTTAATAACCGCCTCCTGCCGTCCCCTAAAAAAAGGCCTAAAAAAAATTCTTCCCGGAAACACGCCCCCCCGTCCCCTGCCATCCCCGTCCTGGAAACTTGGTGGAACATAGTTTATTAGTGATAAAGTTTTAAAACAAATGTTCATTTTATTTTTATTTTTCCCGAGGCAAAATTGCAACCCATAAGGAAATAAAAATAATAAAATAAAGTGACTTTCCCCAATGGTGCGAGTTGATTGGGCTTTTGTGTGGGCTCATGTGCCAATTGTAATTATAAAAAGAGGTGGCCACACTTGGGAGAGGGTATCTATTTGCATATTTTGACATCTAAATTTTGGTTTAGATGATTGCTTTTCAATTTTACATTAAAGGAGGAAAAACCTTTGATATATTTGCATTAGGAGACGGAAACCCTCTATTGCCAAGGTTGAAGAACAAAATCTCTTCATCCTTTGTGTGAGGAATCTCTATTCAAGGGTTTCCATTGAGTTTCAAGTACAAATCTGAATTTCCAACAATGTTTGAAGACCCTAAATTGCAGATTTGTGGCATCTCCAGCTAGGGCTTGAAGAAGAAGTGTATGTTGCTAGGAAATGAAAACAGGTACAAGTACGAAGCACGGAAACACCAATTTTCAAAAAACTTTGGGCACGAAACGTTACAGGAAACATCTGTACAATCAATATATATATATATATATATCTATGCATAGTACTCATTTTAAAATTGTACTCCATAGACCATAAGAGATAAGTATAACTGATAGAACACTCAAAATATTTTGTATTCATTGAGATAATACATTATTATCATGTATACTTATCTGATCCGTAAACTTCTACTTTAGAACTCTACGAATCACACAACTATGCTGTTCTACTTTCAACTTTGGAAAATTACAGATTTGCTTGAAAAAAATTAGAGCTACGTGACTGATTATCTAGTGCTATAGAAAGAAAATTATAGAGAAGGAAATAATTCAAAACTTCAACACCAACCATTTTATCTTGGAAACCTCTAATGGAGGAAAACTAGTTGAGAAGGGCAATTGCTCTTTCTTCCCACTTTTATTGGTCTAATATAGACAATTACAGATTACAATAAGTATGAAAAGAAGCAACAATGTAAACCTTCTCTCCAATTACTTGCTTGCCCTATTTCTACACCTTGCTCCTACAATTCCATTCCAACACTGAAGATCTTGCTCACTGCTCTCATTAAACTCTGCTTCTCGATCTCTCTGGATCTTCGAATGCCCATTCTCTTGCTCCTTTCATGCATTTATAGGCCTTCCCATGTCCTTCCGTGCACTAGAGGATGTGAAAGGGCATGGAAGGGGAAGAGACACAGTTGGGCACTTCAAATTCATGTCCATTCGCGTTCCATTCTTCTTTTTTGTTCGAAAGTGTCAGGACCGCCGCCCTTGCAGGGCGGCAGTTCTGAACCCGCCGCTCTGCACAGAGCGACAATTCCTTCTAGAACCTCCGTTTACCTCATTTTATTCACTTTTCTTGTTTCTCCTTCTTGGTGCTGATTGAACTGATGAAGCGGTGTGTTTTTATAGATCCCTATGGATCATGCCTCCCCTACTTAGGAGGCTTTTGGTCCCACAAAAGCTTAGTGGGGGAGTGGTAGAGGAATTAACTCCCTCTCGTGCTCATTCGAGTACCACTAGGTCTGCCTTGGTGTCTTCTTTAGTCCAAACTGCCAAGACTCTTGTGGATCTCTGGTTTGTTGCTCCAGTGCTATATCCTCCTCTGAGTTGCCTCGAGTACAGTCCTCTTTGGAAGGTAACTTTTGTATCTTTCCTTCTTTTTCATGCATAGATTGCGCTAGTGGATGCGAGCTCTTGCAACTTGCTATTGCATGCATCTATATGAAGTATGGCCTGAAGGTTTCTTTTCCAACCTGCTCGAGTATGGCGAAGGTCCCATACTGTAGTGGTTTAGTCCTTGTTGTCTTTGTCTCTTGAGATGGATTGGTCGAATCCTCTCCTAGTACATTGCTGCTATACTCACCACCGTTCCTTGTATCTCCTCTTCTTCTTGTTGCCCCACGGTCAGGTTCAGTGAATCCATAGGTAGATACAGTGACTGCATAGTGGAAGTTTGTTTTGCTCCTTAAATAAGTAGTTCTTGTGGTGTCTTCTTCTGCAAAAATTGATAAGTGCTATCCAAATTCTCCATGCGTTGGTCAGAAATATTCGTGCTCTCACGTCCATTTTGCTTTTCTTCCAATGAAAGCAAACAAAACTTATGATTTGCCTGAATAGGTCTTGGTGCTTGGTTGGCACTTACCATAGCCTTCTTTGATTTGCTCTGGTGTTCCCAGATGTTAAAACTGACTCCATCCTTGACCCATCTGTACCGGTTCTCCCTCCTTGTGAACACATCATCCGTGGCATACAAGGACTTCCGAAGACAACATCAAATGCATCGAGTGGAATAATATCAGCCTCTAATACATCTATGTATTGGATATTTATCCCAAACTGAAACTTACACTTCCTTGTAACTTGTATTTCTACACCCTTCTTCACCCATCCCAGTGGGTATGGATGTGGATGCGCATAAATCTCTAGACCAAGCTGTTCTACAACCGCATCAGAAATCAAATTTGACTAAGAACCAGAATCTACTAAAGCGTTTACCTTAGTCTTCTTAATTTGGATTCTGATTTGAAATAACTTACTCATCTCTTCTTCTGCTGCCCCATACATGTTAGTGGCCATGCATCCCAGCCTCTCATCTACATCCGAATCATCCTGAATCTCCACCTCTCTTTCTGTCTTCAAAGTGGCCATGGATTTCTTGGAATCCTTAGTTTGGTGCTTTGGGTGCAATTCCGGATGTAACTTCCAACATGTGGTGTTGGTATGTCCATTTACATCACAATTCTTATAGAAATTCTTAGGATAATTACAAGTATGCAAAGCAGTAGTGGCATGTTTACCTTTCCATTTACCTCTGCTACTTGTTTTCCCTTGTTCTTTGTCCTGCTGTTCTGTTGATTGGTCTGCCTTTGGCTCTATTTCTCCTTGCTTCTTCTCGTCATCAATGTAGTATGCTTGTATACAAGCTTCATTGAGTCCTTGAGATTCGTGGAGACTACCTTCCTCCGAAGGTGAGTGTGAAGTCCTCCCAAATACTTGGTCAGATTGTCCTCATTCTCCAAGTCCATATTAAGCAACATGGCTTGTCTCCGAAATTCCGCAGTGTAGTCTTGCATGCTTTGACTGCTGCCCTGTCTAAAGTACTGCCACTTAATCATCATGTCAGTTTTATGGCCAATAGGATAGAAGTTAGCTCTAATAAATTCTTTAAAACCTTTCCAAGTACTGATAATAGGACGTTTCTTCGCACAAGTGGCTAGATGGGTTTCCCACCAAACCAGAGCATGACCCTCCATTTTGAGACATGCAAAGGCGATCCTTTGTGCCTCAGTGACATTATGCACACTGAAGTAGACTTCCAACTATTTTAGCCATTTATCCAGTAATTCTGCATCTACTTGTCCTTCAAAATTCTTTATTTCCATTTTCGTTTCAACTTTAAAAGGTGTATGTGCAGATTTTACCTTCTCGCTTACAATTGGCATCTCTTCATGCTCTTCCCATTCTTACTCTTCGTGGCTCTTTCTGATGCCGAATTTTTCGGCTAGTGCTCGAACCATCGAGTCCATGGAATCTTGCTTAACTGAAGCCGTCTTTTGCAGATCTGAAAGCTCTTCTTGTTTTCTATGCAATCTATCCATCATGGTCTCTAGCATCTCGACTCTACGGACCAAGTTCTTTTGCTCCATTTGAGCTCGAATTCTTTGTTTCCACTTCTTCGTAGAAATATCTGGCACACAAGGTAAAACTTCTTCACTTTTGGACCTTGTCACTGTCATACAAAATCATAAGAAAGATTCGAATACCACAATCCTGGATATATATAATCAGCTCTGATACCAAAATGATCCGTAAACTTCTACTTTGAAATTCTACGAATCACACAACTATGCTGTTCTACTTTCAACTTTGGAAAATGACAAATTTGCTTGAAAAAAATTAGAGCTTCATGACTGATTATCTAGTGCTATAGAAAGGAAATTGCAGAGAAGGAAATAATTCAAAACTTCAACACCAACAATTTTATCCTGGAAACCTCCAATGGAGGAAAACCAGTCAAGAAGGGCAACTGCTCTTTCTTCCCACTTTTATTGGTCTAATATAGACAATTACAGATTACAATAAGTATAAAAAGAAGCAACAATGTAAACCTTCTCTCCAATTACTTGCTTTCTCTGTTTCTACACCATGCTCCTATAATTCCATTCCAACATTGAAGATCTTGCTCACTACTCTCATTAAACTCTGCTTCTCGATCTCTCTGGATCTTCGAATGCCCATTCTCTTGCTCCTTTCATGCATTTATAGGCCTTCCCATGTCCTCCCGTGCACTTGGGAATGTGAAAGGGCATGGAAGGGAAAGAGACACAGTTGGGTGCTTCAAATTCATGTCCATTTGTGTTCCATTCTTCTTTTCTGTTCGAAAGTGTCAGGACCTCCGCCCTGAGCAGACCGGCGGTCACAAGACTGCTGCCCTTACAGGGTGGCAGTTCTAAAATCGCTGCTTTGCACAGAGCAGTGGTTCTTTCCAGAACCTCCGTTTACCTCATTTTATTCAATTTTCTTGTTTCTCGTTCTTGGTGCTGATTGAACTGATGAAGTGGTGTGTTTTTCTAGATCCCTATGGATCATTACCTCTCGGGTGTTTCGAAGGAGTTTCCGTTTCGGAAATGAAATTGGGGGGGGGGGGGGGGGGGGCGCTAGGCGTTTCCTGGTAACAAAGAGTGTTTTGGTTGATTTTGACTTGCATTTTCCAGCTGTTTTCTAGTGGAGCAACCCACTTGTGGGAGGTATTTGAGCACCCTAGGGCACGGCTGTTCCAAATCTGATTTTTATCTTCATTGCCATATTTTTAGAGGTCATTTCCAACTTGTTTGCAAATGAGTTGGGCTTGGGAAACCTCTTTTCCAGCCATTACTGTAAGCAGATTTTCTGCAGACTTTGAATAAAATTCCAGCTCTTTTGTTTGGGTGAAAAATTTATATTTTTGGTATTCATGCTTAGATGATAAATTATGATTGTTTTGGGCAACTATTTGATCAAGTTTAAATCAGTTTTGTGGGTCAACAATCTCTAGAGCAAGTCGCATTTTCTTGAAGAAATTCAGATCTGCATTCTTTTTATCAAATATATCTTCTATCAATTGCTGTTATAAATCAGATTTGCAGTTGTTCCTTTGGGTTTAGAAATTATCCCATTAGGGACATTACAAAGCTGCTTTATAAGTTCGAAGCTCGTTTCTACTTATAGAAAGTATGACGCCTTCAACAAACAAAGGTTTTGTGAAGTATTCCTCAGGTGGCCTCTCAAAGCCATCGATCCATCCTAGAATTTCCCCACTATAGGATTGAGGTCATTTAAATCATTCAATTGATCCTTGGCGGAAAGAGACAGATCAAGGAACATGTGTAGCTTCTGCTAATTGTCTTAATGTTGATATTATGTTAGTCACAAATCTCATCATGGAAGTGACCCCATAGGAATGCAACGTTCCATGACTTTGTATGTGTTCAGTGGCTTCTGCTGGTATATCATGACTTAGTGTAAGCTTTTGTGACATTGGACAAGCATTGGTGGATTTGATTAAGCATCAACGGTCTATGCAAGTAGTGGGTGACACGACTTTTTAAGGTGTGCACAATTCTATTGTGTAATGTGGTTCATCTATGCAAGGCGGCTTGGAATAAGCTTCTGCGGCAAAGTTTAGTGTTTTGTGGCTTTACTAGTGTTGCGCAACTTTCGTAAACTTCCACAACTTCTAGAATATTACAAAACTTCCGTAGTGTTGCGGCTTGGGTAAGCGTGTACGGATTTGGAGAGGCCTTAGCGACTTCCACAAAATGACTAGGGCAAATGATCTTTGCACGAATTACATAGGAGTGGCATGATCTTGCGCATAGGCACAGCGCAAAGGTATTGCACAAAATTTTATTTGTTAAGACTAAGTGTTTTTGGTTGACACAGGATTGTGTATGAACCCAAGTGCTCTTACATCACTTTGTGTGTCCCTTCTCCTACCCACTAACCATTGCCTACCCTTCCTCTGTACACAAAATATTCCTTGTATGCCTTTTCCCAAGATTATCACCATAATATTTATAGTGTACTAGGGTAGTTTGGTAACCAACATACCCGTTCATAATGAAAACCTTTTTTGTAAACAAATCTGTATTATACCCTTTCGCTTAATAGGATAATTTACTATTTTTTTTTCACATGTATTATGGGACACACATCCTTTCTTTTATTTTACCCACTACCTATTACATATATTCTTGTTTATTTATCTATTTACAATCTTTAATCATCACCCATAGTGATATCACATAGTATAATGCCTTTTTAATCTTTAATTTCTTCACCCATAGTAATTTTATGCAAATTTAGTCACATGACACCATATAGATGTCTATTCTTCGATGATCATACCATGGATATTTTTCTTAGTTATTAGGCTCTTCTCTACATTGTTGCTGTCAACTACGTAATGGTGTTGTTCCTGCCAAGCACATTAAAGTCAATCATATGGATTTAGCATTTTTATCTTTATTTCTTGCTTTATGAAACATTAATATCATAAAATCTAAGGCAGCATTCCAGCATTGAGAAACATTTTCTTAAATCTCGATTTTTATAAATGATAAAACCAGGTGGATTGGAAGTAAAATCATAAAGGAATGTAATAAATTTTATGTCATGTACCAATCTGTTGTTTACACTTTTTTGCAGTCAAAGAGAAGTTGTCGTCGTGCAGCATTCTTTCGTCATTTTGGGGAGCCACTACAAGAATGCAATGGTGAAGAACATCTTTGCACATTTGAATTTCAAACAAAATCATTCAAAATCAAACAATCTTATGAGACCCGACCACAAGAATATGGGTGTTGATCCTAAAGTTGTCTAACGTGTTTTACCTTTTGTTCTTCATGTTTTTGCAGGAATGTGTGATAACTGTTCTTTCTCAAAGGAGATCAAGGATGTTGATGTTACTTGTAACTTCTCAATCTGTTGTCATTTTTAGCATTTTATTGTTTATGGATAAGTTCAAGACTTGTAATATTGATGGCGTATCATTTTAGTATATAATTGTTTTCTCTGTTCACATGTATTCCTCCTGCCATATGTAGCAATTCAACCATCCTTGTTTGACTCACATTTTTGCTGAATTATACAATCTTAAGTTAAGGCATGTGAATAAGTCTTTGGAGCATTGACTAATCTGAACAACCTATGACAGTTGCATGATTATAAAATGCTTGTATGCTGGCTGATTATTTAAAAACTCAAGGGACAATTCGAGTTATACATAAGAGTTGGATAAATGCGCCAGGTTAAACAAGAAGCTAATTAAAGAGAAAGACAGCCTCGGATTTATGCACACATGGTTTTACATGCGTTACCTCACACAAGGTACTTCGGATTTGTGCCACATCTGGAGGTTTTTTGACAGTCCTCATATCCAAGCATATCCTTACTCAAAACTGTTCATCACTTTCTTAGGAGAGGAGGAGAATCTGACTCCAAAGGGATAGTCAGAACAACCAAAGCCTCATACTGAGTATTGTAGGATCTTATCACCCTTTCAATTAGAATTCTGTAAAACCTATTCTGGATTTATCAAGGGACAGACAACTTGCATTCTAGTGATTTGGCATACAAAGTACTGTTCATAGCCTAATCAACCGGTTGTATATTATTGTATGGTTGAGCAATCATGTATTTGAAAGTAAGGCAGTAAAGCTTGTGAACTTGCAAATAAAAACCTCAGCATATCCAGCTTACTGAATCAACAAGTAAAGCAAACTGCTTCCTCTACGACTATATCCTTTGAGACTGCAATGTATCTAATCACACTGGACATTTTTTCAAGGTCCCTTCAAGCCCTGAAAGCTCTTTGAGATTTTTTTTGCTGAATGTTCCTATGCAGAACAAACTCTACCAGGGATCAATATATGAGTTTTTAGGATGGAAACCACCAGTCAGTGTGTTTGATTCCAAAAGACCAGCCGTCACCAAGATCATGATGAGAAATCCATCTGTGCAGCCATGGGTATAGGCTGTTTCATCATACAGCACTATAATAGATGCAGTCCTTAGCTGTACTGTTGGGGTCATTAACATTTTACACGCTAAAATTTAGCAGGGCATCTAAGATCTCTTTTCACAGATTTAAATAGATAATCAATGGGTCAGTTTTTATGATGCTTTCCTGACAAATTTCCAGCATGACATGAGTTATGTCTGTACATTTTCCAGTTAATTTGTTTTCTAGGACCCTTTGAGTTGAATGTCTGTATAATTGTTCATCTCCAATGCTGCTTTGTTTGTAATTGTACGATATTAACTTGCAGTCGTGACTGATTGAAAAAAGGAAACTTAGTCTTGATTCATTGATAAAAGGTTAATTATTGCATGTGCATAACTAAAAGCATGTAGCTACTAATAGTAATTTTCTATTATTGAATCTGATGACATAGCATCTACCATTCTGCATTGTCATCCAGATTCCATTTAAAACTTTGCAAGGATTGCCCATGGCTTATAATCTACACATCTTTCTTTTTGGCTCGAGTAATGGTTGGTCTGCTTCATATTGTTAAGACTATAATTTTCCGTGATAATTTGTTTCTTTCTACTTCTGTATCTCTAGCTCCTTATAGATGGTTGTATGGTAGTTTTTGCAAATGCCAGCTACCGATTAGTTGAGTGCTGTAAACAGCTCATGCAAGATCTCTGCTATCATTATTGAAAGAAATGCAAAGCAATGATCAACGGGCTACTTTGCTGCAATTGGTTGATAATTGGAAGACAAAGTATCGGAAAGAAGGTTAGTTATTTTGACGGTTTCATAAATCATAATTCATATGTTAGTTACTTTGACAGTTTCATAAATCATAATTTATTTTAAAAAATTAAATGTGTAACTGTACAGATGCATCGTGTGTTACTTGAAATCATCTAGTACAATCTCTACTGACACCAATATTTAGAAATAACCAGAATAGGTCAATGGGCCTGAACTCAAAGCCAAGTCATTACAACAAAAGCAGTGTGAAAAACAGCTCGTGGTAAATCCACTTAAATTTTACACTTTTTGCACTTAAAATTACCCTTTTTTTTGGTAAATGCTTCATATACATTAATAATTATACAATAAAATACACTCCATTTTACATAATGAAAGTTGGGCAAAGGACACTACACCTCAAAGACTAGTCGGGAACGTGATGCATAAACTAATTGTCAATCAAATAATCATGATTATTAAAATCAGCCGTAACAGAGCTAGAAACAAGTGGATACCACCGAATTCTCAAGTCTAGATAAGCAAGAGTGTCAGGAATAGTCCTCACATGGGTGCTTAGGACTTAGGTGCTTCACATTAGTCAATAGTATGGTCACTGTAGTGGCAACGAGAGAAATTTTGTGGCTCAAAAGGGTTCTTTCAGACTTGCAGGTACAACAGGTTTTGTCAACACCATTGATGGTTGACAACACATCTGCAATTTAAATGGCAAAGAATTTAATCTTTCATGATGAACCAAGCACATCAATACAAAATTCCACTTGATTTGGCATCATGTGAAAGAAGGCAGAGCCAAATTACTCCATTCCCTTATAGCAGAGCAACCAACAAACATTTTGACAAAAGCACTTGGAAAAGAAAAATTTGAAAAGTTTAGAGGCATGCTTGGTCTCACCGTAACCCCTACGGATTAAGGGGGGATGTACTATTATTGTAAATGATATTAGTTAATCCTAGGTGTTATTTAGGAGATTTTTTGTCTTGTAGCTGAAACTTGAAGAGTTTCCATAGATAGTTGAAGAGTCATCGTAGAATGTGAAGTGAATGGCCATTCTTTGGCTTTATTTATTTGTAATCTTCTTCATTTATTTCAACTAATGAGAATACTAAATTTTGGTTTGCACATGCTATTTCATTTTCATTGTATTCTGCACAGTCCATTTATCCTGGCCTAACACTGCTCTTTTGTAAATAATGCCCATCACACTCTTCCTGCTTGCATTGTAAATCAACAAATTTGTTCCTGAATTTTGCTAAAATTCATTGATGGTCCATAAATGAGTAAGCTAGCACCTTAACCTTGTTTTTTGGGTATATTCTTGTTGAGAAATCTTATGATTAGAAAGGACTATTGTACAGTTGTTTGGGACAACAGAGGCCTTGGCACTGAAGCAAATATTGTGTTCAAACGGGATTCCAAATCACAAGGCCTTGGCTTGTGACTGACAACATCCATCCTAGAAGAAGTTTTCTTGTAAAATAATACAATATTATCAGACGAGCATCAGGATTCTATGGTCTTAAATCCATGTTTATTAGCCAAGAGTTGATTTTTTTTACCGATTAAAGTTTTTGTTAACAAATATTTTATATTGCTGTTATGACTCTGGTCTATTTAAATAATAGTTCTTAAATATTTATCCTTATTGTCGATGTGATAGGGACAAATGTGGCGGCGTCAGAGCTCTCAAAGGATTTGAAGAAAGAGGATGTGGAGCAAATGATTGTTCAACTTTTACTTGACGGAGTGTTGGTACACACATGCCTTCAATTTTCAAGCAATTATATATGGTTCTCAAAAATCTATAATTTTTTTCCAAGCAATTATATATGGTTATCAAAAATCTACAATTTGTTTCTATTTCTTGTTGTCACCTACATCTTGTGACAAACTATACTGAGCATTGGCAAGCTGCATAACATGCACTGATATTACACAACACAGAATATGATTTCTAAAGAATAATAACTTATGCTCTCATGAAGCAAACACGAAAGAAAAATTATAGTGATGTAGATGAATGACCAAATTTAATACAATGAGATTGAAAAGTACAACCTGCTGAGAAAGCACAAATAACCCGAAAGAAGACAAAATGGGTGTTCTCAATCCCAAGAGTATCCAGGGATAAAACATTGAAAATGGATTCTGGTGGTTTTATGCTAGTGAATAACAATCAAAGTGCATTAGCAAGAATAAATGAATTAGGAAATGTGTTAAGAAAGCATAACGATTGCAATTCATTCACATGGATACACAAAATAGGACTGCAATGACATAATAGTGCTATCTGATTGGTTATGTATGAATTCATGAGGATCAATGCAAATATACAAGAATCAACTGATGGAATGGGAGGCTAGACCGTCCCGGACTTGTATCATTCATCTTTGTACATGATTATATCAAAGAAGACAGAGGAAAATCATTACAAGAAGTGCAGCTGTTCGTATTAGTTTTTTTTGACGTCTAGACATTACTGTTAGGTCTTTGCAACTTGTGCACATTGATACTAAAGGGGTTCCACTCCTGGCATCACATGAAATCAACTTTTGATGTTTGTTGGGACTGGCATCAAAGTCTGTGAAGTGCTGCTGACTGGGTAGGAACGTGAAATGCTGACACTTGACCAAGCTGCCAGATAGATCAATCACCCTGCTTGAAAAGCAATGCCCCTCCTTGCTCCAAGTCAAAAAAACATGACTGAAAATGTCTTCTCTGCCCGTGCTTTAGTGAACCATTTTCCTTGGTGAGCAATCTAACCGGCTTTAACAACTTTGTATATGGCTTATGCCTAGTTCCTTGTATGCTTGATCTTCTTATCCATGATTTGAGCACTATGTGCAGGTACACTATGGTTAGGAATTTAGGATTCAGCTCCTTTGGTTGGTGCTGTTTTTCTACAGTGAGTGCATCTGACAACATTGAAAATTTTGGTGCTCAATTTGGTCTCGCCCCATTTGTCCTTGAAATTCTCCAATTTGCGGGCTCTGTCGTCTTTTCTATCTCCCCGTATTGATGCATGAAAACTCTGTCCTCCATTTGGTTGCCATGATCAGTCCCTTCCTTGGTCGAGGATCACTTAAAGTCCAGAATTTGTTTTTTCGTTCCTCTGTCCATGTGAAAGAATCTGTAACTTGGGCGAAAACTTGGGTTTTTTCCCTTCCTTCCATTTTCCACAGTCACGTTTTGTTTTCCCTGTCATTTTTGTCCCAAGTATCTGTGGAAACATGATTGGATGCAGCTCAGAAGATCATATTTGGGCCTTATATCATTTCCAAATTCTCTGTCCTTGAAGAAAGATTCATTTCCGGCCGCAAATGGTGATTTTCCTGCATTTTACGGTTTGACGGGTGTGTTTTTCCCCATCAAATTTACATCTCAGCATCTGTGGAAACGTGGCCCTTTCTGGTTGGATGTGGCTCGGTGGGGCACTTTGAAAACTCTAAGGCCCACTTCAACTCAAAACTTGTCCACGTGGAGGGCGGCACTCATCTGAAAATTCACCTTTTGGTTTGACCTTGGAGTTGCGCCGGGGAGACACGTGGAGGTTTCCGCTGCCTTGCCCAGACTTAGACAAATTTTTCATGCAGCTAGTATAGATTTCGTAAACCATGGACACGTGGAGGGCCGATGCTCATTTGAGGATTAGCCTCAGGGTCCCACCTTAACAGTTGCGTCAGGGAGACACTGTGGAGGCTTCCGCCGACTCCGCTCTATACTTAAAATTTTCAAAGCAATTTTCTAAGGCCTGGGACACGTGGAGGGACCGTGCCTATTTGGGGACCAACCCCTAAATTTTATTTTGAAGAAGCACCAGGAGGACACTTGGAGGCTTCCGCTCACTCTGCCTTTGCTTGGACTTTTCAATGGCCAAGGAAAACTGTCTCGGACCCTAGACACATGGCGCCTTCCGCTGATCCTTCAACTTTTTAACAACTCTGCCGGACTGAGACACGTGGTGAGCCCGCGCTTGTTTGGGGTCTCCGCTTTTGGGGACCATCTCAAAGTGTGCCATTGAGACACGTGGAGGCTTCCACTGGCTCCTTTTTTACTGAGACTTTTTCAAAGGCCAAAAGGCATTTTTCTTGGGCCCAGGGCACGTGGAAGGCCCGTGCTTGTTTGGAAACTTGCCCCTGTACTTCTCCTTTGCAGTTGCGCCAAGGAAACATGTGGATGACTATAATATAAAGTAGAGAAGGGGTAGAATCAATGGTTATGTGCATTGCGTCTATTTTTCTGCCATTTTTTCTCCAAGACTCCTGGAGATGCGAATACACACTGTTTTTCATCATTTTTGATGAAATTCCTTGTCATTTTTGTCTGCAAAGTGCCATTGAATGGATTTAGAACTTAATTTGTGAGTCCAAGGATTGTTAAGGTTGATATTTTGAAGTTGGAATTGCTCAGGCACTTGCAAAAATGTGAATTACCAGAGAAGATGGATGCGGGAAAGAGTTGCAGAGGAAAGAGAGGGAAAAGGATGAAATGATGAAGGTTGCAGGTGCAAAAGATGAAAAAGGTGTTGCCTCGAGAGCGAAAAGGATTACCTGTCAGATCCAGCTGTGTAGAGCCTCCGGAAAATGATTAAAATGGGGATTTCTCGCATGACAAAATCAGAATGATTAAAAGGATTGTCAAAAAGGTTGTGGCATGGCATCCTAGTCATTAGTCGAGGGTCTGAGAAACGTGATCAGTTCATAATTGGTCCACCTGGCAGCTTTCGGATGTGAATTTGTTAAACGTCACTTTCTGAGGCAAATTGGTAACAAGAAAAGGTCCCTCAAATATTCTTCTTTTTGGGGGGAAAATTTGGGATGATTAAGCAAGTGAAATGTATAAATATAATGAGGATACTCTTGCAAAGGTCGGGGGTTGAATTCTTAAGAGAAAATTTGAGAGAGCCCGTCTTCCTGAGAGACCAATTCGAGAAACCTGTTAATATACTGTGTTTTAAATTTCAATCAAGTCAAGTTGGTTGCGAGTGTACAGCCATTGACAAGCTCTGAGATTGTTCAAAGAAACTTTCCCTACTGATGAATCTAATCAATTTCGAGTTAATTTGTGTCAATCTTGGAGCAATTTGTGTCTGCTTTGTTTCAGAATGTCTGCAAGTAGTTTTTCTTATTCCTATTGCAATCTTGTGTTAAAGTCCCTCCGAATCACACAGGATCTCATCCCTGTGACAGTTTAGTGGCATTTGCAATTTCATTTCAAGAAGAGCCTTCATCCTGTGATGAGATAAACAATTTAAAATCACTTCACTGTCATTTGTTGATAAAGATTTTCTGTAAGCCTTCGAGTGTATCTTAGGCGTGAGGAACCAGGGGTCTTTGATGTTTAATTGAGTCTTTTAGCTCGAGCCTTCGTGTTAGATTCTCAAAGATTGTGTGAAACCGTGCTGATCTGGGCCTCCATTGAAGCACACCTTCTGGTTGAAGGAATATCTTAGCTATTCTGAAGCTTTCTGTCATTTAGCTTTCCAATTGTTGTGAAGTCTCTCAAAGATCTGGTATAATCAACTTTATCCTGCTTAATCTCCCACCAAAATTATTCAAAAACCATGAATCCATCCTGAACTACCCCTGTTTTCCCTGTATATCAACAAAGGAACAAAATCTATTTACTAAAATATGCAGAACAATCAGGATTCCATAATGTCTTCAGTAACCTTAGCCTTGTTTTGAAAGTATCTCCATCTTTTAGAAGTGACAACTCTTGAGAGTTAAATTATGGAGTATTGATCATACTTTCCCAAGGTTTTCTTCATAAAATTTGTGCAAAAGAAGGATATCTCCATCTCCTTCATCAAACAGAGGTTACACTATGGGTCCTCTCACCCTGGTCGAAAGGCACGGCCTAAAGTAGTGAGGATAGGTCAAATCCTCTTGAAGGTGTTATCCATCTCTCCACAAATCTGAGTGACAAAGGGCCAGTTAGATCTCATCCCCGGCTACAAAATGACATACATTATGATCTATCTGTCTCTAAGCTCCATGTCAAATCTGTGATGCTGCTTAGCTTGAAAAGGAGAACAAATTTGGATACCAACACTCAGTGGCGCCATTGTCGGGATTATTTGACTTTATCTAGGGATTTGTTGATTTTTGCCAGTTCATATCCATTTATTTATGTGATCAACAACACTAGTGGCACCATTATCAGGGATCTTTTGCCGGGGATTTGTTTGAGCTTCATATCCATTTGGCCCATCAACAACACTCGTGGCACTGATGCTGGGGACTCTTTGAAGTATTTTACAAATGCAGTACATACAGACCCTGGTAATGTCTTCTTACATGATGTGTGCTAATACATTGCTGAAACATCATTATCTGTTCAGATCTGTAAGAATTGTTCAAAGTTGTAAGTTCTGAGTGCAATATTTCCAGCTTATACAGTTATTGCACTAAAGTTTGTATCATCATTGACAAATTTGGGTAGAAGAAGAGCAGATCTTGTAAGCTTTGCATGAATCTGGTATTGACAGACATTTGATAGGTCTTTCATAGTGCATTTGCACAAACTAAGGTGAAAATCCTTAGTGGCGACTCCTGTGCTATTTAAATTCTTAATAAATACCAGTGTCTTAACATATATCAAGTAAGATTTGTCATTAATCTCTGCAAAGCTGGAAGGAAGAAGATATTTCTTCACCAAGGACCCTAGTAGAAGGTTTTTTCCAGAGTTGGGAAAGTCTAATTCAGAAGGAAGAAGAATTTGGAAGGTTGTTGGAGATCAAGCATCAAGAAAAGAGATCTCCATTGGTGAAACTGATCAGCCTGTGATTGAAGATTGCAATACTTCCTCAAGTGCTTCTGAATCAGGTAGTCTCTTTGTTGAATTGAATTCTCCATCTGAAGAGGGTCCTTCTTTTGTATTTGAAAATTTTTCTTCTCAATCTGCCCTGGTATTTTCCAAATCTGATAGAGTTTTCCAAGAATTAGAGCCTTTAGATGGCAGTCATTCTGAGAATTGTATCCCTGTACCACATAGACCCCTCACTCCTCATCATTTGCATCTCCTCCAAGGTCACCTCCTCAAAATAATATGGCTCAGCCTCCACCTAGACCTCCATTTGTTGTTAATACTTTTGGTCCCATCAATTTTAGAGGTATGGCTGGCTATCCAAATGTTGTGCCACAAGATGTAAGAAATAGATTGCCTAAGTTTCAAGGAAATAATGCAATCACTGGTGATCAACACTTGAAGCTCTTTGTCAATATGATGGAGGACTTTGAAAAAGAATTTGAGGATGTGTACATTAAATTGTTTATCCATACTCTAGAAGAAGATGCAAGGGACTGGTATAAATATTTTCCAGATAATTCCATTGATTCTTGGACAGAGATGAAGAATGCTTTTAGATTGCAGTATGGTGATAAAACAGACCCTAGGTTTCTTTTATCAGAATTTGAAAATATAAAAAAGAATCCTAATGAATCAGTGCATGATTTCAATACAAGATTTAACAAAACATTGAGAAGACTTCCTGTTAATTTGAGGCCATGTGATGAATCATGTCTGATAAAGTATTCAGATGCATTTGATAAGAAAGTTGCTTACTATTTGAGGGATAAGAACCCTTGAACTTTGAGGCAGGCCTTTACCATGGCTCTGCAAATTGAGAACAACATTAAAGCAGTTGGAAAACCTCCTAAGAGGGAGGGTGTTAAACTGATCAACCCAAAGAAGCCTCAATCAAGTAAGGTTGTGGATCTTGAGGAAGTTGTAAAGACTTTGGCCGGAGCTGTCAAAGAAATCTCTTACAAGCTAGCCAGGGCAGAGAAAGGAATTGGACAAGGTTCTCAAGGTCAGCATAGGCAACAAGGACAAGACATATTTGCAAATCATCCTAGAAATGATCAGAGATCTGATGACAGAGGTAAAGGACCCATGGGAGCTAGACAACCCCAAGCTAGGGAAAATAGAGTAGTGCCTGATCCTCTAAATGCCAGAGTTGTTGTTGTTGAAGAGACAAATGAAATTGATTGGTGTGACAAATGTTTCTTACCCCACCCGCCATGTGAAGTAGATCAGCAAGTTGAAGAAGCTGATGATGATGATAACACTGATGATGATGCATGCATGGTGGATTGCTCTACAAGCTCACAGCAAGGAGCAACTTCAACTGAAGTAATAAGTGCAAGAACTGCTACAAGTTTTTGGGATTGCATTCACCGGGTACCTCTTCTTTCTCCCTCTCATACTTTAGAAATAGATATGGTACAAGCTTTTGAACTTCCTAATAATGATTTTGAGTACCTAAGAGCTCTAATGATTAAGAAGTATGATGGAGGAATCCCATCAGAAGAGGATAGACAGTTGTTAATGAATGTTGTTTTTTCCCAAGAAAAAGAGTATAACACAAGAAGTAAAGTTGTCAAAGGGGAGGGGCCTCAAGCCAAACCAAAAACCCCAGTTCTCACCAATATCCCAAAATAAACTCCAAAGAAAGATGCATCTGGCAAAGGCCTTGTTGTCTCAAGTAGAACTTGTGTTCCCACCCATGCCCAAAATGTGAAAAATCTTGTGCCATCCGATGAGTTTGTCAATCTTTCTCCAAATGCTGCTTTGCCCAAATACATTCCTTATGACATTGCCCAAGTCTTGAGTCAGATCAAGATTTCTGTTCCAATTGCTGAACTGCTTAGGATTCCTGAGCACAAGAAGAGGGCCTTTGAGTATTTGGGATTGGAAGAAGATAAGAGTACCCAAGGCAGAAATATAAATAATGTAAACACTCCTCCTCTAACCATTGCAGACCTAGAAAAACCACCAGCATTGGAGGAGATAGGTGAACCACCTGAAGTTTACTTGGGAACATCTTTGGTTGAGTCTCAATTAAATGTTGATCCATTTTTTACAACACTGATTATTAAGGACAGACTGCTGCACAATTGTATGTTTGATTCCGGAGCATCATGCAATGTTATGCCTCTAGAGGTCATGAATGAATTGAACATTAAAGTGACAACAGCTTATGGCAAGTGTACTGCAATGGATTCTAGAGAGGTGCCAATTGTAGGATGTGTAAAAGGTTTGGTGGTACAACTTGCAGCTTATCCGGGTAAGAACTTGAAACTTGATGTTGTTATTGTTGATTGCCCTACCAAATGGGGCATGCTGTTATCAAGAAAGTGGGCTGCAAGTGTTGGTGGAAGTGTTCAGATGGATATGTCTTTTTCCACCATTCCAATTGAAGGCAACCTTGTAAAGCTGTATGGAGAGAAGAAGATGTTGCACCTCATTGAAGATCCCAATAATGCTTCTTATGAAGTGTTGTATGCTGATGTAGATGCTGATAACTTTGTTGGGTTTGTTGATGGCAAAGAGCATAAGATTGATCAATGTAAATGTCTTGAACAAGTAGGTTTTCCTTGGACCTTGTTATTTGATGGATCTTGTTCCAAGTTTGGAAATGGTGCTGGTATTGTTCTGATTTCTCCAGGCCAGGAAGAGTTTGTTTTTTCTTTCAAACTCAACTTTGAATGCACTAACAACATTGCTGAATATGAAGCACTGTTATTGGGTTTGAGAATTGCATGGAAATATGGTGTAAAGGATATCATTGTCAAAGGAGATTCAAAACTGATTGTCAAGCAGATTAGAAAACTGTATGCTACTAAAAATCAGAGAATGAAACAATACAAGCATGCAGTCTGGGATTTGATTGAAATGTTTGACTCATTTAATATTGTGCACCATGATAGAAAGTTTAATGTTGTTGCAAACAAGTTAGCAGTGCTAGGATCCAGATTTGGAAATTGTACAATATCTCCATTTTGTGAGTATGATGTTGAAATACTAACAAGGCCATTTGTCCCTGACAACATTAAAAATTGGCAAGTGTTCGATGATGATGCCCAGGTGAAACAGTTTCTGCAGAACCAAGGCGAGTTTGCTGACCAAAATATAGATTGGGAACCAATGGTGTGTGTTGCTGAAGGAAAGGAAACTTTATTTGGCAAAGACATCATCTAGCTGAAGACAAACACGATTCCCAGAGGTTTGGTGGCACTTGAATCAAACTTTGATAATGTTGATTGCATTATTAACAGAAGTATGTCAGTTTCAAGAGATGTGGAAGAGCACGACCTGGGCACAAAGGAAAAACCATGTAAAATTTGGTTAGGAAGCAATCTGAGCAAGGAAGAGAAGCAGTCCTATGTTCAATTGTTGAAGAAATATCAAGACTGCCTAGCTTGGTCTTACTCTGAGTTGAAGGCATACAGGGAAGATTTGTTCCAACATGAAATTCCTCTTGAATCTAATGCCAAGCCTTTCAGGAAAAAATAGAGGCCGATCAATCCACTCCTTTCTTTGAAGATGCAAGAAGAATTGAAGAAGTTGAGGGATGGAGGGATCATTCAGCCCACAAGGTACTCATCTTGGGTTGCAAATTTAGTGCCTGTCAGAAAAAAGAATGGTGATATAAGGCTGTGCATAGATTTTAGGAACTTGAATAAAGCATCATTGAAAGATAATTACCCTCTGCCAAACATGGAGAATATGCTACAATTGGTAACTGGTTCTGAATTGTTATCCACTTTGGATGGTTTCTCTGGCTATAATCAAGTTGTTGTGAAGGAGTCAAAAAGAATAAAAACTGCCTTTACCATTCCCTGGGGAACTTATGTCTATGTCAGGATGCCTTTTGGCTTAATGAATGCTGGAACAACTTTCCAAAGAGCAATGGATGTAGCGTTTGCTGGTTATATTAATGATTTCATTGCTGTTTACCAAGATGATGTAACTGTGTTTTCCAGAAAAAGAAATGATCACTTGCAACACTTGGAGAGAATGCTGTTAAGGTTTAGAGAGTATGGCATATCATTGAATCCCAAGAAGTGCCATTTTGGAGTGCAAAAGGCAAAGCTGCTTGGTCACATTGTATCAAAAGAAGGGGTCATGATTGATCCCGAGAGAGTGGAAGCCATCAGCAAGGTTCCAATTCCAAGAACTAAGAAGGGAGTTCAATCCTGCTTTGGACAAATAAACTTTATCAGAAGATTTGTGTCTAACTTTGCTGAGTTGACCATCCCCATTACTAGCATGCTAAAGAAAGACCAAGTTATCAAATGGGAAGAAACTTCCATTCAAGCTTTCAATGGGATCAAAGAAGCATTAAAGCATGCCCCTATTTTGGCAGCTCCAAATTACAAGAAGCCTTTTCAAATGTTTTCTTTTGCATCTGAAAACACTATTGCATCTGCCTTGTTGCAGAAGGATGATGAAGGGGTTGAGAGACCAATTGCCTTTTTCAGTAAGGCATTGCAAGGAGTTGAGTTGAAGTACACCATTATGGAGAAGCAAGCATTTGCTTTGGTGAAAGCAACAAAAGTTTTCAGACCTTACATATTGAGCTCTAAAGTTGTTGCTTATGTTCCCCACAGCATGGTGAAAGATATCTTATCAGAGATGGAGGTCTCAAGCAAAAGATGCAGATGGGTAAACAAGTTGCAGGATATGACATGGATATCCAAACTACGAAATTGATAAGAGGTTTGGGCCTAGCTAAGCTTATGGCTGAGAGCAACTTGTAAACTATTGAGGTGAATGAAGTAGAAGGAGAAAGGGTGGATGTCCTTGAAAAGTTGGTAAGTTTTGAATGGTACAAAGATATAATCTTTTATCTCAGACATCTATGCTGCCCTGAACATTTGAGTAAAAATCAGAAAAGAGCTCTTAAGTTAGCCTCTCAAAAATATGTTATTACTGATTTTGGGTTAGCTTGGAAGAACCTGGAGGGAGTGCTCTTAAGATGCACTGCTGAGGATGAAGCCCCAAAGGTGATTGCTGGCCTCCATGGATGAGTTTGTGGGGGACATTTTGCTGGAAGAGTTACAACACATAAAATCTTGAGGGTTGGTTATTGGTGGCCAATTCTCTTCAAAGATATAACTCTATTGGTTAGGAAATGTGAAAGTTGCCAGCGTTGTGTTGTCCACTCAAAATTCCCTGCTCTGATGAAAGTAAAAATTTCAAAATTTTGAGTTTAAGTGTTTTCTCTAATGTACCGAAGTCGTGAAATTGAGAAAAGTCTGCAGTTTTGGGTCATTTTGTATGTATTTCGGGCCTGTCGGACATTTTTGTCCCGCGTGTCCCAAGTTCCGAAGTGCGCTCTGTTCCCCGATCGGCCGAAATCCCCGAAGTTGTTCCATTTTCGGGCCCGTCGGAGCTTTTCGTCCCAACTGTCCCAAGTTTCGGCCGAAATCCCCGAACGCGTACTTCGCTCTTTTCGTTCCAAGTGTCCCAAACTTTTCGTGCGAGTTGTTCCATTTTCGGCCGAACCACCCGAACCGCGTACTTCGGAACTTTCATGTCCCAAATGTCCCAAGTCAAAAAGTGCAAGTTGTTCCATTTTCGGCCGAAACACCCGAACCGCGTACTTCGCGCTTTTTGTCCCAAATGTCCCAAGTTCAAAAGTGCCTATTGTTCCATTTTCGGCCGAAACACCCGAACTGCGTACTTCGGAACTTTTTGTCCCAAATGTCCCAAGTTCAAACGGGCCTTTTGTTCCATTTTCGGCCGAAACACCCGAACCGCGTACTTCGCGCGTTTTCGTCCCAAATGTCCCAAAATGCATTTGTGCGTCTTCTCCCTGTTTCGCCCGAATCGGCCGAGCCGCGTGTTTCGCGCATTCGCGTCTCACATGTCCCAAGTGAACCAAGTGTCATTCGTACCAGTTTTTGCCGCTCTACCCGAATATCCTGCTTATTCAAATTGGTGGGTATGCATTAAATGCGCATTGATCACCCTTCTCTCTCCTCAACGGCTATGTAACGAGCAAGCCACCTTTGCAATTCTTACATTGTTTCCATGCTACCCTTGCTCGAACCCTTGCAATTTGAAAACCTGCGCGTGTCCCCTCCCTCTGAAATTCCTTTCCGAGCCTGGTTTGCGGTTCTGTCCTCCTAGTTGCTATCAATATGGAAGATCAAAGTTTTGGAGTAGGCTTTGGGAGAACTAAAGAACAGTTGGCAGAAAGGCGAAGCTTTCAAGACGCTGGTTATATCAGTTTTCAAGGATATTCATTGTCATCTTCAAGATGAAACTTCTGGTGTGTCCCGTTCCTTGCAAGAAATTAAAGCTCAATTCAGAGCTTATGTCAAAGATAATCTATTCAAGGAAAGCTCAATCTCCAAAGAGAAAATGAAGGAAATCTGCTCTCTTCAATCTGCCGTTGGAGAAGCAAATAAAGATTATCATACTCATGTCGAGTTTGATAAAGAGATGGAGAAATGTCTTGGATTCTGGACTCAGTCAACGGCCAACACGTCAGTCCCTCGTGGCAGAGACATAGCTGAGGCGTTAAAGAAATTCAAGCAGCGGATTCTGAAGTCGGTGGGTCCCTCTCAGTGACTGGCCACCTGTCTTCTTCTCCTTGTTCTTTTCTCTTCTTCCCTTTCTTTTTCCGTTTTCTTTGTAAGAAGTTAAGGTATTGCGATTGGCGGTCCTTAACTGTTCTTGGTTAAAGAAGTGGTTACAAAGAGTAACTGATTTGTAAGCTATATAATGGCCTTCCTTACGCCATTCTAAAAGGAGGAAGAATTTGGCATATTTTCTGAAAGTGTAAATAGATCATAAAGAAATCAATACAGAAGGACTTTCCATTCTTTGTCTATCTGATCTCTATTACTCCTAAGCTTTCATTTATTTTCTTTGTGAAGATCATTTGTCTCAAGTTCATTAGTCTTGCCGATTGCATACTCTTCGACTTTGCAAGCACGGTGATCTTGTATAACCAAGAAGGAACTTTGTGTCCTTGATTAATGAATCTGTGTTATGTTAAGAAACTTTGTGTTCTAGCAGATGTTATTTACAGAACTTTGTGTCTTTGAATTCCATCTTATTTATCCGATACAAATGATCTTGTTTCAATTTACTGTGACTTCGCATACATAAAGAATTACTCTGATATCTATAATTCTGCATGTTGCCTTTCTGCTCTTTCCCGTACTCTCATTTCCTCAGTCCTTTTGTAATTGATGATCTTCATAGAAAACACTTTCGTAATATCCAAGTTTAACCAACAAATCATGTCTTGTACATTTGTAAATAAGTTCGTTTCTGAATAAGGGAACCTCTCCCATTAAAGAGGAGGGACTTCTTGTCCCCTGACTGTTGCTCTTCTTAAAAGTCCTATTTGACGACCAACAGTTTTTGGCGACTCCGCTGGGGAAAATCATATTCCAGTTCTGTAATTTTTGATCATCCTTTGATCTGGCGACTCCGCGTTTCACTCGAGGGAGAAGGGCCCTTGGTATTGAAGATTCTCAGTTTCAGCTTTTGGAGCAACAAGGTTTTCCTTTCCCTTCAATGAGAAATAGAAGGACTCGTTCGACAAGCACTCCACCTGCTCAAGACAGAATTCCTACGGGTGGTATTCCTTCAGAGCCAGCTAGCCCTAATCTTCAAGCTTTGATTCTTGCTGGTGTTGCAGTCCCTCTCCAAGCCGTTTTTCCAAGAATGGCGGCGCCATTACCATGGGGTCATCGTGTTGGGCCCCTGGCCCTTACTCAGCCTTTGCATGAGTTACCCAGAGGTAACCGGAAGAACTTTCCTAAATTCAAAGGCGATGGCAAAGTGCATCCTGATGAACACATCGCAGCCTTCGTTGTTGCATGTGGAGTTCTGGGAGTCGAATATGAAGACGTCTCCGTAAGGCTGTTCGTCGAGACGTTACAAGATAATGCTGCTGATTGGTTCTACCACCTTCCGGCTGGCGCTATCACCGACTGGGACACAATGAGAACTCAGTTTGAAAACCGTTTCAAGCCGGCAGAAGATGTACATGCCTTGCTAGCCCAAATCTCTCAGATAAAGAAAGATTCACAAGAGCCCATGAGAGAATTTGTGGCCCGGTTCAACAAATTGATCAATAAAATTCCGCAGCCTACCCGACCTGTTGATCAAATTCAAAAATGTTTCTTCCTAAATGCTCAATCGCCCAAAGTTAGTTATGCACTAAGAAGGGCTAATCTCGCAACATTGGTCGAGGATCAAACTCTCGCTGTTAGTATCGAGGATGACTTGATCATGTCAGGGAAGTTGAGAAGAGACCCTCCCAAATCTAAGTCTGCTGCTTCTTCCTCTTCCACCCCTGGACCTAATACTGATCCATTAGTTCAGAAACTTGCAAATGATCTTATTGCTATAAAGAAACAATTGGCTCAGCACGCTCCTTATGCAGACGTTCCAAGGAGAAATTTTCAGCCCAGAAATCGTTTGCCTGCTTCTCAAACAAGATTAGCACTTGAAGGACCTCCTGTTAAAGTCCCTGTCAATGCGACCTGTGAGGTGGAAGAACCAGATGATGATGAAGATAACGAAGCTTGCGAAGAGTTTGCGAGAGAAGTTGATGACGAAGCAGACGAACTTGAGGGATCTCGAGTAAATTTCTTCACCACTGAGGGCATTGATGATGGAGATGACTATGATGAAGTAGTAGCAGACATGAATAGCGAATCATTCGCTGTCATGACTCGAGAGCAGACAAGTCAGAGGGAGAAAGTGACACAGCCTATCAAGAAATCTAAGGAGCAGTCGACAACTATTCCCGTGATTGCAAAAAGAGGATCTCCTATCCCTACTTCATCTACACCAAAGGTGAGTCCTATCAATCCTGCTACCAAAGTTGCTTCTTCTTTTTCTCCTAAAGTTGATAAGCCTAGAGTACCAAATGATGATGGCCCGTCCACTTCTGGATCCTTTGATATTGTTGATCACCTGAAAAAGACCAAGGTCCAAATCTCAGAAGCTGAGTACTATCAAACCCATCCCAAAGCTTTTGCCAAGATGATTCAATTTGTTAATTCCCATTCCAAGACCACCTCTAAAGGCCTTTTACCCACTCCTCCTTCTGCACCACAGCCTAGTCTGGTAGCCGCTGTCACCTCGCCTAATGACAAAATCAAGCCTTTTTATGTAACACTTCTTATAGCTGGTCATAGGCTCAGTAATTGTGTCATAGATTCCGGAGCCTCAGATAATGTGATGCCTGCTAAAGTAGCTCATGCTTTAGGCCTGACCCTCACATGCACTTATGGATCCTATTACTCCATGGAGAGTAAAGAAGTGCCCCTGGTCGGGAGAATTAAAGAGCACAAGTAGCTTTTGCTGCTTTGCCCGAGAAGAAAGTGTTGGCTACCATCTTAGTAGCAGATATTCCCCCTTCATACGGGATGTTGCTAAGTAGGAACTTCTGCAAAGATGTGGGTGGGGAAATCCAAATGGACTGGTCACATGCACTCATACCTGTTAATGGACAAATGAAGAAGTTGATGCCTGAGAAGCAATCTGAGTATATTGTGCAAAAAACGGATGATCCTAAAGCACAAATACTCTATGAGGATATGGGTCATGGCAATTACATGATTATGTCCCCTGATGAAATCCAACCTCCCAAAGTGTCTCCTAAAGATCCTAATGGGGTTTGGATTTTAGAGTTTGATGGAAGTTGTTCCTCAGCTGGTTCTGGAGCCGGTGTCCTGCTGGTGTCACCTGAAGGAAGCCTACACCCCTTTTCATTTAAGTTGCAGTTCGAGAATACTAATAACACAGCAGAATATGAGGCTCTCATTCTCGGATTGCAAGTGGCCAAAGAACAAGGTGTAAAGAATCTTCTGGCTCGTGGTGATGCAGAATTGATTGTAAAGCAGGTCAGAAACCTTTTTCAAGTAAAAAATGGAAGGCTGAAACATTACCGGAATCAGGTTTGGGATTCCATTGAATTCCTTGATGCTTTCTCTATCGAAGCAGTACCTAGGGAAAAGAACAGCAGGGCTGATTCACTAGCTGTCTCAGGGTCACTACTGATTCCTCATCCTGATTTCTCTCAGGATAAGTTCACCATTGAGATGATCCATCGACCTAGTGTACCTGATAACACCAATAACTGGCAAGTTTTCAATGATGATCAACATTTGCTTTCCTTCCTGGAACTCAAGGGTAATTTCGAACAACTGTATTTTGAGGGAAGTGACAACCTACCTCGTGAGAGTGTGCCCTTTGACAAAGCAGTCACCCAAGGGGAAGAAACAGGTCAGGAAGGGTGCATTAAACTCAAGGGGAATAAGATTCCTAAAGGATTGGTAAGCTTAGAGGAACTGTTTGATAAACATGACAGGTATGTGAAGTCTAGAGCTTCTACTGGACCTCAGCAATCAGCTGAGTATGACAAAATCAATATTGGGAGTTCTAATGACCCTAAGCTAGTGAATATTGGAAAATGTTGCACAGCAGATGAGAGGAGAAAAGCAATTGATCTTCTAAGGAGGTATAAGGATGTTCTTGCTTATTCTTATGAAGATTTGAAAGCTTTCAAACCAAAAGATATGCAGCACTCGATTCCTCTCAAACCAGGAATTAAACCTTTTAAGCAGAAACAGAGGCAGTATAATCCCAAAATAGCTGACACCATCTTTCAGGAAATTCAGAAGTTGTTGAAGGCTAAAATCATTTTTCCCATTCACCATTCAACATGGATTGCAAATATTGTGCCTGTTAGGAAGAAAAATGGTGAGATCCGCATCTGTGTTGATTTCAGGAACCTGAATCAGGCGTCTTTGAAAGATAATTATCCTTTGCCTATGATGGATCAGGTCTTGCAAGCAGTTACAGGGTCTGAAATGTTATCCATGCTCGATGGATTCTCGGGATACAATCAGGTAGAGGTTGATACTGCAGATCAACACAAGACAACTTTCACTACTCCTTGGGGTACCTTTGCCTACAAGAGAATGCCTTTTGGGCTTATTAATGCTGGTGCCACTTTTCAGAGAGCCATGGATCTGGCTTTTGGAAGCTTGAAAGGGAAGTGTATTGTCATATATCTTGATGACCTGACAGTGTTTTCCAAGACAAGAGCGGATCATTTTGATCACCTAGAGACAGTTCTGCTGAGATGCAGAGAGCATGGGATCTCTCTGAACCCTAAAAAATCTGTCTTTTGTGTCACTGAGGGAAAGTTATTAGGGCACATCGTTTCCAAGGATGGTATTAAGATTGATCCTGAACGAGTTCAAGCCATCCAACAAATTCCTCTCCCAACCAGCAAAAAGGGCGTGCACTCCTTCTTTGGTAAGATAAATTTCTTGAGAAGATTCATCCCTGATTTTGCAGAGTTAACTTTGAATATTTCTCAGATGATGAAAGGGAAGCAAACATTTGGTTGGTCTTCTGAAGGAAAGGAATCCTTTGAAGGTATCAAGAGAGCTATTGCTAAAACTCCTGTTTTAGCCTGTCCTGATTTCAGCAAAGATTTCATCATCTATTGCTATGCTACAGATAATACCTTGGCTGCTGTCTTAACTCAAGAAGACTCTAATGAGCATGAACTCCCAATTGCGTTCATGAGCTATATTCTGAAAGATCATGAGTTGAAATACACCATGATGGAGAAGCATGCTTTTGCAGTGGTCAAAGCTGTTAAGCAGTTTCGTTTTTATATCCTCAACTCTCACTCCATGGTGCTGGTTCCAGATACAACTGTTAAGTCAATTCTCACACAACAAGAATTTGGATCCAAGAGAGGGAACTGGGTTGCTAAGGTCCAAGAGTATGACATTGACATCAAACCGACCAAGCTGGTTCGTGGAAAAGGCCTTTGTGAGCTCATTGCTGAAGGAGCTAAACATGAGTTGCTGGAGGAGAAAGCTGACATTCCTACCGTTCTGTTCCTTAGCTCAGTTGATGAATGGTATGCTGACATCACCCATTTTCTCACCTATGGGGAATGCCCCTCTCATTTAACTGCCAAAGAAAAGAGGACTGTTAAATTGAGGTCAGTGCAATATGTATTGTGGGAAAATGCTTTGTTCAAGCGTGGGTTAGATGGGAGATTTTTGAAGTGTGTGGACAAGGAACAACAGAGAAAGTTGCTCTCAGCTTTTCATGATCAGGCATGTGGAGGGCACTATTCATCAACGGTTACAGCTCATAAGATACTCCGTGGAGGATACTACTGGCCTTCCTTGTTCAGAGATGCATCCAAGTGGGTTGATAAATGTGAGGCTTGTCAGACTTTTGTGGGAAGACCTAAATTGGCTTCTTTGCCTCTCAAGCCAGTTGTGATTGAGGAACCATTTCAACAGTGGGGTTTGGACTTCATTGGTACACTTAATCCTGCTTCTAGTGCTGGTCACACTCATGTGCTAACTGCCACTGACTATTTCACCAAATGGGTGGAAGCTATTCCAGTCAAGAGTACTACTTCTGAAGTGGTGTGCAGCTTCATTAAAGAGAACATCTTGGTAAGGTATGGTGTACCTAATAAGATTGTAACAGATAATGCTTCGAATTTCTCTTCAACTGAGATAATGGATTTCTGCTACGGGTATGGCATCTCCCTGGCTCATTCTTCAGATTATTACCCCCAGGGAAATGGGCAAGCAGAATCCACTAACAAAAATCTGGTGACTATCATAAGGAAGTTGGTCAATGAGTCTCAACGAAACTGGCACAAGAAGCTCTATGATGCTCTTTGGGCAGACAGGATTACACCAAAGAGAGCTATTGGAATGTCTCCTTTTCAAGTGGTATATGGAGTAGAAGCTCAATTGCCAGTGACAGTGGAACTGCCAGCCTTGCACCTAATGAAGGCCATTGAAGATACTAGTTTCAGAGATGCTTTGGACAAGAGAATTATGTACCTGCACAAACTGAATGAGGACAGATTGATGGTTGCTGATAGGATATCTGTTCACCAGCAGAAGGTAAAGGTCCTGTTTGACAAGAAAGCTAGGTTCAGAGATTTCCAAGTTGGAGACACCGTGCTGTTATGGGACAAAAGACATGAACCTCGTGGCAGCCATGGAAAGTTTGATTCCCTGTGGCTCGGACCTTTCAAGATCAGACACTTTGCTGGTGAGAATTCCTTTTATCTTGATTACATGGATGGTTCTTCTCTCCCACTTCCTTATAGTGGGCAGTATCTCAAGTTGTTCAAGTCCTAGGTGATTAGGGAGTCCCTTGTATATTCTGTACAGTGTTTTTGCTTTTCTTTCCTTTTTGTTTTGGTGTGTTGCCCTCTGTATTGGTCTGTTTTTGACTCCGTTGCCCAATGGATAAGGTACTGGTCTGCTTCCCCGAGTTTGTCTAAGTTCTTGCCTTGTCTCATTCCTTGAATTTATGCCAAGTCATCCCCAGAAGGAGCCAGCTGTTGTCCACTCAAAATTCCCTGCTCTGATGAAAGTAAAAATTTCAAAATTTTGAGTTTAAGTGTTTTCTCTAATGTACCGAAGTCGTGAAATTGAGAAAAGTCTGCAGTTTTGGGTCATTTTGTATGTATTTCGGGCCTGTCGGACATTTTTGTCCCGCGTGTCCCAAGTTCCGAAGTGCGCTCTGTTCCCCGATCGGCCGAAATCCCCGAAGTTGTTCCATTTTCGGGCCCGTCGGAGCTTTTCGTCCCAACTGTCCCAAGTTCAAAATTGCGCTCTGTTCCCCGATTTTCGGCCGAAATCCCGAACCGCGTACTTCACTCTTTCATGTCCCAAGTGTCCCAAACTTTTCGTGCAAGTTGTTCCATTTTCGGCCGATTCGCCCGAAACTTCGCCTTTTTGTCCCAAATGTCCCAAGTCAAAAAGTGCGTACCATTTTCGGCCGAAACTACTTCGCACTTTTTGTCCCAAATGTCCCAAGTCAAAAAGTGCAAGTTGTTCCATTTTCGGCCGAAACACCCGAACCGCGTACTTCGGAACTTTTTGTCCCAAATGTCCCAAGTTCAAACGGGCCTTTTGTTCCATTTTCGGCCGAAACACCCGAACCGCGTACTTCGCGCGTTTTCGTCCCAAATGTCCCAAAATGCATTTGTGCGTCTTCTCCCTGTTTCGCCCGAATCGGCCGAGCCGCGTGTTTCGCGCATTCGCGTCTCACATGTCCCAAGTGAACCAAGTGTCATTCGTACCAGTTTTTGCCGCTCTACCCGAATATCCTGCTTATTCAAATTGGTGGGTATGCATTAAATGCGCATTGATCACCCTTCTCTCTCCTCAACGGCTATGTAACGAGCAAGCCACCTTTGCAATTCTTACATTGTTTCCATGCTACCCTTGCTCGAACCCTTGCAATTTGAAAACCTGCGCGTGTCCCCTCCCTCTGAAATTCCTTTCCGAGCCTGGTTTGCGGTTCTGTCCTCCTAGTTGCTATCAATATGGAAGATCAAAGTTTTGGAGTAGGCTTTGGGAGAACTAAAGAACAGTTGGCAGAAAGGCGAAGCTTTCAAGACGCTGGTTATATCAGTTTTCAAGGATATTCATTGTCATCTTCAAGATGAAACTTCTGGTGTGTCCCGTTCCTTGCAAGAAATTAAAGCTCAATTCAGAGCTTATGTCAAAGATAATCTGTTCAAGGAAAGCTCAATCTCCAAAGAGAAAATGAAGGAAATCTGCTCTCTTCAATCTGCCGTTGGAGAAGCAAATAAAGATTATCATACTCATGTCGAGTTTGATAAAGAGATGGAGAAATGTCTTGGATTCTGGACTCAGTCAACGGCCAACACGTCAGTCCCTCGTGGCAGAGACATAGCTGAGGCGTTAAAGAAATTCAAGCAGCGGATTCTGAAGTCGGTGGGTCCCTCTCAGTGACTGGCCACCTGTCTTCTTCTCCTTGTTCTTTTCTCTTCTTCCCTTTCTTTTTCCGTTTTCTTTGTAAGAAGTTAAGGTATTGTGATTGGTAGTCCTTAACTGTTCTTGGTTAAAGAAGCGGTTACGAAGAGTAACTGATTTGTAAGCTATATAATGGCCTTCCTTACGCCATTCTAAAGGAGGAAGAATTTGGCATATTTTCTGAAAGTGTAAATAGATCATAAAGAAATCAATACAGAAGGACTTTCCATTCTTTGTCTATCTGATCTCTGTTACTCCTAAGCTTTCATTTATTTTCTTTGTGAAGATCATTTGTCTCAAGTTCATTAGTCTTGCCGATTGCATACTCTTCGACTTTGCAAGCACGGTGATCTTGTATAACCAAGAAGGAACTTTGTGTCCTTGATTAATGAGTCTGTGTTATGTTAAGAAACTTTGTGTTCTAGCAGATGTTATTTACAGAACTTTGTGTCTTTGAATTCCATCTTATTTATCCGATACAAATGATCTTGTTTCAATTTACTGTGACTTCGCATACATAAAGAATTACTCTGATATCTATAATTCTGCATGTTGCCTTTCTGCTCTTTCCCGTACTCTCATTTCCTCAGTCCTTTTGTAATTGATGATCTTCATAGAAAACACTTTCGTAATATCCAAGTTTAACCAACAAATCATGTCTTGTACATTTGTAAATAAGTTCGTTTCTGAATAAGGGAACCTCTCCCATTAAAGAGGAGGGACTTCTTGTCCCCTGACTGTTGCTCTTCTTAAAAGTCCTATTTGAATTTCAAGAAAGTTCTTAAACATGTATGTCCTTATCAGAAACTATGGGTGGTGGCAACCCGAAGTGATCCCATGCATATTGAAATACCAATTTTTCTGTACCTGATGCTGAGACTGATTTTTGGAAAGGCTTTAGAATAGCCATGTTAGAAAATCTAATTACTACAAAAACACAATCATAGCCATTTTTTACTACTGGACAAACCAGAAAGAAAATCAATTGAACCTGGCCCTCAAGGGTTGGTTGGACTTAGCATCGGTAAAGATGTTTGTTCCTTTCTTCTTAGTAAATTTGTCTATGGAACAAGCGGTACAAGAGCTGATGTACTTGAAATGTATGGCCTTATAGTAGGACAATGAAAGTATTTTTTTAATAACTGTCAATGTTTTTCATACTCTTCACCTTATGGTACACGAAGATGTCCAAGGTGGTAGAGTAAATTGTCTTGCAAATAGGAGTTAGAAACTGACTTCTCATCTTTCAATAGCTATTTTATCACAACAAATTCAGGATTTGTGTCATACATCTTTGACCATGAATGTGCCTTATAGCCACATGAATCAAGAAATGAAATGCTTGAATTGGTAGAGGACTCAAACAATCAGCTACTAGAGTGTCGCTACCCTTCTTGGTTTTGATATTCAAGTGGAACTACTACAAATATGTTGACTATTTCTGGTATCACTCATTTTGCAACTTATTTTATGTCTGTTATAATTGCAAAAGTTTATGATTAATATGTATGATTATCTCTTCCTAATATATGTAATATTTCCATTGCTTGTATGCTTGAACAATGACATACCGTTGGCTAGATTTTTTGCACAGCTGAAAAACCTAGGCAGTCATAAGATAAATCTCTCATTTACCGGCGAGGCTCCCGTGTAAGATTGTCCTAATATCTATTTGTTGGTATTACTTTAACTATGTAGCTTATAAACCATAGCTAGACAATTTTGCAGCAAGCCGCTGTAAAAGAAAGGAAAAATCTGCAGAAGAGGAAAGTAGTAGGAAACAGGGAGAAAGGAGAGAGAATGTGCAACCCAATCAATAGTTTATAGAGTTGATTGCATGCACATAGATTAAAACGAATAGATCATTAAACACAAAATTCAAAGCAAAGAAAACTTTCAAATCTAGATCTATAATAACACAAAGTTTATGAATAGATCTAGAAAGAAATAAGAAGCCAAATGTATCGTTGACACAAATTTCTCCAAAAATCTCTTCTTTATTCCTGTGCTTGTAGAAATCAGGGGTTTCAGCTCAAAGTCTGGAACACAAGAATGCTAATTACGAATTGCGATCCTTTAACCTGTAAGTTCTTCCTCTACTTATAGTGTGTAGAGGGGAAATTACAAATGAGAAACTGCAACTGAACTAGAACATGAAGAAGTAGTAAAGAGAACATTTGGCAGTCATCTTCCTAAAATTCCTCTCTTAGTGACATGCATTAGAAGTTTGAGCAAAAATTGTGCACATCTGTCACCTATCTTAAAGAATCTTTCCAAATAACTTAAAGTAATGGTTTTTCAACCAATAACTTTAATTTTACATTTTCATCCGGGAATATAAGAAATAAGAGAAGAAAGAAGAGAAGAATCAAGATATGCCAGTTGTAACACCTATACTTTCTTTTTGTTTTGATATTGAATATACTTGTCAAACATGTAATTCAACATCTTCCCATCTATTTTAACAATAGCATCTCTCTCGGTTTTGAACTGTAACAACCCTCTGGACAAAGCAGTCAACGTTAGCTTTCACTTTCTCTAAATCAGGCCCATAACCCTCAACATCTGCCCGAAGCTTTATGAGTCTACCAATTGAATCCATCGTGAAAGGGGCTTCATCAACTTCTTTCCACACAACCAACATAAATTCCTCATGGGAAACAGGTAATTCATTTGGGATGCTCACCTGCACTTCTCCCATCTTACTCTCCAGCAACTGCATCCTCTTCAGCATGAGTTTGAGGATCTCTACGCGGAAGGAAACTGAAATTTCTAACTGCTTCCCCTTTTCTACCAATCTGCCAGGCACGATCTGCTCTGCAATCAACACATCCTTCGGCAACGAGTGTATCTTAGCCAAAGTATCCAAATGACTTTCAGCAACTATGTTCTCATCTTCTATCTGTGTCATCAGTTCCTTTAGCTGAGATACTGCCTGTGCATGTTCTCCAATTCAGTCGGTATTGGTTCGAATTGTTCTGAAGCTTGGTGAATGATTTGTTCCTTCCAGTGGGCAATAGCTTTGACCTAGTCCCCTGCATCTTCTACCTCCTGCATCAGATGATCACTCACCTGCTCATGTGCTAGAATGGGCTGAGAGGAAGGTTTAGCAACCTTAGCAATGATCTCGCATAACTGGAACACCTGCTTTTGAAGCTTGGATCTCTCAGCCTTCTCTTTGTCAAGCTTAAGGAATAAAGCATTCATTAGTGTCTGTGTATCCTGCTTTAATCCTTCTGTGGTAGTTTGACCTATTGGCACTTTGGTCACTACTATATCAGCTACCGTGAGCTCTCCCTTGTGCTTTCCTTCTGCTGGAACAGATAACTCAGTGAACTTCTGTCCCGATTCCTCAATGATCAACCTAGAAGTCATTTTGGCAACTTTAGGTCTTCTATCTCTTCCACCCAAACTCAGGAGCAGCTGAAAGTCGTGTTCTTCCAGGTTGATCTCCTCTTTGGCTTCTGGGATCGTCTGCAAAGCTAACCATGATGAAAAGTTGCTTCTTGGGGAATGAGAAGTCGCCAAGTGCACCACCATCTCATGCTCTGACTCCGCTCTATCAGAATTTGCCACCGTGTTATGACTGCCACCCTCTGAATTGTCCAAAGATAATGCTTTTTCAAACTCCGCCATTTGTGCTTTCAACTTCTCCGCATGGATAGGTGAAGACCTGAGTGGTCGAGGAGAAAATACAAATGACGCTGGATTCAAAGGAGGAACAACAAGATCTCTTTGAGGTTCTGGGGCTGCTAAAGTGCTATGAGTTGATGTTGGAGAAGCTGGAACTAGTACGATAGCTGTAGATTTGGCCTTCTCCTGTATGTGAGACTTCTTGTGAACTTTAAGCTTTTCCGGCCTTCTGCTGCTTTCACCTTCGTGCTTCCTCTTGCTGGAGTCTCCTGCGGTAAAGTTGCCTGTGATCTGATTCATCAAAGCTTCATCCAGGCAATACCCCTTTGTCAGCAACCAGTTCGAAGTGTTAACTAGAACTGCGGAAGATCTTTCTTCAATCGTTTGGCAACCACCAATGTTTTCCTGAAGAGCAGCTCTATCTCCTCCCATCTGATGATACGAGTCAAGTATCACATGCCCATCATCTGCGAGATCTGTAGGTATCCGTGCCAAACCATAATCAGACACTTGTTGCGCCGATAACCTGCTGAAGTCTTTCTTTCTGACTTCATACTCGTTCCTGCACTTCATCTAGAAGTCCTCCAACGAAGGCACATGTGAGTATTCCTGGGAGATTGTCTTCCTCGCTACTCCATATGGGTCAAAGTTCAGCCGTGTTGGGAAGAACTCAGGATCATACTCAGAAAACATTTCAGCTTCGACTCCTCTAGCTTTGTGGATGCTCTGACAGTTGTAGTAACCCACTGTGACTGAAAAGAAACCTGTAGACTTGTGCCGCTTTGATTGTAAGTCATGCATCTCCACGAGCTTTCTGCACAGCTCCATGATGACTCACTTGTCGTTTGGATACCTCGACAACTTTACTGGTTCTCCCGAAAATCCAGTTACCCTGAGATAGGTGAAGTCTGCAAACTGGATGAAAATGCAGCCATGCTGAGATACAACTTCCCAAGCTTCTTTGCTCACCCTGTTGGTCTTTAGATCACTATTTAGTTTGCAGATGAATTCATAGAAGAACCCATCGTTGACCGCTTTGTAATCTTTGTGGCATTCAGGAACTGTCAACTGTGGATAGCACTCAAAGATAGGATCTTTCGCTAGTACACCCCGTCTATCCAGCTTGAAAAATATGCCTTGCGAGGCTATTGCATACACCAGGTATGAAGTCATTTTGAAGCTGTAAGTCCGCCTCACACTCCGAAGTTGCTCACCGATGTTGTCACTGATGATCTTTGCCCAATTGATTATCGAATCAGCTCTGTTGATCTCGATAGTCCTCGCGAAAGCATACATCTACGAGCGAAAGTTGTGAGTATTGGCTTCTCCACTTATCCTGCAAAGCAATTTAGTGATATCATCCACCTCCTGCACCAAGTTGGATCGTGAAAGAGTCTTTGAGAATTTTGATGGGGACCTGGGCTTCTTCATATATCTGCTGTTCATTATGCCCACACAATCTGCTTTGTGTTTCTCCCATCTGTTGCCTACATCCAACATGCTAATTGCAATCACCATCGTTTGTGTCGGAATCTTTAGAAAATAATTCATAAACTGTGCATCCAGCCTAATAATTGTCTTTCCCGCAGCATCTCGGATTGTTTTGGAAAGAGGATGATATGATCTCGCACACTCCATGACAAATTCGGGCAACTGAGCTGTGACTGGGAATGCTGATGCTGGAATAATTCCACTGCTTTTCATTGCCCGCATGAGAAATGTCTTTCCGGCCCTGGATCTGTCAATTATTTCGGAGATGGGTTCCGGGCCTATGTCTGTGTCATTGATATCAACAAATCTGGAAGCTATGCATGATTCTGCTGATCCCTCTCTTTTCATCTCGTTTTATCATCGCTGGAGCAAACTTTGTCTGAGCAATCTTTGTCTGTGTTCTTTTTTCTTTTAATCCTGCCAGAATTCTTTATAATTGGATCAATTCGTGCAGATCTAGCAATTTCTTCAGATTCGGAAGATATATTCAATGTACCTGACATTGATTTGAACTTCCTTTCACCTGTATGAACACCTGTAATGAATACCTGCAATTATTTAAGACAAAGATGAAGTCCAGAGCATGAATACTTGATTTTTGTCACCAAAAATCTGCATATGAAGCCCGCTGCCCTAAAATTTGAGGCTTTGCTTGCATGCAAAGCAAACATAAATATTTTTAAATTCACCTGGGCACTTATAACAACATGCAAATAATTATCATAGCATAAATCAAGCCATTCCAACCCTAGGCGCCAAACCTTGAAGCTTCCCGACAATGAAAAACACCTCCAGATGCACAAATCCTCCTTTCTTTGGCGCCAAAACTGTTTGGGCTGCAATCCTTAGCAAAAAGAATTAATTGCTTCTTCATTATGGCAGCCCATGCTTATATAACCCTCAACATTCTATTTCTAATAATTGTCCATCCTATTCCTGGCAATTAATTAATAAACAAACATGTTTATTCACCCAAATTGGGCACCCAATTTTGCATGCTGCTGGCTGTCTATTAAATAAATTTATTTTATTTATTTTTAGCATGCTTCCTTCAGTTCTCTTTGGCTTATCTTCATGCATTGACTTTTCCTCCATCCCTAGCGCCAAAATTAGACAAAGCAACTATTAATAAATATCATTAAAAGTTTTGTTTAATGCCCAAATGGGTCGCACTTTTTGGCAAGGGTGAATTCTAAAAATAAGAAGTCAACTTCTGATGGGAATTTTCACCCTGCACTGCAGCTCTAAAATCCCTTCTTCCACTTAAGTTATTTGACTTTTATAATGGAAATTTTTACCCCTGCAAGGCAGGTAATAAATTCCCACCTGCCTGCCACCTCTAATTTTCCCACTACAGCTTAAGTGACTTCCCAAAAAGTGCGACTTGTATTGAAAATAGTTTCTTTTGAAAAAGTGCAACTTGTATGGGTGAATAAAACCTTCTGATGGGAAAAGTTAGCCTGCTAGGCAGGCAAAAAATTCCCATTGGTGCTTTAAGTGATTTTTCTTTATTTTATAATGGGAATTTTCACCCTGCAAGGCAGGTAAGAAATTCCCCCCTGCCTGCCACCTCTAATTTTCCCATCACAGCTTAAGTGACTTTGACTTCATGGGAAAAAGTACCCTGCAAGGCAGGTAAGAAATTCCCGCCTGCCTGTAGCTACAAAAAATCCCATTACAGCTTACACTCATTAATTCCAGAAAATGTGACTTGCCTGGGAGAGGCTTTTTGTGCATGACTTCATCTTTTTTGGTCAAAAGCTTGCATTTTGAGGCTGATTCCTTCTGGTGCTGTGTCGGTAGATGATCTCCAGATGCTTCAGGCAATTAAACAGACTATACTAGCGAAGGAATTGACCTAGGGGAATTTCACAGAGAAACTGAGGAGAAAACCGGAGAAAAATGCAAAAGAAATAAATAAAAGCGAAAAACGTTGCCAGAAGTTGCAGACAATGCCCTGAATTCATTCCTGGTGAAAACCTTAATGAGATGAGTGAATACTGGCATGCAAAACTTCAACAGGATTCAACCGGAGCACAATTTACTTCAAACGGGCATTATTTATTCAATAAATAATTAAATAAAAATTTCCCGCAGACAAAACTTGGCGGAGGGATAAAATGAGTTTGGGCATCTGGGTATTTGTCGAAATTGGCTCATATGATTCACTGGGAATATCCTAACATAATACAAACATCTTCTGGCAATAAAAACACAAAAGACCCGCTATTTTAAAAGAACGATTTTTTTTTTTTTTTTTTCAAATGGGTTGTCCCAGATTTCAAGGTAAAATCTGGGGACACCACATACAACACTTTGTTATATGTAGGATGTTTTTCGATGACATCAATGAATGTTTCACCATGGTAAACAACCAGATGCTCATGCTGAGTGAAAGTTGTACCAAGTGCATAATCAAATGCATCTATTTCGATCTCAAATGACTATTTAAATCCTGTCAATGGAAGTACTGGTGTTGAGCTGAGTTTGTTTTTTGATTTTTCAAATGCTTTCCATTGTGATTCTGATCAATTGAATATTGTCCAGGCACAACCCTCAGTATTTGATTCAGAGTCCATCTAATGTGAGTGAGACCAAGAACCACTTCCCACAACAGTTTTAAGAATCCAACAAATTGCAAAGCTATGTGAGGGTCTTTGGTGTTTGTGATTCTTGAATCATTTTGATTTTTTCTGGATCAACATGAACATGAAACCCATGTTGATCAAACGTGTATGCAGAAGTACTGAATCTGCCTTATGGCAAAGCAACTTTGTCTAGATTGGCATAGATTTATGCTGATCTTGAACTCGATTAAAGTCTTAAAGTGTTCTTACCAGGTTCTGCTGAAAATAGTCATGTCATCTAAATAATTAAAAAGAAATGAATCTATGAAGGGGCATAAAATATCATTCATCATCTTAGGCCAAAGGGCATGACCGGCCATTTAAGTGAACCTTCCTTTGCTTTGAAAGTGGGTCCACAAACATTAGACTCAACATGTACTTGATTTGATGTCTATCTTTATGAAATTATTAACACCTCGTAGTTGATCCAACAGATCTTTAATATTGAGAATTGGATGTCGTTTTTGTTTGCATACTTGTATTTGACAAATATTCGGAAAACCCAAACAAATTTGACTCAACAAAAATCCGGTAAGACTCGGTGAATATTCGGCAACTTAAAAAATACACAAATTTCTTTTAACAACATAAATTTTATGCAAAATATAGCTGGAAAATGTATCAAATGAGTTTGTAAAATGTTGGGCAAGTGTTTTATATTAGATTTGAATACAAATACATTACGAAATTGCATCATCATGCAAATACAACCACTGATAAGTGTTATGAATTTTTGATGATTGTCATTGAAAATTATCATCATAAATTGCATATCTATGCAATTTACAATTTACAATAATTTACATTTTCCTCTTCCCCGTTCTAAAGAAATATTGGGGAGAGGGTCTAGTGCCTCTACTAGTCCCTAGACTCAGTTGCAACTGCTTGCTCCTCAAAGACTGCGAGTGTGGTTCCACCTTGGTAGTAGGTGGTGGTGGCTCCTCTGATGCATGTTCGACATCAGCTCCGAAGATGTCATCAAATCCATCTCCAGCTGGTGCTTCTCCCTCCATAGCTTCCCTCTCGAAAGCAACAATCTCACCCTCTGTGAACACATGGATTTCCTCTTCTTGCCCAGTCTAGTCGTATGGATCAATCTCATCCAAATCAATGAGCTCCTACAATGTGGCCTCCACCTTTCTTGTGTGAAGCCGAAGATTATATTGCACAAAAACCAAGTCATTGAGGCATTTTTGAATCAACTTGTTGCGCTTCTTCGTGTGAATGGCCTCAAACAAAATCCAGTTGCACTCACATCCATAAGTGTTACAAGGTTGAGATAGAATTTTGAGGGATAACTTTTGAAGATGTGAGGTATTTCCTCCCCAATCCTCCCAACAAGAACTTAGAAACAAAATAATCAATAGTTTATAAGTAATTAATAAAATTTAATTTGTTACTTGTTAAATTTAAGTAAACATTTTAATTTTTGTTACCTGGTGGTTGCGCGGTTCTCCCTTGGACAACTAACATCGAAGAAAAGAGCCTCCCGCTAACATGCTGGTAATTCTTCAGCTCTAAAATAATGAGGTCCCTTGTCTCATCCTCCCAATGCATATTGAGAGGTCTTCCATAACCTCTTCATTCACATCTGTGAAGCCATCAGAGAAGAAAATCTTGGGGTTGAGGTAGTACCCCGTTGCATGAACAGGTTGGTGGAGTTAATTGTTCCACCTCCAATCGATTGTCTCCCAAAAGGGACCAAATCGGGTGATATCCTCCCAATAATAGTTTTGGATGGCTTATTTTGCCCTATCAATGGTCTCATAAATGTATCCCATCGGGTTTTGCTCCTCATCAACCAAACACAAAACCCTCACCAATGGCTCTAGCACCTACACACAAATTAAACTTTAAAATTACAAAATTACAATTAAAGTAAATAACATTACATTTAACAAATTAAAATAAAGGAATCGACTTGAAATTTAAATTGAAGTTTGAAGTTAGCTTGGTGATCTCTATAGCTCTCTTTGCAAAGACATCATCAAAAACTATGTTTGAAGTCCTCTCTAAATCGACTTTCTTTGAACATTGTGAGTGTGATGTGCTTATTTTCCAGATCTTTGATTTATATTTATGCAGCAATAAATTTATTAAACATGGCAGATTTGCATTGAAATACACAATATAAACACTGAATTCGATAACATTCATAGATCAAATAACACAGACCAATACTGTTAACTTATTATTAATAGTTTTAAATTTGAAATACATATCTGATGGTAACTTCCTCGATAGCCAATTTGTCAAGGTAAGCCAACAATGAGACCACACTCAACAAGGAACTAAACGTGGTCTCACATCACAATGCAAAAACAACATTCACTTAGCCCTGACCAGGACATTGAGATGTGCACTTTATGCCACCCCTTGGACCAACTCAGTGGCGCCCCATCTCATTGCTATTCAGAGTGTTACAGGTCTCCAACGATTTACCAACGGACAAATACACAATTCTTTATCTTTTCCTCAAATAAATCACATCTCACACACCCATCATTATTCAAATGTTTGACCCATTATATAGGGGGAAGATGTGGTTACCAACAGGTGCAACCTCTCAATATATACATTCGGTCCTTAATTACAATTTACAAGTTAATCTTCATTTTAAACTCTTCACATAATTCTTTTTAACTGATCATTCTTTGGTTTTATGTACTTGTTCACATAAAAACACTTCTTGATCATCATTTATTTATTATCACCCTTTCTTGGGATTCAGTCATGTAACATTCTCCCCTTGTAATTTTTGGCTGCTATCCTGTAATGTCCTCTTCTTGGGACATTTTTGAAATTGAAGACTTGAAGACCCTCAGCCCATTCTCTCTTCTCATGGGCTTGAGGTTTGAGCTTGAAGATGATCCAAAGATATCTTTTGTTTATTTTGTAACCCTTTGGTATGCCTTGCGCTACAAAGAGGGCTCTCTAGGTTAGTTAAATGTGCGCATAGGTTAGTACTTTTATTTATTTATTTAGAAAATAAATAAAGTGCACATAGTCTTAGTATTAAATATTTTATCATAATGAGAGTTTATGTTTTCCCTCCAAAAGGGAAAAGGTCGATCATTGGATATTGCACCCCTTAACTCTATAAAAGGCCACATTTCCTTTAGAGGGTTATGTTGATTGATCATTTTGATATCTCTCCATGCTTGGAGAAATGGGATGTATGCCCTAGTTCCTGCATTGTGCTCTCTCTCATTTGATCCATTATTGAAGAATATTGAAGACTCCATTGTTCTTTCCATTGTGCTCTCGTGTTGAGTGAATTTATGCAATATTTCTTTCATTTTAGCATTGGCGACTTGCTCTAGGGTGTGGCGCAATTATTTGAAGCATAAATCTGCATGTGGGTGAATGTTTTGTGGTACTTTGTGACTATTATTATTGCTGCAATTTATTAGAGATAAATCGACTTGGTTTGGGGTTTGATCTATCATTTTTGAGGTTGTTTAGGCTAGATCTATTTGCTACTGTGTTTAATCAATTATTTCTGAGCAACGGCTGATTGTTTGAGCGTTTTGGAAGGGTTTTGTGAGCTGAAAATTATTTAAATATTTTATTCTAACCCTAGTGACTTGGAGGCAGATTTCAAGGGCAGATTTGAGTGGGTTTCAATGTTCAGAAAAATCAGTTTATTAGTTCATTTGAAAGCTCATAATTTCTACTTTATTGTGCAATTCGTTTCATGCCAAAACTCCTAGTATTTTGTGAGATATTAATATTTGAAGTTTCAGCTGTTTTGGATGCAATTTTATTTATTATGTGCTGATATAAAAATCAGATATGAAAAAAGGTTCGAATGGGGTTAATTTAATATTGGAATTGGTTGTAGAAAATAGGAGGAATAAGAGGAAATTAACTTCAAATTTTTTGGAGCTAATTTGATGCCTTAAATGTGCCGGGCGACCTAATTTTTAGGGCAAAATTAGGGTTTTATGTTGGCTGAGCAAAAACTGATTTTGGGATATTATTCTTTATATTTTTGTGGCCCAATATCCAAAATTTCAATTCATTTGGACTTCTCTAGCCCAAGATATGAATTTTGGAAAATCGCAACAATTGGGGTTTGAATATTAATTATTTTCCAGCTGTTAAAAATCTGATTTGAATGTGTTTGAGTTCCAATTGTTTTCTTCCAATCTATCCCACCGCCTTGGCTAGTTCCAACCCCATTTGGGTTTGAAATAGCTGACATTGAGATATTTTAGGTTGATACAAAATGATCTATCCATTCTTTTCTTGATCTTGACAAGTACTCCTTTTTCTAATTTGTTCTAGAAAGGGGACATTACATATCCTTAGTAGTATGGGGTGGATCTGCAACATATAGCACAACATAGGATTAGTGAAACAAATATGGATATTGATCTTGAATATAATCAACTGTTTCCCATGTTGCACTATTAACATCACAATAAGTCCATTTAACTTTAACTTCTTTAATCTCTCTATTCGTTAATTTTCTAGTTCTTTCTTCAAGAATGTTTTCTGGGTCAATTTTAGATGTCCCTTTCTAGGGCTGCAACTGAAAAACAAGGAATTAGCACAAACCCCAATCTGATTTTTGGACCAGCAATCTGAAAATCAAATGAATATGGAACAAACTGATTTTTATAACAGTCTGGAAAACTCAAGTTTTCACTCAAATATCACCTTACAATTCATCCACAATATTTATAGACCCTTTTGGAATATTTTAGAACAATTTCCATCACAAAAATAAAGCTAATACTTAGCTGGAAAATTATTTAATAACAATACAACAAAGAAAAATAATCAAAATGAGGGTTTGCGAACCCCAACAATGCCCAAATATGAGTGATTCCAGCCTTATAAATTATATTAAATCTAAATATCAATAAATGAATGAGTGTCATGCCCTAGAAGGCACTTAGAATGGCCTTTACCCTAGTCGGTCCCCTAGGAGAGGGCTCCTAAAATATGTAAAAACTCTTGTAGGTGTTCTTGATGCCCTAGATCCAAATCTGCAAGAGAGTCTTCAATAGAGATGTTCAATTTACCGACATGGAGAGTCTTCGTTCTCCACTAAGCCATAAGGAAGGGTTTCATCCTTCTTGGATGCCACACAAGAGGGTTTTCATCCTCAAGTGCAATGGTATTGAACAATCGACCCAACAAGTCAAGTGTAAGTGTAAATGCGCTAAAAGATGATGTCCAAATGAGGTCATACAACCTCTTTTACACCCCTTGTTTGGCGCCAAAGGCCAAATAGATGAAGACTGACCTCCAAGCTCACTTTATCTTTTAATTCTTGTTGGGAAACTCATAATCCCAATTGACTTGCCTGGGGAAGATAAACACTAAAGAAAAACATTAAAAATAATAAAAGAAAATATAAACGAGACTCACTTACTTCCCTTGATTACTTAATCTTCTCGGTCATCGGAAGAGAATGGAAAGAAGTCTTCATTTGACCTCAATTCGAAAAAGAGGACATTACATTCCTCCCTTCCCAAAATTGCTTGTCCCCAAGCAATTGCAAATGTGGATGCTCTTATATTGTTGCACTTTCCAATGTAGTATCTTCAAGGGTCAATCAATTCCAATGAACCAAGTATTCCTTGACACTTCGATTCCTTAACTTCCTCTCACGAACGTCCCAGATACTTTCCGGAATTAGAACCAACTTGCCCTCATCATGTAATGGTGGCAACTCAAGTGAGGGAGTAAGGTGCTGTCCAAGTGCCTTTTTGAGGCGTGAAACATGAAAAATATTGTGTATTCTACAATGTTACAGAAGCTCAAGTTCATATGCAACATTTCCCACCTTTCCTTTTACCTTATAAGGACTGTAAAAACGTGGTTTTAGTTTCTTTGTACCTCTTTGTTTGATAGAAGATTGCCTATAGGGTTGTGTTGTCATGGGTTTTTGCAAAGGAAAAATTCACACCTGAAAGCATGACAACCATACCCTACAGTGAAAATTTTTGCTTCAAGGTCATCCCGAGCCCTCTTTTAGATCACCTTAACCCCCATGTCAGTCCTATCCCATCCTTTTGAGTGGTCCAATGTGTTGTGTTATCATATCCATAGGTGATTTAGGGATGCCAAGTCCATTCAGGTACTTCCAAGACAAGATTCCTCAAGACATGTCCTCTGAGGAGTTTAAGAAAGGTTATTTCTTTGGTCTTCTTGAGGTTGGCACAAACCCCCTAGAGTGGAATGAAAGACTCAAACTCATCAAAGAGGTGTAGCGGAGAGCTAGGAATGTTGTGCAACTGATTTCAGAAGAATCTGGGAAGTTTCAGAGGTTTTGGAGCAGTTTCAGCAAAAGTGGGTCTTGCAGGGTGAAGCAGTGTACAATGCAAAAACAACCTTTGAGCTTTGGGAAGCGATTCCGAGAGCTCCGTAAGGAGTTAGAAGCCAAACGAAATATCGTCAGAAAGCTAATTCAAAGCTCTAGAGGATGGTGGTTTCACTTTTTTCACTAGACTCAAGCAATTCTGCCCACAACCTAATTTTAGCATGCACAACCTTTGAGCCCAAAGAAAAATCCTATTTTTTAGGGGGTTATAGGAAGAATCAAGGTATGTGACTCATCCCATTGTTTTCAAAAGGTCTTTTCCAATCAATTTCATATAAAGAAGTGTAGGAAAAGTCATCCGGAAACTCAACTTATGCCTCTGTTAAGTTGCTCTCCAAGGTAAGGTTGAGGAATTAGCCAAATTTTCATGTGGACACATGTCGCTCCCAGGTGGTGGCACACTTTTGTGCACCAATTGTCCCAAACGTTTGGGACGGTTGGGACTCCCCAACTCCCCAGATAATCCCCTGATCACCCACATGACCCAGGAAGGTGCCTATTGGTCTTTTTTTCAGCCCCCCTTTCTTCCGCCTTATCACGCGTCGCCAAGTAGACCAATGGAAAGGGGACACACTCTTTGGCACCAACCATCCCAAACGTTTGGGACAGTTGGGACACAAAAATGCGCCCATGCTCAACTTGGGGAAATTTGCAAATTTTCAACTTTTAATTGCTGCTTCTACTTCTACCCGCACGCACACACATGAAAACCTTTGTTGCTAGATTTCTTCATCTTTTCCATTGCCGCTGCTTCCATTCCTCCATATCTACTCCCCACATTCATTTTCCATCCTCCCCTGTTGCTGCAACGTAAAAAACACAGCTTTTCAAGCCGTTACCATGTGTATTTGTTGCCAGAAACCCTCATAGGAAAAAGCAAAGAATCGCTCATATCTTGCAATCCCCAAGGTAGAATCCGACGAAACTTGGAACATCTCTTCCTCTCTCAGGCACCTTGATGTTGTAAAACACCGAATTTCCAAAGGTGCTTCAAATTTTTTACGGTGGCCATTTGAAGATTTGTGCCCGGAACTCTTTTTTTGCAAACTGCCGTTGATCCAGAAGGCGGATTGATCTGAAATTTTGCATGAAGCACCCAGAACAAAAATCCAAAAGGAAAACAAAGTTTTTTTGTCAAACCGAGGAGCAGAAGACCAACTTCCAAAAATAGAAGTGTTGTTGGTTCACACTTGCTATTTTTAGTAACTTTTTTAAAATGGTAAAAACCTTTAGAAAAGAAAACACTGAAATCGCAGAAATGGAAAAGCAAAAAACAACTTTCTAAAAATAGAAAGTGCTTCAAATTGGCCATAAAACATCTGTGAACATGCTTCGTACATGGTGGGAACCCCTTAGTGTTGATATCAGGACAAAAAAACCACCTTTATAGAAATGGGAGAGCTTGGATTCCGGTGGCTAAAAATATAAAGTTCCCGTTTTGAGTGCAAAAAGTTGCAATAGACTCCGTTTTCAGCCATCTCGCTACTTTTTGTTGTCTTCAGAGGGTTTTGAGATGGTTTCATAGCTCAAACAAGTCAGTTTGTCCTTCACTCGGGTTTAAAAGCATCTACCCTTCCCTCGGTGAGTTGATTCAAAACAAACAAGGTTAGCGAGTTCTGTGACCTGGAAGAATTGGTTAAGTGAGCCAAGGAAGGTTGGGTGGTTTAAGCTTCTCAAAACAAGGAGAGGTGATTCATAGCAGCGTTTTTCTCGGCATAAGCATCCAGATATGTCTTCTCAAGGGTTAGAGCTCCCTTACAGTGATCAAGAGTTGCCTCCACAAAAAGCTTCTGCAAGAACTCTTGAAGAGCCGTTTTCATGGATTCAAGAAATGCTCGAAAGTGGGCCAAGAACAACGCAACTCGTTGCCATTCCCAGTCTCGCAGAAATCTCCAGAATGTTGAAGTCCAAACGAAGAAAGACGACCAAGACAACTGCCTGCTTCTTCAGTGGCGCCTCAGGTAACCAGTATGTTGAAGTTGCTAGGCCTAAGACTGATAAGCCCATGGAGGAAATGACTCCATCTGACTATGAGTTAACCCGCATCTCATTGGGTCAAGCTTCTCATGAGGGTGACACCCACCTGTTCAACGAATCCTCTTCCCACCTTCTTGCTTGGACCGAACAATACAAGCGAACTATTGTACAATTGGAGGAACATGTAAGAGCTCTCAGTGCATGCATTTAACGCCTCAGGGCCCGAGGCAATCAAGAAAGCACACGAATATATGATGTGGGGGAAAGCCAATGAGAAGTGGGTTGAGGAAATCATTGAACAGGGCAAGGCACTGTGTCCAGACCTCATTTCCCTCATCAAATATGCTTGTAAAACATTGTCTGAAGTAAACGAGACAAAGGAGGAGTTTACAAAGGAGGTCAGTCATCTGGATGAGATACTCCCACTGGTATCCGAAATGAGTTCTTTCGACTCTCATGCCCTCATAAGCAAGGAAGTGTTTGGATCAACTGCCAAGGACTTGTCTCAAGTTTGGATCTGCATCATGGATGCACGATATGCAATGCTCAAAAATGCCATATCCGAATTGGACTCCCATGGGTATCAGGTTTCTAAAATCTTGAATGAAGTCTACCACTGTGTTCAAAGGTATGATTTCACTCCGTTCACTGAGGACTCATCATCATAGGAGCTCATCATTGCATTCCAGGAGATGGTCAAGAAGGAGGCAGGTGACTCTCTTTCCTTCAATAAGGACAATTTAGAGTCCCTAGCTGGTATAAGAAGTTGCATTGCTGCAATTGCAATGGATCACAAAGAATGGCTTCATCAATGTAAAAGGATTAGTGGTGTCCCCGAGACATGGACCAAGGTGTTGGGATGCGTTTGCATTCCAGAGGAAGATAGTCTAATAGCTGCGATAGCTCAATTCAACAAAGAATTTAGGGAAAAAGAACCTGCTCAAGAGATCCACCATCAGGAGACATGATTTAGTAAAGTTCATCACAGGGAATCTCTTCATCGGATTTGACAACACCGCTTTCCTTCTTTCTCCCTCTTCTTTCTCTCCCCTTTCTATTTTTTCGTTAGGCATAATTATTGTATTTTTTCTTATTCACTTAAGTGACTTCATAAAGTAACATTGTAAGAGTCCCTTTAATTTATAAAAAGGGAACTTATTTCTAACTTCCTAGGAAGGTGAAAAGTCACGAGTTGAATGAGACAACAAAGAGTGATGTGGGGGGTAGGCGAATAGTCAATTCACATTGCTATAAATTGGGATGGCTTCTCCATTCCAAAAGATCATGAAAATTATGTATTTTGTAGCAATAATGGATTGTAATATGTTGTTGGACTTTGTGTCATCAATAAACATTAAATAAAGCTACATTTCTTCTACATGCTTTCTTCTTTTCCCTTGCAATAGACAACTTGTGTAAATGTCAATAAAGGAAGGAGTTTCTGCCTTCAAGATGTATGAATGTGTGCAAATTTGTGTGCATGGTTTCCTCTCATTATTGACTTTATAAGCATGGTTGTTATAAACATCTTGTGATTCCTTTACTTCTCTCTTTATGCACTTTGCAATTATAGTGTTGGAGAGGAACTTTGCATCATCAATAGATGAATCTAAATAACTGTGTTTTAATTCATTGGTCCCACTAGCTTCATTGTTGCTTTCTTTTGTATTGAATGTTGAACTACTTTGGTTACTGGGTGTGAACTCTGCAATTGGCCTACTCACGGTGGTAACCTTCCTTTCCTAATTTCTCTACTTTCCCCCTCATTGTTGTGACTTTCTCCTTTGTACCCTGTACAAGCACTTTGCCACAGGTTCAGTGGAGTGTTCCTGTGTCCCTGACCCTTTGGGCCAGCACACAACAATAGATAGGATTAGATTAATTTTTATTCAATAATGGGAGTTACACCATTCAATGCAGAGGGGCGTAGCCCCATGACTATTGGTGGAGACACATAATTTTCCCAACCGATTTTTTTTCTCACCAACATGTTGCAACCTTAAAAACACCATGTCACCCACTTCAAATGACCTCTCTTTTCTATGCTGATCTGCATATAGCTTCTACTGATTTTGGGCACGTTGGAGATTTTCTTTGAGTTCTTTCAATATATCATGGCTTCGCTGAATTAAATGTTGGGCCTTTGGCACTCTACTATCCGTCATAACCAAATCAACAAAAGATGGAGCATCATAACCATATAAAGCTTGGAAAGGAGACATACCGATGGACATTTGGAAGGTGGTATTGTAACAAAACTCAGCCATATATAACCATTTTACCCATGCTAATTGCTGCCCATCAATGTAATTTCGCAGGTATCCTTCCACCCATTTATTAACTATTTTTGTTTGTCCATCTGTTTGAGAATTGTAGCTAGTCTAGGAGTGAGTTTGGTACCTGTCAATTGAAACAATTCTTATCAAAACATGCTCATAAATCTGTTGTCCCTGTCACTTACTATATCCTTGGGCAGCCCATGAAGTCTAAACACTTGCTTAAAAAACACATCAGCCATTATAGGTGCTTTGTATGTAATGTCCCCTTTTTCGGGGCATTGCTAATATATTGGTTCATCTCTTTCATTTGCATTCTAACCCCTTGGTATGCCTAGCGCTACAATGGGAGTCTTATTTAGTATTTAAATGTGCACATAGATTAGTTACTCTTTATTATTTAATTAGAAAATAATAAAGTGCCACATTAAGTGAGTCTTTTAATATTTTAATTAAGTTTAATTTGTTTTCCCTCTAAAAGGGAAAAGGTCGGCCATTTGAATGTTGCACCCCTTATGTCATAAAAGGAGGTTGCATGGCCATTTTTGAGGATGTTGATTTGATAATTTATGTTTCTCCATGCTTGGAGAAATGAGATGTATGCCCAAGGGATGTATGCCCTAGCTCTCATTGTGCTCTCTCTCTCTCTCATTCGACTTGGAATTGAAGCAAATCTGATTTTGATAAGCATCCATTTGTGTGTGTGTTGCATCTAGTGTGTGGCGAATTGCTTGGAAAAGAATTCCTTGCCCTAGCAAATTCATTTATGGTTCAAATTTGATTATTATTGCATTATTTGGAGCATATTTGTTGGTTTTCAAATCTCCTATGTTTTGCAATTAATTTCATAATTTTTGGAGATGATTTGATGCCTTAAATGTGATGGACGACCTACTTTTTAGGGCAAAATTAGGGTTTCGTGTCTGTTGTACAATAACTAATTTTGGAATATTATTCTTTATATTTTTGTGGTCCAAAATCCAAAGTTTGAGGATTTTTTCTTGATTGGTTAAGCGGGAAATAATTTCAGAAGTTCTAGTAGTATGGGGTTGGATTATTAATTGTTTGTGACACATTTTGATGCTTAAAAAGTGTGGTTTCAGTTCAGATCTGTTCTTGGCTTTTTTGTGCATCAATACAAGCTTTTGAAGGGTGAAAACAGTTGAGGGAAGTGATGGTTATTAATTTATTAATTTTTGCTAACCCTAGCGCCCAGATATGGAAGTTTGATGCTATTTTGAAGGGGTTTAAGTGCTCATAAAAATCTGATCTTTATTTCATTGGAAAGCTCTAAAATTCTAGTTTATTATGCACTTGGTTTCATGCAAAAATATGGAGTAGTGATTGAGTTATGAATTTTTGAAGTTTTCAGTTGTTGGCAACTGTTTCAAATTAATTCACTGCTGTAATAAAAGTTAGAGTCGAGAAGAATAAAAATTTGGTTGTCTCCACCAATCTAGCTCACCACCTTGACCACTTCCAACCCCATCTGGGTTGTAATTGGTTGACATTGAGCTATTTTAGGTTGATTCTAAAGGATCTAGTCTTTCTTAATTTAGTTTGGGTTGAAGTTGTAATTTTCTATTTGTCCAAAAAGGGGACATCACATTGTACTTAGCCAGAAGGGGACAAAACTAATCATATTTAGTGAGTCTATCAACCACCACATACAAACAATTCTTACCTTGAACCATGGGCAGCCCTGTGATGAAGTCCATAGAGATACTTTCCCATTTTTGAGTGGGAATGGGAAGTGGTTGTAGGAGCCCGATTGGAAATGTATGTTCGGCCTTGTTTTGTTGGCACACTAGACACTCCGAGATGTATTAGAGGACTTCCCCTTTTAGGCCTTTCTAATAGAATCTTTCCCTCCCCTGTTTGTATGTCTTAAAATAACCCGGATGATCAGCTGATGTATCATCATGAACAACTCTCAATATCTTACTCTTCACCTTCGATTTGGGCACCAAATAAACCCGGTTCTTGTAAAAAATGAGCCCATCCATAACCCTATACCCTTAATCAATCATTTCACCTTCAAAAACAACATTAGAAAACTTGTTCTTGACATACTCAGTTGTAATCAAAGATTTCCAATCTGCTGCTATCTTTAGATAAAGAGTAGAAATATGATTCCCACGACAAAGTATTTTTTACCAAGTACTTAACTTGAGGTGTTTTGGGAAGCATACCTTGGAATGTAACCTTCTTATCCTTGTCTTTAAAGCTTATTTCCATGTTTTTGTAACTGAAAGTGAGTTCTCCCAATGAATGCAACCATTGGACCCCAAACACAAGATTCATATCAACCATGCTAATTAAATAGAAATCAGCACATACCTCATGTTTTCCCAATGTGACTAGGAGTTGGGGACACTTCCTTGTGCATGGCATAGCGTAACCATCCGCTATCTTAACCTTGAAACCCTTGAAGTCTTCTACATTCAAATCCAACTTGGCCACCAAGCACTCAATAAATTATGAGTGGCTCGACCATCAATCAAAACCACCTTGCCCTTGTAGGTCACCACCCTTCATCCAGAATGGATGATAACTAGGTGCACTAGACAAAGTAGCAAGAGTGCCATCCAAACTTTCCGGATCTTCTTTTGGTATATTATCTTGCTTTACCTTATCAACACAATTTTTATCATCCTCACAATCTGAAAATACTTCAATATAAGGTTTGATATAAATGAAGTTGTTGACATATATTTACTTCCATGATTAATTCAGGTTAAGCTATTTTATGCCAGGCCATTAGTGTGCGCTTGTATGCTATTCAACCTTCAGAAACCCCTACCCATGAAAAATTGTTTGCAATGTGTTAGCTATGAAAATCAATGACTATAGTGGATGGCTTATATAATTGTGAATGGTTGTAATATCCCCTTCTGAGGGTTTCAAACAAAAAGTGCAGATCTGAAAATAAATTGCAGCAGATTGTAAAGTAAAATTAGCGACTTCTACTTGCACTGAAAATTACCAAAATCACCATAAATCATCACCAATTAATTCACCAATATTTTATATATGATTTATGAAATTTTAGAAGCCAAAATAACAAAGAAACACTTCAGAAATCACTGCTAGAAATTAAATATGCACTAGAAATTGCAGCTACAAAATAAATATGAAATATAGGTCTAGAAACCCTCTAAATTCATATAACTTCAGATTCCGGCCTTTAAAAATATGGCAAATCAGATTACAAAACCAAATTGCTCAAATTCTTCACCAATGTCTTCAAACCCTACCCAAGGTAGGTCGCTCCACCCTAGATAAATGCAACAACAGCTGGAAATGACAAATAGATCTTCAAATCAACTCTTCTCTTCAATACTCAAATGATGATGAAGTGTTTTCGTCCTTCATCCTAAGCCAAATGAAGGGTTTTCGTCCTTCAATGAGGCCTCACAAGAGGGTTTTCAAAGTGGATGACCAAGGAGCAACTAGCTCTCTTTTCCCAAGTATAATAAAATGCGCCAAGACTGGCTCCAATGAAGCCTCTAATCTCTTTTTATATCTTCTCTTTTGGCGCCAATGCTCAATTAGAAAATGCCAACCTCTTAAAGATGTTCTTTTCCTTCATTAGCTTCCATTAATCAATTAAAACCCAACCGACCTGTCAAAAGCAAGAGAACACTAAAGAAATATAAAAATATTAGATAAAATATATTATAAAGAAGCCCAAGGGTCTTCTCCTTCATTTTAGCTTCTTTGCCAAGGAGAAGGAATGACAAGAAGACCAATTTCTAGCTCTCAAATGGAAAAAAGGGACATTACAGTCCTCCCTTCCCAAAATTGCTTGTCCTCAAGCAATTGCCAATGCTTGGATCCCAAACAAGTTTCAGTTGCTCATCCTTCTTTGTACCTGCACAACTCTCATCCATACATTGGCTATCCCAAAATACCATCATGCTGCCCCAAACTCTGCTGAAGTCACACATTTTCCACTCAAAAATCAGAATCCTCAAATCTGAAAATAACTTACCACAACCTGATTTCTTTCCTTTTTTCAACGAAATTCCTCCTTCCTCATTTTTCCATGATAGAATGCTCTCAAAAAATGAAAACATACTGCTGTTCATGACTGGAAATGGCAGCCCCAAATCTGATTTTTGCAAACTCAGCCCAATAGCCATAACATAACTACCAAACTGAAATTTCATAGGAAAAACCAAATTTGTGAATACTAAAAATTGTCTTACATGGGCTGGAAAATGAAGATCAACAAGCTCATGATTGAAATCAGCGAACACAACATTCTTGCACTCCTTCCTTGCCCCAAAAATAAATACTTGGAATACCAAAATAAGTATTCTAGGTTGCATGCTTACTGCTGTCCATAATTCCCACAATTCGTCCAACACATGACTGAAAATGTGCATCCTATCATCCAATGAAGTGACAACAAATGGACATTCATCAAGGGTGATTAGAAGAGTTTTGAAAATCTAAAAATTACCATCTCTAATGGCTGCCCTAAACATGCTTATTCCTCCTTCAATGCAAAGTGGGACATTTTCCCAAACTTCTCCAATGATTTGTTGGGTCTTTGGAACCCAAATCATGACCCCAAGCAACCAAACAATATGCATTTGAGACACTCCTATATCATGCAAATGGGCTGTCCTATGATACTCTGAAATGCACACCATACTATTTTCCATTTTTCTACAATAATCACACAAATGAGGAAGCAACAAACAAGTGTGTCTCAAAATTAATGAACCAAAAAGATTACCTTGTTGTAGAAGATCTTTTGGTTGCCTCAAGTGGGGTGTTTGGAACACCCAAACTTGATTTCCAGGTTGCCCATCAACTGCTGCACCCAACCTCCTTGAATTGCTCAATCTATACCTGAAAATCTGCATATCACTCCCAATTGAAGTGACCATAGCTGAAAGTGCTTCAATGGTGACCCATAATGCTTTGAAAATCTGAAAATTATCTTTCATTATGGCTGCTTCCTTGTGCCAATCAGCAAGTATGATGAAAGGAGATCTAAAAATAATGTTTTTCATACTTATGTTACAAACCTTATCCATCTTATTTCTCCTTCAAAGACATCACTAGCAAACTTACACTTTGCATACTCAGCTGAAGTTAATGCTTTCCAATCCACTGTAATTTTTGATAAAGGATAGAAATTTGGCTCACATGAAATGGTATCTTCCACTAAATAACAAATTTCAAGTGTTTCCGGAAGCATACCTTGCATAGAGACCTTCTTACCTTTGTCTATGTGGCTTATCTTCATGCTTTGATAGTTGAGAGTGTGTTTTGAACTCCAAGCACCACACCCAAATCAGCCTTCACATAGAAATCAACACATACTTTGCGTCTTTGGCTACACCCTTTACTTTCTATCTTCCTTCTTCTTGGCATAGGCTGATTATTAAAATAAATGCCCAACAAGAACATAGAGTAGAGCCATGAAATATAGTCAACATACCTTTCTAAAAATGCGAACTGTTTTGGCATGTTGGGGAGCAATGAATTTGAAACCCCCTTGAGCAATGAGCTGCCCTTAACCTTCTTTAAACTCAGAATTTCTGAGTTAGAACCAACACTTAGAAAATATTTGAAAAATACTTTACCTCCATGAATTTTTGCTTTCCGGTTGTCACTCTTGAGGCTCCTTTGCAAAACAAATTGGTCTTGTAGATGGTGGAGGTGAGAACATTGCAATCACATAAGAAAGAACACACAGTCCTCCTTTCTTCCTCTTTGTTCATGATGTCCATCATTTTGCTTATGCCTCCAAGATTCTTTAGTAATTTTCCACATGCAATCATCAAAAAACAAAGGAATATCAAGAACAACCCAAAGTCTTTTACCTCCTTCTTTGCTTGATGTTTGCTTGACAACACTCCCATGTCCTTGAGCTTTCATAGGGCTGAAATTTCCCTCAAATGACCTTCCTTTCATTGCTGTTATGTACAGACCAGCAACTCCATCTATTGTGATCCTCGGACCTTCATGGAGAAATTCTCTCTCTCCTTGCCCTTATCAATTTGGGTGAGTTGTTTTTGATGCATTCATTATCATGATTCCAAAATTCCTTTCTAGGCACATGTATAACAGCTGACATATGAATCAAATGAAAGAAGGAATTAATTGTCTTTTCAAACATACCATAGCCTCTGGGAGGGGGAAAGCTCTTCACCAATTCTCCTTTAGGGTCACCCGGACCCCATTCTTTCATGTGCATGCTATTAGGATCTTGCAAGCTTATTGTTTCCTTTAGTATCCCCTTATAATTAGTCAAGACATGTCCCAATAAATGCAAAGATGGAAACAATAATCCAGAAGTGTACATACCAAAACGTGGGCTATCCGTCCATGTTAGACTATCCAATGTGTTGCTCCCTTTGATGCTATGCCCCCCTTGAAGCCACTTATCTTCAACAATTGGAGCTACCTTTGCCATGCAATCATCCATACTTTGTACACACATGCATGTACCATCCTCATGGCTTGTGCTTGAGTCCCCAACCTCATCTTTTTTATCCTTATGCAAATCTGAATTTTCTTCAACACATTGCCCCATACAATCATTAGAAACCAAAGGAATATCATTAAATATCAATGAACTATTACCTTGGGACTCATCCTTGAAAGCTTGCATATCGAACCTTCCTATGATCTTTTCACTGAAATCATCCAAGAAGCAAACCGCATCTTCTCCTTGGGTCTATATCACATAGTACCACCAATCCCTTGCTATCCCTTCCAAATGACAAGGGATGAATTCCAGGGCATCCTCCACACACATAGGGTTTGACTGCAAGTATGTCTCCAATTCTGACAACCATGATCTCACTAAAAGTTTGTTAGTGCCATCAAAAATAGAGATCTTACCCTTCCGTGCCATCAAATCTTCAAACTTGAAACCCTAGGAATTTTGAAGATCCGTGCTCTGATACCATTGTAATAATCCCTTTTGAGGGTTTTAATCAAATATTCTAAATGTCAGATCTGAAAATGAAATTGCAGCAGACTGAAATATAAAAATCAGCGACTTGTACTTGCACCGAAAATTACCAAAATCACTATAAAACATCACCAATTAATTCACCAATATTTTATATATGATTTATGGAATTTTAGAAGTCAAAATAAAAAAAAAAAACATTGTTGAAAAATTAAATATGCACTGGAAATTGCAGCCACAAAATAAATATGAAATATGGGTCTAAAAACCCTCTAATTCATATAACTTTAGATTCTGGCCTTTAAAAATAGTGCAAATCAGATTACAAAATCAAATTTCTCAAATTCTTCTTCAATGGCCCCGAACCCTACCCAAGGTAGGTCGCTCCACCCTAAATAATTACAATAACAACTGAAAATGACAAAAAGATCTTCAAATCAGCTCTTATCTTCAATACTAAATGATGATGAAGGGTTTTCGTCTTTCGTGTAAGCCACATGAAGGGTTTTCGTCCTTCAATGAGGCCTCACAAGAGAGTTTTCGTTCTCAAGTGGATGACCAAGGAGCAACTAGCTCTCTTTTCCAAAGTATAATAAAATGTGCGAAGCTTGCTCCAAATGATGCCTCTAAACTCCTTTTATATTTTCCGTTTTGGCACCAAAGCTTAATTAGAAAAGGCTGACCTCTTAAAGATGTTTTTTTCCTTCATTAGCTTCCATTAATCAATTAAAACCCATCCGACCTGTCAAAAACGAGAAATACTAAAGAAATATGAAAATATTAGATAAAATATATTATAAAGAAGCCTAAGTGTCTTCTCCCTTCAGTTTAGCTTCTTTGCCAAGGAGAAGGAATGGCAAGAAGACCAATTTCTAGCTCTCAAATGGAAAAAAAGTGACATTACAATGGTGTAAGATATTTTTTGAGCAATTGTATTCTGCCAACAAGAAGTAGTCATGAATTCATCCACAGCTGCAAGTTAACTTGAATTTTACCTTTTAAGACTTTCTAGGTGCTATATGCAATGCTGACCAAAGGTGTTTCTAGATATTTAATAGGTAACTTGCAGACATATATAGCCGGGCTATTCCTTGCTATTTCCTTGCCCTTTGGGTTATTGAAAAATTTCATTTGGTTCTTCGTTTGATTGTATTTTTGGCTAGAGGTGCCCATGTCCTATGCAGTAATGGCCAGAACATTAGCATTTCCTTTTTCAAGACTTGAAGGTGGGTTTGAGTGATGATCAGTTATGCAAATGTCAGTCCAAAGATTTGGGCTGGAGTGGAAGCCACTTGTAGAGCCCTTCTCATGTCTCAGCCATTATAATAGAAAGACAACCTAAAATAGGGTATCCCCTTCTATTAATGTCCTAGAGGATTGAAAGGTCTCAGTTGGTGTTCTATTAGCAAGTATAGAGAAAGTAGGCATGATTATATCATCTAGTTTCCATTTAGTCGAGCAAATGAGAATCCAAACTAATAGAAAAGTTTCCGAATGAATTCTCGGTTACAATGATCAAAAGCCTTATACATGCCAAGCTTCAAAGGCATACCCAAATATGTCTTTGATATTTCAAAGGAAAACCTATTTTGAGTATATTCCAGAACTTTTGGTTATACTTGTTAGGTAAACCATTCATTGTTGGGTCCTAGTCAGCTTGTACCAAGAAAATATTCTTCTTTTCTTTGTCTTCTGTGACAAGGACCATAAAAATCTGATTCTATAGTTTTTTGATAATTTGAGGATTTTCTGGAGCATCATAGTCTGTGATTTTAGATCTGTCAATATTTGGTTTTGTCAGCAATAGTTGTGTTTTTTAAATAAATTTGACCATGTAGGATTGAATTGCATGTCATAAATCTCCTCTCTAGTCTAAGAAGTTGTGCAATGAAACTTGTATTACATTAACTTTCATGGATTAATGGAACGACTTTGTATTCTTGTGTAATGTCCCTTTCTAGGGCTGAAACTGAAAAAAGGGAAATAACACAAACCCAAATGAGAGTAATCTGATTTTTGTAACAGCAGTCGTGAAAATATATGAAACCTTAGCAGGGAACTGAATCTACACTTTTAGGGCATCAAACACTCTCCTCCAACCAAGCTGAAAAGAGGTGCATAAATCCTCCTAAACATTATATTCAATTAATGGAATAAACACCAAGCCAAAGCATTCCAAAACATGTGCAAATTATGAAATTATACCCAACTGTAATCAAATAATTGACAACAAAAGTATAACTCACAATAAGGGTTGGAAATGGAGATTCCGAACCCCAAAAAGATCAATAAAGTATGAAATCAGCCTTATAAATTATGAGGAAGGTGAATATCAGCTCCAATTGCCCAAATGTGCCCTAAAAGGTACTAATCTCTTACTCAAACCAAGTTGTCACTTTAGGAGAGGGTTCAAAATAAATGTAGGTAGAAACCTTAGTAGCTCTTCCTCTATCAAACCCTAGCTGCAAATGAACAACATCACCTTCTTTGAAGCACTTAGAAATCACCAATTAAAAAGTTTTCGTTCTTCAATTTGCACAAGGAAGGGTTTCGTCCTCCTTATACACCACACTAAAGGATTTTTACCTCTTAGTGGAAAGGAATAGAGAAATCAGCCCAAAAACCAAGCAAGTATAAATTTATGACAAGATAGGTACCCAAAATAAGTCTTAGTGACCCCTTTTATATCCTCTTGGTGGAGCCAAAGATCAATTAGGGAGTCTTCCCCATAACCAACCTCATAAGGATGTTTGCTTTTAACTTTAACTTGGCTTTTCACCTCTTCAACCTAGCCATCCTGCCTCATAAGAGAAACCATGAAATAAGAGTGTACATGCTCACAAAAAAGACTAAAAAACACAATAAACACTTCCCTTGTTCACCTCCTCCTTGCCCATGGGAAGTGGAATGGGCTAAAAATCTCCAAAACGAGCTAGTTTGGAAAAGGGGACATTACATCCTGTTGTAGATTAAGCACCTTTTCCTTCGGAAGATGTCTTCATAATGAAGAGCATTACCAATTTGACCCATTAGATCTCTCTCCTTGGTTTGAAGTTCTGGCGGCTGTCCTGAGTTAAGGATATTAAATTGCACATCTGCCAATTGGTTTTGAATTTCTGCCCTTTGATAAAATTATATTTCCAAATCTATTATTATTCCCTTGCTTAAGTCGTTGCTTCCATTCTTTTGACTTTTTAACAAATATACACATTTTGTAACCTCAAATATCATCTTCTTCTATTTCATGATTGTGCAATTAAAGCAGGCATATTTATATCCTGAAACATATATTTCCAAATTTGAAGGGGTTTGGAGAGGGAACAGAATCAACGTAAATGTGGAAAAGTATAACGATAAGATACTATGTACTTGAGTACACATAAAGTTGGGTACTAATGACCTGAAAAAAAGATCCTGTGTTGCAAAAACTGTTCACTTTTCAGCCACAAGTGCTGAACCTGCCATTGCTTGCAGTATATTTCCCTTCGCCAGGGTTGATGTCAATGTATCTATTTTCTTCAATGAAATTGAGAAACAGTTCAGCTGCAGATTCAGGAAAGGGCCCCTCTCGTTTCTCCATAGGACAAACAATAGTATTAAAATCTGCTCCTATAATTATAGGAAAGTATCATCTTGACTGTTTCCATCATAGTTACCTAAGACTCCGGGACGTCGGGACATAGGGATAGGGTTTCCGGGACAACAATTTTTTTTGAAAATTTCGGGACGGCGGGGGGACGGCAAGGGGACGGCTAATATATATATATATAATTAATTTTACAAATATAACATGAATAAAGAATAATTCAATAACCTAAGACTTAAAATTGAAAGTTTGAAGATTGAAACCACTAATGATTAATCCAATTATTCATCACATAAGCCAAGGCCCAAAATGCTACAGCTATATATATTATATTCAATGTTCAAAACTTCAACATGACAATGAAAGACTAAATAGTAAATAGTAAAGCTGAAAATTTAAAACAAGTCTTAGTCTTACTCTTCAATAATCAACATGAGAAGAGTACAACTACACCCACATTACATATGCTATGAAATATTATGTTATGTCTCATAACCAAAATGACATTACATAACCAAAATGACAAGTGACAAGTACAACTCAAAAATCACTATCTAAGCCTTTCGAAGGAACAGTTGCAAACCGCTCCTCCTCACTAGGAGTATCTGTATCAATGTCGTCTGCATCTGCAAAGGAGATATCAACCAGTCCTCGCTGCTCCTGATCTTCATCAACCTGCCTTGCATCCTCAAGATCCACATCCCACTGCAATGTTGGACTCTCCTTGTATGTAGGTGTCTTGCGATCCATGAGACACAAGGCACTATGTAGAGCAACAAGTTTCTCTGCTCTCTTAGAGGTAAGTCTGTTTCTCTTAAGAGAGTGGATCCACCCATATGTTGACCAATTCCTCTCAGAAGCAGAGGAACTAGAAACCTGAGAAAGAAGACGAATATCAAGTGTACGTAGCAATCCTACATGTCCATACAATCGCCACCAATTGGACTCTCATGTGCCAATGTGGTCCTGTCTATCTTTGATGATATTTTGTAGCCATCCAGATAAGCGAACTTGAGCCAATCAGTTCTGACTTGTGAAGCATCCTCTGCATTATACATTTTTTTTAGGGCTTTCAAGAAACCCTTTCTCACTTCCTCATCATCTACTGGGAGAACTTTGTCAGGCCTCTCAACATACCACTTCGGATTTAGTGCATATGCAGCCATGTGTAAAGGAGTGTTCAACTTCTCCCATCCCCGCTCAATGATAGGCTGAATATGGTGATGGTAGAACTCCAAGGTGGGGTCCCTTGCTTGAACAATAGCCTTCATCTGGCCAAGCATACTATCAATACATTCGTATATCTCACCAAGGCTAGGGCTCTTAGAATCCCCATATTTTATCACACTGAAAACTGGAGATATTATGGATGTGATATATCTCACATCTATCCAAAATGTTTCATTCACCACAATTGCTTTCACCTTCTTCCCCTGCTCTGTCTTCGACCCATCCCACCTAGACCACTCTGATGTCATGACCATGCACTGTAATGATTCCTGCAACTCAGCCATCCTATCCAGCAAAATAAAATACGATGCAAAACGTGTGTCCACTGGCTTGAGGATTTCCTTCCTCAAAAAACTATGGAAGAGTGCCAATGACTAATGGTGGTTGCGGATGAACATTTGCACGTCTCTAGCATCAGCCACTACATTTTTGACCCAATCAATTTTTCCAATATCTTTTAGTGCATTGTTCATGGCATGCACACAACATGGGGTCCAATATATATGTCGATAATGAGCCTCGACAAGCTTACCTGCTTCCCTGCACACATATGTATCATCTGTAATAACCTGCACAACGTTGACAGGGCCAACCTCCTCAATAGCATCTCACAAAATGGTGAATTGGAACTCTGCATCCTTCTTCCCTGAACAATCAACCGCCCTCAAAAAGTAAGGACCCTCTCTGCATGAAACAATGATATTTATGAGTGGGTGGTGTCTGATATCTGTCCACCCATCCATGATGATGCTGCAACCGTGAGAGACCCATGTGCACCTCATTTCCTCCATCAGTAAATTAACCTTGGAATAGTTCTTATCCAAGATTGTGGTTCTCAACTTCGTGTCTTCTGGGGACACATAACTCACACTTGTTTTGGCTATCTTAGCCACAGCGTCCTTGAAATAAGAAGAGCGAGCAACATGAAATGGAATGCTAGTAGCAAAAAAGAATTTTCCAATGGCATCATCAGCCTCTTCTCTAGCCTTTGTATCATACATTTCAACAACTGGATTGGAGGCCACAACCTTCCTCTTCCCCCTACTACTACCAAAAGCATCCAATTCAGACACCTCATAAGATGCACCTGTAACACTACTGGTATTAATTCTCACAGCACTAGAAGGGGTGCTAGTGCCACTAACATGACGGCCACGAACTTCTGGAACCTTTTCCACCATATCTCCATTATACAACCTCACCATTTCTGCCCTCTCTTCAAGTGATAACTGTCCACACATGCCTACAACTTTCCCTGCAATGTGCAATAAATGTGCATTCAACCTAGTAATGTTGCCTAACCAAGATAATGAGCAAATGTTGCATTTCCATGTTTTAGTGCCCCCTGAAATGTTTGATCTAGGACCCTGCATAATTTGACCAAATTGTTTCAAAGGTTTTTTCTTATCAAAAGGCCCCCTAGCATACTTTTTCAACATTTCAGAGGGGCAACTGAACTTGTCCACACTCCCTTGTGAACTAGTAGCAATATTAGGTGTTTCTGATTGTGTTCCTTCTCCTTGCACACCCATTTCAACCTCATATTTAGCTTGATAATCACTATCGGAACTCATTTTGAAGCTGCAATAGTTAAAATACAAAACAATATAACTATACAATACAATAAAACAATGAATGCAATTTTTGAATACATTTAAAAATTAAAAAAAAAACAGCGATGAATACATTTTAAAAAAAAAACAGCGATGAATACATTTAAAAATTAAAAAAAAAAACAAACAATAAAAATGCCCTCCCTTTATGTTTTATCTCATTCCATCACTTGCTAATCCAAATAGGAAAAAAAATACAAGCAAATGCAATGCCTTCACTTTCAACTTTGCATTTGGAAATTAAAAAAACAAAACAAAGAATGGTAGTAAATTAGTAATGTATGTACATACCTCTTGCTCTTGCTCCTTGCTCTTTGCTCTTGCCTTCTCTTTTTTTACTCTTGCTCCTCTTTTTTTTGCTCTTGTTTGGTGTGATTAGAATGAGTATGAAATGCTCTTTTTATAAGTTTTTTTATTGCTTTTAGGGTTAGGTCATGCTAGTTTTAATTAGAAAGCATTAAAAGTTTAAAAAAATATTTTAAAAAACATAAAAATGATAAAAAAAAAAGTTGTTTTACCTTAGGCGCCGCGTGAAAGACGTTGGGGACGTCGTGACGTTCCCAATGAAGCACCCAATCAAATTTTGCACCTGGGACGTCCCGGGTGCGTTCTAGTTTTCAGGGGATGTCCCCTTATTTTTTGGAAAATGGGGACGGCAGGGAAACGTCCCGTCCCCATCCCCAAGTCCCCGAGACGTCCGGGATGTGTTGAAAACCCCCGGGACACGTCCCCGCGTAACAGTGATTTCCATTGGGTAGTTGCTCTCTAGCAGACTATTTTGACAAAGAGAATATGAGGAATGCCATCCATCACAATATAGTTTCATGTTTAACTTGGGTGAATAAAAAATCCTACAATTCCCGAGGAAAACTCTTGATTCGACAAAAGCTAGGTGTTAGATGATAGATCTATGCTAGAGCATCACATTACATACTGATCTTCCTTGAGATTCGAGAGCTGTGTATCAGCAGCATTCCATTTCAAACCTTACTAATATTTTCTACACTTTTTTCATATATTCTGATTTTAATCTTTGAATATTCCTGGATGTTAGCATATGCAAAGAGAAGAAAGAATACAGAAGGCAAACTGCACTGTTGGAATGACACAGACAGGTTTATTTATATGTAAAGAGGTGGTTGAACAGTTACAAATCGAACAACAACATAACTGTTTTTATATACTATATAAAGTGTTATATTTTAACACCCCCTCTTAATGACTAAACCGGAAACAAAACAAAGTTTGTTCCGAAATTTACAAATTTCCTAAAACCCATATGTTTAGTCATTACATCTACAGATTGTGCCATAAGTTGTACTTTAAAATCAGCAGTCCATGACTGTGTTGCAGTTGTCGAATGAAGAACCGCAAAACAAAAATCTGGTCCCATGAACAAAAGATATGACAAATGGTCCACTGGTTCTCTATTATGTGATTCATTGACCAACGATGAATCACTAATGGCTGAGAGTGTCAGCCCCATCTCCAGAGTGCTGAAATCAGAACCTCGGAGAAGTGGATTGAAAACTCTGTTCCAGGCTTGTGTAGCCTACTGGAGTCTGTACAAAGACTCAATCATCCTGCAATCGAAGTCACCTCGATCACGTCCTTGCACCACCATGTAGTGCTCACCCAACTTTTTCAAGAAGAGAAATGTGACCATCTGTGCAGTAGGAGTTAGAGCCAACTCCGCAATAGTAGGAGAAGTAACCATCTTCGTCTTAGCAATGGTCTCTGTCTCAACAGTGGTAGGAGTGAGAATCAACTCTTCGTCTATTTGCTCATCTATCCCCCTCTGTTGGGAAGGATTATTCACAACACAATGAGCAAACTGGGCATGCTCTACTGTCCTTCGAGCAAGGACCTCTGAGTGAGTGGCTGGGCATGCCATCTCAACATGCATCGTTAGTGCATTTGGAATAGTGGAGCCTCCGTCCACAACAAATTGTTCTTTAGAATGAGGAAATCCATCCTCCCAAGACATGTCCGCCTCCAATACACCTAGTATAGTGGATATTCCCTCCACAATAGGTGCATGTAGGTTGATTGTATCCAAGTCAACAGATTTGTGAGGAATGGCTTCCTCCCAAGGCATTGCAGCCTCCTACACTACCTGAATGGTGGAGTTGTCCTCCACACGTGCATTCATGTTGATCGCAGCCGGATCAACAAGCTGATACTGACTACCTTCCCCAATCCCAAGGGCAATTATTCGTCTCTGTTTCACATCAGAGACAACACACTTCTTTCCACAAAAATCCACAGAAATATTGGGATTTTCAGTCAATTGATGAATAGATAGAAGATTCTTTTGTAAAGAAGATACATATCTAACATTCCATACCAACAATTTATGAGCACTATTCAATATAATGCATATATCTTCTATCCCATCTACTGCAAGTGTTTCTCCATCAGCTAGTACTACTGATTCAAAACAACTATTTGCAGTAAATGAAACATACTAGTCCCTACGACATGAAAAGTGTGCACACAAACCAGAGTCAATGATCCAGCAACTGGTACCACTGTCATTCGAGCATGATGTTGTAAGACAATAAAGAGCATGCCCGTCATTCGAATCCCGTTCTTCTGCAACTACTACCACATGTTCCTCATTACATGAATTTTTCTTTTGCTGTGAAAGATCATGCTTGTGCTTCCGACTATCCTTCTTTAGGTGCCCAACCTTGTGACAGTAATAGCATGTGACCTGATACCGAGTGGAAGACTCAGCGGATTGACGTCTCCACTTTCCCTTTGACTGAGTGACAAGAGCACTCTCTGAATGGTCACAATTAGATTCTGCCTAAGGTTGTCTCCGCTCCTTTTGCAACATGTAGGAACTCACCTTGTCAAATGTGAGTGTTTGACTTTCAGCCATTAAATGGAGTGCCTCCACAAATGACTCATACGAAGAAGGTAAGTTGTTCAAAACTAGAGCCCCATATCATCGTTGTCCACCTTTTTGTTGATGGAAGATAAACTGGTCTCGGAGGTCTTTCATCCAAAGTAGGTGCTCAGACAGCGATCCACCTTCTTGTAACTTTATGGAAAAGAGCATATTTTTCAGGTATAAAACCCGACTCTTTTCTGACGTTTGATATTTATCCTTCAGACTAGCCGACAACATGCTTGCCACGGTGGCATTCCGCACTTCCGGTATCAAATCATTCGACACCGATAACTTGAGAAGCAATAACGCTTCCTTATGATGTTTGTCATAATCCTCGAAGTTCATCGTTGGTCGATTTTCATCACCCTTGATTATTTTATCACAATCACGAAACTCCACGACCGTTAAAATCTTATGGCTCCATACATTGAAATTAGTGCCCGTTAATTTTAGTGTCTGGCAAAGTCAAGTGTGATATATTTGCCATTTTATTATTCCAACGGAAATAATAAAATAATAGTTTGCCCACACCAATAAAACAATATATTTATTCTAGCAAATAATATTAAAATTAATTACTTCAGCAAATAGAATGAATACCTTTGTTGCTGGAAATAATATTATTCTGCCCAAATAATATTAATCTTCCCTCACGACTTTGCTTGTGCCTTCACCTTTGAACGACAAGTTGCCCTCGTTGTCTCCTCTGCCCTCACGTTTTTCCTCCAAGTGACTGTGAGTGTGCTTTTCGTTTCTCTTTTTCCCTTCAAGGGAGCTGAAACTCCTCACATTTTTTTTTCTTTGAAATGGGAGTGTTTTTGTTCTGAACAGAGGCCACGATCTGAACTGGATTTGTGACTGGTTATTCCTGGTTCTTCACACGATTTGCGACTCAGGATTCGTCTGTGGATTTGCGCCCTTTGTTTCTCTTTGCTCTGCCCACAATTTCTCCTAGCGACTGGATCTGCCACGAACTGGGCCACGGTTTGTTTGCTACTAGCGACTGTATCTGCCTCGTTTTTGTAATAGCGCTGCTCCACGATTTTTTGCAAAACGATTGTGTTTTTGCTCTTGTTTGCCTTTAATATCTCTTTTCCATTGGACGTGTGCCCTCATTTTCCTTTGCTCTGCCCCTCGCTTCTGGTATTTTTCTCCAAATACCCCACGATTTGCCAAATTCGTGTCTTTTAAGGCTTCCTCGAATTTTCTGTTCGTGCCTCTTGAAGGCTTCCTCGAATTGCAAACTTGGACGCTGTGATACCAATGTTAGCATATGCAAAGAGAAGAAAGAATACAAAAGGCAAACTGCACTGTTGGAATGACACAAGCAGAGGTTTATTTATATGTGAAGAGGTGGTTGAACAGTTACAAACCGAACAACTACATAACTGTTTTTACATACTATATAAAGTGTTATATTTTAACACTGGATGCAATGTCACAAGGATTATACATGTCCAGAATTTCTCCAAGGGGTATGTTGTCTCCCATATTCTCAAAGGTTTGTTTCATTTGCTGGAGTTTTGTATTACCTCCCTTATATTAGTTTGATGGCCGTTGAAATCTTAGAGTTTGTTCACCAGATGTTAGATCTTCAAGCTTCCTTGTTGATTTGGTCTTTGTTGTAGGTGTATCTCGTGGTTCATCTGCAGACTCTTTTTACATATAGGTATCAGTGTCCTCCACATGTTACATTTGAAACATACAGATCTTGTTGGGGGGTTGTTGCTGTGGGATTTCACAATATCAATGGCTTAAAGTTGAGTTGGTTCTTTTTGGTCATATTCTTGTGGAGCTGGCTGTTGAGGATATTGTGATCCTGTGTTCTTTGCAGAGAGTCTGGATGAGGCATTGAACGAATTAGGCAAATAAATGTAGTTTTCTTGTTGAGCATTCTCATTATGCATTGCGAGTTATTAGACAAGACCATTAAGTCCTTGTCTAACATTTCACACGAGCTCAAAACATTCATTTGTCACCATTTGATCGTATTGCATGTTTTTTCTTGATTTCACCATTTTTCCTTTTATGGTTGTAGAAAGAAGAGTTCCAGCATACAGCATATGCCACAAATGCATATCTTACACTTGGATCATTTTCAAAGCAATTGCTACAAGGCAAGTTACATTCACTTTTCTGTTTGTCGACAATGGTTGGTATTTTCCATGTTATCATCTTTCATGTTCATTGAATAATTACCTAGTAGATAACATGTTATTCTTTTTAAATCACCTTATATGTTCAACATTGAATTTGTAGTATTCTTTTCCTAATGCTTTCATAGATGACTGCAATATTCTAGATATTGGCGCTTAGTGGGGATAATTTTTGGTGGCCTGTATCATTTTATAATCCTTGTCTATGGATATTTTGTAAAATTGAAGAAATGAAAGGAAGGTGCCATTCTTATTATGAGATCCTCTTATGTGAAAATTTTCAACTTCCAAACACCAAATTTCATTCCCTTTGTTAAGAGTGTCTGACACCAATGTTGTGCAGGACAAAGAGTGATCAGGTTGGAGATGGTTCAGGGACCAAAGGCCAATGGTCAAAACATCAAGAAAGGAGCATTTCTTGATGACAAGAGTATGCATTCTGGCCTAGCACTTGTTCTTGATGAACTCCGCAAGGAACTCTCTCAGAAGCATGGAGGCATTTTTCCTCATGCTGTCTTGTCCTCCCAACATATTACAATGTTATGCAGTCAGCAACCAACCGCAATGGATGAGGTATATCATATTATTCTCTTATTAATAGGTGCGGAACTTGGTTGCCAATTTAAGAGATATCAACTATTGTATTTGGTGTGACTAATCTTTTAAGTTTTCAATCATAAAATAAATTATGCAAAATATAATATTGGTAAAGTACAAAAATACAGGCTGAAAAATTGCCTGATCATATGCTACATTCCCTAGAAATGAAGTGCCTTTACTTCTATGCAGGTGGAGAAAGTACTTGGAAAGATTAAAGCTGAACGATATGGAAAGGAAATTCTTGAATGTATTCAACAATATATGTTTCAGAATCCTGGAAGTACATCAGAACAATGGATTTCACCAAAAAAACAAAAGGTGTCACAAGATGAAAAAAGTTATAATAAAACTACACACAGGAAAATATTGAAACCAAAGAGAACTTTTGTATGTGTATCTAGCAGTGATGATGAGTCAAAAGGCCATAATGAAGCCAATGATGATGCTGACTTTCAGATCACTTCCGCGAAAAAATTGAAAAATGCATAGGTGTGTCATTCTTCAACAGATTTCATCATCAGTTTGGTGCAAGCTCATATTGCTGTTCATTCGGCACTGCCTTCTATCGTTTATTGTGCCAATTTATGAATCAAATGCTTCGGGAAAAACAAGATTGATGATCAAAATACACCTTTTGTCTGTGTATTCTTTTAAAATTTAAAATTTAAAATACTTGTTGCTGCACAAGTGAAATGAAATTATACTGCATTATATTGATTTTCATGGCTAATAACTACACGTACAGAAAATCAGTAGTAACACACCCCCCAAAAAGAAAGAAAAAACAGGATGAAACAAAATAAATGTACTTGACCTCAAAACATGTTTATATTGAGGAAATGGGATCTCATTATTCAACAATATATTACTGAACGAATTATAATTTCACAATTTGATTATTATTTTTAATTAGCTTGATAGGCATTGGGATGTGGGGACAAAATGTTGTAATCTACATGATTTGTTTTAATTAGCCTAATATGCATTGGGATGTGGGGGTAAAAAGTTGTTATCTCCATGATTTGCTGTAAGAGATCTGCAATCCTTTGTAATTCGACGATCATAGATTTTCACAAGGAGACACCATGTATTTTGTCCATGACTTGTAAGACAACGAATCCTTGCCAAAATATATTACTATATGGATGCAATTTTTGAGCCAAGTGGATCTAAAGGATGTGAAAATGAGGACACAAACACACCAAAGCATCTTTCGACACCACTACATAAGGTGGAAGAATGGTCTTGTAACTTCAATGATTAAAATTGATTTGATCAACTTTAATTCACATATAATCCTTGTTTAATCTCTTCTTTATTAGTCATCATCATATTCAACATTTTTAGTTGCCTATAAACAAGGCAATTGGAAGATCAACATAATTGGTCTATATTTTCTCTGAGTAGTGAAGTTGCTACACTTTTATTTCCCATTATAATTGTAACTAATTCTCTTTTCTAAATTTAGCCCAAATAATAACCTTGCTACTTTCTAACCTTTCAAAATGCTTCTGTAACCACCTTAAACAACAATTAATTGTTGCACCCATCATTTTTATCATCTAATACATTGTCTACTAGAAAATTGATGTGTGCAAACAATCTACACAACATTGGTGCATGTCCTTTTAAATGGTAAATGTTATTCTATTATGTTCTTCATATGCATGGTTTTAAATTCATGGATTAAAAATTGTTTTTAATACTAAATATTTTTTTAGGTTTTCACAATATCAATGGGAACATTGCATTTTTTTATTTACATAAGAATCATTATAATAATTTACATTGATCAATCTTATGGTATGAGAGATCAATTGTGAGCCCAAATCTACGAGATGCAAAGCTTCTTTCTCTGCATATTTTTTTCAATATTTCCCTGCCTTTATATTTAATTTCCATATAACTATAAACAAAGGGGGATCAAGCCTTAGGCAAACTAGACAGTTGCCTAGGGCGCCAACAGTTAGGGGATGCCTAAATCAAAAGATTTATGATATTGTTGACTATTTTTAGAACTTAACATTAAAACAATTTACCAGAAGATTCAATATTGACTAATACTTTTATTGATCTTATTATATAGTAACACAATTTCACGCATACTCATAAAAATTATTATAATATTTTTGCAAGTAAGAATAAATATGACATATTTCTAAGTTCATATGATTTTGTTAGTATTGTTACCCATTCTCTGATGTGGCTCCCAAATTATGTAGGTGTGTCATTTTTTCCAGACAATGGTTCATGTATTTTTGATAATGTCATTAGTGCAGTCAATAGAGGTGAGTATAATTGAAAGAAAAAAGTATATAATTCTCTATTCCTAATTTTTAGAGGGAAATGTATATTATTTTTCATGGAGAAATTGGTAGACCTAGTCCGCATACCACTCTTCACAAAACCATGGGAGCTACATAAGAATTGTTATTGCTTTGCAAAAAATGGTGTTTTGTTTAGGTTTGAGTTCCATCACCTATTTGATATTGGTATATCAGACTCAAATGCAACCTTGTATACAAAGTTATATTTGCTACATTATGAGAACCTCCTACGATTAATTCTCGCTATCAATGGAATATTTTTCATCCTTGTATGATAACTTTTTAGGATGTTTTAATTCTTTTTGTATAGCAATTTATCTAAGTTTGTGATTTATTATGATTCTGATGCAAATTTAAAAATACGATAATGTCGGTAGTTTTTATTTATTTACTTGATAGGAAAAAATAGTAATTAAAATTGTCAAAAGGGCATCCACTCCAATCATTGCCTAAGGTGTTCCTAACATTTAATCCGGCTCTAACTATAAATCATGGATCTAATTCTTAGCAACTTGTGCATGCGTCCAAAGAAACACATATACAAAGGCTAGTATAGATATCTTATTACATCTATATGAAAAATGTTGACATATATCAATCTCAAGGCCCTTATTTTTCATATCACAATTATTAATAGCTTAATGAACGTTTGCATGAAATTTGCATTAAGGGGTGACAAATGGTTTTAGCACAACTACAACAATTTGTTATGTTTGCAAAACTATTTCTAGAAAAAAAAGATAGTCTCCCAACTCCACTGTATGCCCAAGATATCACAATTTTTTGATTTCCTTCTCCAAACAAAAAAAAAATCTGCCTCAGGATGGTCAAATGGACACCGAATTTAAGGTCATTGTCAATTGTTTATCCACAAATATTACAGCCCCACGGTAACCCCAGCTGCCATTATAGCATGCCTATTGATATTTTTAGCTAAAAAAAATAGTGATTGAAAGTGTATAAATTGATTATGCTTCTTAATAATTGTGTGATACAATGCATTTGGAAGATTGTTTTATATAGTATGGCATTTCCTTTGGTATTTTCTTGTTTCATTTAGTGATAAAGACAAACATATAGTCTTCATCGAGCTTTATTGAAATTTCAAAGTTGCATTGAGGAGGAAGTTCATTGAGAAATTGGTGTTGGAGAATCACACTCTCTGAAATGTTCAGTTACATCACAACATTGTACAACCTTCTTCAAAGAAAGTTTGTTGTAAATTTGTAGAAATATTCATAACATAATGAGTATCGTTTTTCACATTTTCATAGGGGCCCACTTTTTTTTATGCTTGGGTAATTAGATGGAAGTAACACTAACCCTATGTTGCAAGTTGTGTTTTTTCAAATACAAGAAATAAACTAGTCGTGTAAACATTGTTCTTTTTCAATAAAATCAATTCTATTGGCTGCAATCTCTTCATCTTTGGAGACTCTACTAGGGAATCTAGAGACAACAATTTACATTGTGTTCGTCGAGAAAAAATAAACATATAATTTTTTTTCATAATATATTTCTCTTTACTATTTAATGGTTTTAACACATGAATTATTGTGTGTGTGCACGCTCATGCGTGTAGATATATATATAAATATGTGTAGATATGTATATATACATATATGTCTATGTATGTGTATACATACACACACACCAGGTGTGTGTGTGTGTGTGTGTGTGTGTGGGTGGGTGGGTGCGCGCGTGCACCCATGTGTGTACACACAAGTTTATATGAATAATTAATATATTGTGCAAGTAAGAATGTCATTGAAGCACGAAAAATACATAGATCAAGTTAAACGGATTGATGTTGTAGAGGAATAGCTATCATAAATAGAATCTATCATCCCAATGAACTACTATTATCAAATGAATTGAGACAAGAAGAACGTCACCAAAATGCCGGATTGTAATTGTTTGGGAGTTTAGTTTCTTGACGCAATTGCTTTGAAAACATTGTCATTCTTCTTGTTTCTAATGTACATTTTAATATTGTGTAATGTTGAGTGTTCTTTTTATTCCAAGAAAGGCAAGGTTTCCAAATGCAATTGTGTTAGGCCTAATGTAACTCTCCACACAATTGCATAAAAAAATATCAATTATGTCATGCTCGAGATTTAGAAAACAAATTCGTGCCCTTGGATGAAAGGACTATTAATTTCTAACTTTGAAGTTTAAAATAATTATTTGAAACTAAATTAATTAATTTTACTTTTCTATATTGGGATCGATTGAAGAAATAAGGAAAGAATTAAATGAAAACATTAGGTTTTGTTTCAAGCTCTTTGGTTGGAGAATTCAAAAATCTCTCACAAGAACAAGAGAAATGAATTTGTGAGAGCCCAAGTGAATTACCTATAGATCTTAGCCTCTTCCCATCTAAAATCCTTATTTAGAGTCGCTTCATAATGCCATTGAATCTCATCTGGTTAAGTTAGGAGATGGAAGTGTGGCTAATGTTTGGAGGATGCGGATGGGGTTAATGCCTTCAATACTAACACCTTCTCTTCCCCTAATATCCCCTATGTTTACTTCAAAGGTACTTTTAGTAGGATCAACGATAAGGTGGAGGATACCAACTATGAGGAGGGAGTGCATGTGTTGGCTCAATTGGGAATATAATAAAAGTTGATAGACTTGGTGCAAAAAATGATTTTGGAATACTTAATGAATGGTGGGAAGTTGTAGAGGTAGTATGTTGGGTGGCTTTACATTTGTTGAATTAGTTTTAGAAGGAAGAATGGGTAATTAGGTGGCCATCAACGATGGAAATTCATATACGTTATCTTCGACAATGGAAAACATTGTGAGGTGCAATTTAGTTGATAATGTGGGTATTGTTATCATTGGTAATTGTCTTGAAAGGGATGGGTTTTCTCTCTTTGATGGCATGAGCACCATCAGTGTATTGTTAGTACATTGCATGTATGCTTTGATGAGGTAGTATTTTAGCGAAGTACTTTAAGCACACCCTCCATGTACATTGTGTTCCACAATTATAGGCACTACCTTATGGTGTAGTAATTGAATGTACGACACATTTGTTTAATATGTTAACATGATATTGTGCACCGAACACATATGCATTCACATTTAATAAATAGATTGGTATATTATTTGGGGATGTTCTCTTTGATGGTGTGAATAACATGGGTGTATTGTTAATGCATTGCATGAATTATTTTGTAGCATGCCTTGTCAAGCTATGATGAGGTTGTTGTTTTAACAATTTTACACTCAGGACGTAAAATAATTAATGATCATTCATGTGTTAATCAAACCTTAGTTATGTTAAATGGACAAAGTACACACAATCTAATCAATCAAAAAATAATGAAAGGTACTAAGAGATGCATAATGGAACAATATGACTTGATTCAACCAATATGATGAATGCAAAATGGACTTTAAAGTTGGAAACGAGATTAGGATATGATTCTCAACGAGGTTTCAATTTCATGATTGAAAGGGTCCTCCTAGTTAGGTCTGGATTTGAAAGTGTCTAGCTTGGTTAGGTTTGTGGGATAACCTATATAAGTGTTATAAACATGACCTTTGTTTCTTTGATCAATTTACAAATTTTGGTGTAGGTTTTCCTCGTTGTGAACTTCTGGATTATTTTTTTGAGATTGTGTGTTGATGTGCAATGATAAAAAATTAGGTCCTCTCAGCTGAAAACCATTAAAACTCAAAGATAACATCCAATCACATGCTCATAAGAAGGGCTTAGATTGACCTCTCACACCCCAACACATGAGATTGTTGCATTACATATATGATAAAATCAATTTTTTTTGAAACTAGGACTATGTAGTTCTCCCAAGAGGAGTGAAATAATATATGTCTGTGTTCCTATATGAGAGGCAACTACAAAATCAATATGCAACTTAGAGTCATCCCTCTCTTGGCACACGACACTTGGTAACGTCTACCTTTGATGTTTGGCTTGTGGATTACTCTAGGGTTGATCTTGGAAGGTTTAGGATGTGTAAGCCTTTGAGTATTGATCTTCAAGGTGATTTCCTCCTCTTGTAGAGCCTCTTGGAAAGGTCGTGTGCATGTGTTTTTTCCTGTCGAAAACATCTTGAAAGAAACACATGAGCAACCTAAGGGTGATGCCCATTTTTAAAAACTGGCCATTAGATAGACTTGACCAAGGGTAACTATTAGAATATGTGGAGAGAGAGAATAAGAAAGAATAAAATGTACAAAAAATGAATGAATAGTAACATGAATGCACATGTTATTCATTGTGTGCGCGTCATCTTATTATGTGAGAGATGGTTACAAAATAGTCGAAGTGGTTACAACCATTTATTAGTTAACACTTAACTAATTTGAACTAAACACTAATTGTAAGCCTTGTCTTCTAATACCCACTCTTAAGGATTACACTATAGAACATATTGAAAAAACATTGAAATAACACAACCAAACAAGACCATGCATTCTTAAAAAGTTGTTCCCTTTGAAACAACACTTTGACTAGGTAGAACTCCACCAAGGTGACTCATTAAGCCTCGTAAAAGTGTAGTTCCCGAGATGAATTCCCAAGTTCCCAGATTCCACCTCTCTAAATTCCCAAATTATAGAATCTCTTGAATTGTTGTACAACCATCCATATTGAGATACTCCCACAATTCTCAATGAAGTTGTCTCATGACCCTTGCAATTCCCAAGATTCACAGACTCCCGAACTATTTGGACAACCATCCATGCTGAGTTTTACCTACACTAGATCGCTTATTGTCTTCAAAGTGTGGGGCTTCCTTTTAAAAACATGTTCTCTATCAACGAGTTCACCATTTTTAGCATTCGATGGATTTTCAACAATGGTTACATTAACTTCATTTGTTGTCTTTCATCTAGATTTTTACTTTTTAAGTATGAAAGGCGAGTCCAAAATATTTGTGTAATAAAATTTCCAATCTCAGAAAAAATACTTGAGAAAATAACCCTTTCCCAAAATATAGTATGACCTACAAATTAATGTAGCAAGATTTTAAAAATTATTTTTTAAAGCAAAGAAAGGAAACTATACCAAGCAGGTTTATGCCCTAGATGATTGGTTGTGACTGAAAACTAAAAAACTTTATGCCCTAGTAGTGAATGACCCTTGAAAAATTACAAATCTGGAAATGCATGACTATATTTTCTTTGTTTGGCATTAGCTACCTTTGAAAATCATGTTTTTCTCTGTTGCATTCTGCTTGTCACGTTTTCCCTTGAAAATGTCTTGTTTTTCGTGCCCTAACTAGATGAACAACCCCAAAAAATTCTTCAAAAATGGAAAATTCCTATTTTTGTGCCCTAACACTTCGAAATGCCCTATTTTTTTTTTTTTTGAAAACACAGCCAAAATGCACTCAAATTTTGTTTTCTTTTTGTAATGACATCAATTGTGTTTTGTCATTATGTTTGTTGTAAGTGCCCTCAAATTGAAATTGGGTCATTTTTTACCCTTTTAATGATGCTTTTTTTGCCCCACATAATTTCTTGTTGCCCTACAATATTGCTCTTGCGTCTAACATTCGAACTAGTCTTTTTCTCTTTTATGCCCTAACGGGACCGATTTGAACTTTTTTCATTCTCTTTCTCCTTGCTTGCCCCGCTCCTAAACCAATGTTAGAATATGTGGCGAGAGAAAGAGTAAAGAAAAAATATAATGTACAAATAACAAATGAATAGTAACAAGAATGCACACATTATTCATTATGTTTCCATCTTTTTATTATGTGAGAGACAGCTACAAAATGGTTGAAGCAATTACAACCGTTTATTAGTTCACACTTAGCTAATATTAACTAAATTCTAATTATAAGCCTTACATTCTAATAGTAACAACTTCATAAACAAACCTGTCCTAAAAGCTATGAATCCGGCCCAGAGGTCAAATACTTAGTAGCTGAAGATGGAAAAATGTTTGTGTGGGTGAATAAGGTTCATGTATAAACTACAAGTGATATGGAGTGTATATATTTGGCAAAAGAGGTTGACCTAGAGGACATGAAGGTGATAAAAAAGGTGGAAGTCTTTGTAGCAAGAGTTAAATATGTACTACTGGACCAACTGTCTAAAAGGGTGTAAACAATGATGTTACCAAGTGTCTCAGACCAAATTTAGGGTACTATAGATTACACCCCTTTAATGCATGTGTATATTACATTAAAATGAAAATTTAAGTGTATTATAGATATATGATGTCGTAATTGGAATGTTCTGTCATCCCACATGCATGCCCACAAACACATGAATATTCTAGTAGATAAATTCCTTGATAAAGGTAAGCAGTTTGAATAATTAGAACTTTAAAAAACTAAAATTTGAATTTGAAAAGGAAAAACAATGAATATATGTGGTGATAAGCGAACTATATTTTCACTATCAATATTATTGGGAGTGTTCTATGGGGTATAGATTCTTCCTAATATGAGTGTTGAATTGGAGATATGCCATTGTGTGTAGAGATTCCCCAAATGTAACTATTGAACTTGGAAAGGTGAAATTGGGTGCGGATGACGTAAATGTATCTGTTGAACTAGAAAAATACTCCTATGATAGAGGCTGGGCAATGACGAAATCTCTAAAATTGAAATTGAAATGGAGAGGTGCCCTTATCATGGAGAGTGGGAATGATGAATGTGAAAGTACATTAGTGTGTGCCATGTGTGTCAATCAACCCAACCACAATGTCATATACACATGACATATATCATAATGGCCTAATTTCTTAAGTAAATCAATGCTACACGTGTTAGATATTGATTTTTTATCCACCATGATTCCTTATCTATAATCATTTTCTATGAGCACATGAATGGTCACTAGTTCCTTTTGCAATTATCTTTGTAATATAGTCACCTTAAGAATTGTTTATGATATACTCACTTGTTCAGGTTGTTCAATAATTAGGGAGGAGGATTTAGACTTAGAGGCTTTGTATTGGTTTGTCAACTTTGTAACGACACCACTATTGATAATCTCCTCAATATTTTGTTGTAATACATAAACTTTACATGTCCATTAACAAAATGATTTATCCCCTTGTCATGATAAAGGAACTATAGAGCAATGTTGAATAGTAGGTGAAGTGATCAAACTATTATCAAGTATCATCATCAATTTAGTACTTAATTTGTAGTTTAGTCTATAAACCTTTAGAGGATAACTAATGGATCAAAGGTACAAGAAATTTACACAACAATAAAATACTTTTCGTTCATATATTTCTCTCATATACATGTCAATATATAGGAAATATATTTCCTATAAAATAGGAAATCTAACTATCTCCAAAACAACCCATAAACAAATAATTATATTCCTGATTTGTTATAACTCACTTAGTCATATTTATGTGGGTTATTAACAACTCACTCACATAATTATATCACACTAATAATTATATTTTACCACTTCGTAAATATAATGTGAGCACTAGATTAATGAATTCATAACAATGGAAGGGTTAGGGCTTGTTGTAGATGTGAACTTATTGTTGGAAGCACAATGGAATGAGGGGGGAAGGTGAATTAGTCCTTATAAATTTAAATCATATTTCAGATTACTTAATCAAACCACAAAACCACTTATCCAATCATTAATATGTGCACAACATCAAATATCATAAATGCAATAAACCATGAACATGAGAATCCACACAAAGACACAAGATATAAGTGGGAAACCCTCAAGGGGAAGAACACCCATTGATTTTTTTTTATATATTGATATGTTTCAAATTTAGTGAGACACCAACCCCACAAGGAGCACCAACCCCTAGTTTAGTAGAGCTATAACCCTACAAGGAGCACCAACCCCTATTTTGTAAAGCACTAACTCCACAAGGAGGTTATAACCCCCCAAGATGATCAATAACCCATTCAATCACCTTATGAATAATACATATAATGTATTTATTCTGCCACAATTGATAGAGATCACAAATTCAACTCACACTCCTCCAATCACTTGTTTAAACCTTAGGTCTTCAATCTCTCACAAACTAGCACTTTCTTCATTTCTCAAAGAATCATACCCTTACACAAACACACTTTATGTCATTATTCAACTTGTCACACACTTGATCAAATCTTAATACATGCTCACACACTTGAAAATCAATCACACCTAGGTCACACTTTTTGCACACACTCAACTAGCTCACAAAAGCACCAAAAACTATGCTTTTATAATCTCTCCTTATTCAAATTCAAAAGAGGTCGGTTTCCCTCCTTTAGATTTACCATTAAAACTTAAAATATCCCATAAAATTTATCACAACACTCACAAGTGATCCAATTAGGTTGGCTTAGGCAAAACTCTTCATCCATACACCAAAAATCCTTAAAATCTCATCATTATAATGAGAAAAATATTCTAACACCAAAAATATTTTTAGTCAAGCTCTAAAAATCACAACACATGTGTAATATGACATTTAAACATCATCCATGGTCGTAATTTACTTGAACCAATCAAATTATTTCATTTAATGGGCCCATTGGCTTATTACCTTCACAAAACACTTGTTTCCAATGCCCTGTTTTTACTTTTGGGCCTCAATACCCCTCAAGATGAACTCAAACATGGCATGTGAAAACTATATGTAATTACCAGAACCTGTAAAACACTTATATGTAAGTTATAACTCATGAAACAATCATATTCTCAAACCATAACAAATTTTGTCTTCACCAAACCAAGTTTCCCAAAAAGCGGTTTTACAAACGCAATTGGTTAACACTCTTCCTGACACTTTCAAAACTTAAAAAATTATTCAATGTATTAAAAATTCATACCTATTCACATTACATGTGATAGAAAACATCAAACAATCCATTCATGCACTAACCAACTCAATCTTTCAGAAAAACAATCATGTCCTCAAAAGCAAGAAATCTTATTACTCAAAAATTGACCTTGAAACCACATCAAATCAACTTATGATGACACCAAACCTATACTAATGGAAATATATTTGAATTACCTTTCCATAACATATTGTAACTCCTTCAAACTCCAAGTGGAAGGCCTTCAACCAAGCTGATCTTTGCAAACTACATGAAACTGCCCTTTGACTAGTCAACATAAATGAATCATACTTGACAATTTAACTACATCATCATGACTTAAAACCATCATGTACATAAATAAAACTCACATACATCACATAATAGTCATTTAGTTTGTAATTCCTTTGGACAACCTTGTCCAAAATTGAACTTCTTCAGAAACTGGCCTGTTTGAGTGGGGTCCACTCATCACCAAAATATCTACCATGCCTATATGGAAACATGGAGGATCACTCTACATAATCCAATCATCATACAATAATTGGAAAGCAATTCTGGGCATTTAGGAGAAATTTCTCTCCTACCACTTTTGAGACAGGGTTTGAGACTCATAAAAAGTTGTTTTCCTTATTAACATTCGTTCATAAAAATGTGACAATGAAATGACCTAATTATTTTTTTATAACATTATATGCTCAATTTAAAAACATACCTGAAATCCACAAGGTCCCATTCAAAGAAAAAAATTCAAGGTGAGCATCAGAAGATACAATTTGAGCTAGAAATGACCTTGTTCTTGACCCTGTTTTACCAAAACGTACATAACATGCCAAAATACTCATCATGAAAACCTGAAAATTTTCCCCACATAACCATGAAAACACCCTTCATACATCTCTAATCCTTACCATGTCACAAAAAATATTCCATCTCCCCATCCTATCTCATTTGCATAGCTAGTCCTTAGGGTTTTGCATTGTAAAGGGCTAGGGTGAACTGTAACAACCTCATAACACATGATGAAAAATCTCAAAAAGACCATAACATACCTGTTACATCATAAATAAATTTCCTATATGCATCCATGAGCTTATATAGCTCCAAAAATTAACCTCATGTATTATAACAACCATACTTGGTCCAAATGAACACCTGAAACATAGTCACCAAACTATATCTGCACCCTGCAACTCATGTGAGTTCCAAGAAACTCTCCAATCATGTTATATATCATTCCAACATTCTTCGCAAGTCACCAAGAAACTCATGCCACCATGCATTTTCCCTAGGCTAGTTAGGTCACCTGAATAGGCTTGCAAGAACAAGCAATTCTCACTGAATCAACATGTGCAACCAAGAAAATACCTGAATATCCATGTCATCATGAATTTTAACATACTCTGATCCTACTTCATCATCCACTTTGGTCATTAATTAGGTTTTTCATCAATGAAAACACCTATACAACACCATGCCAACAATCTCCCCCATTGTCATTGATGGAAAACCACCTGGACTTCTCCCCCTTTTTATATTAATGAAAAAGGAATACCTATACCATCATGTTATTCATCTTCCTTAGCTTCATAGGATCATTCGTTGGTTAGAAACATCAACCAAAGGTCTCATTTTAGCTCAAAAACTTGAAATTTCACTCAAAACCTGATTTTTAGCCACTTTCAAGCATAGAAACAACATGCCACCTAGGAATAAAATATATACCTATTAATCATACCAAAAATCATGAAGAAAACAAAAATTTACCTCTTGTTTGCGATAAAGGACCAACATACACCTTCTAAGTATGGGAAAACTTGCATTTCACCTTCAAACTCTGCTTTTGCCTTCATTAGACCATTGTAACAGTCCAACACGTGAGACACACACTTTGAGAAACTTGCCAAAAATGATGTACATGAGCTTAAATATCCTCCTTAGCTTCATTCTTGGTCTCACACATCTTGTCAAGGCACACATTGACTTGACACCACTGAATATTGCTCTTCATATCACACTAGGACTAAGATCCTTGTTAAGCTCATCAATGGTTTTAGGAAAAACTTTAACAAGCTCTTAAACACCATTAACATCATAAAAAATCATACCACAATTTTCCCCGGACTTAGGACAACCATATATAGTAGAAAAACACAAAATCAAGTATCTTACCTTGGTATCTTGTTAGGAAACTGAGTCAACCACTCTGGGCATGCCCTAAACCATCTTCTCAGTGCATGACAATCACATTTGAATGAGATAAAGCAATAATTAAACCTAATTTTTTTGTCTTTATAGAAAACAACCAAATATTACCTTACATAGATTGATCTCATCTAGAACATTCACTAGAGGTGGAACCACATGCTCCCCCTGACTAATTTGAACCATACACATCACTTGCACATGTAGTAACAACTTTTTTGTATTGTAGCATCATATTAGTTTGAATGAGGGAAGTCCTTTTAACACAAGCATGACTAATATGCTAAGTCATTAACATCTTCCACTGTCTCATAATCTTTCTCATCCATATAAAGCAACCAAGACATCATATACCCCTCAAAGAAGACTATTGCCATACCTAATCAATACCTACAGACCTGCAGGATGTGATTATGAAGTAAAATGATCACACATTGTCAACTAGACACCTTATTTGCATTGTTGAGATGATATTCAACTTTTATACCTTATAGACCAGTTTTAAAGCATCTTAAAATGCCATAGATTATCTTGACAAACACAACATACACGTGGAGATATGATGCTTTGCCTCTTGATCACAATTCATACGTGTAGCTAGTCATATGGCTCAAGCCCCAAGTAAGAGCAACATTAAATCTTTGAAAAACATGGGAACATATTTTTCATCTTTAAAAATATAATGAAATCTTCACCACTGCATGGCCATGTTCATTAATACTTCATCCTCATCAAGAATGAAGCAAACTTGTCAAACATACCTGTAGATTTCATGCCCTCTTCATCATCTCATCCATGGAGTACCTCATACCAAACATCATTGTGATTTCCACATTTGAATAAGATAAAACATGTAGATCAATCCACTCTTATCTTGAACACAATTTCAAACCAATTATACCCATACACATCCATTTTTTGAAATCTCAGAGCGAAAACGAAAATGAAAATGAAGGAAAACATGCACGAAGAGGGTAGAAAATCGTGACACAATCTTAAACACATTCACACACCCATTTTTTATGGAGCACAACAAAAAAAATACATGCAAGAGATATAAAATATGCACACCAGATCAACAATGTGAATGAAGGAAAGAAGATTTAGTAAAACTTGATCTAGGGCAGAGAATAGTAATAAAGCACAACTCTTATTTCTTCCAAGTGATGCACAATCGATTAAAAAAATGAAAGAGGAAAGGATCTATATATAATGGCTCATATTTGAGGCATGCAACTCAAAATTCTAAAGAGTAGAGCTATGAAAAATGTCCTTAGAAAACTAAGGGGTCCAGCCTTTTACAACGAGCAATGCTTTACAATACATATAAGGAGAGAAGAGGAAGGAGAATGAGGGAAAATCGGATTCAAACATCTAACTACCAAAAGTAAGAAATATATTATTACAAATGTGCCTGTAGCACTGCTAGATCTGCCTCCCCATGCTTATTTTTTCTTATGGAATAAGAAAGGAGACAAAATTTGAAGAAATCTGTGTGGTTGAGTCGACTGGATGTGTGCATTAATGGCCCGACTGATGTTTCCCTATTTTTCACCTATACATTCCCATCGAGGTCTTATTTTGAATATCCAAATGTGTATCCCATGTCAACATATTTCCAACAAGACCAAGAGCACATGAATATGATCTATACAACAGAAGTTATGACAATTTGAAGTCTATAGTGCAAACTGAACATGTAAAACATGTGGCGCGCTCTGATAGGCTGAAATATTCAGATGATTGTCTATTGTCTTATCTTTTGTACCCCATGTCATGTATTCATTTGATGTAAGGATTTCGTGTGAAACTATCATGTTCTCATAGGTTGCGTGTTGCATGCTTATCTGACAAGTTGACATGTGGCACCTGATGACTGGCCTGAAAGATGTACTTGGTGCGTGTATGCGCAAGGGGCGTGAGAGGGAAGGAAAGTAGATGTCTATAATTGAAAAGGAATGATTTTGGAAGGGGAATGAGTGCACATGAGGAGGTGCAATGCACTTAGGAAGGAAGGGCATGCATGGAAAAACATGCCAGGGACTTAGCCAAAATGGAAAGCAAGCCCAAATATGCACACAACAGGGTGCACAAAATTGCTAGAATGAAATAGAATGCATAAGGATTATGCATAAGGGTAATTGGAGGGAGATAGAAGAATAAAGAAGGAAGGGAGGAAGCATACAGAAGAAAGTGGGGAGAAATAAAAACTTAAGGAAAAATTAGGAAGAGTGCATGAGGGCACGCACAAAGAACTACAACCATGCAAATTATGCACATGAAAGAAATCAATGACGCATGAAACCTATAACTTGATGTCAGAGCCATAATGGAACTGTAATTTTTCCAAATAACTAGGGTGGTTATTTTGGACAACACATACTTCCTACCCATTCAACATCAGAGTAGGCTCTTAATTCAAAAATCTCACTACAAACCAAACTCAGTAGTCCCTTTATGATATTTAAAGATAATTTTCATTGTTTGAAGATGAGAGTCTCTAGGTTCTTCTTAAAACCTCCCAACTAGCCCAAAAAATTGTACAATGTTGGGTCTTGAGGCATTTTCATAGAGAAGGCTTCTAATCATGGACCTATAATCACATTGATTCATTTTAGGATAATCATCTTCCTTGCTAAGTTTACATCTTGTAACCATGGGAGTACCAATAAGCTTACAATCATCAATTTTAAACTTCTTAAGCATTTCCTTGATGTACTTAGATTGAGATATGAATTTACCTTTGTTTGATTGAATTGCTTGTAGTCCAAGGAAGAAGGAAATCTCACCAAGCATATACATCTCAAATTCTCTCTTCATAGCTTCAGAAAAATCATGAGTCATGTGTTCATCATCTCCACCAAATATAATGTTATCCACATACACCACTACCATCAATAGATGATATCCATCACTTTTGATGTATAAGTTGCTTTTATCAACACATTTCTTGAAACATTTCTCAATCAAGTATTTATCAAGTCTTTCATACCAAGCTCTAGGTGCTTGCTTTAGGCCATAAAGATCTTTATTCAGTTTGTACACATAATCTCAATTATCAATCAAGGAAAAACTATCAGGATGCTCCTGTTAGAATTCAAGGATTCAAAAAATCACAGATTAATTCAACATTAATGCTAAACCTTCAAACATTATGTAATGTCACCATAAATATTTAAATAAACTTTACATCATCACATTAGTAAATAAAGAAATAATTACATGAAATAAATAACACAGGTGACACAATATTTATAGTGGGAAAACCCCAATAGGGTAAAAACCACTTTGAAAATAACATTTACTTCAAAGAACTTATTTTAAATGCAGTAAGATCACCTCCTCCATTCAAAATCCTAATTACCAATGGTAAAACCAAATCACTTAATTTTCACATCTTTGATATATTTCCCGAATATATCAAATGAGGACCTAAAGTATTTTTTATATAATGTGGTTGAGTATGTCTCCCTACCCACCTTTTCAACCTAAAATGGTTGACACATATACCTAGGTTAGTGTAATTTAATAAATAGAAAAATAAATTTCACATTATTAAATACTCACCTAATGTATATTACCTAGGTATGAATATTTAATAATAGAAAAGTATTTCATATTATTAAATATTTAACCTATATAATATTAATGGACTCATATTAATTGAGGGGTGGCCAATCCACTTAATCATTATGTTCCAACACTCCCCCTTAATGTTAAATGGGATAACATATGCCAATAGATCACTTTCCTGTGGTACACTACATGATTTACAATCCTTAAACCATAAAGGTTTTAGGCTAGCATATAGGTTGAAAGAATTATAACACCTTCATCATATTCAAGTTACCTTTAGTACAAAAGGATTTGGAATTCTAAATATCATCCCATGATCAGTTGCTAAGTATGCTTTGTGATTTTTACATGCTCTCACAAATTCTCATAAAATGTTACTGAACCCAAGCATATAGGATCCTTGTATAACCTAGGAACTCCTTTACAATATGATTGCACTGGATGTTTACCAGTAAAATCAATAACACTAAAGATTTTACTGAAGACCGCCTTTAAAGTCTTTCTACACCTCTTTCTAAAAAAGAATCCGAGGAGGTATACACATGCCTGAAGGTATTTATACATTTTCCCAAAGGTATTTTACATTTGTATGTTTATTTTACAAATACCAAGTTCCATTAGGAGGTGGCATTATCATGCACACTCCCCCTCAATGGAAACTCTGACAACCCAAGTTTTTCACGAAAGTGACAAAAATTTGTAGCACTCAAGGGCTTTATGAAGATGTGAGCAACTTGTTCTTCAGTTGGCACAAAATTGAGATCTATTTTACCACTTAACACCTTCTCACGAATGAAGTGTATATATATCTCAATGTGCTTCGTCCTATGATGTTGTACTAGATTATGTGCAAGAGCTATGGTTCTCTGGTTGTCACAGAAAAAAGGAACACTACATGGATCCTCCATATTTATCTCATAGAACAACCTCTTCAGCCATAAAGTCTCTTTTGAAGTTTCCATTGCACTTCTATACTCAATTAAAGGGATAGAAACAGTTGGTTGCTTTGTGCTGCACAAAGTAATGGCACATGTACGAAATTTAAACACATAACCAGAAGTATATTTTCTATCCAATACATCACCATCATGATCAAAATCACAAAATCCATACAAGTTAGCATTTACATTCTTAGTATAATGTAACCCATAATTGATTGTTCCCTTAATATATCTAAGAATTATTTTTGCAAGATTCCAATGATCCCTATAAGGTTCTTGCATAAACCTTGAAGCAATTCCTACTACTTAGGAATGTATCTGGTCTAGTTATAGTTAGATAAATCAAATTACCAATTAACTGCCTATATAAAGTAGGATCAACTTTTTCACATGTAGGTTTAGGATCAAGTTTTAGTCCAACTTCCATAGGAGTAGAAATTGGTTTACAATCAATCATGTTAAACTTTTTCAGTACATTCGTTTCATATTATGCTTGAGAAATAACAATAGAATAATTATCTTGAAATACAATCATGCCAAGAAAATGATGTAAGAGACCTAAATCAGTCATTTCAAAGTACCGTTTCAATTTTTTTTTAATTCTATGAATTAAAGAAGGACTATCACCAGTCATAAGAAAATCATCAACATATATACATACAATGATAATATGAGAGAATTCTTACTTAATGAATAGATCATTTTCAGAAGAAAAACGAACAAAACCTAACTATTTAAATAAGGAATTAATTTTTGCATACCAAGCTCTAGGAGATTTCTGTAAACCATACAAGGATTTTCTCAAATTACAAACATAGTTTTCTTTATCAATTTCTTCAAATCCTTTAGGTTGAGACATGTAAAGTTATTATTTTAAATAACCATTTAAAATAATAACTTTTCACATCCATGTGGTGGGTTTCCCACCCAAACTGAGCAACAATAGAAAACAAGGCTCTAACGATACTCATCTTAGCTACAAGAGAAAAAGCATCAACATAATCAATACCAGGTTTCTGAGTGAAACCTCTAGCAAAAAGTCTAGATTTATGTTTGTCAATACTACCATCAACATTATATTTTACTTTGTATAACCATCTAGACCTTATAATACTTCTTTTCTCTGGAGTTGGAACCAAATCCCATGTTTGATTTTAAATTAGGGCATTATATTCAGCTTGCATTACATTGATCCACTTCTCATCATGAGAAGCCTTTTCTAAAATTTGTGGCTCAAGTTCATACGAGGTCACTAATGCATGGTACGTATGATGGCTTCTAGTCATTTTCCTAAGGTCAATAGGATTTGAAATTTCTAACACAAATTGAGCCCATTTCGGTTTCATAGCTAGGGAGATAGGAGATTTAGAAACATCCATAACATCAACACAAGAAACATCATAATGACCATTTACCAAATTTTCACTATCATAATAAAAACCATCATTAGAAGTATTAAAAGGAATATCATTAGCATTAACAGATGAACAAAAACATTTTTCCAACACAACAACATTGCGATTTTCAGTTACTTCCCTTTTACAGGGTTGTAAATCCTAGGACGTGTAGTGTTAATACCATATCCAATGAAAATACAAGAAAATGAAGTCATATCAAGTTTCTTTCTTTTATTTTTTGGAATATATAAAGAAGCAGGACTACCAAATAATTTTAAATGAGAGGCACCAGGTTTTTTATTGGACCAATTTTCTAACGGGGTCAAAAGGTGAATAGTTTTGGTAGGGACCCTATTTAGGATGTAGACTACTATGTTCATTTCTTATATCCATAGAAATTTGGGAAGATCAATAGAATGAAGCATAGTGCGAGCCATATCTAAAATAGTCTTGTTTTTTATTTCTGTGACACCATTAGATTGGGGGAATGAGGAGAAGTTAATTCTCTTTTAATACCACAATCAATATATAAATTTTCAAATGTCTTGTTAGCATATTCACCCCCATTATCTGTTCTAAGTATCTTAATTTTATAATTTGATGATTTTTCAACAGATGCTTTAAATTCCTTCAATTTTCCAAATACATCAAATTTATTTTAAAGAAAATATGTCCAAATCATCATGGTGAAATCATCAATAAAAGTCAAAACATATAAAGAACCATTTAACGAAGCTACTTCAAGAGGTCCTTTAGCATCAATATGAATAAGTTCTAGAGGAGAAGAGGAACTCTCCTCGGGATGTGAGTGAAAGGGTTTAACATTTTGTTATGAATGTAAACACCCTTCACACACATCATGCGAGGAAAACAACATAGGCAAACCTTTTATTAGATTATATCCAAACACTTCATATAAGCTTCGATATTTAACATGTCCTAACCTTTCATGCCATAGTTTTAAATTATTCAAACTTTGAGATACAAAACACGATGCAGAAGAGAAATCATCAAAAATATACATACCATTTTCTTTGAATTCCTTCAACAGTTATATTATCATCACTATCTTTGATGTACCAAGTATCCTTCAAAATTTAAATAGATGAACCATCATGAGTTAGTTACGAATATGATAACATATTCTTTTTAAGCTTAGAAACAAATAAAACATTATTCAAAACACCATTTGTAAATTTTACTTTTCCTTTTTCTATTGCTTCTAAGGATGAGTTATCACCAAGATATACACGTTCATTGATTTTTACAACATCAAATAGAGAATTGGAAATACCGGTCATTAGAACTATCCTTTTTCCTTAAATTATATTTAGAAGAGACAATCTATTTCTGGTTTTTATGGATAGGTTTCTTAGATTTTCCATCTTCCTTTTTATGTTCAAATTTACCACATTTGTGACATTTACCATTAAAGCTTACATGCAATTTTTTAGAAGAATTTTTTTTCTTATCAGTAAATGAAGATTTAGTTCTAAGCTTCTGATAAGGGAAGGACTTGCGAGACTTGAACTTCAAATTCTAAGCGAGAAGTGCCTGAGAGGCATTCTCCTTAGAGTCGAATTTCATCATCACTTTCTCTTCCTGTATCATAAGAAAACTCAAAGGATTTAAATTTGGTAATTCATCTTCATTTTGATATTTAGAATTTAGGATATAAATGAAATTCCTAAACTTTTCATGAATATTTAACTAAACAATAAAGTATATTAGTTTTTCACCAATTAAGTCACAATTGCATCCATCTAATTTTGCTTTAATATTTTTAATCTTGGCTAAAAAAATTAACTACTTTTTCATCTCCTTTCATATGAGTCGTAAGCAATTCTAAAACAAGCTTAATAATCTTAGATAAGCGCGTGCCTTCATGCATGGATTATAATTATGTCCATACCTCTTTCAAATGTTTGATATTACCAATGTGTATAACATAGTTATCATTCACATTGCGTAAAATCATGAAAAGGGCCTCCTGTGTATGCTATGAGAATGCATTCATATAATCTGCGGTCGCTTGACGATCGGTGGATGCAAGCTCAATTCCTGAAACAATCATCCATAGTTTCCTCACCATAAGTTCCGATTTAACCCTGATCTTCCAAATGTTGTAGTTGACTCCATTTACGATTTAAGATTTATCAAGGGAAACATAACTGAATGCAATTATTTTCCTGAACCTATAAAACACACCCCATTATAATATACAATTCACCACAAAGTTAGATACATATTTATTGAAAAAACTAATTTTTTTAATAAAATCATATCTAAATTTTATAGATCTAAAGGAACTATTTGATCATAACTAATTATGTCAGTAAAATGCATTCTAATTAACCTCTCATGATCAAAATAATAACTCACAATATAAAGGGCTCTGCATCATACCCCAGACTTATAATTTTTTTTGACCATATAGAAGTGAAGAAGAAACCCCTAAGAATGCATAAAAAACTTCAAATTTCTGAAAAAGTTAATGTAGACAAAGATCTAACCAACTTAAATTTGACGTCTAAATGACCATCATTATGCCTTTTTTTTGGTCTACCATGACGGTTATTTGACCGTCAATTTTAACAAAGCGAAAATTTCATGAATCTTACTAACTTAAATTTGACGTCTAAATGACCTTCATTCTACCTTATTTTTAGTATACCGTGATAGTCATTTGATTATCAAAATTAATGCAGTCAAAACTTGTGTATTTCCAGAATGTGAAATTTCATAATTTCTTCTGTACAATATTATAGAGGTTATATTTTAATACATTATAATAACCTATTATAATTTATAATGTATATATATATATATATATATATATATACACACACACACTAAAGTTATAAGGTTTATAAAGTGTGTGTGTATATATATATATTAAAATAAACACATATAACACTTATTACGGGGGCCCCTCATGAAAAAAGATTAAAAACATTTATCAGGTAAGGGAATTTAAATTTTACATTAACCTTAGAATTTACAGAGGAGAAAAAATATTTCAAATAATTTACCCTTACCTGTACACAAGTTTTCATAGGAGGTAAGAAGTTTCCAAATTTTCCACCTTTGAATTCACCTTGTTCTTCACAAAGTAAAACTTTTAGGTTGCACGAACAAATGGAAAAAAATGGGCCCGTTTATTTTAATACCCTTTCGGGATGGTTGGAAAACCCCGTAAGAATTAAATAGAATGAATACAACATTATTATATCAAAACTATTTAATTCAAACTATGCTTTGGTACCATGTTAGAATTCGTGGATTCAACAATTTACAGATTAATTCAACATTAATGCTAAACATTAATACATTATCTAATGTTACCATAAATATTTAAAAAAACATTACATCATCACATACGTAAGTAAAGAAATACTTATAGGAAATAAATAACACAGGTGATACAATATTTATAGTGGAAAACCCCAATAGGGTAAAAACCACTTTGAAAATAACCTTTTACTTCAGAGAACTTATTTTACATCTAGTAAGATCGCCTGCTCCTTTGAAACCCTAATTACCAAGGGTAAAACTAAATCACTTTATTTTCACACATTTGATATATTTCCCAAATATATCAAATGAGGACCTAAAGTCTTTTTTATATAAGGTGATCGGGTATGTCTCCCGACACACCTTTTCAACCTAAAATGGTTGACACATAAATGATTCACCTAGGTTAATGTATTTAATAACTAGAAACATAAATGATTCACATTATTCAATACTTACCTAATGTATATTACCTATGTATGAATATTTAATAATAGAAAATTATTTCATATTATTAAATATTTAACCTATATAATAGTGATGGACCCATATTAATTAAGGAAAGACCAACCCACTTAATTATTATGTTCCAAAAACTCCAAATAGATTTCCTCATCAAGATATGCATTCAAGAAAGCATATTTTACATCCATTTGATAGACTTCAAAACCTTTAAACCTTGCATATGTTGAGAATAATATGGTTGCTTCCATCCTAGCTACAGGAGCAAATGTCTCATCAATATCAATTCCCTCAACTTGAGAATATTCCTTACAAACTAATATTTCTTTGTTTCTTGTGACTTCTCCATCCTCATTATTATTTTTTAAACAACCATTTAGATCCAATCACATTCTTATTTTTTGGTCTAGGAACTAATTACCAAGTCTTATTCTTTTCAATCTAATCTAGCTCTACAGTCATAGCCTTTATCCAACATTCATCTTTGCTAGATTTTACTACATTTTTAAGTTCAAATTTTAAAAGAAAAGTAGAATTCTCTTGATTTTGAAGACTTACCAATTTCCTCCTTGTAGTAACTCTAGCATCTTTCTTTCCCAAAATCTGATTTTTAGTATGATCTCTCCTAATTTGTCTTGAAGGAGCCTTAGTTTCTTACCTTTCTTCATCATCTTATTCTTTTTTTTCTTGAACAACATCATCTTCTTCTTATTTAGGATCATCCTCCCGTGGTGCTTCCCTTGACTTGGAAGAAGATCTCATAGGATAAGATTCATCAAATTTCACACTTGCACTTTCAACTATGGTTTTCAATCTCTTATTATAGAAAATATAGGATAAAATTCTTGAGTACTAACAAAAAAAATACCTTCATCAGATCTAAATTCAAACTTACCAAGATTGACTTCAGTCCTTTTGATAAAACACCTATATCCAAATACTCTAAAATGAGCCACATTGGTTGGTCTTCCTTTCCATAGTTCATATGGTGTCTTGTTACTGTTCACTCTTAGTTGAAATATGTTAATAATATAGACAGTAATATAAATTGCTTCCTTCCAGTAGCCATATGGTAATCTAAATTCATTTAAGATGGTCCTTGCCATCTCTTAGATAGTCCTATTCTTCCTTTCAACCACCCCATTTTGTTGGGGATTTCTAGATGCTGAAAATTGCCTCTTAATGCCATGAACTCTATAAAAATCATCAAATGAATAAAACCAAAACTCACCTCCATTATCAGACCTAATGCAATTTATTATTTCATTCTTCTCATTATCAATAAGAGCTTTAAAGGACTTGAAAACATCAAAGGCATCTGATTTGTTTCTCAAACATGCTACCTAAGTATATTTAGTGAAATCATTAATAATAAGCATAAAATAATAATCACCTGGAGTACTTTTAGTCCTCATAGGCCCATACAGATCAGTATGTATCAGTTGAAGTGGATTAGTGGTGGAGTCAATTTCATTAGTCTTGAATATCCTTCTAGTTTTCTTTCCTTATAAGCATGTTTTACACAAAGTATCCACTAGTTTGTTGACCTTAGGCATATTTCGCACACATTTGTTAGATTTGAACTCAACAAGATTATCAAAGTTCACATGGCCTAATATCCTATGCCACAACCAAAAATCATTCATCTTACTCATAAGACACTTTTATTTGTTGACTTCCTTAAGAATAACCACGTTATTGTTAGTTCTCTTTGATTTTGCAACAAGCTTACATGTTTATCCTTTCTTAATTTTGTAACCCTTATCATCAAAAGTTAAAGCATACCCTTGTTTGCACATTTGGCTTACATTGAGCAGATTGTGTTTCAAGCCTTCAACATATAAAACATCCTTGGTGATGGTTTTTCCACTATCCAAACTCAAGGAACCTCTACCTAAAGTATTTATGGTAGAATTGTCTCTGAACTTAACTAATATTGAAGCATTTTTCTTTAGGGTAATGAAATTACTCTTATCACCTGTCATATAAGTTGAGAATCCACTATCAATATACCAAATCAGATTTTTATCTTGACTATGAAAATTATTTTGAGCAATACCACAAACTTCATTATGATTCAAAGTGGATGAGAGAGATGTAAAAACACCATAAATATCATTCCATATATCAAACCCTAAGTATTTCAAATAATTCCTCATATTGATCAATGGAAACATACCAAGTTTCTCTTGAAAATACTCCATGATAGTGCTTCTAAATATCTCCTTTCAAGCGATTAGACTTTCTGCAAAAGGACCTTCTCTGATACCAATTGTTGGAAGCACAATGGATTGAGGGGAGGGGGGGTGAGTCAATCCTTAAAAATTTAAATCATATTTCAGATTAATTAATAAAACCACAAAACCACTTATCCAATCATTAATGTGTGCACAACATCAAATATCATATATGCAATAAACCATGAACAAGAGAATCCACATAAAGACACAATATATAAGTGGGAAAACTTTAAGAGGAAGAAAAAAATTGAAACAAAATATTTATATTGATATGTTTTAAATTTAGTGAGGAACTAACCCCATAAGGAGCACCAAACCCTAGTTTAATAAAGCTACAACCCTACAAGGATCACCAACCCCTAGTTTAATAAAGCTATAACCCTATAAGGCTCGCTAACCCCTAGTTTTGTAAAGCACCAACTCCACAAGGAGGCTACAACACCCCAAGATGGTCAAACACCCACTAAAACACCTTATGAAGAATATATATGATGTATTTCTACTGCCACAACTAATAGATATCACAAATTAATCTCACACTCCGTCAATCCTTTGTTCAAACCCTAGGTCTTCAATCTCTCGCAAACTAGCACTTTCTTCACTTCTCAAAGCATCAAACCATTGCACACACACTTGCTATATTTATTCAAATTTTCACACACTTTATCAGATCTTGATAAATTCTCACACACCTGTAAATAAATCACACCTAGGTCGCACTTTTTGCACGCACTCAACTAGCTCACAAAAGCACCCAAAACTATGCTTTTATAAGTTATCCTTCATTCAAATTCAAAAGAGGTTAGTTTACCTCCTTTATCTAAACCATTAAAACTTAAACAAATCCCATAAAATTTATAAAAATGGTCTCAAGTGACCCAAGTATGTCGGCCTAGCCAAAACCCTTCATCCGTGCACCAAAAATCCTCAAAATCCCATCATTGGAATGAAAAAAATATTCTGACACCAAAAATATTTTTTGTAGAGCTCTAAAAATCACCACACTTGTGTAATATGAAATTTAAACATCATCCATGGTCATAATTTACTTTAACCAATCAAATTATTTCATTTAATGGGCCCATTGGCTCATTACCTTCATAAAACACTTGTTTCCAACATATTGTTTTTACTTTTGGGCCTCAATACCCCTCAAGAATAACTCAACCATGACATATAACCAATCTATGGAATTCCTAAAACCTTTATAAAACTTATATGAAATTCATAACTCATGAAACAATCATATTCTCAAACCTCATAAATGTTTGGCTTTACCAAAACAAGTTGCCCAAAAATCTGTTTTACAAATGCAACTGTTTAACACACTTCTTGAAACTTTCAAGACTTAAAAATGGATTAAATGTATTCCTAATTACTCCCTATTCACATTATAGGTGATAGAAAGCATAAAAAAATCCATTTCATGCACCAACCAATTAAATATTTCAACAAACACAGTCATGTCTTGAAAAGAAAGCAATCTTCTTGTTCACAAATTAACATAGAAACCACTTAAAATCAAATAATAGTGACACCAAAAATATACCAATTGAAATATATCGTAATTAACTTTCCAAAACATAGAACTCCTTCCAAATCCAAGTGGAAGGCCTTCAACCAAGTTGATCTCTACAAATTGCCTAAAACTGCCCCAAAACTACCCTTTGACTAGTCAACATAAATGAAGCATACTTGACCATTTAACTACATCATCATGACTAAAAATAATCATGGAAATCAATAATAACTCACATACATCACATAATGGCCATTTAGTTTGTAACTCCTTTGGACAACCTTGTCCCAAACTGAACTTATTCAGAAACTAGCATGTTTGAGTGGGCCTCACTCATCACCACAATATCTACCATCTACATCATACAATCATAATCCAAGAACTACCAAGAAATTCTTGCCACTTAGGATTAATTTCTTTCCTACCGCTTTTGAGCTAGGGTTTCAAACTCATAAAAATATGTTTGTATTCTTAAAATTCGTTCATAAAAAATGTGACAATGAAATTACCTCATTATTTTTTTGAAACCTTCTAGACTAAATTTATAAACATCCCTAAAATCTACAAGGTCTCATTCAAAGCACACAATTCAGGGTGAACATCAAAAGATCCAATTCGAGTTGGAAATGACCTTGTTCTTGATCCTGTTTTACCAAAACTGATATAACATGCAAAATATTCATCATGAAAACCTGAAAATTTTCCCACATAACCATGAGACACCCTTAATACATCTCCAATCATCACCATGTCACAAAAAACACTCCATCTCTCCAGCCTATCTCATTTGCATAGCTAGTCCTTAGGGTTTTACATTGTAAAGGCTAGGGTAACCTGAAACAACCTCATAACACATCATGAAAAATCTCCAAAAGGCCCTAACATACCTGGTACATCATGTAAATCAACTACTTATATACATCCATGAGCTTATATAGCTCCACAACTCAACATCACACATTCTAACAGCCATACCTGGTCTAAATGAACACTAGAAACATAATCATCAACATGTATCTGCACCCTACAACTCATGTGAGTGCCAAGACACTCTCCAATCATGCTCTATATCATTCCAACATGCTTCTCAAGTCACCAAGAAAATCATAGCACCATGCACTGTCACCTAGGCTAGTTAGGTCATTTAAATAGGCTTGTAAGAACAAACAATTCTCATTGAATCAACATGTGAAACCAAGAGCATACCTAAATATCCATGTCATCATAACTTTTAACATGATTTGAACCTACTCCATCATCTATTTTTTCATTAATGAGGTTTTGCATGAATGCCAACACCTATACAACACCATGTCAAAACTTATCAATATCACTAGATGTAGAATGACTCTTAACTAAATAAATTTCCTTGAGAATTGAAGTAGTAGAGCTATGTGAAGCTCCAACCACATAAGTAAGAGAATATGCGTGCAAGAGTGTATATTCACAATCTATCATCTCACAAAAAGGTGATCAAAAGACTTGTGAGAATGATATCTTGATTTATCTTTAATAAAAGGAAAAAGAGTCTCACTAAAGATGGATTTGTTCTCTATATCCATAAGTTGATAGATCAATACGTGAAAAATATCCTTGAATATAAGAATCTAGTAAAAATTAAGAACATATGTGCCCTGTTGAAGGGTTGAAAGATGTTAAAATTTAAGCTTATGACCCTTGTTTGTTCTAAAACGAGATAAAAATGCCTCTTACAATCTAAAGTAATAGAACCAATACAAGAAAAAACGTACTAAGCTTCATGCAAAGCTTTTAGAATTAATTTTCCATCTTTTGTGTTCTTTTTTAGGGAAGAATAAAATCATGTAATGTGTAAGTAAGGATCCTGAAATATATAAAACAAATGAAACTTATGTATGATGAATCCATTTGGATAAGGAGAATTGTAAACCCTATGACAACAGGTTGTCCATAAATGGAATCATGTTCCACCCAAGCAATAAAAACAAAAGACTCTAAGGATAATTACCCTAAATTTGGTTGAAGCACTTGGAATTGTCATATTTTGTACTAATTCATATATACATTCCATTTATACTTATTTGAAATATTTCATTGATCTTGTTGCTTTATCCTACACCATATTATCTAGTAAACAACATGAATTCTCCAGTTTGGCTACTCATAAATAACTTAATATTCTATTGAACATTGGTTCAGAACCTGATTTTTTTCATACCCTAGATAGGTTCGTGGGTCATGGACAAGTTTGGCCGTTATGAATCCATCTATTAACACTTTAAAGATCATTTTTTCAAAAGGATTACTTGGATTAGCTAGCCTAAACAATAATTTTGTGTCAGTCGAGTGTGAAATTTTTGAAAGGTCAACTATAAATACAAACACATCCTACCCTATTAGGGGTTTTTAGATCTCTTTAAGAAGGTAAAGGAAAAGAATTGAGACATCGTATTCCATAGAGAAAATCATCATGCGAGAAAGATACAAATATGAAGTCATCTAAGTGTTGTTGTGTATCACGTACTAAGCTAAATATTAATTATAAGTTCATATCACCAAGTATTAGGAATGAATTACATGATCATTCTCTATTATATATTTTTGCATATCTTCATAGTCTTAGGAGAACAACATGAGTTTGAGGCCTCTTTGAAGTATTTCTATATAGGAAACACCAACCATTATTAGGGTGTGCTGAGATTAATTTGAATCAAACAAACTAAAACTATTTTTTAGGTCAAAGGAACATAGTTAGGTTCTTAAGACAAAGAGAAGCCATATCTGATCTCATCATAGCCATCACAATATTCTAGATCCCAAAATTATACCTATAGAAACAAGAGAACATGCACAAATAAATCAATGTAGAGAAAAAGTCTCAAAGGACAAGTTCATATCCTTTGAGACATTTTTAGCATTAAAACCATTTAGACCTCCCAAGAACCCATCCAAGGATGATTTCTAGGTCAAGATATTTTATGAGATGTTTAAAAAGATTCTCATCCTCTTTTTCACATCATCTAAACACTCTGTCACACCTTTTTCTCGCATATTCTAGTTCCTCTTTCTAACCTTGATTACACATTTTTAAATATTGGTTAAAATAATGTTCAATATTCAAGCATAAGCATAATTCAAGACTGTTAGGATTGCCATTATTTATCTTTGAATTTTCATCTTCCATAATATGTCAGATTTATCTCTAAATTTAATTTAACTTATGAAATTTTGGTGAACCCACTCCTTTTATCAAATTGTTCCACCTAGGGTTTCATTCTTCACCCTTAGAGTTTCAAATTTAATTTAATTTTATGATTTGATTTGAGGGCTTCTAAACCTTTCATTACTTTTATGTGCCTTACATTATATAGTAACACATAATAGTGATGTTCATGCTTCTTCTTCCATGGATGATAATGTTGAAAATATAAATAATCATACTTCTGAGGTTGATGTACAAATGTTATAGGACCTTAGGAAATATAACTTATTGAATTTTACCAAGCCCAATAATAATATACGCTTCCAAAAAGAAAAAATAAATCCCAGTTTGAGGAATGTTGGATTTTAATCGTTATTTGGGTATATTAAATATTCAAGTATTGTGTATTATTATTATCATGTGAATTGTTAATTCACATAATCTAGATAATTTAAGGTGGCGTGTAACCTTCATCTATTTTTTTTATTAGAGATATTCCTCATTATAATGAATATTGGAGTTATATTTCAAATGTATCTCCTTTGCCACTTTTTACCCACTTTCCTTCACTTAATGGGAAGTAATGACACTAGGCACACCCTTGGAAGGTTGGTTAATGAAATGATTGAAATTATTTGTAACTCCTTATTCTCTCTCCACTCTATTTCAAGAGTGTTTGATTCTTTTCCTCATCACTTCTTCACTTGTTCAATGTTTTCTTTTCGAAAATTTCTTAAGGCTTCTTTTAGTCTTTCACCAGATTTCTCTATGTCTGTTTGTCTCCCTCTCTCCATTTTATTATTTCTTAGAGAAACTTATATGCACATTTTGATATCTTGTAAATTCTTTGATCCATATTTCAATAATATGTGGGTTTTTTTTTTCTGGTGTACCAATTTCCCCACTTGAATTTTTTTCTCGACTCTTTTATGGCATGTTTAATCTTTCCATTAATTTCATTGCATTTTATTTACTTATGATTCAATATTTTAGTAGTTGATCTTCAAATTATTTCTTACAAGTAAGATCATGCTAAAACTTTGTTTAATACAAGATTTATAAAGCTTCAATTTATACTCCAAGGCCTTAAGCCAATCCAATTGTTGCTCATATGCCTACACAAGTGTTGCCTATACCTAGTATTCCTACCATGGGGCCATCAAAATCTTTTCACAAAGTCATCATGCTTATTCCTACACAACATATTTCACCTTCAAAATTTGGATTTCTTTGAAATATTTCTACACATTCTGTTACCAATCCTCTTATAAATACATACTTTAATAATTAGAAGACATATAAAATCAACTAATTTTCTTGAGGCAAGGCTAACAAATTTTCTACTACAAAAAGTTCCACTGGTTTATTGAATAATCCATTAGCTCATGAGGTCCTTAGTTTCCCCTCATCAAAAAGGTTTGTGCCACCAAATAATTTTCCATATGAGGGAAATATTGATCCAAAGAAACATCTTCAGGACTTTGTGGCTTTACGCATAATCATGGATTATGCTGGTAATCACACCCCATTGACCAAAATATTTCTATGAATTCTTAAGGAATATGTGCTAGATTATTTTCATAATCTTCTAAATTTTTTAATAAATTCATTACAAAACTTAGCCAATATACTTCTAGCTCATTTCCCTATCAAAATAAATCTAAGGATTTCTTATTCTCAAATTACTCAAATCAAGAAAGGACTTAATGAGAATATCATTGACTATGTGTTGCGATGGAAGACTATGTTATCTCAATGATGTAGGAACATCAAAGTTTGTACATAAATTTTTTTTGGTTTTAAGTAGGTTTTGTCTTAGAATAGGTTTAGGGAGCCTTTTCATGTGTTTTTTATCCTTCTCAACCATCTTGGATCCCTACATGGGTGTTGAGTGGTTATTTAGGAGTCTTCCCTTCAAAAGCACAACATTTGAATATTTGAAATTTGTAGCTTGGGATTAAAAGGTGTAATGCTATATGTGAAGTTATAAAAGGTTGTAAAATTTCATAAAGGACCTCATTTAATGTATTTAAGGTATTTCAACCCTTAATCTAGGGTTACCATGTTGTGGTTAGCCTCCACCATGGTAAGGTTTGAAAATTAGTTTTCTCACTCACCTTTTAGGTCATGAAAGTGAAATATTCAGTGATAAAAAAGAAGAAGATAACAAGGGAGAAGGATTAGAGGTTTTAAAATAGAGTGAAGAGCTAAAAAGAGAAATGAACTTGTAATGCTATGCATGAATAACTTGTAGAAACATGGTTCTTGTATATAAAGATGGACACTTATTGTAAATATAAATAAGCATGAATATTTTGATGATATCTTTATGTATATTTGTATTTTATGGGTTTGAAATGATGTATTACAGTGGATTTAAATCTCTGAATGGTTTTTCCTATTGGAATTGATACATAAGCTAGATATTTTCTATGAATGACTTGATAACTTGATGAAATATCACATGGTAAGTGCTAAGTGTCATTGCATTGAGTAAACAACTGTGCAAGTGTATCGGGACATATATACAAGGGTTTGAAACATGTATGAGCCCCCACTTAATTATGAGGTTACAAGAAGAAATGAGTTCTCAGTTTATGTTCAAAACATATATGATTTTTGATGCATTCTTGAGTAAGATTGGTTATGTAAGGGGAAAATGGTGAAATAGACACTAAGGTTAGATATTGCATTCATGAGGAAAACTAATATAATTCATTTAAAGAGTTAAGAATGAATGATGTCAAATCTCAAGACAGAGTTAAGGAGATAATTTTTAGGATTTGAAACCATAATTTGTTCAATTTATGAGAAAAACTCTCTCGGGCCAGAGAAACCCTAGTTTAAGGTTAAATTACTAAAATCAATATAACTTGAGAAATAATGGGTGAAATTTGATTAAACTTTTAAAAAAATCATATGATCATGGTGTGTGAAGATATTTTCTTGGTTTTAAGAGTTTTGGAGTTGTACGGTTTGACATTTCCATGACACTCTTGTTTGGATGAATATGAGACCTAATTGGGTAAGGAATTTGTCATTTCTATGTTGATTTCCTTAAGAAATAATTTGCATGTTTGATTGGACAGTTAAAAGAGCTTAATGGGTATCTGAAAAGTATATTTGTTGTATGAGAAACCCATTTTGTGATCATTTATCAAGAAAAATCATAATTGGCAGGGATACAAGGCTGGGTAAGCAGAGTTATAAACATGCCTAATTTGCTATTTCTTGAGTCTTAAATGAAGGAAAAGGTCTTTCCATATGGGATCATATTAGTGGATGGTGTATTGAGTGGATTGATAAGTACCAAGTAGTTTCAAGGACTTGTTGATATTTTGTATATGACAGAGTCTAAAATAACTCCAAAACAAACTATTGTGATAAGAGAAAGGATTTAATGTGAAGTTAAGTCATTGTTACAGGGAATGAAAATCATGAGTGGAGATTGAACATGTGGAGAAATAATATTCTTTAATAAATTACTAAAGAAGGAAGGGGAGTGAGTTCTTTAGAATTTTGTAGAAGAAATATTAGTGGAAGACTGGCTGAGAAAGTCCCATTTCACTGTCTAGGACATAGTAATCTCTCTTTAATATATTTTGATAAATAAATTACTTTTGATCTTGCATAAAGTCATTTCTAAGTGTGTGACTATAAAAGATACAAATGATGGAAATATGATCAATGAGGTTTAGATATGAAACATGACAAGAGGAGTGACAATACAATCAATCTATGCTTCTTGTGGTTGATATTACTATGAAATATTGGTTGGAATGTATATAATGAGCTGAGTATTTGAATGGAAAAAACTAGATAGAGTTTAAAATTGGAAGATCATATTCATTCATGGAGAAGTGAGAGGACATAGCGAAGAGTTAGAATATCCTTGTGAGACATTCAAATTGGTCATTAAGAAAGAAAGTTGGTTAAATGACATTTTCCAACATTGGGATACTAGAGTCTTAAATGTGGAAGTGGTAAAGATAAATTTTATCGGGTGAAGAAGTATTGAGGAAAATGATTGAAAATGTCTAGAAGAGTATTCAAGCATTGAGACGGAATTTATTTCATGATTTTACTAATGGTTCATGTCCAAATGATTGATTTCTTAACCTGATTATTAAGTTTGTATGGACAAGGTGTGTACTTTAAATTATACTAAAATCATAGAGATCATGGTTGGAAACATCAACCAAAGGTTTTGATTGACTCTTGTTCATGAAGAAAATTAATAATTTCTATGCATGTTGGCCTTTTACTTCATGAAAATAGTTTGTTCATCAAGGTAAGGGTAAGATCTTGTCCACCTCTGCATCAATTGGTATTATAATAGTTTGATCTTAAGATTTGAATGTTGTTTACTCTAACAATAACTTGTATAAGTGTATGAATGAAGCTTTGACATGTGGAGAGAAGACATAAAAGGAGATAAGAGATAAAAGGTAAGAAAAGTGGCAAGAAACCCCAAGAATAATAAGGTGTGGAAAATAACCTAGGCGTGGAAAAGAACCTAGGCGATACATAAAGCAAGGTAGAAAATACTTTCTAGAGATAAAATGGAGAAAAGATAGATATTTAAGGGATTGATTACATTATTATTCTACAAGAAGAAGCGAGAGGAGAGAAATAGAGAGAAGATACACATCCAATACATAATATAGTGGTTGAAAATGGATGTAAAAAAAACATATGTACCATAACATCACTTACTAGTATAAAATACACTTTTCATGATATATTTTGTACAAAATATACAATTAATTGGTTTGCTAGATAAGTTCAAAACCCTCTTAGGGGTATTGTATTACCATTCCAAGTGAGACTAAAGAAGATAAATACATGATTTTTAGTGTTACCTACCAACATTATAGTTGATATGTTACATGGATTCTCATAGACACATTAGGAAAATGCCCTTCACATATTCTCCCTAGCAAGGTAGAGTAGACACGATACTTGGAAAGATAGAACAATGTTGAGGTAACAAGAATCTTAATTATATTCCAAACATATGCATAGAACACAACTTATCCCTAGCTAGGACACTAAGAGATGTGGACCCCACCCTCTGTTTGACATACACTGTGTAACCATTTCTCAACCACTATCTCTACTACTTCCTAAACCCCCTTATAAAACCTTATATAAGTATGTCTCAAACAAATCTAGTCTTGTTCACATGAATTAATAATCATAATCTCGATGTTTTTCCAAGGACTTATTTTCCTTTTATATTATTGGAATGTCATAATAACCATGATGTCTCAACGTAAGTAACTATTACATGATAATTAATTATTATAATAAATATATATTTACCCATATTTGGGTATCTATTGTCATGAAAAATGACTGGCATGAAAAATTGAAACTTTGAGCATGAAAACTAAGCCCATGATTGAAAATCATGTTTCCCTATCGCTCTAAATCCTTCCTCTGTCTATCCTGCCCTCAGTATCATCATCACCCCATATAAGAGGAAATTCATAACAAGGTTTTCAAGTTTTTTCAATGTGCAAGGATGATTACCAAAGATTATTGAAGAATTCATTGTGACTCAATGAAAGACTAATTCCTCTGAAGGCCTAAAAAGGCCATTTTGACCATTCTACAACTGTTAACCATCCTTCAGGAATGTTTAGGGAAAAGATAAAGAATATGAGGGGTGATTTAGGAGGATATTAAATGTTTCCAAAGAATTTTAGGAAAATTTAGGGAATAAATTATGATTGAATAACAACTTGTGTAAGACCATGTCTTCTAGGTGCAAGGAATGGATGTCCTAATTGTGAAATATGACTTCTCTAGATGATTTTGGGAGTTCCAAAAGGAGTTATGAGGAAAATAAATAGGCATTGGAAAGATATAGAAATCCTATAAAATTTGTAAACATAAAATTTCTTATAAAGATTAAATGTTTCCTGAGATATTTCAAACTTCTGTAACTGCCCCTCTCAGTTCAAAATATAATAGGCCCAAAAAATTTTGGTTCATGAAGAATAAAGTATCAATAATTTTTTAATTTATCTTATTATGTTTTTTTGAGTCAAAATCATATAATTTTTTACCGCAAAACACCTTCCTAACCTTCCGAGGTGAAAAATTCAAGTCTGGTGTCCCAATTTGGACATGCAAGGAAAAACTGACTTTCCCAAAATGACAACATCACACTTTGGACACCCATGTGTCCCCTCTTTCCACTATATCCCCAAGGGAAAATGGGGACACAAAAGTATGACCCCCTTGTCAAGAAAAAAATGTCATCACTTAAGACTTGAAACCTATGCCCCTAGGATTTACTTTCTTACTCCGTCGCTTGCACCCCTTCATGCTTCCTTACCCTAAAGTCACACTTTTCTATCCCAAATTTCCCTAAGGGGATAGAGGGGACACAAAATTGTGACCCCTCTATTTCCAATTATCCCCTAGTCACTTCATCAACCCTTTTCAATTCTATCTGACCCCGTTTAAGCTCTCAAACCTCAAATCCAACCCTCTTGCATTCCCAAGTCACACTTTTATGTCCAAACTATCCCAACTATCTCCAAGTGGATAAAGGGGACATAGGGGATACAAAATTGTGACCTCACCCATCTTGTGTAATTTTTTCTAACTTCGACCAACTAACTAGGGTCTCGGGCAAGTCAAGAAACTTAGGAAACTCACATAAAATGAAATCACTCTCACTTCTCAAGTAGTTAGTAAATTTTCATGTCAAAGTGCTAGTGAAAAACATTCCTCAAACTCCATTTTTTCCTTAAGTTCTTTATAATTTTTTTCCAGAAATCCATACCATCAAAATGAATATTTTATCATTTCTCCTCAATCGTGCATCCCATTCCAACGAAACTTTGTCAAAATCTCCCTCGCTAAAACCCTTTGAGAAGACTGCCAAAGAAAATCCATTGATTCCCTAGTTTTTTTGTTAAAATGTAATATTTAGTTCCTATAAAATTTAGTTTATAATTAAATAATTAAGAATATTTATATTCTTCATTATTTAATATAAAATAAGTGTTTTAAATGTTTAATTTATTATTATTAATCAATATTTAAATTGGGGTTCCTTGTTATAAAGTCACATCCTGTCACTTAATGGTTCGTGACTTGCGGGGTCAAATGAATATGATAATGTGGCGTGATCATTTAATTCACCTCGTGTGGATTGATGGAGAGAAGGGATGAGGGATATATGTACTAGACTGAGTTTCTCATCAATGGAATTATATCTTTTTATGGGTTTTACCCCTTAGGGATTTTCTACATTAAATCTATGTGTCTATGTTATTTTATTTTATTGCATTTGTTATAATGTTTATTATATTAATTTAATTAATATTTAATCTTATTTAATGGTTAATTTATTTAACCCCTCGAATCATACATGATATCATAGTAGGTTCAAAAGGTTTCAAATAAATAAATAAATTTAATCTGGTGCTTGGGAGTCTGGAACTACGTTTTTAATACCCAAAAATTTTCCCCTTTTTTTTGGTAAAAACTCTATAAGTCCTTGATTTTGATGATTCTATATTAAAGGGGTCAAATATACTTTTCCAACAAGACCAATTTTTCCTAATTTGGAGTTGTGGAGAGAAAGTTATGGCCATTTAAAGTTGTGCTTCTCGGGAGGAACAAAAAGTCGACATGTGGCAACTTCTAATTTGCTTCAGGTTTTCCTATGTGTGTATTTATAAAAATGTATATATTAATGTTTAAATTTTCATCATATATTCCCTCACCATGAATTTCTATTCATTATTTTTTATGACTAAGAATTTAAATCATACACAATATGATATCGCAATAAAGTTTCTCCATTATGTTACATTGTCTTTAAAGGAATGTATAATACATAAAATATGTATGGGGAAAAATTATAAAGGATAGATCATGGATTAATATATGTTTAATAAAATATTTAAAAAAAAGGGGACACATGAAAATTTATACCTACTTATGTTTGTGAAAATCCCATGACTTCATATTCTCCTTGATAAAGATGGAAAGCTCATCATCAATTTGAGTATTCTCAAATCTTGTTTAGTTATGTAAATTACTTATTTATTATAAGTAATTTTAACCAATTATTAAAGATAATTATTGTTAATGACTAGTTAATGGATTTGAAATCAGGATCTACTTGAGTATATTAATGTGTGATTACTAAAAATATATTATATGCATATTGTAGACACAAAATCATGCACTTGGGTACATTTCTAGGTCCTAATCACATACTTGCGATCATATGATTCCTAAGCGAGAAAAGTACTAATTGATCACTATCTTGGGCCTCTTTTCTTTCTTTCTGGTTTTCTTCTTGGCCTTACACACCTTATTTCCCAGTATGATTCTCGATACTTCAATGTTTTTGAGTTTGGAAACTAACACCAAGCCAGGACACCAGTGCCCAGGCGCCCCCGACCTCTTTGTATCTTAATCACCTCTTTTGGGCCTCTTATATCCGTTGGAAATATTTTTTTCTTATGGGTCGGCATTTTAGTGGTTAATTATGAAACTCAAACAAGGGAATCATATAAATACAATGATATGTGATTAAATAAAAGGACCAAGCTCTAAGCATTTGTAACTATTATCACCTAACGTTGCATCCAAAGGAATTTCAAGAGCATCAAAGCATCCATCTAGCTATCATTCAAGGGACAAGGGATTACAGTCTTCTTCATACAATTCATATGAGGAGAAGTTAATTTTGACATCCACACATCGAATTACATTGATACATCCAACTATTACTCGTTATTCAATGCATCTTGCACAAGAGCCGCCTAGGGCATAATTCTACACAAAAAAAAACTACATGGAGTTTGAAATATAGTGCAACACACAGGTCATAAGTTCACTCAGTCAAGTGACTGTCAGGGTCAGTCTGAATCCCCATTTACATATTTTTCTTTTGAGGATTTTATGTGTTTTGGGGTTTTATAGATGATATTTCTCTTTGCAGGTTACAGGAGAATTTTGTAGGCATAGTGTGACACACATGCGATAAAAAAATGAAGTCTAGTGACATAGAAGTGATACAGAAGAAATCATTTTCCAACCATTTTCATAGTCACGGGTGCCCAATAGTGGTCTACAGTGCCCAAAATGCCCTTGACCTAATCCAGGCACCCTAGTCTAGCTTATTTCGTTTGTTTTGTAAATGTTTGTGTGTGGATGCGACAAATTCCTCCTCCTGTTCAACAGTTCTCTAGTCCGACATAACTCATGATCAATTGCAAATTCAACTAAGCTTTCATTCCCTTCTCTTGCACTTAGGGTTTCAATTTTATCTAGCTTATTGCTTAGGTTAGATATGTACTTCATTGCATTATAATTGCGTTGTGACTCTACAATTAGGGTTTATCATATTTTCAATATTTTTTGAATCACATATCAACTGACACTTGGGGATGCCTCTATTTTTGTATTAGATATGTCCAATACTGATTGCATCTAATATATATTTTATAAGATTAATATGTTGAAATTGTTCAACATATTGGTAATATATCATGGTTATTTGTTAAACATATTGTTATTGAAGTTGTTATAGAACTTGTTTTTTAACCTATCAATGTAAAATTTATAGATGTTTAAAAATGAAATCAATAATGATTTATATTATTCTTATTATGATGTCTATATGGATATTATGACTTTAACCATGATGATGTTGTGTTAGATATAAAGTATACATTACGTAGAGCAGTAAAAAGAAGCCAACAGTCTTCATTTCTTCTACTAAGGTAGAGTATAGAAGTGCAATGGAAGCAACAAAAGAAGCCATGTGGCTTAAATAGCTATTGGAAAAGATACACATTGAAGATAAAGGAAGTATTCCTTTTCTATGTGAAAGCCAAAGTTACATTTCTCTTGTTAAGAATCTAGTTCAATATCAAATGACAAAGCATATAGAGATTCATATGCACTTTATCTGAGAGAAGACTCTCTGTAGTGATATAGATCTCCGGTACTACCCGACTGAAGATCAAGTTGCAAATATTTTTACGAGGCCATTGTGTGTTGTAAAGTTCTACAAGTTTTGTGCAATGCTCAACCTTTCAAAGTTGCCATTGAGGGGGAGTGTGCATGACAATGCCACCTCCTAATGGTCGGTTGTGTGATATCTCCTTCTCCTCTATACTTCTCCATTATAAAAATATATTTTTATGGTATTTGTAAACTTGTCACTCTAAGTTTGCAGTGTATAGTCCAATGTATTGTATTTATTGTAAATGAGGTCCTTGTGTTATAAAAGGCTACTAGAGATGTTGATTGAGATATTTTCCATGAGAAACTATGAGATGTAGTCTCACAAATCATGCTTATCCTAAATCATTCACTACTGATTTATGGATTCCAAATCCTTTTGTACCAAAAGATAAGATGAACATAATGAAGATGTATAAATCATTCAAATGTGATATGCTAGCCTAAAACTTCACTATGGATTATGGAATCCTATTTTATAAACAGGTAATGTTGGCATATGTTCCCCACTCAATATTAAGGGGGAGTGTTAGAACATAATATTAAGTGCCTATAAACCTTAGTTTATACTTATATAATTAAGAATATTTATATTCTTCATTATTTAATATAAACTAAGTTTGTTTATGTTTAATTGATTATTATTAACCAATATTTAAATCAGGGCGCCTTTTTATAAAGTCACATCCCATCACTTAATGGTTTGTGACCTGTGGGGTCAAATAAATATGATCATGTGACATGATCATTTAATTCACCTCGTGTGGATTGATGGAGAGAAGTGAGGAGGGAGATATGGAATGGACCGAGTTTCTCATTAATGAAATGATCTCTTTTCGGGGTTTTGTACCCCTGGGGTTTTCCATGTTAAATATGTGTGTCTATATTATTTTATTTTATTGCATTTGTTATAATGCTTGTTATATTAATTTAATTAATATTTAATCTTATTTCGTGGTTAATGTGTTTAACCCCTCAGATCAAACAAGATATCAGAGAAGGTTCAAAATGTTAGGAATATCTATGTTGTAGTGTGAAAATAGAATATTATGTGAGTGATTATATTATCTAGGATAATATAATATGTTTTTTAATAATTAATTACATTATTGTAAATGTAATTATGAGTGGGTGAGAAAATATTGTTATGATTTTTTGAGTAAACAACTCATTAACAATATTAGTTTTGTGAGAAAAAAAATCTCAGGTAAAATAACATGGAGTTGTTTTAGGAGTTGTGTGTGGAGATATTTATTGAGATTATCTCTCCTTAAATATAGGAAATACCTCTCCTATATATATGGGTGTAATAATTCCTCTGTAATAGCAAGAATGAAGAGTAATATTTTGAATTTAATTTATGCAATTATGATCTAGTATTTTCACTTGGTACCATAGTAGGTCTGATGTGGGAAATTTCAGTGTTTTCTTGATCAAATCTGTCTCAAAGAATAGCTTCTATATTTTGTTTCTGGATTTACGTTTTTCTATAATTTTGTACGCAGAACCAAATTTTTGACAGAAAAGGATAACATAAATTTCAGCAGAACTCAATTCGTATTTTTGAAGAAATACGTATTTTACTATGCAGCTATCAAATTCAGCATATCAATTCTTCTACTAAAAGTTTTCTTCAATTTCCAATAATGTTGAATTGTTAATATAGAGTCTTTTCTTGATTGGAGGTCCAAAGCTATTCTATATAAATTGTTTAAAGTACCTGATTCAATTATGTATTCTATATATTAGGAGTAATCTCCACATTACTTGATCAGAGTAATTATGAAGAATATGAAGAAGTAATGTATGTACAGAATAAAGCAAGTACTTCATCTAAGAAAGGTAAGTTCAAACCAAAATCTTTCCTTTTTAAAGGTAAAATGAAATTCTATTACTGTAATGAAGTGGGACATGTAGCCTTGAACTGTAAAAAGAGGGCAAAAGATCTACTTGATGAAAAAATAGATCAAAAAGCTCTTTTGGTTGAAGAAGAAACTAATTGGGATGAATACTCTAAATATGAGGAATTCTTATGGTAAATAGTTCACTTGTTGGAGGAAGGAGGACAATCAACATCCTCTCGTCATTCACCAACGACAGGGTCACAGAAAGATGTGGTGATATTCTATTTTAGTTGTGTGGTGTGTTTATAAACAAGGGGGTGAAACTATTTTCATGTTTTGATTTTAATGTGTTCACATAGACTAAAAACAGTTCCTGAGTGTCTATTTGGTGTGGAAGAAGCAAATTTCTTGACTCAGCCTATAGGGGCAAAGCATCTACGTACGATCCTCTGATCTTTGTACGGTCCTCTGACTGCCATACTTCGGTGGAAGGTACTTCGTTGGAAGGTGATTAGTCAATGAAGATGTTCATACGACAAGGATGATCATTAGCAACAAGATCTAGTAGCAATGGCTACTCTAACAATTTTTATGTTTCCATGAGCTCTTACCCCATGTTCACACTAAGGGGGCGAATGTTAGGAATATCTATGTTGTAGTGTGAACATAGAATATTATGTGAGTGATTATATTATCTAGGATAATATAATATGTGTTGTAATAATTAATTACATTATTGTAAATAAATTATGAGTGGGTGAGTAAATATTGTTATGAGTTGTTGAGTAAACAACTCATTAACAATATTAGTTTTGTGAGAAAACAAAATCTCACGTAAAATAATATGGAGTTTTTTTAGGAGTTGTGTGTGGAGATATTTATGGAGATTATCTCTCCTATATATGTGGGTGTAATACTTCCTTTGTAATAGCAAGAATGAAGAGTATGATTTTGAATTTAATTTATGCAATTTTGATATAGTATTTTCACAAAAGGTTTCAAATAAATAAATAAATTTAATCTGGTGCTTGGGAGTCTAGAACTACATTTTTAATACCAGAATTGTTTTTCCTTTTTTCTTGTATAAAACTTCATAAATTTTTGAATTTGATGATGTTGCATTGAAGGGATCAAAGAGACATTTCCAAAAAGACCAATTTTTCATAATTTGGAGTTGTGGAGAAAAATTTATGGCAGTTTAAAGTTGCGTATCTAGGGAGGAGCAAGTCAACATGTGGCAACTTCTAATTTTATTCAGGTTTTCCTATGTGTTTATTTATAAAAATGTATATTTTAATGTTTAAATTTGTATCATATAGTCTCTCACCATGAATTTCTCTATTCATTATTGTTTATGACTAGAATTTAAATGATACACAATATGATATCACAATAAAGTTTCTCCATTATGTTACATTGTCTTTAAAGGAATGTATAACACATAAAATATGTATGGGGAACAAACTTATAAATGATAGATCATGGATTAATATATGTTTAATAGAATGATTTTTTTAAAGGGGAGACATGAGAATTTATACCTACTTATGTTTGTGAAAATCCCATGACTTCATAATCTCCTAGATAAAGATGGAAAGATCATCATCAATTTGAGTATTCTCAAATATTTTTGAGTTATGTAAATTACTTACTTATTATAAGTAATTTTAACCAATTATCAAAGATAAGTCTTGTTATTGAATAGTTAATGGATTTGAAATCAAGATCTAGTTGAGTATATTAGTATGTGATTACTAAAAATAGTATTATATGCATATCAAATGACACTTGGAAACACTTTTGTGTTTATATTGGAGACGTCCAATACTAATTGCATCTAATATATATTTTATAAGATTAATATGTTGAAATTGTTCAACATATTGGTAATATAACATGATTATTTGTTAAGCATATTGTTATTTAAGTTGTTATACAACTTGTTTTTTAACCTATCACTGTAAAATCTATAGATGGTTAAAAGTAAAATTAATAATGATTTATACTATGTTTATTATGATGTCTATATGGATATTATGATTCTAACCATGCTGATGTTGTGTTGTATATGAAGTCTACAACTGGATATGTGTTCAAGTTTGGTGTAGGTGCCATTACTTGGAGTGGTAAAAAGCATCCAACAGTCTCCATTTCTTCTATTGAGGCAGATTATAGAAGTGCAATGGAAGCAACAAAATAAGCCATGTGGCTTAAGAGGTTGTTGGAAGCAAAACACATGGAACCAAAGGAAATATTACTCTTCTATGTGATAGCCAAAGTTTCATTGCTCTTGCTAAGAATCCAATTCAACATCAGAGGACAAAGCATACAGAGATTCATATGCACTTTATCCGAGAGAAGACTCTTTGCAGTGATATAGATCTCCAGTGTTGCCCGAATGAAGATCAAGTTGTAAATATGTTTACAAAGCCATGGTGTGTTGTAAATTTTTAAACATTTTGTGAAATGTTTGACCTTTTAGAGTTACCGTTGAGGATGAGTGTGCATCGAAATGCCACCTCCTAATGGTCGATTGTGTGATATTTCCTTCTCCTCTATAATTCTTCTTTATTGTAAAAGCATTATAAAAAGACATTTTTATGATATTTGTAAACTTGTCAATTTAAATTTGCAGTGTACAATCTAATGTGTTGTATTTATTGTAAATGAGGTACATGTGTTATAAAAGGCTCCTAGAGATGTTGGTGAGATATTTTCCATGAGAAACTATGAGATGTAGTCTCACAAATCATGTTTATCCTAAATCATTCAATATTGATTTATGGATTCAAAATCCTTTTGTACCAAAAGGTAAGATGAGCATGATGAAACTATATAAATCGTTCAACTATGATATGCTAGCCTAAACCTTCACTATGGTTTAAGGAATCTTGTTGCATAAACAGGTAATGTTGGAAAATGTTCCCCATTTAATATTAAGGGGGAGTATTAGAACGTAATATTAAGTTCCTATAAGCCTTAGTTTATAATTAAATAATTAAGAATATTTATATTCTTCATTGTTTAATATAAACTAAGTTTGTTTATGTTTAATTGATTATTATTAATCAATATTTAAATTGGGGCACCTTTTTATAAAGTCATATCCTGTCACTTAATGGTTCACGATTCGTGGGATCAAATAAATATGATCATGTGGCATGGTCATTTAATTCACCTCGTGTGTGTTGGTTGGATATTTTGTCAAAAAGAGAGAGGTTCAACCACAATACATGAGACTATGTCTCTCCTCAGATAAAGGGGAGGCACCCTATTTATTACTAATCTAAAACACACTAGAAGATATATATACAATATTCACACTATTCTAACCATCAGGGTCGGGATCTCATCCCAACAAACGTGTTATTTGGTAAAGCAATAAGGATGTAGAGAAAATACGTAGAAGAAAACGAATAATGAACTAGATCATGAAATAATATAATTAGGTAGGAATGTGCTTTCTCTTAAGAAAATAGAGATTGAAAGATAAACACATGTGATTTTAATTATAATATATTGTAAGAGATTTGATAAAAATAGGTACTTAAAGCAAAGAACAATTTAAAGCATTGAACATAGAAACAATACCTCAAATATCAAATATGTCCCATAACACAAAGTTTGCAACTACTATCTTTTATTCTTCTAAGATCAAAATAAAACAAAAAATATTTCTCTTTTTCAACTCTAGCCTCTATGTAATATAAAATAAATTCCATCCCTTTTGAATATTACAACACCTCCTATATATAGAGAAGGGGAGGAGAGAAAATAGGAAATAGTTGCAACAACATACTAAAAATAGTAAATATGAGTAATTAGTTCACTTGACTGATTCTCACACAGAGACCTAGTCAATCCTTCGAAGTTCATAGGGTGTTGAAAAAATATTGAAAAATACATGTCAAATGGAAAATAAAAATGACACGACAAGTTCATCACCCAAACTTGTCTTTTTCTTCAGCCTGTGTTGTTTGCCTATCATAGAATTCCTATAACTATTGGACCCTATCTTGAACTTCTTCATCTGGTCCACAGGAGTAGTGATTCAGGACCTCGTAGGTATCCTGCATGTTGTTAACAATCCTTGGAAGCCTTCAAATTTTTTTTTTTATATTTGGCCAAGGTGCTCAGAACACCTTCGCAAAGGATTAGCTTGTCAATAAATACTATATCAAAATTTTCACCTACTACAAATTCCTTCTCAACCAATTCCTAAAATACTTTGTCTAGATCATCTTCAGGTAGAATATTCAAGTTATCATCTAGAATTCTTGTGAATATCTTTGATAATTATTCATCAAATTGATTGGTAGCATCCAACACTTGATCCTTTGATTCTCTTATTTTTCTAAGATCTTTATTAAGGATTTTGACTCGGAATTCAATCGCTTTGCAAAACTCAAAATGCTTATCAACATCTGGAACTACTCCTTCCTTAACCAATGATTTTGAATGAATATTTTTAAGCACACTAAGATATTTCAAAGTTAACTCCAAATTACAAATTTCTTGAAGGAGTTCATCATTTAACTTATCAACATATTTCCTTGTTCCCTCTAGAAATTCACCGAATCACTAAGAACATTTTTTCCTCGAACAAGAAGACGTTGAATCCACTCATCAACAACTCTACTCTTCTCATTAAATGTTTCCATTCTCAGCACTGATGAGAAATCAAAATGAATGGGGGTAGGCATAGGAGTTTTTATGTGAATCTGGGAAGGTTTGGAGAGTTTGAGTAACACTTTCGTTAATTGTTAAAATTTTTCCTTTAATTCATCCCTTGAGACCTTAATATCTTTGAGTTTCTTACAAATAACATCCACAATAGTCTGAGCATCTTATTGGGAACCTTCAGCAGCAACCTTTCCTAGATCAATCCTTATGATCTATTAATCTGCAATCGTTATGTCTTCCTTGGTTTTGTCTGCAGCGGGTATGGCGATCTATGTAAAATTTTGACTAGATGCGTCAACTAAGATCCATGAAATGGTCTTGGGTTTTTTTGTTGATTGGGATGTGTTATCTTTGATGATCTAAAATCAAAAGCCTCAGGTGGAACAACCAATTTCCTCTTCTTTTGAGTCTAGCCAACTAACCATGAGGGAGCTGAAGTAGAAGATGCCTCTAGGAGAGGAACTGAGATTGTTCTAGGGGAAGTTTGAGGAGTTGAAAAAGTGGTGATCAGGGATGGAGAAGTGGAGAGATGGTGGTAACAATGGCAGTCGACATAGGAGGAGAAAGGGGAATGGAGACTGGGATCCCATAAGACACTGGTAAATAGAAAGTCAATCCTACTCCACTCGAAAGAGGGGATAAGGATGAGAACACACTTTCCATGGTGGATGTAAGTGGTGATGACGGAAATGGAGGGGAATGAGGAGGAGAAGAAAGAAATATAAAATGATAATAAATGGAAGGAAACACTGGAGATGGTTGAGTGGATACATGCACGAAAGGAGTGCCAAGAGTAGAAGAGATGACGAGTGGATCAACCATAATTATTACTAGAACTTCTTCTGAGATTGATGGATGGGGATAATCAAGAACCATAACTGATGGAAGAATTACAAAAAATGGAAAAGGCTGAGACTTTCCTCCACTTCGAATAAACTTATATTTCAAAATTTTGTGGGCTTGCACCTTTATCCTTCTCCACATGTGAGGGGCCCACCTTTGATGCCAATATAACAAGTATATTTAGTAAATTGGGTTCCTTGGGCTGTGTACCCCAAAAATATAACCATGCCTTTGTACAAACAAGGGTTTGGGTAACTCTCTCTTGTATAAATGCTTTTTCCTTGACCGACCATTCAATTTCCATGAACCTGGAATTGTCACCGTCCATTTTTTCGTTCATAATTTCTACAATGTTCTCATTGTCAATTGCATCTTCGGGAACCTCAGCAAGATTCAACATTCTTATCTCATCCAAAGTCAACCTACTATTATCTTTTCTTCTGACCACGGCCTCAGCTTTGAGATCAATCCAAATGTCCTCAAGGTTCGTAATGTCAAGTTGTAATGCCCCATGAGCCTTGAACACACCCCGAAAATCAAATCCTAGCCTTGAATTCAGAGTATTCTTAATTTTATCTTACAACTCATAGATCACACTTTTGGCTTTGATTACCGAGGAGCACGTATATCTCTCAATTGATATAGGAAATGAAACAACAACTTTATGCTTATTCTATTGAAACTTGTGAAAATCCAAGAATTGGCAAACCAATTCCATGAGAATTAATATATCACTCAGATATCTAGGCAGACGCATAGGTTCTTCTGAAAATATGACAAGCTGTAAATATGTAAACTTTATGAATTGCAAAAATATGCAACCCCACTTTGATACCTTGCTCCATGCATCATTCGAGACTCTTCTCTTTCTAAGATCAGGATCCAATCTGTAAATAATCTCATAGAAGAATTCGTCATTAACCCTTCTGTACTGATCTACACTTCCCTTCAAAGAAAACTGAGGATAGAACTTGTAGATGTGATCAGTGGACTTATTACCTTTTGAATCCAAGCCAGGATAATTTCTCATTGTGGTTGTAACGTATGTGACATAGGACATCATATAAAACTTGCATGTGGAGAGGAACGACTTCATCTGACCATCAATATTATCACTAATGAATGATCCCCAATTAATATACTGCTCATTATTTTTAATAATGGCGATAAATTGATATATCTATCTGTGAAACTCTTTAGATTCTAGGAGCCCAAATATCCTACTAAGGAGTGTGATAATGTCACTGATTTCCAAACTAAAATCACTCCTAGGAACCGTCTTTAGAAACCTTGATACAGTGGGATTAGGTTTGATCAGGAACTTTTTATTTACATGTCTAAGGCAGTTATTAAAATCACTATCACAAGCATGTTGTGACACTGAATATTTGTACCAACATACTCCTCAAAATTGGGAAGCTTGAGGAGTTCATAAAAATAATCAATGTCCAACATGACCACTACCTCTAATCCTTGGTTTCATACTGATCATGAGTTTGAATCATAGTGGCTGGCACATGCAAGGATAAATTTAGGACATTAAGAAGAAATGGGGAAGGCAAGCGCTAGAGGTAATCCATTAACACAAATAGATTGCATCCATGAAGTTTTTGAGGAAATTTTAACTCTTCCCCAAAAATCTTATACATCTATATGTGCCAACTCTATGTCCCTAATATCAAAATTCGAATCAATGTTTGAGGGAGCCACAACACCTTAATTCTTTTACTTCATTTATTTTTTTCCTACCTTCTTACACTTTCCCTTTCCTGAATCAGACATGGAGAGCTTGCCACAAATATTCCTAGAAGCCCTAGAAGAGAATTAGGTTTTGGTGCCTGATCAACAACTATGAAAGTCTGACAAACTGATTTAGAAAAATAACACTGTTGAACACCCGAGAAAACTTGATACACTGTTCGGGGTTTGGATATTGCTTTGTAGATGAGGAAACTTGACACACTGTGGAATTTGAGTCTTGTTTTGCAAGGGAAAAAGTCTGATAAATTGTAAAAGTCCAGGCCTATTGAGAAGCTACAAAATTCCAAATCACTTGATTGGGAAAATGACTTGTTTAGGCATGTGAAAAACTTGATTATACACTTTAGGCACAAAACCTTGATCTTTGTTTCCAACTCTTCAAAATTTGAAGTCCATGAAAGTGGAAAAGAATTCACCCTTATAATTTGATATTTAAAAATAACTTCTTGGGGTGAAAACATGAAGAGGAAAATGGGAGAGGACCTATTCCACCCAAATGCAACCATGGGCATGACATAAAAAAGGGACCAAAAGCTGACCCAGATGAAAATTTACTTACCTCAAGGTGAAAAACACTTTAATCTTTTGAGGAATAATAAAAAATGCCAAGAAAAACATGGGTCAGGTTTTGGAGGCGTGTAAGCAGGTGAAAAATCCAAATAACGTTTAAATGCAAGGTAAAAATGACATGGAAAGACCCCTATTTATAAAAAACTTAGCATTTAATACACATAAGCTGACACGTGTGTTCACCTAATTGACAGCTAGAAATTGAATGCACTAATTTCAAAATCAGACAATCGATTGCATATGTCATCATGTAACCAGATTCCAAAATCTTGACATGAAGGAGACTTTGTAATGCGAGATTTCGGGTTTGGAGATCATGGAACATTCTACATGTGTTCGGGAGGTGAGATGTTCAGATGCAATCAAATCATGAAACCTAATTATATGTGATTTATGTTGGACTTCAGAACCGGAACACAGTGAACATTTTACATGTACTTTGGTGGGAAGATGTTCCAATGCAATCAAATCTCGAAACCCATTAGCATATAGTTCAAATCAAACTTTAGTTTTGGGAAGCATGGAACACCTTACATGCATTTTCATTTTCTCGTGTTATGTGCAATTAGATCCAGAAACCTAATGACACAGTGTAATTTGGAAATCAAATTCTAGAAGTAAGGAACAAGATGCATGTTAAATGTTAAGGGGATCCTGAAATCTAATACAAAGGATTTTAGAGGCATTTTCAAAGTCAGCTTTTTTGGATTAAAAGACTCAAAAAGGATACATTGAGAAAGTTTTTGATTGGTTATCTCCAATTTCTTGATAAACTAAAAATTAGGATAACACATAGTTCCGATTGGGGACTTTATTTGATGAAGCAAAAGAAGAGAAATTAGATTTCCAAAACATGAAACATTGGGCTACGGAGTCAAAAAAAGAGGGAAAGAGACACAAACATAAATAAACACACCAAAACCAAAGTAAAGAAAATGAAAACAAACACACCAATAGAAAACAAACACTTACAACGGTAAAAGTAAATTATGGTACAATGTAAGAATAACTTGCATTACTGGAAAAAAAACTTGAGGTATTGTAGTCATTTTATCTACCCTCAATATTACTTTCTAACCCCAAGCACATCGGCCTATCACCCAGTGGGCGCTAGGCACTCACCCAAGGCACACGTGGGTGCTAAGCCCCTCCTTTATGCAAGATTTGTCATAAGGTTTTGCCATTGATAAAAGATGATTTTCAAAATGATAAGTATAAACATTTAGTTAATAAGGTAGAGGGAGCTTCTAATATATCCACATCTTAATGTTTTATAGAAACAAAGTAATAAGCATACTAAATCAGATCTGAACCATGATAGCCATTTAACACGAGGGTTTACACCCTTAAACATGATATACAGAACAAACCCTTATATATTCAATTTGAATAGTTTTGGTAGCTGCATCACAATCAAAAGAGGTCATCTCAAACCATACATATCAAAAGACAAGAACTTAATTCCTTCAGATCTTCCCTGATAAAAGATCCTAGCTATACCCTCCCATTTGAATCCTTTTTACAGACCCTAATGCCATACAGAGGCTTATTACATCCTTCATATCCCTCAGCGCTAAGTGCTCTAAACCCTAGCATTACTGCAACACTCTGTTACTCAAAAATTTATTCTCTATACATTATCTTCTCTGTTTCCATGCATCTTCCTTGCTTCCAAGCATCTCTTTTTATAGGATCACTGCCCACCGCCATGCCTTCCCTCCTGAACAGATCATGTGCTACGTGTCGATGTGGTCTTCCAATGATGAATGATTATCCGTTGTAAATTCTCCACTCTCTATAATGATGTCTTCCAAGAATATTCCTACATGGAATATCCTTTTCTTGACCTCCAAGGTTCCACGCTGACACCTTATCCATTCAGCACACCTAGTCAGGTCCTCACATTTTTCCTCAAGTGCCTCCAGAATGTCAAATATGGATAAGTCCTTTGAACCTATTTTCTGCCTTCCGTGTGTGCCTTGGTTTCACCTAAACCCTTCTTAAACCTCTTTGTCCAACACACCCTTCTTCTCACTGGTCCTACGCGTGCGTGCCCTTTGGTACTTAGCCAATATTTCAATGCCTAACATGGATTTCCCACTGTAAGGCAGTGGGAGTTGATTTTCATCAATATATGAAAGATAAAAGCTATTTTTTCTACACAGCTAATAGATTTTTAAGGGACCCCTCCACATGGAGTCAAATTTTCCATGCATTCCCTTTGGCTCTCTGCTTTTATCCCAAAGAAAAAATAGATCTCCGACCTAAAAGTCTCACTATTTATATTTCTTTTCAAACATCCTCTTAACCTTGTCTTGATGTTTCATGATCCGATCTGCTACCTTGAATCTACTTTCTTCCAACTTTGTCAAGAACATAATCCTTTTCTCAATGGAATCTTGGCAAGTGTCATATTAAATTATATTAGCTAGCCTTAAGGCATGAAATTCTAGGGAGATGGGAATCTTTCCATCCACTCCATATAACACTTGAAAGGGTGAAATTGCTATAGCTCTTTTAGGAGTGATACGATCATCCAAAAATGTGTCATACAATGTTTTGTGCCATGTTCGTTGGTTTTCATCAACCAACTTCCTGATTATGGTCACCAGATTTTTATTGCTTGATTTAGGTTGACCATTTCCTTGGGGATAATAATTGGATTAATGATCTAAAGTGATCCCATAACCATAACAAAACTCAATGAGTTCATAAGACAAAAAATTATAAGCATTATCAGCAACAATCTTAAGAGGGATGTCAAAACTAACTATTAGTTTGTCCTTAATGAAGTTACATACAAATTCAGAAGTGGTGTGTTTTAATAGAATGACTTCTACCCATTTTTTGAAATAGTTCGTTGTGGTCAAGATATGACTGTGTCCAATGCTATGTGCAGGGTTTCATCCCCCAATGAAATCTATTCCCCATTGTTGAAAATGATCTTCAATCACTACATGCCTTAAGAGGAGTGATACTAATTTAGGATGTTAGATAAAATGTAGGCAAGCTTCACACTTAGCTACCCATTCGAATGAATCTTGAAAGAGAGTGGTCCAATAGTACCTAACTCATAATTTTAGGTAGTTTACATTCAATAATGAGAGTCTCGCAACACACGAGAAGGAGAGGCTTAACCCCGTGATTGTTGGTGAAAACCAATAATTTTCACTATGAAAATTTATTTCACCAACAATCTTCTTGATTTATTTTAAATCATTTCACTTTTTCAAATATATACATGGTGTTAAATTGATTCCTTTTTACAATATAATTTAAACCATTATTTACTTATTTATATAAATTTATGACTTCTTTCTTTCTTTCACATTTATTTTTGGGTTAATTTAATTATTTCAAATTTGTAATTAGTATTATCCCTCTTTGGGGAATTAGTCATATAACAATGAGACCATTACTTTAAATTTTTGTAAATGATTTAAGTATATACAAAATAAAAAGTGGTTATAATTCAAAATATTATGTATTGTTGTACAAAATATCACCCCATGCTATTTTGAACAACTCATCCAACCTTTAGACTTAAGCAGCTCTGGATTGAATATGTGTGGAATAAATAAGTCATAAGTTTTATCAAAAGTCCATGAGGCATGACAAAGTCATGCCTATTTTGAACCTGACACTCAACCACTCCACTAACCTGAATTTAATTTTGATCGGTGTTGTCCTCCTACATTGGTGATCTAATGGCGTGCGATTGGGGTGATGTCAAGAACCCATACCTGACGTTAAAAATCTATGGTGATTGGTCCTTAGTGTTGGTGGATGGATAATTTCATTAATCATGGGAAATGACTGATTTATTCCCCCATTTCCTCTCTTAATTTCTGTAAATGTAAATGTGTTAGCATATGGATTTGCATGCATGCAAATGACATGCAACAATGTGGGAATGAAGTCCCTCCTCAATGAAGGTGAGGCTGCCTTTATTGAAAACCAAAACTGTATTTACATCTGTACATTCAAAATTGTATGTGGGGGGTGTTTTGGAACATCAATGGAAAGAAAAGTGAATGAAGGAAATGGAATGGAATGAAAGAAAGGAGTGGAATGGAATGAACTGAAAGAACATGCAAGAGTTAGGTAAAAACAGAGCCTAATATTGCATGAAGAGGAAAGATGAATGACCAACACAAATAAAACGGAGTTTGAGTTAGCCAAACAAGAACGTGTAAAAGGGAACACACATGAGCAAGTAGATAATCAGAGCTTGATCACTGTGAACTAGAACAACTGATTAATAATGTTGACAATAAGATCAAAGATAATATTTGCATGCAAGATTCAAACACCTAACATCTAATGACATAAGAACATCAAATGTTACAAGAGACAATGAATGAGACACAAAGTTCATATTTCATTAACTCCAAAATGTTTTTCACAAAAGAACACAAAGTTTCTTCCTGAAACAAAGCTTGCACAAAAGTATTTTCTTCTCCTCTCTCAAAGTCACCCTTACAAATGAGCCCCTGACTTCCTTTTATAACCCAAAAGTTGGTTACAAAGTAGTTAGGGTTTTAAATGCACATTAAATAGGGCACTTAAGTGGCTTTGAATTTTTCAACCAACTTTTAAAAAGTGACTAAAAATAGAAACCACTTAAGTTAAAAAGTCATTTAAGGAAAAATACATACATAAAAGAAATGGGTACATGTGGACCCCACTTAAATGACTTGGACGCACACATAGACATCCTAGTCAACAATGCGCCATCTAAATCAAAACACCTATGGTTAGTGCCTTATCCATTGGGCCAAGAGTCCGCCTATCCCGGTCGCACGAGAATGAACTCATTGACCGTGCTCCACAATCCTCCAAATGACAAGAGTGTTGAGCTTGAAACTTGAGCAATTCATCCACCCCTCCATCTGAGCAATATTCTGGTGTAAGAAAGTTTGTCTTCATTCGTATTCACATTCACAATTACGCACAATTCTCCACATGCTCCGAATACCTTTCCATGGTGAATTATTCATTTGTCGCGAAGACCGTAGTCGTTACGCCACCTTGGTTTGTCAGAATCCAGATTCTAGTCTTTCGCCATTGAGAAGATCTTCCAAGAGCCGAGATTGCAATTCACTGCCTGGAGTTATGTCCTTTGTCTTTGTCACCATCCCAAAGTGTTGATCTCCCGAGCATAATTCATGAGACTTCAGAGTCTTGGAAATCCATCTCCTTTGCCCCATTGTGAATGAGTAGTGTTGAAATATCATCGAAGCGATTTATGAATTCGTTGACACACACTTTAGCGTAGTATTTGGTCTTTTTGGAGTGATGGATTCTAACATTGACGCAATCACTTCCAAGTTTATCACTATTGGCTTGACGACCCTCTTTCAATTCTTCAAGATATCATGTAGCCAGGTGAGAACCTCTCCAAGTACCTCATTGTACATGGTTCTCATGTTCGTTGGGAATTGATCTTCATCACGCTGAAGGGGATCACCTTCGGGTGTTGCTGAAATTGGATCTTCTTGTTGTAAGAGAGATGTTGTCACCATTTTCTCCATTTGTGGTGGTTCTTCAAATGTAGGCGGGGAAAGAACCGGATCATCAACTTTTGGTTGAGAAGTTGTGGCTACTTCCACAAGTTGGGCTGGTATATTTTGAGGTACTTTATCAGTGAGTTCCACCTCTAGAAATTGTGTGATATAGATTACAGGTGCTTGCGCCTGAACCAATGCTCTGAATTATAGTGTTGTGTTGTTGATTAGGCCTGAAGAATTAGGGCAATCATGCAAAGACGAATGACGACTGGAATGAGAAATTCTTGAGATGTGCTCCTTCTTCACTTAGGTGTTTAGACGACTCAACTCACGAATGAGCCCTCAATCGTATCGCTCCTAGCTTAATTGTGAGCTCATGCATTTTCAACTTGAATCCGGACTCCCATGGCGATCCATGCCCTTCATGTCGTCTTACCTTCTTTCCAGAACCGAACTCCCTGAGTTCTTTTCTGGCTCAACTCACTTGAATACCGAGCTTAACCCAACATTTCTGAAAAGAATGGTTTTACCACAATGCTCACGGTTCTTCCTTATTATATAACACTTGTAGTAAGAATGTTTTGGCTTTTCCATAATAAGCACAATTGTACCTTCCAAACGATGAGAAAATGCCATTACCAATAAAGACCTAATGCTACCATGATGATGACCCAGGTTCAAGCCCTCAGCATGTCGATAGACACCCTTAAGACTGATTCTTGGCCAAAGAGCCCCTCGGTATTTTGGCAGTGCATTCTACAATCTCGGCTCCAATCAACAATTATGCCACTATTGGGATCTTAGAATGGCATAGGTAGCTGTGAGCTACACAATATACTCATTTTTCTAGAAACTAAAAAGATCCTTTATGTTACAATTTGCAACACATAAAAGAAGCCCTTCAAAAAAAAATACATTGAACAACTAGGGCAACCAAGAGGACCTTGAAAAAATGTACAGGTAACAACCATATGAATTCTTCCTTAGTCGTGGATCAAAGCTAATAGAAATAAAGCTAGATAAAATTAGCTTGAAACTACAGTACAATCGTCCATTGAAAAAAAACAAGTTTCTCAAAGCCTGGTAAAAGAATACTTTTTATTGTCTGATTGGATGTACATAATGGAAGGGTATAAATATTGCCTATTGCCCTCAGAGTTTCTCAAAGAGACCATTTACAAGTAACAAGGATGTAGTATACAAAACGGCCAACCAGGTATTTTCAGAGTTGACCTTCACATTCAATTCATTTCTAGGGGAAAAAATGCTGAGCAATATGAATCGTTTCATTTTGCACTGTAATAAACCTTCATCTCCTGATTCAGGGAAATTTTATGAAGCCTTGAATAGCGTGACAGGTATGGAGTTAACCAATCTATCGTGTATGACAGTGAATATTTGTTTCCTGCAGCTGCCATGGATCTGAGTTCAGAATAAGGATAGGCCTACAGCTGCATTATGTTTGCTATTTGTGACCTTCATTTGTTGCAGCTTTTAGCAATTAAACCGTAAGCTTTATCAGGGCCCCAGATCCATCCATATGCATTACGCATTCTTTCTGAAGGCCGCTGAAAATGCAGAATATAACAAGTCACAAAGACAATTCATTTTAAGGCATCTACCGTATTGATATATAAACCTTTTCCTTCATCAGATTTGAGGACAACATCAAACTCTCGGTGCAAACATCTCGGCTGTAGCTTGTAAGGTGTGATAATTCCAACAGAAACCTTTATGCCTGCCAACTAAGTGACTCGTTGAAGATGCTCATATAATTGCAAAGCAAATTGTGCTTCATGAATATTCTGATATGAAACAGATCCACCTCTATGAGATTCTCTTCCATGAGTTACATCGTAAAACAAGTAAGGTCTCAATAGAGAATCTTTGTAATAAATTTCATAAGGTCTCCTAGTAACACTCTCACTGTCACTTAATCGATTTTGATAAAAATATCTTGAAGGAAAAATCCCGAATTTGAGGATGCATTCCATACTGAATAGATAACAACATAGTTGGACAACTTGCTTGTTAGAAGTGCTCAAAAAGGCTTCTACTATACTGCAATAAGCCTGCTGCTTGGAAAGTCGTGGCTGGGAACCCTTCTTTCACAACTGTGTGTGAAATTCTGCTTGGACTATCTTTTTTTACCTTGGGCGCGGCTTTTCCTTGGCTGTGTTTTTATCAATTAAAAACTGTTCCCTTTTTTATATAAAAAATTGTGCCTTTCTCCTTTCTTTTTCCCTCGGTGCATGAAATTTGCTGGATGCGTGGGAAGGCGTGGGAAACAATCTTGCTTTATTCTTTTGTATTAGAAACTAACTTCTTCCTCAAACTGGCACATCCTTTTTTTTAATCTGTTCTTTATCTCAATGCAGGCTAAAAGCAAATGCTTCCGTTTATTTTTTTCTTGCGTGGAAATTTATCTTTGCTGTCCCTTTGAAAAATGTTCTTTTTTCTCCACCTGGGCATGCAAAGAAGATCTTAAATCTTGTTTAATTGAAAATAATCCTTTTATCTCTTCCTTGCGTGGAAAATCTCCAAATGAAGACAAAACAACACTTTCAAACTTCAGCGTGCTTTACCATACCTGCGTCTTTCTTTAAAACTGTTCTTTGCTGGTGCATGCGTGGGTTTTGGATTTATATTATCTCAGAAACTGTTCGAGTTCTTTCCTACTCCTTTACAACAAATGCGTTCAGAGTATTATGGAAAAATATTACTTCCTTCAAAAGAAATAAGGAGCGAAGCTTCGCATGACTTTTTCCAATGGGTTTGATGGAGGAAGTTGCGGGAATTAATCTAACTTCCTCTCTTCCCGGGTAGTGGCTTAAGTACCAGGGGGAAATGAGGAAAACAACAGACAATTGCCAACGGGAATGGCAAAGTGGGTTGGTAATATCCCCGTCCAATTTCCCCATGTGGGAAATTGGGGAATTTCCTGTCCATTAGCCAATCCATGATTTGGCAATTGGCAGAGAAAATCCCACGTGCGGGAAAATTGAAGGAAATTGCCAGGAAAGGGGAAATCTGGGTTCGGGAAGACAAATTGGCTTCCCGACGGAAGCGAAAGCTTACTTCCCCGGCACTAAAACTTGTCGAATGAACTTTAATTTATATTTATTTAATTAAATACCCCTCAAGTGATTTAAAAATTAATTTAATCAAACAAGGAGCAATTAATTAATTACTTGTAATGTATTTTAACGCATTTTAAAGCCTGGCGGGAAGAGTTCTTGCCCGAAAAGGACGAAACGAAGACCGAAACGATCACAAAAATATGACGATCGCGATAAGTCCAATGAACCGCACAAAGTAGCACTTTTTAAAATTTTCAAATTTTTCATTTTTTTTATATTATTTCTAACAATTTTGCGAAGTCAAAATTGTATATCTAAAATTGCTCCATTTTCCAGTTTGGTGCATTATCTCCCCTTTTGTTTTCATTTTTCTTTCTCCTAACCCTATCTTCGTAGATTCTTAGTTTAGGTCTAGGTAGTGTTATAGTAGAAGTCGGTTAGTGTAGTTGAAGCAAAATGGGGTGAGAGGAACCATCCCTTTCACCTAAGACTAGACCTTGATTGAATCCATGCCTTCAAGGTCTCTCCTTGTTTCATTGAAATGTTGAATCCATCATTCAAAAAGGGTGCACATTTCAATGAAAACAATTGTGGAATGCCTAGTGGGATTGATTGATGAGATTTACATCATCACTACTAAGATTGGTGTGTGTCTTAGTAGATTCCAACCTTTGAATGCTCCTTTCTACACATTTGGTGACTCCTAAGTTTTAAATATCTTATTTTAGATAGTCCAGTTCTATTTCTTGTGAGAAGGATACATACAGGGCAAAGTGTGGAAAGAGGTGAACATTTTGAGTATTTGCAATTCTCACCAAGAAGAAGAAGAGGAAAATAATTATAGAGACCCCCATCAACTTCAAACAGAAGTATTTCCACTCCTCCTAGTAGAACCTCTTTTTCCCTCGTATAAATTTAAGGCATATTCCTTTCATGGCGCATAAGAGAAATCTCCCCGTTTTAAGTTTTGGTGGTGGTAGTCCTTTGGCTCTAAATTCCCATCATCATATACAATGTCTACTTTGAAAAGTATTCCTTTCTTCATTGATAAAAACATTACAACCCCTACATATCATATCTATGATGTTGCAAATGTTTTTTCAGTGCACCTTGTCACTAAGGACGATATAGTAGCTATCCTTCTATCTTCTTCACTAAAAGGAAAAACACTTCAATAGTGTAGGAGTTTAAGTCTTGCTTCCATTCATATATGGGATGATATTATAATAGATCTTTTCTAATAGTTTGATAAAAATGAAGACAATATTTATCTGTTGGAACAAATAATAGCCATCAAGAGGAATCTTAGTGTACTGATGGAAAATTTTAACTTTAGATTTCAGCAAACATAGGAAAAAAATTCAATTCTTTTTAGAACAACTCCCCAAAGTGCTTTCCTATATTTTTAAAGAGGTTTAAATTTTGATATAGCTGTAATGATACAATTTATGGTTGTCATACAATTACCTGATGCATATACAATATCCATTAAGGAAATTGTTTAATTCAATATGGTAAGTTAGCCCCTAGATTTCCTATACCCATTTTTCCTGAATTGCCTCAAAACACCCAAACCTATATTACTTTTATTCATCATCCAAATGCTTCATCATATGCCTCCAAATCTTATTCCTCCACACAACAAGATGAAATTGATAGCCTCAAGGTCCAACTCAATGACATGTTTAATGAATTCATATCCTTAAAGAGGTAACAAAATCAAGAACTTATAAACTATCCAAGCTTAAATCAGGGGTAGTATTATAATCAAGCATTCAATCAAGGCTATCAAAAATAGGGATCTAAATATCCAAACCAAATATATGGGCTCAATTATTAGAAAAGGATATTTCAAGGTGCAAATTCTAACTTACCCCTTCAAGCATTTTTGCCTCCAAAAGCTATACCTACTCATAGCTTGAGAAAAGTTGTTGTCCTAAGAAAAAACAATATGGATCAAGGAACTGAATGGTGGTATCCATGTGATCAGCCCCATAACCAATATTCTTGTGAAATTGGGATGAATTCTATGAAGGACAAGGCTCTCATGGTATAGGGTTCCTTATATCAGCATGAACCAATGATGGGAACCCCAGATACTAATGTTGACGAATCACATGAGGCCGTCCCTAAGTCAAATTTCATGTTTTTTGGTCTTGATGATTTCTGTGAGTTTAACCAAGACACATATAAATTGAACATCCTACATATTCATGTGGCATATCATACAAGGTCAAATACGAGGAAAATTGAAATGCCTACTCCATCCCCTTTATTGCAAAGTTCCCATTTCAAGGAATGGAAATCCACAAACTTAGGTAGAAATGTAGATTCATCTAGTAATACATGGTTTGGAACCATAATAATCCCCATCTGTTTGAAATGACCCTATAAATATCAGAAAACCCACAAAGCACTATGGATATCCATAACAAAGAAACTCTACCAAACAAAGAGCTTCTATGGATGGAGTAAACAAGAAATAAGAAGATCACACCTTTGATGTCTAAGTCTTCGAGTATCCCCTTCAACATTATCGAGGAGATGGATGAGGTAAATATAATTGTGATAATATGGGATGCCCTATCAATCCCATCTCATAGGGATCTTCCACAAGAGACCTTGATGCAACTTCCCATATCTACACCAGCTGTGAAAAAATAGATTCTACAGTTCACATATGCCAGCCAAAGGATGAATAAGTAAGTAAGGATAAGAAGCCTCCATCCTTTTAAATGTCTCTAATTATATGAAAACACCTAGTGCAAAATTATGATAGACTTAGGTGTTAACACATCTATAAGGCCCAAGAAAATTGTTGATATTTTATGCATTGAATATAATCTAGTTTCTAAAGGTTTCCTGCAACTTGATGGCTTGATTGTCAACATATTAGGAGAAATAAAATATCATGAGTCAACCATCCATTCTTGTCCAAGAATGACTATAACCCAAGTTATCTCAGTTATTTACTTGTCTCCTTTTCTTTCCATTTGTCTATCAAGATATTTTACAACCAAGGTGGGCGGATATTTTTCTTCTAATTGGTCTCACATGCTCTTAAGAACTAGATATGGTACAAGATTCACCATTAGAGATGAGCCAATATATTCTTACCATGATGAGTCTAATGACCATAATCCTCTCCAATCTAATTACATGATACATGGAGATCAAAATCATGAATTAGTTTCAGTGTAGTAGCTTACTCCTTGTTCAATCCCTGATCTCTTGTTGGATGAATGGGCGAAGGAACATTATGAGTTTTATCCTTATGATACATCTATGTAGACTGACACCTAATGTATTCATGAAGAATAATTCATAGCCCCCATGCCACACAAAGAAGAAGACAATTCTTCTATATTATGGAAGATGTTCTTTGATGGTTCGAGAGGAAGAAATGGAGATGGGGTAGGTTTTGTTCTTGTTTCTCCTATGGATAATAAGTTTTTCTTTTCTCATAGAATGTAGTTTTTTTGTTCTAATAATGTGTCTAAGTATGAGGCATTGATCCATGGATTAAGTTTAACAGATAAAAGGTATATTAAGGCCTTACATGTGTTTAGAGATATTGAATTTTTTATTCACCAAGTTAGAGGAAGGTGCACGGACAAGAGTAAAATTTTAAAATCTTATATACATAGAAGATGTGACCTCTTGGAAAGTTTTGATGCTATCAACTTGCAAGTACTGCCAAGAAAGCTGAACATAGAAGTATATCAGACGACGTTTGTTGGATCACAATTTTCCCCAGTTGAAGACCTCATCCAATGTGATAAACAAAATGTTAGGATGGTTTTGAGGCCATCAATATCATAAAATGAATTCATCTAGAAAATATTTGATAGTGATGAAAAAATTGTTCAATTCATCCAAAATGAAGCGAAGTTATCCTCAAAATTACAATATGATTTTCATGATGGTTATGGTGGTTAGATAATTCAATTGAGGGGAAAAATCCTAAAGGATTGGTCACTCTTGAAGAAATATTCAGCCCTGATGACGAGTTCAAAGGGGAAAGAAAGAATATAACAACAAAACCATAGCACTACCAATCAGTCACCATTACACGAGACAAGGAGCTATTACTTGGAAAGGTATGTGATGAGGCTGACAACATTAATGACATATTCTCTTAAAGTTATGAAGATCTGAGAGGTTTTTACTAAAAAATTACTCAACACACTATAGATCTTGATCCTAGAGCCAATCCAACCAAACAAAAACAAAGACCTACTAATCCCAAAATAGAGCCCATCATGAGAAAAGAGTTATTCAAAATCATTGAGGACAAAATCATATTCCCCATCAAGTACTCCTCTTTGGTGGTTAACTTGGTCCCTGTTAGGAAGAAGAATGGATAAATTAGGTTGTCTGTGGATTTTAGAGACTTGTATAAGGCCTCTTTGAAGGATCATTATCCTTTTCCCTATATGGAAAAAATTTCACAAAAAATAGTGGGAGGTGAAAGGTTTTCTATGATAGATGGCTATTCAGGTTTCAATCAGATCAGGGTTAGAAAGGAGGATCAATATAAGACAACTGTTACAACCAAATTTGGACCATATTCTTATGATACGATTCCTTTTGAATTAACAAATGCAGTTGTCACCTTTTAAAGAGCCATGCATATTACATTCAATGGTTATATATGTGAATTTATTCTCATCTACTTGGATGATATCATTGTTTTCTCAAGAGATAATAAAGATCATTTAATTCATCTTGAGAAAGTGTTTGAGAGGTGTAGAGAGTTTAGAGTGTCTCTTAATCCCAAGAAATGAATTTTTGCAGTTCAACAGTGTAAGATTTTGGGTAATATTTTTTTAAAGGATGGTATTTCCACTGACCTTGAAAGAATTTCTCCCCTCCTTTCTCTCTCTTTTCCAACTCAAAATAATGATATGTAGTCTCTCCTAGGCAGGATAAACTTTGTTAGGAAATTCATTCCCAATTTTGTAGGACCAGTCAGGTTTATCACTCTAATGGCCTTCTTCAGTCAAACACTAAAGGATTATGAAATGAGATATAGTCATGTGGAAAATAAGTTGTTTTCCATCATGGGAGATCTCAATAAATTCAATTCCATGTTTTTCGCTAGCCACATCAAAATTCTAGTCTCACACCTCAGTGTGAGAGACATCATTATGGGAGTAGAAATCACTAAGAAAAGAGATGGATGGGTGACCAAGATCTTGGAGTATGATGTGACCATCAAGGCCACAAATTTGGTAAGAGGTATAACACTTTGTGAGCATATTTCTTTGTATTCTCAAAATGATCAAGAAACCTCCTTCTTTATGGAAGAGGATCAAAGACAAAGTGTAGAAAACCCATAGGATGTAACAAGTTTGGAAAATTAATACGATCCTTGTAACACAACCAATTTTTAGAATGTAGAGAATCCACAAAATAAGGGAGGTAAACATACCAACAAATCTGGATCAATAAAATTGATATATTTTATCCACTAGCTTATATCCTCCTGGTTTGATCAAAGCTAAGAGGCGACACATAAGGTTGAAGTATGTACCCAATGTGTTGGTTGGTGGAGTTATTTTTAAAAATAACCTTGATGGGGAGTTGTTGAGGTTTATTGAGGGGAACAAGAAGATAAGGTTTTAGCAGATTCGCACAATGGTTTCTATAGTGGACACTTCTTAGCCAAGACCACAATGATAAAAATCTAAAGGGGTTTACTTCATGCCCACATTGTTCGTGGATGATCATAAATGGGTCAAAGAATATGAGGAATGTTCTCTCTTCAGTTGTGAAAATAAGATGGAGTATGAACCCTTTTCCCAATGGGAACTTGATTTTATTGGTATGATTAATCTCATGTCAAGTGGAGGTCATAAATGGGTCTTAACAACAACTGATTACTTTACGAGGTAGGCCAAAGTTGTGGTGCTCAAGGAAGCTACTAAATTATCTATCCTTTACTTTCTTGAAGACATTGTGATATTGTTTGGGGTTCCCCAAACCATTATATATGATAATGTAAAATCCTTCTTAGGCTTTAAAATATCTGACTAGGCTCTTAAACATGGATTATACTTTAAGACCTATTCCAATTATTATCCTTAGGGTAAGGCTTGGAAGAATCTCCCAAAAAATACCTCATTAGAATCATGAAAAGGAAAATGGAGATCAATCAAAGGTAATGGCACACTAGGGTAAAAAATTCTCTTTGGGATGATAGGATCACATCAAAGAGAGTAATGGGCAATTATCACTTTGTCTTTATCTATGATAGAGATTCCAAGCTTCCATTGTCTTTGGAATTACCCTCATTGAAGCTAGATCAACAGTTAGAGTTTGAGGGTGAAGATCAAAGAATAATTAGAATGGTGAAATTGGTTGAGATTGAGGAATTGAGGCAGTCTGCCATGATCAGATTATAAAAACAAAAGGTCAAACAATCAATGGTTTGATAAGAAATCCAAAGAACAAGATTTCAAAATAGGAGATATGGTCTTGGAATGGTACGTAGATATAGAAAAACTAAGGTGACACTCTAAGTTTGATGCACTTTGGAGTGGGCCATATACCATTGTTGTATGAAAATAAGCCAAATATTTTGATTTGTCTAAGCTTAATTGGGGAGGCACTTAAAATACCAGTTAACATGATCTATCTCAAACATTCTCTTTAAGTTGGTTTATTGCATCTTGTACATACTTGTATTTATTTATTTTCCATCTCCTCGTTGTTGTGTTGGAGATTCCCTCCTTTTGTGTGATGATCACTGACTGAGTTTCTTTTCCTCAATCCTTATGGTGATCATCTGAATAAGTGATTGTGCACACTCTACATGTTTCACTTGGATAATATTTGATATTCATATTTTGTATATAGGTTTTGGGATTCCATTCTATTAATACATGGACCATTTCAGTTACCCCCCTCTATGACAAAAACCTAGGGGTTTCAGGGAAGTTCAAGAGAAAATACTAAGTTTAGTGTTTTACAAGTCTCAGGGACTGTTAGAAAAGGTTGAGATCATTTTTCAGGTTCATACCTAAATCCATGCCTAGCTGATGCCTCAAGGTCACTGATCTTCATAGACAGCAGGAAGATTTCCCCTGAAAGTAACCAAACTATTAGCCAAAACAACACCCCATGTTATTTTGAACAACTCATCCAAGTTTCATACTTAAGTGGCTCTAGATTGAAGACCCACAAAATAAAGAAGTTAGAAGGTTAATCTTCCATGTCATGTGTAAAAATATTAGTGCTTTGCTACATAAAAAATATAGTATTACGTAAGCTTGGAAAATATGTAATTCTGCAAATTTGGTTAATTCCACACAACAAAGCATGGAGTACACTTAGGAGAATCTATGATGCAATAAAAAGTGCCACGAGACACCGTGAAGAAAAAGCAAGCAAGTTTGAATGTGACTAAGGATGGAAGTCATGGAATAAAGAACTATGTGTTCCGTGGGTACTTAAAGTGTAGTGTTCTATAGATATCAAAAGTAGGAACGTACAAAGTACGCAGAGCTCAGTGAAGGTATAGATCAAGGTAAAAACATTAGATGTCGTGGATTACATTCTAAAGACATAATTGATGCCACAGGTCATCAAGAGAAAACA